>OY982530.1:1418500-2837000 GCA_963859965.1 Ceramica pisi | reverse complement strand
TCTTTTTCTTTTGAAATCGATGGTTGAATCATTAGATTTTAAAGGGCTACGCGAATTGCAGCATCGGTGGCATTAATTAAATCCCCCAAAGTTTAGGTGTTTGGGCACTTGTGGTACCACTTACCTATAGGTTAACGTGGTTTTCGAGCATGGTAGAATTTCGGTATTTAGTTTCTTTTTTTATTACGTTGCTCCACACTAGCAATTTTTGTTGTATTTTGGATGCGTTTATAAACATGCAAAATAACAAACACGGAAAAAGTATCGGTAAGCCCAACAAATATTCTTTCCGTACGAGAATCGAACCCGCGACACGCAGTGCAGCCGTCAATCGCTCAACCACTACACCAACCGTGCCGTCATCGAGACGAGACGTTAGAATGGTCACATAGTTTTGGACCGACTTCGGAAAACGATACTAACTTAACCTTTAAGATCACCCCGATAGATTATCTCTATCAAGCACAAGTTCGATCTGTATGGAGTACTGCTCTCATCTTTGGGACGGATCTGCCAGATACCAGCTTGATGCCCTTGAGTCGATTGATAAACGAGCCAAGAGGATCATCGGTAATGATAGGCTCGTCGAGTCGAAACTACAAACTCTTGAGCATCGACTCCGAGTTGCTATCCTGTCGGATTTCTACCGGTTACATTTTGCGGTATGTGCGACAAAATTGTATAATTTAATTCCGCCAAGCCCGTACTATTATTGGACTACATCCCACACACAAAAAAGTTTAGGGAACACATTCATAGTGCGTACAGCAAAGGAGTGGGATTCCCTACCGGAGTCTGTGTTTCCTGATAGCTACAACCTGAGAGTCTTTAAGTTAAGGCGGGGTTGTAGTACTTTTTAAGATTTTTGAACGTCTGAAAATCTAATTAATTATGAGTTTTTTAATAAATAAAATTCATTACATAAAATTGAACATACCCCTAAAGTAAATCGTAAAGATAGAAACGCGATTTAGAATGATTGGCTAGATACTTTTTTTTATAAAACATGACACTAAATTACAATTTTAAACGTGTACTGCTAAGAGATTATATCACGAATATATATAAACGTTATATCAATAGATAGAGCTTTTTATTTTGAAGTAAATTTTGAAACCATATTGTATTATTTCTTAATCAGTTTTCGCCAAGAAGAAAAAACAATCAAAATTTAGGGATTATTTCGCTCAGTACACACAGTACTGCAACCTCGCCCTAAGAGTGAATAGGTTACTTCCAAGCAAGCGTGCTGCACCTTAGACCGCATCATCGCTTACCATCAGGTGAGATAGTTGTCAAACGCGTGCCTATCAAAATAAACAAACAATAAATTTATTTCTTTCACAAAAGTACTTATTATAATTTACATATAAATGCTGTAAACAGTATTATGTATACAAAAGTTTTAGCATCTGGAGCCGAACTAGGAGGAACCTGTATTTCGGCTCACAGCGCCATCCCCTCGAATAACATAAGATAATTAAGTTTACTTAAGTGCTAGCATTTAACAAAAAAAATATGATATAGGTTTAACTTATAGCCTTGTAATCTGTGGCTGTTCCTCTCTCAAATCTCTCTATCAAAAGTAACAAAAAAATCTATAATCAGTCTCAACCCAGGTCTGCACTCAGCTTTACACCAATTCAAAAACAGTCTACCTACAAGTACGAAATTAACAAAACTATCAATCTTAGACAGCGTCATTCAATAAAGCCATTGTCAGGGGCGTCACAGTTTGAAAAATGTGCGAATCCGGGCTAGGGGTGTCCCAGGGTAGACGTAATCAATCAATGAGAGAAATTGAGACCGCTTTGATATGCACGGCCCTAAATTATAAGAGATAAACGTCTATTTATCATGGTTTTGCGAAGGTTCAGTGATTTTGGAGGCAGGACGAGTAGGCACTTATCGTGAAATGAAAAATTGTGTTTTCTTTGTCGCGATTATGATGTTTTGGTCGCCAACGAAAGCAAATGTAAGATAAATCCTTCAGCGTCTTTTCTGTGTGTCTTGGATCATTGTTGAGGCATTACTGAACTAATAGCGATAGTGTTGGCAGTACTAATATTATAGAAGCGAAATTTTGTGAGTATGTATGGATGTTTGTTACTCTTTCAAGAAAAACTGCTGAACCGATTACGATGAAATGTGGTATGTAGGTAGCTGAAGACCCGGAATAACACATATGCTACATTTTATCCCAGAGTTCCCAAGGGATCGAAATTTACACGGGAATAGCGAGAATTTATATGCGGATGAAGTCGCGGGCGGCCTCTAGTATTTCATAATGCGCACAGCAAAGGAGTGGAGCTCTCTGCCTGCGTCTGTGTTTCCGAACGCTTATAACCCTAATCTTTTCAAAGTGAACAGGCTACTTTTGGGTAAGCTCGCTCCATCGTTGACTTTGTCATCTCTGATCTAGATAAGAGTCAAGAGTAGAAGTTATAGTCAGCTAAAACGCCTCCCACAAGGTGGTTTGATGGTCTGATGACCTGATGAGGGTTGTAGGTAGCCGATGGATGCAAGACGCACAAGACAGTTGTAGTGACCTGCGCAGGAGGCTTATGTGTGTGGTAAGCTGTGGACGTCTTTAAGCTGACTTGATGATGATGATGATATTATGATAGATAGACAAACAGATAGATTAAAATTTATAGTAAAAAAACTTTTTACAAAAAATACAATCGATTTCCTAATAAAAATAAAAACACTACAAAGTAAAAAATAGACACCGACTTCCGAAATTAAAGTTATTTTTTTACTTTGTAGTGTTTTTTATTATTTGGAAGTCGGTTGTATTTTTTTGTAAAAAGTTTTTTATTTTTCACTTTTTAGTGGTACCCCACATCTAACAACATCACTTCAAAATCGCAGAAAAGCAAATTATACGCAATTTCGATTACTTGGATAACAAAAAACCATCATCCAAGTAAACGAATTCAAGCTATTTCGATTTAAAATCCAAACTTCGTAACCAATTTTGATAAAATTTAAATAGGACGAATCTGAGAGTATATCCTTTTAGATAAAATAAAAATTTTTCATTCAGTACATAAGTGTCGGAGTTATGAGGTTTTTTTTTCAAAAGTCATTTATTCAAATGAAATTTTTTTAACGTCAATGTTTACAAAAAGACAGTCCCCCAAAAACGCTCGCCCTTCACTACTTCCTAATGTTTTAGCTGGGAAAAAGAAGTGACCAACAAACTTCCCAGCAACACATTTATCTGTTGCGTTAGATTTTAGAAGAACTCACATTTATACAATAGTATGCAAAGTATTATTACAAAGAAAATAATGTAACATGGGTAACACGGTACTACCTAAAAATTATATCGCCACTTGTAAGCTTGTCTACTCGACATATTATTATACACACATACATACAGACACATTTCATAATTTATTAATTGAAACGTAAAGGAAGGATTTTATTACAACCTTAAACCATATATTACGTTTTTATTTAAGTCTTATTATATTTTAATCACAACTTCAAATGAAGCAAAAAGAAACATAGCTTCAAATAACTTAACACCTAATAATGTTTATAGCCGACTTCTGCAAAACTTCAGTAAACAAATTATGTATCTAGTTTAATTAACATCTCAAGATCAAAGAAAGCATTATTTAGTATATTCCTCTTAATATTCCGTTTTTAGTAAACACGAACTGATGAAAGTTCTTCTTCCAGGAATTATTACTTTATTATAATTTGTTACATTTCCCGAGCTTCTTAAATATTTACAAACAACGAAAATCCTCTCATTAATTTTTCAAAACATGTACTAAAAGCTCAACAAGGTAAAATCGCTCTTCGATCATAATCGTACGAAATTCATCATGTTTTTCTTATAAGGTTACGTCTTAGATTAAACATAGCTACGACCTTGAAGATTTGATATTTGATGATTTTTTTTCATTATAACTAGCAAACTATGGATTTTTTATCATTGTTTATTTTTGGATTAGCAAGCAATGATAAAAACGCACCGGTGATTTTATAGATATGTATTTATTTTGTACGATTTTTTTTTTTTTTTTTTTTTAATATTTATAGGCGTACGTTTGACCGCTATCTCACCTGATGTTAAGCGATGATGCGGTCTAAGGTGGAGCACGCTTGCCTAGAAGTAACCTATTCACTCTTGACTTAAAGACTCCCAGGTTGTAGCTATCAGGAAACACAGACTCAGGCAGGGAATTCCACTCCTTAGCTGTACGCACAATGAATGTATTCCCAAAACGTTTTGTGCGTATAGGTGGGATGTCCACTATGTACCGGTGGTACATCGCCGTACGTCTTGTGGTCCGATGGTGGAACGGGCTTGGCGGAATTAAGTTATGCAATTCCGTCGCACACTCCCCAAAATGTAAACGATAGAAAACCGACAGGCCAGCAACTCGGCGTCGATGCTCAAGACTTTGGAGCTTCGATTCGACGAGCTTATCATCACCGATGATCCTCTTGGCTCGTTTTTCAATTGACTCGAGGGCATCAAGCTGGTATCTGGCAGATCCGTCCCAAAGATGAGAGCAGTATTCCATACACGATCGAACTTGCGCTTGATACAGTTTAAGAAGCTGTTCCGGCGTGAAGTACCGTCTCACCTTTGCCAGGATCCCCAACTTTCTAGCAGCCACTTGAGCCTTGGCCTCTATGAAGGGGCCAAAATTGAGGGTGGATGTTAATGTAACACCAAGAAGCTCAAGTCTGTCGGTTATGGGCAGGGTTACACCGCGGAGAGATGGAGCAGGGTTGAATTGACTCCTTTTAGCGGAAAAAAGACACGCTTGGGTCTTCGCAGCATTGAACTTGACCAGATTGGCATCGCCCCATTCGGAGACAGCCTGTAAGGACACGTTCAAGCGCTCAACCATAGCCTCCCGGAGAGACCGGGTCTGTGACCCACCAGCTCGTGCGTCAGGCACGTATCTCTCAGCAACAGTGCTGTCGTTTGCATACCCAAAAGTACCGGGTTTTAGCAGATCGTTAATATGCAGCAGGAACAATGTTGCCGAGAGTACTGACCCCTGAGGAACCCCGGCATTAATATCCAGCAGTCCGGACGAGCAGCCATCTATGACCACTCGGATAGACCGATCCCTCAGGAAATCTGCAATCCAGTCACACAATCCGACGGGCAGACCGAAGGAAGGAAGCTTACTAATAAGGCCATCGTGCCAGACCCTATCGAAGGCCTTCGAGATGTCTAGGGAGACCGCAAGTGCTTCCCCGTGTTTCTCAATGGCCTCACTCCAGATGTGAATGGCATACGCTAGAAGATCCCCAGTTGACCGATTTCGGCGAAAGCCGTATTGTCGGTCACTAAGGATATCGTTCGCTTCTAGGTCTGCCAGGAGCTTGCGATTCAGTACCCGTTCCATACTCTTACAGAGTATGGACGTTACCGAGATGGGTCTATAGTTTGACGGGTCGGCTCGACTACCCTTCTTGGGCACGGGCTGCACGTTAGCTTGCTTCCAAGCCTTCGGCACTTTCCCAGTCTCAAACGAAAGGCGAAATAGGCGTGTCAAGATCGGAGACAACTCAGGCGCACAAGTCTTCAGTACAATTGCTGGAATCCCGTCGGGGCCACTGGCCTTGTTCACGTCTAGGTTACGCAGTACCCTAAGTATGTCCCTCTGATGAATGCTTATGTTCGGCATATATGACCCGCATCCAACAGGAGGAGTAGGGGGCCTCGCGCCACCCGAATCTAGACGTGACGATTCCGCAAACATAGAGGCGAACAAGTTTGCTTTCTCCTCAGCGGAGTGGGCCAGCGACCCGTCGGGTCTCAGCAGTGGTGGCAGTGAGGGGCGGCAGAAGTTCGATTCGACCGACTTAGCCAGGGACCAAAAAGCTTTACTACCTGCTGGGTATGAAGCAAGTTTGTTCCCTATTCGGCTAATGTGGTCGAACCGAGCCCTCCGCAACACCTTCTTGCAGGACTTGGCAGCCCTGTTGAAGGCTCTCTTCTTCTGAATCGCGTCATTTGCTTTGCGGGTACGGGCGTCAACCCATGCTAGGTAAGCCTCATGCTTTAGCGCATTAGCACGGTTGCACTCGGCACCAAACCACGGGCGAGCTTCGCCAGACATCACTACGTCCGAGAACGGAATGTAGTACTCCATTCCCTGCCGCAGCACATCTGTCACGGCGTCCGCGCACGACGATGCATCAGTTGAAGAGAAGCAAGTGGGCTGCCAAGGATAACATGCGAAGAAAGATCGCATGCCATCCCAATCTGCTGACCTGTATCGCCATACCCGCCGAGTGCCTCTTGGGCTGGGATCGGGTGGGGAGTAGACGGACACAGATTTCACCAGACAGTGGTCGGAACCACCCAGCGGAGCAGAAATCGACACCGAGTAGCGGTCTGGATCCGTTGTCAGCAGAAGGTCCAAGCAATTGGCTGTGTGCGAATCAACGTCCGGCACCCTTGTTGCCCCCTGGACCAGCTGGGTGAGATTTAACGCTAGCGCTAGCTTTCGCGCCTCTCGTCCAGCATGATCTGTGTGCTGGTATGGGAAGAGCCACTCCTGATGGTGGGCATTGAAGTCCCCCAGCAACACCAGTTGAGCAGAAGGGTACCGCTGCTGAGCCACATCCGCCGCCTCACTTAGGTGCTGTATGAGCCCAGTTGTCTCTAGATCACCGCTGTGCGAACGGTAGACACAGGCGTAGATAATTTTATCCAGGCCAGTGTCCACTAGAACCCACAGCGTCGAAAACCTGGAGTCTTCGATAGTCGCGAGACGCCGATAACAGATGTCGTCCCGGGCGTACATACATACGCCCGCGCGTGGTTTGAAGTGGTGCTCCAGGGTAAACCCTGGGTACGACAAATACGACACGTCTGACGGACATCTGATCTGCGTCTCGGAAAGGAACAGGAGCGCTGGTTTCTCAGTCTCGAGGTGGTGATGGACTGCGGCGAGATTTGAGTGCAGGCCTCGTATATTAGAGAGGTGCACGTTGTGCGAGAGGGAGTGCTGCCGCTGTACAGCGTTTTTCTTTCTGTTCCTGTTCATGATTAAGAGTGAAGGAAGGAGAGGAGAAGGAAGTGAAATGAGGTTCCATGCTGCTAACCCACAGGCACGCCCTGACAGGACGGCATCGTTGGGGGACTAGTCTGGAGACTGCGGGGACGCCCGAGCCCCCCCGGGAATGTCCATCGGGCCCTCTCGTCTGGTCGCCAACCAGCACGATGGTGCATTCCGGGATTTTTCGACAGTTGGCGGGGCAGCCTTTCATGTGTGGCTGGCACACTACTTGGGCCCCCAACTACCTGCGGTCGGCCAGCGGCGCACCGTGCCTCGGATCCCGCTACCCTCCGCGACTAGTCTCCCGATACGCCCATATCAACGCGTGCCTGATCGGTCTGCCTGCATTGGAACAACTATTTCGACCCAACTCCTCGTGTATTGGCTACACTGGGCATCGCACCGGAACGCGGCTAGGTCGCTTGGCGGTACGTCTTTGCCCAGTGGGTGGTCACAAGCCATCGGCCGAAACCTACCACCAGTTGATGTCACCTGATTAGCACCACCCGGGGACCACGTGTAGGGACAATTCTTTAGGGGTATTCTCCTACGGACGCGGGTGACTCGGCCCCCAAAAAATTCAATCGATTTGCTACAAATCGATTGAATTTTCCTTGCAGAATGTCCGCTTATTAAACTCAGCTATTTCAACATCAAACTTGTTTCAATTAAACCATTTACTGACCCATTACCATAACCATTTTAGAGTCTGTCAAAATATAAATTAAGCTATTTGCACGTTAAAAAAGTAGTAGTAGTTAGTATATCCTAGGAAAAGAAACTCTAAGGACACTCTTGTAAAAATAATAAATGGGTTCAAAGATAATAATATGATTAACTACATCATTCAGGTTGAATTTATGCATATAATATATGTGAGAACAATATAAAAGACATGCAGGATAAAAGCGTCCGGAATAAAAAAGAAATAACTCCAAATAAATAATTCTATCAACATAATTTCCACTAAAAGATGTCGCCAGATCGACCGGTCCTGTGCACCTCGCATCAAGGCTTTTACCAGAGCGGCATAATTGTGTTTTGGCTGAGGCAATGCGATTCCTTTGCCTACGATTCCCTTAAAATAATTACTACCGAATGATGAATGCTCCTCATTTGGCAAACAAACTGTTAATTTGATTTATGATATTTATGAAGAATAATTATGATGATTGTTTTTAATTGTCACTAGCTGACCCGGCGAACTTCGTTCCGCCTAACAGTCGATTCTTTCATTTTTTTAAAATAAACGTAGCCTAATTTACTCCTTATTACATCAGCTACCTGCAAATAAACGTCCCCTCAAAATTGGTCCAGCCATTTCAGAGATTAGCCGGAACAAACAGACAGACAGACAGACTGACAAAAATTGTAAAAAATATTATTTCGGTGTATGTACCGTATATATATTCATTTACATGTAGTAAAAAAAGGTTATTTCAATATTACAAACAGACACTCCAATTTTATTTATATGTATGTGTGTATATATGTATGTATAGATTTAAGTTTTATTTTACCCGAGCCCTAATGAAAGCAGGAGGCTAATTCTGGATCGAAAGATTTTAATATCCTATGAGGAGGATTTTGTCCAGCTATGAGATGACGCATGCTGACAATAACTATTATAGTAAAAACTAGCTTCTGCCAGTGGCTTCGCCCGCGTGATCCCTAGGGAACATATTCCCGGGATGAAAAGTAGATTATGTGCTATTCCAGACTATAATCTATCTTTGTTCTAAATTTCAATAAGATCCGTTAAGCCGTTCTGGCGTTATTGAGTTACAGACAACCAAAATTTCACATTTATAATATTACTCGTTTGGTGTAAAGCGAAATTATAACCATCTTTCCCTCGACAGTATAAAGGATATTGCAAACTGTCTTAAGCCGTTTTACGAAGCTACTCGCTAGCCTCTAGGCGCCAAGCAAGCCGCCTGCCTGTGCGTTCGCGACCTTATACAAAAATAATCCTTATAGCATGATTCAGTATTCACGCGCAATGGCTTATTATTAGCATATTTCATGTATAACTTTGGTTTTTCTATACCGATTTCTATGATTATTTTATGTGGAATAGTTAATAATGTTAACTTTTTAATTAGGGATGACTGAGAGTGTTATAAACGTAAGAGTAAACAAATATAATCAGAAAGCTTCGAACTGCTAAGCTATCGGGAGTTACACGTGTTATTGTGCGTCAATCATAAAAGATAGACATAATGCTGTCGTGGGATATTTTTTATATAATTTTAAGGAGAACATTTCCGTCATCCATGATTTCTGTGTAGCTTTAACCATTAAGGTTGCACACGCGACGGAAGCTTAAAAAATGGAGTAACTTCTCCCGTTTTCCCAACATTTCCCTTCACTGCTCTGCTCCTATTGGTTGTAGCGTGATGAAAAGTATACTATTACCAGCTCTGGAGTATGAAAAATAATTGTTCCAAGTTTTGTTAAAATTCGTCGAGTAGTTTTTGTTTCTATAACGGTTATACAGACAGAAAGACAGACAGACAGACAAACATTTTATTGATTGCATTTTTGGCATCACTATTGATCCCTAATCACCCCCTGATAGTTATTTTGGAAATATATTTCATGTACAGAATTGACCTCTCTACAGATTTATTATAAACTAGCTTCTGCCAGCGGCTTCGCCCGCGTGATCCCTAGGGAACATGTTCCCGGGATTAAAAGTAGCTTATGTGCTATTCCAGACTATAATCTATCTTTGTTCTAAATTTCATTAAGATCCGTTAAGCCGTTCTGGCGTGATTGAGTAACAAACAACCAAACTTTCACATTTTCATTTTTTTTTTATTCATTTTTTCTATTGATTGTAGCGTGATGAAAAGTATACTATATCCTGCTCAGGAGTATGAATAATAATTGTACCAAGTTTCGTCGTCCTTCCGTTTCGTCATCCGTCGAGTAGTTTTTGTTTCTATAACGGTTATACAGACAGACAGACAGACAGACAGACAGACAAAAATTTTACTGATTGCATTTTTGGCATCAGTATCGATCCCTAATCACCCCCTGATAGTTATTTTGGAAATATATTTCATGTACAGAATTGACCTCTCTACAGATTTATTATAAGTATAGATAATATAGATGTAGGTATGTTTATAATTTTCCTAACAAGTTACATTTTCGTTCACTTTTTTATTTCAGTAATCCAAACAAAGTCGCTCATCACTCACAACTTACACTCAATATCAACACCCATCAAATACATTTCCGCTCGATAGTCTGCCATTAACACGGCAAATATTTTCCCCTTTTAATTTATTGGAAAATCATACAGCCATTTATTGGTCCGGAAAAATGCCATTTATTTTGGCGACAAGGTATAAACAGAATGTGGGTCACGCAAGTTTTGTGAAACGTGATTAGAATTATGATCAACGTTAGGCTTGTGACTGTCCCAATTCATGGCACAGGCCTTTTCTCATACTGATAAGGCAGCATTAGTCATCATGCTTGCTTTATGTATGTTGTTTATGTTAGACCATTAAAAGTGTTACGGAATTTACTTCGAAAAAGTAATCGCGACTCTGGAACGCGAAGTTGCCTCGAACTAGAAATTTCTCCTGTATCATGGGTGCGATTCCAAACATATAATTTCATCTATCCCATGTAAAGTGTCAATTGGCCTGGTCACATTACCCGTTATACAGACAGTCGATGGTACCGAGAAGGTCTAGAATTGTGAATACGTACTGCAAGACACAGCGTTCGAAGGCCACAAGCCATACTCATGTTTAGGCCGCGAAAATCCGGTGGATGTGAGGCGCACAGGAGCGGTCGATTTGGCGACACTTCGGGGAGACCCATGTCCAGCAACGCTCATATTTTAGCTGTACTGACGATGATAATGATGTCAGATTTAAACCAGTAATAAATCAGCGGTTCATCATCATCAGCCTATAACAGTCCACTGCTGGACACAGGCCTCTCCGAGTGCACACCATTTGGCTCGCTCACCGGCGACTCTCATCCAGCTGCTACCAGCCACCTTGCAAAGATCGTCGCTCCACCTAGCCTGAGGGCCTCCTACCTTACGTTTGCCGATTCGCGGTCTCCACTCAAAAACTCGTCTACCCCAACGGTCATCGATTCCACGGCTAATATGGCCGGCCCATTGCCACTTCAGCTTGCTTATTCTGTGAGCCTGCTATGTCTACTAACTTTGGTTCTCTGTCGGATCACTTCGTTGCGGATTCGATTTCTTAAAGAGACCCCAAGCATAGCCCGTCCGTAACCGCGTATCAGCGGTTGTGATCGTTGAAAGTCAAAACTAGGAGAGGCGGTCTTCGATAGAAGAATTTAAAAAAATGCTGAAAGAATGTAACTTTGGATAAGCATTTACAAAGTTGTAGTAGCAGTAGATACTCCTCTAATATTCATTGATTGACACATGCCATATTCCCGAGCTAATAGCATATCCTTAGATTAGCGCGAAGTTTTAGTAGCATAAGAATATGTTTGTACTCAATCGAAATTAATGCAAATCTCCGTACTGGATCTGAAGATGTGGGATTAGCCTAGTTTAGTTTGGGACTAATCGCTCTAGGGATATCATTATTGTTCCGATCGGAGGAATTTATCTCCAGAATTAAACTTTCTGGAAAGTTCGACAGTTATGTTAGGTCACTTATAATCAGTGAACTAGCATTATTTATGATTTTTATATAATTTCGTCGATAGCATAATTAGTTCCTGACTGTCGAAGTCATACCATAAAGGATCTTTTTATGACTATTTGGGTACAGCACACAGTTCATCTTCATGTCAGTTAATAGAAGTCCATTGCTGGTCAAAAGCCACCCTCAATATCCAGACCTGTGTTTATAAGTATTAACTAGGTCAGCACTCCAGAACATTTATATACCTACTGCTCCTTCCCTTAATTTGGGTTTTTAGTTTGGTAATTAATATTTTTTTTTGTGTGTCGTTTCTGACGGAGTAAGTGAATTTTCTTTCTTTTTCTTTCTTTCTTTCATTCTTTCTTTACATTCCAAATTTCAGCTTCCTATGACCAGTGTTCGGCTATGAGTTGTCTGTCAGTCTCTCAGTAACGAAACAATGTTATTTATTACGATATTTATACGAGTTTCCAGCTGATTATCCCTCATGCCAAGTTGAATCGCTAATTTGACCTACATAACAGGTGTCCTTATCATTTAAAACTTTTTACAAATAAATACAACCGACTTCTTAAAAAAAACCACTACAAAGTAAAAAATAACTTTAAATTCGGAAGTCGGTGTCAAAATACGAAGAAACTAACAAAAACACCGACTTCCGAATTTGTAGTGGTTTTTTTTAAGAAGTCGGTTGTATTTTTTTGTAAAAAGTTTTTTATATTTCACTTGTTAGTGGTGCCCCACACCTAACAACACCACTACAAAATCGCAGAAAAGCAAAATACGCAATTTCGATTATCAAAGAATCATCTAAATAGTCAAATTCCAGCTATTTCGATTTAAAATCCAAAGTTCGAAACCGATTTTGATATGATTTAAATGGGACCAATCTGCAAGTATATCCTTTCAGATAAAATTTTTCAAATCGGTTCATAATTGTCGGAGTTATGAGGTAACAAACATAAAAAAAAAAAACATACAACCGAATTGATAACCTCCTCCTTTTTGGGAAGTCGGTTAAAAAATACAACTACACTTTCCAGTATTCTACAACCAAACAGACTGTGAACAAAAGTTTGGAACCTAAAACTAATTGAATACCCAACAATACGTTACATGTGAAAACGTACGTCCTTTTGCGCCATTTAGTACTAAAAGTTTAAACATAACACGTCTGGTCTGGTTTAGTTTCCATTTAAACTCTGAATTTCAACATTGAACAAGTTGCCGACTTGAAGCCGGTGTTCACGTTTGAAGGGAACTAGAGTGTTTGGTGTAACAAGGTCGATGATTAAAAAAGTCTAACTAGTAATTCAGATATTTCCAAAAAATATTTGAAACGTATTTTTTATTTTTTCACGTAAACAAAAAAATAAGATGATAAGTTGCATACGCGTGTAACATTCGTTCAACGTCACTTGCAAGTACACTTTACAGAAACAAGTGACGTCACCAGCACCCACTCAAGCCGGTCGATTATGTCAACATCCGACCGTGATCACTTAGGTAGAGTGAACGACAAGTGAACTGTCATGCCATCTTATTTGTATGGTTTGACAGCTCACTTGTCGTTCACTTCGCCCTAGTGTTCACTTCGAAATTTCAACAGAATCGCACTGCTGATCTTTGATGCGTTTTATTGATTTGATAAAGCAAAAAATACGCTTGGATTATTTTTCGATCCCAATCTAACTGACGGACCAAATAAAATTTTAGTTTTTTCCCAGGCGAAAGCTCTATTATATACGCAATATATATTATTTTAACGTTGTGTCTGAGAGAAAACCATGACTGTTGGACATTATTTTCTAAACTTAAAGTCTTTCTACTATACCTTATAACTATACATGTACTTTCATAATCAGGTTTTTAAATGTATGGTAAGTGGGCATTGTTCTTTCTATAAAATAGTTCGGTACAGAACTTTGACCTGATCAATGATCCGTGCTCGCTTATTAAATAAATTCCCAACAAATTTTAATGAACGAAATTTTCGTAGGACACTACGGATGAATTCATAAATCAAATTTATATTTTTTATATAATTGCTTATTCGATGACCTTCGGAACGTTTTAATTAAAAATGTTGTTGAAACAGATGTCTCACAGTTTTTTTGTATATAAGTTCAGTTTATACCAATATTATAAAGCTGAAGAGTATGTTTGTTTGGTTGGTTGAACGCGCTAACCTCAGAAACTATTGGTTCGAATTGCTCTTTTTATTATAAAAACCTTGAAATTTTGGATAGCCCATTTGTCGAGGAAGGCCGAAGGCTATAGTATTATATATCATCACGCTACGACCAATAAGAGCGGAATATTAATAAAAAAACTGACGCAGACAAAAATGTGAGCGTCAGTTGGTTTTGAAACTTCTAGCTGTATTGAAATTTCTGTGAAAATGAATGCTTTGTTTAATTTTTATGTTTCATTTGTGACGGGTTTGCTCTTGACTCTAGTATTGATCAGAGATGACAGAGACAAAGTCTACGATTCAAAAATGACGATGACGATTTGGAAATTACACATTTTTACAGATTTTGATTTCAAATAACTTCCTCCAATAACTTTTTCACTCATACTTTCTTATATTTCGAAAACAGCATTCTATTTCTCGAAGTTGGTAAAAAAACACTTGAACTTCCCATATCTTTTACTTCAGTAACTTCCACTCCATCCCATAAAATTTTATGGATATTGCAAGCACTTCCATACACACAGGTCACGTTCAGCCAAATCAATTTTATATTCAAACAAAAGACGAGGAAAGAAACCTTTAGGGGTTAAAAATATACAGCTTTTTCTATAGCGGACCATTTGTCAGACGATTTGATGGTGTCATGTGGAATCATTTCAATTCATCATGGGGGCAAGCGGTTGGAACCGAGTATCACTTATTAGGGTGAAAAAATATTACTTTCTTTTTTTGCGTGGCTCGAATCCATTATATCCATGAGTGGCGAGGTTATGGTCTGTGTGGTACTTTTGTTAAGTGTTTTTGGTACTTGCTTGAGATATTTAAAGTATTCTCTTTGTCTAACATTATGATACACATAACTTGACTATTTTTTTATTTTTTTACTATTGATAGGCATACGTTTGACCGCTATCTCACCTGATGTTAAGCGATGATGCGGTCTAAGGTGGAGCACGCTTGCCTAGAAGTAACCGATTCACTCTTGAGACTCTCCGGTTGTAGCTATCAGAAAACACAGACTCAGGCAGGGAATTCCACTCCTTAGCTGTACGCACAATGAATGTATTCCCAAAACGTTTTGTGCGTATCGGTGGGATGTCCACCATGTACCGGTGGCGCATCGCCGTACGTCTTGTGGACCGATATGGTGGAACGGGCTTGGCGGAATTAAATTTTGCAATTCCGTCGCACACTCCCCAAAATTTAACCGATAGAAAACCGACAGGCCAGCAACTCGGCGTCGATGCTCAAGACTTTGGAGCTTCGATTCGATGAACTTATCATCGCCGATGATCCTCTTGGTTCGTTTTTCAATTGACTCGAGGGCATCAAGCTGGTGTCTGGCAGATCCGTCCCAAAGTTGAGAGCAGTACTCCATATACGATCGAACTTGCGCTTGATACACTTTAAGAAGCTGTGTTTTTATATAATTTTACTATTTCATTTTACGTATCTAACGGAAGGGGTTCTAACGGAACCCTATTAATTACTAAGTCTCCGCTATATGTCCGTCCGCCCGTCCGACTTTCTAACAGCGAGCTGTATCTCCAAAACCGTAATATCTTCACAGTTCA
Source organism: Ceramica pisi (assembly GCA_963859965.1). Classification (NCBI taxonomy): domain Eukaryota; kingdom Metazoa; phylum Arthropoda; class Insecta; order Lepidoptera; family Noctuidae; genus Ceramica; species Ceramica pisi. The sequence goes on along the minus strand of OY982530.1, from coordinate 2,821,525 downwards.
AATTTTCACGGAATGTGTATTTACTTTTGAACCGACTTCCCAAAAAAAACTTTTTACAAAAAAATACAACCGACTTCCAAAAAAAAAACACTACAAAGTAAAAAATAACTTTAATTTCGGAAGTCGGTGTTTTTGTTAGTTTCTTCGTATTTTGACACCGACTTCGGAACTTAACTTAACTTCGGAAGTCTTTGTCAAAATACGAAGAAACTAACAAAACAATAACAACGACAACAACTAATAAATGGTAATAAACTAATAATAATAAATAAAAACAACGACTTCCGAAATTAAAGTTATTTTTTAATTTGTAGTGTTTTTTTTATTTGGTAGTCGGTTATATTTTTTTTTGCTGTTAAAATTTATAAAATAAAGGGGCTATCTTAGAAGAAATTCAAATATTTTTTTTTGGTTTATGGTTCGGAAACTTTCGTTTAGGAGGCCGACTGGCTGGCTTTTTGCGCTTGTTCTATACCTCTGCCATAATATCCTTTGAATAATAAATACAGAGATTGTTACTATTCCATTTGCTCATTATAAAATAACAAAAACAACTACAGGCTATTTAAAAAGTTTTTGAAACAGAGTGCCCAATCTACTAATTTTCACAATCGCATCTCAATCGCAATCTGTCAAAAATGTATGAAAATTAAGGCTTTTTTGACAGTTTGCGATTGACATGCGAATGCGAAAGTTGATTAAAAATTAGTGGAATTGGCCCTCAGTAGCAAAGTCTAAGGTTGTACACTTTTTGTTTCAATTGTCGCTCGTTGGGTATCGACAAAATAACAAATTCATTGGTAAATTTAGCTTTTAGTGAGATTGGTAAAACATTCCGTGTACTTTTTGTTTGTTATTCGCTTGGTTCATTTCATGATTGAAAAGTTTCTCATAAAAAGTTTAAACACCATTGCGCCTTTATTTCCCGATTGAGTAAGCAGTGTTGGTACAGTCATCAGGCTATCCGAAACTGTAAAATTTTCCGTATCAAATTTGAACCCAATCACTTTTGCAATAAAGTTGAAAATCTAACAATAAAATTTGACAGATTGGTTTAGCTTGATGTGCTGGTGTCTGTACATCTATTGGATTTTAAATCGAAATAGCTGGAATTCGTCTACTTCGATGGTGGTTTTATGTCATCAAAGTAATCAAAATTGCGTATTTTGCTTTTCTGCGATTTTGCAGTGGTGTGACATATATATTTTTTCATAATTAAATAAAATATATTTTTAGGGTTATTCAAGAAATTTGACCAAAAATGACCATTCCCATTGGATTTTAAATCGAAATAGCTGGAATTCGTCTACTTCGATGATGGTTTTATGCCAAGTAATCGAAATTGCGTATTTTGCTTTTCTGCGATTTTGCAGTGGTGTGATATATATTTTTTTCATAATAAAAAAAATATTTTTAGGGTTACTCAAGGAATTTGACCAAAAATGACCATTCCCCCTTATCTTCAAAACTACTGAGCCTAAAATTATTAAATAAATGCAGGTAATAGTTCAAGTCTGTAGTGTTACAATAACATTATCATGTTAACATAGTCCTCCTTTTTATGAAGTCGGTAAAAAAAAAAAAATTGATTCGAAACCCTTTGCTTTTTCGAGTCCGACTCGCACTTGGCCCGTTTTTTTAAGGATGGGCAATCATTAAATTACTCCTTGTACTCTGGACGGAGCGGAAGGGAATGTCAGACTCTTACTTACTAAAAACCATTCGTGTTCCTTCTAATGTCCTTTGCTTTCCAGGGGTGAGGTGACTCTTTCGAACCAATTCCGCAACCCTGGCAGGCACTGGCCCTAGCGGGTCCCGCCTACTATGCTGACATCTCTTTGAGGCGCGCGTGCAACACCTTGTACTTACAGTAAAATTTTCAACCTAATATCCAACAAACTAGTACCGTATTATATGTAAAAAAGTACTCGTCAAGACAAATCATACGAGCCCAAACTCGGTGTGGTCGTTCTATAACGCAATCCAATGGCCGCCTTACAACACCATTATCAGACCCTGGATAATATCTAAAGACAGAGTACTCATCACGATAAATCAAACAAGTCTTACCTCAACGGGGTTGCGTCGTTTTATTACAGAGTTCTTATGACTACCTTCCAGTTCCGTCATCAGATCAGCTCTATGTCATAATATTGCATTGTTTCGCGATATACATAATATGCGTGCCAAATTTCAGCTCAATTGGTAATCGGGAAGTGTGTCAAATTTAACTTGCAAGATTAGATTACAGACAGACAACGGGACAATGGGCTTGTGTCCTGAAAAAATCTAATTAGTCCGTCAGTTAGATTATCAAAAAATATTTGACCCGTATTTTTTCTTTTGTAACGGGAACCAAAATTGACAAAGTTACGACGCTTTTAAAATTCTCAATACGTCACGCCCTGGCATAATTTTTAGCGGGTCGTGACGTCACGAGCCCCGACTCCCTAGTGTTGATGCGTTTTATGTTTGTCAATATTCATTGATTTACAAAAACAAAAAATACGTGTCCATTATTTTCAACACTCTAACTGACTAAATAGTTTTGCAATTTGCGGATGATTGAGACTATTCTATTAATTAAACTAAAAAAAAACTTGTTAAAAGTCAATAAATCTCATCACAATCACACTACATAAATAACTAGACATTTTATTTTTTAGCTCAAATTGAAACGGCGCGGCGCGGCGTCAGTCCGCTTCACGCAATACCAATAAAATGTGTCCGTTAGTTCTAAATGGGGGTGCATGAAAACTATTTGTCACTATTTCAAACTGAGCGGTGGTACTGAATATATTTGATAGAATACATACACAGTTATTGTTGAAACATTTGTTTTAGGGCCTAAATTTTTTTTTTAGAATCTTAACCAATATCAGAGGAGGTATGTTTGTTTATGTGTTCGTGAAAGGTAGCTCTTGAAGTGCTGATATTAAAGACTATTACTAATTTTCTTTTACTAATAGCAATTATAACTATACTGTTTACACTTGTTTTTATAAACGTTTTTCCTGTACTTGTTATGGTACAATAGGTGTACAACAAAGTATATAATTAATAAATAATAAACTAGAGCCAGTGCCTGCCAGGGTTGCGGAATTTGATCGAATAGTCACCGCGGACCTGGAACGCAAATGGCACTAAGAGGAACACGGATGGGTTTTAGTCAGCCAGAATCTGACACTCCGTTATGCTTCGCCCAAAGCGGAAGAAGTCATTTTATGATTTCCAATCCATAAAAAAGGCTGGCTGACTTAGCCAGGACACCTGCGCACAACGGACAGAATAGGAGTCTAACACGGTGAGGATACCGGAGTCTGTATAGTAGTATGATTTTAGTATACCATTCTTTTTCTTAATTTTATGTTTTTGTTTCTCTTATTTCTTCATTTCTTTTTCATATTGTGTTTTTGCTGTTGTGTTGTGTCTGTATCAAATAATTGTTTTCTATTCTATTCTATTCTATTCTATTCTATAGTAGTGTCGGTGTAGTATCTGTTGCAGGGGTAGATTGCTGTTCCGGTTGGTGTCTTCCCATGACCGACCCAAGTTTCTCATTACCTACGAAAGATTATTAGGGCTGGTGGAACAGAAGAGGTGAAACCGCCAGTGCCTTGCATAACCTCCTTCCAAGTTCCAAATCCTAAGAGGAGTCAAGCAATGCTAGATATTGACTGTTCGTATATCTTAGAGGTCTAACCCAACGACATTTTACTTTCCGACATACACGCGAACGAAGTCGCGGGCAACAGCTAGTAAATAATAAATAAATCAACTTTTTTCTATCGGATGTTGCCCACCAACACTTGGAAACTTTGCTTCACAAGAAGTAACTGCGATGTGGATGCAGTGCTGCAAGTTAACTCGGCACACAATAATTTCTAATTCCAAATGTGTTTACAAGTCTGTCTGGTTAATATATATATTTTTTTTTATGCAAAACGGGGAAACTCTTGGCCCAAATCTCACCTGATGGAAAGTGATGATTAGGCCGAAGATGGAAGCGAGTTTCACCCGGAATCCTCTTACACAGAGGAACTGGCTATCATACCTCTGACTGCCGGAACACAACAATGCTGTTAAGATTGTTGTTATGGCGACAGACTTAGACATGATGGTGAGAGCTTGCCAGGCGGACTTAGAACAAGTCCTACCACCAACCAACCCGAGCAAAAAATTTGCCCCCGCTGGGAATCGAACCCGGGACCTCTGGGTCTGAATCAGGTGGTTTAATCACTAGACCACGGAGGCGGTTAGTGTCACCTGTTTAGCACCACCCGGGGACCACGTGTAGGGATTCGCTGAAGGGTATTCTCCTACGGACGCGGCTGACTCGGCCTCCTCAATTTCAATCTTATCTTATTTATTTATTTACTAGCTGTAGCCCGCGACTTCGTCCGCGTGTATGTCGAAAAGTAAACACACATAGTGATGAAAGATTGCTTGACCCCTCTTAGAATTAGGAATTTGGAAGACTAATGCAAGGCACTGGCTGTTTTATCTCTTCTGTTCAAAATGCCGTCCATCCCTACTCATTTTTCGTAATGAGAAAATTCTGTGCACAATGTTGAAGAAAGTTTCTATGGTTGATAACACGCGATAGAGCTACATAAAGTTGGCCATGGGTATACCAACCCGAATATAACTCTACCCCCGCCACGGAGAGTAGAGTAGATTAGAGACTGCGCTATCCGTACTTAGACTCCCATTCCGTCTGTTGCGCGAAAGTGTTCTGGCTAAGTTAGCCAGCCTAGTTTATTTATGTACACAAAATATACTTAAAAAGAAAATTTTGTACAGAGAAAAGAGCACAAAGGTACTGCTTATTTCAAAAGATCTTGATATTGTTTTGAAACAATTTTGACATTATTAATATATTTTGATATAATTAAGACACTTTCGTCACGGGAATAAGTCCCTTTGGTATCATTTGCTACTTTCGAAGCCGTCATGTTAATCCTCCAAATTTATTTTCTTTACTTTCGTCACTTTTTGCTAACCGAAATCCCCAATTTCTTAAATTCCCTCAACGATGTGTCTTATTTATGTAATAATAGCTGATGTCTGCAGCTTCACCCGCATGGCTGTCAGCTATAGCGACCAAAGGAGTCATGAAATTATGATCCCGTGTCTGCAACCCATGGGAACCATTCCCAAGGATAAAAGTCGATGTCTTATTCCAGGATATAATCTATCCTTGTACCAAATTTGATTTGCATTCATTTTTGTTTAAATAGCTTTCCAGTTACTGCTTCATTATTGCACATAGACATATGCCATTTGGAACTTATCTGTAGATCTATATAAGGTACACAATTCCATCATACATCATTTAGTTATATCTCAAAGGGTTTAGGCAGCGTTTTCGTCGAAAGCTCCCAGACGGCTTATTTTTATCCAACACCTCCAACAAATATCATTATTTTTGCCAAAGTATACAAAAACTTGACATATTACTTTTGTTAAATTCTAAAACCTTTCTCGAGAACCACTCTATCCATTGGTGAAAACAGCATGAACATAGGTGCAGTTATCGCGAACAGACAGATCAGTACTGACAGACGCGGCGGAGGACTTTGTTTTGTAATGTGTAGTGAATTTTTGTTTAAGAGTCCTATTACGAATCGTAAATGCTCTTTTGCAATAGATGAAGTTACGTTGGTCTGCGTTGGGAGTACATATATAGTCCGCGAAACAATTTTGATACTTACTAGTCTGAAAAGGATTATAGTTAATTTGGGCGCTCCCGCGAGACTGAGGAGCGCGCGAGCTGAATTGACGCAGAATATATAGTACTTTAATTTTATTTATTGTAATTTTGTTTAATTATATTGACAAACGAAAACTAATGAAACGTATTCATTGTAGATTGAAATTTTATATCATATTAATTTATTTGATAAAATTGTTCTTATTTGTAATATAATGGACGCTGAATCAAGACATTTCTGGCTTAAATTAGGCTTTCTTTACGTTTTTTTCCGTGAAAGCTCAAGGAATTTAAAGAAATTCTAGAACTCCAATAAACAAGTAAAACATTCAACTTACCTTTTAGTAATTTTAGCTTTTAAAAGAATTGATTGTAACAATGTGAATTAGACCGCCGCGTTCCATCGCCGACATTTTTTCTTGCAAACTGAGTTCGTAAAATATTTATAGTAAATTACACGAAAAGAAAAATGAAAATGTGTAACTCTAACTTACAAGAAAGAGACTGGCACTATCGTTATTCATGATCAAATAATTAAAATATCTTACTGCTGCTGATAATTACAGCGTCAAAAATCATGAATTTCCGTAAAAAATGTAATAGGACTCTTAAATCAACTCACAAATTACATTGCATACGAAGGTTTCCTAGTGACCTTATTGTTTTTAACCGACTTTCCAAAAAGGAGGAGGTTCTCAATTCGGATGTTTGTATTTTATTTTATTTTTTTTTTATGTTTGTTCGGGCATATCTCCGTCACTTGCCAACCGATTTTAAAAATGATTGTTTTGTTGGAAAGGGTGTACTTCCCAAATGGTCCCATGATAAGGAAACCAGGATCTGATGATGGCATCCCAGAGAAGTCGAGGGGAACTTTCGAAAATCGTATGGTATCGATTTTGCAGTGGTTTTGAGTGTGAGGTATCACTAAAAAGTCAAAAATTAAAAACTTTTTACAAAAAAATACAACCGACTTCCAAAAAAAAACACTACAAAGTAAAAAATAACTTTAACTTCGGAAGTCAGTGTCAAAATACGAACAAACAAACAAAAACACCGAGTTCCGAAGTTAAAGTTATTTTTTACTTTGTAGTGTTTTTTTTTTGGAAGTCGGTTGTATTTTTTTGTAAAAAGTTTTATAAAAAAAAAACACAAAACCAAAATAGGGCATAGCATACCAGAAAATCAAGCGTAGTTATTATTATATTCGTTTTATCAGACCGTAGACACTCGTATCAGTAAGTCCTTTCCAGTATCATAGGGGTAACTTAATACATTTAAATTATAACAACGGTACTGCCACTGTGGCGAACGTTTTTGTTTGGTATTCAAACGTTTCTTATCGATAAATAGTGAGATAACTAGACTAGACGTGTTTTTGCTAAGGTTGAGAACTATGCGTGTTGCTCAGCTTGAAAATGTAGAAGCACTCTTCATTATTATTAATATTTGTGGTTTACGTACTCGTACCTGCGACTATGGCCAATTCTTGTACTTTAAATACGTTCAGATCTAATTGGTAATTTCGTCGACCAAATAATATCAAAAACCAACCCAAAAACACCAACCGTGACCCAAGGGCTGGCTTTTACCTCGGCCAAAGGATAAGCATTGCCATAGAACGTGGCAATGCTGCCAGCCTTTTGGGCTCATTACCAGTGGCTAGCGATGCGGACGAATTTTTCGACGCCATAACATGTTAGCTTTATTTTTAGTTTTATTTATTTATTTATTTATTTATTTTATTTATTATATACTTTATTGTACACCTCATAACAAGTACAGGAAAAACGTTTATAAAAACAAGTGTACAATGGGCGGTCTTATCGCACAGGGCAATCTCTTACAGACAACCTTAGGATGGATTGAACGAAAGAAGTTAGATTTAGGGCGGTCAGTGTACAAACATCATAAATAATATTAATTAGACTTAATAATATAAAATAAACACATACAATAAAACAATATACTAATAAATATCAAATAAATAATTGGGAAAGGAGAAGAAAAATTATAGTGAGAGGTAATGCTCCTTTACCATTTTTTTAAACGTTGGTAGCGTTTGAGCACGTCTCACATCTATGGGTAATGCATTCCACAAACGAGCGGCTTGAATAGTGAATGACTTGTCAAAAAATGATGTGGAATGCATGCGAATACTTAATTTAAGATTTTCCGTAGATCTCAAGGACCTAGAATGTGTGTCACAGAGAAACTGAAAGCGTTCTTTAAGATAAAAAGGAGTGGAAGGATTAAATAGTACATTATAAAGCAGAGAAAGGATGTGGGCATTCCGGCGAAGACGAACAGGAAGCCATTTGAGCTTAGTACGAAATTCGGAAACATGGTCATACTTGCGTAAGCCAAATATGAACCTGATACAGAGATTTTGAAGTCGCTCAAGCTTGTCCAATTGGTCTTGGGTGAGATCAAGATAGCTGGCGTCAGCATAGTCCAAGATTGGGAGAAGAAGAGATTGTGCTAAGGCAATTTTGGTGGTAATGGGAAGGAAATTTCGTAGGCGTCTCAGGGAGCCCGCTGAGGCGAACAATTTACGACTCACCTCCTGCAGTTGTTTAGTCCAGGAAAGAGTGCTGTCGATATAAATCCCCAAGTTCTTTACAGTGTGAGTTACTGGAATAATAGTGTTATTGAAAGTAACCTGGGGAAGTGTCGACCAATCAAGCTTAGAGACATTCCGGGAACTACCAACAACAATAACCTGCGTCTTTGCTGGATTTATCTTCAGCCCAAACTCAGTGCTCCATTCACCTATTCGAGCCAGGTCTGAATTAATAGTCTCAATCGCATCAGATAGCTCTCCAAGAGGGGCTTGGGTGTAAATTTGGAGATCATCAGCATACAAGTGGTAGAAAGAAGATAGTCTTTGAGTGATACTATTAATAAAAAGTGCGAAAAGTAAAGGAGATAACACGCCACCCTGCGGCACACCGGCAGAGGTGTTACACCAAGAAGAGAAAGACTCTTCAATGCAAACACGCTGCCGGCGGCCAAACAGGTAACTATGAAACCAGTCAATTACCGAAGGAGATATGTTAAAAGAGCGCAGGATTCCAAGCAAAATTTCGAAGTCAACCATATTAAAAGCATTGCTAAAATCAAGCAGAGCAAGTGCCGTTAACTTCCCCATTTCCATGCCCGACCTGATATCATCCGTGATATGTACGAGAGCTGAGGTAGTGCTGTGTCCAGGTCGAAAACCGGATTGGAAAGGATTCAGCAGATTGTGCTTGGAAAGGAATGTGCTAAGTTGCTTATGGACAAGTTTTTCAAGGACTTTGGATAGGAATGGGAGGATGGATATAGGACGATAGTCAGAGAAACACGCAGGATGTGATTTTTTGGGTAGAGGGATAACTTGGGCATCTTTCCAGGTTTGTGGAAAGACCCTACTAGAAACAGAGAAGTTGAGGATGTATAGGATGACCGGGAGAATATTATCAAGGATGGGAATAATCATCTTACGGCTGACACAGTCACTACCCACAGCGTGAGATGTAATCGATAAAATACTCTTTTTAACATCACAAGCAGTAAATTGACTTAAGATAAAAGGGCTATAATCAGGTATCGGAAGGTTTGAAAGATGACTTAGTGTAGTAGCTTTGGTGGCCCTATCCAATACGGGCGAAGTAGAAAAATGACTATTAAGTAAGTTAAGGTCTAAGTCTTTAGGAATGCTTTCTTGAGTCTTTTTTCCAATACCTAATGAATTGAGAAACTTCCAGACCTTAGCTGGATCACCATTTTGAACAGTACTATGGATATGTTGGCGGTTTGCGTTCCTACACACCTTGTTGCAGTGATTTCGAATTGAGACGTATTTTTCCCTATTGATGTCGTTGGGCCGAATCTTAAACTTAAACTTCGCGGCTGCTTTTTTACTCAGCAAAAGTTTTATATCATCAGTCAGCCATGGCGCTGGGAGATGCTTTACTCTCACAGCTCGAATAGGTGCATGTGTGTCGTAAAGCTGAATAAGGGTAGAAGACAAGATTTCAACTTGTTCGTCGACGGACGAGGATGTGACGAGAGGCGTCCAATCAATGCTGCTGGCATCCTCTCGAAGACGGTCAATGTTCATTCCATCAAAATTGCGAAGCAAAAGAGTTCTGGACTTATGCTTAGGCGGGTGAATTTTATAGGAGGTGAAAATCAGGTCATGATAGGAAAAGGCGTCAGCTGAACATTGACCATGTTTAGCGACGTGATCGAGAGAAGAGACAAAAATAAGATCAAGAAGTGAGGGGACAGAGTTAGGAAAATGGTGAGTGGCACCAAGATCGAGAATAGAGAGATTGGTTGATTCAATGATACGCCGTAGGGAATCAGAGCGGGAGTCATTTTTAAGGAGACATGTATTAAAATCTCCCATTATGATGCTATGACTGTAAGAGGGAATTAAGGCTTCTAAAATACGTTCAAAAGAAGTGAAGAAATTAATCCGAAGAGAAGGGCAGTAGTAGACGCCAAGGAGTATCTTAGCATGGTGTAGTTCAACTTCCAGGAAAAGATGTTCACCGGCGTTTGGCGGCGGCGGCTGAGTGGACATGTTAACAATAGAAAAGGGAATATAGCTACGAAGGTAAATGGCCACCCCACCACCACCACCAACCGCACGATCATTCCTGATGAGTTGGAAACCTGGAAGAGAGTAAGAGGAAGACGGAAGACAAGGTTTTAACCATGATTCAGAAACAAGAATCGCATGAATATGTTTACAGTCAAAATTGGCCAGCAAATCAGCGAAATGAGCCGGAATACTCTGGGCATTTATGTGGACTACATTAAAGTTCTTGGATACATCGGAAAATACGGAGACGAGAGTGTCAGCTAAAGAAGGAACACTTACAAAGCTTTCATCATCACTGTTTAAAGAAAAGAAAGTGTCAGTATCACTGCTACAGCCAGGGCTGAGCATATATAAAAAATATATATATATATATATTATTATGTACCAAACAAAAAAAATAAAAAATAAATAAAATACTATTATAAAAAGTTACCATCCACCTGCCAGTTGTGTTTACAAAAGTAAAACGTGAAAACTAATAGGAACATAATTATTAGATTTGATTGTGTAGGCCAGATAGACAAAAGAAAGTAAGTACAAGTATACTAACAAAAAAAAAAAAAACTAGAAACATAAAACAAAAACAAAATTTAGGACCGTATATCCACAGACTACATAGAGATACTACGTATGTATATCGAAACGTAATTGAAACAGTGTGAAGTCATTTATGTTAGTACAAAAAGTTTACATACTCTATGGTTAGTACCGCGATATGGAACGCAAAAAAAAAAAAAAAAGTGACGGTGACATTTGACTTGATTTGACATTAATGATTGATGTGAAAGAAAAAGATTGGTACACAAACAAAACAAACGGGAAGTAAACTATGAAAAATTACGAAGAAGTGACAAATGTAACGTATACTAAACTACCCACTGATAGCAAAAAAAACCTACCTACTACCTGGACTACATAAAAGATAGTAAACAAACAATGGTGACATCATTTTCTGGCTACAGCTCGCTTAGTTTTAACTGCAGCGACCTTTCCAACTGCAACTGGTTGAACCATGCCAGTCTCCGGCTGTCCTGAGAGCTGCTCCAACTGCTGCGCGATTTTATCGAGATCGGTAAAGGATGTAACTCGATGCCGGGATCCTTTTGAATCGAGGACGAAGATATTGCCTTCTGAAGTCCAGCATCGTGTCACACCAAATCTGTCCCGTGCCGCCATGAAGATGTTGTGCCTGGCTTTTGTAAGGAACTCAGAAACAGTGATGCCAGACCCCTTCAGCTTGGTTTTGCCGAACCAGATTTTGTCCCGGAGAGCCACATCGTGCAATTTGAAGAGGATTGGTCGGGGTTTGTGAGATGCGCTGCGCCCCATCCTGTGACACCGCTTGATGCCAGACGTAGCCAAATCCAACTTCAGTCGCTGATTGACAATTTGAGCCACCACCCGTGCAGTCTCCTCATCTTGCTCCTCTGACACTCCGTGCAACAGTAGAATTTTTCGCCTCCCACGCATCTCCATGTTATCAAGGCTTTGCGCTAGAATGCCAACTTGCTGCTGGAGGGTACTGAGTGCCTGAACGATAAAAGTCCGGAAGGATGAAAATTCAGTTGCCAAACCTGAGGTTGTAGATGTTGTGGCACCGGGACTTTTATGCAGCTCTTTCTCAAATTCCGACATCCTCTGGCTGAACATAGTGCTCAAATCAGTTATTGTGCGGTTGATAGCCTCCATTGTGTGGTGTTGTTATGGATAATTTTGTGTTCTGGAGCTGAAAACACTTCACTGGCAGGTAGATACAACTATCTAATACAATATATCATTAATGTATAAAACTAATTAATATTACTATTTTTTATTAAAATTTTCAATTTAGAGATAAAATTTTGCTGTTTCACTCTAGACTACCCGCAAATTTATCCGTTTAATTTATTAATCGTTTTAGTTAGTTAAGAGTTTTTTTATTTTATTGTATATACATCTAGTCTGAAATAATATTAATAAAATAAATGTTTGAGTATATACGTGGAATACGTAATTTTAAATCTATCTCCGTATGGGTGTACATAGCCTGAAATACATGTTTTTGTTTTTTTTAAGGCTATTTCTCCTTTCTCTTTCCAAACCTACAATCATGGGCAATCTCTGGCCACATTTACCACGCAATCGTGATGACGTCATCACACTATCTCTATCTATCTGTCTTTATCTTATCTTATCTTATCTTATCTTATCTTATCTTATCTTATCTTATCTTATCTTATCTTATCTTATCTTATTAGCGGCACGTATTTCTAATATTATTTTTTTAAACTAGCTTCATGTCCGCCAGTGTGAATGTTAAGAAATATCCCAAGGAAACATAATTCCGATATAACAAATATATGTGCTGTTCCTATTCTAACTCTGTGCCAAAATATATCTAGTTCCATTCACCCGTTTCAGCGTGTTCGAGTAACTAACATACATCCATCCAAACTTTCGCATTTACAATAATGGTAAGAAGATGTTTGTAGTCAATTTAAATAAATTTGACACAACACGTTGGTGTTGTAATTAGACAGACTTCATTAATAACTGAAATAAATAAATAAACAAGCAACCAAGCTATTAACAGCGTTTAATTAGAAAATTAAGTACTTGCGGAGAACATTATCTTGCTATTACTACTGTACATAATGTTAATGAGTTTATTCTGTGTAATCATTATAGTAGAGCATAATTGAAGTAAATAAAATACGAGTGGGTTGTACAGTCGGTGGGTAAAGTGCTTATTAAATTATACTTTTTAGTTAGTTATATAAATGTTTGTTAGAGACGGTACGGAACGGCCTTGTTTTGCTTTCAAAATAAAAATTGAATCGCCTATCTGATTGTTAAGACTAGGTTTTATGAGAATTTGATTGTTTAAAATTCTGCTATTTTAGTATTTGCGCAATTTTTAGTAATTTCCCTTACATCTTAAGTAATTTCAGTGGGTACTCATAAAATTGTTACACAAATGCATACCTTAAAGAAAGACATAAAAGCAAAAGTAAGGTCCACTTTTTTATATATTAGTTTCGACCAGAAGTCAAAATCATAAGCAGTCTGGCACGATCAACTTATCTAAAAATACTTGAAAAAATAAAAAGCATCTGCAAAAAAAAAATGTTAAGAATGCAGCTAGCCAGCGGAACTGCCCGAGGCTTGTTAGTCGTACTAAAGTATCATCATTCATGTCTCTTTTGATGCCCCCATACACGTTAAAGGGTGAATATACATTAACGCTTTTGCCTAAATGTGTACACGCCCGTATACTCTAACGCGATACCTGGCAAAATTCAGTTCAATTACGTGTTACGATTGAACTCAAACCAAGCTTTTGTGATGTATTGACACCTATGTACTTGAAATCTACATTATTTCGAAGGTGTTTCATGATATATGTTAAGTGATATACTGTAACGTTAACTTCAAATCGCAATTTGGAAGTTTTTTTTATATTTTTAAATATCTACTTTTTTAATTAGTAAGTACATTGAAAAAAGTTTGACGGCTGATAGGGCATACTGGAAGAAAAAAACGTGTTGCACCGACCCCAAGTAACATGGGATAAGGGCAGGAAGATGATGATTGAAAAACTGATACACCAGTCTTGTCAAGGGGTATCGTGTAACCCGGTAATTGGGTTGTGAAGCACAGATACAAAAATACAAAATATTTATTTCATCTCAAAACATTGTGAGCATTAATGAATTGTGGCAGCCCCGATAAGTTACAGCAGTACTTGTGTTTGGACTGTCACGCTCTTCCCTTGGTAGGTGGCTGTACAAGGATCATGCAAAATTTTTATAGTTTGAAAAAAATCAAACAAGTAATCTTACATAAGCAGCTCTTGCATACATGCACACAACCTACACCGGTTGTGTGCACGTATGATGGTGTGATGTGGTGTGTGTGCGTGTGTGTGCGTGTGTGTGTGGTATTTATTTCAGGTTATCCTGTCCAATATATTTTCAGCTTCTTGGTATGTTAAAGGTTTTAGCCATTGACTTATTGTATTTTTTCAGTCGTGTAGTAGTAGGGGATAAATATTTAATTTGGAGTTTAATTTATTGTAGAAATAAGTCGATTGTGTCATATATACTGACGCCTAGCAAACATTGTTCGAACACCCGCAGAATGAGCTACTTATCTCTCCGTCTTCTGGTCTGAGTAGCTGGGTCAAAAGGTAAACATTTATGCAGGGTGAGCGATAATTTTCTAATTGAAAGCAAGTTAGAAGCTTTGTATAGGTCTGTAGTCGAGAACCGAAAGGGTTTAAAGTGCATCACTTTGATAAGCGATCGTTGAGCTATCTCCAAATTGAGAAATTTCATTTTTGTAGCGCCACCCCATACTGGAATACAGTAAGTTATAACCGAAATACATTCACTCAGTTTAAAATACAGTATTCACCGTTATCCGATTATACTAAGTTAGTGACTGACAGACAATGCTCAGTCGAAACTACTGGTCGTACAACGCTTAAATTTGGCATGAAGGTTCCTTGAGGAGTTTAGAGGAGCACTTAGAAAGGATTTCCCGAAATTCCAACGGGAATAGGAAAAAAACGGGATGTGTGCGTACAAAGTCGTGAGCAAATAGCTAGTTAAATATAAAACAACAAAGTAATTTCTGCTGACAACAAATCAAATATTCACAAAAAAAAAAAACAGATTTTATTACCAAAAAACGAAATAACACCATCGCAAATAAATTGTAACCGTGTAATAAATAAATCCTTCTGAAAACCAAATCGGAATTCCATTTACGACAAAAAACTGAGGTTCAAAAACAAAACCAATTTGTTTCACGATATCATATTGGGCGCGACTGTACCACCACATATCTTCGTGGTACCCGTTTGAAATTATTACAAAACATTCTAGTGATTTACTGTGAAGATAAATCGTGCTGTAAAACTTATCTAGTAGACAAATACGAGTGATTAATTGTTGGGGATAAGTGTACATTGTGAACGTACATTACAGGCAGACTTTGCTTATCTAGGCCTGAAATTATGCAGGACAAAAGCCTCTTTGTCATAGATAAAAACGAGCAATTATCGCTACGCTGGCTCTGTCAGGATTTGACTTTTTACTTTTTATTTGAGACTTGCTGACCCGGCGAAATTCGTTCCGCCTAACGGTCGATTCTTTAGTTTTTTTTTTTCGAAAATAAACGTAGCCTAAGTTACTCCTTATTACATCAGCTACCTGCCAATTAAAGTCCCGTCAAAATCTGTCCAGCCATTTCAAAGATTAGCCGGAACAAACAGACAGACAGAGAGACAAAAATTGTAAAAAATGTTATTTTGGTATGTGTACCGTATGTATATTCATACATAGTAAAAATCGGTTATTTCAATATTACAAACAGACACTCCAATTTTATTTATATGTATAGAGTATAGATGTATAGATGGGTTTGCTCTTGACTCTAGTCAAGGTTAGAGGTAACAGAGACTAGTCGACGATTGAGTGAGCTTACCCAAAAGAAACATGTTCACTTCGTAAGAAGCATGTTAAAATCTCGTTATCAGGTTTGGTCGGAACCTTTAAAATCGTAGTGGAATATCACTGTTGAATTTTTGAGATACATTTAGATACGATGGTTTATTATTTAAACATTATTTTTGAGCGTTTAAAAAAAATATTTTCATCTTTTCTTTGCGCGGTAAACGGGTGCGTACATAGTGTACATAATTTTCTTATCTTTCTTTCAAACTTTATAGTCACAAACGTTAACAAACAAAAACCATCATCCAAGTAAACGAATTCCAGCTATTTCGATTAAAAATCCAAACTTCCTTACCGAAATTGATAAGATTTTTTCAAATCGGTTCATAAATGACGAATTTATGAGATAACAAACATAAAAAAAATACGACCGAATTGAGAACCTCCTCCTTTTTGGGAAGTCGGTTAAAAACCATTTGTTGGTTATGCCAAGCCTAGAGACAGTAAATAGCCTTTGAAAAAAATGACTAGGTATCCCATGTTCATCACGCACGACACATTCAAAACCCTACCAGAGGGCTAATTCACGTAATTTTATGACGCGCCGATTAAGTTTTAATGCAATTGCAGTTAAGTTCAAGTTTGAGTGATAAACGGTATTCTTGTAATCTTTGAACTGCGCGTAAGCTACGCGTGAACTGCACGTCAACTGTACGACAGCCAAACTCTACCAAAATTACTTATGGTGAGGCCATATTAAATAATCGAAAAGAATCGATTACATTTCAATGAATATGACGTTATTATAATATTAAGTGTTTTAAACTTATAAGCTGTCATTTTGAGACTTCAAACGAATAGTAGAATACCGATCATGTTGCGTTCCGAAGCACGCACCAAAGACGCACAACAGTAGAATGCCGTGATTGCGCTCGCGTGACGCGAACTTGACGCGAGCGTGTCTGACAGCGGTAGAGAATACGAAAAGCGTTGTTTTGATCGAAACTTAACTTCAACTGCACTGCAACAGCACTCATTTAGTTACGTGAATTAGCCTACAGGTACTGTAGTACCGAGTATCCTTCGGTGCTACTGTACCTTACTGGTAGCACAAAACAACCGTACTTTTAAATATTACTTACAATACCATCTGGTTTTAATGGAAGCTTTTACATAACTCAAGTATAGACAATATTATTTTCTATCAGTTACTATCTATACATATAATAAAATCGTAGAGTTGCCGTGTCTGTACATTGAATATTTTCGCATAAAAAATACATAGAAATGTCAGAAAAATGACATAAAACACAAAAAAGCAGTTTTTGAAATTCTTTTCTGTTTGTCTGTTTGTCTGTGCGTCTGTTTGTCTGTGCGTTTGGAGGAGCATCACGCATAAACCACTGATTGGATTCAAAATTTAGGTATTTCGAAATATTAAGTGATAATCGGAGCAACATTTAGTCTTTATTTCATCAAAATCGACCCACAAAATCAAAAGATATCGAATTTTAAAGTTTACGAAGAAACTTCATCGAGCGCTAAAATAGGTTGTTTTCATTGAGACTTCAGATACTTGCAATGCCATCTATTGAGAATTTTTTTAATAAGAAATGTGTGAAGCGACCCCGAAACAATGTATTTTTGAGTTATTTTTTAATTAAACTTAAAATGTAGCAAAAAAAGTGAACATTTTATTATATTATCATTATTTATCGTAACGTGTAAGCTTCTAAGTTTGAACTTATGAGTAGGTATGAGTATAAAGACAGTTCAGTTACGTTGTAGATCGATAGATGGCGTTGTACTTATGACGCGTTTTTCTGAATCGCGGTGTTAAGATTCTCCGCAGTAGCATAAGGTCAGCCCCATTTTTTATGTAGTTTAACTTGAAGTCGTATAATATTGATGTAAATAGCTATGGAAGTATGGATTTGATTGAATGACTAGATTAGATTGTTTTTCAATTTACTGGGAGGAGAGGAGAGTCTCCTCCGGAGAGTTACCTGTATCCATAAGTAAACTGTTTTACTAACAGAAGAAGTGAATATTTGGTATTATGTTTCAATGTGGCTAAACTATATCAGCCGAACACGTCGATTTTCAAGGTTAAGCAACGCTTGCCGAGGTCGGTCTGTGAATGGGTGACCATTATAACAACCTAGCCTTTTCCTTACTATATTGGCTCGGCTTCCAGACAAACCGGATTCAGCTGAATACCGGTATTTTACGTGGCGCGGTTGCCTACCAGACCTCCACAACTCATTCAATGTAAGATTTCAGTCAGATTTTACTGGCTTTTGACTATCCGTAATGACTGCCGAAGATCTACAAATGACAGCCGGGACCAAAGGCTTAACGTGCTTTCTGAGGCACGAAGGAAACTCGGTATGTCAAGATGGTCACCCATCCACAGACCAACCTTCGCAAGCGTTGCTTAACCTTGAAGATCGATGCGTTCGTCTGTTATAGTTTAGCCTTGAAGATCGGCCCGTGCGGCTGTTTCAATTTAGCCACGAGCTCCTCTATAATAAATCGATTCTATGAACCCAATAAACTTTTTTGATATTATAAAATTTTAAAACAAACTAAATTAATCAGTGGTCTACAATCAGCAATATTGTCATTAAAAATCGGAGAAAATGTGTTTCTTTTTGGACTGTTCTGGACGAAATTAAGAATCCACTTGATTCAGCACCATTCGTTCGATACTTAGTTGGTTTTGTTGATTTTGATTCAAGATTAGTTTCTACCAGGAGATTAGGTACCTGGGCTGGTCGGCATTTCAACCGATAGAGATGATACAGTGCCCTGCATTAGGTACCCTCTTCATAATTATATTCTTAATTCGAGAGAGAGATCAGGATACGTAACTGAACGTAGATTTTGTATATAAGCAATCTATACCTACTAATATTATAAAGCAGAAGAGTTTGTTTGTTTGGTTGAACGCGCTAATCTCAGGAACTACTGGTCCGATTTGAAAAAATCTTTCAGTGTTAGATAGCCCATTTATTGAGGAAGGTTATAGGCGTATATATATATATAATCACGCTAAGACAAATAGGAGCGGAGCAGTAATGGAAAATGTGACGCAGACGAAGTTGCGCGGGTCAGCTAGTTTGAAATAATTATAATGTGTGGCTTATGATATACCCGTCTACGCATCAGTATAGTGAGCGTACTATGAGAAGTTTTAGCTATTGCGTAATAGTTAAAAAAACAAACAACTCGACAATACTCTCACACAAAAGGTACACAAAACAATTATTCGGAACACGCTGCGGTTTCTAGGTGTGTGCACTGCTCGATCGCCGTCAGTAGACTGAGTTCAGACTCGGTCGAGCACAACGTCCTAAACTCCTTCGAACGCCACTAGATGGCATTAGCAACCCGATTGTTAAATCGATTGCCGTATTTCAGGCACATCACTACAACTTATTATAAAAAAGTCGTCTGCTGCGTCTGTTTGTCTGTTCGCGATAAATTCAAAAACTACTACACCGATTTTCATGCTGTTTTCACTAATGGATAGGCTGGATCTCAAGGAAGGTTGTAGTATATCTTCCTTGAAGATTGTAGTATATAGCGAAGAAGGTGGCGGAATGGGAGAGGGAGAGATCGTCTGGTCCCGGCCGCCGTGGTAGACGCCGCGGGCGTCGGAGTCCACCTGGTGACCTCCGGCCACCGTAGGCGCGGGCCTGTGGACTGTGAGCTATGGGTGGCTCGCCGTCCGTCCGTCTCATGACGACAGGCCGTGTCGACGGCGCGTTAGTGTTCCACGCGCGCCTCAAAGAGAGTCAGCACACAGAGGGGCTCGAAAGGGCCGACGCCTGCCGGAGTCGCGGGACTATCCGAAAGAGATACCGTGGCTCCGGAACACAAAGGGCAATGAAGGAACATAGATGGGTTTAGTCAGTAGAAGTCTGACACTCCCCCCCGCTCCGCCTAGAGCGGGGGATGTCATGGGATGACTACTCATCCCTAAAAAAAAAAAGGTTGTAGTATATAATTTGTCAATCGGGCGAAGCCGCGGGCACCAGCTAATAAATATTATATTTCTGCCGGTCCCTTCTAAAGTTCAATCGAAAAACTTATCAGCCAAAGTTGCATACGATAGTACCAAATCAGTACGGTTGCTGCTTCTGACATGTCAATTACTAGGTGATGAATGATGAACGAGAACTAATAGTACATAGCTGATTATGACGAATGATGGATTTGGTGCCTGTCACCCAAACTGAGCTCGTTGAATTGCGAAAGCAATTTTCCTTGAGTCGTCTTCGAAGACTTAGGAGTGAGGCTGACGCAGACTGGCACGAAATGACAATGCGACAACGGTATTTAAAAAAAAAACAAAAGTAATTTATTCAAATTAGGCTGAGAGCCAGCACTTTTTGAACGTCAAGTTTTTCAAAAGACAGTCCCCCAAAACGAAATTGATTTTCGGTTACGTACCAAAATGGTAAAAAGGAACCCTTATGGTGTGACTAAGTTTGTCCATCTATTATAAAAAAATAAGCAAGAAATAAAAATGTTTATATTTTTTGCAACAGCAACTGAACAGGGTTCTTAAAAAATCGAAGTGAGTCTTGTTTTAAGGCCGCATGGCTTTTGACTTTTGACGAAAAAAAAAAAACCGTTCCTGAAGCAAACTTCGAAGATAAGGGGCCGTCCCCTTTTCTTCAAAGTTGCTTAGAGAAAAATCTGAAATTATTCTATGTGATAGAATGTCTCTAAATTGTACCCTGTAGGTCTGAAATGGCGCTGATCTAAAACTGAAATATACACTACAGTGTAAAGATTATCTGACAAATATATAGGCACTCTTGATCGTTTTTTTTTTTACAAATGCAAAACCTATAAAAAATGGTTGCCGCTTCTTCAAGCGTTGTCAGTCTACGCAAGCGTTTTTTGGTCGTGAAAAGAAATAGAATATATTCTATTCAATTGATTTCACACCCAAAAAATGCTCTTTATTATGTACACGAAATAAATAACAAAAAAGATAGATGAAGAAATCACTACATAGGCTGACACAACGGCCTTATCGCATAATAAATATCGATTATCGCTTTTTTATCACAGTAATATTTATTTATTACGTACATAATAACCTATAATTTATAATATTAATTTATAACTTGTCATAAAAGGAAAACTTGCAAACCAATATTTCAATTCACTGACTAAAGTACTGTCTTCATCAAAGTAGATAAGGTTTACAAGTATTTTGCTCTTACAAACATTTACAACAGAATATTACAGAAATCGCTCACAGCAATCTTCAACAAAGTCATAATATTACCCAAAGCAGAATATAATTTCTTGCCCACATTCTCTCCGAACGTGGTAGGCAGCAAGTTTGAGTACGACATCAAAGAGATTATGAGAACGGCTGTCCATTGTCCGCCTATGTACTACTTGTACTTATGTCTCAGTGATTTACATACATATTTGAACTTGGTCTCGTCACATTATCAGCCATGCAGAACAGTGCGGTTTGGTTACCCGTAGAAGCCGTTTTTACTAGCTGCCCGTATGGAGCTGGCAACTGCCCGATATTTGATATTCGGACTTTTGTATTTGTTCAAATCGCAAGGAAAACTCTAATACCACGTTTATCGCTGACTAGATGGATGGCACTGAGTTTCTTTTTTTTGCGGCACATGTATGGCTATAGATGATAATATGGACAAGAAAGAAATCCTTTGAGCATTTAGTGAGATATGTTTATTGCCAAAACTGTATACTCTATTGTTTCTTCTTTTTTAAAGACGATTAATGATCAAATGACTCCTTCTACTCTGGGCGGACAATAATTCTTACTTACTATTCCTATTCAATAAATATAGTATACCAATAACAACAGACCTAATAAATATATACATCCAATTTAACATTTATAATAATTTTTGATACTATTTCATACCTTGACATACTACTTAGCACTCTTCCTCTCTCCTATTATTTGCTGTGCCCGACAGGGTCCATATTTGTTCTTTAACAATTTTAAACCATCTTTGTAATACACTTCTGGACACATCTATTGGCCCACCTTAGAGTTTAGGTTTCGGTGGCCCCTACCGAAATATGATTGCTAGATTGAACAAAAACTGTTGATGCAGTTTTAAACCTGATACATTTTACCATCTTTTTCGATCGTATTGTTTTAAATTTGAATTCAGAATACCATACGACATGGAGCTACGCCTAACAAGTCGGATATGCGCCTTGTTAAAGGCAATTGATTTTTGAATAAAAAACATGTTTTATCAAATAAAGGTTTAATTTAATAACGCGTGTTGCCTCCATGGGCATCTACCACAGCTCTCATACGATTAGGCATAGAGTTTATCAACCGCTCTATGAAATTTTGAGGGATCATCTCCCATTCCTCTTCTATGGCAGTTTTCAACTCCTTTTTTTTTTTTTTTCGGCTGGGAAAAATGCGTTACGCATACCCTCTCACTCGGGGGAGTGGGAGGGGTATGTGGGACTCCCCGGGCAAGCCCGGTATACCCACTAAAACAACCCAGCACCGAAATTCCCGCAGCGTCTTATTGGGGGTGGACTGGGAGATCGGTGTAGCCTAACGTCCAGTCCACCTCCGACAGTTTTCAACTCCTGCATCGTCTGGGCAACTGGCTGACGAGCCCTAACACGTCTTTTTAGCTTGTCCCACATGTGCTCAATGGGGTTCATGTCTGGGCTTCTGGCTGGCCAGTCCATAACTGTGATGTTCACATCCCGAAGATATTCCCTGACGATGCCGGCCGCATGGGCTCTTGCATTATCATGCATAAAAAGGAAATTTGGGCCCACATAGTCCGCGTATGGTATCACGTGAGGTTCTAAGCACTCACGAATGTACCTTTCAGCATTTAATGTTGGCAGCCGTGGTCCTGTAACAACCTCAAGTTGAGTTTTGCCGCTCGCGGATATACCGCCCCAGACAGTCCATGAGCCACCGCCATAAGCAACCCTCTCTTCAAAGCAGCATTGTGCGAAACGCTCTCCCTTACGTTGGTAGACCTTCTTCCTTCCATCATTGCCATGTAACACAATTTTAGACTAATCAGAAAAAAGTACACGGCTCCAATCTTGCTGTGTCCAATTTAAATGACTGCGTGCGAAATGATGGCGCGCTGTTCGGTGGGCTCGCGTTAGTTTGGGCCCATTAGCTGGCTTGTGCGGTACCATATCGCGTTCTTTTAACCTTCTCCGAACAGTTCGAGCGCTCACAGATACTCCGTGGAAGTCGCGAAGTTGGTTTTGTATCTCAATAGAGGTAAGGTGACGATTTCTCAAGCTGGTCGGAACGATGAATCGATCCTGCCTTTCAGTTGTGACCCGAGATCGTGGCCTTCCTTGGCGACGAACAAAGCCGCCAGTCTCTAGGTACCTCCGATAATAATTTCGGACCGCAGATCGACTTAAACTAAGTTGAGCACTCACGTTTCTTTGGCTGTGTCCGGCCTGAATAAGTGCCACAGCTTGGGCGGCTACTTAAGGTGAAGTATCCATAGATTATTGATAGAACCTCACCTTAATGTTAAGAATAAGTAATGTTTGTAGCAAAACCAAAGATATCAATCACTTTTTCAAGAATTAAATCCAAGTAAACCAATTAAACCAAGTTTTCTTAGTATTCGATTGTTTGATATCAACAAACAGGCTCCAAATTGTCTTTTGTTTCTTTAAATTCTGTGTTCGAAATTCAAAAAAAGACTATTGAATGAAATTGTGAATGTGCCAGGTTCAAAACTGCATAAAAACTTTTGCTCGACCTAATATAAAATTTTAGCTAGGACCAAACGAAACTGAAAATACAAGGTGGGCCAATAGATGTGTCCAGAAGTGTATATATGGAATGCAGTAAATTATTGAGTATTGAGTATTGAAGGGAGTGTCAGACTCTTTCTGACTTAAACGCATCCATGATACTCCTAATGCCCTTTGCGTTTCAGGGCTGCGGTGACTCATTCGAACAAATTCTGCAACAATCTATTGATACCCTGAACTTCTGCTTATCCATCCCATAACACTGAGCAGGATCATAATTACGAATGGTATCGTTAGCAAAATAATTTCCGCCATTCCAATATCGGGCAACTTGAAATCCCATAATACCCGACCCGCGGCCGGCATTCCATTAAGTTTCAAAATGTATCTGCAGACCGTACCGATGCGACGGATCGGGTTTACAATAGAAATGTGTGCGGTGTTACGCTGACGCTACAGAGATATGAATCTATGCTACAGAAACTTGCGACCACAGATTTAATCTTTTTACATGCACAAACAATCATCTTTGTGCCGCACACAATAAGCCTGTCATCCTAACATGTAAAATTTTTCCGTTACTGAGTCACTGACAGACAACGCACAGCCGAAACTACTGGTCTTCGAAAGCTGAAATTAGGCATGTAGGTTCCTTGGGAGGCCTCAAAGAGTTGTCAGCAAAGCAGATGGGGCCCGCTAGGGCCAGTGCCTGCCGGGGTTGCGGAATTTGTTCGAAAGAGTCACCGCGGCCCTGGAACGCAAAGAGCATTAGGAGGAACTGGGATGGGTTTTAGTCAGTAGGAGTCTGACAATCCCTCCTGCTTTACCCAGAGCGGAAGGATTCATTTGATGGTATCCCACCCTTAAAAAAAAAATTGGTTCCTTGAGAGGGAAGTGTAGGGGCGTAGCGCTGGGAGAGGATTTCCCGAAATTCATTTAACGCAGTTTAAAGTTATTTAATTTAATGTTGTTTAATGTAATTTATTGTCATTTAATTTAGTTTAGTTTAATTTAATTTAGAGTAATTTAATATACTTTAATGTGATTCATTGAAATTTAAATTGAATTCTAATGTAATTCAAATTATCTCAAACAAAATTTATTTAATTTATATAATTGATTTTTTGATCGATTGGTTTGTTTTGTTTTATACCTTATAATTATTTGATGTTGAACTACTTACAATTAGTAAGCTAAATTATGTAAGTGCTGTGCACACCTTTAAGTGAAGAATTCGTTATGATATTTTTTTTATAAGATTTTTAAAATGAAACTTTTATTACATCGTCTCATACTTTTTCGTCTGTGTGTTGCATGTCGCGTGACGGTCGGCCGCGGAGTAGGGCGCGTAGGGCGCGGAGTAGTGAAAGGCGCTCGTCAGAGCAGCTGAGGCCAATATGGCGGCGCCTATAGTTCGCATCAGCTGACCTTTTTCAGTGAAAAGTTTCACTTTTACCGTGTTTTCATAAAACCACACGATCCTTTTTTATTTTTCTGTAATTTTTCTGCGAACAATTCGTTGGAGTGCCATAATAATAAATATATAATGGTGCCCCATTACATTTGAAATGTCTAACGGGGCCTCTGCGAGTTGGTTTTGGCCCCTCGTACGCCTACCAAAGGACCGAGTCTCCAGGGACCCGAGACAGAGAAAAAAAAAATATTACGGAAACGGAAAAAAAACGGGAAATACGCGTACGAAGTCGCGGGTAAAAGCTAGTTTGAGATAATACACAGCACCGTTTGAAAACCTGTGAGTCTCTAAGTCAAGAGTGAATAAGTTACTTCTAGGCAAGCGTGCTCCATCTTAGACAGCATCATCGCTTACCATCAGGTGAGATATTGGTCAAACACGTGCCTAACAAAAGTTGAAAAAAATAAAATTCCATGCAACCGGTTTTGGGTCATAAAAGTTCGCGAATCAGCCAAGTAGATAAAGATAGCTCATAGAGTACGTAGACAGATAGACAACCATTCTATAAGGGTTCCGTATACGGACTTTTATATAAACGTAAGCCTTGAATGAACAGAGTGCCAATTTTACTACTTTTCACATTCGCATCTCAGTCGCAAGCCGTCAAAAATGTACATGAAAATTAAGACTTTTTTGACAGTTTATTGCGATTGACATGTTAATGCGAAAGTTGATTAAAAATTAACAGAATTGGTCCTCAGATCGAATAACATGCGAATTATAAGGTCCTATAATGTGCCGCTGAATTTGTTTGGATAACGGGGAGATAATGACAAGGCTTGGGGAAAGCCTTGTTTCAGCAGTGGCATCATCATCATCATCGTAATATCAGCGTCTACTGCTGGATATAGGCCTCCCGCAAGTATCGCCACAACAACCGGTCTTGAGCGTGCAGTGAGCAAACTTCGACTGCAATTAATTTTGATGGTCTCAAACTCAAACTCAAGCATTTATTTCAACAGGCACTTTTGCAAGGTCGGCCGGTCCAAAAAGATGAAGCTATTTGCACGTTCCAAAGCGCAGATCTTTATGGAGAAGAACATGCAAGAAACGCCATGGACACTCTTTTAAAAATAATAAATTATTGTTACAATGTTTTAACCAACTTCCCAAAAAGGAGGAGGTTCTCAATGCGGTTGTATTTTTTTATGTTTGTTACCTCTTAACTCCGTCAATTATGAACCGATTCGAAAAATTCTGGTTTAATCTGAAAGGATATACTTACAGATTGGTCCCACTTAAATTTAATCAAAATCGGTTACGAAGTTTGGATTTTAAATCGAAATAGTTGAAATTCGATAACTTGGATGATTGATTGATGAACAGTTATCGAAATTGCGTATTTTGCTTTTCTGCGATTTTGTTTACATCGTGTTTTAAATTAAACATACATGTGAGAACGATGTAAATCTGGCATCTGTAAATGTCTGTTCTTTACCGAAAATAGCCCTTTAAGTGTTTAAATGCCAACCTTGTTTTTAGGGATGGGAAATCATCAAATGACTTCCCCCGCTCTGAGCGAATCGGGAGGGAGTGTCAGACTCTTACTGACTAAAACCCATCCATGTTCCTTCAGAGCCCTTTGTGTTCCGGAGCCACGGTATCTCTTTCGAATAGTCCCGCGACTCCAGCAGGTTTAAATGCCACCCTCAATTCCTAATATGTGACTTAAATCATCATTTATTTCCTCATCTGTAATGAGGATATTTTACGAATGTGTATATATGGTAGACATTATAGGCTATAATAGCACTCTCAAAATCATCCAAGCGCCATATTAGCGCACCTAAATTCACAGAACTGTGTGATTCGTCAGCCTGGCTACTAATCAGATTTGTCCAGCTAGCGTAACTGTCACGCTAAAACGTCACTGGTATCAAGTGAATGTATTTCTGCTACCAGTCGTTACTAGTCGGCTTTGGTCCATTTTAGTCTCAACGTATTAGTAGATATTGATTTTTTTTTAAAACGTCTAGTTGTACTTACAGTTCATGCCGCTCGTTTATGGAAAGCGTTGCCTGTATCAATAAAGCGCGCAATCGCTGCCTGTTTTTAAAAGATTAGTCAAGGAACACTACTTGTCACTATATGATATCTAATATTGGTATATTCTCCTGCTCATTTATTAAGTATGTATGTATCTGTGTATATATTTTTGTATATTGTATAGTTTATATTATGTTTCAATTCCTATCTAATATCTATATTCTTTGTCAGTAAAAAAAAATTTAACTTCATATTTGCACCAAGTGTCTGCCCCATTTCATGTCCAGGCTATCTTTTTCCATTCCTGATTGCCTGGAAGAGATCGCGGAATGCGATAAGAGCGTGTATTCCGTCCACCAGCGCCGCCAATCGTTTTTTATTATTTGTGGTAAATTTAAGACACGTAGATAAAAAACCGCTCTGTAGTGCACTGAAGAAATGTATTTATTATGTTTTGAGAGTTATGTTTTGTACTTTAGAACATAAAAAGTGGCCACTTTTAGCAATAATTGCCGTTTTGGCTATTTAGCCATGAGTTATGTATTAAAAATAGCTGTCAAAAAACAATAGATACATTTCATCAGTGCACTACAGAGCGGTTTTTTATCTACGTGTCTTAAATTTACCACAATTAATAAAAAACGATTGGCGGCGCTAGTGGACGGAATACACACTCATAAGGCCGCCATTTGTATATTTTTTTAGTTTAAGGTTTTCTTTATGTTTTTATTTATTTGGTGTACAATAAAGCGTATTTAAATAAATAAAATAAATAAATACAGTAAACGGTACGCGTTTCCTCGTTTAGTGCTCCCTTGCACTCCAAGGAACCTACATGTCAAATTTCAGCTTCTTACGACAACTAATTTCAGGTGTGCGTGGTCTATCAGCCAAAATTAAAAAATTCAAAAGCCATTTATTCGAATTAGGCTGAGAGCCAGCAATTTCTGAACATTAGTATAGTTAATATCGGGATTGCTACCATGTACCTTATTATTCGCGAGTTTCCGATATTTCGGCACTGTCGCAAGCGCCATGACCATGAAAGTTTAAAACAATATTACTTTTGGGTAAGTTCACTCTATCGTAGACTTTGTGTCGATCATTTCTGAGTAGAGTCATCAGTCAAGAGCCAACCCATCTCAAATAAAAACAAAAAAAAGGAAATACTGTGTTAAACATTTCTTTTGTAATCCTAAAATTTCCATGGCGCTGTATATTTCACCTCCGGTGTTTATCTATCCCCATGGGAAAATTACGTCGGATTACACATGTTTGTATT
This sequence comes from Ceramica pisi, assembly GCA_963859965.1. Classification (NCBI taxonomy): domain Eukaryota; kingdom Metazoa; phylum Arthropoda; class Insecta; order Lepidoptera; family Noctuidae; genus Ceramica; species Ceramica pisi. The sequence continues at coordinate 2,793,253 of OY982530.1, read as the reverse complement.
AGGAAGGTCGGCACGTGTATCAAAGGGCACCTTTGAATATTACAAACGTATTCACAACATCTTACTTTGACGTCACGTAGCTTTGATTACAATCTTAGGGTCAGTTTACATGTGCGGAATTTGTTCGAAAGAGTTATAACAGCCCTAGAACGCAAAGGGCATTAGGAGGAACACGGATGGGTTTTAGTCAGTAAGAGTCTGACACTCTTTTCTCCTTCGCCCAGGGCGGGAGCAGTCATTTAACGATTTCAATGATCAATAAAAGGTCAGTCTACATTTGTGATTAAATAAAAAATTAAGAAAAAAACATGGTTTGTAGATATAGCATTGGACCACTATCTCTACTAATGGTAGGAGATGTTGTGGTCACCAATGGAACACGCTTGTAGTAGAAGAAACCGATTCACTCTTGACCTAAAGATCCCTTAGCAGCTATCAGGAAGAATTCAAGTAAAATCCAGTATGTATGGTCCACATCCTACCCATATATGGAACCCTTAGTTGTGAAGTGAAGGAATTCCAAAAACGTTATTGTTCGTATGGGTAGGATATTTACCATATTTTTTGGACTTTGCTTGAGTTTTCCAGTTGTTTTAAGCTACGCACTTGTACATATCACGCTGTTCCTGAAGGTGCGGGGTGTATCCTGTTGCATTTTTTTAAGGATCGGAAATAATCAAATGATTCCTCCCGCTCTAGGTGGAGCAGACTTACTGACTTAAACTTATCCGTGTTCCTACTAATACCCTTTGCTTTTCCGGGCCGCGGTGGCTCTTTCGAACCAACTCCGCAACCATATCTTCTTGTATAGTGAATGCAGTTGTAGACATCATCCTAATAGGAAGTAATCTCCGAATGAATAAGCAAATGTCACGTTAATTTGTTCGCCAAAACCGAAATCGACGTCTGTCGATGTATCGCTGTTCACGTCGCAACTTTTACGTCTCGATGTGAACTGACCCTTACGTTTTTGTTAACGATCGCGTTCAAGTAATCAAATTGATGATTTTGCATTTTTGCTCGTGACTAACGTGAGAAAATGCAAGGCAACGTACTACAAAGATTTTTTTTTGAGTAATATACTATTGGGATGATGGTGTTTGGAAGTCATTTATGAAAGTTTATGATTAGTTATTTAGATAAAAAAAATAGCTAGGTATAATTCGGGTTGACTCTTTTGTCAAGAGTCAATCTTTCCACAGTGTTGTCTTTTTAGGGTTCCGTACCCAATGGGTAAAAACGGGACCCTATTACAAAGACTTCGCTGTCTGTCTGTCTATCTGTCTGTCACCAGGCTGTATCTGAATGTCGCGATAGTTCTGTTGCCGATATAACAACAAATACAAAAAGTTAAGGTTCATGGTACGGAACCCTTCGTATGCGAGTCCGACTTGCACTTATTTTATTAGAGATGGGTTTTCCCTTGACTTTAGTCTAGGTCAGAGATGACAGAGACAAAGTCTACGATAGAGCGAGCATATCCAGAAGTAGCTTGTTCACTCTAACTTTGAAAAGATTTTAACCCATAAGTAGACTTCTAGAGAATGCCTTGAAGCTTTAATTCCATCCATGTACCACTCATTGTTAAGAGTGTGTATTCCGTCCACTAGCGCCGCCAATCGTTTTTTATTAATTGTGGTAAATTTAAGACACGTAGATAAAAAACCGCTCTGTAGTGCACTGAAGAAATGTATCTATTATTTTTTGACAGCTATTTTTAATACATAACTTATGGCTAAATAGCCAAAACGGCAATTATTATTAAGAGTGGCCACTTTTAGCAAAAATATCGACTTTGGCAACTATTTATGTTCTAAAGTACAAAACATAACTCTCAAAACATAATAAATACAGACGCACAGCACACACGCACGCTTCAGTGCACTACAGACGGTTTTTTATCTACGTGTCTTATATTTACCACAAATAATAAAAAACGATTGGCGGCGCTAGTGGACGGAATACACGCTCTTAAATAAATATTGATTTTTTGATTCCTTTCATACAACGCCGTATATTTTCTCAATCAAACTACTTGTACTCAATACTAAGGCTACATTGGTAATTAAGTTGTATAGTGTTACTTTATTACAGTGACTAGCTGACCCGCGCAACTTCGTCTACGTCACATTTTCCATTAATGCTCCGCACCTATTTGTCTAAGCGTGATGATATATAGCCTATAGCCTTCCTCAATAAATGTGCTATCTAACATTGAAATATTTTTTCTAATCGGACCAGTAGTTCCTCTGATTAGCGCATTCAAGCAAACAAACAAACTCTTCAGCTTCATAATATTAGTAAGTAAATATAAAAATCGTATACCTAAGCACTTCCATAGATTTCTTACTACAAACAACCAAAATTAATTTCGTAAATTAATTTTGTCATCATGAAATAAATGGAAATAAAACTTAAACACAGAACATGTCACATGTGTATAAGATAAGGTAACACATGTGTAAATATGTTTACGAGGTACGACCCAATTGTTCTTAATTACAAACACACACGCGAAACGGAATTCGATACATTTCTCATTAATCAATTCATTGCTCAACAAGAACAACGACTATGTCGCTTGCGAGCGAATGTTAAATAAATATAATAAAGAGTTACACTGTTTGTATGTTTGTAAAAGTTAATACTTAAAAGGGACCAGGGACCAGTTAATAATTGTTATCGAAAAGACTAATTTATTTTTGTTATTTAACCCACTGACATTTTTAAATCAATGAATTTGAATTAGATTGATTTTTTTTTGTTTTATTCTCATTAATTTATTATCTTTTTTATGTGAAGGTATATTTTGATAATGTGAATAATGGATCTTGTAGGGTCTGAAGTAAAGATTTTAATTTATTTATTTATACTGGGTAAAGGCTTCTCCCATAAACTTCCCGGTTTGTTGCCTTCTCCAACCAATTCTCTATGAACGCCACAATGACCAGTTTTTTGTGTTACATACCACTCAAAATTAAAAGTCATTTATTCAAATTAGGCTGAGAGCCGGCACTTTATGAACGTCAAGTTTTACAAAAGACAGTCCCCCAAAACGCCCGCCCGTCACAACTTCCTAGTGTTTTAGCTGTGGAGAAGAAGTAGCCAACAAACTCCCCAGCAACACATCTGTCTAACGTTCTATACATGACACAAAAAAAAAAAAATATCATTTGTCAGCTAGCACACCTATGACAATGACACTTAAACAAAATACACACTTAAGCAAGTGTTGACGTAAAAACGAATTAATCAATGGCGTTATGATAAATAGCGTTACCAGGCAGTTAAACGACCGATAAAGTACCTAAGAAACTGGGCATAAGTCGACAGGCCAGCATATTCTAGGCCTACCTCGGCGACGACGCTGTTCTCTGGCTCCTATAACGTAACAACTCTAGTCCATGTCCTGACGCGTTCTACTTGTATGGCTTGTTCAATCCCAGTTCCGACTGGCAGCCTTGTGATTTAGTACCTATTAGTTTAGTAAACCAAATTGAGAATTGGATAAAGTGAGAAATGACTACATTAGAGATAGTTTAAAAGTGGCGCCAGTGACGTAAAAGTTAAAAGGGAATCGCTTGTCTTGGTATGATCATGTGAAGATGAGGGAGGAAACGCATTTAATTAGAAGAGTAATGAACATAAATGTGGATGGATGAAATGGAGACGGAGAGGTAGGCCTAAGAAAAGATGGATGGATTGTGTAAGAAGCGATATGAAAGAAAAGGGAGAAACGGCTGAAACTCACACACTCTGCCCAGAGTGGAAGAAAAAAACGTGTTGCGCCGACCCCAAGTAACATGGGATAAGGGTAGGAAGATGAATTTATTCAAACAAATTCTTACGTTGATAGAAAGCTACACTACCGCGCCGAGCGGCCTAGGTTTTAAACCGGAAAAATATACAGTTCCTGCGGAAAATGGTAGTCGTACTTTAAAAACCACACTTGTTAATTCGGGAGCTTGCGTGCCTTATGACTGTAGGTGAGTAAGTGGGTTACAGGGAGAGTGGGGTTTCTGGCTTCACGCCCTACCGTCGTCGAACATGTGCACCTTGTTCGACGATGCTACAATCTGCTTTGCTGCTTCCCTTCGCTTAGGCGCATCAATTTGTACTCCTCATCGCTGACACTGTAGTGAAGCTGTCAACAGACTCAAGCACCGCTCAAACTAACTGCTGAACGGATTTAACCATTATCTGAATAAGAACATATTTATTAAAAGTGTAGCATAACATAGCTTTAACATTGCATTGTAGGGACCAGTCATGGAATGCATCACCGCGGCCCTGGAATGCATCACCGCGGCCCTTTTTTTTAGGGGTGAGAAATCATCAAAATGTCTTCTCCCGCTCTGGGCGGATCGAGAGGGAGTGTGTTCCGGAGCCGCGGTATCTCTTTCGAATAGTCCCGCAACTCCTTTCGGGCCCCTCTGTGTGCTGACTCTCTTGAGGCGCACGTGGAACACGAACGCGCCGTCGACACGTCCTGTCGTCACAAGACGGACGGACGGCGAGCCACCCATAGCTCACCGTCCACAAGCCCTTGCCTACGGTGGCCTGAGACCGCCAGGTGGCCTCCGACGCCCGCGGCGGCCGCAACGCGAGGTTTTCTCCCTCTCCCACTCCGCCATATCCTTCGCTAGCATGACTGCTTCGCAGAAGGAGATGACGTGTCCCATTCCGTCTCGCTCCAGACCATGGATTGAACCAGGGTCGGACGTGAGAGGTCGCCGCCGATCACCGCGGCCCTGGAATGCAAAGGACACTAGGAGGAACACGGATGGGTTTTAGTCAGTAAGAGTCTGACACTCCCTTCCGCTTCGTCCAAAGTGGAAGGAGTAATTTGTTGATTTACAATGCATAAAACTAAAAGGAACTAGTCATAGCAAATATATCATGCGGAAACGTCCCATGGAAAAAAAACTTGCAAAATTCTCGCGGGTGAAGCCGCTGACAAAAACTGGTGTACAATAAATTTAAAAACATTTATTCTCAATAGCGCCATTGTTAACGTTTTGTCGCGTAAATACGCGTCAGTTGACTGATTTGCGTAAATTTATTACGTTACGTAACGAAATGGAATTATGGCGGCAATTTTGCTGTAGGTAGTGCTATTTTACTGCACGTGTTCGCTTTGCTCGACTGTATTTTAATCAAAGGGAATACAACTATTGTGGCATTGCGCCCCTCACTTCCGCACAGAGGACAGAAACAAACGGAAAATGTTTGTACAAACGGAAAATGTTTGTGCATACGGAAAATGTTTGTACAAACGGAAAATGTTTGTTTAAGTGTCCTCTACCCATACATGCATGTTAGATCGTGCGCCGCTTTTTTAACTAAAACGCACATTAAAATGGCTATAATAGCTCCCATAGAAAAAAAGTTTTTAAAACTCCTTTTCAGGTATTTTTAAGCTTCCGTAGCCAAATGGTAAAAAATGGAACCCTTATAGATTCGTCATGTCTGTCTGTCTGTCCGTCCATATGTCACAGCCACTTTTTTCCGAAACTATAAGAACTATGCTGTTGAAACTTGGTAAGTAGATGTATTGTATGAACCGCATTACGATTTTCACACAAAAATAGAAAAAAACGATTAATTTTGGGGGTCCCCATAGAACTGAAACTCAAATTTTTTTTTTCATCGTACCCATATCATCGAATTATAGGCCCATTTCTCTGGCCACTATTATAGCAAAAGTGTTGGATAGTCTGCTTGATAAGCAATTGGCTAAACACCTCGAACTAAATGACGCCCAGTTTGGTTTTAAGCCTGGACTGTCAACTGAAAGTGCAATCTTGTGCCTCAAGCAGACGGTTCAATACTACACAGACAGGAAGACGCCTATTTTTGCTTGTTTTCTGGACCTCTCACGGGCATTTGATCTTGTGTGTTATGATGTTTTGTGGCGTAAACTAGAATGTGAAACTACATTACCATCTGAAATAGTGTCTATATTTAAGTACTGGTATAGTAGTCAAAGCAATAGCGTGAAGTGGAATGGTTCGCACTCGGACGTGTATCGGTTGGAGTGCGGGGTGAGGCAGGGGGGGCTTAGCTCTCCCCGGCTCTTCAACCTTTACATGAACCAGCTGATCCTTGAGCTCAGCAGCACCTATGTTGGATGTCATATTGACGGGGTGTGCATTAACAATATCAGCTATGCCGATGATATGGTGTTGCTGAGCCCATCGATCGGTGCTCTGAGGCGACTGATCGCTATATGCGAAAACTATGCGGCGAATCATGGGCTCAAATATAACGTCTCTAAGAGCGAACTAATGGTTTTTAAAGCTGGCAGTGTAATATACTCGTGTATTCCAAATGTAGCACTTTGTGGAGAACCACTACGAAGGGTGGACAAGTTTAAATATCTAGGTCATTGGATCACGGAAGATCTAAAGGATAATTGTGACATTGAAAGGGAACGTAGGTCGCTGGCTGTCCGTTGTAACATGTTGGCCCGCAGGTTTGGACGTTGTACGAAGCCAGTTAAAGTGACGCTTTTCAAAGCTTATTGTCAGTCTTTCTACACGTGCAGCCTGTGGGTCGACTTCACTCAGCGGACATACAGCGACCTACGCGTTCAATATAATAATGCACTGAGAGTGCTGCTGCGGCTGCCGTGGCGGTGTAGTGCGTCGGGGATGTTTTCAGATAATAATATTGATGGTTTTGCCGCGATTATTAGAAAAAGATGTGCATCCCTGATGTCTCGTGTTCGCGGCAGCACCAACAGTATTCTCAGTGTATTCGCAGATCGGTGGGATTCCCCGATGTTGCGGAGGTGGATGCGGCTCCACACCGAAATTTAATTATATATTTTATGTGTCTGTTACCTACTAACAATAGAATTTAAGTAAAAATTGTTACTAACCCTATGGACCCCGGTCTGAAATAAAATTATTCTATTCTATTCTATTCATACGTGTGGGGTTTTTATGGATAGGTCTTCAAAAATGATATTAAGGTTTCTAAGATCATATTTTTCTAAACTGAAAAGTTTGCGCGACAGACACTTCCAAAGTGGTAAAATATGTGTCCCCCCCACTTAACTTCTAAAATTAGAGAATGATAAAACTAAAAAAATATATGATGTTTACCATGTAAACTACCAGCGAAAATTGGTTTGAACGAGATTTAAGTAGTTTTTTTTAATACGTCATAAATCGTAAATCGCAACTTCTGCTTACGGAACCCTCAGTGCGCGAGTACGACTCGCACTTGGCCGGTTTTTAATGAGTGTCATAGTCAACATTTTTGGACATAATTCATAGTCACCAAGACCTTACTTCGTAATTAATGCGCATTTTAATGTCTCGTTTTAGTGGATGTTTGGGCCACTATTACACAAAACATTTTACTAATTCAAGTAAATCGCTCTATTTTATACTAGCGTGCCATTTTGCAGCACACGTAAACTTGATTCAGTCTCCTCAACGCGGAGTTTTAATCATATTCTCTGGTATCTTTATGGTTATACGAACATAAATTGTGGGAGGTATTGAAGTTTCCTTGTAAGGCAAGTGATGCGTAATTTATTTTCGAGACGAAATATTGAGGTGCCGAGATTTGTGTCAAGTATTTCCAAGATTTTACGCTCTCCTTTGTAGCTAAGCTACATAGCTTCTAGCATTTTAATGATATCTTACTTTTAGTCAATCCAAATATTCAAGATGGAATGACAGATCATTAATTCGTGATCACTTCACGCAAGCCTTCGACATGTTTACAGAAACGACCACCATGTGCCTAGTCTTTTTAGGTTTCCGTAACCAAATGGCAAAAACGGAACCCTTATAGATTCGTCATGTCTGTCTGTCTGTCTTTCCGTATGTCACAGCCACTTTTCTCCGAAACTATAAGAACTATGCTGTTGAAACGTGGCAAGTAGATCAAACCCATACGTGTGGGGTATCTATGGATAGGTCTTCGAAAATGATATTGAGGTTTCTAAACTGAATAGTTTGCGAGAGAGACACTTCCAAAGTGGCAAAATGTGTCCCCCCGCTGTGATTTCTAAACTAAGAGAATAATAAAACTAAAAAAAAACATATGATGTATATTACCATGTAAAGTACCAGCGAAAATTGGTTTGAACGAGATCTAGTAAGTAGTTTTTTTTAATACGTCATAAATCGTAAATCGCAACTAAATCGTAAATACATACAGGTTTGTACGGAACCCTCGGTGCGCGAGTCCGACTCGCACTTGGCCGGTTTTTTTTATATTGGGCTCGGCTTCCAGTCAAACCTGATTTAGCTGAGTACCAGTATTTTACATGAAACAGCTGCCTACCAGACCTCAACAACCCATTAACCGGGTAACATGTTACTTCAAGGCAAGACTAGAGTCAGATTAACTGGCATTAAATTTGGCAGTCGTTACGGATAGTGGTCCGTATTTGGAGTCAATAATTTGTCATTGACCCCAAATTCTTTATTAATCGTGTTTTAAAAAGGAGCAGATTTTCAAGTAATTGTAACTTACTTAAGAGTGTGTATTCCGTCCACTAGCGCCGCCAATCGTTTTTTATTAATTGTGGTAAATTTAAGACACGTAGATAAAAAACCGCTCTGTAGTGCACTAAAGAAATGTATCTATTATTTTTTGACAGCTATTTTTATTTATTTATTTATTTATTTAAACTTTTCGCACAAAAAAAAAAGTACAAAGGCGGACTTAATGCCTTAGGCATTCTCTACCAGTCAACCAAGGGTGGTGAAGAGATTAGATGGCAGGTGCTCTCTATGAGAGGAACAATGATAAAAAATAAAAATAATATAAGATGTCATAATGATAAATAGAATGGGTACGCAGTACATAAATAAGTTATAAACTTATAATACACTTACATACATATTTACTATAATATATACCTATACTATATAGATACATATATTGTATATTATTATACAAAAACAAGAGAAAGAGGTGTTAAAATAACTCTGCGCTATTTATTTAGAAAATAGCTCTGCAATTTTAAATACTCTTTTTTAATTTTTAATACATAACTCATGGCTAAATAGCCATAACGGCAATTATTGCTAAAAGTGGCCACTTTTAGCAAAAATATCGACTTTGGCAACTATTTATGTTCTAAAGTACAAAACATAATAAATACATTTCTTCAATGAGACAGAGCGGTTTTTTTATCTACGTGTCTTAAATTTACCACAAATAATAAAAAACGATTGGTGGCGCTAGTGGACGGAATACACGCTCTTAATACTTTATTTAAGCGTGTTTACTTACAAAGTTTTAGCGGAGTACTCTTGGTTGCCTTAAATTTGACTAAATCTGAAGTTAAGTGAAGTTAATTATTAATGAACGGAATTTTGCCTCCGTTTTAATCGCTTAGTTTTATTTAAGGAATACTGAAGGCTTAAAATCAAGATTTGTTAAGTTTGACTTAACTTAACCTAGCCTTTGATCTTTGGCTCGGATATGATACCTACAAAACTAGTTATCCTGCGCGACTTCGTTTGCATATATCCCGTTCCCTAAGCTTTCTTAGGTCGAAAAATCATATCTTTGTACTCCCTTTCACTCTTCAATGAACCTATATGCCAAAGGTCATTGGGCATTTTGTTCGGACATTTGACCCAAGGCGTACACAAACGAAATAGGTCAAGGTATTTAGGTAAATGTATCTGCACCCCAGTGGTACGGGTCGCATTCTTGTGGGCCATGGGATAGTTGAGAAAATCTATTATTATTATTAAGTCATTTTTGTAACGAATTAAGTCAAAACTATTGGACTGATTTCAAAAATACTTTTACCAGTTGAAAGCTAGTCATCCCTAAGTGGCATTGGATAATTTTCCATGGGGAAATTCCCACGGGAAAGAAAGTAGAATGTGTTAGTTTTATCAAAAGCAGTTGTTTTAAACTATTTAAGGGACATGAAAATAAAATCCAGTTCTACTTAAATAATATTTTTATTCTGCTTGATCAAAATCTATTGTTATTTCATCTAAAAAGGCTGCAGGTGCATCTATTATATCTTGATGCCTGGCCCATGATAAAAAGTAAACTATGCTTACAACATGCGCACAGCTTCCAACAGTGCGGCGGCCGTGTATACACGAACAGTAATACTGATCAATGCCATTTCTTCCAATTCGATTGGGATCTACTAAAATGTAAGTATAATATTGTTTACTACGAACGTGTCGCGACTGAATTCGGCCTCTTATTAGTATCTTGTTTTCGATAATTTCTTGGTTTCGGTATATTTCGATGTGGTATAATCCATTCAAACGCATGTGCTCGTGGCAATATGACCTAGCGATTCTCAAATGGTACGATCCCAACGTAAATAACATTAATTCTTCTTAAGTAAGGCGCGGAAAGTCTTCAAAATCCGGATCGTTTCCGTCGAGTCGCACGACGCTACTCTCTGCCTGTTCAAATTATGCCTTATCACATAATCTGACAGCTCATTGCATTGGTTCATCCGCTCATTTATTATGGATATGAACTGTTCTTGGTCTTCATATGGATTTCACTTCAGAATAACTGCGGCAATAATTAATGCCACTGCATTAATTATTGCCGCAGTTATTCTGAAGTCGACCATCATATGTCTCATAGCAACATTAAAATATACGTGGCGGAAGATTTTAAAATCTTTTTTTAATCTGCTGTTAATAGTTTCTACTACCCAACGGATCATAGTTAATAACCTAGATTTATTGGCATCTAATGTCGTCAGTTGTTCTCCTCTTGCTCTCGTTGGCGGCATGTGAGGATTATATCCACATTCTTCAAAAGTATTGATCGAATCTCGAAATCCACGATCCAATATAAAAATGTCATCAGTTCTCAAGAACCCATGAATCGGAGAATCTTGTCGCATCAGGTCGAGCATAATTCTTGCGTCCGAAGTATTTCCTGTATATGGTCTCATAGCATCTAGTATTTTAGTATGTAGCCATCGGTACATACTAATAAAAAGGGTTTGACTAAGTTCCGAAACTTATGGAGACTGTAAGTTTTCCGTTAAAAAAGGAAATTCGCACTCTTCTGCAGATAAATATATGTTCCGTCACATACGGTTTTTTTATTGTGCAAAACGGGGAAACTCTTGGCCCAAATCTCACCTGATGGAAAGTGATGATTAGGCCGAATATGGAAGCGAGTTTCACCCGGAATCCTCTGACACAGAGGTAGTCGATAAAATGATTAAATAACAGAAACAAAGGTGTAAACGCACAGATCGAAACGACGGATGACGTACGACTGCGATGCGATCCAAGTGGCGCTGGCGCATGCACACTTCGGTACCTACCTGTTTTTATCTACCTGCCAAATGTGCGAGCGAGAGGGAGATATTTCGTAGAGCTATACAAACATTTATAGTGACTGTACGACACGTTTCCACAATGCTAAAAGTAAAAAACTTCTGTTTTATTAACAAATGTTTATTAACTTTTTAAATGTTAAATAACTTTATTTTCCCAGCGGATAATTTAAAAAAAAATACATATTTTGAAAAGTGGGATTGAATTCTTCAATTTAAACTGATTTGGTCTGTGTACGCGCACTTTCATAAAGTGGGTCATAAATGCCCAATGACCTTTCAGCTTTCAATTACCAGTGGTTTTGGCTGTGCGTTGCCTGTATAATAATTTCGTGGCTAAATAATAACAGCCGCACGGGTCGATCTTCAAGGTTAAGCATCGCTTGCCGAGGTTGGTCTGTGGATGGGTGACCATCTTAACATACCGAGTTTCTTCTGTGCCTCGGAGAGCGCATTAAGCTGTTGGTCCCGGCTGTCATTTGGAGATCTTTGTCAGTCGTTACGGATAGTCAGAAGCCAGTAAAACTGATACCAGTCTTGCCAAGGAGTACCGTGTTACCCAGTTAATGGGTTGTGGAGGTCTGATAGGTAGCCGCTTTACGTAAAATTTCAGCTGAATCCGGTTTGACTGGAATCCGACCCCAATATAGTTGGGATAAGGCTAGGCAGATGATGTTGTCTGACAATCACGGATTCACTCAGTAATGCAAGAATTTGATATTTTGAACAAGTCTTAACTGTATGTAGATATCTGGATTCTTAATAAAGCTCTAGGCTAGGATAAGGGGCAGTGAAGCGAAGAGACGGAGTAAGTTATCCAATGGAATTGTATAAAATCTCATTGACTGACGCTGATCGGATATTTTATGCAATTCCATTGGCTAATATTTCTCCGGTCCTCTTTTCTCCGCTCCAGTGGATAATCAGCCTTAGAAACTATATACATTAGCAGTTACATTAACCAAAATAAAATCCGTTAAGAACTTTTTGAGTTCTTAAAAATCCATCAAGTACTCGTACTTTACAAGCACTGAGTAAGACTAATGTAAAAAAAGATACTTTTTACTTCTTCACGATAAAAATGTGATGAATATCAGCCGGTCAATTGTGTCGACATCTCACCGTGAATACTTAGGTGAACTGAAAGACAAGTGAGCTATCATTCCATCTTGTTGTTATGTTTGATAGCTCACTTCGTGATCACTTCACCCAAGTCTTCACTTTGACATGTTTATAGAATCGACCGGCTATATCGTTCACGTTAATTCCATCAAAATAACATCAAAACTTAGCCACTTAAAATTCTAAAAGACCTTCCACTTTCTTAAATATTTCAGATAACGCTTCTGTTGGCTATAATTAATAAAATTTCTCTACACTCGCCTTCAGCACACGTCGATCAAATTTCATTTTAATTAGACAAACTGCCGAAGAACAATGAACCTAAACTTTGTGAGCCTAGAGTTCAAAATTGAACAAGTAGTGGTGTTGTTATTGCCTCAATATCTTTAGGTTATTATGCGCGGTTGTGCTTTTTCCTCCTCAGCCTCGGGCTATCAAGATGAGCTTTGCATGAACTATTTATGGACGAGCTACCAGCAAAAGGCTTGAATAAGCTGAATAATTAATGTTCGTGCTATCGGAAAGTTCATGGATATAATTACGTATCTTGTTTATTTAAAAAAAATGTGGAGTTTTTGATCGAATCGAAGCCGTATTAAATTGAACGAAATTTAATTTTAAAAATGGTTAAAGAAGTAAAAGAAAGACAGATTTAGTTTTTGGCAGTTCTGTATACTAACGTATACAGATTAGAAGATTTTGTGTGTAGAGAGGGCCAAATTATTTTACGATATGGCATGCAAAATTGTTTGTGCCTTTTTGTTGATTATAAATCTGTTTTTTTTTTCAACATGTACATTGAAGTTACTTTCACTAATTATAATAAAGCCCGAAAAATTGGTAAAAATAAGTGGCAGTAGACGCATTGCTCGCAAAATGCGCGTCCGACAGATTTAGAAGTGGCAACTGCGCACCGCAAGACGCAACTGTGGAAGCATTCCCGTAAGGTGGCCTGGTAATTTGTTATAATCCATTGAGCCTGCTAGATGCAAGAAAAAATGGCCGAGTCTATCAGATCCGGTTGAGGAAGTGAACTTTAGAAAAGATAGTTAATCCGACAATGACAGCGAAAAATTACCAAAAATAAGTGGCAGTGGCAACATTGCTTGCAAAACAGGACTGAAAGATTTAGAAATGACCAATGCGTACCGGAAGATGCTACTATGGAAGGACACACACACACACAGGGTGGACTAATGATCTGGTGAGAGACGATGGAGTCCGAAGACAATCAGAAGCGGTGGAGGTGGTGAATAATAAAACAAAAAAGTTAAGTCAGCGAAGAATTAGCAATCATAAATGGCAATTAGAAAATTGCTTGCAGAGCCGAAAGATTCAGAAGTGACCACTGCGTACCACAAGACGAAACTATGGAAGTATTCTCACAAGGTGAACTGATAACCTGGTGAAAGCAGATGGAGTCCGGTGGATACAAGAAAAAATGGCCGAGACTATCAGAGTCGGTTGAGGTGGTGAATAATAAACAGAAGTTAAATCGATCAATGGCAGCGAGAATTAACAAGAAGAATTCAGATGTGACGACTGCGTACCGCAAGACGCAGCTATGGCTGCATTATCACGAGCTGAACTGATGACCTGGTAAGAGCCGATGAAGTCCGGTAGATACGAGACAAAATGGCGGAGACCATCGGAGCCGGTCGAGGTGGTAGCATTTAGAAGTAACTGTGGAAGCATTTTTACTGGTGACCTGTTGAGAGCTATTGAAGTCTGCTGGATGCAATTAAAATGACCGATACCATCAGATGCGGTAGAAGTGATAAATAATAGAATAGTTAAGACGACAGGTTTTTTTTTTAATTTGAGATGGGCTTGCTCTTGACTCAAGTCTAGGTCAGTGATGACAGCGACAAAGTCTACGATAGAGCGAGCTTACCCAAAAGTAGCCTGTTCACTCTAACTTTGAAAAGATTAGGGTAGTAAGCATTCGGAAACACAGAAGCAGTGCATCATCATCACATCAGCCGGAAGACGGCCGGCCACTGCCGGATTTAGGCCTCCCCAAGTGTTGCCAAAACAAAACCGGCCAAGTGCGAGTCGGACTCGCGCACTGAGGGTTCCGTAAGCAGAAGTTGCGATTTACGATTTATGAGGTATTAAAAAAAAACTACTTACTAGAACTAATTAAAAAAAACAATTAGAGAGTTGGATTTGATTGGATTTAAGAAGCAGTTTAAAGAATTTTTATGTAATAAATGCTATTATAACTTAAATGACTTCCTAAATGACACTGACATGTAATTTAATCCAATTTTATTATTTGATATTAAACTGACATTCCTTTTTGAATTTTAATTAATATAACAAATTTAACATTTGTACGCCCATGTGGTAGAATATGATGAAACTTTTAAAAAAACTTAAGACCATGTAATGTACATACCTACCATATTCTGACAAATAAACGATGATTTGATTTGATCTCGTTCAAACCAATTTTCGCTGGTAGTTTACATGGTAATGTACATCACATATTTTTTTTAATTTTATCATTCTCTTATTTTAGGGGGGGAGGGACACATTTTTCCAATTTGGAAGTGTCTGTCGCGCAAACTATTCGTTTTAGAAAAAAAATATCTTAGAAACCTCAATATCATTTTTGAAGACCTATCCACAGATACCCCGCAAGTATGGGTACGATGAAAAAAATTTTTCAGTTCTGAGTATGGGGACCCCCAAAATTTATTGTTTTTTTTTTCTATTTTTATTTTGAAAATCTTTATGCGGTTCACAAAATACATCTTCTTACCAAATTTCAACAGCGTAGTTCTTACAGTTTCGGAGAAAAATGGCTGTGACTTACGGACGGAAGGACAGACATGACGAATCTATAAGGGTTCCGTTTTTGCCATTTGGCTACGGAACCCTAAAAAATCGTCCATCGGCTACGATAACGATTACGATACGACATAGTAACAGAAAAAAAAATTGTGTAGTAGGTACATATAATTGCTAATTGTGCCATTGTTTTCTCAAAGCAAAAGTTCGTCTAAATGGCAGTCTTGAATCAGCTTTACAAACGAATTTAGTTGTTATCCAAACAAAGTACCGACTGAAACTTTTATCAACCGTCTAATTATTATCAATCAGGCTTAGTCTTAGACTTTAAAATAAACTTTCGAAGTTTCTGAACAATCCTGAAATTCAAGCAGAAGTCACTTGGGTTGTAATAACAAAAATTACCTACAATTTCACTTTGTTCACTGTTCGTACTAAAATTGCTTTAGCTTAAGATTTTAATGAGAATCAAATTCTAAAGGGTTATTTATACTGTATCACAGTGACTATGGACGTGGAATAGAGAAGGAAGCAACAATATATTAAGTTTTAACATAATATTCAATTGTATGTAAGTTTTAATGACCTAACACACATTTCACTTACAAAAAAAACCGGAAAAGTGCGTGTCACGCAGTGTTCCGCAGTCAGCATATTAGACGAGGCTCGCTAGGGTCAGTGCCTGTTAAGGTTGCAGATTTGTTCGAAATAGTCCCCGTGGTCCTGGAACGCAAGGGGTATCAGGAGCAGGAATACCTAAAATATACCTAAAATTTCACAACCAAAGTAAACTCAACCGACATCGGACAATGGGAAGTATATTTCATTCGTAACTCTATGGTGTACATGTGAGTCACATCTAAACAAACCAATGAGAGCCTTAGATTGGTCGCCATTTCATTTCAGTTCACAATTTCTCGGAATGAAATCGAGAAATAATAAACTATCAAATTTAGATGCGTAAAAAGTATTCCGAGTGTTCAGTTGACAATTTATCGAGAGTTTACAAACTGTCAAGTTATTTTATAATCTGACGAAGTTTGCTACTTTCCGGTGACATATATATATGTTACGCCGTATGATTATAAAACATCGCGTAAAATTGTAAAATATTTTTTCTAAATAAGACACGGGTGTAAATTTTACATATTTTCGTGTGATTTACATTGTGATTCTCCTAAAGTGGCCTTTTCAGCTTCCTCAGTATTAAGCAACCTGCACATCTCTATTATTGGCTACTCTATACGTTGAAATCGTTAACCGTTTCATTAAAAAAATATCAAAAAACATCTTTCAGTTCATTGAAATGAACTTTTATGAATTTAGCGATCACTTCATGGCTTCAACTCGGTTCTATCGTCATGGCTTTCAAGTATAAGCTTTCGAATAGTCTGTCAAGCATTCATAAGCGTTTGAAAGGATCCTTGAAGGAATTCCGCAGTGCCGAAATGTTTTCCTATTTCTTGCGACGTATTGAAGCAAAATGGAATTAATTTGATCGCATAGTATTGAATTTAATATGAAACACGTTCTGATATGAAAGATAAGTTTATTTCTTGTTTGATTTCATTTGACTTTTGTTCATCAGCCACAATAACTTGGAATATTTCAATATTTTCGGAAAAGTTTCCTGAAAAACCATAGGAGTAATAAGCAGACTTTAGAGAATAACTGTTTGATTTTTTAATTTTCAGTGCAAAGTATGCTTCTTGATTGATAGCCTAGCAAAATCTCTTTCTCACTAAAAATAAAACATTTTCGGCCACAAGATCTCCTGATAAAGAACGAAAGGCAATCAATTAAATTGAGTAATCTTACTTCTTTTTAAATGCCTAAAATTTATTCGTCATTCAGAAAAATCAAAGTTAAAAAGTACCTTGGGTTTCACAGACAGCAATGTTTTTTAAACCAGAACACAGCGCTGAAACAGACTGTTAATATATATTATTTAAAAATCTCAAGGTGCTTGGCTGCAGCATTCATTATTCAAAACGTACAAGTCGTCACTACCCCTTTTACTTGTAAACCTGTAGCGGAACTTCTCAACGAAGTTGCCACAACTTTCAGGTCATTTTCTCTGAGGAGTTTCGCCGCGGTTTTCCTACCCGATACAAAATAGACAGAAGAGTTCAATTTTCTTTCTTTCTTTCTTTCTAATTGTTTTTCAGAACGTCCAAAACAAGGGCGTGAACCGAGTTTCCTCTGTGCCTCGGAAACGTTAAGTCGTTGGTCCCGGCTGTCATTTGTAGATCTTTGGCAGTCGTTACGGATTTCAGAAGTCGGTAAATCTGACACCGACTGACTGGAAGCTGACCCCAAAATAGTTGGGAAAAGGCTAGGCAGGCAGATGACGATAAATCTGCGAAGTTTAGCTTTGAACTCGTAGGTAAGTCAAATGAATGTCGGTTGCTAGAGTCTTTGCGCCAGTCGCTAAACGTAGATAGGTTTTTCAATCATTGTGTCGAGCGAACCTTCTACATATTTCCATGTTGTTCCCACAATATGGAAAGATGTAGAAGGTTCGCCCCATCTGAGGGTTCAGATGGGGCTTCTTGCAGTCTGTTGAATATTTTAATTACATTACAACCGAACACTCCATCGTTTTAGTTATTAGGTTATACAATTACGTTGGTATTTACGTGGTTTCGGACCGTTTACTTTTGGTGTTAAGTTTTATTAATTTGATGTGACTCTCGGTTTTGAGGTTTAGTTCATGTAGTTAGTAGAAGGATAAATAGTTGCGTGTTGCTTTAATTTGTTTTAACAGAAGACGTCTGTGTTCTACATAAAATCTTACCATTTCGTATTTGGTTAGTTCTTTTTAATACCGACAGTTGGTTGTCCCCGAAAAATAATTTTTCAAACTCAAACCTTTAAACCAACACACCAACCAACAAACTAACTTTATATCATTTACAGGCACTTTTGATTTTTCGAGGTCTGTCAGTCGAAGAGGTGAATCTATTTGCACGTTCCAAAGCGTGGATCTCTTTGGAGAAGAACGTGCACGAAACTAATGGGCACTTTTTATTAAACCAATCAATTGTTACAAAGTTGTGGTTACATTTTGCATATTGAAAATATTCACATTGTGTGAGAACGCTGTAGGAAGACGTGCATAATAAAAGCGTCCGGAGTCAAAAATAAACAATTCAAGGAACAAATGAAAAGTACTTAAATATCGCACTATTAGCCTACAGGAGCGAAGCCATGGATTTTTTTTGACTTAATATGTACCTAAAGTAATATGGCAAATACAAATTGTTTGTTTCTAAAAATAATTTACATTTAATAATGTCCTACAAAATTTCCAGCAATTCTGTTGAAATTACGATCCAATGATCGTCAAATGCCATTGTCTAATAGCTTCTTAATAACGTTTTGTATCAAAATATTTAACTCAAAGTTTAATTACCTATTCAAAGTTATGTGACACTGTGTATTAGGTCTGTTCTTCCAACTAAGAACATTTAATCTCTTTCATATTATTGGAAAATTTTACAAGCTATATCTATATTAATATTATAAAGAGGTAACATTTGTTTGTAAGTTTGTATGTAGGGGGTAATCTCAGGAACTACTGGTCCGATTTACAAAATTCTTTCAGTATTAGATAGCCCATGTATTGAGGAAGGATATAGGCTATTATGACGCATATAGGATAATGGAAAATATGAAGCAGACGAAGTTGCGTGGGTCAGCTATTATTTTATGCATTTCGACATCATTAAAAGTCTAAGGGCGGATTTTACCCATGAAACTAAGTTCTAATGCTATTAATTTTCACATTCGCATCGCAGTCGCATCTCAATCACAATCTGGTTTCGGCTTTTTTGACAGTTTGCAGTTGACATGCGAATGTGAACGCTATTTAAAAATTTGTAGAATAGCCCCCTTAACGCGAGCCCCCTTAACGTAATTAGTATAGGTAAATATAAACCAAGTTTACGAGCTGTCAGTGACATAATTTTCTGTAGAATACTGATACTGACAACTCTTGAACGCAGTTTAGATGTACAGATTGCGTTCGCGTTCAGTTACATGGGTGAAATCCGCTCTTTAATTCAGCCGAAGCTTAGTGAAAGGGCTCGGAGTTCCCCTTCAATATCGAATTAGGAATAAAGATATCAGCAAGGTTATTACCGTAAAGTCCGAAAAATCGCCAAAATTAAGTGGCAGTGGACAGGCCCACATTATTTATTTAATACTTTACGCACAAAAATGTACAGAGGTGGACTTAATGCCATAGGCATTCTCATTTTGTCAATGGTGTTGAAATAGTGGTAACTGCGAACTGGTAGACGAAGCGTTATGGAAGGCCTCCAACACAGTGGATTTAACCATACTACGTAAATCTTTGAATATTTTTTTTAACTAGGTAAAGCCTGTATTTTCAAAATGATTACGCAAAAAAATTAACACTCAAACAAAATCATACATCAAAATCGCTTTTTAAGTCGATGTAAAATAAATCCGTGAGTTATGAACGATATTTATAATTATTGTGTGGTGATTTTTTTGTTAGAGTTACATAATGCATAAACCCTGTTATGCCAAATGCATTCTTTCTGATTGAGAAGCGCAGAATTGAAACTAGGACATTGAATGATTATGCCATAAAATAAACTACAAACTGACAAATATAAAAGCTTTCAATGAATAGATTTTGTTGCTGTCAACGTTGAAAACATTGATGAGTGATTGGAGTTGGTTTTATATTTACATTTTAATGAATTCAGTCTGGTTTCAGAATTGAGAACCTGGCAAAATCCAATTAAGTAGGAGACTTTGTAAGATTAGCGTTATAGTTTGACAAATTGTCAGCTTCAAATAGTCACTACAGCAGTTTAATTCTGTAAATCTCTTACCGTGTAAGCTTAGGTGAAGTCAGCAGCTGGTCAATTCTATAGACATCTCACCGCGATCAATTAGGTGAAGTGAACGACAAGTGAGCTGTCAATGGTTTGACAGCTCACTTGTCGTTGTCGTACAAACAAGAAGGAATGACAGTTACTTCACGCCCATTTAAAGTTTTCACGGTGAGATGTTTACAGAATAGACCAGCTTGTCTAAAAAGGCCGCTTTAGTAGGATCATAATGAATCATAGAACAATCTTTCAAATTTCATTTTCATCTTTACTGCTAAGTAATTACGTTCAAGATTGATTGGGAAAAATGTACAGTTATGGATTCTTACAGCCCGCAGTGAAACCAGAGGTAAGTAGAGATTTACGAAGACACGTAAATTGCAAGAGTGAGATTTATTTTTTTCCAATTTTGATTAATAAAACACAGTAAAAAATATATCTGCATGAATTATGATATCAAAATTGAAATCCATTTTTATTAGATATCGTGATTTACAACCCCATACGACATTTAATTGATAACCGTCCCATTGCCGGTATAAATGGGGCAGCATTAACATTTTATCACGCCCTCTAAAACTGGGGTGTAAGCAATTTTTCAAGGGTTAAGCCTAGGGTATAAATCATCTGCTAATACCGGCAGGCCATTGCACGAGTGATAAAATACACTGTTATGTATGGAAGGATCTCTGTTGTGATTCGTTTTACCTGGTTTTTCGAGTTTGTGTTTCCTGATAGCTACAACCTGAGAGTTTTCAAATCAAGAGTGATTTGGTTACTTTTAGGCAAGCAAGCTCCATTTTAGACCGCATTAGGTATCACTTATTACCAGGCGAGATAGTGGTCAAACATTTACCTATAAATATTAAAATAAAAATTCCAAACTTACCGTCAAAGAATTTAATAGAATAGAAACAAAGCTACTCTATCTCTAAAGAACCATCAGCCCCGATTGGGGCCAAATTGTATTATCTTAGTATTGTTTTTTTATTTTCGGATGCTGACGCGTTCATTTGAAACTTGTAAATAAAATTATAATGACACATTTAAAAAAAAATGCTACGATTATAGTATTGCAACTACACAGCTTAGGTATACCATTTTGGACATAAATACATTTTTCAAACAGCATTGCAAATTGAACTGAAATAAATACTAACCACATGTTAGCATTTATTTAAGTTCAATCAGAGATTTCATGAACTGTTTAGAACTTTATTTATTTATTTAACAGTTTATGTACGAGTTTGTTTTACGAAACCTTTTATCCAAATTTTTTGCCATATTAAAAAAAAAACAAATATATCACGAGAAAATACAACTTTATTTATCTAACAGCGACCGCTATCTTGTTTATCCATCTTTCTAGAAGCAGAAATTGACTGACTGATCGATCAACGCACAGCCGAAACTACTGGTAAGACCAGTAGTTTCGGCTGTGCGTTGATCGATCAGTTGCTGAAAGCTGAAGGAAACTAACAATTTCCCGTAGGAATTTCAGGAAATTTCCTTAAATTCCCACGAGAACGGGAAAACACGGTATATGCGCTTATAAAGTACGTAGTACACGGCACACGTCACTTAGGGATTTGAAACGAATC
Organism: Ceramica pisi; assembly: GCA_963859965.1. Lineage (NCBI taxonomy): Eukaryota > Metazoa > Arthropoda > Insecta > Lepidoptera > Noctuidae > Ceramica > Ceramica pisi. The sequence continues at coordinate 2,771,555 of OY982530.1, read as the reverse complement.
GAATGTCACCTCATTTGCTTAAAATCGAGCCAGCCGTGTTTTAAAGGGCGTGCCTAAGAAATAATCTTAAGAAAACACATACTCTAAACACATGAGAGGGTCATTTTTCGGATCCTCAGGTAAAAACTATGCAATTTATTCAGTCAATTTAGGTACTCTGATCTCTAATCATCGTGGCAACTAAGCTAAATCTCAATTCCCCATCACGCACAACGCAACGTTCCGATACTCTCGCAAGTGATTAAGCTCATTATCCACGACTACGCCGTATTAGCTACTAGTTAGCTATTCTAGACTAGAAACTAGGGATTTTCGCTTCATTACCTGACCTACAAAATTACTGGGCTAATATCCGCTTGATGTTCGAACGGCGAGTATGTTTTATCTCACTCTGTTGTTGGGAATGTAATCGGATGTCTCTTTTGCTTTTGAAATTGCTGCGAGGTAGCTTAATTGAAGTTGTGTGTGAGCATCATCTGCTTGTTTATTTATTGAGTATACAATGATAGTTAACGCATGGTCGAGCTGTATAGATTGGGAGTTGAGAGGGTTTTTGAGCAACCATTACCGGGGCGAAAAGTTGAATGTTGAATAGGTGCAATTAGCTAAGAGAACACCAAAAATAGATCTAAAAAGTTTTTGATTCGAACCCTGTGGTCAAGGGCCTATAATTAAATCTACAAAAACGCTTTTTAGCACTAAAAAATAGTGGTACAATGACCATTATAGCCTTATCTAAACGCAAAAAATATGGGCTTTTTAGAGTTTTAAATGTCCTATTTAAATTCAAATATACTACAGTATCATAACTCTGACAGTTCCACATCAGTGAACTTCCGGACCTCTACCAAGTAGTGCGAAACTGCCAACAATACAAGGTTGACTGGTAGAAAATGCCTAAGGCATTAAGGCCGCCTTTCTACAATTGTGCGTAAAGTATTAAATAAATAAATGAATAAAATACAGTAAGAAAGATGAACTACAAAACCCATGCTGACATAGATCTCGTCGTAGACGAGTCATCATGGTGACAACTCAGATGCTGACTTTACCTCCAAATATCTCCTCAACGTGACACTTTAAGGCACCATGTTGCTGATTTTAGAATTCCAAAACAAAAATGATCGAACCTCTGAAGGCAAAATCATAACTCCAACAGTTCCAGATCAGTAAACTTCCAGCCAAGTAGTTAAAAACTGCCAACAATACCTATTGTTAGAAAGATGAACTAGAAAAGCCAGGCTTACATAGATCTCGTCGTAGAGGAGTCGTCATGTGACAACAGTAACTCACATGACGACTTTGCCTCCAAATATCTCACCAACGTGACACTTTAGGGCACCATGTTGCTGATATTTTTTAGTATTCCAAAACAAAAAATATTTTCTCTGTAACTTATTTGCGATATATTTCTATTTAAAAACAGAAATATCACAACTCCAACAGTTCCATATCAGTGAACTTCCGGCCAAGTAGTGAGAAACTGCCAACAATAGGTAAGAGAGATGAACTACAAAACCCAGGCTGACATAGATCTCGTCTGGCAAAGTTCAGCAGTTTCGAAGTTCAAAAGTTTAGACCGAGAGCCAACCGCCATTAGTGGAAGGTATTGAAAATTTGCATCTCGCATTATTTAGCAGCTGGTAGTGTTTTTGGTATTTATATTATGCTATTTCAACTGAGTAACAATATTTTACCTAGGTAAGTTTAAATGAAAAATAGGGAATATGCATTAAAAAATATTTATTATCTAAACAGTTTATCTAAAAATATACAAAAATATATTACTAACAGTGGAAATAGAATCAAAATTGCTCGAAAAACAAACGAGATATAATTATTTTAAACAAATATATCTGTCCCTCTCGCGAAAACGCTGTTTTCTATGGCAGATGTATAGACGTCACGGACTGTGACGTCAGATTACATGTCGGACTTCTCGTTCTAAAAGTAATCTTTGAAGCGTTATTACTTCATCGCTATTCTTAATTCTTTATTGTACACCAAAACAACTTTTATGATACAGCCATAGTAAAGTACATGTATAAAGGCGAGCTTAACTCAAAGTTGAGTTTTCTCCCAGCAAACCTTTGAGTGATAGAGAAAGTTAATCATAGAGGGTAGGATCCAGTGTACAAATAATACCTATAAATAAATATTACTACATACATACATAAATATATATATTCCTACTATATATATATATAAATAAATATACAAATCTACTAATATTATGTCATTGTGAAAGGAAATGCTGATGAAGATATTTAAAAATGTTTGTTGAGTGTTTACAGGAGCTTATAAGTAATTCATTATGTAAATAAAAAAATCGCGTGCATATTCCCTATTAATTGTAATAGGTTAGATTGTATTTAAACCGATTTTCTATTTTTTTTTTCCCGGAATTATGCCAGACTAGCTTTTACCCGCGACTTCGTACGTGCAAATCCCGTTTTTTCCCGTTCCTGTAAGAATTTAGAGATACCCTCAGTGCTTCTTTTCGGAGTTTAGGGAAGTTGCCAAATTTCAGCTTTCTACGACCAGTAGTTTTGGCTGTGCGTTGTCTGTCAGTCACTCATTATTAACGGAAGAATTTCATATATTAAGGATAAAAATGACTTTTTGAGGAGGATCTAAATAAAAACAGCCATACTAGTCGCTATTCTAGATTAAGTAGCGCATGCCGAAGTCGATCTTTGAATCGAATTTGTACCGGCTGTCATTTGTAGATTTTTGGCAGTCGTCCTGGATTATCAGTAACTAAAATATTAACTTTTCATAATTATTAACTAATAGGCTTTACCACAATATTAGCAACTCTAGGCGCTATGAAAACATGCGCATCGGACCGAAGTCTAGAATAGAATGCCCCGATCGCTCCGACCGGCCTCGTTTTACGTCTGCGCCCAAACAAGTCGAGTAGTGGGGGAGGTGGGGATGGCGACATCGCTTAGTCAGTCTGGTCACGTGCCGTTTTCAATAGTATGATGACGTAGCGCCGTCAATTATTCTAGTTTTTTTTTTATACAAAACGGGGAAACTCATGGCCCAAATCTCACCTGATGGAAAGTGATGATTAGGCCGAAGATGGAAGCGAGTTTCACCCGGAACCGTTACCGTTACCAGTTACCAATCAACCTTTAATTGTCTCACTACAAGGCAAAATAATCACGTTTGACAAAATGTGACACAAAACAATATAGCATTTCTATTTATTTTGCATAAATCACAGAATATTCCCAACAGCTACCTATTTAAAACAAAAACTACTTTTGTCTATTTTCATTGCAAGGCGTACATTTTTTGCGCTAATGAGAAACGTAATAAGCGATGCACAGACATGGAATTTGCAGTGGAAAGGAATTTTAATGTTATGAACATTATAAGGATGCAGCTGTACTATGAGAAAGTAAACTGCGGAAATTCAAAATGGCGTTTTGTTATAGGGTTGTTAAAGCTTTGAAGGATGCGCTACAGATGGAAAAGGCATATTTTTTACGAGTTTCGTCGTATCTGAGAACTATAGGAGTTTTATGTAGTGATAAATTTTTGTTGCTTTTCTGTGATCAGATCCAGTTGGAATTTATAAATACTGTAGTTTTTTCGCAGATAGTAAAAAAAAAACCTAAAACATCTCTACATTTTACAAGTTTTTGTTAAATTGTCGCTGAGGTAATATTTCGATTGGGATTTGAATAGACAGACGTGCTGGACAGAAAAATAATGAATATATTTGACTATATTGAAAAAAAATGACATTCTAGAGTACGTATAATTAGATCTTTAGAAGACGTATTTTTTATCATTCCCTGTCTCTACTGCATGCCATTTAGTGCTACTTGGCCTGGCAAAAGTTGGTTTTATAATGATAATTTTAATCACCTCATTAAAAGTGGTCCTTTGTCCTATGCAAGTCCCAATAAACATTTTTTATTTTTTTCGATATCCAGCAGTAAATAAATCCATCTTTCTTTATTTCTTTTCCAGTTCTGAATCCACAAAGGTAGTTCCATAATTCTTTCAGCATTATTCAAACCATTCCCGTTCCTACATCCGTGACCTAACATATCTGTATGCAATAAATCAAACGCAGTGGAGTAATATATTAGTGTTTCCGACACAAGTGCATCAGCTAAAGTGGTTCTAGAAATATTTTACTGTGACATGAGAATGTACAGGGAACTGTGTTTACGAATGTTAAGAGTCCTATTACATTTTTTACGGAAATTCATGATTTTTGACGCTGTAGTTTTCAGCAGCAGTAAGATATTTTAATTATTTGATCCTGAATAACGATAGTGCCAGTCTCTTTCTTGTAAGTTAGAGTTACACATTTTCATTTTTCTTTTCGTGTAATTTACTAAAAATATTTTACGAACGCAGTTTGCAAGAAAACATGTCTGCGATGGAACTTTGACGGTCAAATTCACATTGTTACTATCAATCCTTTTAAAAGCTGAAATTACTAATAGGTAAGTTGAATGTTTTACTTGTTTATTGGAGTTCTAAAATTTCTTTAAAGTCCTTGAGTTTTCACGGAAAAAAACGTAAAGATAGCTTAATTTAAGCCAGAAATGTCTTGATTCAGCGTCCATTATATTCCAAATAAAAACAATTTTATCAAATAAATTAATATAATATAAAATTTCAATCTACAATGAATACGTTTCATTAGTTTTCGTTTGTCAATATAATAAAACAAAATTACAATAAATAAAATAAAAGTACTATATATTCTGCGTCAATTCAGCGCGCGCGCTCCTCAGTCTCGCGCGAGCGCCCAAATAAACTATAATCCTATTCAGACAAGTAAGTATCAAAATTTTTTCGCGGACTATAGATGTACCCCCAACGCAGACCAACGTAACTTCGTCTATTGCAAAACGAGCATTTACGATTCGTAATAGGACTCTTAAGTTTTGTTCAGTTCTGGCTGCTTCAAACTTGTTTGAAGTTTTTCTTATGTTGTTTTAGTGGTTTATTTTCTGTCATCTTCCTAGCCTTTTCTCAACAATTTTGGGATCGACTTCATGTCAAACCGGATTCAGCTGAATACCAGTATTTTACGCGGAGCAGATGCCTACCAGACCTGCACAACCCATTATCTAGGTAACACGGGACTCCTTGGCAAGACCGGTGTCAGATTTTCTGGTTTCTGATTATCCGTAACGACTGCCAAAGATCTCTCAATGACAGCCGGGATCAACAGCTTAACGTGCTTTTCGAAGCATGGAGGAAACTCAGTATGTTAGGATGGTCACCCATCCACAGATCAACCTTGAAGATCGGCCTGTTCGGCTGTTATAAAAAAAAAAAATATATATTAATTATCATTATTTTCAACCTATTGCTTTGGCTTAGCGCAAACAGACAATGTTTCTTCCCTTATTCTTTTCTTTCTCAGCAGGGCTTTGGGTAAGAGTGGTAGAATACTGTCGAAAAGTTTCAAGCTCCTAAATCTTCCCCTGAGTCTGCCATAGTGTCATCAAACAATATCTGGGACCAACATTGGTAAGAGTCATCTGGGCCTGTGGATGGTGAGCTATGGGTGGCTCGCCGTCCGTCCGTCTCATGACGACAGGCCGTTTCGACGGCGCCTTAGTGTTCCATGCGCGCCTCAAAGAGAGTCAGCACACAGAGGGGCCCGAAAGGGCCGACGCCTGCCGGAGTCGTGGGACTATTCGAAAGAGATACCATGGCTCCGGAACACAAAGGGCACATGAAGGAACATGGATGGGTTTTAGACAGTAGAAGTTTGACACTCCCTCCCGCTCCACCCAGAGCAGGAGAAATCATTTGATGATTTCCCATTCATAACAAAAAAGTCATCTACAACGATACCTATTATATTTAATGCTTAGTGTAAGAATCTACATAAAAAATCTTACCACTATTATTAAATGAGAAAGTCTGTCTGTATGTCTGTTGGTCACTCATATCTCAATGGCTGAATGGTTTAGAATGTTTGGGGCATCGGTAGATCATGATCTGGATTAGGACAAAGAATTACTCTTATTTTCGATGAAAATTCCCCTGGGGTCGTATTTTAACATCTACGAAAGCAAAGCAAAAAAAATGATAAAACAGAAAAATGGATTAAGTAATGTAAAAACAAACGAGACAGAAAATGAAAGAACTCTACTACACCTGTCAATAAAATCAAAACCTGAGTGCCAATCCTACTAGTAATTTTCACATTCGCATCTCATTCGCACTACTCACATTGACACGCGGAAATCACTCACAAAAATTTGATAACACGTTATCCAACACACAATTCAACAACACTTATCAAAACAAATTACGTAGATTGCGTAGGTCAAGATTTCTCATTACATAATATTAAATGTCAACACGCATTCCTTCGTTTGGCAGCCATTGTGGGCGTGCGCCACAGAGTGCTTTTAGCGTGCGCACCACAGAGTACCTACATTGTGTGCGCGCCATTGCGCATTTAGTTTTGTTGTCTGTGGTACGCAAAGATAATAACTGTATTTTAACTTTGTGCGCGCCACTATTGGTTGCCAAGCAACGTCTGCGCAACAGTCGTCAATTTTTATCACTTATGTTTTTATTTATTCGTTAATTGTTTATTTATGTAGTTAATTATTATTTCTTTTTATGTGAGATATATGTATTGTATTTATTTAATTATTTTTACTTTCTATACTGCTCCGATCGACGAGCACTTGTCCCATTGACAATGACTGATGTTGACGAATGTTTATGATATTAATTCTCTTTTTAAGCCATTAGTAATTATTTCTTCGGCGCGTTTTAAACCGTCAACGCCGGCTGTCACTGAAAACCAGCGCTGTGGCTCTGTCTCGCACACGAGTCCCAGCATTATGCTGAGAGATGGCCGTTTTGCGCATAATTATCTTCCTAATTTTTCATAAATACCTTTAATTGTAATTTTTGTGTATTTTCGGTATGCGTCATATTGACCGCAATAAACTCTTTTTTTTTCTTTCCTTCTTTCTTCTCATTCGCAATCTGTTAAAAATGTACGAAAATCAAAGCTTTTTTGACAGTTTGCGATTGCGAATGAGAAAGTTGTTTAAAAATTAGTAGAATTGGCCCTCTGATCAATGATTCAATATTTTTTCTAGAATGATTCCACTTAGAAAATATATTGTTTAGGTCAACAAAGTGAAAATGACCAGGCAAAAGTGGTAAGTGCACTGTTTGTTTTCCTGTTTTTCTCAGAGTCGCTCTGCCAATGAGCTTTTGAGTGTCATAGAATGTGGAATTTGAGGGGTGTAATTTGTTACGTCAAGACGTGACACAGCGGTCGGTTTAGGAATTCACTAAAACGGAGTCATGTGAACATTGCTCCTGAATGTTTTCTTGTTTATCTTTGTGTTTCACTCTTAGTCAATTGAAGTCCACTGTTAGCCTTACCATCACCGTGATCATGCTCTTGACTAAATCTTGATGTCTTTTTCATCCGACCTTCTCAAAGTCGTCATCTCAGTCATTATCATCATCTTTTCAGATGAAAAAGGCTCACAGCTGGACATAATCGTCACATTGACGAGTCTTGTGCGTCTTGCATCCAACGGATTCCCACCGCCTTCAGCATCATTCCACAAATTCAGATTTTCACTCCGCGCATGAACAAAACTTTGTCACAACACCAATAATAAATCTCGTCTGCTCGACGTCCGTATGTCACTACAGGGATCCAGCTGAATATCAGCGTCAGGTGTATGCCTGAAAAATGCTGAGCTGGACTCCCATTTGGTGCAACCTTGTGACGCTCACCGCACCATGTAGTCGTTATTTTATTTTATTTGAAGTATTTCATGGTGTTACTATATTTATTTTATGAACATGTTTTTCTTTTTGCATATTGGCACCCTGTTTTTTCAGTAGTTTTAGTAAATTGTACCTTTTAATTGTACTTCTGTGTGTTGTGCTATGTCTTTTTTGTGCACTAAATAAATGATTTATCTATCTATCATTCCACTTTGTGGAATGTTAAAAACTTCGACTCCCAGTAAGCCGTCACCAGTTCAAAACCTTTTGACCATCATGTCAGTATTCATCCCTTTCACCCTCTTTTCAAGATTGTTCACGAAAACAAATCCATGGTTTTTATATAGTTTTTATGATCTTGTCCTACTCTTAACGTTTTCCACATTTACAATCAAAACTGCTGGACACAACATGCCTTTCTGAAGCACGCCACGGACTTTGATGGCTGGTTCTTTTTGATCATCGCTACGCCACTGAGTTTGGTGCTTAGCTAATTTTGATCATCACTACGCCACTGAGTTTGGTGCTTAGCTAATTTTGATCATCGCAGCACTGAGGTGTCCCAAACAACCTATAAAATCACTTTTTTTCTGTCATCGTTCTATGTCAATTGTAATGTTGTAAATGTCAAAGTTACTTTTTCAATGAAGAGGACCTCACCTATGTTGCGCCAGGTGGAGTAAATTTTCCTGAAAACCCTCATTTGGATAATTACCACGCCACTGATTTTGATGCTTGACCTATTTGGATCACTCTTTACTCGTGATTTTATCAATTTAAGATGCATATACATGCCTCTCACCCCGTTCAATATTCCTTAACGTTCATAAAACATCCTGTAAACAGCTTTTTATCGCACACTCGTGCGATGCAAACGTTACATCAAAATATATGAGATTTTTTACGATATCACAGTTGCTGCATAAAAATGCAAAGCGACGTATGTATTTTAATTTGATGTTTAAAAAATGCTGGCGACAATTTCTGTGAAATGTTTTGTTTGCTTTTTTTCCTTTTCAGCATTGTCCAGCGTTTGGTCCCATCATTTTAAAACGTGCAAGGATATTGTGACTTAGTCATCATTTTTTGTTGTTGATTTTGTGAAGGTATTTTACATACTGAAAGTTATTTAATTTTTAAAATTTGACATGAGTCACTTTGAGAGATTCAAGAATCCTAGATGTCCATAAATTATTTTGGATATAGATTGGACATCTAGTGTACTTGTGGATTTATAGCTTTCGCCTTCGCCAAAAATGTTGTACTGTCCACACTGTAAAATAATATTAATTTTATGTGGCTCCCTGCGTGTTGCAGTACGTTACTGTTTGAAATAACTGATGTTATTGTCATGTCAACTTGATTTAGATTGCCATTGAAAAGCAGAATAGAATAAAAAATTTGACAGTGATCTTTCGCTATATTTTAGTGCTCAAATCTGGGTGTTTTAAGTCAAGAGTCTGGGTTACATTTTTTGCCACGGAGGAAACTAGATATGTTAAGATGGTCACCCATCCACAGACCAACCTCGGCAAGCGTTGCTTAACCTTGAAGATCGACCTGTGAATATTGTTAAAGAGTGAATAGGATACTTCTAGACAAGTGTAAGTCTTGGCTGCATCACTGCTACATCTAGTGAGACTGAAGTTAATCTTGAGCCAGTCAAAGATAAAGTATAAGTAAATGCTGCTGTGAAATAAATGGTGCCTTTATTTTTTCTCGAGTTCTTGTTGCGGGATTAAAAGGTACAGGCAGAAATCATAACTAGTCAAGTGAACCCACAGCAAAAACATGATTAAAACCGTAAACAAAACATAACAATTATATTCACAGACAACAATCGTAACATTTAATGAAATTGTCGATGGGCCGTTAAAGTATTAAGGGTGGGCAAACCGGGCAAAATTCACTGGGAAAATTGTAAAGTATAGTCGTTATAAGAAATTTATAATGGCTAATTAACTTATTTTAATTCAGCTAAAGCAACAGTAAATTATATAGATGGCCTGTTTGGACTCTTAATTGTTTATTATCTTGCCTAAATGTACCATTGGGGAAGAAAATAAGAGGCCAGTGTTTCTTAATTGTTGGAATAGTAAATCCGGGAAGAAATTAATGTTTTAGTCGGCTTAAGATGCAGTAATACTCCTTTCTAATATGTTTTGGCATGCTCATTACTGATTTAAAAAAAGAACTGGTTTTATGTGAAAGGATATACTTTCCGATTGGTCTCATCAGTTCAATGACATAATTTTGTTATTAAAGTTAACTGAATGGCGTATTTAGCTTTCCTGTGACTTAATACCTTGTTTGGTGTTAGGTAGCCATGAACGGTGAAAAAAAAAATCATTTTTACTTATTTTTATTTAGGAAGTCGGTGTTTTTGGTTGTTTCTTTGTGCTTTAACACAAACTTCCGAAATTAAAGTTATTACCTATTAGCTGACCCGCGCAACTTCGTCTGCGCCACATTCTCCATTAATGCTCCGCTCCTTTTAGTCGTAGCGTGACGATATAGCCAGCCTTCCTCGACAAATGGGCTATCTAACACTGAAACATCGAACTGCTGCATTCCGTGGAAGTTTCAAATTCGCAGCTTCTCGTTGCTGGAACGACCTGCCACCGCCGTTTCGTGCTATAAAACAGTTGGTACGTTTAGTTCTAAGCTCAAGCAACACTTACTACGGATTCAAAAGGAAAGTACATAAACTTACCCTAGCACGCTTAGGTGTTTGTGTTTTTATGTTCTATGTTCTCAGCATAACACAACGCCTTCTTGCGAAGAAACTACACAATTCAGACTGCAACGATCCAATTACATTGATCTAATACGCTAGTTTAGGTGCCAAAAGTTGACATTTATGGCTTTTTGTATGGTTATAACTTTTATTTAGTACTGACTACTGTTCTCCAGCAAAAAGACAACCAAAGACAACCTGACACTGACCACAACACTCAAAGTGCGCTCGCCCGTTCCGTCATTTGTGACATTTACAAATGAAATTGGAGAATCGGGCCTTTGAGCGTTGGTCGATATTATTATGTTATTTTATTAAATACTAGCTTCCTCCCGCGACTTCGTCTGCGTAGACTTTAGAACTGCCGCGCAATATTTTGCCTCATTGTCTCATCCTTGGAATTGCATCTTCATGATTCAGGTATCCAGACATTGTGAGTCTTTGCGGTGCCGCTGAAAGTAAGATTTCAGCCCTGAAATTACTTCGACATGTTTGTGATCTCCTGGTAGACCCTTGTGAATCTTAAGCGCTCATATTTGCAGCCTCGAAAATACTCCGACATGTTTTTGTTCTCCTGGTATTATTGATCCATGCCACTCATAATTCCTGCACGGAAAAAACTACATGTTTTTGGTCCCCTGGTACTTTTGAATCGCTTGCAATGAAAGCCATCTTCTTTCCAGTAAAAAAACCTACCCTAAATATTTTGACATGTTTCTGTTCCATGGCTTACTCGAGAATCTATGGCACTCACATATTCAGCCCCGAAAATACTTCGACATGTTTCTGCTCTCCTGGTACTTGTGAATTTTTAGCGCTCATATTTCCAGCCTCGAAAGTACTTCGACATGTTTTTTCTCCTGGACTATTGATCCAAGCCACTCATAACTCCTGCATGGAAAAACGACGACATGTTTTGGTCGAATTAAATAAAGCCCCAAAAAAACTTTGACATGTTTCTGATCTCCTAGTTATTTTGATTCTTTAGCGCTCATAATTCCGGCCCCGAAAATACCACGACATGTTTCTGCTCTCCGGATACTTGTGAAGTTTCCAGCCCTGAAAAAACTTCGGCATGTTTCTGGTCTCCTGGTACTTGTGAATCTATAGCGCTCGTAATTCCGGCCCCGGAATGCCTCGACACTATTTTTGCTGTCCTGGTACTTGTGAATCTATAGCGATCTCAATTTCCAGCCCTGAAAAACGTTGGCATATTCCTAGTCTCCTGATACTTGTGAATCTATAGCGCTCATAATTCCAGTCCCTAAGAAACCTCGAGATGATTCTGCTCTCTTGGTACTTCTGAATCTGTAACGCTCGTTATTCCGGCCCCGGAATGCATGGACATGTTTCTGCTATCTTGGTACTTGTAAATCTATAGCGTTCTCAATTTCCAGCCCTAAATTGTATAATAAAAATTTGTTCCTAGTCTCCTGGTACTTGTGAATCAATAGCGCTCATAATTATGGCAACGGAATACCTCGACATGTTTCTGCTCTCCTGGTACTTTTGAATCTGTAACGATCGTTATTCCAGCCCCGGAATGCCTCAACATGTTTCTGCTCCCCTGGTACTTGTGAATCTATAGCGTTCTCAATTTCCAGGCATAAAAAACTTTGGTATGTTCCTGGCCTCCTGGTGCTTGTAAATTAATAGCGCTCATAATTCCAACACCACAGAACTTGGACATGTTCCTGCTCTGCTGGTATTTGTGAATCTGTAGCGCTCGTAATTATAGCCACGGAAAACCTCGACATGTTTCTGCTCTCCTGGCACTTCTGAATCTGTGACGCTCGTTATTCCGGCCCCGGAATGCTTCGACATTTTCCTGGTCTCCTGGTACTTGTGAATCAATAGCGCTCATAATTCCAGCCCCAAAAAACTTCGACATGTTCCTCCTATCCTGGTACTTGTGAATTTTTAGGGCTCACAATTCCAGCCCCGAAAAAACTTCGATATATTTCTGCTCTCCTAGTACTCTTGAATCCTAACCGCTTGCAATAATAGCTTCGGAAGTACTTTGTCGATATGTTTCTGGTGTGCTGGTAATTCCAGCCCCGAAAATTCTTCGACATGTTTCTGATTTCCTGGTATTTTTGATTCCTAAACGCTCACAATTCCAGCACTGGAAATACTTCGGAATATTTCTGGTCTCCTGGTTCTTGTGAATCTTCAGCGCTCATAATTACTCCTGCCCGGAATAAACTTCGACATGTTTCTGTTCTCTTGGTACTTCTGCTTTCTAACCACTCACCAGCAACTTGAAAACTTTCAGATATTTCTCTCCTGGTATTTTAATCTAACTGTAGCGCTCATAATTTTCTGGCGAAATACCTCGACATGTTTCTGCTCTCCTGGTACTTGTGAATGTATAGCGTTGCTTCGACATATTTCTAAGAAAAAGAAAGAAGAAGAAAGAAAGAATATATTTTATTTAGCACATACATAAAATATATTCTTTCTTTCTTCTTCTTTTGATCCTGATATTTCTGATCTCCTGGTACTTGTGAATCTAAAGCGCTCATATCAAGCCCCAAAAAAACTTCCGAAATGTTACTGCTCTCCTGGTACTTGTGAATCTGTAGCGCTCGTAATTCCGGCCCCGGAATACCTCGATATGTTTCTGCACTCCAGGTGAATCTGTAGGTAGCGCTCGGAATTCCAGTCCCGAAAATACCTACTTCGAAAAGTTTCTGCTCTGCTAATAAAAAAAACTTGCCCAAAAATAATATGACATGTTGCTGGTCTCCTGGTACTTGTGAATCTTTTAGCACTCGTAATACAATTCTAGCCCGGTAAACAATTTCGACATGTTTCTGTTCTCCTGGTACTTTTGAATCTGAAGTACTAAGGTAGCAGAAACTTTGTACTTCCACTTCTTCCTCTGTCTCCATTAAGTCATGTATGTTACCGAGATAAAAAGTAGCCTATGTGTTATTTTAGGATGTGACCTACATATGCGCCAAATTTCATCTAAATCCCTTCAGCCGTTTTTGCGTGATTGACGGACAAACATCCAAACATACAAACATGAACGCTTGCAATGAAAGCCAATCTATTTTCCAGCAAAAAAAAAACCTGACCAAAAATACTTTGACATATGTCTGCTCTCCTGATACTCGAGAATCTTTGGCGCTCACAAATTCAGACCCGAAAATATTTCGACATGTTTATGCTCTCCTGGTACTTGTGAATCAGAAGTACTAAGGCAGCAGAAACGTCTGATTTCCACTTCCTCCTCCGCCGCCATTAAGCTTTGCCTTTTATCGGGATAAAAAGTAGCCTATGTGTTATTCCAGGATGTGAACTATATGTGTGCCAAATTTCATTCAAATCCCATCAGCCATTTTTGCGTGATTGACGAACAAACATACAAACATACAAACATACAAACATACAAACATTCACATTTATAATATTAGTAGGAAGTAGGATGTGTATTTTAGTGTTTATTTTACAATTCTTAATCATTTTTTATTTATTTTTATTAATTTAACATATTTATATTTAGTATGTGCTACGTGAGGGCGTCCATGGCATCACAGGCCCTATCGTAATACCAGCGCTGTGTTATTTATTTATTTAGATATCGCAGCATATGCTGAGATAGGGACCTTTTTGGCCTCGCACAGATCAATTTCATGTTATTATCTGTATTTTGATATTTTGCTTCTGTCTGTTTTGTGCGAGTCCCAAATAAAATTTTTCTTTCTTTCTTTCTTTCTTTCTTGAAAGAATTTTTCAAATTGCTCCAGTAGTTTCGGAGCCTATTTATTTATTTCAAACAAATATTTCCTCTTTTTAATATTAGTGTAGATATTATCTTTTCTTTGAGTATATTTTTTTAATTTGGAAGTCGGTTGTACTTTTTTTCCACACTATGTTTGCCAACACAATGTCTGCTCCATCGACCGTCTGTCCGTCTACAGACATAGCCGGCCCACTTCTTCTACAGCATGCTGATTCTACGCGAAATTTAGGTGACTTTAGTTCTCTGGCGAATGACTTCGTTACGAATTCTTTCCACCAGAGAAACCACGAGTGTTGCTCTTTGCATTGCACGCTGAGCAACTTTGAATTCGTGGATTCGACTTATGGTGATTGTCCACGTTTCGGCGCTGTAAGTAATTACGAGTAGAACGCACTAGTCATAGACCCTAGGCTTAAAGGATCGTGAGATCGGCGATTCAAAGATATGCCGCAGTACCATCCATTACCGTCCGACCATCCATCCCGTCCATCCGTCCGTCCGTCCATTATCCGTTTTATTCGTTCCATTTATTCATTTGTTTAACATAGGTACAACTATAACTGTACCTATGTTAAACAAATGAATAAATGACTTATGACTTATGACTTACCTGAATGCCCCACCCAGCCCAATCAAATTCTTCTGGCCACCATTCCTTCTCAAAGTTGTGGCGCCCCAGTAATTATTTTGTATTTCCAGAGTACAAGACTTCAATTTAGTTTTCATCTCATAGTGATATCATTAAAAACATTACTGTTAACAGTATCACAAATTAATGCAGTTATAACAATTGGCATCAAATTTTACTGGCCATTATTCGTTTCATGTTACCCAAGGTTTAGGGTTATGATGCTTCATTATGATATTACAGCTATTTAGTGTCTGTTACAACGTCTTCGTTTATGTCACAAGCATTGTAATTAATTAAGAGAGTACTGTTAGTATCTTGACGAAATTAACCAGAAATTGGTTAGAAGTTAGAAGTGAAATTCCTAGCTATAATTTGTCATTTCGAAGACTTGACGTCATGACTTGAGTGACAATAATACATTACCTCTATGTAAACGTAGAAGTGCATTCCAAGACCAAACTTTTGTTGTTCTATATACATCCAACAACAAAATTATGGTCTTGGAATCAATGACGTATTATATATAGACACGTTATAAACCTACATCGCGGTACTTAAAAACGGCGAAAATACTACATAGCTACTAATACGCATTAAGAAAGGGAAAGAAAATATGTCACCGTACGGCGGGATGCCTGTTGCTAGAAGGAGATAAATATACATCTTCAGTTACGTCACAGGATAAGTAATAGTCAAATTGACATCAAAACAAACGTAGTGTCGCAAGACAGGTCGGTGCGTAAATAAGAGCGATGTGGCCAATTGGCTTCATTTCATGTTGTCGTTTTAGAGTGCGGACAACGTATCTATAGTTTTATATATCATTGCTTGGAATGCATCATAAAATACACAATTTAATGTTATATTGTGCTCTGAACGACGACACCTTCTTGATTTCAATATTAATAGATTTTAAATATTCTTTACACACACTTTGTGTGCGTAAACTCAGGCGCGTGAAGGGTGCGGATTTTACGCACTTTAAAAGGTATACGGTGGTGTCACACCATCAACTGACCATCTGTGTGTTGTTACTGAGAATTTGTAAAGGAAAACTCAACATAAAAATATCTGACCCTAAAACGCCACATTTTTTTGATGGGTAAGTAATCAAATGATTTTTTTCACTCTGGCGGAGCGGATGAGTGGCAGACTCTTACCAACTAAAACTCTTGTACCTACCTCCAAATGCCCTTTGGTTTACAGGGCCGTGGTAATTCTTTAAAACAAATCTACAGCTTGCACCACCTTAATACCACTTCTTTAAACATGGCAACTTAATGTGACTACATAAAATGTACAGCTATATAAATGTACCATCGTTAAAGAATAAGAAGAACGATTTCGGAATCTAGTCTAAGACCCTACGTTCAGCGGTCACAATTTTGTAACCACAAGATCAACAAGGCAGATGATAAGGACCTTTCAACAATGTAGTGTGCCAGTGGGCAGTGACATTTAAACCTGAGTGAGTTTGGATGAATGGATGTTTGTAACTCAATCACTTCAGAATGACTGAACGGGTCTTATTGAAATGCACAGAGGTAGATTATAGTCTGGAATAACACCTATTTTTTTATGGATGGGAAATCATCAAATGACTCATCCCCACTTTGGGCAAAAAACCCATCCGTGTTCCTCCTAGTGCTCTTTGCGTTCCAGGGCTGAGGTGACTCTTTCGAACAATTTCCGTAACCCTAGCAGGCACATCCATCCCTTTACACCCAAAGACAATAATTTACTCAGACTTCTTTAAAATTCACATGACTTTTTTATGGGTGTCTAAGTATCATGCTAAAAATAATTTAAAAAATCCTGAAGTCTCTGGTTTCCTGAAAACTTACCCTCACGAGCGTGGGGGTTAGGAGGTAGCTCGAGATGTGAGTTTAGTCTAGTTTGGAGATATGGTTTGATATTAAATGAAAATAAATTAATTAAACAGTCTTTATAATCATTAGTCATTTATTAAAGATATTAATAATGAGTTATTAAACATTTGGTATAATGTCTTTGACAAAACAATCAACAGTCATGCTCTTCTACCCCTTGCTCTTGACGTTTCCCTGCCTGATCTGCCTCTAGTGGATCCCCTGCCTCTGTGCCTTATCCACTTCAGAGGATTCATCGCCAAAACCAGATCCACTCTCTTCTAGGTGATCTAAGACTCTTGCAACAAAATTTTCATCATCATCATTAGCAAATTCCTCAATTTTTGAGTCATTCCAATTTGCTAACTTAGTCGTCCTAAAAGAAATTTCCTAAAAATAAAAAAAAATCCCTAATTAAACGAATATACGTAGAGGAAAATTATGTTTAGGAAAAAAAATATATGAAACTATTTAGTACGTATCACCGAACCCACACGATCGTGCGTCCTTGATTTTGAGTCACAATATACACATAAGTAAACATGCTAGGTTCAAATTACATACATACAGGTATAAAACAATTCTTAAAGTAAGTAAATAACACAAAAAATAATATACATTGCATAAATTTAATGAATAAAAAAACGCAGCCATCCTTCACAGTGGTAACGGGCGATTGACAGATTCAAACTCGTTCGCAAGTGGCCGGTGCGAATTTTTTCCAAGAATAAGATAGTCTCACGACCGATCGAGGCCAGTTGCGTCTCGAAAAGTCGATTTGTGTACGCGCCAGAATTTTTGAAAATCAAGTCTCACTATCGTATCAAGTCGGGTGTAAAGGGATAGCGGGCCCCGTCTACTATGGTGACATCTCTTTGAGGCGCGCGTGGAACACAACGCACCGCCGACCCGGGCCTTGTTCTGATCGGACAGCGAGCCACCCAACGCTCGCCGTCCACAGGCCCGCCTGGAATAACACATAGGAAACTCTTTATCTTAGGTCTTAAAACAGCCGGCAGCGGCGCGGCGAGCACTTTCAGTGTGAAATAATTTTAAACTTAATCTACATATTTACCTAAAGACCAGTATCGCTTGAAAAGCTCGAAAATTTCGCGCAGCAGCACGTGTTTTATCAGCGGTACTATCCGTGGCCGCCACAGCCACTTTCTCAGGCTAAAAATTATAGCTGTACTGTAATAAATTCCATCGATGCGAAAACTAGAAAAGCAAATAAGATAGAAATCGAATCTAAGACAAGAATCACATTTGCAACCACAAGAACAACAATGTACTGTACCAGCGACATTTAAACCTAATAGGGTAGTTACAGTATCGTATCAAGTATCAAGTTATATTATATCAAAGTTGCACTTTACTCCTTTATAGCACAATTAAACGGGCGCTTAAAATTTAAGAGGCCACTTGGAGCTGTTTTTAGTCGTCCTTACTGAACTTGACTCAAAGTAACATCAGGTTTAAAAATCCAACCGACTTCAAAAAAAAAAAAACACTACAAAGTAAAAAATAACTTTAATTTCGGAAGTCGGTGTTTTTGTTAGTTTCTTCGTATTTTGACACCGACTTCCGAAATTAAAGTTATTTTTTACTTTGTAGTGTTTTTTTTTGGAAGTCGGTTGTATTTTTTTGTAAAAAGTTTTTTATTTTTCACATTTTACTGGTACCTCACACCTAACAACACCACTGCAAAATCGCAGAAAAGCAAAACACGGAATTTCGATTACTTTGATGTCATAAACCTATCATCCAAGTAGACGAATTCCAGCTATTTCGATTTAAAATCCAAAGTTCGTAACCGAGTTTGATAAAAATTTAAATGGGACACATATCTGCAAGTATATCCTTTTAGATAAAAGATCTAAGAATTTTTCAAATCGGTTCATAATTGTCGGAGACATGAGGTAACAAACATAAAAAAAACTTGAGAGGTGTCAAGGGACACCCGGATGGAACGAAGTTCCTTTTATTTATTTTGTACAAAAAACCTGTATACACTCAACAAAAACACATTAGTATCTAATATCCTATGAATTTTTGACTTTGACTTTGACCTTGACCTTGTAATTGTCCTTGACCTTGACTTGAGCTTGTCCCCGACCTTGACCTTGACCTTGACCGTGACTTCGACTTCAACTTCGACTTCGACTTCGACTTCGACTACGACTACGACTACGACTTCGACTTTGACTTTGACTTTGACTTTGACTTCGACTTTGACTTTGACTAACGAATTTGAATACTGGCATGCTTTCTATAAGAGAGAGAGAGAGAGAGAGACAGACAGAGAAACATGCGCACGCCGCACGGCTTACAGTAGCTTACTATAGCAAAAAGTGTCGTGCCAACTTTTCGTGAGATTTTTTTCCGTCCAGCCCCGTTTCACAACGCACGATAAGGAACTTCCTTCCAAAAAAAAAAACATACAACCGAATTGAGAACCTCCTCCTTTTTGGGAAGTCGGTTAAGAATTGCTGTCTTTTATGTGTTGTTGAAGCAAATAATGTGTTGATCCTTGGTGCTTTAGGCAATTGTCTCATCGCCAGCGATCAGCGAGTAGCGAGTAAAGCTTCTGCGACGGGCTTTTACTCACAATACTCGCTCCGGCCCGACTATAGGTAGAAATTACCTCTGTTAGGTGTTTGGTGAGTTCTGACCACCCAGCGAGCATCGCCGAGTGAGTGTCGCTGAGCGAGTACAATTTTTGATAGCTCTTGTAGCTGCGATCAACTTGAGATAAGAGTCGCTCGCTGATAGTATGAACAGCCAGCTATCGACTGTGTGTGTGTTCTATGTATGTGTCTCTTTTACGCACATGAGATCTATCTTTAGTCTCTTTTCTCAGCGAGATTATAGCCGAACGCGAATCGCTTCCTCGCCGGCTGTGAGACAAGTGCCATCGTCTTTTGGCTCAAAAAGACCAGTTTTCTTTTCAAGAGTAAACTGTCATTAATGTTAGACCCTGAAATTATTATTTTTTTTTTTTTTTAAACTTTGCTCCACACTAGGAATTGCTCCTGTATTTTGGGTGCGTTTACAAACATACAAAGTCACAAACACAAACAGCCAGACCCAGAACAACTATCTGTAGGCCATGAAAATATTGGTTCCGTACGGGAATCGAACCCACGACACGCGACGAAGCAGCTTATCGCTCAACCACTGCGCCAACTGTGCCTTCATATATGAATGATCGTTTGGATTTTTCCCCAAATTCTAGTTAAAAAACGCAATTAGAAAGGTGTAATCACCACTTCGCAAAGTGGGACTACCGTGTCGGATCAACTGCAGGGTGTGGATGTGGAGTTGAGTTATAAATCATGCTCCACCTACTATTTTGCCATCTGAGCCCCAAAACATGCACCCAAGGAGACCTATGCACTGGCACCAGTAATGCCATGACAATGTTTTGGCTCAACCAAATAAAAAAATAAAAAACAACTTCAATTTGACGAAACGGTTGGCGCAGTGGTTGAGCGATTGACTGCTGCGCAGCATGTCGCGGTTTCGATTCCCGCACGGAACAAATATTTGTACGACCTACAAGTATTTGTTCCGAGTCTGGGTGTTTTTCACTCTATAATATATTGTATGTATTTCCAATAAAAAAAAAATGTATATAAGTGGTTTATCAGCCTTCTCGTTACCATAACACAATCATTAGGTTGCTTAGCTTGGGACTATATGGCGTTGTGTGAAATGTCCAAGGATGTTATTATATCATTATTAATTTTTTTTGACATGGGTTTAGTGTTGGTCAGAGATGACAGAGACAAAGTCTACGATGGAGCGAGCTTACCCTGTAGGAGCCTGTTTACTCTCAATTTGAAGAGATTAGGGTTGTAAGCGTTCGGAAACACAGAAGCAGGCAGAGTGTTACACTCATTTGCTGTGCGCATTATAAGACGTTTGGAAACGCTTAGTGCGAATTCGTGGAATTTATTTATTTATCGAGTAACTACGACTCATTTTTTAGTAACAATCATATCCTATGTTAGTAATTAAGAATAATAATTTAGTAACAACAAGTTTTTAGAGTGGCGAGCAATAAATTAACATTTCGTACTGTTATAAGGGACCCCGAAAAACAAGTTTAAAAAAAAAAACACTTTTGGTTACACTAAAGAAATAGTTTTAATTAAGGGTTTGACCTCGATATAATTTGGGCTAAACTAAATTGGAACTGGCTGACACAACGATATGGATACAGAGATGGTACCGGTTCAGCGATTGGAATGAAACTGAAGCGCCCCGGGAGCGGGATGCAGTGCTGTCTTTAAAATTATGACAATGCAATTTAGAAAAATCTAAGTAATCAATTAATACTATTAATTAAGGGTTTTCCCTAGCATTGGGAAACCGTACGGGGAGACCGTATGTAATGGTCACGCCATCGACAACTGTAGAACTATGTTCTGGTGTGTCTGTGGTGCGACCAGAGAGTCGTGGTTGCTTGATGCTCGGCCCTTACATTGACAACATAAATGTATCTGAGGGCCTAGCACGAACTTTGACGTACAGTAACGTTAACGTAAGTGAATTTTGAATGAGAAAAGGTACAACCCCATATTAAATTGGTTTAATTTTATGGGACATACACAATTTATGTCATTTTAAAATATGAATATAGTTTCTGATTCAAATAAATATTATGTGCGAAACGAGTATTGTAGCTACGGTAAAATTTTACGTCACGTTACTATACGTCAAAAATATTCATGCTAGGCCCTCAGGTCTTATTTAGTTTTTTAACCGACTTCCCAAAAAGGAGGAGGTTCTCAATTCGGTTGTATTTTATGTTTGTTACCTCATAACTCCGTCAATTATGAACAGATTTGAAAGAATCTTGTTTATTTTCATATACTTGCAGATTGGTACCATTTAAATTTTATCAAATTCGGTTACGAAGTTTGGATTTTAAATCGAAATAGCTGGAATTCTTTTACTTGGATGATGGTTTGTTTGTCATCCAAGTTATCGAAATTGCTTTTCTGCAATTTTGCAGTGTGGGGTGTAGGGTTGATCCCCACACCTAACAACACCACTGCTAAAAAGTGAAAAATAAAAAAACTTTTTACAAAAAAATACATCCAATTTCCGAAATAAAAGTTATTTTTTACTTTGTAGTGTTTTATTATTATTTTGAAGTCGATTGTATTTTTTTGGAAAAAGTTTTTTTTTATTTTTTATTATTAATAACATGTTTTCTTTTAATTTTGTTTTTAATTGGTAATTTATTTCCTTGTAATTTACGTTTGTGTGTCGCTTCTGGCGGAATAAATGCATTATCTTTCTTTCTTTCGTTTACCCTTTCGTATCACTCCAGAGCCATCGTTTCAATATCTCGTGTACCTTTAACACCCTTGTTACTGCACTGAATGTAGTACAAGCTACAGCAGTATCAAGTGAGTTAATTACATCGTAACTCCACCTTCATATCGACACATAACAAGTACTGCCGTCACAAAATTAATTAAACGATAACCTATATACAACAATGTTATATCACAGGTCAGCTGCAATACATCGCTTAACAATGTAAGCCGCGACCGGTGTGAGATAAATTACATATACCTGTAATAGATCTATCAGTTCACATTCCAAACGAGCTTCTACTAGTTCTTAGTTTTGGGGTCAATGATCTGATAAATAATATGTCAAATTAAGTAGGTACATACAATTTTAATCAGACATAATAAGTGACCTGAAAATTGGGTGTTATTCCAGTCGAGTCCAGTCCCAGTATCCAGATAATTACTCCAAAGATGCCAGAAGTATTATGTTACACACTTTTAAACGAGCACTCAAAATACAAAATCCTTTATTTCAAATAGACCAGTTTACAGGCACTTTTGAATAGTCAAGGTCTGTCAGTCAAATAGATGAAGCTAATTCTGCCGCGCTAGCGACAAGAGTAGCAAGTTATTCTGCACAAAACACACTCACCGACCCTATCTCCAGCGCGGCAGTTGCACGTTCCAAAGAGTAGATCGTATGGAGAAGAACGTAAAAAAAACTCCATGGACACTCTTTTAAACACTGACTTTTTACAAAATCATGGTTACATTATTTAATGAGTCTATACAATGCAAAGATAATCTTACAATCTTCAGCAGGTCCAACAATGTTTTCACATCTTCATCGAAGTTCGGGCATTTTAGTCGATGTGGAGCAAACCAGCATTGAGCCAAGCATTTTTGTCGTCAATGTACTCCCTTAGTTCATAATATGCTTGTTTGCGTAGTGTGCGTCGTATTCAGTTTTTAAATTTCGTCTCATTTAGTTCTAGTATATGTGGCGGTATTTTGTTATAAAACTGTCACTCCATACTACATATCAAGACTGTTCTCCTTTATTTTTAAGGATGAGATATTATCAAATGACTCATCCCACTTTAGGCGAAGCGGAAGTGTGTGTCAGACTCTTACTGACTAAAACCCATCCGTGTTCCTCCTAGTGCCCTTTGCATTCCAGGATCACGGTGACTCTTTCGAACAAATTCCGCAGCTCTGGCAGAACACCGTACTCCTACATTCATTGAATAAAGGCGCTGTGCTTCATAAGAACGATTTATTGATTCTGCATAATCCTTACATAGAAGCAATTTGTCCCCAAAGATGAAAGCAGGAGTTCATAATTATTATGCCCGTTATTTAATTTGCAGACCAAGACGAATATAGAGGAACGATTTTGGTCAGTGGGTAGTCTTAGGGGCGGAACTCCTATCGACAAGATTGATCCACCATGGCAGAAAACAGACATGTGTGGAAAGGGGAGAGGGAGACCCTTGCTTAGAAGTGGTTTTTTATTACTTTTGTTAGGCACGCGTTTGACCACTATCTCACCTGATGGTAAACGATGATGCGGTCTAAGATGGAGCACGCTTGCCTAGAAGTAACTTATTCACTCGTGATGGGCTCATTCGAATAGATAGTATTAAACACAATTAATGACCAAACATGTTGAACGCGCGTCGAACGAGACATCGGCGAAATTAATAACAGTTAATGCTCAACACATTCGACGATGCCGCAAATCAAGGCGTAGTTGAAGGAAGAACTTGCGACTTAAGGTAGGTTTGAAACGAATCAGCTCGAAATAGTAAGGATGCTTTAAAATAAAGAGACTTAGCCTGCATTGGGTGGTGAATAAAAGGGTGGTGGGCGGTTGGCAACAATGATGTGGGTGTTTCTATTGCTAACAAATTCCGAATAAAACCAGACTGGTCTACATACCGATATAATTATAGTAAGAAAAATAAATATTCTCTAATGAAAAAACGAAAAATACCCGCGATTCTATGGAACTACGCTTACAAAAATACTTTTGCAACTTCTAAACTAACGAGGCACAAGACTGCTGTATGAATAAAATATGTACGTGATTCAATTAGCTACGTGAAGAAATCCAGCAATTTATTCGTTCTCAACAATCTACTTTTAAAACGCTTATACTTTTAAAAACTTCGAGTTGTAAAAGAAAACCACAATCCGGATTCCACATAATTAACAAAAAGAAAACTTTCCAATCAGTAACAACGCTTGAAAACAAAAATTCAAAAAAGAAGTTTGCATGTTCCAAACTTTTCAACACGGCGAACAATTTTTTGCCAATTCGACGATGATTCAAAAATGTTCTCGAAAAAAAGTTGTTAGAAAGTATCAAGTGCGTTATGATAGCGAATGGAAAAGCCACACTTGAAAATACACGAAAAAACATTGCCATTGCGTTATCTCCCGTAAGAGCAAGAAATGACTATCCGTAACCATATTCTCATCTCATTTTAGTACGATATAATGCAACAAGAAAAGTCTGATTGTTCATGTCATCTCGTCAGGGTAATAATTTCTGTGTCAATAGATCTACTTATAGTACAAGGAAACATTTACGTGCAACATAAAGAATAACAGCACGTGTTGGGTTTTATGTCGTTTTTATACTTTATCGTAAAAGCTGTAAGGTATTTTCTGTATATTTGTGGTACTACTTTTATAGGAAGCTAGGCGGTAGGATGATCTCAATAAAGTTTTTGAGTACCTAGATAGTATCACAAGTGTATGACGAATAATTATGTTTTGTACGACGCGCTTGGTTTGATACCTTTGACGTTTACAAAAGATTAGCCGGAGTAGCTATACACCGGGAAGGCTTTGGGAAGGATGTGTCCAATAGGTACAGGTTTTCAATGTAGGTTTTTTTTATTTTTTATTATTTTTATTATTATTTCCGTTGTATAAATTGAATAAACGGTCCATATTGTACAATAGTACTGCTCCAACCGGGGATTGTCCTTGGAAGTACTTTAACAGTGCATACAGCACTACGCCTACCAAAGCACCGTGTCTCCAGGGACACGAGAAGGTTAAAAAAATATAAACGGAAATAATTAAAAAAAACCGTGAACATTTTTTTTAACCACTTACTTTAAAAGTCATCAGACATATGACAAACAGACATTAAATAGGAACAGAAAAATAAAAAAGATTATGTGTCCTGATCTCTCTCAGAATTAAGAATAAATGAAGGGGGTATCTAATGCAGGGCACCGTATCATCTCTATCGGTTGAAATGCCGACCAGCCCAGGTAATCTCCTGGTACAAACTAATCTTGAATATTAAATTCCAGAATACCTGCAAAAGGAAAAACTAAATAAATAAATATTATACCAACTAACCTACCATGGTTTACCAATGGCATGTGTTTAGCTAACCCCAAGTACCTAAAAGTATAGGTTGAATTTTTAAACTGTATCTTCATTTGGTCATGATCATTCGAAACCCTTCCCTGCATATATATTTTAGAGACATGCAAATTTTGTACGGAAACACCAAGAATTTTATTCAAAACGTGGAGACATCCAAACACGCTATCTACTCAGACACCAATCTAGGCTAAACTTACCAAGTTCTCGATTAAAAATGCACTCTAAAAGTCCCTATGTAATGTCTATTAAATTATATAACAAACTACCCGCTTCAATAAAAAGAGAAGAGAAAATTCATATATTTTTAAGAAAACTCAAACAATTTATGCTAAATAAAAGCTACTACTCGGTAAACGAATATCTAAGTGATAAACTAATAAAATCATAATAATTACGTACCGCAAACTACCCAAGTCTCTGTGTTTTACATAATTTAAAGAAAAAAGCTTCCTCTCTTCTACTTATCTTGCTGTGCCCGACAGGGTCCACATGAACCAATTTTGTTTTTACAACCTAAGTATACATGTGGAATGCAATAAAGATATTGAGTATTGAGTATTGAGTATTGAAACTGTGAGGAATATCGAAAAACACCGAAATGCAAAATGCGTCATTAGATTTTTTTTCAAATTTCTACGTTCCATGAAGGTACACTTTAAAAATTCATCTGTATGAAGTTTGAAAAATAAACTATGTTTAAAAACTGAATCTTTTTTGCATCTGTGACAACTAATGTAACTAGTTGATGCTCGCGGCTTCACCCGCTTGACAAATTTTATACTAAAACCTTCCTCAAGAATCACTCTATCCATTGGTAGAAAAAAGCATGAAAGTCAGTGGCTACTGCATCGATTTTCATGCTGTTTTCACCAATAATGAGTTAATCGCGAAGACAGACAGACATGGCAGAAGACTTTGTTTTATAATGATGTAGTGATAGTGATGTTCTAAAATACGACAGTTAAATAAAATTCCTTGCGCATTAAATCACGTCAATAGACACTCGAAGCATTTCCCGTTGACCTATTTCCCGGTTTTTCATTCCATCATTCTAGGAGAAGCACAAACTAAATGAAATGGAATCATATTTATTTCCCATCAACTGCGCGCTCCCGGACTTTCTTAGACGTTACGGAGAAATATTATCATTTAAAAGGAAATGCATCGTTATTTGGAAGAAATTGGCTTTTTAATTAGGTGCTTGTGTGGAGATGCTCTTTTTAATACTGGTATTCAGCTGAATCCGGTTTGACTGGAAGCCGACCCCAATCTAGTTGTAGATGATGTATGGAGACGCTATTTTTGTGGCTTAAAGATAAGGTCTGGATTTCTCATCTTTTGAAATATGTCGATGAAAAAAACTTTTTACAAAAAAATACAACCTACTTCTAAAAAAAAAAACACTACAAAGTAAAAAAGTTTTTTATTTTTCAATTTTTAGTGGTGTCCCACACCTAACAACACCACTACAAAAATCGCAGAAAAGCAAAATACGCAATTTTGATTATCAAAGAATCATCTAAATAGTCAAATTCCAGCTATTTCGATTTAAAATCCAAAGTTCGTAACCGATTTTGATATGATTTAATTGGGACCAATCTGCAAGTATATCCTTTCAGATAAAATAAAAAAAATTCAAATCGGTTCATAATTACAAAAAAAAAAAAAAAAAATACAAAAATATTTATTGGAACAAGAAATTTTTTACAAACGATTGTGTTCGTTAACCACCGCATTGTCGGAGTTATGAGGTAACAAACATAAAAAAAAAATAAAATAAACATATAACCGAATTGATAACCATAAACTCCACTTTAACGAAATTATAGAATCGGTCACTAGGCTATGTGCACGTTATAATTTTATTTACAAAACGATTACGATACGTTTTTGTATGTTTTAGATAAACGTTGCACATAATAAATATTTTTTTCATGCATAATTCCTATTGCAAGTCGAACTTGCACACGAACGGTTCCGTACTTTATACCTATATATTTTTAATAGTCTGCCTATTACAGTTCTTGGGATACAGCCCGCTCACAGACAGATGGACGGACTGACAGATGGATGGACAAACAGCTTAGTAGAGTTAGTTATGCTTCCGTTGGTTACCCTAAAATTGTTAAACTGATCTGAAGTACACGCAAATGAATAAGCTAGTTACTGACAATTTTAATCATTATAATATATGGTTATGGTTAAAAATACAAGGAAATAGTTTCTATTTATCTTCAAGAAATGTCAGCCTCATCAAAAAGGTTTCTGAAGAGGTTGTTGGTTTCCCACAAGGTTTCTGTAGGGGATGTATTGGTTGATCCTGCGGACGGCGAGCGTTGGGTGTCTCACTGTCCGATCAGAGGCCTTAGTGTGAGTTTTTTCGACTCACGTTCGAACGCGTTTGATTGCGAGCGTGTTAGAATTTAGTATGGGAATTTAGTTATAGTGCCACCTGGTGGTCACTCGTAGAACCTAATTTCCCATACTAAATTCTAACGCGCTCGCAATCGAACGCGTTCGAACGTGAGTCGAAAAATCTCACACTAAGGCCTCTGAACCAGGCCCCGGTCGACGACGGCGCGTTGTGTTCCACGCGCGCCTCAAAGAGATGTCGGCATAGTAGACGGGGCCCGCTAGGGCCTGTACCTGCTAAGGTTGCGGCATTTGTTCGAAAGAGTCCCCGCGGCCCTGGAACGCAAAAGGCACTAGGAGGAACACGGATGGGTTTCAGTCAGTAAGAGTCTGACACTCCCTTCTGCTTCGCCCAAAGTGGGAGGAGTCATTTGATGATTTCCCATCCATAAATGGGGATGTCTTGGATAATTCCCTAATGCAATCATTAATAACGCCAATATACATTACATCTAAGAGCAAAATGAGCATACACATAGAATTAATGGTCACTTAAGATTATGAATGGCACTTGTATGCACGTTGCGTCGATGTAAGCTCCAAACAAGATTAATAGGTCTATTAATCATTCTTAAGGCGCAAACACTGGGGATGCTGTATTGACAAACAAGGATACATTGCAGTTGTGTGTCGGGATGGAAAGAAAATGAGTTTATTTGCGCCAAGTATGACGGATATAATAAAAAATACAAAATTACAATTCTATTAAATTAAAAATAGGAAAGATATGCGTAGCAAAACGGCCATCTCTCAGCATAATGCTGAAACTCGTGTGCGAGACAGAGCCACAGCGTTGGTTTTCAGTGACCCCTTGACAGTTTAACGTTGATCGGAGCAGCATAAAAAAGTAATAATAATGAAATAAATAAATAAATGAAAAAATAAATATATGTATATATGAGGAGCTCGTGGCTAAATAAAACCAGCCGTATGAGTCGATCGTAAAAGGTTAAGCAACATATGCCAAGGTTGATCTATGGATGGGTGACCATCTTAACATATCGAGTTTCCTCTGTGCCTCGGAAAGCACGTTAAGCCGTTGGTCCCGGCTGTCATTTGTAGATCTTTCGCAGTCGTTACGGATTGTCAGAAGCCAGTAAATCTGACTCCAGTCTGGCCAAGAAATACTGTGTTACCCATATAATGGGTTGTGGAGGTCTGGTAGGCAGCCGCTCCACGTAAAATAGTGGTATTCAGCTGAATCCGGTTTGACTGGAAGCCGATCCCAATGTAGTTGGAAATAGGGCTAGGCAGATGATGACATAAATGGGCGATACAATAAAAGACCAGAGTCAAGAGACATTGAATAGATGGCACAGACTGTTGCGCAGACGGTGAAGTATGCCAGACTAATAGTGGCGCGCAATTATTTTTTATATAATGTGTTGATAGGCTATAAAAGATAAAGTATTGGTATACAACTGCATCCGGTAAGACTGGAACACGACCACATAATGGTTGGGAATGGCTGGGCAGATTGATAGGCTCTTAAAGGTATATTCAAGAAATACAGATTTACCTGTTGTCCATAGGTGAAATTACTATTCTAATTTCTTGATATATTTTTGAGATAAATTTGTATTGTGACAAGCCCGTTTCTAGATAACATCCACATAAGACTGAAAAACTCCTTGAAAGTTTACTAATTTCACAACAAGAAATCTGCAGAGCTTGAACACCAAAACTGATCCAAAATTGTAAATCTAATGACACATCCCCGCTCACAGTGACAGCCCGATGGCAAAGCTAACCGAGCGTCAAATGAAACGACATAAACCAATATATGGCACACTTATCGCCATCCTGCTCCATGAATTCACACGTCATTTGTTTTCCGACACTCGTACCGGCCTGCGAATATGTCAGTGCCGTTTTTTTTAAATGTAACATAAATCTGGGGATTTAATATTTTGATTTGGATATTAAGCTTTTGGCTTACGATTATTATATAAAGTCAGATTTTAGCGGAAGCTACTATTCTCTAGGTGTTTTGATCTTTCCTTCTTAGTCCTGGGCTCGTACGATTGCATGCTTTTTGAGAGCTAGCATCAAGTAGCTGACCTATTAAGTATTTAAAAATTGACAAAGGAGCAATTCTTATTTATAAACTGGAACGTTCGCATTCGCATCTCAGTCACAGTCTGTCAAAAATACTTTCTAATTTAAAAAAAATACTAATTGCTATACAAAGGCAGATATGCTTCAAAAATTTATGGGACTTGGCCCTCAAGTGTAAAGGATGTTATGATAAGATAACATAAAATAAATAGCAACAAAAAATTAAAGTAGAAACTAAAAATAAGCGTTTTAGAACACATCAAAACTGAACATAAAACTGCTAAAAACTAAGTGCATCTTTGAGAGGCAAGCCCAAAACTTAACCCTTTAACGTATCTCTTTTAAAATAATATAATCCACTTAGACATAAAACGTGAGCTATTTCAAGGGTTAACAAACGGTCTTGATGCTCAGTTAATTCTCTGCAAACGCTGTAGATACTGTAGACGCTGAATATTCAGAGGCACTCCGTAACCATGGTGACTGAAGCTGCGACACTTAATCTTGTTACATGTCAAGCATGTCCTAGTTGTGACTTGTCGCTTTTTTAAATGTATTTAAATGGAGACAGTCGTGTGGAACTGTGACTGCGCAAGTCATGGCGAGAATTTGTTTTTTTTATTATTTGTGATGGGTTTACTTTTGATTGTAGTCTAGGAAAATAGTAGTCCGCTGGTGTCGGGAGCAGGGACCTCAGCTACCGGTGGGTAGTGCTCCAGAGAAAGGAACCTCCTCACAATACGAGCCGTATCGAGGAGTACTGCCTACTGTATCAGGTGTTACGCAGTTGCGTAACGCCAGCTTCGACAGGTGGTGGAATTTATTTATTTTCTCTATAGGCTCGCAATTCACCACAATCTCAATGAAATAATATTGCGACTTGAATTGAAATGCTTATTACCCGACTAAGATTGCCTGTCCATCGATGTGGTGCGAGGTATTAGAGCGGAGGCTCAGAGTTATGCGGATCGGAGTTGCGGACTGTGTCTGTTTAGTGATGCGGAGCGAGGTAGTGCGGAGCGAAATTGCGGAGCTAGACCAAGTTCACGCGACGAGAAATTTGAATTCACGGCCGGTATTTCCGCATCCCACTCCACTTCCCTGCTCTGCCGCCTCGCTCCGCTTCCCGGTAAAGTAAACATTTTTAAACTAGTTCAAAAATCCTTGTCTATTAAGCGGAGCGGATATTATATCATAATTATAGCTCCAGAAATACCATCAGAAATAAAAGATTTTATCAGCCACTTTTGTATTTGACGCAGTATTATAAAAAAAAAAAACATTTTAACGTCACTCGCTATAAAATTGGCGGTAAATGACTTAACGCCGTCGCCGCCAAGTTCCGTTTGCTTCGTGAAGTATAAAATTATATAACGCAGAGTTTTTATTCATAAATTGTTTATGAACGTTTTAAGATTTTTTATTCTGATTAGCTTTGATGGTAAATTATATTGCAGGGCACTTCGGTCTTAATGGTTTCTGTTTTTCTGTATCGCTTTTAGAATGAGAAATTAGATTGGACTTGACCATGAATTTTAGAATATTAAAATGTTGTTTGACACAAAGAACGTCAACGTTTTATAATATAGCCTAGTAAACATAAATCTGTATGTATACCGACTTCGAAACAAAACACAAAGGTTTTGGAAAACAGTGTTAAAAACAAAGGATTTTATGTACCAATTACTCCGAAGTTTTAGTTGTGATTTCTGTGTTACACTTTTTAATTCGGTTTGGCTTCAGTAGTTTTTATTTTATGAGTATTTTTGTTTATTTCAATTTCTGCGTTCAGTTTTCACCACTTAAAAGTGAACACTAAATACTTTTTTTATACCGACTTGGTGTTCAAAAAGTTTTTTTTTTAAATCAATTAATTTTCAAAAATTTTTGATTACGTAGTGATTAATTGATTCAATTATTCATACGTGATAATGTTGTAAAACTGCAGGCACAGCTTAAAGTACTTACCGAGGCACGGAGCTAAAAAATAAATTGGTATGAAATGAATGTTCACCCACCTAAAAAACGACTTCAGCAAGTGTCGCTTGACCTGGAAGTATACTGGCCGAGCGGTTATAATTATTTCAAGACTAAAACAGATAATCCGATCTTAAACCAGTCAAGATTACCTTCTTTACACACAAATAATTATAAAATATATCAGTCACCTTTCAGACAAACTAAATTACCTCCAATACACCTGGGTCCTAATCAGGTACGTACTTAGTGGTCCAAAATGAATTGCGTTTCGGGACCAAACCTTGAGCGCAAGGTCTGGAGGCCGTAATAATACAACATTAAGTCCTTACAGGTAGGCTTAATATCCCAGAGGGTGAATGCTGAAAAGGATGGGTTCTAGGGAATTGTCGGATGTGTCTGGTTAAATTTCAATTTATTTATTTGTGTGTTCTGTATTGTTAGTCCATGTGGGGTGGGTTTTGAAATAGGAATTTTGGGTGAGAAACTGAATTCATGAGAGACTTCTCAACTGCTTCGCTGGCGTGCAAGTAAAAAAATTTATCAAGAAAACATACTCCCGTAATTAAAAGTTTCCTATAGCGTGACTGGCCAAAGTAAACCGTCTTAATATTCGTGAATGTTTTACAAAAACTCCTCGCCATCAAACTGAAGAGGTCAAAAAACTAGTTTTAAAAAAAATATAACCGATTTCCAAAAAAAAAACACTACAAAGTAAAAAATAACTTTAATTTCGGAAGTCGGTATTTTTGTTAGTTTCTTCGTATTTTGACACCGACTTCCGAAATTAAAGTTATTTTTTACTTTGAAGTTTTTTTTTTGAAGTCGGTTATATCTTTTTTTGTAAAAAGTTTCTTTATTTTTCACTTTTTAGTGGTGCCCCACACCTAACAACACCACTGCAAAATCGCAGAAAAGCAAAATACGCAATTTCGATTATCAAAGAATCATCTAAATAGTCAAATTCCAGCTATTTCGATTTAAATTCCAAAGTTCGTAACCGATTTTGATATGATTTAAATGGGACCAATCTGCAAGTATATCCTTTCAGATAAAACAAAAATAAGAAATTTTCAAATCGGTTCATAATTGTCGAAGTTATGAGGTAACAAATATAAAAAAAGTACAACCGAATTGATAATCTCCTCCTTTTTGGGAAGTCGGTTAAAAATAACTAAAAAGGTTGGTGATTGAGCGATTTAGTGCTGCACTGCGTGTCGTGGGATGGATTCCCGAACACGTAACAAATATTTGTATGGCCTATAGATAGTTGTTCCGGGTCTGGTTGTTTATGTACGTTTGTGAACGCACAGACGATACAGAAATTCCTAGTGTGGGGCAGCGTTTTCATATCGTCGGTCATCCACGTCACAGTTTTTACTCAAATACGCATAGCCGATAAGATGTCCTCTTTTTTCTACCAGCAACTTCACCAAGAAATCCTTTCAAATTGATTCCTCGTTATAAATCAAACTGTAACCTTCTTCTACTCTAAAATCCTACTAGAATTTTTTTTTAACTTTTCGCGGCGGACTTAATGCCTTAGGCATTCTCTAAGAAGATAAAATAATGATAAATAGAATGGGTACACAGTACATAAATAAGTTTTAAATTTATAATAACTTAAATTTAATTTAAGTTATTATAATTTGAAATTATAATTTATTTTTCCTACTCCTACGCTGTACTCTTCTGATTTATTTCGTTGCCGGATTCAAGACAGTTGACTCGTTTCTCCGGGACTCTTTCAGGAGTGAAGGGAAGTGGTTGGGAATGTGTGGCGGGTACTTATAAAAATAAACTTAAATTTAACAATAACTAATACTTATAACTTAGGCCGTCCTGGAGATCAAACCTAACCCAACAAATAAGCAGCCAACATTATAAATGAAACAGCAAGGTCCAAAACTCATTATTGACCCAAATTCCGCTACCAGCCCTTCTATCCTTTCATCTCTAACATCAAAACACCATCAGCCATGTAAATTAAAATCGCTTTGAAAAAAAGATTAAATTAAAATGTATATTTTAATGTGTCGGACGATAATGCGAACGTTTGCGTTTGTCCTAACCAAACTTTAATTTGTCCCCAACCGTTCAGTTCTGCTTTTGTTATAAGGTAGGAGTCGAGAATTTTTTAAATTTGGATAAGGTTGTTTGATGCGCAAAATTTATATAACTGAAGATTATGCAGAAATATTTCCAAATAGGTAAGGTTCAAGAATATATTTTGACACCCCACGCCGAATGTGTTGCTAAGTGAAAATCTCGAGAAAAGCTAAACCGATTTGGCTATTTCTTTTTTTTTTGTATTTGTTATTATCAGGAGAAGGTTTTTATGTAAAAAAAAGTGGCCAGTTGACGGTAGAGAAGCCGCGGGGGACAGCTAGTATTATAATAATGGTAATATTTGCAGATACGGAGCGATATAATATTTGTTATGACTTTTCAAACAATTTATTTTCAGTATAGTTGTAATTTTCGTTAGTGGCAATAAAATATGGAGGCTAGGTAAGTAAAATCTTAAAATTACCAATATAAGCTGAGGTACAGTAAAAGATGACGCAGTTTAGCAATTCTAGAAGTAATTTAAAAATCGTCAAGGTCTTGGACGAGTATCTTTTGCATTGCAGACACTGCTAAAAGAGTTTTTCACCCAAAAGTTTTAAACAATTTTCCACAACTTTCTCAAGACCATTCGACAAGAGGCTCTGATGTTATATAGGTATTATGAGTGTGATTTTTTTTAATTTTTCTTCTATTTTTATTCGCGGTAGGTCCAGAATGAGATGGCAAAACGAGCTGGAATCCTTCTCAAAGGACGTGTCCAAAATTATGGAAGACCACAGAAAGTGGAAAGAGGGATGGAAGGTTTGCTCTGCAGTGAGACAGCACTGGTTCATAAAATTAATTGAATTTTGTTCTTATCCAAAGTTTTTAGATCCTTGGACAGCAGGTTTAGACATCCCATTTGCCCTAAGCTCTGTAATTTAAAGTGAACAGGAGTTGTCATGTTAAGTTATTTATATTTAACTCTAGGTATTGAAAGTATTCTCTCTCTTAAATTATAATTTCTTTGTTTGTTCATTTTATATAGGGTTTCTAAGATCCATTTACGTGATCCGAGAGTATCGGATCTCGTAAACGGACGTGGCGTGCCCAGGAAGTAAGACCCATGCAAGGACAGTCGTATTGCCGTGTCACTAACATATCACACAGGCAGCGGGTAGGGAATTATCGCACTGGAGTTAGAGGATATTGACGCCTTTTTTTAAAGAAACATCTTCTCATGACTCTTCCCGCTCCAAGTGGGGCGGAAGAGAGTGTCAGACTCTTACTGACTAAAACCTTCTGGTATTCTTTCAAATACCCTTCGCGTTATAGGGCCGCGACCGTGGTAACTGTTTCGAAAAAATCCGCAACCCTAGATCATATTGGTGCCTACGTGTGTAATTAAGGAATGCCACAAGCAAGATAGAACATTTAAATACCTTTATGCTGAAACCTGTAAAAATTGGTGAAAAAATATACCTACTTATACTATTACCACTATCTATCACACCTTCGGTGTACAGGGCATACAGCACCTTACCCCATACCGCCATTAGCGCCATACAAGATGATATATTGCCAACTAATCCATATTTTGACCTCGTTTCTGTAATGACGTCACTTCAGCCACCGTTATCGGGAGGTTATTGATATTGTGGAAATAGATTACTACTTAAGAAGGGGTTTCTACGATTAATAGTTGTTATGTTCTTAACAAAGTGAGATCAATCAGCAATGACGATTGACAAAAGTTCAAAGGTTTGTTTGTATTTCCTTTGCGCATCGCCAACAAGTATTTTCTTTTTAGGATTCCGTGGCCTAATGGCAAAAAACAGAACCCCCTTGCACCCAATGCAAAACAAGATATTAGCGGCAATGACAATAATTTAGTTGTAGATTATGACAGTGTGGACGAAATATTTGAGGAGATTTGCGATTGCATTTGGTTCTACAGTCATTAAAAAAAAACAATATTTGAATTAATCATTTATCTGCTTATTATAATTAATACATGACTGATGATTATAATAAAATGAAAAACTTTCATTCTCAGATATTTGTTATATTAAATGTCACTATCCTGTTCATTATCAGCGCCCGACTGTGTTGTTTGAACAATTTAGATAAGATAAGATAGAGATTTGTTAATTTTGAATATTACTGACATAAAAAATTTGAACGTTTTTTGTAAATACAAAGGTAGTGTAAATTCTGATGGCTGTATATTTAATTATTTTTATAGTTTGAGTCGCTCCAAATCTAACTTGTATTTTCTCGTTTTGCAATCTGTATTTTTTCTTTAGCAATTTCTACTTCCGTTTGCATTTTTTCCTCCCCATAGAATAGAACCAGTCTGCAAGCGATTATCTCTGTTTTTCAATAGTGTTTTTTTTCTTTGCTTATATTTTTTTCTAGCTTACCCATGTTTAGCTTCATAAAACCAAAATTATTTGCAAACAAGCACTTTACCCGCGACTTTGCATTTCGCTCAAACTGCAAGTTATTACTTTCTTTGACCATTTTTGTAGGCAGAATTTTGCCACTTTGGGTGACACTTTTGTTTTTTTTTTATAAATTAAGTATAGCCTATGTTACTTTTCATTAGGTATTCAAGTTTTTGATTTAAATCGCAACAAACAAAAAATCGAATCTTTCCCCTCTATAATAGTAGTTGATAGGTTACTTTCTAATAATTTAGCTTTCTAATGATGAAAGAATTTTTAAAATCGGTCGAGAATTTCAAAACGAACAAATAACGACACGGTTGGCGCAGTGGTTGAGCGATTGACTGCTGCGCAGCATGTCGCGGGTTCGATTCCCGCACGGAACAAATATTTGTACGGCCTACATGTATTTGTTCCGAGTCTGGGTGTTTTCTATCTATAATATGTATGTATTTACAAAAAAAAAATGTATATAAGTAGTTTATCAGCCATCTCGTTACCATAACACAAGCATTAAGTTGCTTAGCTTGGGACTATATGGCGTTGTGTGAAATGTCCAAGGATATTATTATTATTATTATTATTATTAATATGCTAGCTAGTTTATAATATGAGTCGATAATAATTGTCAAAACTAATTTGACTTTGGTTTTTATGAAGGCGATTTTGAATTACAAATTTATCAAGATTTCACCTGTCGAGTTTTGAAGTATTTGTCACCTTTATGAAACAGCCTAAACTTTGCGACAATTCTATAAATTTGTAATTTTTTACATACAAGTTATCGGTGTACCTTGTGGGAGGATTTTCAGCGCTGCGTTTTCCAGTGCATAGCGAAGATTCTTTTACAAATAGTGACATTTTTATTCTAAAACTGGCAGACCCACGCAACTTCGTCTGCGTCACATTTTACTTTAATGCTCCGCTCCTTATTGTCTAAGCGTGATGATATATAGCCTATAGGCGATAAATGGGCTATCTAACACTGAAAGAATTTGTCAAATCGGATCAGTAGTTCGTGAGATTAGCGCGTTCAACCAAACAAACAAACTCTTCTGCTTTATAATTTTATAGTATATTAATATTATTGAAGGATGGATTAGTTCATGTGCTTTTCGAAAATTATAAGTAGACTACCCAACGAGGAGTACATTTTTCTCTTAATTTGCAGTTTTACCCACAATCTACTCCTCCAGTGAAACAGAAAACGTTAAAAACTCTCACTTACTCGAAAACAACCCAAAATGGATATGATCCTTGGGGGCTATTATTATTTATGTGAACATAATTCAATGACAAGAGTTTCAAAATATCTCAGTCCTTTAAAAAAATTGCAGACACAGTATTATATATTTTGTTTCTTGTTATAATTTTAGACAACGCGGTTGCTCAAATAAATACTATTCAGCCATCAATTTAAAAAAAAAATTAGATGGTTGAAGATTCGATAAAAGCGTCGTTTATAATTATAACCGGTTAAAAAACAGATCCTATTCAGGCCCATAAACATGAAACCCTGTAATATAAGCCAGCCATCAGAGCCATATCTAAAACAGAATAATAATTAACATTAAATTACGTCATTGGCAATGCCATTAACAGATCCTCCGGGGATCACTGTAACCTAAACCATCAATACGTAAGTGGCTTATTGAACGTGTTACAGCCAGTTATATTCACGCTTTGACGCTCAATTATTGGTGTTAGATTATAACAGCCGCACAGGTCGATCTTCAAGGTTAAGCAACGCTTGCCGAGGTTGGTCTGTGGATGGGTGACCATCTCAACATACCGAGTTTCCTCCGTGCCTCGGAAAGCACGTTAAGCTGTTGGTCCCGGCTGTCATTTGTAGATCTTTGGCAGTCGTTACGGATAGTCAGAAGCCGGAAAATCTGACACCAGTCTTGCCAAGGAGTACGGTGTTACCCAGTTAATGGGTTGTGGAGGTCTGGTAGGCAGCCGCTCCACGTAAAATACTGATATTCAGCTGAATCCGGTTTGACTGGATGCCGACCCCAATATAGTTGGGAAAAGGGTAGGAAGATGATGATTGGTCTGTTATACGGTAAAATTGTATGAAGCACACAGAGCGGATATCTTTGAACCGTCGATCCCACAATCCCTGAAGACTAGGGTCTAAAACCTGCGTCCTACTCGTAATGACTTGTGGAGCCGAAACGTGGACACTAGTAATACCATTTATAATTTTAATTGAAACAATTATAAAATTATTTAAATTACAATTATTAAACTTTTTGATTGGAAGTCAAATATACTAAAGTGTTATTTAAATAATTAGTTTCCTCTTCAATAAAATTGTAATGTAAAGGAACAATCATACTACTTTTTTAAATTCCTTTTTTTACTTGGTTAAAGCTGCTACCAAGCCTCTAAATATCTAAAAGCTGCTGAAGAAAATTAAAGTAGCTCCATCGTAAGCTAAACCTAGTCATTGTTCAGCCCTTGTACACCTATTTCACCTATTATACAGCTCTGTTTACAAACCAATGTCACCTCAAGGCTGGTTAACATGTGACCCATTTAAGATATACAAGAGCTGTGTAGCTCCTAAGTAGAACACTAAAACCTTGCTTAGTCAAATATTTTATAGACGAGCTATTGAGTAGTTGTCATGTTGTATTTGGGTTGTTGCCCAGTTACGGTGCTGTACCGGTCAGCTTGGTAGACATTCGATGTAAAATTCTGTTACACAGCTGCATTCAGGAGGTCTAAAGAGGGGACTTTAGAAGAATCAGAAAGCACATCACGCTATCTGTAACTGTACAATTTTCCCAATCAACCTTGAACCTAATGCGTTAGCGATAAAGATGAAAATGAAACTTTACCGACTGTTGTGTGGTTAATATTATGATTCTAATAAGATTCTGCTAAAATGGCCCTTTCAGACCCTCAGTTTGACTGGTAGGCGTACCCAAAATAGTTGGGCAAGGCAAATTGATTGATTTTTAGGGTTCCGTAGCCAATTGGCAAAAAACGGAATCCTTACGGATTCGCCATGTCTGTCTGTTTGTCTGTCCGTCCGTATGTCACAACCACTTTTTTCCGAAACCATAAGAACTATGCTGTTGAAACTTGGTAAGTAGATGTATTCTGTGAACCGCGTTAAGATTTTTACACAAAAAAAACATCTGTGGGGTTCCCCATAGTTAGAACTGAGGGCCTATCACGAATATTTTGACGTATAGTAAAGTTAACGTAAGTGAATTTTGAATCTGAAAAACTACAACCCTATAGTATTTTGGTTTAATTTTATGGGATATACACAATTTATATAATTTGAAATTATGAATATAGTATCTAATTCAAATAAATAATTTATGTGCGCAACGAGTATTGTAGCTATGGTAAAATTAATTTTACGTAGCGTTACGTCAAAAATATTCGAGCTAGGCCCTCAGAAACTTAAAAATTTTTCATCAAACCCGTACGGGTTTGATGAAAAATTTGTATTCATACGTGTGGGGTATCCATAGATACCCCACACGTATGTGTGGGGTATCTATGGATAGGTCTTCAAAAATTATGTTGATCGCGAGAGATACTTCCAAAGTGGTAAAATGTGTCCCCCCCTGTAACTTCTAAAATAAGAGAATGATAAAATTAAAATAAATTTATGATGTACATTACCATGTAAACTTCCACCGATAATTGGTTTGAACGAGATCTAGTAAGTAGTTTTTTTAATACGTCATAAATCGTAAACCGCAACTTTTGCTTATAATATAATACCTACAGGTTTCTACGGAACCCTCGGTGTGCGAGTCCGACTCGCACTTGGCCGGTTTTATCATTCCTTACTCCGCTTAGAAAAATACATCCCACACTCGCCCCTTAATTGCCAATATTCAGAAGAAACTCAATAAAGATGGCGGCCAAAATATTTCCATAACAATCCTATCGGTGCCATCAGCTGTACTACTAACATTGTATGTATGCTTATTAAATTCCGGAGATAGTTCGTGATATTGAGATAATATTGTTACTAGAATTGTGTTATCGTACGTATAAGAAATAAAACCTATAGGAATATTATGGATTGAATATGAAATAGTTTGAAAAGATTTTCTGGTTATTAATGTTTCTTATTTAATTCAACGAAAGATCGGATTTAGCCAAGTTTGAAGAAATCATTAAACATCATAGCAGAAAATGGTATTTCTTTATTAAGTAAGGCACACCAAGGACATTGTTTACAATTATAGCAATAACAGGTAAACACAATTCTTCAATTTTGTGTAAATACATCACTTATAGCTATGCACTAGCTGTGCCCGCGACTTCGTTCGCTTGGACGTCGTAAAATGATGTGATGTGTTGCATATACAAAATTTACGTTCAGTTACGTTTCCTGATCTCTCTCAGAATTAAGAATATATGAAGAGGGTACCTAATGCAGGGCACTGTATCATCTCTACCGATTGAAATGCTGACCAGCCCAGGTAATCCTTGAATCAAAATCAACAAAACAGACTATCGTAACGTGTAAGCTTCTAAGTTCGAACTTACGGGTATAAGTTTGAACTTAGAAGCTTACACGTTACGATAAATAATGATAAGATAGTAAAATGTTCACTTTTCTTTTGCTACATTTTAAGTTTAACTAAAAAGTAACTCAAAAATGCATTTTTTGGGGTCCTTTCACATATTTGTTACTACAAATTTCTCAATAGATGGCATTGCAAGTATCTGGAGTCTCAATGGAAACAACCTATTTTAGCGCTCGATGAAGTTTCTTCATAAACTTTAAAATTCGATATCTTTTAATTTTGTGGGTCGATTTTGATGAAATTAAAACTAAATGTTACTCTGGTTATCACTTACTATTTTGAAGTACCTACATTTTGAATCCAATCCGTGGTTTATGCGTGATACTCCTCCAAACGCACAGACAAATAGACATACAGACAAACAGAAAAGAATTTCAAAAACTGCTTTTTGGTGTTCTATATCATTTATCTGACATATCTATGTATTTCGTATGCGAAAATATTCAATTTACAGACACGGCAACTCTACGATTTTATTATATGTATAGAAGATGTATAGAAGAAGATAAGATTCTCATTGATAGGTTAAAAATTAAAAAACCGTAGTATTAATAATTAATATGGCTCACTATTAAAAAACACATCACTATTATAATGCAATTAGAAAAAAAATTAACAATTATCACATTTGATAAATAAAAATTTAGAAAGATGTAGCAATTATCACACTTATCTAATCTAAATTACCCAGCTTTGTCCCACTGCTGGGCATGGGTTTTTCTCTTCTTTTATACACACGTCCTCTACCATTGAGGGCCAATTCTTCGTCGTTAAAAGTTCGTCTCTTCACCTTAACATATAAATAAAATAAAAATAGGCTTTATATTCCACTATTTTTTTATTTATTTTTTTGCATGAAGACGTACAGATTTTATCAGTATAAATATATTTAATGTATGCATGCATTCTTAAATTAAACTTTATTTTTAAATTTAACTTTATTTTCACGTAGGCCTCTCCTAAACCTACATCTTTCACGCACCAATTCCGCACATTAACAGTGTTATGAAAAAATTTCGCTAAAAAAAATGGGGCTGTCTTTCATTTATAATGTAATCCCAAAGTACAGACAGATATAGAGTTGAAATACAGACAAGGAAGGCTGACCCAACGTAAATGGGAAAAAGAATTAGCAAAAAGAAAATAAAACCCATAATATGGTGGTCACCATGGTCAACACCTTAAGGTGGATTTCATCAATCTAAAACTGCTAGCGATCAACATATATGATCCACGTTTACGAGTTGTTAGTGTCATTATTTTCTATGGAATATTGACACTGACAACGCTCGAACGCACTTGATAGCGATTAGTTTCATTGGTGAAATCCACTTTTAGTCTAGAGTCGGATTCTTACATTTTTTGTGTGGGAGCCGCCTTAACTTTTTATTTAACAATAATTTTATTATCTATACTAATGTTATAAAGCAGAAGAGTTTGTTTGTTTGATTGTTTGTTTGTTTGGTTGAACGCGCTAATCTCAGGAACTACTGGTCCGATTTGGAAAATTATTTTAGTGTTAGATAGCCCATTTATTGAGAAAGGCTACAGGCTATATTATAATCACGCTAAGACCAAAAGGAGCAAAACAGTAATGAAAAATGTTCGCAGACGACGTTGCACGGGTCAGCTAGTCTTCTATATAAATAAAAAATAGAGGCCGCCCGCGACTTCGTCCGCGTATAAATTCTAGTTATTCCCGTGTTAATCCCGATCCTTCGGGAACTCCGGGATAAAAAGTAGCCTATGTGTTATTCTGGGTCTTCAGCTACCTACATACCAAGTTTCATCGTAATCGGTTCAGTAGTATTTGCGTGAAAGAGTAACAAATATCCATACATAGTACTCACTCCATCCATACATAATCGCTGAAATGTATGTACGCGCATAACTTCATGACGACTGATCTAATTTGGATCATTCTTTTATAGTTGTGTTAGTAATTGTCAGGGCGAGGTTTGCATGAAAGAAAAAAATAAGAAATTTACCAGTTGACGGGAGCAAAGCCGCAGGGGACAGCTAGTTTATAATAGAAATACACAATCTGTGAAGATTTCACAGATTGTGCATTTCTAACCTAAAACAGTTCTTGAGATATCTGCAGCCTGCTGGACGGAAAGCGGTGGCTTAGTAACTTAAGGCTCTGTTGTTTACCCTTTGGGTACGGAACCCTAAATAAGATAAAAACTTTCAAACTAATAATTTAACCTCACCTGAAAAAATACAGTTTTCAAAAAGCCAAACAAAAATATTGAAGCAGACACAGTTTTGATCCGAACACTTAAATAAAATTCATAGATGCTTGAAACTACAAGCGTGTACCAGAAAAGCGATACGAGTGATCGGTGTAACGTGCCGGGGAAGTGCCATCGCCGCATCGCGCCAATATATAGGTGCCAGTTTCACGGAATCAAATCCAGGAAAAGGCATTTTCGGGAACAAACGAACTACCGTGTGGAGCTCCGAATCAGACGATTTTTTTTAAAATTAATATACGTCCCTCCTTATCAAGCAGGAGACATTTTAGAGCTAGGCCAATAGCACCAAGGGACATATACAACTGGATTAAGCCCGGTTGCCAAGCAAAAAGGATTATATATATTAACACTGAAACTAATGGGTCCTAAACTGTGAGCTACTTTTGATTTCAGTAATAGGTATGGCATAATCGCCTGAACGCACGGAATTGTTGTGGTTTCTACAAGGTCCGTATAGTAAACTACTCCAGACCTTAACACTATCAGACCTTAACACTATCTAACATAATAGGCTAAGTAAATGAAGCGATGCTATTGGATCTTAACAAACACATCCCAAGCTACGCATCCTCCAGCGTTGCGAAATTTGTTCATAAGTATCACCGTGGCCCTGGAACATAAAGGTCACTAAGAGAAACACGAATGAGTTTCAGTCAGTAAGAGTCTGACATTCCCTTCTGCTCCGCCCAAGAGCGGGAGGAAAAATTTGATGATTTCCCATCCTTAAAAAACATATCTGGTGGAAATGCAGTTTTAAAATGGAGACAAAAGAAAAAATAAAATAAAGCTAGTCTT
Organism: Ceramica pisi; assembly: GCA_963859965.1. Taxonomy (NCBI): domain Eukaryota; kingdom Metazoa; phylum Arthropoda; class Insecta; order Lepidoptera; family Noctuidae; genus Ceramica; species Ceramica pisi. The sequence goes on along the minus strand of OY982530.1, from coordinate 2,727,523 downwards.
GTTACTACTGATCTAGTTCTAGACAACCATCGGACATCCAGACGTACTGCAACATACCATCCCTATCTTGTGCTATTCCACCAATTTTTACTTAGCGTTTCCAAACGTTTTTCATAATGGGCACAGCAAAAGAGTGAAACTCTCTGCCTGCGTCTGTTTCCGAACGCTTACAACCCTTTTCAAAATTAGAGTAAACAGGCTACTTCTTGGTAAGCTCGCTTCATTGTAAACTTTGTCTAGTGTCATCTTTGACCTAGACTAGAGTCAAGAGGAAAGCCATCTCAAAAAAAGAAAAACAAATGTTAGAACTTGTGAGATTCATACATATTGTTTTATGTCTTTGTTGCCACGGAGGATCACTGACGCCTAAGTAAAAGGCACTCACCTTGTTTAGAAGTCATGGTGTTTAAAATTATGGTATGTTTAAAAAAGCCTTTAATGATTGAGCCCTATAAATGAGAACTTTGTAAATTTTTGGCGAATAAAATTAATAAATCAATAAAACTTTGGTAGGAATAGAGCATTTGTGTCGGTCGTTATATTGCTCAAATCTGGATTAGGCTGTTTTACGAGAGAATTAAGGATTAAAATGAGAAGATTTGTTCAACATTCATGGCAAAATTAGAACTATCGAGACGGTAGGCGGACGGCAATAAGTTAGTTTTTTATTTGCTAAAAAATGAGGTAAAAAGATGTTACATAATATTTAAGTTTTTAGTGCAAGACAAATCTCGCCATACTATGATAGCATGCAAATATGGTAGAGCAGATGAATATTTTCATACAAATGAAGCAATTGATTAGAATAATTTTGGTAACAAATACGATTCGGCCACATCTCTGTTATTGTTGATGAACTTGAGCAACGGTGGTTTACCATCCGTTGGCATTCCTGCATGATTTCTATACGTACATATACAAAACTAGCTGACCCGTGCAACTTCGTCTGATTCACATTTTCCATTAATGCTCCGCTCCTATTTGTCTTAGCGTGATGATATATATAGCCTTCCTCGATAAATAGGCTATCTAACATTGAAAAAAAATTCAAATCGGACCAGTAGTTCCTGAGATTAGCGCGTTCAACCAAAAAAAAACAAACAAACAAACTCTTTTGCTTCATAATATTATTAGTATATATTAGTATAGATGACATACTTCTGACATATTAATGCCGAAACTAGCTGCTAGGACTAGTTAAAGTAGAATAAATTCATAAATAAAAAAAAAAAATTGTTAACATAACCTCCTTTTGTAGGTGAGCAAAAGGATTTTTAAATTTCCCCTTTAATAGAGCTTTTTTTACTAAATCTGCCCGGTCACAGCGCAAACGATTCATGTTACTAACGTGTTTTTTTTTTTCAAACCATTGATCTACCAAAGATCAATCAGATCAGATCTATCTATCTTTATTAATTTTTGTGCATATTAGACTCTCCTTTGTCCTATAACTATCGAAACCCTAAGAACTAATTTTATTTTCCACTACAGTAGTTCTTAACCGCGTTTTTCCTAGCCCTGTTCATGACTCGGCATCACCTGCCGCGTTCGACACCTAGATACCTATCGCGCAAAGAAGAACGTATTGTTTTTGCTCCGTATTCTGGATATTTATTTTGTTTTTTTTTTTGGATTTTATTTCGCTGTCGATTGGATTGGTTTCGATTCTTTTGTTTTGGTCTTTGTTCATTCATATTTTTCAGCGTCTGCAGTATTGTTTACGTTCAAGTGTGTATTGGTTTTTTTGACAGCGCACTATGCTTTAGTACTTTGTGATTGTTTGCTTATGCGTTTTACTTTTTAGGAGCTCGACAAGAAGTTTCACACTTAAGAAGGGCTTACCAAGATCTGTCCGTGGCTACAAAGACCCTAAAAATGAATTGTCATCCGTGCATTCATTAGCTACATGCCAATTATTTCCTGATAATTATATCCGTAGGTACCTCGAAAAGCAAGTTGACCGTTGTTTCGGTTCTCGTATACAGACAGCCGGGTAGTTAGCCCAGTAGAAATCGACAAAAATGCTAAAACCGTAAAGCTGAATGTATTTCTGGTTTTTTGTAGGTTTTATAGAGTAGTGTGAATCCAAATTTGCAACTTCGAAAAACTTGTGCTCGCTGCACACCACGCGATATTTTCGAGAAGTATTGACCATCTCTGAAAGACGATAACTTGGTCCCTTTAACGCTTATATAGATGCGGTTGGGCTTAAATTATTGAAAATTTAAGTGTCTTTATAAAAATAATGAATGTTAAATGTCGAAAATGCATAGTTTTTTATTTTTAGAGCAAAAAGTGAAAAGTTTATCGCGTGCTGCGCATTGAGGACAAGCTTTTCGAAGTGGCTAATTTGGATGGCCATCACTCTTATGTAACTGGTCTATCTATACTAATATTATAAAGCAGAAGAGTTTGTTTGTTTGTTTGGTTGAACGCGCTAATCTCAGGAACTGCTGGATTATTTCAGTGTTAGATAGCCCATTTATCGAGGAAGGTTATGGGCTATATATCATCACGCTACGACAAATAGGAGCGGAGCAGTAATGGAAAACGCAGACGATGTTGCGCGGGTCAGCTAGTTCAACATATTATTATATCAAATGCAGAACAACATCGTGCTTTGTTAATTTTCACTAGACTATAGTCTAGAGTTCCAAAGTCTGATAACTATGTTAGCGAGGGATATTGTGTAACCCAGTTACTGGGTAGTAGAGCACTGCTGATGATCTGTTGAATCTGATTCATTGATGATTTAGGATCATCAATGAACACGCGTACATACTTGAACCTCGTTACTGTACCATGCAAGTTACAAAGTTTGTTTTTATTTTTTTATATATTGTATTGTATTGTGTATTTTGTTTTATAGTATCATAGAATCATAGTGTGCTAGCTGTTATATATATTTTTTTTTGTTTTGTGTCATGTACTAATTACTTTGCATTCTACTCAGTGTATAAATTCGAGTTCATAAAACGTAACAGACAGATGTGTTGCTGGGGAGTTTGTTGGCCACTTCTTCTCCACAGCTAAAACACTAGGAAGTGGTGACGGGCGGGCATTTTGGGGGACTGTCTTTTGTAGAACTTGACGTTCAAAAAGTGCTGGCTCTCAGCCTAATTTGAATAAATGACTTTTGAATTTGAATTTGAATTTTGAATTTGAACAGCTATAGCTTGCAAGTGACCTGGCTTTAAGCTGGACACCGCCGCCATCCTAAAAAAGATAAGCGGATAATGTGTTTCAAATACAAAAATAAAGTAAAGCGACACGCTAGCGTGATTGCGGGTTCCAGAATCATATTTCATTCTATTTTAAATAAAATTGAATGAAATATGATTTTGGTACCCGCAAATTGGTTAGGTTATCGTACCATAAATATGGTACGATAACCTAACCAATTTTCGGTAGCTACTTTGGATTCAATCCAGAACCCAGCGATACGTTGTTGCTTTCAGCGACAGATAATTCGATTTCGGCAAAGCAAAAAGTGCCATAAGTTAACGATAAAAGGCTTCAGGTATATGGGAAAGGAAACATTTTCGAACAAGCATTTACGCATATCAAAATCTACAAAAAAAAATTAATATCAATCATAATATTGAGCTCATTGATATGAGATCTGTTGATGTTAAATTTATTTATAAAATTTTAACGATATTAATGTATTTTTTTTAGAAAAAATTGGTAACTTGCCTTTTGCCTGCGGTGTCGTTTCCGTTAAAGTTTTATTTTCAATAAAAAGTTCACTACAATTTTATTATCTACAGGGTTTCATCCATCCGGGAAAAAAAAAACATGAAAATCACTTCAGTTATTTTGAGTTGAAAGCATAACAAACAATATAAAAACAAACTCACTCTAATTCATAATATTAGTTTGGATTGAAAAAGATATAGAATTAAAATGAAATCAAATTATAGCACAGTAAAATTGTGCAATAATTTTACCGACGAATTATAAAACAAGTATAGATAAAGAACCATAATTTACAGTGTTACATTTTAGGAAACCATAACAGCACCAAAAAGGCTCTACATTCTAAAACCGCAACACGAAATCGATGGAACGTGGAACCACAAATAGTGGAACAGCACAGAAGGTTCAACAAATGAATCAGTCAGAAGAATTCAAAGCTAGATTAAATAGCTATCTACTTAGAATGCTCATCGTATCATCTCAAGGCGGGATCGAGATAGACAGGTAAACGGACGGAGAAACAAAAAAAAAGGCCAAGTGCGAGTCGGACTCGCTTGTTCCGAACGAATAAAAGGGTTCCGAACCAATTGCATTATTTTAACTTATAATTTTAACATTACAGACTTCTTACAGGTTTTCCTGTAATCTTTAGGTATAGAACCAATCTGCATATTTTTCAAAATTTTAGGCTCAGTTGTTTCGGAGATAAGTCAATTGTCATTTTTCGTCTACTTTCCTAACTAACATTCAAATAATTTATATAAATATATTAAAATATAAGTAACACCTTCACAGTGAGCCCTTTCATTTGATCTACCACACAATAGAGTTTGGAAACGTTTTTTATTTATACTTTCTAGTTTCACCCCCAAACTAAAAAAAAATATTACTTACGTGTTTGGGCCACAGAAATCATGGACAGACAGACAGACACCAGAGTGATCATATAAGAATTCCGTTTTAACGAAGGTTCGGAACCCTAAAAATTAGGATTGTGTATCTTTTAGTGTACAACCATGCAAAGGTTCTGGAGAGCAATAAAATTTTCTAGAAAGGTGACTGTAGTCCGAAAATCTCACACAAGGTAGACCGATGATCTGTAACCTGACCGGTGAAGTACGCGGGAATCCGGAGGTTTAGGCGACACTTGCAGGAGTTCTTTGTCCAGAAATGGACGTCTTTTAGCTGAAATGATGATGATATCCAGTTCACTCAGCAAAAACAACAGCTCCCTAACAGCTTGACTCAAAATCTCACACCTCAAAGCATTTATATATTTACAGGCACTTTTGAATCGTCAAGGTCGGCCAGTCAAAGAAGTGAAAAGCGTCGATATCTATGGATTAGAACATGCAAGAAACTACACGGACACTCTTTTAAAGAAAAAGAAAAATAGTTGAACAAAAGGGAAAGTAAGTGTCTAAACACACTATGGCAAAAGTAAGTGACGGAAGTTTTGCGGCTGATTTTACGTTCCATCGTATTCAGCTGATATGACACGCCATAAGCGCCGAACTTACGCGGCGGAAATTCAGTTGCGCAACTTTGTGGGTGTCTCAAGCGATGCTGTGGCGTCCTGTTGTGTTATATAAATAACCGATCAGACAGACGCTCATTAAGACAGATAGATGATTGATCCATAAACACGGTCGCCACATAAGTTTAATAACACAACAAAACACGTGCTTCGTGTTAAGACAGAGGCGAAATAAACACGACGGGCGGACACGCGGTGCGCGGACTTGCTTGACTCCCGTTGCTCAAGCGACGAAAATCAAGAGCGGGGCTCTTGATTTTCGTCGGCAATTAAACCGAACTTCGTATAATGTGTGCTCTACAGAATACGTTGCCGCCGAATAGCCGCTGAACTTACGCCACCGAAGTTCGGCTGTACGCTATAACGTGACGTAATTTCGGCATAATATGTCGTCATTGCAGACGTAATCATCCCGAACTTCGGTAGCGTTATTCGTCATAGTGTGTTTAGACACTAACAGTAGACAATGCAGTCATAAGACTACTAGCATTAAAGAAGGTGAGAATAGAATAGAATACTCTTTAATATGTACACCATAAAAGTTAAAGAAAAAATTTATGAAGAAAACATTAAATAGGGTGAAACAATGGGCGGCCTTATCGCTAAGAGCGATCTTAACAAGACAACCTTTGGATGGATTTTAAAGAAAAAGCAAATACAGTACTGTAGGTAGTCTTAGGTGTACGATTTAAATGAATAAATACATGATAGATAAATAAATATTATTATAATTTTGAATCAAAAAGCATAGAACCCAAGTAAAAACGATCATAGAGAAAGGTAGTGATGTTGATGTGAGTAAGGCATCTTTCATTTAAATAGTTTAGACCTTCTCCTTTTCACGTGTCGTAGAACCCTATCGGCCGTCGAAAGCGCTTTCGGTAGCTAATGGCCGCTTTTTCCACTTTACCTGCGTTATTTCGCGCGTCCACCCGGAAAACAGATATAAATGAGACACTTTGCGAAATGTTCTAGCTCAGGGTTCGCGGGTTACCTTTCAGCAGTATTCTAACTGATAGACAAAATTATGGGTATTCATTTTGTGACGGTGAAGATCTTGAGTCTGTGATTGCAAACCTTGAAATCCACATGACTTTACATCTTCTTATATATATAAATGAATTGCTGTTCGTTAGTCTCGCTTATAGTGCTTCACTGTTTGGTAAAGGTTTCCCCAATTTATTTCAAGATATAACTTTCCTCCCGTGCCACCTTGAATAAGCATCCGTGGTTCGCGTCCAGGTCATCCCGCCACCGCTTTCTGAAATGACACTAATATTATAAAGAGGAAATATTTGTTTGTTTGAAATGCATAGGCTGCGAAACTACTGGACCAATTAGAAAAATTATTTCAGTGTTAGATAGCCCATTTGTCGAAAAAGACTATAGGTTATATATCATCACGCTACGACTAAAAGGAGCGGAGAATTAATGGAAAATGTGGCGCAGACAAAGTTGCGCGGGTCAGCTAGTAATAAAATAAAAATCTAACTCACACAAAAAATATAATGCAACTGAAAACTGACCTCATTACTTGTATAACTGCACCCAAAAAAAATCTGAGGCAAATCAAATTACTACTCCAACTTATTTATGCTCCGAATAGTCAAGACCAGAATTACAGAACAACTTCACTTATTTACTTTTTGTACAATTCTTCCTTTTAAAGCACTTTCGAATCGTCAGAACCCACGTCAGAATGTTGATTTTGCTCGCTAGAACCAACAAGTAACTGAGACTTAGTATCTGCTATGTAAGTGAAGTAACTAAGTACTTACTTCACTCGGAGAAGAAAAGCAAGTTTGATATTGATATAGGGTGCTAAGCAAATAGCCTTAGTCATTGGAATTTAAAATGATAAGACTGGAAACAGAAATGTAATTTATATATCACTGGCTTCGCGCGTGACTTCATCTGCGTGGACTTCTGATCATAATTATTTTTGGTAATCCTAGCACTATAAACTAAAAGTATAAATGACTAGCACTTAATTATTAACCAGCGGCTTCGCCCGCGTGATCCCTAGGGAACATGTTCCCGGGATTAAAAGTAGCTTATGTGCTATTCCAGACTATAATCTATCTTTGTTCTAAATTTCATTATGATCCGTTAAGCCGTTCTGGCGTGATTGAGTAACAAACAACCAAACTTTCACATTTTAATTTTTTTTTTAATTTTTTCTGTTGATTGTAGCGTGATGAAAACTATACTATAACCAGCTCAAGAGTATGAAAAATAATTATACCAAGTTTCGTTAAAATCCGTCGAGTAGTTTTTGTTTCTATAACGGTTATACAGACAGACAGACAGACAGACAAAAATTTTACTGATTGCATTTTTGGCATCAGTATCGATCCCTAATCACCCCCTGATACTTGATAGTTATTTTGGAAATATATTTCATGTACAGAATTGACCTCTCTACAGATTTATTATAAGTATAGATTTAACACTTTATGCACACAGATGTACAGAGCCAGATTTGATGCATTAGGCCTTTTTTACCAGTCGACTTTTGGGTGATACAGAGAATAAAAGTAGTAGGTGCAATATGGATAAAAACAAACCCAGAAATGCGTTTAACATTTGATTAATTCGCCCGCGTATTGCAATTTGCGTAAGGATCTCTATTTTTTCAAAAATTAATTATAAACTATATGCTACTTCCTGATAATTTAGCTTTCTATGGTGAGAAAATGGAAATCGGTGCAGTAGTTTTGGAGCCTATTCAGTGTAAACAAACAAACAAAAAAATCTGTCCACTTCATAAATTATTTTTGTTCTTTATTTATTGTCTCTGTGGTCTCAGACCTAGAGTCAAGAGCAAACCCATCACAAATGAAAAACAGATCATGCCTTTCAAATCCGTTCAGTACTTTATGCGTGAAAGAGGTACATACATCTTGCCACCTATTTATAATATTAATAGGAAGTAGGGACTAGGGCTTAGAATAATAACGCATAGAAGCCGCGTCTAGAACAAAACCCGAGCAAAATCGTGTGTCCACTTCATTTTCTTTGTGTGCGTGAGCCGAATGTGTCTACGTTCCTCTAACGCACACAGATATAGCTTTCAGTGATACCATTACCAAGCCATTACCCACAAAATATGGGAAGACGCATTACTGTTTTGCTATCAAGGCAAGTATTTTATGTTGTTGGGAACTGGAAAAGGTAAACATGATTTTTCATGTAATATGACATATAAAATTTCCAAATAAAAGGAAATAAATCGCATAAAGAATTCAATGCGTTTAGAATGCTTGATGGGTTATAATTATAATCAATGTTAAAACATCGGGTTTGATATGAATTAACAGTAAGTATTGTATTTTAAAATTACAAAAATGAAAATCATGAATGAAAGCAATGTGGGTATTTTTTCCTCACAAATAGCAACACTGTGTTATGACAAGTTAGGTTATTAGAATTTTGTTTTATTTATCGATTTATGTAAAAATAGTGCATAGAATGTGAGTACTTATTTGTGAAATGTTATTTTATCACATTTTTTTTGTTTTCCTGATGTGCTATAACATCCTTTCACGCAACAAACTGTCATTTTCAATTATTTACTCGCGAGCTGTGTTCGACAGAACGTGACCTTGAGTACTGACGGCTAAGTTTGACGGATTGACGGATTAGGCTAAGTTTTAGTTGCCTCACTTTTTGCACTCGTACTAGGTTTCTATGCGTTATTATTCTAAGGACTAGGGTATATTTTTAATCGACTTCCCAAAAAGGAGGAGGTTCTCAATTCGGTTGTATTTTTTTATGTTTGTTACCTCATAACTCCGACAATTATGAACCGATTTGAAAAATTATTGTTTTATCTGAAAGGATATACTGCAGGTTCCATTAAAATTTTATCAATATCGGTTACGAACTTTGGATTTTAAATCGAAATAGCTGGAATTCGTCTACTTGGATGATGGTTTTATGTCATCCAAGTAATCGAAATTGCGTATTTTGACTTCCAAAAAAAAACACTACAAAGTAAAAAATAACTTTAATTTCGGAAGTCGATCAAAATACGAAGAAAATAACAAAAACACCGACTTCCGAAAAAAAAAAACAAAGTAAAAAATAACTTTATTATTTTTTGCTTTGTGTTTTTTTTTTGAAAGTCGGTTGTATTTCTTTGTAAAAAGTATTTTTTGCCTTCGTCTTCATCAAAATCTTACATTTTAGATACTCACGGGTTTCCCTGGTGGATTAGACAGAAGCCATAGAACGCTAGTGGCAAACTCAAGATAAAATAACAATCACAGAAAATATAAGATGAAAATAAAAAAAAAAAAATTTGTCGCGTCAGAATTCAATTTAGAATTAATTTTGACGAGAATGTCGTTTTTTGTAAACGCAAATCGAAAATGTGAATATTCTTCTTAGGATTGAAGAATAAATGGAAATATAAACATGAACAGTTTGGTGTAAATAAAAATGAAAAAGAATCTTGCGAATGACATTAACACCACCCAAATGGATTTAATGTGAAAAATTCACAGCGCTTTCTATTTATTATGAAATCAAACGCATGGGAGGATTTATTATTGCTTTAACACTGCAGTAAGACGTTTAAAAATCTCTCTAAAATGATCGTAGCTGACTTGAGATTTTCGTTACTAAATATCAGCATTTTACATGGCTGTCATTGTGTTGCAGTGTTGCAACTGATAATACAAATCAACATGAGAACAAAAATCAACAGTGGCAATTTACAGTAAAGCGCTGAATCATTGAAGCTCAACTAGTCCCGGAAACAACTGTCTTGGATCCCGCAATGAAATTAATCACAATACTTTCAAACCTGAACTGATCCACAGTTTCTTCCTTAAAACGTCCCTATTACGGATCAAACACGATCAATTCTCACCATGAAGGCCCTTAATCACATCTAACGAGACCACACTTTTAGTGACAGCCGCAACTGCGAAGCTGCCTCAGCCGTTGCTCGAATGCAACTGACATTTGTGGTTCATATAGAATCAGAATCCAATTTCCATCGGCATGCTAACGACGGCCATACTGCGGTGGACCAAATATCTGTGAATCATCTGACGGATGACGCTGAGGGGTTTGAGAAAACGAAAATGAGATGGGAAATGCTTGGTACGTTTTTGAATTTTGGCATTAGGATAAAAGCCAGATAGTTGCCACACTTTTTGAAATTACTTTATATCTATCAGTACAAAAAGCAAAATACTTTATTTTAAAATGGTAATTTGTGAAATTAAAAAACGTTCTCTCTGATAATTCTGGCTTCCAGTCAAACAGGATTTAGCTGAATACCAATATTTTACATGAAGCGGCTGCCTACCAGACCTCCACAACCCGTTAACTGGATAACACGGTACTTCTTGGCAAAACTGGAGTCAGATTAACGGGCTTCTGACTATCCGTAACGACTGCCAAAGATCTACAAATGACAGCCGGGACCAACGGCTTAACGTGCTTTCCGAGACACGGGGCAACTCGGTATATCAAGATGGTCGACCTGTGCGGTTGATAATGAGCCACGAAATCCTCGGAAGTTTTCCAAGTAAGCTGGAGATAAATGCATATACACAGAGACCAACGGGACAGCAATCCAATGGACCTTACGTGATTTCCGAGACATGAGGATTATTTTATCACCGCGGTGTTAACTGGTGCACCAGCTACAAAATTCATAACAGAAAAAACCTACTTATACTTTTTGTTCCAACTAGGTGTCTAAAAAGGCCATTTTAGCAGAATCAGAAAGCACATTACGCTACCCGTCACTGTCAAATTTTCCCAATCAACTTTGAACTTCATGCGTTAGCGATAAAGATGAAAATGACATTTGACATCTTGCTGTGTGGTTAATATTATGATCCTTATATGATTCTGCTAAAGTGGTATTTTTTGACCCGCTGGAAATTGTCGTAAATCGAAGAAATCACTTAATATTATAAAACAAAGTCTTCCACCGCGTCTGTCTGTCTGTTCGCGATAAACTCATAAACTACTGCATCGATTTTACCAATGGATAGCGTAGTTCTCGAGGAAGGCTTTAGTGCTATTATTAAAAAATACAACCGACTTTTTGTTACTTTCTTCGTATTTTGACACCGACTTCCGAAATTAAAGTTATTTTTTACTTTGTAGTGTTTTTTTTTGGAAGTCGGTTGTATTTTTTTGTAAAAAGTTTTTTATTTTTCACTTTTTAGTGGTGCCCCACACCTAACAACACCACTGCAAAATCGCAGAAAAGCAAAATACGCAATTTCGATTATCAAAGAATCATCTAAATAGTCAAATTCCAGGTATTTCGATTTAAAATCCAAAGTTCGTAACCGATTTTGTTATGATTTAAATGGGACCAATCTGCAAGTATATCCTTTCAGATAAAACAAGAATTTTTCAAATCGGTTCATAATTGTCGGAGTTATGAGGTAACAAAAAAAAAAAAAAAAAACATACCTCTATACCATAACCTCCTCCTTTTTGGGAAATCGGTTAAAAATAGGACAAAATTACGAAGAATACAAAAGTTATGTTCTAAACGTTGGATACTAGAAACTACAATTATTATTTTGTACAAATATGTTATTCGTCGAACGAATACTTTTATATTAAACGTACACTTAAACCCAACCAGCGTACGCTATTGCCTGTGCAATAAAGAATAAAAAACAAACAAAATACGCTTTCTATATAAAGAACGTTCTTGAATTTTCTTTGTGTATCTGAAATTGTGGACTGAGTCTGTAAATTGGATTTTTAAATATTTTATTCATACACTCGCTTAGTTTTCAGCCAGATGATTGCTTTTTTTCACGTGTTTGAGTTCGGTCTAGGACCTAAATAAAGGCACAGGCAAGGTGAGTGTCGTAAAAGTCTTTGAGTGAATCAAAAATCTGTGAACTAAGGCGTGAATCGGTCAAACTGCCTAACCCAGCTATGTTGGTAAATGGGTAAATCATCGGCAATGACAGGTTCGTCAAATCGAAGCTCCAAAGTCTTGAGCATCGACGCCGAGTTGCTGGCCTGCCGGTTTTCTGTGGGTTGCATTCTGGGGAGTGTGCGACGGAATTGAATAATTTAATTATGCCAAGCCCGTTCCATCATCGGACCACAAGACGTACGGCGTTGCGCCACCAGTACATGGTGGACATCCCACCTATAAGCACAAAACGTTTTGGGAACACATTCATTGTGCGTACAGCTAAGGAGTGGGATTCCCTGCCTGAGTCTGTGTTTCCTGATAGCTACAACCTGGGAGTCTTTAAGTCAAGAGTGAATAGGTTACTTCTAGGCAAGCGTGCTCCATCTTAGGCCGCATCATCACTTACCATCAGGTGAGATAGTGGTCAAACGTAAACCTATCAATAGTAAAAAAAAGATGTCTCAGGTGTGATTAAATGCAGAAGATAGACACGCAGTTTGGCTGTCATTAACATGAATGCTAGCTTGCAATCGGAGTGTCCTATTACTGTCTCACTGCAGGTCAAAGACAATTTTATTACTATTTTTGATAGTTTCCCGTTTGTCCATTGTCCCACCTGATGGTTAGCGATAATGTGGTCGAAGATGGTGCCTGCTTGCCTGGATGTAGCCTATTCACTCTTGATTTAAAGACCCTTAGGTTGTATCTATTAGGAAATATAGTCTGCGGCAGGGAATTGGCTTGTGTCCTGAAAAAATCGAATTAGGCCGAAAGTTAGATTATCGAAAAATATTTGACCCGTGTTTTTTCCTTTGTTACGGTACCAAACTTGACGAAGTTTCGACGCTTTTAAAATTCTCAATACATCACACCTTCGCATAATTTTTAGTGAGTCGTGACGTCACGAGCCCCCACTCCCGAGTTTTGATGCGTTTCATCTTTGTCAATATTGATTGATTTACAAAAACCAACTGACGGACTAAATAGTTTTGCAATTTGTGGATGATAGAATCTAGCCTATTCACTCCTCAACTATTCTCAAAATGTCTGGTGCAAACGTGTGGGTTGTCCAACGAGTACCGATGGCGCATTGACACACGGTTTGTTGTCCGATTATGGAACGGGCTTGGCGGAATGAAATCGTGCAATTCCGACGCACAGTATCCTAAATGCAATGCAATAGAAAACCGAGACAGGTCGGCAACTCGGTGTTGATGTTCAAGAGTTTGGAGCTTTGATTCGACGATTGCATCATGATCGATGAACGAAAGGTTCGAAGACCCATTCGCTGCCACCACGATGGCTCTTACTGGTCTTGTACTGTTTGTTTAGAGCATTTTTCATTGCTTTTTTATTTTATTGATTGCTAAGGAGATAAATATATAGTAAATGTATAGTATTCATAAAGGTTATAGTCATAAAGATCCCTCAACTAGAAGGGTTGAGGGGCTTTCGGGACCAAACCTATATTATTTTTGAGTAGTAGGTACTTTGGGACCATAACAAAAACCCAGTCTCGGTCTCGAAACTCCCTCGATCCGAAAAAAGACTCCTATTACAGTTGAAAAGATACATCATGGTTGACAGACAGACGAATGGAGGTACGGACGGACAGCTAAGAGTTAGTTCTGAAGTTTTATTGTTATATTTCTGCTATGGAACCCCAAAAAGTACCTATTCAACAAAAATATAAAGACAGCGTTGCAACAACTTAAAAAAAAAAAACGGGTTGTACTCCGGAAGTGCCAGCAGAAGTGAAAACTTGAACATTAACGTTGTGCATTTTTTAATCATCCCTCTTACGAATTTTCGATCAGGTCACGCGAGTTGAACATTTTATACGCATCCCAAGAAAAGTGCTGAACGCCGATAAAGAAGCTTTCACTGCAAAAAAAAAACAACTGACACTAGTTTCTCTCGCACCCTTCATGCTACTTACCAACTTTATAATAAAAAATCTTAATATTGCCACGACGACAGTTTAGTTTATTTACTCCTTCGTAATGAGAAGTTAGCTGCAAAGGAACAGGAGACCAGCGGCCATTCTTCACGGTTAATGACGAAATACTGCCGCGGCTTATTTTGTTGGTCTAGTGAGGACGCGCGACGTTGTTTGGAAAAAGGATATTTTTTTTGGTGATTCATTATTTATTATTATTATTTATTTATTCCAGACTAAGAATGTCCATAATTGTTAGTAACAAAGGTCTTAAAAACTATATTAGTCAATATTAAAAATCAAAAAGAAACAATTTAAATCAATCATAAAAATTAAATTCAAAATTATAAAAAACCGCTATGTCCAAAATAACCATGTCAAAAAATAATTAAACAAAAAAAAAAAAAAACATTAAAATAACCTATGTCAACAAATAAAATAATCATTGGCGTATATACATCCATTGTGAGATGATTAGGTTGCTGATATTGTAGACGATTTTTTAAAGGTATGGGGTTTGTCCTAAAATATTGTTTTCAATGTTCAGGCTGTGGCCTCGGATTAGTATTTTTTTTTTGTACACCGATTACTCTGAGGTTTCTGATCCGATTAGTGTGATTCTTTATTAGTTCGATGCAGCATACTTGCCATTTGGCTCCATAAAATGTTATTCAGCTTGGCTCAGTGTTTTTTTTTTTATTTTATGAGCTTTTTTGCTTATTTCAAATTCAGCTTAGACGAAGACGTCGTCCAAGTGTCACCACTTAAAAGTGAAAAGTAAAAAACCGTTTTTACAAAAAATATAACCGACTTCCAAAAAAACTCTACAAAGTATAAAATACCCTTAATTTCGGAAGTAGGTGTTAAAAAACGAAGACACAAAACCAAAAACACTTACTTCCGAAGTTTGTTTTTTTTTTTTTTTCGTAAAAAAAGTTTTACTAGTACAAAAATTAATCAGTCAAACAAACACACAATCAAAGTCAAAAACACACATACACCCCCGTCACGCCCCTGTCACGTACATAATGCCACCCCGAGAGTGTACGCAGAATAAATTGCACGGAATAAAGTCCACGATATCCAACACGTACTTGATTACCATAAGTAAATATTGTAATCGGAATGAATGAGATGTGTTATGACTTGGACTGACTTAGAGAAACGGTTTTGGCGGTTGTGACAAAGTGGTTTCGAGGTGGTGTTACGAATTTGACGTTTGAGTGGTCTTTGGGTGTGTTATGTTGTTGATTGTACCCACAGTGTAGGATGATATAATTGAGAAAATATTTTGAGATTTTTTTTATGTGTACTGTAAGCGTAATTGAAATAATACTTCACTGTTAATAATTTTTGTAACAGGGCCATCTCAGAATTTAACAAAAATCAATAATTTAGTATATTTTTCGAGATAAGCAAAATTTGTTGTTTTTACATTTAGTACAAAATTGAAAAATCAGCGATAGTCAATATTTACACGTTTTGCATTTTAAACAAAATGTAATCAAAGTTTATTTTGTAGCAAACAATTTTAGATTGTTTTTTACAACTAAACCTATTGTGACACACATTGGAACTATGCCTTATCAAATAATTGGAATAACAAAGTCTCTATCAACAAATAAATCACATATTGAACTCGAATTTAAGGGTTCAAGGGTTCATCGTTAAGGCTTGATGGACTGACAACCGGATGAAACCCTGAAACGGAACGCAATTAAAAACAATTACCGATTTTCAGCAAAAAAAGGAAAAGTTACAAAGTTCGCAATTAATTCTGTCAGACATTTTAGCAGGACAATTAACTTCGTTTAATTATTTCAAAGATTTTGAAGAAAAGGGAAAAATGCATCAACAGTTTCCTGATCTTGTCAAAGTTGTTGAAGTTCATTGATGAGGGTTAACAAGGTTTTTGAAAGTCAGTTATACAGGATTGCTTTTAAAGACCATGGGCATTTCTTTTTCATGCAATCGGTATCTTTAAAGATTGTAAAATTTGTTCGAAAGAGTCATCACGGACCTGGAATTCAAAGGGCATTTGGAGGAACACGGGTGGATTTTATTCAGTAAGAGTCTGACATGACATCATTTACGATGAGACCAATACTAAAATCGCTAAATAAAATATTCGACTGCCACATACACTTATATGCGCATAATGTAATCGACAAAATGTCCTGAACAGCAGTGCTATTCTGTAACAACATTTTCGTGTCTCGACAGCGGAATCCGAGGTGAGTTTCAAATTCGAATAAATATAAGACCTTATGATGTGTGAAATAAAGTTCACTTTGTTAGCTTAGTCACTCAGGTGAAGTCGATATCGAAATGGTTATTTACAGAATAGACTAGCTGCTGTCTTTTTTTTTAGCGATGTCCGGGTGGATACGATAGTGAAAGATGTTTATAATGCTTTTCAGACATTAAGTTTAATCCGTTAAACATTTTAAATGTCAAGCCACACCATGATGAAAATATTAGCCAACCAAATTCATTATCCAGGACAGACTTAGTTTACTTCAATTTCTTATCATTCCAAGCTAATTCCCCGTTTTATTACTTCTAAAAATCAACCACTAAAGTTACCTCTGACGTCAGACCAAAATACTGTTCCAAACTTACTCACAATAGCTTGAAGTTTTCCCTTACACCGTGCGAGAAATCAAGCGTAAAAACGTATATCACTGCTAGGCCCATAAAGGTAATGGCGTAACTATATATTCTGGGACCTCGATCCCCCAAAAAACCGGGAATTGAAAGCGTCCAATTAATTTTATCAAACCGCATTTTTCTAATCAAATTGTCTGTCGTGTAGGCAATGAATAAATAAATTAAGGCCATGTCAAATTTGATAGCCCTAGTAAGTTGTTTCGTAAAATTTACCAACGAAAGTAAGCCGTAATTCGATTTAGGTACCGAATTAATTTGTATGCAAAGCTGTATTAAACCTATGTCTGGCTCGGTTAGCTGTTGAAGTGTTTATTGTTGTACGACGACTGACAAGTGACTTCTTTGAACAAGATGGCGACGTGTTGTACCTTAATATAAATACGTCGTGTAGCGGTATCCTATAAACCAAACAGCGGGTTCTTATTCAATTAGAACGACATACTGACATTTTTTATTTAGTGTCACTCTTCGTGTTACAGTATCCTACTAATATTATAAATGTGAAAGTTTGTATGTTTGTATGTTTGTATGTTTGTATGTTTGTATGTTTGTTCGTCAATCACGCAAAAATGGCTGATGGGATTTGAATGAAATTTGGCACACATATAGTTGACGTCCTGGAATAACACATAGGCTACTTTTTATCCCGATAAAAGGCATAGCTTAATGGCGGCGGAGGAGGAAGTGGAAATCAGACATTTCTGCTGCCTTAGTACTTCAGATTCACAAGTACCAGGAGAGCATAAACATGTCGAAATATTTTCGGGTCTGAATTTGTGAACGCCAAAGATTCTCGAGTACCAGGAGAGCAGACATATATGTCAAAGTATTTTTGGTCAGGTTTTTTATTTGCTGGAAAATAGATTGGCTTTCATTGCAAGCGTTCATGTTTGTATGTTTGTCCGTCAATCACGCAAAAACGGCTGAAGGGATTTAGATGAAATTTGGCACATATGTAGATTACATCCTGGAATAACACATAGGTTACTTTTTATCCCGGTAAAATACATGACCTAATGGAGACAGAGGAAGAAGTGGAAGTCCAAAGTTTCTGCTACCTTAGTACTTCAGATTCAAAAGTACCAGGAGTTACAGAAACATGTCGAATTTTTTGACTGGGCTAGAATTTTGTTACGAGTGCTTAAAGATTCACAAGTATCAGGAGACCAGCAACATGTCAAATTATTTTTGGGAGAGCAAAAACGTGTCGAAGGTATTTTCGAGACCGGAATTCCGAGCGCTACAGATTCACAAGTACCAGGAGAGCAAAACATGTCAAGGTATTCCGGGGCCGGAATTACAAGCGCTACAGATTCACAAGTACCAGGAGAGCATAAATATCTCGGAAATTTTATTGGGGCTTAAATTATGAGTGCTTTAGACTAACAAGTACTAGGAGAGCAGAAACATGTCGTGGTATTCCGAGGCCGGAAAGTCAAGCGCTACAGATTCACAAGTACCAGGAGAGCAGAAACGTCTCCGACACTTTTTTGGGGCATTACGAGCGATTTAGATTCACAAGTACCAGGAGATCAGAAATATGTCGAAACATTTTCCGCGCTGGAATTGTGAACGCTATATTTTCACAAGTACTAGGAGAGCAGAAACATGTCGAAGTATTTTCGGGGCTGGAAACTGTGAACGCTATAGATTCCCGAAAATAACCAGGAGAGCAGAAATATGTCGAGGTATTCCGAGGCCGGAATGTCAAGCGCTATAAATTCACAAGTACCAGGAGATCAGAAATAGGTCGAAGTATTTTCGGGACTGGAATTCTGAGCGCTACAGATTCACGAGTACTAGGAGAGCAAGAACATGTCGAAGTATTTTCTGGGCTGGAAATTGTGAACGCTATAGATTCCCGAAAATAACCAGGAGAGAAGAAATATGTTGATTTTATTTTCGGGGCCGGAAGTGTGAGCGGTTAAGTTTAAAAAATACCAAGAGAACAGAAACATGTAAAAGTTTATTTTTGGGCTAAATGATTGAATTCTAAAGGTTCACAAGCACCAGGAGAGCAGAAACATGTCGAAGTATTTTCGGAGCTGGAAATTGTGAACGCTATAAATTCACAAGTACCAGGAGAGCAGAAACATCTCAGACGATTTTTGGGCTTAAATTATGAGCGCTTTAGATTCACAAGCCAGGAGATCAGAAATATTTCGAAACATTTTCCGCGCTGGAATTGTGAACGCTATATTTTCACAAGTATTAGGAGAGCAGAAACAAGTCGAAGTATTTTCTGGGCTGGAAATTGTGAACGTTATAGATTACCGAAAATAACCAGGAGAGCAGAAACATGTCGATTTTATTTGCGGGGCCGGAATTGTGAGCGGTTAAGTTTAAAAACTACCAAGAGAACAGAAACATGTCGAAGTTTATTTTCGGGCTAAATTAATGAGTTCTAAAGATTCACAAGTACCAGGAAAGCAGAAACATATCGAAGTATCTTCGGGGCTGGAAACTGTGAACGCTATAGATTCTCAAGTACCAGGAGAGCAGAAACGTGTCGAAGTATTTTCGGGACTGGAATTCCGAGCGCTACAGATTCACAAGTACTAGGAGAGCAAGAACATGTCGAACGCTTTTTTGGGGCTTAAATTATGAGCGCTATAGATTCACAAGTACCAGGAAAACAGAAACATGTTAAGTAATTTTGAGGCTAAAAATATGACAGAAACGTGTTGAAGTTTTTCTGGGCTGGAATTGTGAACGCTATAGAATTACAAGTACCAAGAGAGCAGACACATGTCGAAGTTTTTTCGGGGCTGGAATTGTGAGCAGTTAGGATTCAAAAGTAACAGGAGAACAGGAACATGCCGAAGTTTTTTCCGGGCTGGAATTATAAGCGCTAAAGATTAACAATTACCAGGAGACCAGAAATATGGCGCAATATTTCTGGGGCTGGAATTGTGAGCGGATAGGATTGTAAAGTACCGGGAGACCAGAAACATTTCAAAGTATTTTTTCGACAGGAATCGTGAGCGCTTAAGATTCACAAGTACCTACCAGGAGATCACAAACATGTCATGATGTAATTTCGGGGCTGAAGTATTACTTTCAGCGCACCGCAAAGACTCACAATATCTGGATACCTGAATCATGAAGTTGCAGTTCCAAGGATGAGACAATGAGGCAAAAAAGTTGCGCGGCAATTCTGAAGTCTACGCAGACGAAGTCGCGGGAAGAAGCTAGTTTGAAATATTTGAGTTGATGATTGTCATTATTTTTTTAGTGTCATTCTTCTTTTATGACAAACAGAAAGTAGGTACGTAAAATAACACCAAGATTAACTAAGAATTTTGTTTAGAGTCGTTTTTAATTGGGATAAATTTTAACATTTTTTTTGGTTATTTTCAACAATAATTTAATACTTATTCTAGTAAATTAAGTAAATAATTTGAAGGTACATCTGTATTAGTAATTATTCGCGATACTTTTTAGTAACATGAATAATTTAGACCATAATTTGCTTGTTTTCAGACTTAAAATGCCTTTAGGAAATGCTGGAAATGCGAGAATAAACAAACTGAAGAATATTTCTAGAAAACTGTTTGAGGACACACTAGATGATAGAGAAAAATATAAAAAAGAATGTGTCATGGTATTGAGACTAAACCTGTTCATTTAGAAAGCGCAAATAGTATACCAATGACACACCAGACCTCCAATAATCATTGTGAATTAACCCGCAATGAAGACGATGTTAACCAAAATGAAAATGAAGATAATTCATGCCACAATATCGGATTTGATATTGGGTCTTCCCAAAAAATGACTCCTAAAGATACCTAGAAAACTGAACAGGTTACTTATTACCTCATCTAAGACATATACCTCATCTAAAATATATTAAATACTTATCTTATAATATCAAACTAAGAATACTACTCAGACTACACTATCGGAAACAGTAGCCTGTTAATTAACTAAAACATTCATTGTCTTTTCCTTGTTCCTCTCCTGGTCACCCAGCTAAGATTACTACTGCATGAGTTAAGGGATAAATGTTTTTCTTTCTTGAAATTATTACTTATTTTAGGATGAACAACTTTATGTGTATGAAAGCTTACCTCAAAATAAAGAACTTCATGCAGAAAGAAGAAATTCCAGGTCATCTATCTCCAGAGATTGCCAGGAAGCTGAACAGGTTGGTGTACCTTGTCTAAAACAGTATTAGATTCTTACCTTGTAATTTTCAATTTGAATACTATCTTATTACCACTGTTTGATTCAATAACCTTTTAAAAACTCATTGTCATTTACTTGTTCCTCTGCTAGTTACCCAGCTTAAATTATTTCTGCTTAAGTTAAGGATGCATCTCTTTTACTTCTTTTAGGCTAAACAACTGTATGTGGATGCAAACTTACCTTCAAATGAACAACTTCGTACAGAAAGAAGAAATTCCATGTCATCTATCTCCAGTCGTGCATCTCTACGTGATTTTTCACCTGCTTCTGACGATGACCCAAGTTACTTACCATTTAAACCACCCACTGCAAACCATCGGCGGTCAGACTCATCTTCTTCTTCAGACTGATCATCGAGTAATTCTTCAACTAGTTCCTCTTCCTCGTCAAGTTCATCGTCAAGTTCTTCTTCTGAATGTCTTTCAACTAGAAATAATCACTGTCCATCGTTGGTGACATTGGCTTCTGCAGTTGTAGACAAAATGTCTACAGTCCAACCTGCTACTACTACTAACAGTAATGACTGCAATGAAAATGGGCGAAGTACTATCACGCATTCTTTGGAATCCAATAATGGCACGTCAGTTTCACTCCATCGTAGATGAAAGCAAAAGAAATAGTCGAAAAAAAAGTAGACGAATTAATAAAAAAAAGCAGCTCAAACCCTAAGAAATCTAGGAAAACCATACGTATTTTCATCATCAAAAATTGTTGCAGAAAGGGTGATGAGAGGACCCTGTATTGAAAAGTGCCGGCTTAAATGTCGTGATATTATTACTGAAGAATACCGCAAAATCTTATTCGACTCGTTTTGGAATCTGGGCTCATTAACACGTCAAAGAGATTATATAGCCCATAATTTAGTTAACATATATCCTAATTATCAGTACAAGAGGCTTAATAGTAACAGAAAACCAAAGAATGCATTTCATTTCGAAATAAATGGCAAAAAAACTAGAGTGTGCAAAATATTCTTTAAAAATACTCTTGGTATTGGTGATCGACCTATTAGAACAGTTCTAGACAAGAAGAACGATCAAGGTATTGTAGGCCCTGAACAAAGGGGCAAACACACAAATAAAAAAACTATTGCTGAAGACACATTAACTCAAGTACGACGTCACATCAATAGTATACCACGATTACCAAGTCATTATTTACGTAAACAAACTTCAAGAGAATTTATTGATGGAGGAAAGACTCTAGCAGATTTATACAGAGATTATAAAGCTGATTGCATCGAAAAAAACATTCAATTTGTAAAAATACATATTTATTGAAAAGTTTTTAATACAGAGTTTAACATCAGTTTTGTCACACCCAAAAAAGATCAATGTGATCTTTGCACAGCGTACAGGATTGCAGATGTAAAAGAAAATTTGGAAGATAAATATCAAAATCATTTAAAGGAAAAAGATGAAAGTAGAATAGAGAAGGAAAATGATAAAAAAATTAATAATTGCATACTATCTTGTTATGACTTGCAGGCGGTTATGACATTGCCTAAAGGAGAAGTATCAATTTTTTACTATAAAAGCATATTGAATTGTTTAAATTTCACGATTTCTGAACTGGGAAAAGACCACACTGAATGCTTTTTTTGGACAGAAGTAGAAGGACACAGAGGTGTTAACGAAATTGGGACGTGTGTGTTCAAATATTTAGAAAAAATGTCCTCTTTATATCCAGAGTTCGATTTTATTTATTTATTTATTTATTTTCATCTTTTATTCGGACAATTGTTGTGGGCAACAAAAAAACCAATTCATGTTTTCTCTATATTTGTTTGCGGTTGAAACCTTGAAACTAAAATCAATAACCCACAAATTCCTTATAAAGGGCCATACTCAAAATGAGGGTGACGCGGTGCATTCAACGATTGAAAGGGAAATAAAAAAATAAAAAAAATTCCGGTCCTATCTATGTTCCAGACCAATATATTTCAGCAATAAAGAACGCAAGAAAAAAAGGAAACGCATACATTGTTAATCCGATGAGTCATCGTGATTTTTATGACATTAAAAGTCTTGCTGAAAATAATGCATTTTCAAAGAATACAGAAGGAGAAAAGGTTAAGTTAGGTGATATTAAAATCATAAAAATGATGAAAGAAATGAACCTGCTACAGTCAAAATATTTTACAAGAATTCTTACTTAGAACAGAATTTTAAAGAGATTAGACTAGAAGCTAATAGGGTAGCTACTCGTAGGCAACAGGCAGGTAATAGGTACCAAGTTCTTAGTGCCAAAAATCTATTGACACCTCTCTATGCAGATAAGCTTCCTTTGGCTGATAGAAAGAGAAACGACATCAAATCGTTGATTGATCAAAATCTCATTCCTAATTATTACGTTTCTTCCTATTTTGATAAAATCCTTTAGAAATAAGTTTAATTATGTGTTATAGTAATATTCTTGATCTCAATATTATTAATTACAATTTATATTAAGTAATTACACAATGGTTGTGATATTCATAAAACTTTGATACTATTTTGATAGTTATTTTGTCTTTAGGACTAGGTATCTACTTTATTTTCTGTGCTATTTGATGCAAAAAAGCCTTTTACAAACAAAACAAGACCCTTAATTTTAGTGTTTATCTTTACCATGACCTTTTAATACAATTTTTAAGTTAATTATTTATCACTTATGACTTGAAGTTTTGTAACAAAAAATTAAAGTCTGAAAATGTTTATAAAAATGTGATTTGCCTAGCTGTTACCATCGCAAACAAATTAATGTTTAATTATTTTGTATTAAACTTTGGAATAAAATTATTTTATGTAAACCGTTTTTTCTTTGCAGAATTATTTTTTTGTATAGTTATTGTGTCGGTTGGTTGTCGTGAAGTAGGAAATGTTGAACATTTTCATGAATAGTATAACGTCACTAAAAAGGTTTTTTTGAAAAAATCTGTTACTTAAAAATACTTTTTTACAAAAATAAAAGTACATTCCAGTCGTGTTTAATACTCTCTATAATATAAATCTGAACATGATAAAGATTTTATATACTTTCTGGTGCAAAACTCGTAATTACTGTTTGGTAAAACTTCAAATGCGTCTACTGAAAAAATAGCTTTTTTGGTTAGTGTCACTCTTCTTATCAATGTGCGATATGATAATAATCATTAATTTAACCTTACCGCAGTATCTCTACGTTGACGTCGTGGTGGGGCTTGCGCGTCCCGATGGACCTTAGGTCATACCTAGGATGAGGGGCCAGACAAAGAGAGACACAATCCGCAAGGCAGTTTTGTGGCGAACTGTTGGGCAGTAGCGCGACCCCACGAACCTAATCTCCCGGGAGAAGTCTTGTTCCTCATCTCCAGCTTGCCTTTATTGGCTGGCTAGAGTGAACACTGACGAGGAACAGAGCTCCCACCTCTTTCTTGCCTTAATCGGTCGGTCTGAGTAGAGATTTGCTAGAGCACACGTGCTCGGGAAAAGGATGTATAATCCAGTAAGATGCTGGTAGGGATCTTGACCGCACTTCCGGAATCTCGCCACTCCTCTAGCACCTCAGGCTATGTTGCCAACTTGGCGCTACGTCACTTTGTGCTAGCGACCGTATTCGGGGGCCCATTCATT
Source organism: Ceramica pisi (assembly GCA_963859965.1). Lineage (NCBI taxonomy): Eukaryota > Metazoa > Arthropoda > Insecta > Lepidoptera > Noctuidae > Ceramica > Ceramica pisi. Next base: position 2,702,981 of record OY982530.1, on the reverse strand, counting down.
GAGTGTGCTAGTCACCCCCTGCCATTTAAAAGCCGTGTATATTGTTAGTGGTCAGGCAGGGGCCAATAGTTCTTCTATAATAAACGATTATCACTACACTAAACCGCCCAAACCCATAGCGTTTCATCTTTTGTTTCCATATTCTGCAATAGTCTTGCTCCAACCGGGGATTGTCCTTGGGAATACTTTCACAATACATACAGTGAAATTTCTATCGGGGCCTCTGCGAGTTGGTTTCGGCCCCTCGTACGCCTACCTCAGGGCCGGGTCTCCAGGGACCCGAGAAAGAAAACAAAAATTAATTTAAAATTAAATATGTAAGTAATATTGATGGCATATGTATTTATATTTTATTATATTATATTTGTGCTATATAATATATATATGTATAAGAATGGAATATAATGTGAAAAAAAAAGTTAAACAAGTAATGGTTTTTTGATAGTGAATATAATCCGATGTCTAATGATGACATATAAAACAGCACACATATCAACCATTGTATCACCACAGTCGTCTGGTCGAAGGATCCCTCCTTTTCAATGGGCCATCCAACGCTAAAACAATAATTGTTCAATTCGAACCAATCGTTCCGCGCTAGTAGTTAGTATCACGGTAATCCCAATCAAACAAATACATTCTGCTTTATAATATACGTAGATCAGTAATCATTTTTCAACAAAAATTTACAACTCTTCCCCGCATCCATTTCAAAATCCACACAAATCTGAATAATCTTCAATAACAACAGCCGTAAAATCTCCAATAAAAGATCATTTTAAACACCAAATATTAACTCGGAACAGTTCAAATAAAAGTCAAATTAAAAGGGGAGCAAAAGTATTCGTTTCATTGCGAACGAAATCAGTCAAAACGGTGGCCAACATTTTGTAAACCCTCCCGTCCTTAGAGATTTGAATCGGTTTCTATGTTCCGATACCTATATTCATTTATCAGTTGGTTTACGACTTAGAAAATATCGCGGAATGTTGGTACTGCTCTGGGGAGTAATTCGGGGTATGTAACTCATGATACTAAGTGATGTAGGCGTTTTTAGGAAAGGTTTTTCGGGGTTGAGATTGCGTGTTTGTTTTAAGTCTTTGGTAATAGGGTGTTCTCAGCAGTATGTGTGTGTTTTAATTTACTACACCGGTTTTTTATTCTCTAAAGGGTTGAGGTGCTCTTTTACATTCATAGTTTTCTACTGCGTTTATTTTAGGATTTAACAGGGAAAGCCGTTGGTCCGGGCTGTCATTAATTGTAGATGTTTGGCAGAACTTCCGGTTTTTTTATAAGCTAGATAAATGTAACACCAGTCTTGCAAAGAAGAACCGTGTTTCCTAGTAACTGGTATGTAGAGATGGGATATGGGCACTCTCAGCACAATTTTACAGCACCCACGATACAGGAGAAATTCCTAGTGTGGGGCAAAGTTTTTAAAAAAATTATAAGATAAATAAAAGAAAGATCTTTGTTTTGTTATATTATTGTTGAATCGGTGTTTATGTTCCGATATTTACTTTTATCACTGTTGGTTTACGGCTTAGAAAATATAACTACTCTGGGGAGTAATTCTGGGTATGTAAGTCATAATACAAAGTGATGTAGACGTTTTTAGAAAGGGTTTTTGGGGTTGAGATTGCGTGTTTATTTTGCGTCTTTGGTAGGTAACAGGCTGTTTTCAGCACAGTTTCGAAAATGTGTTCTATGTGTTTTTTATTTAGTTACACAATACCAGTTTTGTACTCTTCGAAGAGTAGAGTTGTACTGATAATGCAGCTATATTTTGCTACTATATTTAGTGTTTGCTATGTTTAAGGAATAGGTTTACATTCATTGTGCGTACAGCTAAAGAGTGGAATTCCCTGCCTAAGTCTGTGTTTCCTGATAGTTACAACCTGGGAGTCTTTAAGTCAAGAGTGATAAGGTTACTTCTAGGCAAGCGTGCTCCATCTTAGACCCCATCATCGCTTAACATCAGGTGAGATAGTGGTCAAACGTAAGCCTATAAAAAGTTAAAAAAGTTGGGATTTAACAGGGAAAGTCGTTGGTCCCGGCTATCATTTGTAGATATTTGGCAGTAGTTACGGACTGTTATCCAAATAAATGTAAAATCAGGCTTACTAATCCACGATATATATCGCGAAACTACCACATTTTACATTTTGTAAATTATATTTTATTTTATAAATAGTTTTAAAATTTTAATACATTACAGCAAATTTACATTAAAAATAAGCTTTAAACGTTTCCAAACGTCTTTTAAAGTGAACACAGTAAATAAGTGGTACTCTCTCTGCCTGCGTCTGTGTTTCAAAACGCTTACCACCCTTTTTTTTTAAGTCAGAGTGAACAGGCTCCTTCTGGGTAAGTTTGCTCCATCGTAGACTTTGTCTCTGTCATCTTTGACCTAGACCAGAGTCAAGAGCAAACCCATTAAAAAAAAAACTTAACATAGAGAAATCCTCTCCTTAGCGTTTTCTCCTAAGTTGAGCTTAGTTGAGCCGAAAAATTGTCCGGCGGCATCGTGGCAGACCTAGGCGAAGATGGCGGGACGAGCTTGACGCCTATCGACAAGATTGGTCCATTAGCCCAGAGCCGGGAAGAATGGAAGGAAGATAGGGAGGCCTTTGCCCTGCAGTGGGACAAAATAGGCTAAAAGTAAAATAAAATAAATAAGCTACGACTACAAATCACCACTGGCGGATTCCAGTCTTCTAATTCTGCAAAACAGAAATCAATGTCTTTAAAATACTATACGATGTTTTATTAAAAGCACATAACATGCTCTTTCTTTCCTTCTTAACTCTTATTCGATAACGTTTTTGTTAGACTTAAGAATCTTGCATATACATACCAAGTTTAATTAAAATTGGAAAATCCATTTTCAAAAATAAAACTTTAATGTTTGTATGAAACATTGTAAGATGTAACGTTCTTTAAAGCAAGTTCTAATGTAGCCCATATTATAACCGTAAGATGTAACGTTCTTTAAAGCAAGTTCTAATGTAGCCCATATTATAACTAAAATTTTCGAACAAATCAAATGTAAAAGATTTGTAATCTCATTTCTCTCCATACTCATGCTTGAAAAGCTTTCAATAAAACGTACCTTTGACTGAAGTCTAGACCCCGCACATAATCGTGTTAAGGACACTCCACAAACCCAGACTCAAAACGCCGTCACTCACACTCAAAACGCCGCCGCCGTCACTCAGACGACACAATCGCCTCAAACATTTCGGTCCCTCCCTTAATTCGAGGCTTTTGTCTGCCAAACAAAGGGGCTGACAATTAAACCATACCGAGGTGTGATAATGAGACGTTTCCCGTTTATGCTGTACTTACATTAATGTATTATCGGTATGTTGCAGAGTAGTACGCGCGGTAAGTGCGTAATGAGTGTGGGAGTGCCTCTAGAGAGTCCATTACTTTGAGATTTTCAGAGTAAATTGTTTATGTAAATTAATGTGGATAATGTTTGCGAGTGTAACTGGTTACTCTGTCTTAGTTATTTATTTATTTATTTATTTATTTGATAGGAAACTCAACAGCTTTTTTTTTATACAACATTCAATATATGGTAACAATGTCCTATGGGGTTCTGAAGCCAATTATAGAGTTTCACAGCATGCATTATATAATACTAGATAGTTAAAGAAAATGTAGCTTGCATATTGTAGCTAGGAAAAAAAAAAGTTGATGGTTTTGAATTCTTGACTAAAAGAAAAGAAATATATAACAATTAATAAACATTATTATACGAATATTATTTACTTACTGGTGAGTATCTTCATAAGGAATTTACGAAAGGATGCCTTGGATAACTGGAATATATCCAGGCTTTCAAATTTGTCTATGTATAAGCGAGGTAGTCGAGTCATAACAGCATTCTGCCCATAATTGGAACGGTGTAAAGGTACACTAAATAAGTGGGTGTGTCTTGTGCGAGACCTTTGCGTGCAAAATGCTATGCATGACAATAGGTCACTGCAGTCAATCTCTCCGTGAAGAATATCAAATAAGAGCAGCATGTCCAACATTTTACGTCTATCATTGAGTGGAAGCAAGCAATAGTGACTACAGTCTACAAGATATGAAGCATGACGTTTGTTACCTTTAAAGTTTAAAAATTTTACAAATCGTTTTTGGAGACTTTCAATTCTAGTTATGTAAACATTATATTGGGGTGACCAGATTGGACCACAATACTCTAGAATGCTTCGAACATAGGCACAGTATACAATCTTAAGACTATGGAGGTTTCTGAATGGTTTACAGGTGCGCATTACAAAACCAAGATTACGGGAGGCTTTACTGACTATGCTATCTATATGTTGAGAGAACAGTAATTTGGAGTCGAGCATAACACCAAGATCTCTGACTACATTGACTCTTTCAATAATTTTAGCGTCAAAACTATACAAAAAGTTGATTGGGTTTTTGCAACGAGTAAAACTAATGCACTGACATTTTGCGATATTAACATTGATGTTATTTAATGAATAGTATTGGTATAATGAATTAAGATCACGTTGTATGAGTTCACAATCTAGTTTCGATCGGACACGCAGATATATCTTCATATCATCTGCGTATAAAAGATGCTTAGCATGTTTAAAACATGTATGGATATCATATAAGTACGCACAGTAAAAAAGAGGTCCAAGTAAGGATCCCTGAGGCACTCCCGACGGTATGTTTACGAAATCTGATTTATAACCTCCCACAACAACGGCCTGCGAGCGCTTAGATAAATATGAGCTGATCCATCTGAGTAGGTCACCATGGATGCCAAGGTATTGTAGTTTTGAAAGCAGGATAACATGATCCACACGATCGAACGCTTTTTCGAAGTCCGTATAGATCACGTCAACCTGCCCACAAGTTTCCATATTACAGACAACATAGTTACTAAATGTAGCTAAGTTAGATGTTGTTGAGCGTCGCTTGATGAAACCATGTTGATAGGGGCCTATGCCACTGGCTATGGTCGAGTAAATGCTGCTATGAACGATTTTCTCAAACACCTTGCTGAGAGTATTGAGAATAGATATCGGGCGATAGTTTTTAATATCCGATTTTGAACCTTTCTTATGTACAGGGACAATAAGCGCAGCCTTCCACAGAGAAGGGTAGACACCTTCGGCTAGAGACTTTCTAAACAATAGCGTTATAGGGCGTGCTAGACTGTCAGCACAACTACGCAGAAATATTGCTGGTAAACCGTCCGTTCCGGGACCCTTAGTTTTGTCCAACGTTCGCAAGACGCCAAGTACTGAGTCCTCGGTGATAGTTAGTGTAGATATTGCATTACTTGAGTTTTCCACTTGTTCACTAGTGGTACATGTAGGCCCCACACTAGTGGGTAGGTGTAAAGATGGTTTAGCAAAAACACTGTGGAAATACTTGCTGAATGCGCTACATATACTATTACCATCTTCGTATGTCTCTTTATCCATTGTAAAAGCATTTGGGTATTGACTACCGCCTCGCTTACTTTCGACATAGGTCCAGAAGGTTTTGGGAGAATGACTTATCATTTTTTCTGTATGCTTCACATAATTATGAAAGCAAGATTTTTGAATACTATGTTGTCTAGCACGCAGAATTGTAAATTCATGGTAGTCACGGGGGTTCCCATATTTCTTCCACCTACTATGCATTTTAGTTTTTTCTCGAATAATTTTAGTGAGAGAACGGCTGTACCAAACGGGGTATCTCCGATTTTTTGATCTATTATTAAGTGGTATGTATCGCGCCACTCCGACATTCACTTCTTTATAAAACACATCAACTGCACTATCTATCGAGGTAACTGCTAACGTTTTATCCCAGTCTATTTTACTGAAGTGTTTATTGAGTTCCTCGTAATTACCTCTGCAATAATTAGGTCGCGGTGTGTGTATTTCTCGGAGGGGTAGTAGAAACAAGTCATTAGCCGTTAGAACTAATGCAGGGTGGTAAGCATCTTCGCGAAGAAGAGGGTCATCGCATCGGCTGACAGTGATAGGTGTCGTTGAGAAACATAGATCTAAAGTACGGTTTTTCCAGTTAGGAGTGAAATTATACTGTGTGAAGCCTAGTATACCAATATACCAATATTTAATTTTTTATTTTAATTTAAAAATAACAGGATGTTTCTGTAAAAACTAACGTAGGATACAGCTACCCAGCAGTGGAATTCAATAATGAAGATTCAGCCATAAAATTTGGAGTCGCTAGTAGAATTTAGATGAGATCAGTAATGTAGTACCTAGGCTTTTGTCAAACATCTTGGGGTCAAGTTTGAGTCTATCCGGATACAATATCTGAATATCATGATAATATATATAACCGGTTACAAATTACCTCTTGGCAAAAATGGTATCAGATTTTCGAATTCCTGTCCACGGGTAACGACTGCCAAAGATATACAAATTACAGCAGGAACCAACAGTTTAACGTGTTTTCTAATTAATGGAAGAGTCTCTGTACGTAATAATGGTCACCCATCCACAGACCGACCTCGGTACTAGTTGCTTAACCTTGACGACTCATGCGGCTATTATTATTTAGTCATGAGCTCCTCATTGTGTTTAGTTGTATATGATTGAGATGCCATATAATGGGCTTGTGTCCTGAAAAATTGTTACGGGAACCAAAATTGACGAAGTTACGACGCTTTTAAAATTCTCAATACGTCACACCTTCGCATAATTTTTACTGAGTCGTGACGTCACGAGCCCCCACTCCCGAGTTTTGATGCGTTTTATCTTCGTCAATATTGATTGATTTACAAAAACGAAAAATACGTGTCCATTATTTTTCAATACTCTAACTGACGGACTAAATAGTTTTGGAATTTGTGGATGATGGAATCTAGCCTATTTGGTACCTATACGTTAGTGGACTGCTACATTGTAGGCAATACTAAGCCTCCACTGTCCGTCCGTCAGTCTATCTGTCAGCGGGCTGCATCTCAAGAACCTTAATAGGTAGACAGTTGCACATATTGTGTATTTCCATTGCCGCTATAATAACAAATAATAAAATGAAATGTAACCAACTTCCAAACAAAACACTACAAAGTATAAAATAACTTTAATTTCGGAAGTCGGTATTTTTGATTATATTCCTTTGTTTTTTTAACACCGACTTCCAAAATTAAAGTTATTTCATACTTTTTAGTGTATTTTTTTTAAGTCGGTTATATATTTTTGTAAAAAGTGTTAATTTTTCCATTTTAAGTGGTGAATGAAACTTGGGCGACGTCATCGTCTGCGCAGAAATTGAAATAAGCAAAAATGTTCATAAAATAAAAACTACTAAGCCAAACTGAATCATTTTTTCCGGGACCAAACGGCAAGTTTGCTGCATCAAACAGAAGAAGAATCATTAAAATCAGATTAAACCCCTCGGAGTAATCGGTGTACATACAAAAAAACCTCCTCCTTTATTGGAAATCGGTTTGAAATTAAAGTTTATGTTAAGTGTTAGGGGTCCGTCGGGCTCAGTGAATGAAGCTAGTGGACTGTAATACTAACTCTGGTTTATTTATTTGCAAATTACATTGAAACGATCCCGAGCAAACATATGAGCAGTTAGGATGTCGACCGTTCTTGATGGAGAGTTCAGCTCGAGTGCCGCTCCAAAAGCTGCGTGGCGTCGTCGCCGCTGCTGAGTCCTTGTCGTGCTTTCGTGCGGCGAGTCACGTACGCCACTCGATGACGTAGCACTGGTGAGCGCAGGCAGCGCGCACGGCGCGGGCGGCGTCTCATTGTTGGGTTCGATTCCCTACATTAAGGAACCCTTCGAGTGCTAGTCCGACTCGCACCTGGCCAGGTTTCGATTATGCACAGCTAATTTATATTTGCCTATAACAAAACCTGCATGCTATTTATCAATATACGAGTACCAAAACCGCTTCTCCATTTAAATAATGACGCAAAAATCAGTTACTCTATCATCCATGTCATGAAATGAGCTTTTCACTTTATTAATAAACCCTTTCACTGGTGTGACGGCTTTGTGGTTTTTGCTATCGGAATAAAATTCAATATAATGTTAATGAATGTAGTAAAACCTTTAATGAGTAAACTGAAATTCATTAAAATGCGTTAATGTAAAGTTTGGATCATTTGCCTGTTTAAAACTTTATGGGCAATGAATAGTTTTGGCTATTAATGATGCTGAATTAATATTTTTTTTTATAAAGTGTTAAATTTAAACTCCAGCTTTACTCGCTTTAATTTATTATGTTGATTTTCATATAAAAGAGTATTTTTTAACAGTCTTGAGGTTCTTATCTCTATAAAACAACAAAATTGTTTCAACCGTTCTTAATTATATTTATATAGGCGAATGAAACAATATAAGTTTCATCAAGTTATTTTTTGTTAAATTTTAGTAGTCCAAGTATGTTAGCCACGTGGCCATTGTTCTTTATAATCTAGCAGAACAATATTGATCCTATAGCTGTATCAATATTTTTCTGGTAGCAAACGGAAGCCTTATATTCAAGTTAATTTTATTTCGTTCGGAAGATATTTCCCTTTTCATGCTCTAGAAACATACGTGCAAATCAATGATTACCACTACTTCTGAAAAATACACAAGTAAACAGAAGTAGGGAACTATGATTATAGTATTAGATTATCAAGAAACATTTGAATAAACGACATCCTATATTTTCCTTTTTCACCCACTTTTGTCACGTGATTTCATAAAGTTCCCCACATGCATATATAGAATGGGACCCACGATAACTTCTCCTTTGAAAACTTCTAGTAAACAATTTAGAGCTCAATTTCTAACAACAGAAGGTTGACTATGGAATGCTTGCGTAAGTGGTTTTCCAACTGTTATTGTGTACAATATGCAAGATATCAATGCTTCAGCAAAAGTTAGGAGTTAGAACACACAGTTTATGTTTGCCTTTGTTTGTGTATTTAGAATCTGCTGTGTTGCTTTTTCCCGTGTCTATTATTTTCATAAAATTTGGTAGGAACTGAACAAGTCACAGTTAAGTTTTCTTGAGTGATATTTAGTTGTAATAATGCAGTATTTTCCGAAAGTATAATATTAAAGGATTAGCTACTGCCATCAAACAGGCACAAATCTAGACTCCAAACTGCTACTGATAAGGGAAATCATAAAATGACTGAAGTCGAAGACGATTCGAGTCCCAGGTACTATATCATCGACCCGACGCTGAACCCCTACTGCCGCTATTAGGGATCCCAATCGTGGCACGTTCCAAGGACCATGAAATCACATGGCCACGGATTTGTGTAGGGCCACCTCAAGACCATTCTCAATGAATGTCGCTGGCGGTGTCAGTGGCGGTAGCCGTCCTAATAGAAGCCTGGATGGGTTCTATTAGGACGGCTACCGCCTGATGCAATCTCTCCTGTGCCTGGACCAATGTGTTGTCTACGTAGCAGTCAGTTCAAAACCGTTGACCGACAGAAGCGGCCCCAGAACCGAACCCTGTAGAACACCGCATCTCCCGCTGGTTCCATTCTCGAAGTGAAAGTCAAAAAGTTTATTGCGAACTAAGTGTACAATGTTGGTGCTATCTTATGTTAGTACTCGTGACTTAGTAGACTACGATCACTTTGCTAAGGAGGTCGGCGCGCTACACCAAGTCATCACCGATGACCAACAGAAGCGGCCCCAGAACTGAACCCTGTGGAACACCGAATCTCTCACTGGTGCCAATCTCAAAATGGAAGTCAAAACGATTATTGCAAAATAAGTTTACATTGTTGGTGTTATGTTATGTTAGTACTTATAAATTATTAGCTTCATTAATATTTATTTATATATTTTCCAACCACAAAATAGCATACCCAAGCTCTCCGGTACAATTTCAACTAAAAGCCAATGAATGTAGTCACTTATTTTGTAACTGAATAGATTTTTTTTCATATCTCTAATATACTCAACGTAGGAACCATTATGGAATGAACCAACTGCAAAGTAAGATACCAAAGTTCTTCGCTGATTGCAGTGCTTTGAAAAGAAAAGTATTGAATCAGGGAAGCCAGCGAAGTGTCTAGAGATTGTACCTACTACTTGAAAATTTTTATTTTCAATCTTAAGATAAGCCGTTATGTATTAGGATGCAAAATGACTTCAGATGCATAAATTAAATAATGTTTATTTCGACCACCAACGGATTATAGTGCACACGTTACACATTTAATTTCACAACTTTACCAAAATTAAAATTAAAACCAAGGAGAAGGTATAATTATAAAGGTTTTAAGATACTAGCAGAAGGTAGAAATATTAATTGCATTGCATTTACAGTTAGGTGCATGCAGACGCAGCAGACATTCATTCATGAGTATGTATCAACTCTTTTCAAGATTGTATTTAATTTGAAAAATTATCAATCATTTCTAATTCTCCATATGGCACCTACCACTATTCTCTGCATCACCCAAAGATTGACTGGTAGAGAATGCCTATGGCATTAAGTCCGCCTCTGTACTTTTTATGTGTGTTAAATCTACACTAATATTATAAAGAGGAAAACTTTGTTTGTTTGTTTGTTTGTTTGATTGTAATGAATAGGCTCAAAAACTACTGGACCGATTTTAAAAATTCTTTCACCATTAAGCTAAATTACCCACGAGTAACATAGGCTATATTTTATTTTGGAAAAAAATAGGGTTCCGTAAGATATTTGGGTTTTTCGGACACAAGGTGTAAAAATCAACCAGAAAAGTTACTTATTTTGCGTACGCTGCCTAAACTATAAAAGATAGAACCATAAATTGTTGTAATTAATTGTAGATCTCATTAATGTCTTCAAAAAAGTCCGCGACACACTATACCTATCTATGTCGAGTGAGGCACAACAACCACTTTTTTATTTAAAACTCTTCATTTTTTTTTGGACTAAATTTAAACGCGTTTATTTTACTCATGCTATTAATCCTTATCAAAATAAAGTATCACTAAGTACAGTTTATGAAGACGATATTTGGTCTTTGAATGATTAAAATCGGACATTTGGTTTTGAAGTTATGGCGAAATTAAAATATTACGATTTCTGCTGCACGGCCCGTTGCGAAGTGGACGTCACTAAGGCGGGGGTGCGCGTGCGGGAGGGGAGTTTAGATCTATGAGTAATGTAAAGTGTCCTCCACACTATTCCGAAGTTGCACGAGGCGAAGTGCTCTCCGAAGTTGACCGAAGTCCGAAGGTGTCCACACACTCGAGCAACATCGCGAGGAGCTCAATCGCCCGTTCCCCCTGTTCCCCTAACGATAGACAACGTAGGATACGATAGGATAAAGTTCATGTGGCAACTGCCGTTGCAATGTGTACTCTCGCATAATAAAAATACGTGCGTATTTACTATGGCTGACACGAACCGAAGTGAGCCGAGTAGGTTCGAACTTCGAGTCCTTTGACTCGGGCGCAAAAACCGACAACAACTGGAAGTCGCCCGGGGCGAAGCGAAGTTGCACGAGGCGAAGCGAAGTGCCCTTCTACACTATCGTATTCGCTCAACTTCGATCAACTTCGGGAATAGCGTGGAGGCTACTTAAGGTACACGCACGGCTCAGACGCGAGGTCGGCTCCCTACGCAACGGTCGTGCGCAAAGTGTAACAATTTACGTGCGATTTTTTTTAGAAAACTACACCTACGCAAAAGTTCTTCTCAGAGCTAAACAACAGTTCTTCTCAGAGCCAAACAACAGTTCTTTTCAGGGCTAACCAACAGTTCTTTTCAGGGCTAACCAACAGTTCTTTTCAGTGCTAGAATATTTTACACTTTTGTGTTTATTTTACACTTACACGCTTTTAACATTTTCTTAAACATTTGAAAATGCCTAAGAGAGCCAGGTCTCAACTTACTAAACATAGTTCTCAAGCACGGGCAGCAAGAATACACCGTATGGGAGAATCTTCACCGGAACGTTCACAACGCCTTGCTGAACAAAATCAGAGAAAATCTCAGGTAATACGCGCACGAGAGTCGAGTGTCGAACGTTCGCAACGCCTTGCACAACAAAATCTGAGAACCTCTGACTCTGAGTTATAATATTATAAAGCAGAAGAGTTTGTTTGGTTGAGCACGCTAATCTCAGGAACAACTGGTCCGATTTGAAAAATTATTTCAGTTTTAGATAGCCCATTTATCGAGGAAGGCTATAGGCTATATATCAATAAGCTAAGTCAAAAAGGAGCGCAGAATTAATGGAAAATATGACGCAGACGAAGTTGCGCGGGTCAGCTAGTAAAAAAATAAAAAGTAAATTATCCTTCAGACAGGGGTGAAGCGAAAAAGTAATGAAATAATTGATGGCATTAGCACGTCTCATATTATAACCTTCATTAAGTAGTTTTGATACTTTACCAATGTGGGATATAAGTATCAAAACTATTTATTAAACTACATTAGACCCTATACTGTGACCCAAACCTAAATAGTATCTTTCTAACGTTTTTGACAAAGAAACGATCTTCAAAACGTTACTCACGTAACATCAAAACATTTTAAACCATGTAAGTAAATCATTCACGGGTTGTCAAAACAAATCCGCTGTATCCATTCATTTTTCATATTCAAGACAAGGAAGAATTTTTTTATTGGCCGTAACGCATGTTGGGAGTTCCTGATACATCTATTAATTTCCCTTGAGGCGAACATGTCCTCCGTACAATGTTCGCGAACGGTGTTAACGGAATTCCTTAGTATTATTTTCTACGTAAAGATGAGGTATGCTTTTTTGTTTCGAATTTGAGCTTTTTTAAAATATTCGGTTGTGTTCCATGATCGTTTTGAATTTAGAATACCAATAGATTTAAAAATCGTTCAAATAATTCATGCCTACTCAAAAAAAATGCCATTACAAACCCGTAGTCGCGTCGATTTGAAAATGGGGCGATTTTTTATAGAATTTGAGGTCATCCCATAGTTAGATTTATAACAAATCTATCGTCATTTAGTTAGATTTATTGTACAGTGTTACTTAGCCTTTAGGTTGTGATAGGCTAAATTCAGTAGCACCAGTTTAAAGTTTTATGTCATATCAAGTAACTTTATTATATTTGTATTACTAGCTTCTGCCAACGGTTTCGCCCGCGTGAATATTGTAAATTATCCCAAGGGAACATAATCTCAGGGTAATAATGGCGATCGGCTGCTTTGCCGCGTGTCGTCGGTTCGGTTCCCACACGGAACAAATGGCCATTGTTTTTAAAGAAGAAAAAATATTAGTGCTATTTCAGACTCTGAATAAAACAATCTCTTAGCCAAATTTCATCAAGATTCATTTAGCTGCACTGGCGTGTTTGAGTAGCTAACATGCATCAACACCCATTTACAGTATAAGTAAATTTTAAAGTGATTATAAAAGAGAAAAATAATATAAGTTACAAGCATTACACACAAACACCACGACCCAATAAATACGCCTGTATCCAGTAAATAAACCCCGAAGACTACGTCAAACGGCGCGACCAACTCACAAACTAAAGTTACGGAAACCAATAGTGATGAAGTACTTCGTCAGGCCAAATTGAGTGACTACGGCAAATAACTGTTTAGTTAACTTTGTCTATTATTGCTTGGCAGGGATACTGTTTGGTGTTTGTGAAGTTATTGATGCTGGACTTGCAGCAATCGATAGATACTAGTATTAAATATCTTTGTCTCTATATTATAGCATTGGTTGCTACCCAAAAATGTACTATGCCAAAATATTTTAATAATAATATTTTTTGAAATCAGGTATACCTATTGACTTGGCTCGCGAGGTTCTCGACATGTGGGAAGTTGACTCTGTAATCATTGATCCGATAGTTGTGAGAGTCAACGGCTTAATAGCCAGGAGCCTCGACCAACCCCTCAGGTGGCTCTCGTTAGACACCTGGATCATAATTATAATCATAAAGGGCTCAATTCAGAAAGTGGTACTACTGGACACGGCTCACATTGTCAGGAGGTTCCTCTCTCTGGAGCCCTAACCGCCGTAGCTTGGACCCTGTTCCCGATACCGGTGGGCTACTGTTTTTTGTATTTTTTAATGTTTATTTTTTCTTATTTGCATTTTTTAAGAACTATTAAAAAAAGGTATAAAATAAGTTTTAAAAGATGAATAAAGAAAATAATTATATTTTGTATAATTATATACGTATACTGACCGTCATAAATCGAATTTCTTTCGTTCAGTCTACCCATAAGTTATGTGTAAGAGATTGCCCTATATCCGATGCACTGGTTTTTATAAACGTATTTCCTATGATTGTGGTATTTGTACATTATATTTATACTAAAGATATAGTTGAAATGTCTACGTGAGGGCGAGGAAAATGTCGCAAATAAGGGTTAGAATATAAACGTGGGTGGTGCCTTTTTTGGCCTACATACAATAACGCATTCAGGTTGCTGATGGGGCTGCTTCGGAATTGCAGCGCATCAGGGATGTTCGCAAAGCTCAAGAGGAGCGATTTTGGCGGGACTTTCACTTGCATATAATTCATGTTATATTAAAAAGAGTAGATAAAGCTTCTTTTATTTCAGAGAAAGAGCTAAAGTTCCGTGCAAAAAAATCCTATAAAAATCTTTTCACTAGTGATCTCCAAAACAGCTGGACCGACTTTAATCGGACTTTCACAGGCAAATATGGTATGTAACTAGTAGTTACTTGAAGAGCTCGTGGCTAAAATAATAACAGCCGCACAGGTCGATCTTCAAGGTTAATTAACGCTTGTCTAGGTTGGTCTGTGGATGGGTGACCATCTTAACATACCAAGTGTCCTCCGTGCCTCGGAAAGCACGTTAAGCTGTTAGTCCCGACTGTCGTTTGGAGATCTTTGACAGTCGTTGCGGATAGTCAGAAGCTAGAAAATCTGACACCAGTCTTGCCAAAGAGTCTCGTGTTACGCAGTTAATGGGTTATGGAGGTCTGGTATGCAGCCGCTCCGCGAAAAAAAACTGGTATTCAGCTGAATCCGGTTTGACTGGTAGCTGACCCCAATATAGTTGGGATAAGGCTAGGCAGACGATGAACTAGTGGTTCCTTGAAAATTAGGGTTCCATGCAAAACATAACAAAGCTCCCAATTGTTTAGTACTTGTAATACCTAAGTCATCTTAGTTATATAGTCTAGCAATTTATTTAATATTTGCATAGTTTATTTTTTCCCTCTTTTGTCATTGTCTTGAAATTCAAAAGTCATTTATTCAAATTAGGCTGCGGGCCAGCACTTTTTGAACGTCAAGTTTTACAAAAGACAGTCCCCCAAAACGCCCGTCCGTCACCACTTCCTAGTGTTTTAGCTGTGGAGAAGAAGTGGCCAACAAACTCCCCAGCAACTTGATTTATATATTAATGGTTTTTTTTATTCGACTTTAGATACTAATTTTGTTTTAATTTATTTTAGATACTCATAATTACATGTACATTATTTGGTGTAAGCTGTGTATACCTGTAATAGGCACACATGCCAGAACTTATATTTTGATTTTTTGTGTCTCGTTTGTATTTGTGCATGTACTGCTGTTGGTGTACCAAAACAATAAATAAATAAACATACGGCAGGCAGAAGCTAATTATAATTAAAATTTAGGGAAACAATTGATAAACCAATTAATGGAGTGGAGTGTGTGAAAGTTGACATGAATAGAAAGGTTGACTACTGAAATCATCGTCATTATTCAGCCACATGCGACTGTTTTTATTCAGCCACGAGCAGATAAAAAATTTCATTAAGATAATAAAGAAATTTCATTAAGGGAGAATTAGAAGAGATGGTGCATCAAGATGATGTAAAGAAAGTAAAACTTTAGATTTTGGTTTCTATTTGTTGAAAACTATGGTCTGTTTTAATCCCAAAGACTAAGAGCGGATTTCGCCAATGAAACTGATCGCGACCAAGATGGGTTCAAGAGTTGTCAGTGTCAATATTCCATAGAAAATAATGACACTGACAGCTCTTAAACGTGGTTCATAAAGAAAGAAAGAAAGAAAAAGAAAGAAAGAAAAAGAGTTTATTTGCGGTCAATAAGACGCATATAAAAATACACAAAAATTACAATTAGGAAGATATGAGTCAAATCTGCGCAAAACGGCCACCTCTCAGCATAATATGTTGATCGCGTTTAGTTTTAGATAGGTGAAATTGACAAGTGCAAATTGCAAGCTGACATAGAATAGCGTTTTAGTCAGTTTTGACATTTGCACTTGTCAATTTAGTCTCCGGGATTCAAAAATTGTTTTTTAACTCTGGAGATAAGCTCATGTTTATTATCAAAAATAATGTACTGAAATGTAAATTCCATAGAATTCTAAGTATTTGTGGTATTGTTGTAACCAATATCTTCCAATTATTCGAAGTGCGGGTCTCCTGTGAATTTTGTTATGGAGCTTCTTACTTCAGTAAACAGAGTTTGGGTAAATTGATATTGACATAATGTTGTACGAAATGGCTTCCTGTCACATCCGTTATCATGGAATGTTAAACGTAACTTGAGGCCCAGGAGCTGAAAAGTTCAATTACTAGATTATTTTGGAAGTAAAATAACTTGCAAAATCATACGAGTAATGGTCATGAAAATAATAAAAATGAGTGCTTGACGATAGACAGCGCTCTTTTCAAAAATTCAATTCTATGTACATAAAGAAATACATCTTTGAAAATAATTGAAAATACAATGGCAGAATTTAATGTAATTTTCTTGTTTCGTGACATTTTATTGGATTCCTAAAGGAATTCGATATTTATAATAGTACCATTTACATAGTACTGTGTACATGTCTGTTTACCGGAAAGTGGCAGATGACGTAAGATTGTAAAGGTGCTCCCACACAGCGGTTATATAACGTTATACAACATTGTGTAACACGATAACATTTATTAATAGCGTGTAACAATACTCTACAACATGTTGAAAAAGTTATATGTTATAAACGCTCCCACATTGGTTGAACTCGTTGTATAACATCGTATAACATTATGTTCAATCAGTTTGGGTTCGTCCCGCTGAGGCTCTGATGATGTTATAACAAAAGTTATATTTTGTTATATCATATTGTAATCAGTTGTAAAACATTTTGTTAAATGAAGTTGTATAACATCAATAAAAATTTATAACTTTTGTTATTATTTGTTTAAAAACAAATGTTATAAGACAGTCTCTAACGTTATATAACTGCTGTGTGGGAGCACCTTTATAAATCTTAATTAGATTATAATATCTCGAAATATTACGAAAAAATGGTTTTCTATATAATATATCCCATACAAATTCAATAGTTTCCAAAACATCCGTGTCTTATTTAGAAAAAAAAAGTTTACAATTTCACGCGATATTTTACAATTCGCTTGTCATTTTCCGGAGACATATATAAAACATTCAAGGCATAGCAGCAAACGAAACAGTTTATTTTCTCGTCGATTCAATTCTCATTATAATCAATCATAATTCATCGTCGTTAATCTCGCGACGACGTTGACTTATTGCAATAATTACTATCGCTATATAAATACAAGTTATGTTACTTTTCCATTAGTTTCTGTCACCTTGTTATTAGTCAATTATTGTTGTTTCTTTTATTTAGATCTATTTTCTGGTATTCTAAATACTGCTTACTACTTTACTGGTATTCTGAATAAATATGCTGTAAAACTACTAAAGTTTGGTACCTAAACATATATTTTGTGAACGATTTGATTAGAATCTGTGAAATAGAAAAGACACTTTAGCAACAAAAACCTGGCCAAATGCGAGTTAGACTCGCGTGCGGTTCCGAACCAATTTAATTTTTTTAACATGATTATGTAATACCACAGATTTTTTTATAAGATTTCCTGTAGTTTTTAGGTATAGAATTATTATCTGCATTTATTTCAAAATTGTAGGCTCAGTAGCTTCAGAGATAACGGAAGGAACGTTTATTTATGGTTTAATTTCTTGAATATCTCCAAACATTTTAGTACAAAAATTTGAAAAAAAAATCCTCACAGTAAGCCCTTTCATTTGATATGCCACACAATACAGTTTTAATAGCTTTTTTTATTTTGTTTGACCCCCTAAAGTGATCCCATACTCAAAATTTACAACGCGTCCGTGTCACAGAAATCAATATGTATACCGAATTTCAACAGAATCGGTCCAGTAAATCCGGAGAAAACTGGCTGTGACAGACAAACAGACAGATACCTAGTGATTCTATAAGGGCTAGTTTCATCGGTTACGGATAAAGTGTCGGTTAGTTATGTGATGGATAACCAACCGACACTTATAATACAATAATACTTTATAATACTCAAATACTTAATAAATCTGCCAGATATCGCTATCCGACACCTGTGAAACCTAAAGTTTTAGTTCATCTGCCAGATAAGTTTCTAATAGGCTAACCGACACTTTATCCGTAACCGGTGAAACTGGCCCTAAGGGTTCAGTTTTTCATGGATGTTCGAAACCCTAAAAAAAGACTCATTCGGCATCCAATTAAAATAATGATAAAACGTGGCAGGTCATATTTTTATTTCTATGACTTTTAACTCTTTTGCACCCTAGCTGTGGGGCTAACGCGGACCGCAAATGTTCTTAAGGTCGATGTTTCAAAGCATATCTTTGAAACATCGACTTTAAATAGACAGTTCTGTTTACCGGTCACTGTATATAAGCCGTCGATTTAAGGATAGCTTTATGCACAATGTTACATTTAATGTTACAAGGCATTTATCTCTACCAGTCAACATATTTGACAAAACACCGTATTCAAAATCAATGGTAGAAATATTTTTTGGTGTAGGTAATTTTATTTACATACTAGCTGTTGCCCGCGACTTCGTTCGCGTGTATGTTGTAAAGTAAAATGTTGTCGTTAGGTTAGATCTCTAAGACATACGAACAGTCAATATCTAGCATTGCTTGACTCCTCTTAGCATTAAGAACTTGGAAGGGGGTTATACAAGGCACTGGCTGTTTCACCTCTTCTGTTCCACCAGCCCTAATAATTTTTCATAATGAGAAACGTGGGTTGGCCATGGGAAGACACCAACCGGAATAGCAATCTACCCCTGCAGCAGAAACTACACCGACACTACTATACAGACTCCGGTATCCGCACCATGTGAGACTCTTATTGTGTCCGTTGTGTGCAGGTGTCCTGGCCAAGTTAACCAGCCTTTTTTATGGATTGGAATTCATCAAATGACGTCTGCCACTTTGGGCGAAGCATAACGGAGTGTCAGATTCTGACTGACTAAAACCCATCCGTGTTCCTCTTAGTGCCCTTTGCGTTCCAGATCTGTGGTGACTATTCGAACAAATTCCGCAACTTTGGCAGGCACTGGCCTTAGTGGGCCCCGTCTACAATACTGGCATCTCTTAGAGGCGCACGTTGAACACAACGCGCCGTTAACCCGAGCCTGGTTTTGATTGACAGCGTGCCACCAAACACTCGCCGTCCGCAGAACCGCGCCTACGGTGGCAGGGAATCGCCCGGTGACTCTCGTCGCTAAGGGCGTCTTCTTGTGTTGCGGCGGCTGGGGCGTGAGATTTCTCTATCTCTCACGTTTTCGGCCTCCTCCTTTGCTAGCATTACTGCTTCGCAAAATGAGGTAACCGCTTCCCATGCATCCTCGCTCCGGACCATAGATTGAATCAGGGCCGGTCGCGACAGGTCGCCGCCGCCTATCGCCTATGAGGACCCGGCGGTGCTGCCGTTCCACCGTGTCATCCAGGTGATCGTAAAAGAATTGACACCCGGTCGTGTCCTCCCGCTGAATCCGAAACAGTTATCTCCCGAAACAATCGTGACCGGTGAATACCTGCGTCAGGCGGAAGGTGAGGACGCTGTGACGCCGCTTTTGCCACTCCTCAAAAAGGGGACTTACTACCGCAATTGTGGCATGCCCAAAGGTGATAGAGCTGGACCTGTATTTTCAGTTTCGTACGTGAATTCGGATATAGATTGCAGCAGGCAGTAAAAATAGCTATGTCAAGCTGTGCGCTGTGTTCCACGCGTGCCTCAAGGAGTTTTCATCAAAACAGATACAGTCTTACTACAAAAAAGTTAAACATCTGTTGAGCACGTGTTTGAAAAAAGTGTTACCACCAAACTGCGTTTTATGATTGTTTAGAGATAGACACGCTTTCAACACGGTTTTAAATTTAAACACCCGAACAACCTTGTTTTGCAAGTGTCTAACCTCAAAATTTTGTGACAGAACCACTGTTATATATGCTGTTAACTCGTGTAGAATGGATTTTCTAAATTCTGTAAACTTTATCGACAAATGATGACGAATACATGGCAAATTTTCGTGACAATACTATAATCCGTGTGAGAATTAATCTGGAACAATATGACGACGAGCGATTACTAGGAGACAGTGGTTATGCGTGTACACCATACCTTTTTAAACCTGTGCTTAATCCGAGAAATGATAGAGAGGAGGCTTAGAATAGAGCCCATATAAGGACCAGAAATACTATAGAAAGGTGATTCGGCTTATGGAAACAACGATTTAGGGGCCTATTGAGAGGAATGTTCATGAAACTAACAGTGAACGCAAATATTGCGATACATTCGTCAACCGTCGAGATCACAGACTCAGAGAGCTACAATTAGGGGTGCCATAATAAGACAATGTTTCATTAATCAACATTTTAATTATTAAAATCAACATAAGTACTTCTAATATAAACTTGTAGGTACTTATAATTTAAATTTATTGATTTTTATTATTCTTTATTGAGTTTTTTTTTAATAGTTATATTTCTAATTGTTTTTTTCCCTTATTTAATAGATATTCACATCTTCCATGTTTGATTTAATATATTTATTTTGCGTTAAAAAGCACAAGTATTACAACAACACAACAAGAAACGAATTACGAAAAAAAAAACTGTTAGTGAGTGACAGATAATGATAGTGACAGGCAATACGAGTGTCAAATTGACATTAGACAGCGTTCCGGTTGACATCATTGGACTTTACCGTTTTAGTTCTGTTTCTACACGGCTTTGCTCCAAAAAGTAAAATTGACGATTTAGTTACATGAATTACCAAAAATACCTTAACTTCATTTTATTGAAGTGTTAAAAACATTATATAAAATTAATCCATCACGAAAATGTATGCAATTACTTGTAAGTTATCTGCATAGAATGGTACCTACAGATGTGAGAATGATTTGATTTAATGTGATCGACGTTGTCTAGGAAGGCACGCATTAAACTTGGTTTTGTGGTAACGAAAATTAAACAGCTGCTAAGCACGTGTTTAGCGCTTTGAACAGTGTTTAGCTAAACTCGTGTTAGACCACTGTTTAAATCCTTTTTTGTAGTAAGACGGATAGAGGCTAGCGGGCCCTATCTGCCGGGCCAGTGCCAGGGTTTCGGATTTTTTCGATAGAGTCACCGCGACCCTGGAACGCAAAGGGCATTAGGAGGAACACGGATGGGTTTTAGTCAATAGGAGTCTGAAACTTCCTCCTATTGTACCTAGAGCGAGAAGAGTCATTTGACGATATACCATCCTTAAAATAAAACTCTACCACCTCAAAACCTTTCTTCGCGAGTTCGTCTGAGTCGTCAATGAACGACACGATTGGCGCAGTGGTTGAGCGATTGGCTGCTGCGTCGCGTGTCGTGGATTCGATTTCCGCACGGAACAAATATTTGTATGACCTACAGATAGTTTTTCCGGGTCTGGCTGTTTGTGAATGTGACTTTGTATGTTTGTAAACGCACCCACGATACATGAGAAATTCCTAGTGTGAGGCAAACTTTAAAAAAAAAAGTGCCTAGGGATCTTCAGTTCCCCTTGATCCACTGGAGAGTGAAGCCCGCAATGGATAATTTCTGGCCCTGGGCTGGTCATGATGTTTCGATGGCTCACTGGGAATTGAACAGTTTTAAAAATAAACAGTTAGTTGAATATATATTATGTGAATTTCAGCCGAGTGCCTTTGCAAAGTTTTGAAATATCTTAATAGAAATCATAAAACTTAATCTGAAAACATTTCTTAATATTCTGCGTATTGATGGCTGTTGCTTCCCCGTACACAGAAGAAATGGATCCAGGCTGTGAAGCAATCGGTCAGCACATGCTATCATCTAAAATAACTTAAACATACTCTTGAAACCCACACCAACCTTGATGAATCAAGTTGATTTTTTTATTTATTTCGATCCAGGAACGCAAATCGAAACAATTTTATATTTTTAAAACCTGGAAACCAAATACATACGGAGCTAATGCAATTTGGGACTTACATCTAATCGTGGTTGTTATGACGTATGGGACTTCCATCTAATCGTGGTTGTTATGACGTGACCCCTTTTATGAAAGGATGGGAAATCATCAAATGACTTCTCCCGCTCTGGGCAAAGCAGGAGGGTGTGTCAGACTCTTACTGAATAAAACGCATCCGTGTTCCTTCTAACGCCCTTTGTGTTCCAGGGCCGCGGTGACTCTTTCGAACAAATTCCACGATAAAAAAGTGAGATTAAATGTATAACGCCATCTATGGAATATGATGTAGAACTGTCAAATTTTAAGTGCGGAGTTTTTTTTTTAGGGTTCTGTACTTCAAAAGGAAAAAAAGGAACTCTTATGGGATCACTTTTTTGGCCGTCCGTCCGTCTGTCTATCAAGTTGTCTTTATCTCGGGAACGGTAGGAGATATTGAGTTGAAATAATATACTCAGAACAACAGTCCCTTGAAGCTGTGAAAAAAACAAACTTCTATGTCAATGTAATATAAAGATACGGCCGTTTATGCTTCATAAAATGTACATTTCGACACTCTCAAGGTAATCAAAATTTATAGAGTACTTTCCGTTGACGTAGAACTTAAAAATTTGAAAACTACACATTTAATGCAATATAAATACTTTTAAAGATAGCCTATATTTCAAATAATACCTTGTACCTATCTACAAATGTGTAGGGAACCCTCGGTGGGCGAGTCCGACTCGCACTTTTCCGATATTTTTTAAATTAAAAAAACTTTTTACAAAAAAATACAACCGACTTCCAAAAAAAAAACACTACAAAGTAAAAAATAACTTTAATTTCGGAAGTCGGTGTTTTTGTTAGTTTCTTCGTATTTTGACACCGACTTCCGAAATTAAAGTTATTTTTTACTTTGTAGTGTTTTTTTTTTGGAAGTCGGTTGTATTTTTTTGTAAAAAGTTTTTTATTTTTCACTTTTTAGTGGTGCCCTACACCTTACAACACCACTCCAAAATCGCAGAAAAGCAAAATACGCAATTTCGATCATCAAAGAATCATCTAAATAGTCAAATTCCAGCTATTTCGATTTAAAATCCAAAGTTCGTAACCGATTTTGATATGATTTAAATGGGACCAATCTGCAAGTATATCCTTTCAGATAAAACAAAAATTTTTCAAATCGGTTCATAATTGTCGGAGATATGAGGTAACAAACATAAAAAAAAAAAAAAAAAAAAAAAAACATACAACCGAATTGATAACCTCCTCCTTTTTGGGAAGTCGGTTAAAAATAGAAGTTCATTCAGAAATCCTTTAAGTACATTTTTAATACCTTAAAAATATGATGGTGTTTTACTCCTTGGAAAGTACTTACCAAAAAATATGTTTTGGTGTTATTCTCACCTTGTTGATAGTAGGTAATATTTCGGTCAATAGATGGCATTACGGGTATCGGCGTTACGTAGTAGATAAGTTTAATTCTTCTAAAACATCGCTACAATTCCTATCAGGTTTATGTTTAAGTTATATAAATGCGGTTTGTAATTTTTCTACGTGATGTGAAAAGATTCAGATAAACAGAAAATATATACTTTAAAATGCTGGCGTTTATATTTTGGCATACTAAACTATCCAAAATAAAACAATAACTTGTTATAAATATTTAAAAATATAAGGTAAAATAAGAAAATATTAAAGTTAGGAAATTCATAAGTTAAATAAAATCCAAAAACAATTTATTACGACTCATGAGATTCGAACAAAAAGAATTACTTACAACATTCGATTAGTAATTTCACAAATAGTTAGATAATTATATTTAAAGGTGTCTGTCGTTACGGGTATTCAGACGCCAGAAAATCGACCAGCAGTCTTGCTAAAGGGTATCACCCAGATAGGTACTGGAATGTGAAGTTCAGATAGGAATTCACTCCATGTACAAAACTGGTATTCAGCTGCATCCATTAACGCTGGCAGCCGACCTCAATTTTGTTGGAAAACCGCTACCCAGACAGATTAATAGTAGTAGTCCTTTTCAAGTCAATATTTTTCATTTTACTCTCGTTTGTACGGATATAACAACATTGTTGGTTAATATCAAAATTCTTTGTGCTTACTATACAAAAAAAAATATAAATTAAAAATGAACAAAAACAAAATCCATATGGCAAGATTCGAACCTTCGTCGCGTCCAAACACAAGACATGACGTACAACCGCCCCGCTACGTGCTGATAAGTTTTTACTGTGAAATAGCCGTTCTTAATACGCTTCATGATTTTCTAATATGTTGTGGTTTTTTTTATTCCTCGTTACACTGTTTAGAAAAACGTCGAATAAAAATTTAAATGTTATTTTAAGTACGTAGACCCCCATTTTATTATTATTTTGGCATAAAAATACAGTTCAAAGATAAAATAAATACAAAAATAAAATCTGTTTGCGGGGTTCGAACCATGTGCACTTTCTCGTTCAAAACACACATTTTTGATTATTGCTCGTCCTCCATAGCATATAGCGTGATAATATATAGCCTATGTGTTGCCTATACCTATAAGGCTCATTTGTGCAAAATTTGAACAAAATCTGTTTAGTAGTTTTCGCGCCAATCGTAATCACACATATCAAGATTTACTATTTTATTATATGTATAGATTTGCGAATTTACAAACATCTTGTGTTCACCAAGTATTCAAGAAAAATCGCTGCAAATAAATAAGTTACGCAGTAATAAATCCAATGTAATAAAAATCTTTAACCCCATTTCTGAAATCTTCTTGCAATTTACATTAACAAATCTACCAAACGCAAAATCCGAAATAAAACCCGCATTCTCGCTTGATTATCTACCCATTCTACGTATGTATGAGCATCACATACAGCCAGCTCTCATTTACGATAAGGTAATGTGTATCCGCAAAGGAAGAGGGGATCGTAAGTATACAAATGATAAATCTAAGCGAAGATGACGTCACAGATATGATCGAGGAAGCCTGTGTGTTTGATTGAATGGTGCTGTAACACAATAAAATCCATACATACGTAAATAAATAAATCAAGCCATTTCTTATGAGGGTAGGAATAAAGGCAGTCGGCTCATTGGGTACAATGTAACATAGGCGCCAGATAAACTAACAATAAAGTACATTGACCTTTCCCTCATATCTCTTCGAAGATACCCGAACAATAAATTATGAACCATTTTTCATTATTATAGTTCTGGATCGGCTTCTATCGAGATTTTATAAGCCGATTCAGCTGGTCGATTCTGCCGGTCGATTCTATTGACATCTCACCGTGATCACTTAGGTGGAGTGAACGACAAGTGGGCTGTCATGCCATCTTGTTTGTATGGTTTGACCGCTGTCTTGTCGTTCACTTCGCCTAAGTGTTCTCTTCGACATGTTTACAGAATCGCACTTTTGTTAATATGTCGTAGTGAAGTCTTGGGTGAAGTGATCACATAGTGAGCGGTCAATCCATGTAATCAAGATGGAATGTCAGCTCACTTCGTGATCACCTTCTTCAGATTTAACTGGTCCGATTTCCACAAATTTTTTCCTTCATCGATGTCAAAATATAAACTGAAAAGAAAAGGGAATAAAAACGAAGCTGCTACGGCCAAGCTCAAAAAAGTTACGAGAAATACCCACTTAAAAACAGTAACTAAGTTCCAACTCCAAGGAATCTATTCCTACGTCCAAACTAATCTTCAATTACTTCCTCGATGAATGCATTTCAAGGGATCTGGACCAGATGTCTGGAACTGAGATAACTTCCATGCATTCGGAGCTAAGGATCCGGACACCAACGATGTCTAGGTACCGTTATCTAAGTCCAGCCACGGTTTAAGACTAAGTTCTAAATATATTTGGAGTTCTGGTGTGGTCTAAGCGGTAGGATTTGTTATAAGTTGGGTCATTATTTATGTTGGGGAAATCTTTAGTGCTGGATAAGTGATGGTTTTTGAAAAGTTACCAGGACATAGAGAGGTTTAGAGGATCTAGAATAAAATAGTATTGTATCAGCGATATATTCAGGAATTCAAGAAAGAAAAGTCAATAAAATATTGGATTGACAAAAGCTATCTATACTTCTATACAAATATTAAAAAGGTGGAGAGTTTGTTTGTTTATTTGCTTGAACGCGCTGATCTCAGGAACTACTGGTCCGATTTGTAATTTTAGAAAAAAAAATTTCAGTGTAGTTTATCGAGGAAGGCTATAAGCTATATAACATCACGCTACGTCTTATAGGAACGAAACAAGTTGGTGCAAAGCTAGTCTAAAATATTTTATCAATCCTATTGAAAGTTGTTGTGGAAATACGAAAGGTATTTTGGGGGCCGAGTCATCCGCGTCCGTAGGAGAATACCCTTCAGCGAATCCCTACACGTGGTCCCCGGGTGGTGCTAAACAGGTGACACTAACCGCCTCCGTGGTCTAGTGGTTACACTACCTGATTCAGACCCAGAAGTCCCGGGTTTGATTCCCAGCGGGGGCAAATTTTTTGCTAGGTTTGATTGGTGGTAGGATTTGTTCTAAGTCCGCCTGGCAAGCTACCACCATCATGTCTAAGTCTGTCGCCATAACAACAATGTTAACAGCATTGTTGTGTTCCGGCACTTAGAGGTATGATAGCCAGTTCCTCTGTGTAAGAGGATTCCGGGTGAAACTCGCTTCCATCTCCATCTTCGGCCTAATCATCACTTTCCATCAGGTGAGATTTGGGCCAAGAGTTTCCCCGTTTTGTATAATAAAAAGGTATTTCCAATTTGTATGGAATGATTTTGTCACCTGGCAGCAAAATTCAGTTTTATATAGTACATCGTTGAAATTACAATCAGATATGCATAATAAAAAGCCGCTCAAAGAGTGATCCAGAAAGAGTTTTATTTTTAACTAGTTGACCCACGCAACTTCGTCTGCGTCACATTTTCCATTAATGCTCGGCTCCTTTTAGTCTTAGCGTGATGATATGTAAGACTATATCCTTCCTCGATACATGGGCTATCTAATACTGAAAGAATTTTTCAAATTGGACTAGTAGTTCCTGAGATTACCCCCTACATACAAACTTACAAACAAATGTTACCTCTTTATAATATTAGTATAGAAAAGGCAAAGTAAATAAAGTTCACGACTGCATTCATCTATAGACTACCTTATATGACTGTCATAGTCTAGCTACTTGTCGATTCTATCGACATCCCACCGTGATCACTTAGGTGGAGTGAACGACAAGTGAGCTGTCATGCCATCTTGTTTGTATGGTTTGATAGCTCACTTGTCGTTCACTGCGCCTAAGTTTGCACTTCAACATGTCTACAGAATCGCACTGTAGCTTATTTTTAAGCCCTTATTGTTATTTGTTATCATGTATAATAAAGAGTATTAAAACCTATCTCTATCTCGGAGGAGCTCGTGGTTAAATAATAACAGCCACACAGGTCGATCTTCGAGGTTAAGCAACGCTTGCCGAGGTTGGTATGTGGATGGGCGACCATCTGAACATACCGAGTTTCCTCCGTGCCTCGGAAAGCACGTTAAGATGTTGGTCCCGGCTGTCATTTGGAGATCTTTGGCAGTCGTTACGGATAGTCAGAAGCCAGAAAATCTGACACCAGACTTGCCAAGGAGTACGGTGTTACCCAGTTAATGGGTTGTGGAGGTCTGGTAGGCAGCCGCTCCACGTAAAATACTGATATTCAGCTGAATCCGGTTTGACTGGAAGCGGACCCCAATATAGTTGGGAAAAGGCTAGGCCGATATGAAATCCTATCTCTATCATGATTCTTCAGAACGTTTTTGTCTCAGGTTCAAATATAAACATTTGTATAGATAACATTAAACTCAATATTCTAATTTTCTTCGTCGCAGTACCAATGCATTTAATATCCATACCGTTTCGAATGAAATGCCTTCTACTCCACAAATAAAAGAACTTAACGATGATGACTGCAGTATATCAACGTTTTTGCTCGCTTCTGTCTAATTCCTATCAGTGTTCTAGTAATATCACAAACGACATTATGACTTGAGCATTTAAAGTAATGGGAGTGCGTTAAACTTTTAATAGAAGCCTTAAACTTCTAGGTTATTTTAAGCTGAGAGAAAAAATTAAATTGAATTAGAATAGATTTGATTTTTGTCATTGTGAATCAGTTGTTGCCATGTCGTAGAATTGACTATTTCATGATGTTACTTTAGCTATGACTTGGGGGTACTTAGGGCACCCCGAGTCGTGATAGTTTGGGTCCCAATGGGATGACGGGAGCTAGAACGAGTGACCTTGTTTCCCGTTATACCATTCATGTTAGGTTCCTTTAAATGCTGCAAACAGAAACAGGAACCCTCGATAGAAACAAATAATTTTAACATCGTTGATTTTAGTAGTTTTTTTAATTGTGAAACTTTATTAACCTATTCTGATGTGCAGTGTAGCAATTGAACCTATGCCATATGTGTAGCCGATCGTTTAGAGTTGGGACATCGACTGCATTAGATGCCACATTCAAGCTATTAAAACGGACAGACGTGTTGCTGATGAGTTTGTTGGCCACTTCTTCTCCACAGCTATAACACTAGGAAGTGGTGAGGGCGGGCGTTTTGAGGGCCTGTGTTTTGTAAAAACTTGACGTTCAAAAGGTGCTGCCTCTTAGCCTAATTTGAATACATGACTTTTGATTTTTTAATTTTATTGCCCATTTTAAAAACATTATAAAACAGACCCATTCACTTAAAAGTCGTGGGTACATTTTCCTCTATCAATTTCATATTACCATCAGTCACTTCATTATACTACAGATTATTCATCAGTCACAGCCCTAAATGTGGTTAAAATGACAGCAACATCTACCATAATGCACGCCTCAGCCAACCATATTCATTACTGAGTCCAAGTACTTTAGGTTATAAAGAACTATCATGGAACACAGCACGCTTACTTAAAAATACAATCTAAAATAAAAAATAAATGTTTAAATGGTCTTCAGGGAATTTCCATTTAAGTAAGAAGTATACGTGTGTTAGGAAGTCCCGATCTTCCAGTATTTACAACTTGTATAAGCTATTAAGCTATACATTCCAAAGTAGGTATTAGAAAATATAAAGTAAAACATGAATAAAATAATGATTAATCAAAAGCGCGCTGTAGTGTGAGGGTGTGTTTCTGTGTGTGTGTGTGAGTGAGTCTGATAATCTGTGCATCCAAATTCCGCTAATCGTTCACACCTTACACCATCTCGCATCCGCCCTTATTATTATACGGTACTATTTTGAGGATGCCGCTATATCTGTTCCTGGCTGTTATTTGACCAAGATTAATTAATATTTGGTATTGTTCATGAAGTCTACCCGCGTAAATTGTGACGCCGCATACAAAATAGCCTGCGTCAATATAATTCAAGAATAGGTATCTGTACAATCTCACTTTTGACGTTTTAAAAAAAGGTATATGGTTTGACAGCAATTCACCTAAGTGCTGTACTCCGACATGTTTACAGAATCGACCGTCAGTTCACTTGATGAGATTGCTACTCATCTTAGATCACGTATTATTTATTTTATCGGTCGATTCGTTTGTACCGGCCATATTTTCAAACAGCTGACGCAGCAGCAGACTTTCACATGATGTTCAAAGACCATCAGTGCCTTGCGATTTTATTTGAATAAAACGCGGCTTTATTTAACCGATGTACTATAGACAATATTCTGAGTACACTAAGTGATAACTTAGTAAAACTCGAAGTGAGCACTTAGGCGGAGTGAAGGACAGGTGAGCTGTCAAACTATACAAACAAGATAGCATGACAGCTCACTTGTTCACTTCACCTAAGTGATCACGGTGAGATGTCTACAGAATTTACCGGCTGTAGTCGATTCCAAAACGCGGGCACCGTACTAAAATGTGAGAGGGAAGTTGAAATTGGCCTGGGATCTGTTTTAATTGTTTAGTGGTCAGGAATAGTATGATTGGGATCGTTTTTGTTCTAAATAAAATATTAGCGCGGCTTCACCTGCGTGAAAAGGACGTCGATTTTTTTTTGCATGGAACCCTAATGATTAAAAAAATATTACTCCTTTTTTTTAGGGATAAGAAATCATCAAATGACTTCTCCCGCTCTGGGCGAAGCGGGAGGGAGTGTCAGACTTCTACTGACTAAAACCCATCCATGTTCCTTCATGTGCCCTTTGTGTTCCGGAGCCGCGGTATCTCTTTCGAATAGTCCCGCAAAATGTACTCTTTGTGTAACATCAGGCTATCTTCAAGACACGACCGATACAAACAGATCGATCGACAAACAGACAAAAATCATTAAAACACAATTTAAACAAAAGTATGCTGTCACGTAGATTTTTTACAAAACTGTTATTTTGATACAACTAACAGACACATGCATTTTTTTTTTTGTGTATCAATGTATCACCATTTGAAAATGCTTTCATCTGACGATTTACTGGCTAATATTTAGTGATTAAACGAACTTACCTGTACGTGAAGTTCTATCATAATTATATATGATAGTTTTCGTCTTCGAGATTGACATAAGACTATGTAGTACCGCTCAGGATTTGCCACTTGTGTGACGAATCTTGAGCATATTATGCCAATCTCGAGGACGAAAACTTAAATATAATTGTAATTAAAGAGACCTGATACAACGTAAAATGTAAATTTATCGTCATAATCAGTTACTCAGTTGGGTTGGGCAAACTTATTGTGCCGATAACAAGTTACTTGGGACAAGAACAGGAAGATCACAAGTAACCGAGTTTTGGATATCACATAAAGTTAAAGTCAAAACGTTAAATGCAATAAGACTATTAAAGGGCAGTTTACAATATCATAGTTTACAGTTATAAAGTAAAGTGACTTTAGTGTCCATTTGTAAAAGTAGGCTAACTTTTCATGCTTGTGTCCTGAAAAAAATCTAATTCCGTCAGTTAGATTATCAAAAAATATTTGTCCCATATTTTTTCTTTAGTTACGTGAACCAATATTGACGAAGTTACGACTCTTTTAAAATTCTCAATACGTCACGCCGTGGCATAATTTTTAGCAGGTTGTGACGTCACGAGCCCCCACTCCCTAGTTTGCGTTGCGTTTTATCTTTGTCAGTATTCATTGATTTACAAAAACTAAAAATACGTGTCCATTATCTATCAGTACTCTAACTGACGGAACAGTTTTAAAATTCGTGGATGATGGAATGTGTGTTTAGCCTATTGCAATATTTGGTATAGGTTCATGAATCAATTTCCGACGGTGCGTGTTCCATGTCGCTCCACGTGTATGAAATAGTTTTATCCAAGGGGCTAGTTGTACTTATTGTTAGGCAATGTTCGCATTCCTATCTCAGCAGCAATCTGTCAAAAAAGCCTCAATTTCCATACTTTTTTGACAGAAGGCAGCTGAATTCTCACTTAGATTTATTAAATCAATCCTAATGTTTAGTTCTTCTGTTACTGAGTGACTAACAGATAATGTACAGCCGAAACTTCTGGTCGTAGAAAGTTGAAATTTGGCACGTAGGTTCCTTGGGAAATGTAAATTTGGCACATAGGTTCCTTGTGAAATGTAAATTTGGCACATAGGTTCCTTGTGAAATGTAAATTTGGCACATAGGTTCCTTGTGAAATGTAAATTTGGCACATAGGTTCCTTGTGAAATGTAAAGGAGCACTAAGAGAGGATTTTCCAAAATTCCAACGGGAACGAGAAAACGGGATATGCGCGAACGAAGTCGCGTGCAAAAGCTATTTCGTACATAAGATTCTTCCGTTACCTATGAGTGAGTGACAGACAACGCACAGCTGAAACTACTGATCGTAGAAGACTGAAATTTAGCATGCAGTTTCTTTGAAAAGTGTAAGGAAACATTAAGGCCGCAATCCGACTGGCATTTTACGAGCGTTGGCGTTTCTCCAACGTCCAAGTCTGTAGTGGCGAACGTTAACGTCGCGTCAACGTAACGTTAACCTTGCGTTTTTGCCAACAGGTACAATCACGCCACCTCGCTCTTTCCGTGTGGGCGCGGCGGGACAGCATGATTGTACCTGTTGCCAAAAACCGCAACGTCAACGTTGTATCTGCGCAGGGTTGACGCTGCATAGACGTTGGAGAAACGCCAACGCTCGTAAAACGCCAGTGGGATAGCGGTAATTTCTCGAATTTATACGGAAACCGCAAAAAAAACGTGATCTGGGCGTACGAAGTCGCGCTCTTGTCCGCGATTTCGTACGCTCAGATCCCTACCTTGTGTCCCTAATGTCAAAATAGTAAACGCCCTGACAGAATGACCAATTTCTATAATAATTATTCCTATGGATAGGTACTACGGTAACGTCGGGTGTCAACATTTCGCTTTGTGAAGCACTTGATCCCCGCTTCGCATTTTAATTAATCAACGGAGAGTGCTGGAATTGAAGTTTATATTGATTTTTCACGTTCCATGTCTACACAGTCAAGCAGCTTGAAAAACATTGTGTTTATTTAAATTTTTACAAATTGGATAGTTTACAGATAGGAAATTACTATAAGCTAAGTCGAATGATTGAATTATATAGTCAAAACTTGAACTAATCTAGTATAAAATTTGATGATTGTTGCATTTTGAGCAGCAATAACTATTATTTATTGTATTTAAAACTTTGTTTTAAAGATAAAAAAAAAAAACAAATTTTGGGGTCCCCATACTAAGAACAAATGAAACCCAAAAAAAATTTTTTCATCAAACCCATACGTGTGGGGTATAAATATATTAGAACCCTCAATATCAATATTGATGTTTCTAATATTTTTTTTTTTAAACTGAATAATTTGCGAGAGAGACACTTCCAAAGTGGTAAAATGTGTCCCCCCCCCGTAACTTCTAAAATAAGAGAATGATAAAATTTAAAAAAATATACCTAAGTATATTATTACCATGTAAACTACCAACGAAAATTGGTTTGAACGAGATCTAGTAAATAGTTTCTTTTTTAATACGTCATAAATCGTAAATCGCAACTTTTGCTTATAATATAATACTTAAGGTTTGTACGGAACCCTCGGTGCGCGAGTCCGATTCGCACTTGGCTGTTTTTTTATGTTTAATACCTCATAGCTCCGTCTTTTATTTATGAACCGATTTGGAAAAATCTTATTTTGTCTGAAAGGATATAAAAAGTTTTTATATTGATAGGCATGCCTTTGACCACAATCTTACCTGATGGAAAGCGTCTAGAAGTAACCTCACTCATCATTTAAAGATCCCTCGTAATAACTATCAAGAGACACAGAATTTGTAAGAATTGTTTGTCCACTCCTTTGCTGTACGCACAATAAAGGTATTCCCTAATCGTTTTGTTGGCATGGGTGGGTGGTACTCCACGTATTATTGAAGTCGCATTACCTCAAGTCTTTTAGTCTGATGATGGAACGGGTCAAATCTACCAGGCCAATATATAGCCTAATATGGAACATGCATAAAAAATATTTAGTATCTAAACAGTTTATCTAAAAATATACAAAAATAAATTACTAACAGTGGAAATAGAATCAAAATTGCCCGAAAAACAAACGAGATATAATTATTTTAAACAAATATATCTGTCCCTCTCGCGAAAACGCTGTTTTCTATGGCTGATGTATAGATGTCACGGACTCTGACGTCAAATTCCATGTTGGACTTCTCGTCCTAAAACCAATCTTTTAAGTGTTAGAACTTCATTACTGATGAAGATATTTAAAAAATATTTTCTTGAGTGGAGCTTATAAGTAATTCATTTTGTAAATAAAAAAATCGCGTGCATATTCCCTATTACGGGCTACATGCGATATCTTTTGGTTATTTTGAAACCGCTACAATCTACTTAGGTAATTGCTTTCTATATATACTTTACATAGTCGTTTCCATTATTAAAATCTATACAAGTCCCAACAAACAACTAATTTATTTCGTACATATTAGAGAAAACTATTTTAAATCTATGTAACATGGAAACAAAGCTAGTTTTTTTGGACTTAAACTAGAGAAAATTATTTGCTTTGAACACAACATACACCTCCCTACATGATTACTTTCTACCTTAGGACTTGGTTACAAAGAGACTTTTCCATTCTATAAAAGTCTCTCTCTCTCAGTCCTGTATGCGCAGGGCTACTATTTATTTTAATTCTATGTCCCAAGACCAGAAAGATTCGATATGATCATAAGAAAAGATTGATGTTGCGTTTAAAACATCATTATTCTTGCGCGGATCAGTAAAGGATGCTCTTGCCTCCAACAGTGTATTTTTAAATACATCTCATTTCGGTTCGATGCCAAATCTACTATGTTTTAAGCATTCGCATCTAAGTCGCAATCTGTCAAAAATAGTACAGCAAAAGAGGCATTGATGGATGTAGTGTGTAAGTCCATCAATGCCTAGTTGTGGCCAAGGCTTGTATACCTTTCACAAGTAATGCGTGAAAAATTAAAATACAATTACTTTGATAAATCCTTTGATAAGTTCCCTCCTTGATTGCCATGTTTCGGTGTTAGAGATCGTTCCATTTCTAATGAGTTAGCTATATAATTTATTTGGCCGCTAAACCACGACAGCTATGGATTTTCATACAACTTTTGCAAGCCGCTGCTCGCATGTATTTTCCCAGTACAGCTATTTCGATTTATCTTGAAGAAGGTTGTCAAAATTTTGCTCAAATTTTCAAGCATGTAGAAAACTTTATTTTTCAATAAAAAATATTTTTGACAGATTGCAACGACAAAAAGATGTGAATACGAACACTGCTTAAAAAATAGTAGAACTGGCGAATTAGTCGTTACCCAAATATTTTAGTGACCTGAGTAACATTCAAAAGACCCCAGATGGCCTCTTGGATCTCACTCTACTATTTTAGATACTACTGTGAATATTCAGTGCAACATGAAAATAATTTTAACTCAAACTATAGGTGCTATTAAAAATAAATACTACAAAACACTTCTAAGCTCTGCATTTTATTTCTACAAAAAATAGTAAATCGTAAGCAACCCTAGACCCAGTAGGTAATATATTATTTTCTTCTAAAAGCATTTTCCCGCACAAAGTTAGTCCTTGTCGCTATTATTGTTTATTTTTTTAGTTTCTACCACAAAGGGACCTTTTATATCGCACGAGTTGGGTCACTGAATGGGATATTGTAGTGAAAAACATAAAGGATAGTTGAGACATTAATATAATTTATTGTTTTGCAGCATTATCATTGTGTGTAGCAAACCTTTACGTTTTAAAAACAAAAAGTCCGTGAATAGTTTTTGGTATTTTGTAGCGTCTACTGCTTAAAGTTAATTGACCTGAAACATGAGGGACACACATTTTACCACTTTGGAAGTGTCTCTCGCGCAAACTATTCAGTTTAGAAAAAATGAGATTAGATACTTCAATATCATTTTTGAAGACCTATCCATAGATTCACCGCACGCATGAGTTTGATGAAAAACAATATATTGGGACCCCTAAACATTTACTGTTTTTTTGTTTTCTATTTTTGTGTGAAAATTTTAATGCAGTTTATAGAATACATCTACTTACCAAGTTTCAACAGCATAGTTCTAGTGGCTGTGACATACGGACGGACAGACAGACAGACATGACGAATATATAAGGGTTCCGTTTTTTTAAATTTGGCTACGGAGCCCTAAAAGCACTTTATTCTTTTGTACAGAATTTTAATTCAGAATGACTTGTTCAAATCATATCAAATCAAAGCATATAATTATTTCAAGTATACCATTTACAGATTCTTTTGAAATGTCAGTCAGTCAAAAACATGAAACTATTTGTTCGTTCCAAAGCTCTATGAAGTTCTAGAAGAACGTGCAAGAAACTCCACGGACACTCTTTTAAATCATTTATGATGATGTGATGTATTACGAAATAATCGTTACATATTGCACTTCATACAAAAAAATATATAATACTAAAGTCATTGAATCTATACAATGAAATTGTTAGGTTGCTAGAGAACTAGGACCACCTCAGACGTAATACCTACTATTACGTCTGAGGTGGTCTTTTGAACAAAGAGCCACACAGATTTGAGTGGACCTGTCCATACAATGCAAGCATTTGTAAATATAAATGTCGAAGTGTATAAAAACAGGTACAAAAATATAATATACTAGATATTGCCCGCGACTTTGTACGCGCAAAACCCGTTCCCGTGAAAGTTTCGGAAAATCTTTCCTTAGTGCTCGCCTATTATACTTCCCAAGGAACCTACAAGCCAACTTTCAGCTTTCTACGACCAGGAGTTTTGGCAGTGCGTTATTTGTCAGTCACTCAGTAACAGAAGAATCTTATAAAGGGTGTAAGGGACAGCCTTCCACAAATTAACAGGGTGCAATCAGCTCCTTATTTTGAATCATATTCCAGTGGAAATTTCCTCAGGAATTTTTTAATTTTTTTTTCGATTTTTCATTTTTGTTGCTTTATTTCAATGTAAAGTTACATTATCTGTATGCAGAACTCCATTAATGTAAATAACACAGCTAAAATGAAAAAATAAAAAAAAATCTTATGAACGACGCATGAAATCAGCTGTTTAAACGTAGCGCGGGCGCAGCTATCCTTTCGGAAGCTCGCTGCGCTGCCGTTCGCTGCGTGCATTTTGCAGAGGTAGCGATACATTGCGAGTGAGGTAATTAAACAAATCAGTTTTATTGGATTCCCATAAAGTTCCTGAAATGATTTCATGTACCGGTCAACTTAGTACGATATACTGAAATCACCCTATCAGTTTGAGGAGGGCTGTCCCTTACACCCGTTATATTAGGACATAAAAAAAAATGATTTACAGTACTCATTCGATTGGAGCTGAGCTCCAATCGAATGAGTAAATGAATAAATAATGAGTGAATGTTGCTCCTTGTTATATGGTTAGAGTTTTTAGTATGGGATAAGGATAAGAATGCTTGTGTTTAGGTAGAAGTTATATTAAATCACTGCTCCATTGGTCTTTTTTTTTTTTAAAGATGGGTAATCATCAAGTGACTCCTCCCGCTCTGGGTATGCTCCATTGGTCTTGTGGTAGCAAGCGCGACTGTCGAGTTTACCCACGTCCTAAGTTAGATTCCAAGGTCGGCAAGAGATATTACTGGGTTTTTTCTGCCATCGACATTCTAAGAAAACTTGGTCCTGAAAAAGCAGTTTATCATGCCTCTGAGGAGAGCCGTTTTGAGTAGACCCATGACAATCACGATAAAAGTTAAAATACGTTACCAAGTTCTAGTGATCCTTGGATCACTAGAACTTGGTAACGTATTTTAACTTGTCGCGCCTTGTCACGACTTGTCGCGCCGGGCGTTATGAACTACAGTACGATATATGTTATGGTTCTCGGAAAGGCTTTTCTCTTAGGGCTATTTTGCTGAACGACGCCCTTATCCAGATAGCACGCACGCAAGCTGTGCGCCCGCAGCCAACATTCAGCAGGCATGCTGCCCGCATGATAGGAAAAAGATGTATTAAATGATAGCATGCGGCAGCCCGCATGCGGATCAGACCGCGCGCGAGAAAACATGCATGACAGGAAAAAGGCTCTTTCAATCGCGCTCTCAGAATGAAAGTGATCTACCTCAAAAAATGTAACTTGTGAAGCAAATGGAAGTCTCCAGTGACCGGTCAAAAGGCCTACTCAATCTAATCATGAAGCAGACCATTTTTCACCAAAGGCTTTTGATGATCAGCTTAAAACAAATTTAGAAGTTATAATAATCTCTCATTCTAAGAGTGCGATCAACCAAACGCATCACTTTTATTAAAATCTATGCGAACTCCAAACTTTCCTACTACCCTACTTATCGCGTTTTCTGCCAACCACGATAGCCACAGAGCCGTACCGAACGTAACAAAGTTCCAGTCTGTTTGTTGCAAACGTTTGTGTTTCGGGTTTAGCTACTAAAAGTTTAACTTTGAGGATACCTTCATATTTGGGGTCCTCGTTTTGGTAATAATGTTGACATGTGTTAGTTTGGCGACTGCCCGACGTAAGAGCCTAAGTTCTGGCACAAGCCAAGTCAGTATAAATTCGAACAAATTGAAAACGATTTTGATAAGTGATCAAATTTAGTTAGAACAAAATTATAAATGTGGTAAACCATAACATTTCTAATATCAAAAACAGTAATAAAGCTTTTATAAATCAACTTCTACCGTGATCTTTTACGTTCACTAGTTACAAGCAACGTTTCATAATTTATTGTCCGGGTGTCTTCGAAGGGATATTAGGAAAAGGTCAGTGTTCTTCATTGCAAGTTATTTGAATTAGATGTCACCGGAAAATGGAAAACGCCGTAAACGCTGTAAAATATCGCGTGAAATTGTAAACTATTTTTTCTAAATAAGACACAATAACTATTAATTTGGATGGGATATATGGTTCCAAATGACTTTTTGCTTTTCGATATTTCATTTCTTTATTAGATAGACTCTAATCACTTCATCTATACTTATAATAAATCTGTAGAGAGGTCAATTCTGTACATGAAATATATTTCCAAAATAACTATCAGGGGGTGATTAGGGATCGATACTGATGCCAGAAATGCAATCAGTACAATTTTTGTCTGTCTGTCTGTCTGTCTGTCTGTCTGTCTGTCTGTCTGTCTGTCTGTCTGTCTGTCTGTCTGTCTGTATAACCGTTATAGAAACAAAAACTACTCGACGGATTTTAATGAAACTTGGAACAATTATTATTCATACTCCTGAGCAGGTTATAGTATACTTTTCATCACGCTACAATCAATAGGAGCAGAGCAGTGAAGGGAAATGTTGGGAAAACGGGAGAAGTTACTCCATTTTTTAAGCTTCCATCGCGTGTGCAACCTTAATGGTGAAAGCTACACAGAAAACATGTATAACGGAAATGTTCTCCTTAAAATTATATAAAAAATATCCAACAACAGCATATGTCTATCTTTTATGATTGACGAACAATAACACGTGTAACTCCCGATAGCTTAGCAGTTCGAAGCTTTCTGATTGTATTTGTCTACTCTTACGTTTATAAAACTCTCAGACGTCCCTAATTAACATTAATAAAAGTTAACATTACTAACTATTCCATAAAAAAAGAATCATAGAAATCGGTATAGAAACACCAAAGTTATACATGAAAAACGCTAATAATAAGCCATCGCGCGTGAATATTGAATCATGCTATAAGGCGGCTAGCTTGGCGCCTAGAGGCTAGCGAGTAGCTTCGGAAAACGGCTTACGACAGTTTGCAATATCCTTTAATAATTATAATGTCGAGGGTAAGATGGTTATAATTTCGCTTTACAACAAACGAGTAATATTATAAATGTGAAAGTTTGGTTGTTTGTTACTCAATCACGCCAGAACGGCTTAACGGATCTTAATGAAATTTAGAACAAAGATAGATTATAGTCTGGAATAGCACATAAGCTACTTTTCATCCCGGGAATATGTTCCCTAGGGATCACGCGGGCGAAGCCGCTGGCAGAAGCTAGTACATAATAAAGCTATCTGCACCAGAACTTAAGAGGGCGTATTCCGTCCACTAGCGCCGCCAATCATTTTTTATTAATTGTGGTAAATTTATGACACGTAGATAAAAAACCGCTCTGTAGTGCACTGAAGAAATGACGATTTTTTTCATTATATTTCTAGAAATAAAAATCTTAACAAGATTTATAACAATATTAAAGGAATCTGCCACTTTTCGGTGGCATAGATATTGCAATCAGGCACTTACAGCGAGCGCATTGCTTGCATAGGCTTATATTCCTTGAACATATTGAAATGGCAATAAAGTAAAAAAAGGAATTATGATAAAACAAAAATAAAATTCATCTTTTAACGAAACACACATTTCAGAATCGACTAAGCTACTACCCGACGCTCCTTTAATCTTGACCTGAAGCTGTCTTTACTTAACGTGACCTATATTTTGCAGATTATAACGAAGATGTACGTTGACTTCTAGTTTCTAAGAGGCTTATATCCGCCTCTTAGGTGGGATCCACTTTGGCTTGCGACTTTCTCTCTGTCTTGAACTATTCACATGATTTGATTTAAACTTGAATGTTCGTTGGCTTTCAGAACAAAGTTCCACAAAGGTAAGCTTCCCACGCAGTTGGTCTATCTTGGAAATGTTGTGTCGGTCTGTCTTACAGAGGAGTAAAGTGAACTAGTCAAAGTAGGTAATAGTCTTGAAATTGTATATAACATAAGTATAATGTTAGCCAAGTATGGAAATTTCAATAAAATAATTAAGTTTAATTAAAGTTTTCTATGTGTTTTAGTGTACCGACACATCAATTTTAACAAACATTTTGGCAAAATAGTTTTTAAAAACGTAATTTATCTGCCAGAGATGCGGAATTTCTTGAAAGAGTGTTGGAGGTCGGTGGTACAGAGTGTAAAGTCACGCAAACCTCCATTGAAAAGGGAAGATCATCCACCCAGGCAGTTGTTGTACCTAGAAGCTACTGCCCGATGGTTGATATTCGGGCGATGTATATGTTCAAATCACATGGTAAACTCTGCTTGCGCGATTTAAGATTTTAGTTTGCAGTAACTTCGATAGATGGCGGCGCGGTTCTTTTTGTTGCGATGCATATTTGCTCCATTGGTTTTTTCTTGTGGCGACATTGATGTCGCTATAGAGTCACCGAGGCCGTGAAACACAAAACGTATTCGAAGGAACAGGGATGGCTTTTAGTCAGTAAGAGTCCGATTCTGATTTCTTCCGAAAGCCGCACTGAGCTAGTGGTGATAGAAATTGAACTTAAATTGCAGAAAGATATGTTATTGAAATTTTGAACAACGTGGGTCTATTTTTAGTAGACATAGGCGAGAATGCCGTTTTTATGAGACAATGCCCGCCCGCACACAATTCAGATAGTGTTTGCCTATTTTCAAGAAGTCGGTATCACACACATGGAGTGGCCAGCACGCAGCCCCGACTTAAACCCCATTGAGCATGCATGGGACGAAGTGGGACGACGTGTACGTCAGCGGAAGTCGCCGCCAATCACGCTACGTGAAATGAAAGAAGCTCTAATAGAGGAATGGCAGAATATTCCACAGAAGAGTACAGCGAAGGAGAAGGAAAATAAATGTAATTTCCGCTGTACTCTTCGGATTAATTTTGTTGCGGGATCCAAGACTGTTCAATCGTTTCTCCTTTGAGTCGATTCTTGCTTTCAGGAGTTGTAGTGGTTGGGAATATGTGGCGGGTGTTCGAATTGCTCGCAGGGGATGAAATGAAAGTGGACTGTACTAAATATGCTTGGTATATTGCCGTTCTATTTTAAAGAATGTAATAGTCCCGGACAAACATGGAAATAGTGCGTTTAAGAGTGTCGTCCGTCGCGGTGGTCGTCGTGAAAGCGAAAGCGCGCCGGCCAGCCGGTTCGCCGCTCGCCGCTCGCGATGACGCGTAGGTTGCTCACGTCGCCTGCGCGTGCCGCCTGCGTGTGTGTTGGGTGTGATTCCCAACAGCGGGCTTGTCCCAAAAAGAGAATATTCCACAGCATCGCCTCAAAAACCTGGTAAAAAGTATGCCAAATCGCATAATAGCAGCATTGCCAGGTCGTAGAGGCAGCACAAAGTACTAAAATGCGTGTAATCGGCACATCTGTAACCAATCTATATTAATTATGAAAATACTGGAAAACTAGGCAATTTTAAATAGCGTGAATTTTAATTTTTTTTCATTTAAGCACATTAAAATATTCTTTAATTTCGTATTTATTACATAAAGGTAGGTCAGGTACTTTAGAAGATATTGAACCTATCGAGCCTTTTTCTTTGCGGTCCAATATACTTAGCAATAACCTATTGCTTAACAGATTCAATATTTCACAGATTGCACCCACTTCCCTCCCCACTCGTGCGCTGTGCGGTGTCAATTATATCGCTCTGTTTTTATAAATTCGGAAATCGCGTTGCGTGTTTGTTTTAAGGCTTGTGAATTGCTTTCCGGTGTGCCTTAGTGTTTTAAGTGCG
Organism: Ceramica pisi; assembly: GCA_963859965.1. NCBI lineage: Eukaryota > Metazoa > Arthropoda > Insecta > Lepidoptera > Noctuidae > Ceramica > Ceramica pisi. The sequence continues at coordinate 2,660,776 of OY982530.1, read as the reverse complement.
TGTTTTGTAAGTTTTTAAAGGTGTTTGTTTATTCATTTATTAGTAATTAGTCAATTTCTCCAGCCATCGGTAAGTTCATTTATTTTCTCTTTGTGTGGGTAACGCGAAATAACTTTATCGATCGTTATTTATCTGTTTCGTTTTTGTTTTATTTCATTCAATCGCGTCCTAATACGTTTATTTAGTGTTTTTCGCCGTTAATGATGATGTCAACAAACGATGATCCGCCGGATCGAGGCGGAGAAATATTTCGTAGAAATACTAAAACCCAAAGGTCGCCCGTGGCAACCTCCGCTAGTTCTAAACGCTTGTTCAGTGAACTGTCTCCAACGTACAGTTCACCCGATGACAGGTCAAAACGGCTTCACCAAACATCCGAAACCGTGGAAAGATCCTCACCCTTTTTAAATATAAGTAATGCGAGCAATACTGATTATTGCGACTTAGTTTCCGAGGCATCGGCATACCTGTCTAAAATTAACGACTTGGTCAATGATCAGGGGTCGCGCATTAACGTTGCAAATAAATCTGCCATCATGGACATGACGCAGCGAATTACGGGCATTGTTTCTATGCTAGCAATAAAATCGTCGTGCAACGAGACGAAGTTAGCCAGAACGGAACGCGAATTAGAAAAGGTTAGGTCGATTAACGCTGTCAATCCTAATCCTGTCGGTAACAACAATTGTAAAATTTCATATGCGGACTCGTTGAAACTACGTTTACCAAAAGTGGCGCCAGCGATTATGGAATCTCGTCCACCGTTACCTTGTGTGGTGGCTTATCCGACCGCGGCTCGATCAGCTGATTATAGCACCTCGTCCGCGACAAAACAAGCGCTTATGAAGGCAATTAAACCTAGTGATGACGGTTTCCAAATAGTAGGCGTGAAAAAAACCGCGAAATCCGGTGTTGTATTACGCGTCGCTAATGAAAATCAGCTAAAAAAATTGGAATCGGTAGAAGCAATCAAGGCCGCTGGTTTACGTCTAGAAAAACCAAAAGGTAGACGCCCTCGAGTGTTGGTTAAGGATGTACCATCTTCAATGGAAGATGGCTCTTTTTTGATTGCATTATTCCGTCAAAATATCAAAGATGAGCTTCAAATAAAAGAGGATGACTTTATAAAATCTACAAAAATTATCCGTAGGCGCACGTTAGATAACGGTCGTAAATGGATCGGAATTGAAATAGAGCCTGCCGTACGTAAGCACTTAGTGTCTACAAAGGATAAATTATTTATTGATTGGGCTACCTGCCGTTCTATTGATGATGTCGAAGTTGTTCGTTGTTTAAATTGTCAACAGTTTGGTTACGTTAAAAAACACTGCGTTAATAAAGAACCTACCTGTGCTAATTGTTCAGAGGCACATGAAACTAAAGATTGCCCGCACAATGACGACTTAAATTTTAAACCAACTTGCGTGGCGTGTAAATGCTTTAAAAAACCGTGTGATCATCGCTGCGGATCTCAAGAGTGTACTACCTACAAACTCAAACTCGAACAATTAATCCTAAACACTAATTATTAATAATGGATAGTTTAACCATAGGACAATTAAACCTTCATAACGATAGGGTGGCGACATCTGAGCTGGATAAATTGATTGTGGATTATAATCTAGATATAGTACTTGTTCAGGAACAGTATCAAAACGCGCGCTTGGGTCACAAGATGGTCCAGCTGAACAGCAAGTCACGTGCCGGAATTTATGTTGAGCGTTCTTCGAGCTTTACTGTAACAGCTATACGTAATCTCATGACGCCCCATTGCGCCGTGGCGGAAGTGTCATCGCCTACCTTTAAGGTTTACGTTGTGAGCTGCTACTTTCAGTATTCTGACCCTGTCACTCCTCATATACATAATCTCCGTCACGTCTTGCGGTCGCTCGCGGGCTGCAAGGTTATAGTTGGTGCTGACGTAAATGCATCTTCTTCCCTGTGGTATGGCAAAGTTCGGGCCACTGATTCCGAACGACGTTGTGCTGTTGAGGATTTTATTGCTGAGATGAACTTATCAATCCATAACACCCCAGACGCACCACCTACTTTTTGTAGCCAAATGGGCGAATCTTGTATTGACGTCACACTTTCTAGTGCAGACGTACGCTTGGATAGGTGGCGTGTTCTTCCTGACGCGTCTTGTAGTGATCATCGCCTGATCGTGTACGATTTTGTTCCTATTCTTACTCAAGGTTCTTCACACTTAATTGGAAATTTTAGATATAAGAGTAAAGGCGCGAATTGGGAATTCTTTAGCTCACTTTTTGCTTGTCATGCCAAAGACTTCACTCGCGATGGACTGTCAGCTGAGGAAAGTGCTGAGATAATGTCAGACACTTTCACTTACTGTGCTGACATTGCTATTGGTCGTGCATCTGTGACCAATATTCGTAGATGTGATTGGTGGAGTGACTACCTTGCTGAACAACGTAAGAGCTATCGCAGAGCGCGTAGACAGCTTAATAAGCTTAAAAAACGTAATGTTACCGGAGACGTTTTTAATCTTGCCATAAGTACTTTTAGAGTTGCCAAGTCGCGTTACAGAGCATCGGTTGAAAAATCTAAGGGTAATTTACTCCGGAAAATTGTTGATAAACTTGATAAGGAGGGTCCGTGGTCTCCTTTGTATCACGAGTTTAAGGCTAATAGATCGGTCGACCTTGCATACTGTGACTGTTCCTAAGTTACCCTAGGCTGATAAAATTTTCGTTTTTCCTAAATAACCCTAATAGATAAGGTCGGTCCCCCCGAAGGGGGAGAAACACGCCCCAACCAACGCGTGTCCCCGTAGGACTCAGACCAGACTGGACATCCTCCCGCCTTTTATGAAGTGAATTCCAAAAGTATGAAATAATCCAATGCCTTATCACATTGATAGGTCAAAGTTTGGATTGAAATATATAGTAGAAGGACTTAGGAATTCATAGTTATGAAATAAAATAGGAATGGTTTCAGAAGCTCACCATATAACAAAGGGAAAATCAATTACTCTATTTTAATTAATAATAGATCGTGTGAGAAACCTTTACGCTAGCGTAACTGGTATAAGGTCAATAGTTACTCACACGATACCTCACGTCTGCACCCATAGCACTCAGAGCAACACTTCCTTAAGTGACACCAGCGGCTTTTCAGCAACAAAGTGTCGGCAACACGTTTATAAGAAACGCGGTCCCTAGCAGCTTTGCTCAAAGCTGGAAACGTGACGAGGCGGCTTTCCCTGCGCCAACCGTGCGACCGTCCTTGTCTAGCAACGGAGCGACTAGTTCCAGCGGCAGAATCGTCGACATCGAGCTCATGGAGACACGGTCCCTAAACAGCCCTTAGACTGTATAATATGAGATAGATATAGTCAACCCAACCCCAGGAAGCGCACTCTTTGTACAACAAGTACATCTGTAAGACACAGTGTTCGTATCTGACCGAATCAGTGGTCGCAGGTCGAGAATATAAATTTCAGAATCAATAAAAATACAAATAGTTACTACAATCGAGAGTTATAAACTCAAGAAGTAAATATAAATGAGAACTTCAACTCTTCAAGCCTATAGACAGCCCCTAAAGCGCCCACCCGTTGCCACTTCCTAGTGTTTGGGCTAGAGAGAAGAAATGGCACAACAAACTCTCTAGCAACACGTATCTGTCTGTTCTGTTATACAACCTATAGACAACTAGGATTGCCTTCGGCTCCGTTAGTGTCACTGTGTATAATGAAACACAATATCAGCCCAGAGTAAATTAGAACAATAAAAGACTCACCCATTCACACCAGCACAAACACACACACATATTCAATACTAAATTCTTTCCAACTTATATTAATCTAATAAATACTACTTGCACTCGCGATACAACGGTTCTACCCAATCTCGCCATATGGCATTGACTATCATTCTGCGCACTAGCCTATCGCCTACAGTGTCTAGCGATTTCAGAGACATCGTTTCGTCCTAATCAATTCTAACTCAGCTCTCTAGCTCCGTATCCTTTCAAGCCCTAACGCTGAGTGACGCGCTTTTCCAAAATCACGAGCGTCACCGACCGGCGTCCTGTTGGGTTTTTTTGTGCAATTTCTTAATAATAGCCCAAAAGTGCCTGTGGGTTTTACCCCGGTTAAAGTGCACATCATAAGTGCTTTTTGTTCATATCTCGGGTTTCAGGTACAAGCGCCTTAGTCGATAATGTTATCCGCTAACGAATATCGACTCTAACGAATTGAGGAGAAGGTCGTATTTCCACTAACGTAAAATATTGCATTCGAATAACGTCTGGCAAATGGCGCGTTTGCTTCCCATTAAAACAAAGATTGATTGATTTCCTGAGTACCAAATCTCATGTTACACATTTCAAAAGCAGATACTTAACATATTTTGTGATTCTCGAAATTAAGTGGACGGCTGGCCCAGCAATTTATGATCCTTCAAGTATCTGGCAACATGTGAAATGTTTTGAAACGAATTAAATAAGTATTTAATTATCTAGGAGTGACGGATAGTCACAATACGTTCAGAACATTAAAGTAAATAATACACATACCACCGGCATTGAAGAAACAACTGATGTTCTGCTTGATTCTCTTATACCAGATGATTCATCAGTAAATGAAAATGAATACCATCAGCAGATCAGGGCGTGGGCCGCGGTACCACCTGAATCACCAGAGTCAGACCTTCCGTCCACTGACGAATTCATAAACGTTGTCAAGAGACTACCTCTCAACAAATCATCCGGTGAAGATAAAATATCTAATAGAATGATTATAGAAGCGTGTAAAACGTCGAGCGATGCGATTTTATCAGTATATAGCCGATGCATTGCGGAAGGTATTTTTCCTCGAATATGGCGACAAGGCTTTATACGCATTATTCCAAAGAGTGGCGACAAGCCCTCGGACGACCCTAAGTCATACCGGCCCATAACACTACTCCCATCTTTGGGAAAACTTTTAGAGCGACTGATTGTTCCGCGCTTGTTACCGAACGGACCTAAATTTCATAAAAATCAATACGGTTTTACTATTGGAAAATCCACTGTAGATGCGGCTCTATCTGTCCGTAAAATTGTCAACTCATCGGAACATAAATACGTGGTTGGAATCTTTCTCGACATTTCTGGCGCTTTTGATAACGCATGGTGGCCGATGTTACTACTTAAAATGAAAACCCGTGGTTGCTACAAAAACATCTATAATCTGATTTGTTCGTACTTTCTAAATGGCTCCGCGAAACTCAAACTTGGACATCATTCCATTACTAAGTCTCTAACCATGGGATGTCCTCAGGGCTCAGTTATCGGTCCATATATATGGAATTTTGGCTACGATGATTTCCTCGCGCTTCCGCTCCCGTACGGCTGTTCATTAACCGGTTACACGGACGATGGCTTGCTGCTCATTCAGGCAAGTACTCGGGCTGGACTCGAGAACTTGGCTGACACATGCCTACGTTTAATATCTCAGTGGGGCGATCGAAACCGTCTGACCTTTGCACCGCATAAAACCTATCAACTTCTTTTAAAAGGAAACCTTAAATCCTGGCCTAGTATAAAATTTAATAACGTACCCGTTAAAAGGAAAGAATCCGTGTGCTACCTCGGTATGCTACTAGAAAGAAACTTTTCATTTATTGATCATATAAAAACAGTAGGAGAAAAAGCAAAAAAGAACTTCTACGCCTTGACGAGAATATCAAAGGCTACTTGGGGTCTATCATTTCAAACCCTAAAAACTATATATGGGGCTACTTACTTGGGTTGTATGTGCTACGGGGCACCTGTCTGGGCCGATAGGGCCACCATAGGGGCGGTACGACGTAAATTACTTCAAAACCAGCGTTTGGCTTTGATATTCTTATGCAAGGCGTATAGGACGGTTAGTACTGAAGCCTTACCGGTGCTGGCGGGTGTTCTCCCAGTCGATCTTGAGGTGCAGCGGCGTGCTGCAATGTACTTCTACGCTAGAAAGATCACGGACCCAGAGTTTTTACCGCAACGCGACCGTGCTAAGATCTCTAGATTATTAAAACCCCAGACTGACGTCTGGGAGGCACTTTTATGCGAATGGCAATGTAGGTGGGAAGATTCCATCAAGGGCCGACACCTCCACCAGTTTTTTCCATCCGTTCGTGAGCGGCTGGAGAAGACATGGCTGGAGGTGGATCACTGTGTTGCCCAATTTCTCACAGGTCATGGCAACTTTAAGAGTAAATTATTTTCCTTTAGGCTTGTGGCCTCACCTTTATGTCAATGCTCTACAGCTGACCTTGAATACGAACAATCCGCACATCACATCTTGTGGGAGTGTATTCTTTGGCAGACTGAACGTAATGTTATGTTAGATAGTATTCAGGACAAATCTGGAGTAGTTTACTATACGGACCTTGTAGAAACCAGAACAAATTTCCGTGCGTTCAGGCGATTTTGCCATACCTATTACTGGAATCAAAAGTAGCTCACAATTTAGGACCCATTAGTTTAAATGTTAATATATAATCCGTGGTGCTTGGCAACTGGGCCTAACCCAGTTGTATATGTCCCTTGGTGCCTATTGGCCTAGCTCTAATCTGTCTCCTGCTTGATATGGAGGGAAGTGGAAATTATATTTATTTTTCCTACTCCTCCGCTGTACTCTTCTGATTAATTTCGTTGCGGGATCCAAGACAGTTGAATCGTTTCTCCGGGACTCGTCGGGTTTCATTAACTCGGCGTTTTTCTGGTGGTCGCCACTGTTGATTCTGGCTTTCAGGAGTTGCAGTGGTTGGGAATGTGTGGCGGGCTTGTCCCAAAAAAATTTCACAGATTGCAGAGTAGTGTTTCTTGTACAAACATTTGAAATTAATTTATTGTCTTGGCGCAAACATGCAAAAAACACCAATTTTCGACCCTCCTTTTCTTACAGCAGTAACTACAGTATAGTCAATAACAAATCCATAAATAACCACCTGCAATGGCCAGCCTGTTTATTATTCGTTCCGGGAACTCCCAAAAACACGTCCTCAACAGATCTTGATAAAATGATGTGCAAGTTTGGCTCCCTGCCAGCCTGTTTGCTGACCGTGTCCAGATTACGGACAGCAGTGTCGAGGATAAAAAATAATACACTGCCATTATAGTGGGACTGTGGACAGCTATAGCTGGATTTTAGGGTATTTTTTTGGCTGTGGTTCTATGAAAAAGCAACTATTTGCTGAATTCTATTGGTTGTAAAAAGTAACGGGGTTAATAAATGCTTTTAAAAGTTTTCTTTTAACGATACTTTTATCCAAATCGTTGATCGTTGTTTTTGTTCCTATCATGGGAACTTGGGCTGGCGAACCTTAATACAGGTTACTATGTAACCTAGCTAGGACGCCAGGAGTCACATTTGTATTATCTTATAAATTAGCTAACTTATCCCTTGTAACTGCAGACTGTACCATACTTTTTTGAAATACATAAATAAATAAAAATAAATTTTCATTATTTAATCTATACTAATATTATAAAGCAGAAGAGTTTGTTTGTTTGGTTGAACGCGCTAATCTCAGGAACTACTGGTCCGATTTGAAAAATTATTTCAGTGTTAGATAGCCCATTTATCGAGGAAGGCTATAGGCTATACATCATCACGCTACGACCAATAGGAGCGGAGCAGTAATGAAAAATGTTACGCAAACGACGTTGCACGGGTCAGCTAGTGGTTTTGTAATCGCTATAAAAGCTGAACGGTTTAAGAAAAACTTTGTAGTGACAATTATCTATAAACTTTGGCAATTGTGATAGTGACAAAAGTCCCAATATGTCTCCAGATATTTGAAAATTTACTTGAACAGGAAAATAGCGAACAAACTTGAATCTCTGAAATAAATGATGCTCGTGCCCAACACTGAATCCATTAGAATTTCAGTCTGCCAATTTTATCTTTCCCTGCAACGATCCAGTATTTGTTATACCTCCGGATTTCAACTCCGACAGGTCAACAAAACAGGGTTGTTTTGAATGCATAACAACCAGGCTTTTAGGTATAATTAGCTCCGCAACTTTAAATTTTCGACATCAGTGCCAACTTGCATTGGAGTGCAAAGAAAAACAGCGACAAAACTGCCGCAGAACGGACAAAGAGTGAGGCGTAAGTATAAAGTCTACAGAGCTTGGAGAGTGCAGACGCCTCAGAGGTAGCTCCTATAATTGGTTTTGTTTCAGCATTGCAATAGCGGCGATATTTTTCTAATCTCTTCGTAAAATTTATGAAGAGATATAAGAGAAATATTTGTTAATAGAAATTTCATTTCATTTCAAAATTTTGCATTTATTATTAACATTTTAAATTCATAGTTTTCGATTCGATTCGATTCAGCATCGTTTCTGCCTTTATTTTTTAACTAAATACAAAATATAAATAAATGTAAAATTTCGATACGGTAATGACTTCACATAAATCTATAGTGCCGAAACCGACGATTTGGGATACTTCTAGCTGCACAGGGGGAAATAATTTAAAATATTACGCACTGGATGGGTACGAACGTAGGCAGAAACGTTCATCGTTCTTCTCCTCAATCTAAGTTTTATTCTCATCCTAATCTATACTAATATTATAAAGAGGTAACATTTGTTTGTAAGTTTGTATGTTTGTAAGTTTGTATGTAGGGGGTAATCTCAGGAACTACTGGTCCGATTTGAAAAATTCTTTCAGTACAAGATAGCCCATTTATCGAGGAAGGCTATAGGCTATAATTATATCATCACGCTAAGACTAAAAGGAGCCGAGCATTAATGGAAAATGTGACGCAGACGAAGTTGCGTGGGTCAGCTAGTATTATTTAAAAAAAATCCGTGACTGAGTGACTGACAGAAGACGCACAGCCAATACTACGGGTCGTAGAAAGCTGAAATTTGGCATGTAGCTTCCTTATACTGAGAGAGGATTTCCCAAAATCTTAAGGAACCGGGAAAAAACGGGAAATGTGCGTACGAAGTCGCGGGCAAAAGCTAGTTGTGTGTGGACAGTGGTACCGGAGATGGTCGTAATACTAGACTACGAAAAAAAAACCGATATGTCTGCCAATAACATCCCACCCGCAGGATCTTCAGTTACTCCGTGATCATGGCTCTTGCAACAGTGCCGAAATGAAGGAAACTCGTAAATAAAAAGGTAGGTACATACATGGTAGCAATCCTGATATGAACTATTCTATTCAAATGACTCCTCCCGGTCTGGGTAAAGTAGGAGGGAGTGTCAGACTCCTACTGACTAAAACCCATCCGTGTTCCTCCTAATGCCCTTTGCGTTCCAGGGCCGCGGTGACTCTTTCGAACAGATTCCGCAACCCCGGCAGACACTGGCCCTAGCGGGCCCCATCTGCTTTGCTGACTACTCTTTGAGGCGCGCGTGGAACACAGCGCGCCGTCGACCCGGGCCTGATTCTGATCAGATGGCGAGCCACCGAATGCTCGCCGCCTTCAGGCCCACGAAGATATAAATGTAGTTAGTATGTCAGTATGTTAAAATAATCCTAAAATGACATCGATTTTTACATTTAGTTTTATTTACAAAATTCAAACAATGCCTGTCACAGCTATTTGCGGCAATAGCGACGTACTTGGTCCAGGATATTGACAGGAAAAACTGTTCTAGTCTATCCCACGCTTCTTCCAAGCTCTGCAATAAAGCCAAACGAAATCTAACGCGGGGTTCACACAAACCTAATCCGTTGCTCTATTACGTTCGGGCAATAAGTCAATCAGCATTGCTATCAACTGGCTCTGAGCCAAGTCTGCACCCGTCACTATGATGTATGGCTGTAAAGGATTCCAATGTGGAGTGCTTACTTTAAACTGGCTGAAATATGAGCTTGAAGCATGTGCTTGGTCTATATTTACATTTGGTTGTGTGTTTTGGAATGGACATTGGACACCACTTCTAGATACTTTTTATAAGGATGTAAAATCATCAAGTGACTTATTCCATTCTGGGTGGAGCAGAAGGGAGTGTCAGACTCTTACTGACTAAAATCTATCCTTGTGCCCTATCCTTGTTTCTCGTTATGCCCTAAGCGATCCAGATAGGCGGTGACTCTCTCGAACAAACGCAACCTCGGCATAATTCCGCAACCCTGCCAAAAGTTTGAAACCCTGAGAGATACATTAACTTACGACGACGTAAGTTTATGTATTGTATTGGCTTACTTTTTGACTTTAAAATTCCTTTTACCATAATTATGACAGTTCTATTTGAAAAGTGCGTTTGCTGTTCTTTCTCCAGCGACGCCTTAAGCCCTGATCCATACCTGGATCGGTTTAGGACTTTAACAAAGAGTTTAAGTTTATTTTCGTGTTTTATTTTATCTAGTTTAAACTAACCGAAAAATATTCATGTGTTGTTGTTTGTCTCATTTACAAAGAAAATAATTCTGTGGCATACCGCGTGTATCTGACATCGACGCACAAACGATTTCCATGGGTCCAGGGCATGATTCTGGACACCCCAGTGTTGGAATTTTTCGTCGGTTCTTTTCTCATTTTTTCATTTTTTTTCAAGAGTACCACAAGTAGGTATCAGCTCAGCTGAGCTGATATCTATTTGCGGTTTTATTCAAATTGCTCTTTTTAGTGAAAGTAGTTAATTTTTTTTTTTTTATTAAAAATCTCATTGGGTTAGGTCAGAATAAAGATTATGAGCAGTCTAAAGTAAAAAAAAACCCTTGAAAAAAATTACAAAATGAGAAAAAAAGCCGACGAAAAATTCTAAGTCTAGGATGTCCACAATCATGCCCTGGACCCATGGAAATCGTTTGTGCGTCGATGTCAGATACACGCGGTATATTTAACGTTCCATCATCATCATCATCATATCAGCCAAAAGTCATCTACTGTTGGACATATTCCTCCCCCAAGCGTCGCCACAACGATCGGTCCTGTGCGTCTCGCATCCATCGGCTACCCGCGAACCTCACCAGGTCATTTTATCGTTTAATAGTAAGAAACTATCAATCACTTCAACTTGCGATGATTTATTTCTGAAGGACTTTGTCATAAAAAGAACTGTGGCTGACTGAACAATGTAGGTATTCTTTAACAAAATTTTCATTATGGTTGGATCAAAACTTCACCACTCTGCAGAAATAAAAGGTTAAGGTTGTCTGTAAGAGATTGCCCTGTGCGATAAGACCGCCCATTTAATTGTACTATTGTTTTTATAAACGTTTTTCCTGTACTTGTTATGAGGTGTACAATAAAGTATATAATAAATAAATAAATAATAAAATAAAAAAATCAATCAGCTGAATCGACAGTAATTATTTTTGACACAATGTCATCGAGTTATCCACTAGCTAATAAGTTCAAATTATCAGCACAAATTAACTGGTGTGTGTAATTCATGATTGTACTTTAATTTAGTTCAGAAAGCCGTTGTTAATGATTTATAGTCACGTTTAATTGCGTTTTAAAATGTAAATCGACCTAATTTTAATCAATGATAATTAGATGTGATGTGCTTTTGTTGGACCGGTTTATAGCTGGCTGGTTTTTCAATTGTTTATTTAGTTTCACAGGTTTTAATTGATTGCATTTTGTGGTGTCTGTTGTACAAAATTACTTTCGCTATAAATTTTGTAGTTGATAAGGCACTCGTCTCACCGCCGACGATCAGCGAGAAGCGAGTAAAGCTTAAAATTCAAAAAGAGTAGGCGAGCAGCGAGTAGCCAGTATGTAGTTTCTATTGTTTTGTCACTCAGCCATATGCAATTGCTCTAAAACAATGATCCTCATAAATATTATTTATTTTACTTAAAAACTAACAATAATAAATCCAAAGCGTCGTTTACGTCGTCGTCACCATAACAACAATTTTAACAGCATTGTTGTGTTCCGGCAGTTAGAAGTATGATAGCCAGTTCCTCTATGTAAGAGGATTCCGGGTGAAACTCGCTTCCATCTTCGGTCTAATCATCACTTTCTATCAGGTGAGATTTGGGCCAAGAGTTTCTCCGTTTTTAACCGACTTCCCAAAAAGGAGGAGGTTATCAATTCGGTTGTATGTTTTTTTTTTTTTTTTTTGTTTGTTACCTCATAACTCCGACAATTATGAACCGATTTAAAAGATTTTTTGTTTTATCTGAAAGGATATACTTGCAGATTGGTCCCATTTAAATTTTATCAAAATCGGTTACGAACTTTGGGTTTTAAATCGAAATAGCTGGAATTTGACTATTTAGATGATTCTTTGATAATCGAAATTGCGTATTTTGCTTTTCTGCGATTTTGCAGTGGTGTTGTTAGGTGTGGGGCACCACTAAAAAGTGAAAAATAAAAAACTTTTTACAAAAAAATACAACCGACTTCCAAATAAAAAAAAACACTACAAAGTAAAAAATAACTTTAAAAAAATACATTACTTTCAAAAGTTTAAGAAAAAATGTAATTTAGGTGCTGCATACTGACTTAGGGCAGATTTCATCAATGAAACTGAATGCGATCAACTTATTAAGAACCACGTTTACGAGCTGTCAGTGTCATTATTTTCTGTGGAATATTGACACTAACAGTTCTTGTAGTAGATGTACAGCAGTGCGATTCTGTAAACATATCGAAGTGAACACTTAAGGCAAGGTTGCAGTACTGTGTGTTTTGACGAACAACAGCGACTGACCGGCGAGCGAAATAATGCCTATATTTTGATTGTTTTTTCTTCTTGGCGAAAACTGATAAAGAAATAATACAATATGGTTTCAACATTTACTTCAAAATAAAAAGCTCTATCTATTGATATAACTTTTATATATATTCGTGATAAAATCTCTTAGCAGTTCACGTTTAAAATTGTAATTTAGTGTCATGTTTGATAAAAAAAGTATAGAGCCAATCATTCTAAATCGCGTTTCTATCTTTACGATTTACCTGAGGGTATGATCAATTTTTATGTAATGATTTTTATTTATTAAAAATCTCATAATTAATTAGTTTTTCAGACGTTCAAAAATCTTAAAAGGTACTGCAACCCCGCCTTAAACGAAGTGAACGACAAGTGAGCTGTCAAACCATACAAACAAGATGGCATGACAGCTCACTTGTCGTTCACTCCGCCTAAGTGATCACGGTGAGTTGTCAACAGAATCGACCAGCTGATCACGATCAGTTACATTAGTGAGATGCGCTCGTAGATTCTAATCGAATCAAATATCAAACGACACTGCCTGCCTTTCCTACTTCAATGCTCCGAAACCGAATTTCAAGTACCACAAAGTTACACCCATGGCTTAGGATATCTTACAGTTACGAGTATTTCGCTACTTTTGAAAACTTGACAGCTACACTGCATCGAACGGGACGTTTATTGGTTCAATTCCTGGTAGGCACACACGAGACAGGATAGTTCTACTTCGTAGATAAACCTAGAATCAAGTTCGGTGCTAGAGAATTGTGCAAGTTTTGAAACTGGAACCGCAATTTGAATTTGAGCCGTGCTGTGCTGATTGTTTAAAGTTAAACGTATTTAGCTGATTTAGGAACGATACAGTAAATCTGAACTACTTTGATAAATAAGTGATTTTTTTTTAGATCTGGAAGTATTTTTCCGATTACGATAATCCTATTACTGATGAGAATGTTACACTATGGCCAAGTATTCTAAGGCCATTTTATGCCAGAAAAAATATAAATTTTTGCATAGGCGAAGAGAAAGCGAGAAAAAGTTTGTATAAAAAACCTTTATAACAAAAAAATATAACCGAGTTCCTAAAAAACACTGCAAAGTACACCTTAATTTCGGTTTTTTTTTTAAGGTTTTTATTTTTCACTTTTAAGTGGTGATACTTTGACGAAGTATTCTTCTAAGCAGAAATTGAAACAAGCAAAGATGCTCATAAAATAAAAAAAAACTACTGAGCCAAACTGAATAAAATGTTATCGAAGTGGTAAGTAAGCCGCATCGAATTAAAACAGAATCACACAAATCTTATTAGAAACCTCGGGAGTAATCGGCGTACATACCTACATAAAAAAACCCGCCGAATTGAGAAATTCTTATGGAAGTCAGATAATGATCGAGTCGCGGGACTGTTCTAAAGAGTCGCGGGACTGTTCGAAAGAGATACCGCGGCTCCGGAACACAAAGGGCAATGAATTAACATGTATGGGTTTTAAGTCAGTAGAAGTCTGACACTCCCTCCCACTACACCCAGAGCGGGAGGAGTCATTCGATGATTTCTCATCACTAAAATAAAAAAAAAGTCGGATAATGATCTTTCGAAAATATCCTTTTTTTGTTTGGATGAGAAATCATCAAATGGCTTCTTCCACTTGGACGTAGCAGAAGGGAGTGCCCGACTCTAACTGACTAAACCCACCCGTTTTCCTCCAAACGCCATTTATGTTTCAGGGCCGCGGTGACTCTTTCCAACAATTTCGCAATCCTTTTTTTTTTTAGGGATGGGAAATCATCCAATGACTTCTCCCGCTCTGGGCGGAGCGGGAGGGAGTGTCAGACTTCTACTGACTAAAACCCATCCATGTTCCTTCATGTGCCCTTTGTGTTCCGGAGCCGCGGTATCTCTTTCGAATAGTCCCGCAACTCCGGCAGGAACAATTTCGCAACCCTTTAGCACGTAATTTTGCACATAATTTTAAATCTGATCGTCAATTTTTCTTCACATTAATCCTTGACCTTGGTACTATATCTGATTGATTGATTGAGTAAGCAATAACTCGATTGAAAAATGATTTCGCTTTGATTTGAGACATCAATCTAGATTAGATTGACAGCAGTTTGAACTGGTGCCAGATTAAACTTGATATTTTGCTCTCAAACATTTCCCTAATCAATCACTTTGCTTAGTATTTTCCTATTGCTTTGCTTCACGACCAATTATTATTGAAAAAAAAATTCAAAAGTAATTTATTCAAATTAGGCTGAGAGCCAGCACTTTTTGAACGTCAAGTTCCACAAAAGACAGTCCCCCAAAACGCCCGCCCGTCACCACTTCCTAGTGTTTTAGCTGTGTAGAAGAAGTGGCCAACAAATTCCCCAGCAACACATCTGTCTGATACGTTTTCGGAACTAGAATTTATACAATGAGTAGAATGCGATAATTAATGACACAAAAGAAAAATAACAGCTAGCAGCTAGCACACTATGATACTATAAACAAAATACACACTCAAGCAAGTGTTGACGTTGAAAGATTGACCTACATAGTCAGATAATTAGATAATAAAAAGACAAAAACGAAATATATAAAAAATATGTAAAAAATAAAAACAATATTATATGAACACATATAGCCAGCTATATTACTATTCAGCTATATTGGAATCAGCTATATTACTAGTCTCAAATGAAGCGTCTCCCTTTTAGACCAAAAAAACTCGATAACCTATTTGGAAACACGACATCTTTTGATAAAATAAATATCAGTCTTTTGATCTTCTGAAAACTCTTAGCAACCGTCAAATTACTTGAAATGTCTGCATATCATCACTTACCATCAGGAGAGATAATGGCTTTTTTTAGGCACACTTTTGAACATGTAGAGTAAAATAAAAATGTCTGCCCGCGACTTCAGCTGTGTGTTTTGAGGAGATTGTACCAAGGGACTCAACTCCCGGGATAATAAATATCCTATGTCCTTATCATGGACATGGTTAATCTGTGTGCCAAGTTTCATCCAAATCCAATCAGTCATTAACACGTGATGAGGTAACAAATATACACACTTTCGCATTTATAATATCACAATACAATGATTTCACTAAACATGCATTAATCCCAATACACAAGAACATACAGACATTATCCAAAATGGACACGAGACGAGCGGTTTTTAAAAACCAATAGAATTTTGTTAAACACACATCTCGTCTCCACTCAGCTTAAGTGCGTGGCGCAATCTCTCAATCTCACTCATGGTCACATCGCCGTTTCCATCAGCGGCGATGTGACCGTGTGTGAGATTGAGCCTGGTCACGGTACATGGCGGACATGTGAGCTTTGCCTCGCAAGGTGACGATGGCGCGCAGTTGAAACCAGATCTATGCGGCGTGCAGTGTAGTCACACACATCTCCACCCATTTTTTTCAAAGATGTGAAATCATCAAATGACTCCTTCAGTCCTGGGTGAAGCAAAAAGGAGTGTCAGACTCTTACTGACTAAAACCCATCCGTGTTCCTCCTAATGCCCTTTCCGTTCCAGGGCCGCGGTGACTCTTTCGAACAAATTCCGCAACCCTGGCAGACACATCTCCACCCTAACCAGCACACATCTCTCTCATCTAGCCAGTACGCAACTGAAAAATATCTCTTCTCGTCTTCGCTACAGACATCTCCGCACATCTCTGCTTTGGTGGAGTCCGGGCCTTACACACAACAAACGTAAAGTATCACCGATACCCATTTATACCAACGACACATCACTAGAGACCATTTTGATAGTGCGGGGACAGATGCAAGTAGCCATAAGCAATCAAAATTGATTATTATTTCCTCGGTTTATGGTTCAACTGACCTCTTTACTCCGTTTTCTATATTTTGTATGTATTTATGCTCATTGAGCTATTATCATTTAAATTCAAACCGATGGGACCGTATGGTTATCGCGGTACATTTTCTATCAGAATGTTGGGTTTTGATGTAATATTCATGTTTTGGATAATGTGACGATAAATAAGTCTGCCTGTAGCCCTTATGTGGAGGTAACACTTGATGGTTTTCTATGACTTTTATGTTTGAAGCACTACCTACCTGATTTATTAGAAATAGTCGGGCTTACGTAAGATAGACGTGATTCAAAATAAGTAGAAACACTTTTTCTAGCAAGAATTTTTCATAACTCTTTTGTTATGTGCGAAGGATTAGTATGTACCAGCTGTTGTTTTTTTTGTTATTTTTTTTTTTGTTAATGATAGACATACGTCTGACCACTATGTCACCAGATGTAAAAAAAAAAAAAAAAATGATGCGGTCTAAGATGGAGCACGCTTGCCTAGAAGTAATTTATTTGCTCTTTACTTAAAGACTCCCAGGTGGTAGCTATCAGGAAACACAGACTCAGGCAGGGAATTCCAGTCCATCCGAAACCTAAGTTGAGACTTTTTCAAAGGGCCATTGGATTAATACTCCTCAACTTCGTACGCACACATCATTTTTTCCCGATATCGTAAGAATTTGAGAAAATCATCAGAGTAGTGTACGCCTAAAAAGTATAAGAAAGCCACATGCCAAATTTCAGCTTTCTACGATCAGCAGTTTCAGCTGTGCGTTGTCTGTCAGACACTCACTCAGTAATGGTATTTCTTTTTTTTTTCTTTTTTTTTTCTTTTTTTTATTTGGGTCCCTACCATGACGTCCTAAAACCATTATGATTTTGGTTTGTGAGGAAGATGCAGTTATACAGAACACATATCAGCTGATATTATCACAATGAAATCACGAAAGCATTGGCACAGATAGGCTAAAAGAGATGTTCCTTGTAGTAATATTCATGTGTTTTCAATACTCACGTGCTAGTTTTTTATTTGTTTTGGCAGGAGTGGGAAATCCTCATGGACTAATCGACCGCCCACACTGTGGGACGGCCGAGACAGGCCGGACTCCTACCGGCTAAAACCCACTCCTGCCACGCTGGTTGTCCTCTGATATGATCAGAAATCGTGGTTGCGATTTTTATTTCGCTTTCTTTACAATTTTAATAAGCTTATATTAGAGGGGTGGCACGGTAAACGTGAATACTATCCAACAGTCAACTATACTATATTTTTTTTTTCTCTCTTATGATTAGGTACTAACACTATTACTATATCCTAGTAGCCTACTTACTTAGTCTTATTTCTATTTATTACTATTTTTCCTACTTGTCTACAGAACTCTAAAAATATTTACTTATATCTACTTAACATTATGAGTCGGGGCAGATTTTCGACGGTCAGTTTGACGTTGAGCTGATGTTCTACGTCGTGCCGCTTTTGGGCGGTTATGGGGCAATCCAGCAGTCATGCAGAACTGTTTCCTCTGTGTCTGGTTCACAGGCGCACGATGAATTCTGCTTATATTTGAAACGTTTCAGGTATGCAGAGAATCCACCGTGCCCTGTGAGGATCTGGGTGTTAACACTCGTCAGGTCAATTTGACGAACGACGCTGTACGCCGCGATCGCATCGGGGAAAAATAGTTTAGTGCCATAGGCTGTTGCCCCCGACTTATATCTCTCGTTCCATTCGTCAAGCGTCCTCATACGAATTTGACGCTTGACGAATGAAACGGGGCACAGATCGTAGTCCGGCCTCTTCTTCGACCCTAAGGCAGCTTCCTTGGCGAGTTGGTCGGTTCGCTCGTTGCCCTCCAGTCCCGCGTGGGCTTTGATCCAGAACAAGGAGACACGCTTGTTCTGGAGCCTGCAGCGTCTGATGGTGTCCCATATTTCCACCGCTAGAGGATGGGGGGCAGAGACATTGGTAACCGTCTGGAGAGCTGCCATAGAGTCGCTGAAGATGCCGAATGTGCTTTCCCTGTGTTTGAGAGCCTCCGCAGCCGCTCTTTTCAGGGCCAATAGTTCCGCCTGATAGACGGTGCAAAAAGACGGCAAGGTAAGTTTGTGGGCCTTTGTTTCGGTGGCACTATTCCATAAGGATAGCGCCGCTCCGACCTTGCCCTCAATCTTACTCGGGTTGCCCTTAATCTCTTAGTCGGTGAAAATGCGTACGGCAAAATTGCTGTGTGCGTTGTATTGTGCCTCGTCTATCAGGCTACCGAACTGCAATGTGGCCTGTTCCGCAGAGTGTGGGGCCTGCAGGGCTGGAGCCATCCACTCGACCTCTCTGTCCCTTAGTGCGGGCTGGGGCATGCCCCTCTTGGTTTCGTAAAGCGAAGCAACTTCCCTTATCCGAAGATTGAGGGGAAGTATCCCAGCCAGCACCAGTGCAGAGTTCAGGGAGACTGTGCGGTAGGCCCTGCACAACTTTTGCGCGAATCCTCTCTGAACCACATTGAGCTGCTTGATGACCCCGAGTTTTTAGCGGCTGGTGCTCATGCGCTCGCGGCGTACAGTAGCGTTGGTTCGACTGCCGCGGTGTAAATTGTGCGGACCACTTCTGGGTGGAGTCCCCAATTTATTTGGGCCGCTCTAGCTAGCTGCTTATACATCGCTATCGCCTTCTTACAGGCGATAACTATGCGTTTATTAAAATTAAGTTTGGCGTCAATTGTGAGGTCCAATATTTTGACTTCCTGGGACATTCCAATGTCGATCCCGTCCATGCTCAAGCGTGGTGTATCGTTTTTCAGCTTCCGCGTTAAAACCATCGCAAAAGTTTTGTGCGGTGCGAATTTCAATTTATTTCTGATACCCCACGCTCGAACATGACATGTTCGAGAGCGTCATTGGTACGCCCCTCGATTTCTACTGCCGTTTCACCGTCGAAAAGCATAACGACGTCGTCGGCAAATGATTGGCAGTAGAAACCCATACCCTCCAACTGCTTCAAGAGCGGGTCCAGCAGCAGATTCCAAAATATTGGACCTCCAATTGACCCGTGGACGGAACCTCTGCTTGTCGACCTTATGCTCTCCTCCCCTGCGTACCTCACATTAACCTTCCTGTCCCTCAAATAACTGCTGACTACTCGCCTCAAATTCACCGGACACTTTTCCTAAGCCAATCGTACTTTGATGGCAGGCCACCATGCGCTGTCGAAGGCTCCCTCTATGTCTAGTGACACAAGTGTGACAATTTTCTTTTGTGTCAACTTTGCGCGGATGTACTGCACGAGTGTGTAGAGGGAGTCTTCTGTGCTCTTTTGGGTCATAAAGCCGTATTGGCGAGATACTGATCCTGGGGAGCAAGTAAAATTTGAGACGAGCAACCAGCATCATTTCGTACACCTTTCCTAGAACAGGCAAGAGCCCAATCGGCCTGTAGGACTTCGGTACGGTGTACGAATTCTTGCCTGGCTTCCTTATCACAACCACCGCTGCTTCTTTCCAGGCCTTCGGGAAGTGGTGGTATGCCAGGCATTTGTTTAGCAGCGCCAGGAAGAACGAAGGGTCGCAGTTTATAGCCTGGGAGCAAATTTCCGCTGTGAAACCGTCGGCTCCCGGGGCTTTTTTAGGGTTAAACGACTGCACGGACCTATCAAGCTCGCTTTGGGTAAACGGTGGGTCATGCCGTTCA
Organism: Ceramica pisi; assembly: GCA_963859965.1. Taxonomy (NCBI): domain Eukaryota; kingdom Metazoa; phylum Arthropoda; class Insecta; order Lepidoptera; family Noctuidae; genus Ceramica; species Ceramica pisi. The sequence goes on along the minus strand of OY982530.1, from coordinate 2,640,635 downwards.
TCATGACTCTACTCGTTTACCAATTCTTTTGGCGATGGTCCGTGTTGTCGTCCTCCTCTATGTCCTCGGGGTAAAAAAACTCAGCCAACAGCCTCACTGAGCCCGTCCAGGGTAACCCCTCCCGTTTGCAGAGGACTGAAGAGACTCTCCCCATCACTCGAAAGATCCCTTCCCAGACCCCTTCTTTGGTTTGCTTGCTGCAGAACTCCTTCCAAGTTTCTTCTTGTGCTTTCTTTACAGCTAACTGGTACTTTTCTTTCTCTTTCTGGTACAGGCTGACAACCATTTCCCTCCGGATCGGCGCTGCGTTCTTGATTCGGCGTTTCCTGGTGGCGACCAACCTCTTCATTTCAGCGAGCTCCTCGGACTACCACGGCATGGTGAGTGTTTGTTTGGACTTTTTTGCGGGTATCGTTTCTTTTCCAGCATAATTTGAGACATTTTCGTGCGAAACTGTCTCCAATTAGCCTACTTGGTGTTGAATTTTCTTGTGGTGCGTTCGATGCAGATGCTTTTAGATTTTTCTACACTAATGCCAAAACATGCCGTTGTGGTCGGAACTCGTGAGACCCTCCTCTATTCGCCAGCCATCCACCAGGATCAGCATGTCTTCGGAACACGCCGTCACGTCCACATGGCTGCTGTACCTGGTACCGCCTCTAATAGTGTCGAACGTCGGTGTCTCTCAACTATTAAGGACATGCAATTCCCACTCCCCCAAAGCCCCGCAAATCAGTTCTCCTCTCGCGTCTTCGCTGCTGCCACCCCACCAAGTGCTTTTCGCGTTAGCGTCTCCTCCAATAACCAACTTGTGCGACCCGATCTCTTGCACTATCCGTTGCATGTGCTCGAAGTATGGCTCCACGGGCTTGTCGGGCTCGAAGTAGTAGGACACCAGCGTGATCGTCCAGGCTCTGGTTCGGACCCCCACCACAACGATGTTGTTTGTGGTGAGTTGTAGGTACTGGAGTACGTCCAAATCGTGGTCGAGGACAGCGATTGTCGCCTTTACGGTCCCTTCTCCTCCCTCAGAGCTCTGGAAGACCCTTAAGCCCCGGTAGCTCTTCATTCTTCTCACCCGACCCACGTAGGGCTCCTGGAGCAGTGCCACTGCCACTTTGCGGTTTTGCGCTTCCAATAAAAGCTCGCTGGTGGCAAGTTGGCAACGTTGCAGGTTGACCTGGAACACTTGGTACTTGGGGTTCGCTGCGAGGACCACCTTAGCAGTAAGCTATGGACGCTCGCGCCAGTGAGTCCCACTTGCGGCGCACGGGACACTCAGTGCTGAAGGCACTGTGCTCAGTGTTTCCAATTTTGGCTCTGGTGCAGTTGATGCATTTCGCTGCTTCGCCAAGCTGTCTATCTCGGCAGTCCGCCCTGAGATGCAGATCACACAGTGGCTGCACAAGTCGGCTGGGTCTTTGCAGAACCGCTTGCTGTGACCATAAGCAAGGCAGCGTGTGCACTGCACCAGAGGCGTTTGGTCTTCGACGCGTACAATCTGGAGGTCTATCCGGAGCGTACCTCCTTTTATGGCCCTCCTCCAGATTGTGGGAGAAACACTGAGCACAATATGATTCAAGTGCGGGTTGCGTGTCCTCATTCGGAACTTTATGTTCATTCTTAGTTCCTCGCCCTCGAGGCCTTGAAGGAGCTCCCGATTCTGGTTCCTAAGAACTTTCAGAACGTCCTCGTCACTCTGTACAAGTAAGACATCCCTAAGAACCAGAAGCGGGTCCCTATTAGTCACTTCCTCGATGACGAGGTTCCCACCGACTGCCTCTAGTCGCTCTTTTATCTTCCTCTTTCCTCCTTTGTTCTAAACCCCATTATAACCTTCCTGTCTTGGGCTCTTCTCACCCTCTCCACTTGAACCCAACCCTCATTCGCATCCACCGCTTTCCTCACTCTCTCCAAGATCTCGTCACCTGTTTCCTTGTCCTCTGTTGAGGAGACAACCACGGAGTGTAGCGTCATACGCTCCGGTACCGGGGCCCCGGTTTTGTGCGCAGCCGCCACAGATGCGTATGTTTTCTCCCCAACATTGGAGGCCGTATTCAAGATCAGAGCGTCTTTGAGGAGTTCCATCTTAGCGAGGTTTTCTTTAATGAGGGCAGTGTTTTCTTCAATCTGACGTTGAAGTTCCCCTTGACTCCTATTAGGCTCGCTTGTATTGGGTAGGGGAGTAGAGGTAGAGTAAATTGAAATTAATTAAATCTAAGTAGGGCTAAGGAAGTATCACCCATAAGGGTTTACTCAGAATTTCAAATAGAGAAGATGGCGTTTATATACTTGTAGCTGTGTATGCATTTATAATGTATGTTGATATTTTAAACCACAACGTCCCACACAGAAATGACGTTGTCTAACGACGACGTTGTTCTCTGTTTGCGTGTTCCATGACGTCACATGTTTCTAAGGATAACACAATATCGCCTGAAGATATACCTGGGACTAACATTTTGACGTCACTATATGTAACGAAATTTAAATTACAATATGGAGGAAAACATGCCTGGGGGCTCGTAATTTTGTTTTAGAAAATGTAGAAAAATAAAAGTCAAAGATCTTCATTTTGAGACAGAGGTTACAGAGATGTAGTAAAAGTTAAAATGGATAAGTGAAATAAGTTGAATTATAACTGTCTAGAGCAAAGAAGCGCTAAAATAACTACCTAGAAAAGGGACAAAGATGTAAATTTCATTTGAATAAAAGAGACACATACATTCATAGTCGATAGCTGGCTGTTCACATTTTTTTTAAAACGCTAGCATACACTAGGAATTTCTCGGTATCGTATGTGCATTTACAAACATACAAACTCACATACACAAACAACCAGACCCGGAATCTGTAGGCCATACAAATATTTTTTCCGTGCCGGGATCGAACCCGCGAAACGCAGCGCCGCAGAGAATCACTCAAAAGCCATTGCGCTAACCGTGTCGTCAACACTGCCGGCGAGCGGCTCTTAGCACTACTTGATTGCAGCGACAAAAGCCGTCAAAGATTGTACTCGCTCAGCGTCACTCGCTCAGCAATGTTTTTATTCAAACCATTTTCTTGCCGTTCCATGTCAATCAAATCTAACTTTAAATTAACATTGAATCACATTTACGAAAATTCAATAAAATTCTCGGTTCTATGATAGAACGAGGCAGATACTTACCAATATAAACTTTATCACGAGCAGTAATAAATGATTTATCTTTTGAATTCATCAAAGCACATCAAATATTAGATTAATTATAACATTCTATGAAAATTATTGAAATGCCAACGTATTAATAGGCATTATTAAAATGATGATACAAGGCTTAACTTTGATCAAAATATAATTATCTTCCTTGAAACATTGTAAGGGCTCTGAGAATTTTCCGGCGTCGATGTTAAAATACAAAGTATTACGCAAGAATGAGATTTGGTAGAAAATATCGCGGAAACTAATGTTTTTTTCTCAGAGAAAAGGAGAAATCATAACCAATCATTTCACTCAAAATGTATGCGACTCACGTGGTGCGAAGATTTTATGCAATTCCATTGGTTAAAAATTCTCCGTTTCTCCACGACGCTGCCTTGCTAGCTTGCTAAGCTGTAAGGGCCCCCTAAGGTGACAGAATGAACATATCAAAGGAATAGGACATATAAAACTCTAAAAAACATTACCCCCTTTTGATACGGTAAAAAGTAACTAAATATTATTCCGAAATATATACAGCGTGGGGATTTCAATACGAAAATAAATAAAACTACGTATACCTAAGGACGTTCCCAGTCTACATACAAAAATTCATATGAAAATATCCAGTAGTTTAGTCACAGGAGATGATTTTGCTTTTTTAACATTTGCTACATGATGTATCTGTAAATACGGAAGCACTCACAGGTTAACGACCCCCGCATCGGTAACATCAAAATATTAAAGGCACGTTGCCAACTTGCTACTTAAAAACTTTCGCCGAATTAGTTTTTAAATTGAATTTAGTGCAATACCTTAAAACTATGGCATAAAAGCCATAAAGCGTGTCATCAGAGTTCAGTAAGAAAATATCGCATGCGGAAGTTGCTATGCACTCATATTAATAGAAAATTTTGTGTGTGCGAAAGAGAATCTAGTTTCGTTTGCTTATTACTTCACTTTCTTGTCGAAACTTGCAACTACTAATTTAGGTCACGGTCACTCAGTGTATCGCCGGAATCCTGTGACGATCCACGCGTCATCAATTCGCGGGTACTTGACGCGTCGTCAAGTACCCGCGCACCACCCGCCGCTCGTGTTTTTGTAATTTGTAACATAAGACTGTTATTATAAATGCGAAATTGGACGCTTTATTTTAGTGATAGGACACGTAAATAGTAATAGATATTTAGTGAAATAGTTAAGTGAATTGTGCGAAATTAGACGCTTAGATTTTATTGTGTTTTCGTGTTTTAATAAATTAAAAGACATGGCTGCAAATGGTGACCTACTAAACGTTAGAATTACCTTCTTCGACGGTGCAATTTGTGTAATCGTGTTCATGGCGGCCATATCGAAAAACGAAAAATTTAGTGACATACCTACCTACCTACTGAGTTATGTGATTGATTGAACAGTGATCCTAATTGTGATTAATAATTAAAATAACGCGTGGGTGGGAGGTGCCTGATTATTCGGTTAATAATCTGTGATTCAGTGTTATTGTTTTTACTGAGCATTAATAATGGCGCCGAAAGATCAAGTCGCTATAAGACCGCGCTGTTGCCACTCTTACAACAGGTTTTTTTTTGTTTTTTTAATCTATATTTTTAAAGGAACTTTTACGCGTAGCGTATGTCAGTCCCATCATACCCTAAATATACATATAGGCAATTATAAGTGGGCCATAAATTCGAACAAAACTTTCGCATCGACCCCATTCGGTTGGGCCAAGATTTTATGAATGCCAGTTTTATGCATTTAGTTTGTTTGATTTTTTTTATGTTTTTATTTAGGTGTTAGGATTTTTTGATGGTTTAGAATTATTCCTATGAACTAGTAGTGTCCGTGTTTTCATTTATTGTCGTATTATCGTCCCCACTCTGTATTTGGATGCTTGATTGAGTTTTTATTTATTTTTCTGGTAACTATTATGATTTGTCCTATCACCCGATTCCGGCTTGATGTTGAGTTCTGGGACACCCTGTATAATATAGTGAAAAAAAGTCAGAGGTATTGTTACATATGAGATTTTGTCCCTCTAGGGAGTAGGAACAAAAGCCCAGATGCAAGGTGGGTTGAGGTTGTAATGCAAAGAAACAACGAATTGTCTTAAACAATATAATTTTATTTGCAGGCAACTACCCACTAAAAATATAAAAATGGTTAGGCTTAGGTAGAGGTTAGGGTAATGCCAGCCAGCATAAAGTTCAGTCGGTGGAACTTGGGTAGTGGGGGGTTGAAGATAACCCAGTACTGTACCTATTATTTAAATTTAAATTAACTATTAATTGTTCTTAATAAATTTCAAGGACAACCTTCCAGTTTAGTGAATGAGAATTATAATCTTAAATTAATTAAACTAAATGGGCGCCAGGGACTTGAAGAGTCCCGGATCCCTGAGCCGACTAAGATGTTCAATATCCTTCCAGTTAAGCGTAGGTGTCGAACCCGGGGTCCATTAATTGAAGGTAGATAAAGACCGGCTTCTAATTTTGAAAACCGGGTAGGTAGTAAACTGGTTCTAGAATGAACCGGTTGAAAATTGAGGGTAAAAGTTAAATATAAAAAAAAACCGTCCCGCCTGCGCTATATCGCTAGGCGGACTCTGCCACTGCACGGTCGTCTCCACAGGAGGCGTTGTGTGGACTCGAGGAACGGGTCTCACGTCCAGGCTCCAGAGGCGCCTCTAGATCCTGGCGGCGAGACGAATCTCTCGAGTTGCCTCACCTGGAATTGACAACACGGGGAGCCTATTATATATGGGGAAGCTACGGTACTTTCCCTGAGAAGGAATAAAGGGGTCCGAGCTAGGAAATCTAAAGGATAAAACAATAGCCGGACCACGTGGCCTATTGCAAACACAACACAATTAGCTACGACTTTCAACGCTAACCTTGCATGGTTGGACAATAAGAAACCCACGGGGGTGCAAAACTTACGGTTGATTAGGGCTGAAGACACTTGGCTGCAAGCTTCGACCGGCTGGGAGACGGGTCCGCCTAATTTCCTTAGCGAATCCTTTCAAAACATGGAGTCCTGTAATAAATATCCAGGGATCACAACAATATCCTTTTAAACGACCTTGGAAGGTCTCGAAGATCACTTTCAAACACTCTTTCAACAAAATTCCTACCTTTAAGACACGAGGGCAAGAACGCTGTGTGTGTCCAGCGTGGTAGATGGAAAAATTATCGATTGTTTGTCCTGTCAAGCATTTCAACCAGAACAAGACAGCCCACTTAGAAAAACTCCTCTTTTTCTAGGTAAAACATGTGGGAACTCGGGTGACTGAATCACTACAACAAGATATTAAATTCCTGGAAAAATCCCTAACAACCGTCTAACTTGACGTTTACACCCTGGAACAATAATAATAATCAGGATCCAAGCTAACAAACTCATCATTTCCCACTTCCAACACTATCGTTTGTCTTGAGTGGGGTAATTCTTTGATAAAATCGGCTAATTGAGAATGTACAACCTGGCCACACCAAGCCAGTGACAAACCATAGACAATGTGGTTTTCGAAATTTCTAGAACAATGTCTATTATGAAAAAATAATTACATTTCCGTCTATGGTTAAAAGACCAGTGTCTTTTCACCAAAAGCCGAAAACTATTAAGGATTGGTCTATACGATATTAGTATTAGTTTCCAAGCAATCTGACAAAATCAACTAATAATATCGATTAAACTACAACTTTGAATCGGCAACCGCTAGAGGTCGCCTCCAACTGACAGAGACTGACGTTTCAACAGAATGACATTTGCAATGTCAACAGTCACAACATTATGATATGACGTATTTATATTATTGTGAAAATCTGTTTATTTAGGGTTTAGAAAAGTGATTTATCGACAGAAAGTGTTATCATTAGGGTCTAGTGACGCCGTAAAAATGAAGCAAATAACTCCTTTCATAAATCGCAAGCCAAAGTCAGTTGCACAAACTACAATGATCATTTTACTTGGAAACCTAAGGTAAATGTTAGGACCAAGAAAAACAACGTAACAGTACCTCCCCAACCACCAGAGATTTGACCCGATAGGGCAAATCTCGAAGCTGGCCCTCCAGCGTCAAAGCCAATTCAAAAGAACTAAGCACGCCTACAACAATCCACAATGCTCATCCCTAAAAACAGGAACTGAGAAAGAAAAGAAAAAAAAACGTCGAAACTGGTGCACGATTAGGCAGTTAAGGCATATACTAACAACAAAAATGTTATATCTGTGGAATACATTAAATAGCGCCACCCCTGGAGCGAGTCTAATCCATTTACAAACATGGTAAAAGACAAGCTCCAAAAAAAGTGTAGTGTTACTCCTGTAGCGAGTCTAATCCATTTACAAACATGGTAAAAGACAAGCTCCAAAAAAGAGTAGAAATGTGTAAGAATCTGCTGAAGAAGTAATATCTTAGTCTGACCTACTATAATTATATAGGAGAGACCACCCTACCCAATCGTACACCAAAGTCAACCTACACATCCTCTAACTAATAGTGATGACCGCCGCGAACAACGCCGAGCCGGTACACAATCAATACCCTAAAGTAAATAAGTAACTACTACAAACTAATTAGAATTGGCTAACCGTCTTCCTGAAATGGAATGTGACGGTAATTCGCCCCCTGTAAATAAAATACCATCTAAAAACGTTTTCCAACAATGCAGCCTACACGCCCGCCATTAAGGCCTCCTAACTCAGGACTATCATTATGCTGCCTTACCAGCAATCCGGAGATTCAAACACTCTTCGAAAGAGTTAAATCTACAATAATGAGTGACCAACAACAACTTTAATCAGTCGTCTATTGGTGCTTAAAACGCAGCTCACAAATGTGTTCACAGTTGGATCCTGTGTAACACTACGAACTGCAAAGAACAGTGTAAACTGTATTTAATCTGACATAGTTATAAAAGTGTGGCCATATGCCACAAGATAATTTATGTTTAAATTACCATAAATTATAAGATAAAGTTAATCCTCGCCACATGGTGATTTTAAATTCTTGGTATGCCATGTGCCGAGGCCCTTTCCGGAACTACACGGAACATACCTAATTAAATAAGTTCCCTAATATGAACACGTAGTTCCTCTACGGTTGAAGTTGGTTTCGCGTCTCGAACCAAAACCTCAAATGTAAGCTCGTCCTTGCGAAGCAAATCAAACTTAATAGTAAGTTCCATTTTGATAAATTAAAAATAAATTGAAAGTAACCAAACTTAATACTGGCTGTCACAATGTACAATTTCAAATAATTTGCAGATATTATGCTTAATATAGGCAGTTACACAACCATAATCTTTGATTAATTTGTAGTTATTTGTACAAGTAAATTGTACAAGTAAAGTAAATTGTATAAGTAAAGTAAATTGTACAAGTAAAGTTAATTTTATAAGTATAGGTAAATTGTATAAGTAAAGTGTATAAAACGGTACAAACATATAGACTAGAACATGTTTACAAAGGATTCGGCGTGACGGTTTTTTCCTTAAAAATATCTAAAACTGGAAGGTCGTAGAAACAGTACTTGGGGTTGTAAGGTACAGCAATAGACGTAACCTCTATCTTCAACCAATACACACGTTGGTCGCCACTGTTACATATGAGATTTTGTCCCTCTAGGGAGTAGGAACAAAAGCCCAGATGCAAGGTGGGTTGAGGTTGTAATGCAAAGAAACAACGAATTGTCTTAAACAATATAATTTTATTTGCAGGCAACTACCCACTAAAAATATAAAAATGGTTAGGCTTAGGTAGAGGTTAGGGTAATGCCAGCCAGCATAAAGTTCAGTCGGTGGAACTTGGGTAGTGGGGGGTTGAAGATAACCCAGTACTGTACCTATTATTTAAATTTAAATTAACTATTAATTGTTCTTAATAAATTTCAAGGACAACCTTCCAGTTTAGTGAATGAGAATTATAATCTTAAATTAATTAAACTAAATGGGCGCCAGGGACTTGAAGAGTCCCGGATCCCTGAGCCGACTAAGATGTTCAATATCCTTCCAGTTAAGCGTAGGTGTCGAACCCGGGGTCCATTAATTGAAGGTAGATAAAGACCGGCTTCTAATTTTGAAAACCGGGTAGGTAGTAAACTGGTTCTAGAATGAACCGGTTGAAAATTGAGGGTAAAAGTTAAATATAAAAAAAAACCGTCCCGCCTGCGCTATATCGCTAGGCGGACTCTGCCACTGCACGGTCGTCTCCACAGGAGGCGTTGTGTGGACTCGAGGAACGGGTCTCACGTCCAGGCTCCAGAGGCGCCTCTAGATCCTGGCGGCGAGACGAATCTCTCGAGTTGCCTCACCTGGAATTGACAACACGGGGAGCCTATTATATATGGGGAAGCTACGGTACTTTCCCTGAGAAGGAATAAAGGGGTCCGAGCTAGGAAATCTAAAGGATAAAACAATAGCCGGACCACGTGGCCTATTGCAAACACAACACAATTAGCTACGACTTTCAACGCTAACCTTGCATGGTTGGACAATAAGAAACCCACGGGGGTGCAAAACTTACGGTTGATTAGGGCTGAAGACACTTGGCTGCAAGCTTCGACCGGCTGGGAGACGGGTCCGCCTAATTTCCTTAGCGAATCCTTTCAAAACATGGAGTCCTGTAATAAATATCCAGGGATCACAACAATATCCTTTTAAACGACCTTGGAAGGTCTCGAAGATCACTTTCAAACACTCTTTCAACAAAATTCCTACCTTTAAGACACGAGGGCAAGAACGCTGTGTGTGTCCAGCGTGGTAGATGGAAAAATTATCGATTGTTTGTCCTGTCAAGCATTTCAACCAGAACAAGACAGCCCACTTAGAAAAACTCCTCTTTTTCTAGGTAAAACATGTGGGAACTCGGGTGACTGAATCACTACAACAAGATATTAAATTCCTGGAAAAATCCCTAACAACCGTCTAACTTGACGTTTACACCCTGGAACAATAATAATAATCAGGATCCAAGCTAACAAACTCATCATTTCCCACTTCCAACACTATCGTTTGTCTTGAGTGGGGTAATTCTTTGATAAAATCGGCTAATTGAGAATGTACAACCTGGCCACACCAAGCCAGTGACAAACCATAGACAATGTGGTTTTCGAAATTTCTAGAACAATGTCTATTATGAAAAAATAATTACATTTCCGTCTATGGTTAAAAGACCAGTGTCTTTTCACCAAAAGCCGAAAACTATTAAGGATTGGTCTATACGATATTAGTATTAGTTTCCAAGCAATCTGACAAAATCAACTAATAATATCGATTAAACTACAACTTTGAATCGGCAACCGCTAGAGGTCGCCTCCAACTGACAGAGACTGACGTTTCAACAGAATGACATTTGCAATGTCAACAGTCACAACATTATGATATGACGTATTTATATTATTGTGAAAATCTGTTTATTTAGGGTTTAGAAAAGTGATTTATCGACAGAAAGTGTTATCATTAGGGTCTAGTGACGCCGTAAAAATGAAGCAAATAACTCCTTTCATAAATCGCAAGCCAAAGTCAGTTGCACAAACTACAATGATCATTTTACTTGGAAACCTAAGGTAAATGTTAGGACCAAGAAAAACAACGTAACAGTATTTTTATATTTTTTCAATTTCCACCAAAAAATAAATTAAAAAGTTGTTATAAAAATATATTGAGGTAACTCTTAAAAACAAATACAATTATAAGCAATCGTTAACTTTTTTAAAGAAGCTTCTGTCCTATCTACCAGATAATGCTACAACTACACTCAAAGTTAAATTACATTTCCCGCTTTCGGTGCTGCTCAGAACACACCCTTATCTACTGTTTCCTCTCAGCAACTTTACATAAGGTAAACTTGGGCAATAAATTAATTGTAACGAGATAGCTATGGACGATAGCTCCGCCGTCTCTTATTAAAATTTTAAACCAATTACAGTACTGAATTGGGAAAGGAGTATAATTTGTTGTGTTGGTAGACATGAGAGTATTGTTTGAGTAAATTATGGCTGCATTTCAGTAATCAATAGTTAACTAATCAATGTAGTACAGCCGGTCGATTACGTAAATATGTCGAAGTGAACGACAAGTGAGCTGTCAAACACTACAAATAAGTTAGAATGACAGCTCACTTGTCGTTCACTCCACCTAAGTATACACGGTGAGATGTCGACAGAAAAGTCCGGTTCTATTGGATAAGGCGGCCGCCTTTTTCCGTAGCAAAATGGCAAAAACGAAACCCTTATAGATTCGTCATGTCTGTCTGTCCGTCCGTCCGTATGACACAGACACTTTTCTTTAAAAATGCTATTGAGGTTTCTAATATCATTTTTTTCTAAACTGAATAGTTTGCGCGAGAGACACTACCAAAGTGGTAAAATGTGTCACCCCCTTAATTTCTAAAATAAGAAAATGATAAAACTAAAAAAAATGTATGATGTACATTACCATGTAAACTACCAGCGAAAAATGGCTTCAACGAGATCTAGTGAGTAGTTTTTTTTAATACGTCATAAATCGTAAATCGCAACTAGATTTTGACTTCCTCGTACTCATATGTATTTTTTATTTGAGAGAGGTTTGCTTTTGACTCTAGTCTAGGTCATAGATGACAGAAACAAAGTCTTCGATGGAGCGAGCTTACCCAGAAGTAGCCTGTTCACTCAAACTTTGAAAAAACTAGGGTTGTAAGCATTCGGAAACACAGACGCAGTCAGAGAGTTCCACTCCTTAGCGAAGCGAAGCTCTTAGTGCGAGTTGGTGGAATAGCAACAAGGTAGGGATGGCAAGTTGCAGTGCGTCTGGATGTCCGATGGTAGAAGGTGGCTGGTGGGATGAGGTCTTACCTTCCCTGTATTTTGATAAAACAAGACGAAACAGAATGAATCAAATTGGTCCAGCCGTTCACACGTCATGCCGTGACCGAGGGAAGTAGGTATTAATTTTAAAAGATATACATAAATCAATGCTGGACACTCTTATACCTAGGGGTAGGTGTGAGTGGCCAAACTATTCTCAAGAAGACTGCGGATACGTCAGTCGTGCACTTAAATTAGAAACAAACAACTAGGAACTGCATCAACTTTTATTTATAAAATCGTATTTTTCACATGAGTATTTTTTTTTTTTAATTATATTCATGGTTTTCGTATAAAATGTCATAAATGTTTTCAGAATACAATAAGCATAATTACGTACACTTGGGGAGGCCTTTATCCAGCAGTTGACGTCTTTCGACTGATGATGTATAACTTACAAAACTGAGAGAATTCATTCAAACTCGTGAATAAATAAATTAAATAGTACACTGTAATCCTAGGCTGAGTATTTAGTCCCGTAGATGGCGTTTGGCGCCCGAGGGTAGCGAGGGCGTTAGTAGTTTGAAGGACTGAATTAGCACTGTGCTTTTCATTGCAAAAGAGGAAAGTATAAATAAAACACGAATTAGCTAAAGAAATATTCCATATCTGAATCTGACGAACTCTTAGTGTTAATACAAATTTCTGCTATACAAAAGTTCGATCAAAACTCGAAAAAACAGCTAAAGATCGGATTGCCGCTTTCCCGATTATTTTGTTTTTTTTTTCTTTGACCGGTCAGCTATTCGGCGACAACATTTTCATCATTGTTTTTTATGATTCGACGGCTGTCCGTTGAAGACGATTAACCCTAGGGCTGCAAAGTATTACTTTCAACCCGCTACTCAGGCAACTTCAGGCCTACTTTCCGAGTATGAGTAATGAAGAAAATTTTTCATTCTGTCTAACTCCTGTTATATTACAATATCAAAAGCAAATATTTATGTACCCTTTCACCACACCTACCCAAAAATGCAAAACGCTTTCCCGCAACGTGTCACCACCTCCGCGACACAAAAGAAACAGAAAACTATTTCGTCAAAAATCGACACACGCTCCTACCGAAAACAAACAATAACAATGACAAATATTTGCATCGAAGCAAAATCGTTTCTCGTACTACAATATTTGTTATCCCTATGAGGTAAACATTCTCTAAAGAAAAGAATTCAGTTAACCGTAAAATGGGGAAATTCCTTTCGGAATCTTCGTGGGCGGGTCGACGTTGATACATCGTAAAGAAGATGTGAATGCAATCTTGAAAGTGTATTTACTTATTGAGGTGTTCAAGGGTCTATGGAAGAATTTTAAGATTTAAGATTCAAATAATTTATTTCAAATAAACCATTTACTGTCAGTCAAAAACATGAAACTGTTTGCACGTTCCAAAGCGTAGATCTCTATGAACAAGAACGTGCAAGAAACTCTACTACAATAGGTCTTAATAAGAATTCGAAAGGGCCATGAATGATAAGGGATGGGTACACGCAGTACGTACTTATGTATTAATTTTCACACTTACATCCGTCTATTTATAGGTGTGGACTTAAATACAATAGTCAGGATTGCCGACGGCCTTGATGCAAAGGGCAATTTTAACAGACTTCAAAATTCAGGTACTCAATTCTTGGGAACCGTTATGTATGTTCCCCGATTACTCGAAGATGGCTGGTCTGTGGGACCAGATGACCTGTAAATAAGATAGCCTTAGCAAACGATGGATGCAAGAGCAACAAGACCATGTTACAACCGATATTTTTAGTCTTGCATCCATATTTTTTTGAAGTTATACATTAACTGGGAACTTGCTTCTTTCCTCGTATCTGTACAATAAACTATGTTCACAAAACTACATCGTTAGAAAATCTAGATTTGTACATGATCTGGAACCGCCAATCAGGCATTTTTTTTTAATATTCGTTGCTTTCTTTGTTTCTGAAGAAAACAAGAAAAATGAATAGCTTAAAAATAAGATATTATTGGCCTCTGCCCCATGTTATGACTACCAAAAAAAGGCATTACAGTCTTACAAATTACATTTACGACACTACAATAAACTTCTTCACCAAACAAACTAGTGTATGTTATCCACTTTTTGCGAACATAAAACTTACAATAACATACAAAACGTTCACAAGGAAACAAAGTATCTCTCCGGGACCACGTTTTGTTAAACGTACAAACTTTTAATATTGTTCACACATTCCTATACTGGCGGGGTGTGTTCCCACTTGCAGTCGGGAAAGTTTGAACTACGTCGTACAAGCGAGGGACAGGAATATTTCTATACAAAGTGTAACAGAATAATTGCAATACTTAAATAAAACCGGCCAAGTGCGAGTTGGACTCGAGCACCGAGGGTTCTGTACAACCTGTAGGTATTACATTATAAGCAAAAGTTGCGATTTACGATTTATGACGTAGGTATTAAAAAAAACTATAGATCTCGTTCAAACCAATTTTCGCTGGTACTTTACATGGTAATATACATCATACAGTTGTTAGTTTTTTCTATTTTTGTGTGAAAATCTTAATGCGGTTCACAGAATACATCTATTTACCGAGTTTCTACAGCATAGTGCTTATAGTTTCGGAGAAAAGTCATGGCTGTGACATACGGACGGACAGACAGACAGACATGCCGAATCTATGAGGGTTCCGTTTTTGCCATTTGGCTACGGAACCCTAAAAAGATATCTTACTTGTGTTTTAATGCTAAGCAAGTTAAGAATTGATTTTAAGCATGTTTCGATTCCTGCCTGAGCCGGGCTGTGTATGTGGAAAGTTAATTTATATGAAAACTTTTAATCGGTCAGTTAGATTGCAAAAAAAAACACTTATTTTTTTTACGAGACGCAAACAAAATTCTTTGCATTCATCAAAGATGGAGTGCTTTGAGATTTTGCGTGGAGAAAAGAGTCCTACCTCTTTTTATCTGTAAAAGACGTAAAAGCAAACCAACAAGCCCCCACGCTTGAACTTTTAATCATCTATTGGTACATGGACATAGAAATTTTTTTTTTTTTCGTAAAACGGCCCTATTGGCTGGTTTAACTAAAATTAATCCAAGTTCCGAAAATCGAAATTAATTTTGATTGAACCAGCTGAATAATTGACAAAGTACTTCGTCGACCTTGAGGTTGGCACTCATTCGGAAAAAAAACACTCGAGAGACTGTTTTGATCTGTAAAAAAAATAAATTCCAAAAATAATCAAAGCTCTCAGTGGAACCCCACCAGAACTTGCAATAACAGTTTCCCAAAATTCCCACGTAGGATTTCATAAAGGAAGCAGAATGCCTTAGACACCGCTGCCGCTGTTCCGCCTCGAATGCGCCTTGTGCTCTTCTGCTGTATCAACTGTTTGCTAAACTTTGCCTAACTGAAAATAACTTGGATGCATTTTTGTTCAATTTTCGGGGCAGGTATTACTTTTGAGTTTAGCATTCTAGTTATTCTTCTAAATAAATGGAATGGTAAGTGGTGTTTTAGTGTTTAAAATCTAGGGAAATCGAAATAGGTATTACGATCCAATGCATTCACAGTTTAATAATACGAGAATCGCTCTTCTGACAACTAAATGAATGAATAGTTCATATCGGGATTGCTACCATGTACCTTTTTATTTGCGAGTTTCCGATATTTCGACACTGTTGCAAGCGCCATGATCATCATATTATATGTCTATGATGATCACAGAGTAACTGAAGATCCTTTTTTTTTTTTTTTTAGGGATGGGAAATCATCCAATGACTCCTCCCGCTCTGGGTGTAGCGGGAGGGAGTGTCAGACTTCTACTGACTAAAACCCATCCATGTTCCTTCATTGCCCTTTGTGTTCCGGAGCCACGGTGTCTCTTGCGAATAATCCCGCGACTCCGGCAGGCGTCGGCCCTTTCGGGCCCCTCTGTGTTGCTGACTCTCTTTGAGGCGCGCGTGGAACACTAACGCGCCGTCGACACGGCCTGTCGTCACTAGACGGACGGACGGCGAGCCACCCATAGCTCGCCGTCCACAGGTCGTATTATATATCTGACAATAACATCACACCCGCAGGATCTTCAGTTACTCTGTGATCATGGCGCTTGCAACAGTGCCGAAATATCGGAAACTCGCAAATGAAAAGGTACATGGTAGCAATCTCGATATGAACTATTCTAATGTTGGTGACCATGAAAGTTTAAAACAATAAATGAATGAATTCCGTTATTTGCTAAATCGTAGGTCAGATTTGAAATAACAAAATAACTACAGTCTTCATTCTGTGAACTGTGGTGTTTTTATAAATAATGTTATAGTGCCACATCGGGTGTCGGGAATAAAGTGCAAGCTATAATTCATAATAAGGCTCCTGAAAAATAATGCACAAAACGTGTGTGACATGGTTAAGGGGGCTTTCACATTTTTTCTTGAATTTTAGAGTTTTATTCGAATTTTGATGTGTGATTTTGGTTTAGATATAGCCTTAAAAAAAAATAAAAAAATATGCCTAAGATAGTTTGATCATTTATATTGGGAGTGTTCTAAATAAATATTTCAATTTGTTCACGTACATCAGTAAAATCCTTGACTCCGCAAAGGATGTTTCACAAAACGTTGCTTTAGGGTATCTTTTGATACCTTGGTACACCGAAGATATTATAATTTAATCATTTATAAAAATGTCCACGGTACAACTGCATCTTCTACTTTAGAATGTTTAAATCAATTTATTACGATTCTTACAGTAATACACCAAAAATAATTCTGTAAAACTGAGAGTTATTGACAATTTTCCGTACGAAACTATAATTTTTATCTATGAAATTATAATCAAAATTCAAATAAAAAATATTTAATAATTAAGGTGGCATTGCTATATTCCAAGAAAAAAAAATTGGTTTAAATTAAAGTAAAATAAATATTTTTAAATAATTGTCGAAAATCAATATAATCTTGTGACGCGCGGTATTCAACTTTAGTCAACCTGAGCAATTCGATTTTGTAAGAGCGCTTTGACAAAACTGTCTTAGGCATATTTTTATTTTTTTTAAGGCTATATCTAAAGCAAAATCACACATCAAAATTCGAATAAAACGCTAAAATTCAAGAAAAAATGTGAAAGCGCTCTTAAACCTTAACAACTTGCTTAAAAAACAGAAACTGACTGACTGATCGATCAACGTACAGCCAAAACTACTGGTCTTAGAAAGCTGGGTTGGATGTTGCTTTCTTACACTCCGTAGAGGTGCGAAATTTCTACGGGAACGGGAAAAAACGATATGCGCGTACGAAGTCGCGGGCGAAAGTTAGTACATAATATACAAATTCGCGACATTTCATTTCATTTTTAGCGTTTATAAATTACTTCGTAATGTTGAATGAAGTATTAGTTTTATGGATCCCGTGGTAAAAAGGAACCCTTATGGTGAGACTAAGTCTGTCCGTCTGTCACAGTTGGATATCTTAAGAACTTACTTATGCCATCAACTTGAAATTTGGTATAGTTTAAGATGTCATTTGTTCAACTATTTTTCAAATAAGAAAGAATTAAAAATGTTTATACTTTTTTGCAACAGCGACTGAAAGGGGTTCTCAAAAATTTCAAGTAGGGCTACTAGGGTATGTGGGATATCATATGAAGGAACGCTATCTGCACATTCTCAAACCTTTTTGAAAAGTCGAATAAATTTTTTATGCAAACTTCTAGGCCGCATAGAAAAGGTTTTCGACTTTAAAATGTAAAAAAATTGACCATTTCCCCTCTTGTCTCCGAAGCTTGCATGAAGAAAAATCTGAAATTACTCTATTTCATAGATTTTTTTGTAAATATTACAGGAAAAATAAAATTATATCTCAAAATAACCCACTTTTTCAGAAATCTTCAAAATAAATAACATTAGTTCCACTATTGGTAAAGTGATGGCGCTGATCTAAAACTGCAATATACACCGCATATTTAAAATTCTATGACAAACAAAGGCCTCGTCGATTAAAGCGTTTCACTTTTTATATGATGGTACGGAACCCTCGGTGCGCGGGTCCGACTCGCTTTTGACCTGTTTTTTTTTCTACGATAAGGTGTCCGAGCAGTCAAATCGTACACTGTCAAAATCACCCCCCTGATAATAACACCTAAAGAAAGCTTCATAAGGCAATGACTACGAACTCTTACGTTTGTTTCGATCAAGTCATTGATCATAACAATAACATTATCCACGACCTCATCCCACCAGCCCCCTTCTACCATCGGACATCCAGACGTCCTGCAACTTACCATCCCTACCTTGATGCTTTTCCACCAATTCACACTAAGCGTTTCCAAGCGACTTTCTTAATACGCACAGCAAAGGAGTGAAACTCTCTGCCTGCGACTGTGTTTCCGAACGCTTAAGAGTCCTATTACGAATCGTAAATGCTCGTTTGCAATAGACGAAGTTACGTTGGTCTGCGTTGGGAGTACATCTATAGTCCGCGAAACAATTTTGATACTTACTAGTCTGAAAAGGATTATAGTTAATTTGGGCGCTCGCACGAGACTGAGGAGCGCGCGCGCTGAATTGACGCAAAATATATAGTACTTTAATTTTATTTATTGTAATTTTGTTTTATTATATTGACAAACGAAAACTAATGAAACGTATTCATTGTAGATTGAAATTTTATATCATATTAATTTATTTGAGAAAATTGTTTTTATTTGGCTTTTCTGGCTTAAATTAGGCTTTCCTTACGTTTTTTTCCGTGAAAACTCAAGGAATTTAAAGAAATTCTAGAACTCCAATAAACAAGTAAAACATTCAACTTACCTTTTAGTAATTTCAGCTTTTAAAAGAATTGATTGTAACAATGTGAATTTGACCGTCAAAGTTCCATCGCCGACATTTTTTCTTGCAAACTGAGTTCGTAAAATATAGAAAAATGAAAATGTGTAACTCCAACTTACAAGAAAGAGAGTGGCGCTATCGTTATTCAGGATCAAATAATTAAAATATCTTACTGCTGCTGAAAATTACAGCGTCAAAAATCATGAATTTCCGTAAAAAATGTAATAGGACTCTTAAGGCGAGATTGCAGCACTGTGTGTTTTGACAAACAACAGCGACTGTCCGGCGAGCGAAATAATGCCTAAATTTTGATTGTTTTTTCTTCTTGGGGAAAACTGATAAAGAAATAATACAATATGGTTTCAACATTTACTTCAAAATAAAAAGCTCTATCTATTGATACAACTTTTATATATATTCGTGATAAAATCTCTTAGCAGTACACGTTTAAAATTGTAATTTAGTGTCATGTTTGATAAAAAAAAGTATCGAGCCAATCATTCTAAATCGGGTTTCTATCTTTACGATTTACTTGAGCTTGCCATGTTCAATTTTTATGTAATGATTTTTATTTATTAAAAAACTCATAATTAATTAGATTTTCAGACGTTCAAAAATCTTAAAAAGTACTGCAACCCCGCCTTGAAACCCTAGTTTTTCAAAGGTTGAGTGAACAAGCTACTTCTGGGTAAGCTCGCTCCATCGTAGACTTTGTTTCTGTCATCTCTGACCTAGCCTAGAGTCAAAAGCAAACCTCTCTCAAATAAAAAATACATACGAGTACGAGGAAGTCAAAGCCACAGCACGCAACGTTTGTGAAATTGTCCTTACCTCGAATTAAAAGTCAAGTTGAGCTCCTTAAAGTTCTAAGTTTGAGCTACACTATAACTGGCAAATGCTTGCACTGTCTGGACAGGCCCACTCAAATCTGTGTGGTACTTTCCTCAAAATACCAATTCAGACATTAACCTACATGGTTCTCATATGATTTGACCAGTACGATTGTATGGACTTTAAAAGAGACTTTGACCTCTGAGTTTGTTTCGGCGTTTCTTCTCAGAGCAGTCAGCTAGGAAACGCCGGCCTCATCTAGTTTAAAATGACCAAAAAAGATTGACGTGTAAAAGTGTTATTTACAACCTACTTACAGAATAAATATCATTTATCATTAAACACCAAAATTAAAACATCATCATTAACCTCGTTACATCAAGTCGAGACATTTGATTTGTATCTCTCTTTCAACTTTTCCAAGATACTCATTACATGTGTGAGCTACACCCACGTCAGCTTGGAAACTAATATCACGTCTTACTTTACATATAAAATGATTACGGTACAGTTTTTATAAGTTGGTACCTCCTACTTAGCTCACACAAAGTTGAGCGATGCGTGAGACTCACAACTTTGCTATACTGAATAAATATGACGATTTGATTAGTTTTTACGGTGACGAAATGGAGTGAGCATGTTGGGGGGCATTTCTTTCACTCATCATCTGCCTAGCCTTTTCCCAACTATATTAGGGTCGGCTTCCAGTCAAACTGGATTCAGCTGAATACCAGTATTTTACGTGGAGCGGCTGCCTACCAGACCTCCACAACCCATTAACTAGGTAACACGGTACTCCTTGGCAAGACTGGTGTCAGATTTTCTGGCTTCTGACTATCCGTAACGACTGCCAAAGATCTCCAAATGACAGCCGGGACCAACATCTTAACGTGCTTTCCGAGGCACGGAGGAGACTCGGTATGTTTAGATGGTCATCCATCCACAGACCAACCTCGGCAAGCTTTGCTTAACCTTGAAGACGACCTGTGCGGCTGTTATTATTTAGCCACGAGCTCCTCATTTGGGGGCATTTCTTTCACTATTACTTTTAATTAAACCTTGGTAAGCGATCGCGGAATGCGATAACGCAGCCATTTGTATATTTTAACTGACTTCCCAAAAAGGAGGAGGTTCTCAATTCGGTTGTGTTTTTTTTTTTATGTTTGTTACCTCATAACTCAAACAATTATGAACCGTTTTGAAAAAATCTTGTCTGAAAGGATATACTCTTGCAGATTGGTCCCATTTAAATCTTATGAAAATCGGTTACGAACTTTGGATTTTAAATCAAAATAGCTTGAATTCGTCTACTTGTATGATAGTTTTATGTCATCAAAAGTAATCAAAATTACGATTTTGATTTTCTGGGATTTTCAGTGGTGTTGTTAGTAGGGTACCACTAAAAGTGAAAAATAAAAATATTTTTACAAAAAATACAACCGACTGCCAAAAAAAAAACACTGCAAAGTAAAAAATAACTATAATTTCGGAAGTCGGTGTCAAAATACGAAGAAACTAACAAAAACACCGACTTCCGAAATTATAGTTATTTTTTACTTTTTTTTTTGTAAGAAATAAAACAATCTCTCAATTTGCTTGACAAAACCCTCTCCCGTATGCTCCCCTTAAATAGTTAGTACATGAGTTAGGAACTAGTTAGCAACAATGCAACAGCCCGTTACCTCGGCCAAGTTGCGGTGTCTTCAGTAACATTGGTCTTACTAACTTTTATAGTGTATGTGGCTTGAATATTTGGAGGTAAAACGTTTATAATAAGTTTTAGAGATGGATCTTGAGGACACGGTTCGAAAATTTTGTTGTAAAATTAAAGATTTTTTAGCAGCTTTTTCGCAGCACTGGCTTTATTTTTTAATCTGTACTCTTTGATTATTTCATATACTTTTCTGTTCTTTGCATTGTCCTCACATACCGCGTGTATCTGACATCGACGCACAAACGATTTCCATGGGTCCAGGGCATGATTCTAGACACCCTAGACTTAGAATTTTTCGTCGGCTTTTTTCTCATTTTTACATTTTTTTCAAGGGTTGTTTTACTTTAGACTGCTCATAATCGTTATTCTGACCTAACCCAATGAGATTTTTAATAAAAAAATAATTAATTAAGTACTTTCACTAAAAAGAGCAATCTAAATAAAACCACAAATAGATATCAGCTCAGCTGAGCTGATACCTATTTGTGGTACTCTTGAAAAAAATTAAAAAATGAGAAAAGAACCTAACCTAACCACTAAGAATTAATGACAACACGATTTGACAGTTACTATTAAATCGTGTTATCGTTCATTATTAGTTCGAGTTTGAGGCTAATCGTAAATTCGTAGGTAATACAGAGTAGAATACGCCCGCAACTAAGTCCGAAACTACGGACGTCGGGCTTAGAGAGTAGCCCCCCTGGTGGGCTACTCTCTAAGCCCGACGTCCGTGCCCGTTGTGTTCTACGCGCGGCCCAATGAGATGTCACCATAATAATATTGAAGGGTCCTGCTAAGGTTGCGGAATTGCTTCCGCGGGCCTGGAACGCAAAGGACATTTACAAGAACACTGGTTGGTTTTACTCAGTAAGAGACTGGCACTCTTTTTCGCTCCGCCCAGATCATTAAGATTCATTTGATAGATTCCTATCCAAAAAACAGTGCTACCATTTAAACTAGAAAAATCGTGTATCTTGACGAACAGTGGTTTTAAATTAACAATAAGTATTGTATAGTACCAGCTTCTACCGTGGACTTTACCCTCGTGAGTGTCGGAAGTTATACCAAGGGAATGTACATCTTCTTCTTCTTCTCGTTTGGGTAGTAAGGTTTAACAACCCTACACACCCTAGCGTCTGAGTTTCTAAACCGCCTCAAGGGCCTTTGACATGGTTTATTTGGTATCCGGGACCACTGGCTTATACGTGCCTGCCGAAGCACGGAATCATCTTTATTTATAAGACAATCAGGTCATTCAAGGCTGCAATGTCCTAGCCAAACTGGAAAACAACTTTACAAAATATGCTTCTCGTGGGAATCGAACCCACGACCATCGGTTCACAAGGCAAACGACTAAACCACTCGACCATGGAGACAGCTACCGACATGAAAGTAGTCTATGTGCTGTTGCAGACTATAATCTCGTGCTGCGTCAAAAACTAGTTCCATTCAGTCGTTATGGTGTGATTGAGTTACTTCTTTTTCTTTTTTTTTAAAACTTTACCCCACACTAGGAATTTCTCCTGTATCGTGGGTGCGTTTACAAACATACAAAGTTACATACTCAAACAGCCAGACCCGGAACAACTATATGTAGGCCATACAAATATTTGTTCCGTGTGGGAATCGAACCCACGACACGTGAAGCAGCAGCCGATCGCTCAACCACTGCGCCAACCGTGCCGTCAGTTA
This sequence comes from Ceramica pisi, assembly GCA_963859965.1. NCBI lineage: Eukaryota > Metazoa > Arthropoda > Insecta > Lepidoptera > Noctuidae > Ceramica > Ceramica pisi. The sequence continues at coordinate 2,617,565 of OY982530.1, read as the reverse complement.
CTACGAGTACATCCAAAGTTTATTATTTACAATAGTAGTAATAGGATTTCTATTAAACAATTAAGCACGTTTTACGCTTTAGATGTTGCTAATTGGATTATTAAATTGTTATTGTAAAATCAATTAGTGGTACTGATATTAATTATTGTAGGTAATAGGTGATCAAATACACGTGAATTCCTCAACGTAATAGTTTAATTCGATATTGACAATTTGACTAAACTGTTGTATTGTCCTATGTAAGGTCTCATTAAATTAATGTCAAATGTTAACATAACGTTCAGTACATCTAACCAACCAACCAAAACACTCTGATTAACGTGATTTTATTTGGACCTAAAACAATAAATTGCCATTTATAATTACTAAGACAAAAAAAAAACACTTCAATTAATGTTTTTGGGGTTCCCTATCTCAAAATGAAAAAAAAAAACGGGACCCTAATAGGAACATTTTGTTGTCCGGTCGTTCGTCCGTCGGCGTCGGTCTGTCTGTCAAGACCCTTTAACTCGGAACGCGTGGAGGTATTGATTAGAAATCCCTTGAAGTTTTGAAGATCAAACTTCTAAGCTATTGCATAACAAAGATACTGATGAATAAGAGTAAGCATCCAAACATTTGAAACCTAAACATAACATTTGTTAATTTTGAAATTCGTAATTTTTTAGATCTTTATTCGTATTGTTTATTTTTTACTTTAATGTTGATTTTGGAATCGAATTTTATTTGCATACCCATGCGACGGTATAATATGGTCAACTTTACTATTTACAAAAGAACATCTATGTATTAATTACTCATGTTTGCAAATAAATAAATTATTGATTGATCATTTTATGATAAAAAAGCCAAAAAATAACATGTTTTAATTGGGCATGTTTGGTATGTTATTTTAATACGCTTTTCTAGTTTTTCTTAGACTAGTTGTATATAAGTATTTAGTAGTTCATTTAGATTACTTAAAATAATATATTTTGAATACAAACATGTCTGTACATATTGCTATATATATGAAGCTTCCTCATAGTCACCGGCATGACTTTTGAGTAACTGTTAAACGTCTCAAGAAAAGGGGGAAGCTGTATGGTATGGTCCTCGAATGCACGAGATAAGAAATGAAAGGGTGCTTTATGGGAGAATTATGCGTAAACTAGAATAGCCCCTGGCCAAAAGCGAGTCGGACTCTCACACAAAGGGTTTTGTATCATAAACCGAATAAAATACGTTTCTTGTATGGGAGCCCCCCTTTAATTATATAATTTTATATTTATTATTTGTTGTTACAAAGGAAATACACACTCAGCGAAAATTTCAACTGTCTCCCTATTACGGTATTTGAGATACAGCCCTCAGCCCGCATAGCTACAATACTGATTTTGCACATAATATTTATTTGAATTAGATACTATGTTCGCAGTTTATAAATGACATAATTTTTTTGAATTAGATACTATTTTCACAATTTTTTAAATGATATAAATAGGCTTGTGTCCTGAAAAAAACCTAATTAGTCCGTTCAGTTAGATTATCAAAAAATATTTGACCCGTGTTTTTTCTTTTGTTACGGGAACCAAAATTGACGAAGTTACGACGCTTTTATCTCAATACGTCACACCTTCGCATAATTTTTAGTCGTGAGTCTTGAGTCGTGACGTCACGAGCCCCCACTCCCGAGTTTTGATGCGTTTTATCTTTGTCAATATTCATTGATTTACAAAAACAAAAAATACGTGTCCATTGTTTTTACCGACTTCACAAAAAGGAGGAGGTACTATGTTCGGATGATTGCAAATTTTTTTTTTTTTTTGTAAGTTTGTTCATCGAATACTCCGCCAATTATCGACGGATTTTCAAAATTCTTTTTTTATTCGAAAGTAGATAGTTCTGAGGTGGTCCCACTGTCACCAAGTAAGGATCTGATGATGGGATCTTAGAAAAATCGAGGGCAACCCTCAAATTTTATATACTTACTTGTTATTTTTCGCATATTTTATGAAGTATCTTGTGTATTTGCGTATGGTTGTCACCATCTCAGGTAGCTGGGCTGATAATGGAAGGTACAACTCCTTAACAGTAAGAAGTTACTTGAACAGGCAAGGATTGTTTTAGTAAATTCTTTTGATGTTTGATTGGGTGTTTGCCACATTTCGTCTCATGATCATCAAGTCATGACCTGATGCTGCAGAGTACCTAACTCCTCGACAACTAACAGCAGATATATCGTGTTTAGGCTCATTGAAAAGGGCTCGATGTATGGATAAACGTACTGTTAATGAGGAACACCGAAGTACATAGAAACCTGATGCTGAAGCCAGGAGCATCAGAAAAAGTACAAACCTTGAAATTACAGCACCGTAGTAGTGTTTGGGCTCATTTTAAACAGGACTAAATTTTAAGTTCAATGCAATGTTGACATAAGTCTGGCCTGATGCTGCAGCCTGGATAATCAGCATCTAGTCTAAAAACTAATAAATACTTCTTAAAGTGAAATACTTTTGCGACTTTTTCTTCTGTATAATTTATAACCGACTTAAAAAGGAGGAGGATCTCAATTCGGATGCTTGTATTTTTTTTTTTATGTTGGTTCGGGGCATAACTCCGTCGCTTGCGAACTGATTTTAAAAATTATTATTTTGTTGGAGAGGGTATACTTTCCAAATGGTTCCCTGATAAGAAAACCAGGATCTGATGATGGCATCCCGGAGAAGTCGAGGGCAACTTTCAAAAATCGTATGGGCAACTAGTGCGTTTGTTAATTTTTTCATTAAGTATTTTAAAGCACTACAATTCAATGAAGGTCTGGAGTCAATCTGATGATGGAGCCGAAAGACAGTCGAGGGAACTCCTCAACGATTTACAGCAGTTACCTTGTGTTTGGGCTAGACTAATTTGTAACGATGAGAACTTTACACCTAGATGGGTTGTGGCTGTCATTACGGGTTTTTAACTTTTTTTGTTTTTATGTTTGTTACCTCATAACTCCGACAATTATGAACCGATTTGAAAAAATCTTGTTTTCTCTGAAAGGATATACTTGCAGATTGGTCTCATTTAAATTTTATCGTACGTTACGAACTTTGCATTTTACATCGAAATAGCTGGAATTCGTCTACTTGGATGATTGTTGTCATCCAAGTAATCGAATTTGCATATTTTGCTTTTCTGCGATTTTGCATTGGTGTTGTTAGGTATGGGGTACCACTAAAAAGTGAAAAATAAAAAACTTTATACAAAAAAATACAACCGACTTCCCAAAAAAAAACACTACAAAGTAAAAAATAACTTTAATTTCGGAAGTCGGCGTCAAAATACGAAGAAACTAACAAAAACACCGACTTCCGAAATTAAGGTTATTTTTTACTTTGTAGTGCTTTTTCAATAGGTACTCTAACTGACGGACTAAATAGTTTTGCAATTTGTGAGTAACGGACTCTAGCCTGTGTTTGTCCCATAAAAATTACACCAAAATACTATGGGTTTATAGTTGTTCACATTCAAAATTCACTTACTTTAACGTTACTATACGTCAAAATATTCGTGCTAGCCCTTCTTGACATAAACCACCCCCTAGTGTCGCCATAGCAACCGGTCCTGTGCGTCTTGCATCCATCAGCAACCCTCAGTAGGTGATCGGTCCAACTTTAGGGATGCCTACAAAATTGTCGTTGCTTTACTGCATTGTTATGCCAACGAAATTCTCACATTCACATTCCCGACTAAGCATCTATAAAAAATAGTGAGAATATTTTAATTCATATGAGACGCCTTAATTGCTATTCTCGTCGTACTGAACAAAAGGCTGGCAACCGAAAGCACAAAATTGTAAGACAAAACCTCAGTGGTACACTGCGGACCAATTTCACTGGTACACGCAAAATGAGAATTATTTTCTTGCCTTTGGTTTCTTGTTCATGTTCAAGGCTTATTAAAAGGGGAAAGAGGATTTTGTAAGGATATAAATTTTTGTTAAGGGCCTAATTATTTTTTAATGACATGATATTTTATTGCTTTGGGCTTTCAGCGATCCGTACTGTGAACGGTATTATGAGATGTATAATTATTTTTATGTTGCGTAATAATTTTGATGATGAAAGTTTGCCATGATTTTTAGATGAATGTTAGTTATACTTTTTCGGTGACTAAAATTACACACATTTTGGTTTGCATAATTGTGGATCTGGGATATAATTTTGAACGAACTTAATCTATGACTTAGACCAGCAGTGGGACAAGTTTATGAATTTGTGACGTTATAGGGGGTAATCTCTGGATCTACTGAACTGATTTTCAAAATTCTCTTACCAATAGATAGCCACGTTATTAATTAATGTGAGTGACATAAACTATATAACCCGAAAAATACCGCCCAAATAAGTGAGCACGGGTCAGCTAGTTTATTTGAAAAAAAAAAATCACGGCTCAACTAAGCGAAGGTCCATACGTTTTCAAAATTAATTAAAGACTGTTTTTTTTAATAATTATATTTGTGGGTCACTAATTTTTCCATGAAGTGTAATAAAAAAATAAAAAGTTCAGTTCTGTATCTCGAGCGTGCGTTATTGCTTCCTGCAGGAGTAGCCGTTTTCGTTCGCTTACTTAGCGCCCCTAGCAACTGTAGATGTTGCAGATACACTGCAAAGAACTTACTCTATTTACAAAACATTCTCATCGTATTGTTTCACAGGGTGTCCCAGAACTAAACGTCAACCCGGAATCGGGTGATAGGACAAATCATAATAGTTACCAAAAAATATAAAAAAATCTTAGTCATGTATTTTTTTAACCGATTTGAAAAATTCTTATTTTATCTGAAAGGATATACTTGCAGATTGGTTCCATTAAAATTTTATCAAAATCGGTTACGGCCTTTGGATTTTAAATCGAAATAGCTGGAATTCGCCTACTTGGATGATGGTTTTATGTCATCCAAGTAATCGAAATTGCGTATTTTGCTTTCTGCGATTTTGCAGTGTTGTTGTGGTGTGGTTTAATTACAGTAATTTCTTTTTTTTTTTTCGAAAAATGTACACCCTGTGATGATGGTTTTGAGCTTCTTTAGCTGCAAATCTTTACTTTTTTTGTTTTTTTTTTTTTTGTAATCTCGAGTAGTGCTTGTGTATCCTGTTGTTTTAAATTCTTATTTATTTTCATTTTTCGAGAAAAAAAAAGAAATTACTGTAGTAAAAAAATAAAAAATTACATGACGTAAGATTTTTTTTTTTAATATTATTCTGTCAACTATTATGATTTGTCCTATCACCCGATTCCGGCTTGGCGTTGAGTTCTAGGACACCCTGTATATTGAGAAGAAGTTTTTTATTCTTGTAGAAGATACACGTGGTCGATTAACAGATATCCGCAGGAGCACCAAGGTTACTGACATAGCCCGAAGGATCGCCAAACTAAAGTGGCAGTGGGCAAGGCACATTGCTTGCAGCACAGATGGTCGATGGGGATGAAAAGTTCTGGGGTGGTGACCGCGTACCGGAAGACGCAGCATTGGAAGGACTCTCACAAGGTTGACCGATGACCTGGTGAAGGTCGCGGGTAGCCGATGGAGGCGAGACGCACATGACCTGTTGTGGCGACACTTAGGAGAACCCTATGTCCAGCATTAGACGTCTTTCGGAAGATATGATGATGATGATGAGAAGATATTATGGCAAGTTGCGGAATTTGTTCGAAAGAGTCATTGCGGTCTTGGAATAGAAAAGGCATTAGAAAAAACAAAACCGGCCAAGTGCGAGTCGGATTTGCGCACGAAAGGTTCCGCACCATTGATAAAGTCCCACTAAATATTTATTTTATTTAAATTTTATTATTTATTATTAAAGTAAAAGTACAACTGATTTTTATATCATAGGTATTTAGAAATGTAGTTTTGCAAACCTTCTGCTTATTTCCACTGGCGGCAGTAGGTAAATAATATGTAAACGTAGCAGCTCGAGGTTTACTTTTTTGTGAATTTGCTCGTAGCCGTTGTCTGACGATATCAGTTTTAATGATCAATCCCAACAAATGAACAATCCCAACAAATGAACATCTTGTTCAATGCCAGTAGGTGTGTATTGGGGTACCTGGATCAAGAGATCCAGGTACCCCAATACACAATTCAAAATGATTGTTGTAAGTATTCAGAATCCTTCAGAATCCTCTATTCGAATCGAGTGTTGTATTCAGAATCCTCCTTTCAAAATGAAGGTTGTATTCAGAATCCTCTATTCAAAATGAGTGTTGTGTTCAAATTGAGTGTTATATCCAGAATCCTGTATTCAAAATGAGTGCTGATATTCAGAATCGATATTCACAACGAATGCTGTACTCAGAATTCTTTATTCTGAGTGATTGCTGTATTCGAGTATAGTTATAAGATATGTGTATTTAATAAATATCGATGTTGTCTCTGAGGAAATACTGAATATCCTTATCGTTTGAAATCGCATCTAGAATCAGTTGTTAGGCACGACTGCTTGTTTACATAACGAATACTTTGCCATTCCCGTAAAGGAAACTGATCGCATTCTTTTCTACCCTTAAAGTGCCTCACAGCTCCTAAGCTTTTAATTATTAATTTACGCCAGAAATTAGCATGTGGTATTACTATTAAAACACATGCCAAATGTATACCTATGATAAATAAATAGGTTACATTATGAGTACTGACATGAATAGAATGAAGTATATGCATAAAAATGTGAATGTTCCCCTATAATAACTCATTTTAATTAGGTAAATGAATATAATTTGACTCTTAGTGTATGCAAAGTTGTATGTTTGTTAAATGTAACTATATGTATGATGTGTAGGTAGGCGACTTTTTAGCGGAACTTATAGAAATAAAACAACTGAAATGGGATTGCTGGTTTATTTACATCTTTTTATGCAATTTACTTACAATATCCTTAACACATTTATAGATATCGTCATTAAATACATTCCCTACAACATGTTGGACACAGATATTGGCACTACAATCACATGGCGAATTTGTGAATTCATCGGCGTCAAAAACTTGTATTCGTATTATTTTACTGCGATGACCCGTTGATGGTTTCTGTATGTATGAGTATACAACATCAGTTCTTCGTCTTTTATTATTATTGTTACTGTTGTTACTATTGCTGCATGGTGGTGTGTCTTCAAATTCGAATGGTTGAAATGGTCTTTCTCTCTCCAAATAGTTAACCACTTTTTGACGTAGGGTTTGGTCAGCAGGAATTGGTGAGTATGAAGAATTAGTGGGGAAAATGTCGCTGGAAATCTGAAACAAAGAGGTACATATTATTAGTTAAATAAGACTAAAATTACAAGTTGATGAAGACAATGAACTATCCTAGTGATTCTACTGTAAATATCGAAAATTAAATTATAATATACATTACTTATTAATATTTCTATTAATAATTTAAAATACTTTTTGATAATAATGTTTACTTACCGACATCGTGGAGCAGGCACGAATTTTCCACTTGAATGTTTTTTTGATATCTTGACTGGCTTATATAGGTACAAAACCTATTTTTTTTTGTCATTAAGGTTCAATTTAATTTCGTTTTATGTATGTAATGTAATTCAAAACATAAGGCTCTCTATATGGGTAGGAATTTGTGACACATGCGCAAAGATGCACTGCAATCTATAGACGAGCGTTATAACCGCAACGTTTGTCCCTCTAACACATTCAATATTAAAATTGCACTTTAAAATAATTATATAAGGACGTTTTCATTTAATCTCTAAAGAGTTGCTTATGAGACACAATTGATATTCTAGGTATTGTTAGCGGCATCAGCGATGACAAATGAATTGAGCGTTTAAAACTCTGCGTTTATAACGCTCGTCTACAGATTTTTGTCTCATATATACATAAAGTGCCTACCTATTGCCATTATTGTTATCGAACAACCCACTTAAATATTTATTTTATTTTGTTTTTAGTATATTATGTTCTTATAGCAGAAACAGAAATACATAATAATGAACATTTCAACTGTCTAGCTATCGCAGTTCTTGAGATACAGCCTGGTGACAGACAGACAGCGAAGTCTTAGTAATAGGGTCCCGTTTTTACCCTTTGGATACGGAACCCTAAAAATGGGTCAGTGAGAGAAGGCTGTACCTGCCGGATCTCTGATTCTTGTTTGAACCTCGTCAATCTTTTGAAGTTTTACCTGCCGACTGGAATAATTGCTCAAAAGTTGGTTAAGAAGAGACACAAGCCACTCTTTTTTAAATAATTTAATTGAACTTAGTTTTTTCTAATCAGTTTAAATTTTCTTATAGTCTCCCTGTAAAAAAATTTAAACTGATTAGAAAAACTGTGACTACTTCTTACGGGCAAAGCTCCTAGCAAGACAATACGGTTGGCGCATTGGCGATTGGCTTCTGCGCTGCGTGTCTCGGGTTCAATTCTTGCACGGAACAAATATTTGTATGGCTGCAGATAGTTGTTTTGAGTCTGCTTGTTTGTGTATGTAACTTTGTTTGTTTGTAAACGCGCCCACAATACAGGAGAAATTCTTAGTGACAAAGTTTATTAAAAAAAAAAAGTGTACAGTAATCAGGGACTTCACATATTTTATGACCTCTGAGGGCTAATTTTACTAATTTTTAAACAACTTTTGCATTCACATGTCTATCGCAAACTGTCCAATTTGCCTTAATTCATTCCATAAATTTTTGACAATTTACGATTGAAATGATAGTGCGATGCGAATGCGAAAATTAGTAAAATTGGCACTCTGATTCAACCGTAAGCTAAAACGGGTTTATACGAAATTCATCCATTTCTGCTCTTAGATTTTCAGACAGATCACGACTTTACCCTGAGCCCTAGAAAACTTTAACCCCTAAAGGTTACAATCGTGATAGTGTCCCTGTTTAAATCTCAGACACGTCACGTATCGCGTCGTGTCGCTAACTTGTCCTAACGACGTGAACGAGGCCCACGTTGGAGACGCCATGTTTTTCCTTTTTATGAGACTTTTTTCGAAGCTGTAATTTGTTTGTTCTGAATTTGAGAAGCGGTCATGATCATGTGTCACTTAAGGATGCGCACTATTAAACGTTTTTTATTTTTTTATTTGAGAGGTGTATGCTCATAACTTTAGTCTTGGTCAGAGGTGACAGAGACAAAGTCTACTATGGAGCGAGCTTACCAAGAAGGAGCCTGTTCTTCGTAACGTAACTTCATAATCTTCCACTTATGCAACTACTGCCCTACTGTTTAATGAATATATATTATGAAATGCAAGTAAGTTACGCTTTCACGATTAAATAGGCACATAACGTAGAAAATGTCCAGAAATGGGCATAGGTTAATTTTTTATCCAGGGAGTTTTATTATTTTTTTTTATAACGAAAAAAACGCTGGAATAAGCTTGCATAAAATAAATAAACAAATAGACAGTTTTTTTCTATAGCAATAATTATATTGATTCTGTTTAAATCGTTGATCCCAAAATGCACAAACAAGACCACATTTTACAAGGCTTCGCCGTCTTTCTTTATCCCAACTGTATGTTACACAGATGACTATGTTAAATCGTGAATAATCACCGATAGTACCTTAACAAATTTAAATAACAAGTAAATCTGACTCCAGTCTTGCCAAGAAGTACCTTGTTGCCCAGTTAATGGGTTGTGGAGGTCTGGTGGGCACCCCGGCTCCAGATAAAATACTAGCATTCAGCTGAATCCGGTTTGTTTGGAAGCCGATTCCTATAAAGTAGGGAAAAAGGTCGGCAGATAATGAGAACCTTAAGAAGATAAACAGAAATGAGATGCTTTTGTTTACATATTTGCGCATGTCAATAAACCTTATTAATATTTTTTTACCCTGACGATGTCCTATGATGCAAAACAAAAAAAAAACCGTTTCTCCTTTTTTCTAAATTTCTAAAGCTACAGTCAAAAATCACGTCTCATTACCAAAAAAAAAAAAGATCTTCAAACAAAAAATAAAATCCATCTACGAATTTATCCGTTAATTTTCAAAGCTATAGTCACCAAGCCACTCGACCCGACCGCTCTCTCACTGCACTTTTTTCCCAGCTAATGATTCCTATGAGAATCTACTTCGTAACCTTTTTCTACCATCAACTTCTGGAAAAACATGCTCTTATAAATGTTTGTTTTTCTTTTATGAGTGTGTATTCCGTCCACTAGCGCCGCCAATCGTTTTTTATTAATTGTGGTAAATTTAAGACACGTAGATATAAAACAGCTCTGTAGTGCACTGAAGAAATGTATCTATTATTTTTTTGACAGCTATTTTTAATACATAACTCATGGTTAAATAGCCAAAATGGCAATTATGCTAAAAGTGGCCACTTTTAGCAAAAATATCGACTTTGGCAACTATTTATGTTCTAAAGTACAAAACGTAACTCTCAAAACATAATAAATACATTTCTTCAGTGCACTACAGAGCGGTTTTTTATCTACGTGTCTTAAATTTACCACAAATAATAAGAAACGATTGGCGGCGCTAGTGGACGGAATACACGCTCTTAATGTAAAAGTTTTTACTCATAATGTTAGTTAAGTAATTTTAAAAACCAAGTGATAATTCCTTTTTTTATTTGATATGGCTTTGCTCTTGACTCTAGTCTACACGCATGACACAGACAAAGTCTACAATGGAGCGAGCTTACCCAGAAGTAGCCTGTTCACTCTTAGTTTGAAAAGATCAGAAAATTACTTTCTCCCAGTTATCAACACATGGTTTTTAGGGTTCCGTTGGCTACCGCTCGAGTATGGAACCCTATTATCAAGCTTTCGTGATCTGTCTATGAGCTGTATCTCATGTTTCGTTATTGGTTGTTATATTGCAACTATAAAAAAAAAACACTAAAATTATAAATTACAAGAAACGAGATTTTCAAAATCGTTTTCAAGTTCAGCACGCACTTATCATAGAGATAGCTATTTGCTAAGATAACATTTTTTTTTTTGCTTTATAAGATTACATTTTTTGAAATGTTACATACTATGCATGCGTACCTTAGACAAGTTTTGTAATATTATTTTTTTGCTTTCTAGAAACAAAAGTTCGAAATAAAAATTACTGGTAAGTTCTATAAAACGGCATGATAATAATAATAATAATAATCAGGTGGGCCCGGCTGTCAACTTGACTGACGCAAGAAAATTTTCATTTCGTATTTCTGCACAATTTTATTGAAAATATCAAGTTTAAAAATGTTTTTCACAACCAAACCACCAAGAAAAAAATAGAACTATATATAAATAACTAACAAGAAAAACTGATACCTACAACATGACAACTCAACCTACAACGAAAATAAAATGCTGACACGAAGCCGGGCACGAGACAACAACACACATCCAACACCTTCGGGTTCGTCGCTCAGCTCCGCCTCGCAGCCGCCGGGACCTGCGCCAGCCGCGAGTCCAGAGAATCCGGTAGCTGCAGTTGCGTCGAGCTCGAGCGACGAATACTTCTCGCCGCCGACGACACCACCACCTGCGCGTCGGCGCGGACGAGGCCGACCACCGGCCAGCTTGGGACCTCGAGGCCCACCGGTCTCTGACAGGGTCCCCGCTATCGGTGGAAGTGTGCAGCGCATGCGATGGACTCAATCCATAAACGAAAATGTCATGCGCTCATACTATGGGGCTACAGAGGGGGGAACTAACCTGACTGCGTACCGTGGTCGGATGCTCTCTCTGTTTCAGGTACTTGAGCCAGCTGTCAACGTTTCAGCCCAACGACTATCGGATCAGGTGCGGGTCATTCAGCGTAACCATATGTTGGATGAAGCCGTACTTGATAGACTGCGTCTGGAATCACGGAATAGCCGCGTCTCACCAGCTTCGCCACCGGCCGCGGTGCAAATACAACCCAGTGTTAGTGTTCCACCGCGACCCGACTGCGTCGGTGAAGATGATGATGGCGGGGCTATATCCGTGAGTACCCAGTGCAATGAGCGATTGAGGAGTGCTTTGGAGGATGCTTTCCGAGAGTATCGCTCCACACCGCCAGAGCTTAGGCCTTGGCTACCTCGTTTGCCCATGCATAAGAAAAATAGGGCGCTGGTGTGTGCTCTGGATTCGCAACTAGCAAGTTATTTTGCTAGCAGCGAAGACCTCGCCGATACCCACTCGATCCTATACTGTGCGGCTGCAGCGGCATGTCGTGTAGCTCATGTCAAATTTCCTGACAGTGACAGAGTTACACGACCAGCCGTACCGGCTTGGCAGTGCAGGATCGAGCGTCGTATCGGTGAGGCTAGAGCACTCATTGGCAAACTTATCTGCTTCAGGGAGGGCAACACTCGTCGTAGAGTGATGCGCTTTGTGAGGCGGGCGTTTTCGGGGACTGACATCAGTCCTCGGGATTATCTGACCCGCGTCACAGAGCGTATCGACTTCCTGAAGCAGAAAATCTATGCATGGGCAAACCGTATACGTCGGTACAAGCGGCGAGTGGAACGATACACTCAGAATCGCACATTCCAAAGCAATGAGAGGTGGGTTTATAGGGCTTGGGAGCGACCTGACCAAGGTGTGACTGATACGCGCCTACCGGATGATGACGCCATGTGTTCATTCTGGGGCAGCATCTGGTCGGTACCTGTCAGTCATACCGAGGGCGATTGGACTCGGGAGGTCGAACGCGCGTGCGATCCGATACCAGAAATGGGGGCAATTACCATCAGCCCCCTAGATGTAGCTCGTGCAGTCCGTCCGTTGCCTAACTGGAAATCTCCAGGACCGGACGGGCTGCACAACTTTTGGATAAAATGGTTTCAAGGATCGCACGCTCGCTTGGCATCTCAATTCCAGTCTGCCTTAGAGTCAGGGTCACTGCCCCAGTTCCTAACTACAGGAATAACCCACCTGCTCCATAAATCAGGTAGTACCGCGGAACCTAAAAATTATAGACCGATCACGTGTTTACCGACGGTCTATAAAGTTCTTACATCCATTTTGAGAGCTAAGATAAATCATCATATTGATAGTAATTCAATTATGTCTGCCTCTCAAAATGGATGTAGGAACGGGTCCCGCGGTACTAAGGAGCTGCTCCTCATTGACATTGCCATTAGCCAACAGGTTCGTCGTTCCCGAAGGGATCTGTCGACATGCTGGATAGATTATAAGAAGGCCTATGACTCAGTGCCACATACATGGCTCATGAGGGTGCTGGAGCTGTATAAAGTTAATGCAGTTCTACGCACCTTCCTGATGTCGTGTATGGGGCAGTGGAGGATGGTCCTTCGCTATCCAGGGTGTCGACAAACCCAGGTGAACAGCGACCCGATAAGGATCGAGCGTGGCATATTTCAGGGCGACAGTCTGAGTCCACTGTGGTTTTGTCTTGCCCTCAACCCTCTCAGTACATTGCTGGAGGGTTCGGGGCAAGGCTTCCGGTTGAGAAGAGGTGGTCAGGTCATATCGCACCTCCTTTACATGGATGACTTGAAACTATTTGCTCCTAACAACTTGCAACTGATGAAGCTACTGAAGGTAACAAAAAACTTCAGTAGCGCCATCAGGATGGAATTTGGTGTGGATAAATGTGCGGTCATGCATGTAAAGCGAGGGGAGATTATGGAATCCGTGGGAACACAACTCTCGGATTCCATACACCTAAGGTCCCTCTCCTCAACCGAAACTTACAAGTATTTGGGTATGTCGGAAGCGTTAGGCATCAATGCTGCTGATATGAAACAATCATTGAAGGAGCGCTTCTTTGGCCGCCTGAATAAAGTACTTAACAGTCTTTTATCAGGCGGAAACAAGGTGCGTGCCTTCAACGGTTGGGTCATGCCGGTTTTGATGTACTCTTTCGGCATACTCAAATGGACTCAGACAGAACTTGACGCCCTGGATAGAAGGGTACGCTCACTGCTTACCGCAAATCGGATGCATCACCCACGGTCATCGGTGATGAGGCTGTATATCCCGCGGAAGTGCGGGGGTCGTGGCTTCTTAAATGCTAAGACCCTGCACAACCGCGAAGTATGCAGCCTTAGGGAATACTTCCTAGAGGCCGACGTGGGTATGCATCGAGATGTGGTAGCGGTGGACAAAGGCCTCACCGCGCTCTCCTTGGCTAACGAGAACTGGCGCAAACCTGTGGTATTAGATACTAACGACCGCAGGGAGGTATGGCAGAGCAAGGAGCTTCACGGACGCTTTTATCGGGTCCTACATGGGCCCGATGTAGACTTTTTAGCGTCCGTAGCCTGGCTGCGTTTTGGTGACCTCTTTGGGGAAACCGAAGGTTTTGTCTGTGCGATCATGGACGAAGTTATGATGACGAACAACTACCGGAAATACATTGTGAAGGACGGTACGGTTGACATATGTCGGGCATGTCACCGACCCGGGGAATCCATCCGCCACATTATTTCCGGTTGTTCTAGTCTGGCTAACGGAGACTATTTGCACAGGCACAACCTTGTAGCCAGGATCATCCACCAGCAACTTGCTCTGAGATACAATCTTGTGGAATCGGAAGTACCGTACTATAGGTATGTGCCCGACCCAGTTCTCGAAAATGGCAATTGCACGTTGTACTGGGATCGGTCTATCATCACTGACAGGACTATTGTTGCCAATAAGCCTGACATAGTGGTGATAGACCGACTAGAGCGTCGCGCAATGATTGTTGATATAGCAGTCCCTCATGACGAGAACCTCGTGAAGTCTGAGAAAGATAAACAAAGTAAGTATCTTGACTTGGCTCGCGAGGTTGTCGACATGTGGGATGTGGACACAGCAGTCATTGTGCCAATAGTCGTAACGGCCAATGGCATAATTGCCAAGAGCCTCGATCAACATCTGAAGAGGCTCTCGTTGGGCAGCTGGATAAAGGGCTTGATCCAGAAAGCAGTACTCCTGGACACGGCGCGTATTGTTAGGAGGTTCCTCTCTCGGGAGCCCTGACCACCGGTAGCTTGGACCCTGTTCCCGATGCCGGTGGGCTACTATTTTTACATTTTTAAATGTTTTTTTTTTAATTAGTTTTATAGAAATATTTAAAAATGTAAGATATATGTACAAAAAATAAATAAATGGAATAATAATAATAAATAATAATAATAAATCTTTATTGACCAAACACCTTACAATTTTTTGCTTTAAATTTAGCTCGAGTTACATTTATGAAAGGCGTTACAATTTTATTAAACCCTGCCTCCTAAACTAGGATGCCCTGTGACTTAGGATTCAGTGTTCTACTGTCGCTTGAACTTATTTTAAACCCTTATCCAGTAAGCAGTACAAACGCTAAATCGGCAGATTTATACGGTAAGTACACATACAATATTATATAACAAGAGGAAGAAAGAAAATATGTGAGTAAATGGTAAACTGTAAGTGCGAGTGTGAGTCTGTGTGTGAGGGTGTGTGTGTGTGTGTGTATATGCGTGTGTGTATGTGTGTATGTATGTATGTGTGTGTATGTGTGTGTGTGCATGTGTGTGTCTGTACTTTTTGCGAATTTAAATTAAGATATTAAGACATGGGCAACAGCAGTTTTTCGGTCTCTGCATAGTCAAGACTATACATCAGATCCTGTAATTTATTTTTAGCTTCGTGTTTGTTGAGTTTCGTGATAGATAATGATGACTATGTGTACACAATTGAGAAAAAAAAATCGTAGCGAAACAAACAAAAATGGGTTTAAAAACGAAAGAGCGGTTCTAAAGGATGCTGTAGTCAAAAATGACCAAAAAAAAATTCTGTCTTCAAGAAAATACTTCAAATATCGCGCAAAACGTAACGTGTTTTAAGCAATTTGAGATTCACATATCTCAAAAATTCTGAGCTACTAGAGCAATCATTTGTCCGGAATTAGATACAGCGTCAAAAAAATCACAGGAAATGATGCGTCTCATCCTAAAAACAATAACAAAACAAAATTTTGCAGATCAGTGTTATTCATTTATAGAACCTACATATTTTTGCTTTTACAGACTAAAAACTATCATCTCTTTCAATATTCTGCATTGCGTTAAATCTTGCATGTCTTATCTGATTTATATACGAGTATTAAGGCAAAATTAAGCCTAAAATCAGTCACATTAATAGCCCATTCACTGAATTAAACCCCTAATTGCTTCCTCACTCCCATAAAAAGGTAACGACCTCCGCGAGGCTACACAATAAAATCTTCTCAATTTGAATCAATATTTCATTAGACTGTAAAACGCAAAACCTGGCGAGATTGAGTTTCATGTATTATGCAGATCACAACCTTGGAGTGTCAAATAAAACCGGGTAGAACCGGGCTTGGAACCGGGTCTGGAACCGAGTATGTTTGTTCGGGACTGAGTGTTTAGGCACATTCACACGGACGAAGCAGTGCAATAATGTGTTGGAAAAACTGACCTAGTTTTAAAATTTACTTTAGCGGAAGCATGGTTTAATAATGGCGTTTAAAATGTAAATTTTACCATTTATTAAATAAAATAAAGCGTGTTCTCGTCGAAACCGAAAATGGCCTTTTTGTACTGGAAACATCTTTAGTTACATTGCAAATTTCACAGAAATTACCAGATAGTTTAAACACAATAACGTAAGGGCCATTTTCAATTCTATAAACAATAACATTAATAAAGCCTGCGTAAATATAAGCGGTGACGTCAGCTCCACTACGACCGAACTAACTGGTTTGTAATAACAACAATACAAGCTATTCCAATGTTTTTCATGAGTCAAGTAACATAACATGCAAAAACTGTAGTTGAAAATAAAAAAAAAAACGTTAATTTTGCCATTTATAAAATAAAATAAAGCGTACTATTTAGTGAACCGAAAATTGCCTTTTAGTACTGAAAATTTATTTAATTAAATTGACAAATTAAATGAAATCAAAACCACTGCGCCAACAAACTGTGTTCATCAAATTCCTAGAAAAAAACACTGTCCAACCTACATCCAAAAAGTCACTAACATAAGTCACCAACTATATTGGGGTCGGCTTCCAGTCAAACCGGATTCAGCTAAATACCAGAATTTTACATAGTGCGGCTACCTGCCTGACCTCCACAACCCATTAACTGGGTAAAACAATAGGTAGTAGGTACCTACTCGTTGGCAAGACTGGAGTCAGATTCACTTTTTTTTGTCTGACTGCCAATTATGTACATACGACATCCAGGACCAACAGCTTAAAGTATTTCACGAGGCCCGGAGGAGTCTTGGTATGGTAAGATGGTTACCCATCCACAGACCACGGCAAGCGATGCTTAACCTTGACAGTCGACCCGTGTGGCTGTTATATTTTAGCCACGAGCTATACATCCAAAAAAAAACACTTAAACCGAAAATAAACTACCAAAAAAATATCCTTTCCACAAATTGTGCAGTAACATTCGTACATACGATCCTGAGACCGTCCTAAGCTCCCTATATTTATGTATAAGACACGGGTGAAGTTAAATAAAAACGCTGACATATCTCTTAGGAGGCCACGTGTTGTCGTAATTGAGTTTCTCGCTCATATTCGCTAGGCTTTCGCTTGAACGGTTTTTTCTCACGTGTATCTCTCGTACGCTGTCGTGTACATATTTCGGTGGCGGGTAAGGGTTTTTGTGCACAGAAGTGTAATGAAATTATTGAATGTTGGTTGGAGTAAATTATATCACCAAGCGAAATGTAATTTTTTATTTTCTATCATGACAAGGTTTTCATTGCATCGAAGGTTCCCGTCCTGCTTTACACCATTGATATTTTAGCTTCAGGCGTGGCTGCTGAACTTGGATTCCTGGATTCTCTGGATGGGCAAAATGAGGGTTCATTCATTAGGTGTTTTGTCAGAGGCGATAGATTTATAAAGTGTGCGGTATGGTACGCCTATGCCTTGTATTCTAGAATAATCTCTCTCGAGCCAATGGACAGCCTCTGATAAAATGGGTCACAATAGTCATGGCCAGGAGGTCCATTCGTTTTCTTTAAAGATTCGACACCCCAGGAAAATAATTCTACCATGAAGTTTCATAATGATAACTCCAGTAAACGTTTACTAAAATATAAATTAAAAACACGGCAAAGTCATCAAGGTGCTTCTGTAGAAACATCACAATTCTATCTCATTTCATATATTACAGCTGCAGTACATTTCCAGTGAAGACCGGTCCAAAGAAAATTCAATTAGAGCAGAACATCCAACAAAAAGCTAAGTTAGACAATAAAGTAAACTAAGCACCTTTAAACATTTATTACGCTGCAGTGAATAGTGGACCTTAGCGACCATTTCTGAGAGGACTGAGTACAAAAATAAAGACAATTTCATTTGTCTGTGATTGTGCTACCATTCCCACGCAGGAAAATTTTCGCTGTCCATCGGAAAACAATCTAAGTATGTTTTCTGTCTAGGCCTAAAATAGAAGCAACTAGTTCAGATATATTTTTAGAGGGTATCATGAGGCTAGAGAAGAGCTCAGGGATAAAACTAACTGTGGGTAGATCTGGAAGGTTAGGAGGGCACCGAGGAAATCCTACTAATAATTATTATAAACGCGAAAGTTTGTATAAGTTTGTATTGTTTGTGTTTGGATGTTTGTTCCTCTTTCACGCAAAAACGGCTGAAGGGATTTAGATGAAATTTGGTACGTCATCCTACTTCCTACTAATATTATAAACGCGAAAGTTTGTATGCACGCATGTTTGTTCTTCTTTCACGCAAAAACAGCTAAAGGAATTTAGATGAAATTTGGCACACATATAGTTTACATCCTGGACTAACACATAGGCTATTTATCTCGGTGAAAGACATCGCTTAGTGGAGGCGGAGGAAGAGGAAGTGGAAATCCAAAGCCGCTGCTGCCTTAGTACTACATATTCACAAGTATCAGGAGAGCAGAAACATGTCAAGGTATTTCATCCTGTCTTACCAATTTTTGATCAGTTAGCAATTAGTTTTTGAATAATAACAAAATTACAGCACGTTTTATTTAAGCTCAACTCACACCAAAAGAGCGTCGAAGCGCAGCAAAGCGGAGCGCAGTTTCAGTGTCATAGGAATTTTAACTTTATTTTCATTAATACTTATTATCGCATGAGAAACTCGAACGGACGGTACCCAGTTGACGGGAGCACTCGGTAACGCAGAGTCTAGCTGACTATTCCTGTCACCCTGTCACATGGCAATATCCGAAAGTTCAATGCTCTGTGTTTTCTCGACTCTATCTTCTTGTACACGACTAAAATAATAATCCATACACACACCACCACTCCACTCCACTCTTACCAGCACAAACCATACACTCTGTTACACTTCACTCCCACTTAAGTAGGTTTCATTCCGATTCCCGTAACGTTATGCCCAGAACTGCACCCGTATTAACCGATTTGTATGTATGAAGCATCCACTTAGTTCCTTTAAAGGCACGTGTGTATTTAATTTACAGTCCAAAGTCGTTTATAAACACCATTGAGTTCAACCATTACCTTTAATGCTTCAGTAGACAAAGTGCTGCGAAATGGCTGCGAAAGAAAAATAAACACATTTCACAATGTGTTCTTGAATAATGTAATGTGAAGAGAATGCATTTTTTTCCGAAAGCGATTGTCAAAACCAGTCTCGAAGCATTTACTTAAATAAAACCTTTAGCAGACACAATCGAGTACTCAGAATTTTGTAATTGAGATAAAGAGGCCAGTTGCAAAGCGTAAATGTATGAAAAAACGCTCAATAAACTCCACAGAGAGTTGCACACTCGCTTATATCATTATCATACATGAAAATAAAGATATTAAGAACAAATAGTTAAAAACATTTCAACAACTTATTTGTAACTTTACAAGCTTTTCCCGCGGTTTCGTTTGTGTTGATAACCTATAGATTTTTGCATCGCAATCCTAGTTTAAATTCCTATTAAGTATATCCTAAACAGCTTTTGCCCGCAACTGAGTTTGACCATTATGGCTGTATCATTTTTTTTTTTATCAAATCATCGGTTAGACATAAAAACGCAACACGAAACACCAACTCATTTTCGCATTTTTATATTTATAACTAACTAGCTGACCCACGCAACTTCGTCTGCGCCACATGTTCACTCTACTTCTATTTTTCTAAGCGTGATGATATGTAGCCGTCCTCGATAAATGGGCTATTTAACACTGGAAGAATTTTTTAAATCGGACCAGTAGTTCCTGAGATAAGCGCGTTCCAGCTAACAAACAATCAAACTCTTCAGCTTTATAATATTAGTATAGATATAGAGGTTTCTCTGTAAGATTCTCTTAAAAGTCAAATCTCAATGAAACACCTTTTTCCGAAAATTCTTTCCTAAAAATAATGTTTTACAAGCATTGTAAAAGTACAGCCTAAAAACAGAATTAGCAACGCAGCAGTGTCTTCGCTAAAACGCCCGTCGTTTAACTCAATTTCTGTCTAAAAAGAGACACTTAACTCGTTTTTTGTTTGTTTTTTTCCTGTACAGAATTTCTGTCCATTTTTCGAGTAAGTTGGCGCAATTCCAGCTGTATTCAAGTCCCGGGAATATTACTGTGATACTATTTTAAAAGAAATGCTTCGGGTTTTTATATTTCTTTTTGACAATGCGCATTGTTGATTTCTGTCGGTGTGGAATAATAATTTTAGTATAAGTGTTTATGTTAATTAATAGTAAAATAAATGGCCGGACAGATTTGGTTGAAACTATAATAGACACGGCCTTACAAAATGTACCTAATCCCTATAGAAATAACAAATAAGTTTCTAAATAAATAATAATTTAATTCCAACAAGCCCGTTCCATCATTGGACCACAAAAAGAACGGCGATGCGCCACCTGATCGCCAACAGACAGTCAGACGTGGCGGAGGGACTTTGTTTTATAATATGTAATTAGAGTTGGTAACAAGAGGCTCAAGTAGAAATGACCCTTCTTCTGTGTATCATGAGAAAAATATTCCTTTTTTTTTAGATGCGAAATCATTAAATTAATCTTAGACTCTTACTGGCTGACATATCTCTTTCGAATAATCTAGAACCCTGGCCTCGTTAAGACTAAGTCCTGGATTAAAATTACAGGGTGGGTCTCACCGCTTGGGCGGACCACCGCCGTGTCCTCGAAGCAGCGATCGGCAGCGACTTCTCGCGTCCGGCCCTGGTCCAAGCCATGGTCCGGAGCGAGACGTAATGGAACGCCGTCATCTCCTTCTGCGAAGCAGTCATGCTAGCGAAGAAGCTGAATAGGAGATGGAGAGAACCTCTCGACCCGGCCGCCGCGGTAGACGCCCCGGGTGGCTCGAGAAAGTAAAAAAATGAAAATAATAATAAAAAAAAAACAGAATAACATAACCAAAATTTTTTTATCTAATGGAAACAAATTGACGACTACGACTACAAAATAGAATGCTGACAAGACGCCGAGCTCTACTACAAGCCGCACCAACACCATCTTCGGGTTCGTCGCTCAGCTCCGCCTCGCAGCCGCCGGGACCAGCGCCAGCCGTGAGTCCAGAGATTCCGGTTGCTGCAGTTGCGTCGAGCTCGAGCGACGAATATTTCTCGCCGCCGACGACACCACCACCTGCGCGTCGGCGCGGACGAGGCCGACCACCGGCCAGCTTGGGACCTCGAGGCCCACCGGTCTCTGACAGGGTCCCCGCTATCGGTGGAAGTGTGCAGCGCATGCGATGGACACAAGCCATTAAATGAAAATGTCATGCGCTCATACTTTGGGGCTGCAGAGGGGGGAACTAACCTGACTGCGTACCGTGGTCGGATGCTCTCTCTGTTTCAGGTACTTGAGCCAGCTGTCAACGTTTTAGCGCAACGACTATCGGATCAGGTGCGGGTCATCCAGCGTAACCGTATGTTGGATGAAGCCGTACTTGATAGACTGCGTCTGGAATCACGGAACAGCCGCGTCTCACCAGCTTCGCCACCGGCCGCGGTTCAAATACAACCCAGTATAAGTGTTTCACCGCGACCCGACTGCGTCGGTGAAGATGATGATGGCGGGGCTATATCCATGAGTACCCAGTGCAATGAGCGATTGAGGAGCGCTTTGGAGGATGCTTTCCGAGAGTATCGCTGCACACCGCCAGAGCTTAGGCCTCGGCTACCTCGTTTGCCCATGCACAAGATAAATAGGGCGCTGGTGTGTGCTCTAGATTCGCAACTAGAAAATTATTTTGCTAGTAGCGAAGACCTCGCCGATACCCACTCGATCTTATACTGTGCGGCTGCAGCGGCATGTCGTGTAGCTCATGTCAAATTTCCTAATAGTGACAGAGTTACACGACAGGCGTACCAGCTTGGCATTGCAGGATCGAGCGTCGTATCGGTGAGGTTAGAGCACTCATCGGCAAACTTATCTGCTTCAGGGAGGGCAACACTCACCGTAGAGTGATGCGCTTTGTGAGGCGGGCGTTTTCGGGGACTGACACAAGTCCTCGGGATTATCTGTCCCGCGTCACAGAGCGTATCGATTTCCTGAAGCAGAAAATCTATACATAGGCAAACCGTATTCGTCGGTACAAGCGGCGAGTGGAGCGATACACTCAGAATCGCACATTCCGAAGCAATGAGAGGCCTGGGTCCAGTCGCTCCCAAGTCCTATAAACATAGGGCTTGGGAGCGACCGGACCCAGGCATGACTGATACGCGCCTACCGGATGATGACGCTATGTGCTTATTCTGGCGTAACATCTGGTCGGTGCCTGTCAGTCATACTGAGGGCGATTGGACTCGGGATGTCGAACGCGCGTGCGATCCGATACCAGAAATGGGGGCAATTAACATCAGCCCCCAAGATGTAGCTCGTGCAGTTCGTCCGTTGCCTAACTGGAAATCTCCAGGACCAGACGGGCCGCACAACTTTTGGATAAAATGGTTTCAAGGATCGCACGCTCGCTTGGCATCTCAATTCCAGTCTGCCTTAGAGTCAGGGTCGCTGCCCCAGTTCCTAACTACAGGAATAACCCACCTGCTCCATAAATCAGGTAGTACCGCGGAGCCTAAAAATTATAGACCGATCACGTATTTACCGACGGTCTATAAAGTTCTTACATCCATTTTGAGAGCTAAGATTAACCATCATATTGATAGTAATTCAATTATGTCTGCCTCTCAGAATGGATGTAGGAATGGGTCCCGCGGTACTAAGGAGCTGCTCCTAATTGACATTGCCATTTGCCAACAGGTTCGTCGTTCCCGAAGGGATGCTGGATAGATTATAAGAAGGCCTATGACTTGGTGCCACATACATGGCTCATGAGGGTGCTGGAGCTGTATAAAGTTAATGCAGTTCTACGCACCTTCCTGATGTCGTGTATGGGGCAGTGGAGGACGGTCCTTCACTATCCAGGGTGTCGACAGACCCTGGTGAACGGCGACCCCATAAGGATCGAGCGTGGCATATTTCAGGGCGACAGTCTGAGTCCACTATGGTTTTGTCTGGCCCTCAATCCTCTCAGTACATTGCTGGAGGGTTAGTCAGGAGAAGAGGTAGTCAGGTCATATCGCACCTCCTTTACATGGACGACTTGAAACTATTTGCTCCCAACAACTTGCAACTGATGAAGCTACTAAAGGTAACAGAAGCCTTCAGTAGCGCCATCAGGATGGAATTTGGTGTGAATAAATGTGCAGTCATGCATGTAAAGCGAGGGGAGATTATGGAATCCGTGGGAACACAACTCTCGGATTTCATACACCTTAGGTCCCTCTCTTCAACCGAAACTTACAAGTATTTGGGTATGTCGGAAGCGTTAGGCATCAATTCTGTTGATATGAAACAATCGTTGAAGGAGCGCTTCTTTAGCCGCCTGAATAAAGTACTTAAAAGTCTTTTATCAGGCGGAAACAAGGTGCGTGCCTTCAACGGTTGGGTCGTGCCGGTTTTGATGTACTCTTTCGGCATACTCAAATGGACTTAGACAGAACTTGACGCCCTGGATAGAAGGGTACGCTCACTGCTTACCGCAAATCGAATGCATCACCCACGGTCATCGGTGATGAGGCTGTATATCCCGCGGAAGTGTGGGGGTCGTGGCTTCTTAAATGCTAAGACCCTGCACAACCGCGAGGTATGCAGCCTTAGGGAGTACTTCCTTGAGGCCGACGTGGGTATGTATCGAGATGTGGTAGCGGTGGACAAAGGCCTTACCGCGCTCTCCTTGGCTAACGAGAACTGGCGCAAACCTGTATTAGATACAAACGACCGCAGGGAGGTATGGCAAAGCAAGGAGCTTCACGGACGCTTATATCGGGTCCTACATGGCCTGATGTAGATTTCTTAGCGTCCGTAGCCTGGCTGCGTTTTGATGACCTCTTTGGGGAAACCGAAGGTTTTGTCTGTGCGATCATGGACGAAGTTATGATGACGAACAACTACCGGAAATACATTGTGAAGGACGGTACGGTTGACATATGTCGGGCATGTCACCGACCCGGGGAATCCATTCGCCACATTATTTCCGGTTGTTCCAGTCTGGCTAACGGAGACTATTTGCACAGGCACAACCTTATAGCCAGGATTATCCACCAGCAACTTGCTTTGAAATACGATCTTGTGGAATCGGAAGTACCGTACTATAGGTATGTGCCCGACCCAGTTCTCGAAAATGGCAATTGCACGTTGTACTGGGATCGGTCTATCATCACTGACAGGACTATTGTTGCCAATAAGCCTGACATAGTGGTGATAGGCCGACTAGAGCGTCGCGCAATGATTGTTGATATAGCAGTCCCTTATGACGAGAACCTCGTAAAGTCTGAGAAAGAGAAACAAAGTAAGTATCTTGACTTGGCTCGCGAGGTTGTCGACATGTGGGATGTGAACACAGCAGTCATTGTGCCGATAGTCGTGACGGCCAATGGCATAATTGCCAAGAGCCTCGACCAACATCTAAAGAGGCTCTCGTTGGGCAGCTGGATCAAGGGCTTGATCCAGAAAGCAGTACTCCTGGACACGGCGCGTATTGTGAGGAGGTTCCTCTCTCGGGAGCCCTGACCACCGGTAGCTTGGACCCTGTTCCCGATACCGGTGGGCCACTATTTTTTATATTTTTGAATGTATTTTCTAATGTTTTTTTTAAAGATATATTTAAAAATGTAAATTTTATGTATATAGAAATGAATAAACGGAATAATAATAAAAACAGCGACTTCCGAAAATAATATTATTTTTAGAAGTCGGTTATTTTTTTTTGTAAAAAGTATTTTTTACATTTACATGTATCCGTATCTGTTGGCAAAATCCAGTTTTATGATACGAAAGTTTAAAATACTTACCAGCCGAAGACGTAACGACTGGACTTTCGGGTCGACGGCGACGTTAACAGAACTGACTGCTGCCTACTCGTCCCTCTGGCTTCATTTGCAAAGTTGTTAACCTTCCCACAATCAGATTGGTACTTCAGTTATACCGATAAGCTACCAAATCTTATTTAAAGGGTTTAATTTTTTTTTTTTTACAATCATCAATGACAATCCTGTTGGCTTTTTAGTTTCTGTTTTTTTTTTTTAACCAATTTCTAGAATAATAAAAAAACAAATGCATACAACATGCACAATATTTGAAAGAAAGAAAGAAAGAAAATTGTGAAAATGAAGCAAAACAGAGAACTAAAACTATTAATGCCAAAAGGGCCTCAGCTCAGCATAATGCCAGCACGCCATAATATGTGGCAAACATGTCAGAACCTTTTCTTTCTATGTTATCTTGCATGGAAGTTAAGGCTTGTATGTGTACATATTTTTGTGTTTAGTGTTTAGTCATATTGTGTGTTTTGTGTTTAGTCATAAGACTTTTTGTGCTCATAGAATGTTATGTTTGTTCAACAATTTATTTTTGCTGTAAAATAAATGATGTTCCTAATGTCTTGTCGCACTTTATAAGATAGCCACAACTGCCGTTAAATAAACACATCCCTATACAAACAATATTTTGTTTTCTCCATCCTGGAATCAACCGTAAAAATAAATTAAATTCCTAATGTTTCGTCGCACTGAATGTATTAACTACCGTAAAGGCGCGGACCCAACGCTTTTGTTTCCACTGCAACCCACGGACACGATACGCATCAATTGACGTCATTGGCACACAGGCTTGCTGGAATATGGCGCTCACGTAGCTCAACGCTGACAACGCTATGCACACTGTGTACGCAGTACACGCTATACACGAATATAAACCCACGGCTATGTCAAAACCATATTCTTGCAAAAAAATCGTGGGTAGTCTCTCTCTCCGTGTGCCGCGATGGGCCACGCTACAGTACATAGTCGTGGCACAGTATAAATATGGACAGTACGGAAACTAAGCTTAGTTGAGAATATAAATACCTACGCTCCATTGAAGCAATAGGGTTGCCACTTTTAATGGTTTTGTTTATTTTATTTTTTTTTATTTTTGTTCTGTAGTGATCAATCAATCGAATTTGAATAACTAGCTTACAAGTACAATTTAAATAGGTAATCTCATGGCGATGGTTAATTTTGACAAAAGACGATACTTTAAACACGGAAAACAATTAAATATAAACACACAACAACTTGTAGCACTAACTTTGTCATTACGGCGTAACCTTTTACAAGTTTTGGCGGGAGAGTATGCGAGCCGCTGTTGGACTAAAACGTTTCGGGCGCTCAGTACCTTTGCAGCCGCCATCTTGGATTCCCGTTTTGATAGCACTATCGGCTTCAACACGCTCGTAAACCATGAAAACGACACCCATGACGAAAAAAATTACACCTATTGCAGCCGCCATCTGGGATTCACGTTTTGTCATGACTATCGGCTTCAACACGCTCGAAAACCATGGAAACGACACCCATGACGAAAAAATTGGTACCTATTGCAGCCGCCATCTTGCATTCACGTTTTGACATCACTATCGGCTTCAACACCTTCGAAAACCTTGAAAACGACATCCATGACGAAAGAATTGATACCTATTGCAGCCGCCATCTTGAATTCACGTTTTGATATGACTATTGGCTTCAACACCCTCGAAAACCATGAAAACGACACCCATGACGAAAAAGTTGGTACCTATTGCAGCCGCCATCTTGGATTCACGTTTTGACATCACTGTCGGCTTCCACACCCTCGAAAACCATGAAAATGACACACATGACAAAAAAAATATACCTATAGCAGGCGCCATCTTGGATTTGCAAGAAGTACTAGTACCTAATAGTTTTGAAGTTCACGATTTCATTTTGATCGATTACACGGACTTATACTTCTATAAAGATTAAGTAACCTCACCTTTCAAAATTAGCAGAAAGTTTAAAAAAACGTTAGCTCCGGTTGTGATGATGCCGAGTTCAAACAGCCGTATAGGTACTACGCATATACATAATTATATATACGTTCGTGGCATTTTTAAAAAGATCGCGGGGCTAAACTAAAATGTGACCACTCATCTTGACGCGGCCGGCGGCACTCACTACTGAGAGTACCGCGACGGGCACCGAAAAGTCTCGTCGGTGCGCATGTTTGTGTGAGTGTGCCGTTTCGAGCGTTTGTAGGTAGTTTCCGTACTGTGCATATTTATACTGTGGTCGTGGGCGTATAGCGTGTACTGCAGTGGAAACGTAGACGCCCGTTATCAAACAAATGAACCCACGCAGCTAAAAAGCGTCGCGTGGCCGTGCCTTGCGTGCACCGTGGTGGGTTTGCGCCTTTTCCATGAACAGAGAACACAGACAATCTTTTGTTTTTTTTCCCGTAATCGACCGTAAAAATATATGTCTTTGTAAATTATCAGAACATAAAATCAGAACAGATTTAGGTACCTCAAAACTTTTAATCCTGTGTTCTAGACGAAAATTTTCAAAAACCCTAAATAAGATCCGCCATTTAACTCACTAACGAAGTAAAACGTTTCAAGATCTCAGAGCAATTAATTCTTGAGTCTTGTTTTTACAAAACTGCGAAGCTTTTTAGCGGCCAGTCCTCGAAATTATTTTTCGGCCGTAAATTAGATTCGGTTTCTTTACCAACCTTTCAAAACATGTTTTTGCTTGCCCGGTGGTGCATTAAGTAATTTGATAAAAAGTGTTTTTTCTGTATACAGAAAAGTGTTTTTTTTTTGTCGTTTCGGAAACCTATTTTTTTTGGTTGAAGTTAGAGACAAGTTCAAGGTCAAATATTTTACAGCCCATTTGCTATAGAATGAGTATGTTGTAGAAAAGATATTATATCTAAATCTACACTAATATTATAAAGAGGAAAGATTTGTTTCTTTGTTTGTTTGAATTGAATAGGCTCCGAAACTGCTGGACCGATTTGAATAATTATTTCAGTGTTAGATACCCCATTTATCAAGGAAGGTGGCAATAATGCAAAATGACGCAGACGAAGTTGCGCGGGTCAGGTAGTAATAATAGTAATATTAGAATAGTTCATATCAGGATTGCTACCATGTACCTTTTTATTTGCTAGTTTCCGATATTTCGGCACTGTTGCTGCTGCTGTTGGTTGCTGTTTCTGTTGTTGATCGTCGGGGTCTAATGTTAGTGACCATGAAAGTTTAAAACAATAACGGGTGTAAGGGACAGCCCTCCTCAAACTGATAGGGTGATTTCAGTATATCGTACTAAGTTGACCGGTACATGAAATTATTTCAGGAACTTTATGGGAATCCAATAAAACTGATTTGTTTAATTACCTCACTCGCAATGTATCGCTACCTCTGCAAAACGCACGCAGCGAACGGCAGCGCAGCGAGCTTTCGAAAGGATAGCTGCGCCCGCGCTACGTTTTAACAGCTGATTTCATGCGTCGTTCATGAGATTTTTTTTTATTATTTTTTTATTTTTTCATTTGAGCTGTGTTATTTACATTAATGGAGTTCTGCATACAGATAATGTAACTTTACATTGATATAAAGCAAAAAAATGAAAAATCCTAAAAAAAAAAAAAATCCTGAGGAAATTTCCGCTGGAATATGATTCAAAATAAGGAGCTGATTGCACCCTGTTAATTTGTGGAAGGCTGTCCCTTACACCCTGTATATAGTAATAGTAATAAATTAAGGTAGTTATTGATAGGCTTGCGTTTTACCACTATCACCATCGCTGCCCTAGTTCAACAGTAAGATATGTTGAACAAAGTATGTTTTGAGTTATTCATACTTTTATGATTTTAGTTTCATTGATTGACTCGTTGTTAATTAAAATGTGGTTGATTTTTTAAAACTGTAGCTTAGTTTAATGTGTTACGGAGTTATTTATATTTCAATATGAATAAAATATTTAGTATAATAGTTTTAAGGCTTTTAATAGTAAGATAACCTTATATTGAACTCAGACTAAATAAAACATGTTTTGTAATTTTAATGATGTCTCTAAATTGGTTTATTAAAAATTAA
This sequence comes from Ceramica pisi, assembly GCA_963859965.1. Classification (NCBI taxonomy): domain Eukaryota; kingdom Metazoa; phylum Arthropoda; class Insecta; order Lepidoptera; family Noctuidae; genus Ceramica; species Ceramica pisi. The sequence continues at coordinate 2,588,246 of OY982530.1, read as the reverse complement.
GTCTATATTGGAACTCATAGAGTTATTGTTTTTTGTTTTGTTTAAGAAATACTAAAGATTTATCCAACCAAGCTTCCAAATTTATGGAAAATCAACAGAGGTCGACATAATTTTAAGATATCTTAGTATTACAGCACATCGATATTTGAGAATGTAAGTTGTCCGACTAAATCCTCGGAAATGTTTGGTAAAGGGATAGGAAAATTAATTAAAAACTGAGAAATTAGTTTGCTTGTAATGTATTATTTATTACCTAGTATCATAATTGCACAAATCAGTCTCATATTATCAGTTAAAATCTTATTATTATTATTGCACAAGTCAGTTTAACCATTATAATAATCAGTCCATGCTATAATGTTATTTATGTGAATCTTAATGGCACAAATAGGTAAGTCTTATAAATAAAATAAATAAAAAAGCAGCTAAAATTTTGTATTATAATAAAATTAAAATAATATATGATTAATTAATAACAATAGTGAATTAATTGTTTTAATTAATTCTATTATCAAACTCAATCTACTTGTTACAGGCTTTCATCATCACTATTGCCGCTTTCATTTTCCTGGTTATTTGTAGTTTTAAGACTTTCTTAAAAGCTGTGATGACATTGAGGTATCAAATTGGCAGTACACAATGATATCAGATCTCTCTTTTTGTGATTTGGTATTGCTGGTGCTTCATTATAAGCATGTTCCAGAGTTATATTTTCTGAGATGCGGCCCCTTTGTTTCCTTCTGGTATTCACAGTTTTAAAATCAAGATCTGAAAATGAAGATTTTTAGCCAAATTTGTATGGATCTTCTTTTTTTACTTGGATACATTTGATGTCACCTCATACAATTTTTTGACCATTTTCGTTTATGTTGAAATTTTTCACGATTTTAGACAGTTTTTTCCAGTCGTATATCTGTTGGTAGCCTATTTCATTGACTGTATAAGGTTTACCAGTTTTTTTGGCTGATTTTTGGCTGGCATACATTCTTAATAACTAACAAACCCGGTTAGATGCCTGAGTGAGAGAGATTGGATGCAGAAGGCAGTGGACACAGCTTGAGAAATGCCTACCTCCAGCATAAGACTTCGTTTCCACGAGGATGCGTGGCGAGAGATGAGTCTGTTATAGAATATCTTGATATACTTAACATTGTTCAGCGCTAAGAATCCTCGCACATCTCTGGTAAAAACGCAGCCTTATTAAAGCACTCTCAATAAGCTCAGTAGACAAATCAAGGCGAATAAATTCAATAGTTTTCATACTCGTTCCGTATGTGTTTTAGTGAACCTAATCGGGCTAGACCCTTTAAAGGACCTTCTCATAATTCTAACTTATGGTAATGGTACCAAAACTGCCCCTACCAAAAAACATTTAATGTAACCATTCAACCAGAATACATAAGAGGATACAATAAAATCCAGGCGGCTCAAAAATACATCAATTTGAGCACAGCTCATTGTGCAAATTCACCCAACGAAATGGGTTCGGTGAATTGACCTTAAAATGGACAATGTGGAACGGACTAATCGGAGTATTGACAGGCTTAAGGTGTAAGCTGGAGCGGGAATCAAGTGTCAGTCTTTTAGTTATGTAAGTAAATTTTAGGTTACATAAGCAGCAAGCTGAAGGATTTCCTGGAGCGTAGTATAGGCAGTACTTAAAAGTCTGCTAGACTGAAATGCAATAGAACGGGTCGTAATATGCAGCATAACAACAGCGGGACCAGTTATCACGCAGTAGAAATGAAAAGAGGCCCTGTAAAACGTTGAATAAAGCCGTATGAGAAAAATAAAAGTAACTAAATGCTGTCCCTCCATATAGTTGGCAATCTCCGGACTATGATCCTGTTACATTACACTGTAGTTTTTCCAAAAAAACTTTTTATAATTATATAACTTTAATTTCGGAAGTCTGTGTCAAAATACGAAGAAACTAACAAAAACACTGACTTCCGAAATTAAAGTTATTTTTTACTTTGTAGTGTTTTTTTTTTGGAAGTCGGTTCTATTTTTCGGACAGAAAAACTACAGTGTGGTTCTATTTTTTTATAAAAAGTTTTTAATTTTTCACTTTTTAGTAATACCCCACACCTAACGACACCACTGCAAAATCGCAGAAAAGCAAAATACGCAATTTCGATTACTTGGATGACATGAAACTATTATCCAAGTAGACGAATTCCAGCTATTTCGCTTTAAAATCCAAAGTTCGTAACCGATTTTCATAAAATTTAAATGGGACCAATCTGCAAGTATATCCTTTCAGAGAAAACAAGATTTTTTCAAATCGGTTCATAATTATCGGAGTTATGATGTAACAAACACAAAAAAAAAACATACAACCGACTTGATAACCTCCTCCTTTTTGGGAAGTCGGTTAAAAACAATGTCAACTGTTATCTATCAAAAAAAAACTGTTATCAAAAAAAAAAAAAAAAACTATCATACAGAGGTTTTTTTTTTTTATTCAAAACGGGGAAACTCTTGGCCCAAATCTCACCTGATGGAAAGTGATGATTAGGCCGAAGATGGAAGCGAGTTTCACCCGGAATCCTCTAACATAGAGGAACTGGCTATCGAAGCGAGCGAAGCGAGGTATGTGAAACAGAGAAAAAATCTCCACAAACTTTCAAGGAAAAGGGAAGATCCTGGACGGTTGTGTCCGGTGGGTAACGGAAAACTCTGAAACAGCGATGCAAGATTTCGTTATTAGTTCGCTGCTGGCAAGATACATGGCGTTGCGGTTCTTTTAGTTGCAGCAGTGCGATTCTGTTAACACGTCGAAGTGAACACTTGGGCGAAGTGAACGACAATCGAGCTGTCAAACCATACAAACAAGATAAGAATGACAGCACACTTGTCGTTCACTCCACCTAGGTGATCACGGTGAGATGTCAACAGAATCGACCGGCTGTACATCGTACATCATTTGTTTTTCTTGCGGCGGGATTAAAAAATATAGTTTAATAAGTTTCCAATGGAGATACCTATGTAAGACTTTCTTAATGTTAATCTATTAAATCATAATTAGACTGTAACAAATGTAATGGTAGCTACGCTTGAAAATCAAAATCGCTTGCGCGTATCTTTTAGCCATCTACTATTAAAGGCAAAGGGACAAATAGCATTAGGGAAGGTCCGTAAAACCACCAGCCTTACCTAACCCTATAAACGTGCACAAGCCGAAGGTGTTCTGTTCAAACGGTCGTGTTAAGTATTTAATTTATTTTGTTCAGGAAATGTATTGAATTTTCGTTGCTGGGATGAGGAAATTTTTAATTGCTTCATATGATTTTAGTATCTATTGTATTGGTATATTTAATGTACAGTATGTGAAAAAGACCTGATGAAGGTCATGGGTAGGATGGATTCGCCAACTATGGCTTTGAAACGCAACGTTTTGGCGCCAATAAATGAGTGGGTCTATACGGATTAACATTTTAGGAAATTTTAACATTAACTTTCACTGTGCGTAGAGGCAAGGAGCGAAATTTGCCTGTGATTCCTGATGAACTTGGGTACTTTTAAGTCAAGAGTCATAGCATGAGTCAATCACGTGATGCTTTCCATCAGGTGCATGTAACAATAAATGATTATGATTATGATCTAACGTCTATAATTTTTATAGGCTTTAGTTTCCCACTGCTGGGCATGACCTTTCAGAAACTTTTCTTTCGTGCTACCGCGAACTAGCCTTCGTGTTGCACGTGTCCTTGTCATCTCGTCACCGCTTTCTGGACCTGAATTTTGAAAAAAATGCCAAGAACATTTTCTATAGTCAGTCATAGAAATATTCGCATTGGGAATACCCCGTCTAGTACCAAGCTCAAGTTTTACGTGTTTAACGTCAATTTCACAGAAATCACATTTACATTAACAATTTTACAGATCAAAAACTATACCACACCCCACTAACATTATTACAATCTTTAACAACCCCAATAATGGCCCACTAACCGACAGTACAGCAGTTCTACTCCCCTTACAGGTCTAAACACAGCATCAGCTGTTTTGAATGACGGGAAACTGCTCCAGTGACACACTAGTATCACAGAGTAAAAAGATAGAGAAGGTCAACTTCATACAACTACCGCAAAATTACGCACTCAAAGAAAGCGTCTACGTACAGTGAGTGCAAGTGCACACGCGTTTGTCATTTATCAGTCATTGTTTTGAGGTAGCCGTACTTATGCGCGAATCTTTGTGTGAACCCGTTTTCACACGTTTCTTGAGGGTATTTTCCATGAAAATCTGTTCTAATTCAGATTACTTTCACTTTAACAATATTAGCTAGAATTAGGTCACCTAATAGTGTGTGCACACGACAGCGACCTAAGTCTGCGCAGACTTTGAACTCTGAACAAAAAATGTCTGCGGAGACAAATATCGGTGTGATAGAATGCTTTTACATAAATTTGTATCGTGTGGACGAACTATAACTCTGCTAGCTACTAAACCTGGCTAAGAAATTGCATTGATCCCATTGGTGGATCTTTTCTCGCTGCTACGGACATTTTTGTGGGAAAAGCAGATGCTAGTCTTCTGTCACTTCCTATAGTGTGACAAACACACTGGTGTCAGCTGCCTCGTTCGCCGCACATCGTAAAACTTGATTGAGGGGAAGAACGTCGTAAGTAAGTGTCACAGCTACCAATATGTCTCTGTCCTGTACTGTATTAGATGTAGGTGATGTAGGTGTATTTTGGGACGTGGCTTTGAATATCGTGTTGTGGATGCAGGTTTGCTATACAAAATATTTACAACAAAGAGAGCAGAAGGATTGAGGAAACGGGTGGTTTTCCATTCAGGATTGAAAAAAAAAAACATTTCGCACAGCAGAGTTAATTTCAAGAAAAACTATCGGCAAAATGGGGTGACTTGAAACGCAGTGGTGAATAGAAACCTTTTTTGAAGGGGATTTTCACTTTATTTAAATTCTGCTTGTTATCCAATTTTAAAGCAATATTTGCTTTAAAAGATTGATACATTTTTATAAACCAATAATTAGACATTCAAGTTAAGAAGAGAGAGAGAGATATTGATATGTCGGATATTTTTGTAGATCTTATCTTCTGATATATGTGCACGCGGATGAAGTCACAGGCACAGCTAAAGCACAATTATTTTATAGTTTTACTATCACTATCTGAACCATAAACTGTCTCAGTTTAGAAGCAAATTATTCCAAAGAGTAATAACCGCAACAAAATATAATGACATTTATCGCAAACGACTCAACGAATAAATTAAACATCAATACCAGACATTCAAACATTGCAGGCACAATTCCACAACATTTTGATGGCAAAATAATAGCTCCAAAACTCAACAACAATCAGGCAACACCGCACTCAAAATTAAGACGAGCCTTTAAATTTTAAACGCAAAACAACAGAACAACAATTCTCTTTAAGGCCGTAACAGACGCGATTTGCGATTAAACGCCGATTTCTGAATTTATGATTTGAAGTTCTGTTTCGACAAAATATATTTTAGCCTGAACATCAAATCAAATGTTGACGTTAAAGATGGTTTGACACGCTCTCTTTAACAAAAATACTCAATTCATAAAGTGACTCTACATAAATATTGTGCTTTTCGGGACTTTGTTAATAAGCGATTGACGCTGCACAGCTGCACTTATTTATATGCCACTACTTAATGATTGTAGCAAGACAGAGTTGAGGCTTCAGACAAGTGACATTCTGTAAGCGGTAGCGTGGCGACATCGATTTTCAAAACGTCAAAATGGTTGACAAACGCTGTCGAAATATCACGTGACCAGTTCCTTGTATTTTGGTTAAAGACAGAGCAGTGATACTTTTACTGACTGTATTTGTATGTGTATCTTTATGTGTCATGCTAATAAACATACTCAGTACTTGTAAACAAGACTTGTAAAGATTGGCATTCTGTGGAACACGGTTCGATGCTTAATTGCTTTGCCGTGACCAAAAAGGGCATTTTCACAAACATGGTGGTTCGGACGTCAACTTAGACAGTAGCAGCTGAATACCAGTATTTGTAATAGAATAACTAGAGTTCCCCCCGGCCTCTGTGGTGGTCGGATCGTTTTTAAAGCAACTCCACGCTTAAAAATACGAAAAAGTGGTATAAAGTGATCGGATTTTAACGAATCAAGTGTCAGTGTGTGCAGGAAAGTTTCTCCCACACTCCCAAGTGACACATCAACCCGGATTGCAGTGCTGTGCGGTGTAATAACGGAAAAACCTCAAATTTAGAGGTTAAGTTCTTTCAACTTGGACGTTCTGACGCCTTGTCGCGTAACAAGAGCGACAACCTCATGTTTTTCTTTTGAAAAACCCACCATAGTAGCGCCACCTTTTTCCGGACCACTTCAAACCCACCGCAGGGCACGACTTTCAGAGATATTCAGCAACAATCGAAAAGCACGTGGCCTGAAAAACCTGAAGGAGACATCGCAGCGACCTGAAACTTGGCAGTGCGAAAGAAGTTCAGGGGAGGGGACGAATCCAGAAGACAGCAGAATTTTAAGTACTTTTGTTTAATTCTTATAACTATATATATATACAAACTTTGACTTGCCATAACTCCTGAAGAAACCAAAAATTCGCAATTCTGCAATTTCTATCTTTTGCGCGCTGGCTGGGAGAAGACACACTGAAGAAACAAGATTTTTAGATTGTTTATTTTTGTATAGTAATTAAAAAACCATTAAAAGTAATAAATTCATTAATTTCAATATAAAAACTAAAAAAAATTAAAAAATTATTTTGGATACTTGTAGAGACTAGTTTGCTCATAATTTAGATATTTTTCCCAAATTTTTTCAGTTTATTTTCACAAAGTCATACATTTATTAAGCATTTTTCAGTATAAAATAAAATTAAATAGTTATAATTGACTTTTGACCACAGGAATGTCTTTTTAATGTGTATTCCACTTAGAGTAAGCCCAAAGTTGCACCCAACAACTTCATAATTGACGAAAATAGCTTTTTTCAGCAATATTGGTTTTAATGGTTGCAACATTAAACTGTAAATATCTCCGAAGTTATTGGGTGTAAAAAAATCGGACTTGCACATTTCTCGGGAGACTTGCAGAAATATTTTGATGTGGCTTTCAGTCGTTTTCTGGCCTGAAATTTTTCAGCGCTGAAACCACATTTGACAGATAGAGAAAACTGGGGCATTCTTTACATTCTAAACCACATCTCTCTCCGATAAGCGGTTGCGGAGTTACAGCCACTTTATTTAAGTTGGCGTTTGACAGCTGGGCGGCCATTTTGTAAATCTTTGCTCTAACGTAGCTCCAAACTCAGCGGTCCTAGAGGGTTGCGGTTTTTGGATTATTAATCACAGGGGGTAAGCTCTATCGAGAGGAATAAGTTTCAGGTGAATCCGAGCTGAAAATTTTCAGGCGCCTGGCAAGGCCAAGCCAGAAGAGCCCAAACTCGAGGTCTCTGCGACTTTCCATTCAAATTCAAATTCAAGCATTTATTTCAATTAAACCATTTACAGGCACTTTTGAATTGTCAAGGTCGGTCGGTCCAAAAAAAATTGAAGCTATTTGCACGTTCCAAAGCGTAGATCTCTATGGAGAAGAACGTGCAAGAAACTCCACGGACACTCTTTTTAAAATAATATTTTTTTACAAAGATTTATTTACATCGAGTTGAAATTATACATACATGTGAGAACGATGTAAAAGACGAGCAGGATAAAAGCGTCCGGAATAAAAGAGGAACAATTCAAATAAATAATTAAAATCAACCATGGCAGCTGAGAAATGACCAGTCCCGACTGACGGCGCCCGTTCACGAACATGACGCATACGCCAGCACCATTCGGCTCAACCATTTTGAAGGGAGCCAAATGATCAAACGCATACGCCACCATCAACTAGACTTTTGAGTGAGCATGACACTCCCAACCGCCAGGGTACATTCAAGTCAAAATCATACCTAAAACTGATAATTAAAGTTTAAGTTAAAGGTACACAGTACTCACACATGTGCTGTTAATGGCTGAAATTATACAATGCTAAGTAAGTTGATTCTACACAATGCAAATTTTTCTTACAATCTTCAGATCTTCAGCCGGTCCAACAATGTTTCCGAAATATTTACAGATTAGTTTGTGCTCCTTATTGGCTGTGGAGTAGGACCAGCATTCAGCCAAGCATTTTTATCGTCAATATAATCCCCCAACTTATAATATGCTTGCCTGCATAGTGTGCGTTTAATACAAGACATGACGGAGAAATTATCTGTCAAAGTCTGACTTTGACAGTTGTGCCGCCATCTTGGCCTATGTTTAAACGCCCATATCTCCGCAGTGGGAGGTCGTAGAGCGACGGGATTTGCTCTGTAGGACTCGACGGTTATCCCTTCGTCGGATAGGCTGGCTTTCAGGCATTTTCAGGACTCAGCATTTTTCAGCCTGAAAAGCAAATCATTGTGTAGATCTCATCGAGCCCAGTGGAGTGAACCCAAGCACGGTGAAATTCGGCCGGGTGGTTTCGGAGTTAACTAGCATTAACCATTCTCAGGCAGCCATCTTAGATAAAAACCAGAAACTTTAGACTGCGATTGCTCCGAAACTCTTTGGGCTAGGTGTGCCGAGTTTGGAATCATTGAAACGGGCTCGGTGAGCTCTATCCAGTGAAGTCCTTAAACGGACTCTACATAGAGCCATTTTTTGTGAAATAGACAAAAATAGTTTATTTGCTACTGAAATTACTCTGGGGTTATCCAGAACACTTGACAACTACCCAAACAATCCGATAGTCTGGGTAGAGTCGTTGTAGAGATGGATTTACAACTTTTGCTGTAACTCTATTTAGTTTTAAGATAGTTTATGCGGTTTTATTTTGAAAATTTAACTATAAATTAATAGTTTTTTTTTATTTTTTATTTACATTACGTCCCTATTGACGCTTTTTCTTTTGACGCATACTTCCAAAAATGTTCATCTTCAGGACACCATTAAAGGCGACCAATTATGAAAAATCGGAGCAGACGCTCCTCCAAACGTCAGACGCAGCATAGGAGAGCGGGAAGCAGCAAGTAGCAGCCCCACCCCGTCCTCAGCTGAAAAGACGTCACAGGCAGGCCCTGCAAAAACCAAGAGCAAGATGTTTTTGTCACAGGATAGCAAAGTTTTGCCTAAAATACGAAAGTCTGTTGATTTGACCTCGCCAAAATCCAAATACTCAAGCTCTACGGTAGAGGCACGATCCTGCCTAATCAAGGCAAAGCAGCAGATAAACGGCTAGAAAAACATTAAAATCGAGGTCAAAAACGGTGTTTTGAAGCCCTAGAAAGGTTGTACGAAATTTTGAAAGAACTCGAGTCGGAGTTAAAAGTGGCAAAACAAATGTGACCGGCGAACGACCCATCCTGGCAGATCCTGAACAAGTCATTCTTACCTCTTCCGAACACACCGACACTAGAAAGATTCTCCAAAAAATGGAGCTACAGACAAACCTTCTAGTAGAGAATAATAAAAAGATAGAGGAGCTGAAGGACGCATTCGACCAATAGAGACAGCTCCTCCAGCAAGAGAAGACGTACGCGAGTGTGACAGCATCCCAGAGCACAAAGGTGAGGCCACAGCGCAGCACCTTGCACTCAGTTGTTGTCACATCTAAAGATGAAACGGAGACAGGCGAAGAGGTGCTTAGTAAGGTAAGAAAAGCAGTGAATGCAAAGGACGGGTGGATAAGAGTGGAAAAGGTTCGAAAAGAAAGGACCGAAAAATAATAATAGGCTTACAGACCGAAGGAGAAAGAGCTAAGAATAAGGACTGCCTCCAAAAAGAAGGAGTTGGCCTCACTGTCGAGGAAGTCAAGAATAAAGACCCGTTCTTGATCCTGCGGAACGTCCTAGTAGTGAATACTGACGAGGACGTCCTTAAGGCGTTAAGGAGCCAAAATATAGGTATTTTTGACGCCCTCGACACTGAGGCAAACAGTACCGGAGAAGGACGAGGAACCCCCACATTGGCCACATTATTATCAGCGTCTCGCCTACCATCTGACGACGAGCGTTGGAGACCGGCACCGTCCACATCGATCTCCAGCGCATCAGGGTCGAAGACCAAACCCCGTTGGTCCAATGCACCCGCTGCTTAGGCTTTGGACATGGAAAGCGGTTCTGCAAAGAGCCTCCCGACCTGTGTGGCCACTGTGGTGGCCTCCATGTGCGGTCCGAGTGTCCGGATTGGCTGTGGGGCTCATCAGCCGCTTGCCTTAATTGCAGTAGAGCCAAGCTGGAACACGGCACGCAGCACAATGCCTTTAGTCATGACTGCCCGGTTCGAACGAAGTGGGACAATATAGCAAGATCAACCGTGGCATATTGCTAAGGGCACCACAATGCAAAACACCCACTACGGAGTATTACAGGCGAACCTCCAACGCAAGAAGTTGACAACCAACGAACTCCTAATAGAAGCCACTGAGCGTGGAACAGCTGTGGCACTTCTACAGGAACCCTATGTAGGCGCAGCAAAAGTGATGAAGAGTCACAGGGACGTTCGTATCTTCCAATAAATTCCAATTTGGAATAGGAGATGGGAATGTCAAGGCAGCAATAGCTGTCTTTAACAAAGACCTTGTTGTAAAACAGTACCCAAAACTCACAACAAATAACATCGCAGTGGTGGGAATCCAGACCAGTGCCTGGGAGGTCACGCGTGTCTCTTTATACTTTGAGCCGGACCAGTCTATTGACCACTACTTGGAGCACTTAAAACTAATAGAGAGCGTAGTTGGTTCCAAAAAACTGATCGTTGGGGGGGATGCCAATGCCAAAAGCATGTGGTGGGGCAGCCCGACGGCCGACTACAGGGGGGAAGAAGTCGCAGGAACTCTCGGGGAGCTGAACCTTAACATACTCAACAGAGGCGAAATTCCGACCTTCGACACGATCAGAGGTGGAACACGCTACTGCAGCCACGTCGACGTGACAGCGTGTTCGACAGACATTCTGGATTTGGTAGATGACTGGAAGGTAGACGAGGGTCTCACGAGCTCGGATCACAACGGCATTGTTTTCAACATCAAACTCAAGAGGTCCAAAGGTGTCAAAATAAATAGAACAACTAGAATTTACAATACCAAAAAAAGCGAATTGGACTGAGTTTCGTGAGAAACTCTGCCAATTAATGCACGATAGTAAAATTAATAACACCGAAATAGACAAATTAAATACAGCAGAACAAATTAATCTTATATTAAATAAATATACAAAAGCAATAAGAGACGCATGCACCTCATCAATGCCTAGGAGAAAGATGAACGAAGTGCTCACTTTGCCGTGGTGGTCCGAGAAACTCGAGGGGATGAAGCGGAAATCGCTACTTCAAGGTAGCGACTTTCCGCTTCGACGCAGAATCAGGTGTGCTGCACCGGTCCAAAGATTGAAGGTCGTTGAAGAGTACCTGAAACACAAAGTTGAGTATGAGACGGAAGCAGCTAAAGAAATCGTCGAGAGTTGGAAGAACTTCTGCGCAAAACAAGACAGAGAGGGGGTTTGGGAAGGGATTTATCGGGTAATAGGGAGGACCAAGGGAAGGCAAGAGGACCAACCATTAATTAAAGACGGGGAGGTACTGGACGCGAGGGGTTCAGTAAAACTTCTGGCGAACACGTTTTACTCAGAAGATCACAAGGACAGCGACAGCGCATGCCACCGCGACATCAGAGAAAAGGCCGATGTAGTGAATGCTGGAGGCCATGATGACTCATGTGATCCACCATTCACGATGGCCGAACTGATGGCAGCGAGCACGTCCTTCAACCCCAAAAAAGCGCCTTGAGCGGATGGCTTCACCGCAGATATTTGTTGCCGGGCCATCGGGGGTGCCCCCGAGGTGGCCCTCGCTCTCATGAATGGCTGCTTCAAATGCCACCACTTCCCTGAAACTTGGAAAGAGCCAACTGTGGTTGTGTTGAGAAAGCCGGGGAAGGAAAATTACCGTACTCCAAAGGCGTACAGACCAATTGGCCTTCTACCCATACTGGGGAAAATTTACGAGAAGATGTTGGTGGCCCGCCTCAAGTACCACTTGATTCCAAGGATGACTACTCGCCAGTACGGATTCATGCCCCAGAGGAGTACGGAGGACTCCCTCTATGTCCTAATGCAGCACATCCGCGCCAAGCTAGAGATGAAGAAGATAGTGGATTTAATATCTTTGGACATAGAGGGGGCTTTTGACAGTGCCTGGTGGCCGGCCATAAGAGTTCGTCTGGCTGAGGAAAAGTGTCCGGTTGGCTTGAGGAGGTTCATCGACAGCTACCTCGAGAATAGAAGGGTCAAGGTGAGATACGCAGGTGAAGAGTTCGTCAAGGCAACCAGCAAGGGTTATGTCCAAAGCTCTATAGGGGGACCAATTTTTTGGAACCTCCTGCTGGACCCGCTTTTAAAGAGCCTGGAGGCAGGGGGTGACTATTGACAGGCCTTCGTAGACGATGTAGTGCTGATCTTCGATGGTGACACATCGCAGGAGATCCAGGGACGGGCAAATGCCGCTCTCAAACATGTTCGGGCGTGGGGAGTAAAAAACAAACTAAAATTTGCTCCGCAAAAAACCAATGCTATGACTATTACTAGCAAGCTAAAATACGACAACCCACGCCTGAGCGTGGGCGGGATCGACATTGCCATGTCCAAAGAGATCAAAATCCTGGGTGTCACCATCGACGAGAAGCTGACATTTAACACACACGTCGCGAACGTATGCAAGAGGGCAATAGGCATCCACAAACAGCTTACAAGGGCGGCTAGGACCAGCTGGGGACTTCACTCTGAAGTCATAAGAATAATATATGTGGCTACCGTGGAACCCATCATCCTGTACGCCGCCAGTGTATGGGCCCCAGCCGTCAGAAAGCTGGGCGTCAAAAACTCTCAAACTTGCCCTCCCAAACTACTCCACCGTTTACCAGGCTGAGCTTCTGGCGATATGCGTCGCAACCCGGGAAATCCGAAAACACAATGCGCAATCGTTTGCAATCTTCAGCGACTCCATGGCAGCCCTCCAAACAGTAAAAAACCACGACCGACACCACCCACTGGCAGTGGAGGCGAGAGCCAATATTAAGTCATTGGCAGTCCAAAATAAAGCTGTTTCACTGTTTTGGATCAAGGCTCATGTGGGGTAGGAAGGAAATGAGAGGGCCGACATCAAAGAGGCCGCTGAAGGTTCCAAACGAAAGCCCGACTACGACCTATGCCCACTCTCGTATGTCAAACAGTGCATTCGTAAGGAAACCCTGAAGGAGTGGAACCGCAGGTACAAATCTGGAGAAACTGCTTCAGTGACTAAATTGTTCTTCCCGGACGCGGTGGCGGCTTACAGGATAGTTAGGAAAATAGAAATTAACAACATAGTCACTCAAGTCATGACGGGGCACGGTGGGTTCTCGGAATACTTGAATCGTTTCAAGTGTAAAGAGAGCCCATCGTGCATCTGTGACCCCGAAATGGATGAAACGGTGCCACATGTATTATTCAACTGTCCTATCTTCGACAGAGACAGACTCGAGGCCGAACACGAACTCAACACCAAACTTGACGCCGAAAACATGTGTCAAATAATAGCGGGCAAAAACAAAGAAAGAGAGCTGGTAATGGATTATTGTGTCAAAATATGTAAGGCTCTAGACAGACGGACCGCATTTCAACTGCAATCCAACCGCAAATTGCAGTTCTGATGCAGTTGACACGACTGCAATAGAACTGCAAACCAACCGTGCAGTTCGATTGCAGTCGGTGTGTAGTTCACACGATTGCACGCCGAATGCGATTGAACTGCATCCTAACTGTTAAAGTAGTGCGGGCGGGTATGGTGCAGTTCGGATGCAGTTGACACGCCGTGCACGCCGACAGCTATTGAACTGCAATCGGACTGCACGTTTGGTTTGCAGTTCTATTGCAGTCGTGTCAACTGCATTCAAACTGCATCCGAACTGCAATTTGCGGTTGTATTGAAGTTGAAATGCGGTCCGTCTGTCTAGAGCCTTATTTATACTAATATTATAAAGAGACATATAAATGTTTGTAAGTTTGTATGTAGGGGGTAATCTCAGGAACTACTGGTCCGATTTGGAAAATTCTTTCAGTGTTAGATAGCCCATGTATCGAGGAAGGATATAGGCTACACATCATTACGCTAAGACAAATAGGAGCGGAGCATTAGTGGAAAATGTGACGCAAACGAAGTTGCGCGGGTCAGCTAGTAGAGTCATAAAAAGAAATAAAACCGCGTAAGCAAAAAATGATTACATAATGTTAAAAGAATATTAATGTCAAGCATTGAACAATAGTTGTGTAAATATGTATATGAAAGCATAAATCTTCTGAGAAACACAAAGAGTTGCCCAAAATTATTATAAAAATGTAAAGTAGGATAAAAATCAGCGTGTAACAATAGAAATAAGCTAGACTAAGTCATATATATCAAGTACTGTGATTAGACATAAGAATAGAAAAATAAGAACTGTGAGAAAGTGAAAAATTGAAATAAACAAGATTAAGTAAAATGTATTAGTATTAAAATTAATCATAAAAATAGTAAAATCAGAACTGTGAAAAAAGTGAAAAATAGAAATAAGCTACATTAAGACACATGTATTAGTATTAAAAGTAATTATAATAATAGAAAAATAAGAAAAGCAAGTGCATGTAAAAAAAAAGAAAAATTGTGTTGTGTTTTCCCTATAAAACAGAAAATAAAGAAAATAGATAGAATAGATTTAAAGTAGAAGGGCGTCCTACCCTTCAAGAAAGAAAGAAGAAGAATGATAGAAAGACAGGCTCTGCTCCACGTATATTTAATAATATTCCAAGACCTATAAGAGCAATTACTGAAATAAAAGCATTTAAGATGAAACTCCATGAACTATTAGTGAACAAATGTTATTACTCTATGAAAGATTTTTATGATGACAAATCACTATTAAAATACAATCTGCCTGAGTCATGATGCGTTCTGTGTAGGTAATCATATAATAGAATAATAATAATTAACGCCGTATTATTAATTAATTAATTAATAATGTAATTAATTTAATAATATTAATTACATTCTATTGTACGCCCTAAGGGTAGGACATAGCTGGTCCTAAATATTTCAATAACACCATCTGTATTATGTACCTATGATCCACAATAAAGATGATTTTGATTTGATTTGATTTTGATTTGACAAAGTATGCTGAAAGAAAGTGCGAGAGGAATAATTGCGAGAACTGGTCTGAAAGAGTAAACGCAGATCTAGAATAGACTCCAATAATTTTGGGGGTAGAAGTAAAAAAAGAAAAAAATAAAAAATAGAATAACTATTTGTCGAACCTAGTTTCCAAGTAAGGCAAGACTGGCTCTAAGACGTTGACAGATTTGTTGCAAAATTGCCAAGCCATAAAACATCGTGTCTGCTAAGGCCCTAATAGATCTCAATTATTTTTCGACATGGTAAAGTTGAAATGGCAGAAGCGGAAACCATCACGATAGAATAGCCGAAACAGTTTTGGAAACTTCTATAGAACGAAGCAACGAGAACGAAAATAAATGAACTGTTGCAATTAAACTTTGCGAAGCTCGGAGAGGATCGGAAACTATTTGCTTTTTGGATCCCCTGTTGGATGTAGAAGCTATAGTTTTGTTTTGTGGTTTGCAGTTATGATCGGCTGCGTTTCTAGGATTAGAACTTCAACCGTTTTCTATTCGTACACTGTCTTTTTTGGTTGGTTTCGCTGTTTTTCAACGGGCAAATGATGCAGCCCGATGCAGATCTCGAGAGGGATGGCGAACTTTAATTGTGACCGCGCCGTGTATTGTTAAAACAAATAATGATTTGGCCTTTGTGATAATTTATTATATTAAACTAGATGATGCCTGCGGCTTCGCCCGCTTGATAAATTATACACTAAAACCTTCCTCGAGAATTACTCTATCCATTGAAAAAAACATGAGAATCCGTACATTAGTTTTTAAGTTTATCGCGAACAGACAGACGTGGCGGAGGACTTTGTTTTATAGTGACAAAAACTCAAATTACTTATATGAAAAGTTATTAAAAAAGTTGACGAAATGCTCTTACAATATATCTAGAAAACACACCATGCGATGCAATGGTGACTACAGAATCATCAATATACAAGGGTTTCATCACGTGATATTCCAGTTGCATTTGTCAATGTCATACATTTTTCACGCTTTGACAACCGCCTTCTCAAATCTCAAATCTCAAAATGTTTATTGCAATCCATAATGTACACATTCAGATGGTAAAAATAATAAAAAGAAACAATTATGGACCCTGTCGGGCACAGCAAAACATTAAATAATTAGGAGAGAGGAAGAGCGCTTTAAATAACTTTTATTATAAAGTAAATGTTTATCATTTCCTGACTAGTTTGTAACCTGTTTAGATTTAGCAATTTGTGCAAACAACTTCGTGCAACTTACTGCAATGAACATTTTAACAGGCGTTTATTATGACGGTGAATTAGTTTTAAGTCTACCTACGTTTTTCTCTTGTAAAATTTGTTCATCGGAATACATACGTATTTTACAGCTCCAGTCTTTAATTTTCAAATTTCCTGACTAATCTCACATCTCAACATAATTTGGTCCATATCGAGACGGATAAGTGATCCAGGAATAAGGATAAATCCAGGAAATAAAATCTATTGGAAAATACTGCCATTTGGAGTTTTGTGAGTAGCTGGCTAAGGTCAAAGGGTCACAGCGCAGCATAGTGCAGTACAGTGCATTGTTCCTATTTATGTTTATTTCAGACCCCATTACTCATATTCAGGTAGTATTAAACATTATTTATGGAATTGTAAAGATTGGTTACCTGCTTCCCAAAGAATGACTGATAAGGAAGAAAAGGAGCTCATTAAAAAACGAGCAAGTTACAAAGGTCGATTAACGGTATTTTCTAATTATTTAGAGGATTTTAAGAAGGATTCTTTAACGCAAACCCAGATGAATGAACTGCAGTTGCGCCTCGGTAAGATTGAACTTGTTTATTCGCAATATGACGACGTTCAGTTGAGGTTGGAATGTATAGCTGAGGACATGAGTACACAGTTATCAGAACGTACTGAATTTGAAGCCTCATATTTCAAAGCTGTTGCTAGGGCACAGGAATTACTAGCCAGACACAATGACATTGTTAATGAAGATAAGCTTTCTCGCGTTAGTAATAATAGGCTGGTTAGGCTACCAACCATTCAACTACCTAAGTTTGACGGAACGTACGACAAGTGGTTAGAGTTCCATGACACGTTTTCAAGCTTAATACATTTGGATGACCAAATTGATGAAATAAATAAGTTTCATTACCTCCGAGCTTCATTGGAAGGGACGGCCGCCTTAGTCATACGGGCTATTGAATTCTCGGCTAATAATTATTCCATTGCGTGGAATTTATTACGTGAAAGGTTTGATAACAAGCGGCTTCTCATTCAAAATCATGTAGCAGCCTTATTTAATATTGAAGTGGTTAATAAAGAATCCTCAGATAATATAAAAAACATCATTGATACTTTAAACAAAAACCTACGTGCGTTAGAATCTTTAGGTGAGCCAGTTAAGTTTTGGGATACGTTGATAATTTACATAGTTACCTACAAATTAGATTCAAGGACTTATCGACAGTGGGAGGAAGAAAAAGGTCATTTAGACAAAGATAAAACAATCACATTAGAAATCTTTCTGGAATTCTTAAGAAATCGTGCAGTTTTGCTTGAAACACTAGATTTGTCTCGCAGTCAGGCTAATAATAATAGTACTTCTAAATCTAACAAGCATAAAACAATGATATCGGTGAGTAGTGAAACACCACCGCAGAAAAATAAAAATAATACCAGTTCCTCACCGGTATCTTGCCCGCATTGTAGTGATAAACATAATTTACTCAACTGTCCACAGTTTCTTAGTCTCAGCAACGAAAAGCGGCTTGAGCTTCTTCCTCAATACAAGGTATGTTTTAACTGTTTTAGGGCTGGTCATTACGCAAATCATTGTAAAACTCTTGGTTGCAAAATATGTAAGCGTAAACACAATACACTGGTCCATGTAGCAGGTGCGTCACAGAGATCTATGTCTAATGTCTCTACTTCACAGACTGACAGCACTGTTACTGTAGATGTTAACTCAGCTGAAAAGAAACCCAATACAAATGTAACACTATCTGCACGTGCTACAACCTATGTTAACAACAAAAGTAAAAGTCAAGTTCTCTTGGCTACTGCATTAATAAAGGTTTATGATAAGAATAACCGCGAACATCTCGCTCGGGCTATATTGGACACTGGCAGTACTTCTTGTATAATGACAGATAAGTTATGTAGTGTATTGAATTTACCTACCGTACAGGTTAATGAATCTGTACAAGGCATTAATAATTCTAAAACAAAGATAAGTAAAATGTGCAGTGTTTCTGTGAAATCATTAAGTGAAAACTTCACTTCTAATCTTTATTGTTTTATTTTACCAAACATAACGGATGAAGTACCATGTCATAAATTATCCATTAATAATTTAAACATACCAAGCGATATTTGTTTAGCTGATCCTCATTTCCACACGCCATCGGCAGTGGATCTAATAATAGGGGCAGATGTTTTCTGGGACCTACTGGGGCGGCAAAAAATCAACTTAGGTGAAGGCAAACCAATATTATTTGAATCTAGACTAGGTTGGCTAGTTTCAGGTCCGATATTTAATAATAGTGGCCACATATCACGGTCACCATCAATTCTTAAAACTAACATTGCAAAGCTCAATGTCAGTTCTTCTCACATCTCCACATCAGAAGATGACATTCAAAACCTTTTATCGCGTTTCTGGGAATTGGAAGAAGTTCCCAATCAGTCATCTTCATATTCTGATGAAGAAGCTAAGTGTGAAGAACATTTTCTAAAAACCACCACTCGATTGGAAGATGGTCGTTTTTGTGTTAGGATACCACTTAAACAATCACACCATAGTTTAGGTGACTCACTGGCTAGAGCAAAACATTGTCTCCTTTCCATTGAACGTAGATTTAAAAGTCAGCCAGCTTTAAAAACTCTTTATTGCGATTTCATGAAAGAGTACATTTCGCTAGGACACATGTCTGAGTGTTCCGTTGATTCAAAAAAAGTGGCATATTTTATTCCACATCACGGTGTCCTACGCGAGCATAGCATAACCACAAAATTAAGAGTAGTGTTTAATGCCAGCAGCCTTACCACTTCAGGTGTTTCATCTAACAACTTACAAATGGTAGGTCCAGTTGTTCAAGATGACCTAATGTCTTTACTTCTTAGATTCAGAAAACATAAATACATTCTTTCTGCTGATGTAGAAAAAATGTATCGGCAAGTGATCGTACACCCTGATGACAGACACTTACAAAGAATACTGTGGCGTGAGAACCCTTTAGAATCCATTAAAACCTATGAATTAAACACTGTGACTTATGGAACAGCAAGTGCACCATTTTTAGCAACTCGTTGTTTGAAACAAGTTGGATTAGATTGTAAGGATGAGAAGATCGGTAATATTATAATCCATGATTTTTATGTAGATGACTTGCTCACAGGTGGGGATACAATATCTGACGTCACAAATATTCGCCAGAAAGTCACTGCCGAGTTGGCTGCCGCTGGTATGCCACTTAGGAAATGGAAGTCCAACAATGCCCTGGTTATATCAGATCAAGTCACAAGTTCATCATTAAATTTAAACATTGGTTCAAATGAGCCAAGTAAAACTTTGGGTCTTAACTGGCTAACAGACTCCGATGAGCTCTGTTTTTCAATTAATAATACGTCAGTATCGAATGATGTAACAAAGCGTGAAGTTCTGTCAGTTACATCCCAAATATTCGACCCTCTAGGTCTATTAGCTCCTTGTATCATTCCAATGAAAGTACTAATGCAAAAACTTTGGTTACACAAATTATCATGGGATGATTGTTTACCACCAGATGTCGCTAATATATGGAAAGATATTGTTGATAGGTTGTTTATTTTAAATAGTTTACGCATCCCACGTTTAGTTGTTTGTGATTCTTGGAAGGTGATCGAATTACACATATTTTGTGATTCATCACAAACCGCTTATGGTGCATGCATCTATGTAAGGAGTATTAATAACAATAATGAAGTTATGGTGCGTTTGCTTACAGCAAAGAGTAGAGTGGCTCCTATCAAGCCAACCACAATTCCTCGACTCGAGCTCTGCGCCGCCTTGGTTGGAGTAAGGCTATATGCAAAGGTGATGGAGTCACTAGGCGCACCAATTCAAAGTAGTACATTTTGGAGTGATTCTACAATAGTGCTAGGGTGGTTGAAAATGTTGCCAAGTAAGCTGCAACCATTCGTGCGCAATCGTGTAGCTGAAATAGTTGAGAGAACGAATGCTAATAATTGTACCTGGAGACATGTTCCCACACAACTTAACCCCGCTGATCTTGTATCTCGAGGAATTGATGTAAGTCAAATTCAGAGTAATAATTTATGGTGGTCGGGTCCTAATTTTTTAAACCAGGATACAAGCGAATGGCCTTCTTTTCCAATCCCAGCAGTAGAATCGCTACCTGAAACTAAAACTGAGGTTTCTTTATTAACTACTTCTAAGACTCCGTTAACTTTTATTGATTTTAATAGGTTTTCAAACCTTTCTCGGCTCAAACGCACAGTAGCATATACGTTACGATTTATTAATATTTGTAAAAAGCAACCACCCACCACTTTACATCTTAGTAAAGATGAAATACAAAATGCGCTAAACTTAATTGTGAAACTCTCTCAAATAGAATCATTTCCCGAATATGAATTATTAATAAAAAATCAGTGCTTACCGAAAGGAAGTCCACTGACTAAACTTAACGTATTTTTAGATAAAAATAAATTAATTCGTGTAGGCGGTCGCTTACAAAATTCTTCATTTTCGTATGAGAAAAAACATCCGTTAGTAATACAGTCCACTCATCGATTTTCTAAACTATTATTTGAATTTAATCACAAAACTTTAATGCATGCAGGACCACAACTGCTATTGGCTTGTATACGAGATACTTATTGGCCAATAGGTGGTCGCAACCTAGCTAAATTGTGTTATCATCGTTGTGTCATTTGCAGTCGCATTACAGCTAAACCAATTAATCCCATTATGGGAAACTTACCTGAACGACGGGTGGCGTCCGGTGGTCATCCATTCGAATGTGTTGGGGTTGATTACGCTGGACCTATACTGTCAGCGTCTCGACAAGGTCGTGGTTGTAGACTTGTAAAAGTTTACATTGTACTCTTTGTTTGTTTTACAACGAAGGCAGTTCACATTGAGTTGGTGGGTGACTTAACCAGTCAAAATTATTTGTCAGCACTTCGTCGCTTTATGTCTCGTAGAGGTAAACCTACGCATATATATTCCGACAACGGAACCTCGTTTGTAGGCGCTTATAATGAAATCGGCAATTTTTTGAAAGTCAACAGCAGTTCGTTATCTGGTGACATGGCCGCTGAAGGGATTAACTTCATTTTTATTCCTCCTTATGCTCCACACTTTGGTGGTCTTTGGGAGGCAGGTATAAAATCAGTAAAGTTTCACTTAAAAAGAGTAATGGGAAATTGTCATTTAACTTATGAGGAACTATATACAGCACTGGTTCAAATTGAAGCACTCCTGAATTCACGGCCGCTCACGCCGTTGTCATCGGACCCCAATGACCTTCTGCCGCTGACACCTGGACATTTTCTGATAGGACGCACACTCACATCCTTGCCCGTGCCGTCGTATGAAACCGTTTCCATTACTCACTTGAAGCGTTATGAGAGAATAGAGGCTTTACGTCAACACTTCTGGTCGAGGTGGAATAAAGAATATGTCTCTGAACTACAGCAGCGGACAAAATGGAGGTCTTCAAAGGCGGTCTTAGAGACTGATCGCCTTGTTATAGTAAAAGAAGACAATTTACCACCATTGAAATGGCGATTAGGCCGGATCTCAGCAGTCTACCCAGGACGTGACGGAATCAGTCGTGTGGCTGAA
This sequence comes from Ceramica pisi, assembly GCA_963859965.1. Classification (NCBI taxonomy): domain Eukaryota; kingdom Metazoa; phylum Arthropoda; class Insecta; order Lepidoptera; family Noctuidae; genus Ceramica; species Ceramica pisi. Next base: position 2,566,204 of record OY982530.1, on the reverse strand, counting down.
ATTAGAACTGCGAGTGGAACCATACGGCGTGCATTCAGCAAGATATGCCCACTGCCATTAAATGAAGATTCTGGTTGAAAGATTGCCTTTCAACGCCCGGGGGCATGTTTAGATTTAGCAATTTGTGCAAACAACTTCGTGCAACTTACTGCAATGAACATTTTAACAGGCGTTTATTATGACGGTGAATTAGTTTTAAGTCTACCTACGTTTTTCTCTTGTAAAATTTGTTCATCGGAATACATACGTATTTTACAGCTCCAGTCTTTAATTTTCAAATTTCCTGACTAATCTCACATCTCAACATAACCATTGTATAATATTATCATTATTACCAACATATTTCCTTCCAACATATTGCCTTCGCCATGCCACTGCTGAATATCACGATTTAGCGCTAGTTCTGGGAGGCTTATATTTTTTCTGCTGAGCTGCTATTGACTGCGATAAATTATTTATAGAATCAATAAATTCAAACTCAAACTCAAGCATTTATTTCAATTAAACCATTTACAGGCACTTTTGAATTGTCAAGGTTGGTCGGTCCAATGGATGAAGCTATTTGCTCGTTCTAAAGCGTAGATCTCTATGGAGAAGAAAGTGCAAGAAACTCCACGGACACTCTTTTAAAAATAATAAATTGTTCCAAAGTTTTGTTTACATCGGGTTGAAATTATACATACATGTGAGAACGATGTGAAAATTCTATTAGTAATATCGAGGGCGGGCGTCGTCACCGAGAAAGACCTAGGAGGGAATTGTTGGCGTGATGACTTGGAGGCGTTCATGACGGATTGGTCGGAGAAAGAAATACACCGGGAAGAGTGGAAGGCTATGGGAAGACCTTTCCCAGCAGGGATAGTAGAGAATAACAAAAACTTTTTACAAAAAAAAAATACAACCGACTTCTAAATAAAAAAAAACACTACAAAGTAAAAATAACTTTCATTTCGGAAGTCGGTGTTTTTAGTAAGTTTCTTTGTATTTTGACACTGACTGTATTTTTTTTTTTGTAAAAAGTTTTTGTTTTTTGTAAAAGCTTTTTATTCTTCACTTTTTAGTGGTACCCCACACCTAACAACACCACTGCAAAATCGCAGAAAAGCAAAATACGCAATTTCGATTACTTGGTTAACATAAAACCATCATCCAAGTAAACGAACTCCAGCTATTTCGATTTAAAATCCAAAAACTCGTAACCGATTTTGATAAAATTTAAATGGGACCAATCTGCAAGTATATCCATTCAGACAAAACAAGAATTTTTCAAATCGGTTCATAATTGACGGAGTTATGAGGTAACAAACGAACGAAGAACCTCCTCCTTTTTGGGAAGGCGGTTAAAAATAACTTGAATTATATGAATAGTAAGCATGTTAAAAAAAAATGCACACAAGATTCTTTAAAATGATACAAAAAATTGAAACCTCATTTAGCAAACCGCGTAAAATTTTAAATCCTGTGACAATGAAGTTAAAATTCTCTCAGCTCATAATTTACTGGTGGAATCCAACGCTGAGCGTTTGTGGTGAGCGACATCGCAAAAAAATTAACACTAGCAGAGCAACAGGCGGGATGGACGCAAAAACTATGTTACAGGCTTACCGTGTCTGAAGACCAAGTGAGTATGCGATACAAAAACAGGGACACAGATTGTGGTTTGGTGTTTAAATTAAGCTGGCAATGAGTGGTAAGTGACCAAGTTTGTATTATATTATTTATTTATTATATACTTTATTGTACAGCTCATAACAAATACAGGAATAACGAATAATTATAATATAATATCATCTTCCTAGCCTTTTCCCAACTATATTACTAGACTCTGCGTCAGCGGGGGGGCCCAGGTGCGGAGCTTATCCCGCACCATCTTGTAAGGGCAGTCCCACGGATCTCTGTCGAGAGTCGCCAGCATCTTCTCACGGGCCAGATCTCTAGCCGTGGAGCGGCTGCCTACCAGACCTCCACAACCCCGTTTTGTATAAAAAAAAAAAAAAAAAAAACTGGGTAACACGGTACTCCTTGGCAAGACTGGTGTCAGATTTTCTGGCTTCTGACAATCCGTAACGACTGCCAAAGATCTCCAAATGACAGCCGGGACCAACAGTTTAACGTGCTTTCCGAGGCACGGAGGAACTCGGCATGTTAAGATGGTCACCCATCCACAGACCAACCTCGGCAAGCGTTGCTTAACCTCGAAGATTGACCTGTGCGGCTGTTATTATTTAGCCACGAGCTCCTCTTATATAATTATAATGTAATATATACAATATTATCATATAATTTGTATAATAAAGTGGATCATCTATTTGCCAGTTAGCTTTCCGTGGTTTTGCTGACGCGTGACGTCATGGTTTGACTGTTCTGTAGATTTCAAGAAGTGAAAGATTTTTCGTAACGGAATCAGTACTTTCAGAAATTACCTCCACAAACAAATACTTAATTTTACTACTAGCAATTTTTTTTTTTAATTGGTCTTTTTTATTTTAAGAAAGAAACCATTGAGGAATTCAAAAAAACTTCGAGATTATGAAAAGTCTAATTAAAATTTTTGGAAGTAAACTTTAAAAATTCTATGTTCGATTGAATTTTTCATCTACGTATGAATTTTTAAACGCATGTTTTTCTCACAAAACACAAAAGAAGTATTTGAATTTGGTCTGTTTCTTTCTAATTTTGATTATTTTATCTTCACTATATACTTTAAAAATTTGTTTGTCTGTCTGTTTGCGATAAACTAAAAAACTTGAAAATATACTTCTAACATATTTTTAAAATTTTGTAGATGTGAGTACCATGGAGCCATTTACGTAATATATTATGTGATTAGTGTTGTTTGACATAAACGAGCATCAGAGCATGGTGGCTGAGATGTCATGCCCGCTCAAATGTTTCGCTGATGGCGGCGCGTGTGTTGGATCATTCGGTTTCCTTCAAAATGGTTGACCTGAATGGTGCCGAAACATGCGTCATGACTGGCCATGGCCATCTCTTAACCACCACTGGCTTATTTTGATCTTTATACTTTAAGTTCTTGCTTTAAGTTTTTTATTTTGCATTGTTCTCACATGCAGAAGAAACAAATATTTATGTTACTAAGATTTTTGTAAAACATAACATGATTTAAAAGAGTTTCCGTGGAGTTTCTTGCACGTTCTTCTTCAGAGAGATCTACGCTTTGAAACCTTGACATTAAAAAGTGCATGTAAATGGTTTTTAAATAAATGCTTTGAATCTTGAATCATAATAAAATAAATAGGTTAACACTGTATTGACTTATTTTACACAACATTGTATTGGTATGGAACTTCAGCGCTGTATGCAAAAATTTTTGAATGGAAGTTCATTTTCCTTTACTTGCAGCGGGCGATTGATGTTCGGAGCGTGCTGTTGTTATTTTAATGATCCTACCAGCTTGCTCGTCTATTTTTGGTTGCTTCTAATGTAAAGTGAACTGTTTTATAGTGCTTTTGAGTTTAATTTTGATTGAGAGTAACTGGTTTCATGAGTGTATGAGTTCTACGTTATGGAATGAAATTCTTGACTTCATTATGTTTCTATTAGGATAGTTAGCCTACCGTTAGGTGAGATAGTTGTAAAAGTGAACCGATCTACATATTATAAAACAAAGTCCCTCGCCGCGTATTTCTGTCTGTTCGCGATAAACATAAACTCAAAAACAACTGCATTAATTTTAATGTTGTTTTCATCAATGGATAGAGAGGTTTTCGAGAAATGTTTAATGTATAATTTGTCTAGCGCGCGAAGCCGCAGCTAGTAGCTAGTATTCCATACAATACAAAATATAATTATAAATATATTATACAGGTTTATTTGTAAAACACCGACAACCCCTCAGGACTATGTTACTAACATCATAACCAACAACTTTTGTTCTATGACTTCTAAAAATTCATCAATATTTAAATTGAACGCTCTAAATGTTACAAAGTCTATGCGAAACAAAAGAAAAAAAAAAGAAAGCTTTATGTACTGAAATATGATGAATTTTTATGATGAATTTTTAATTTTTTTTTTTTTTATATATGTATTTTATAGTATATGTATATATATATTATTTGTATACTTTGTTGTATCGATATGACTCAATTATATTTTATTTTTATTTGTTTGTTGTACACCTACCACAGTGTAGTCTTTTTAACCCAAAGGTTGACTGGTAGAGAATGCCTTGTTGCATTAAGTCCGCCCATGTACCACTATTGTGCATAAAGTCTAAATAAATAAATAAATAAATAAATAAGAATTATATACAGGGTTATTTGTAAAACACCAGCAACCTCTTAGGCAGTAAAAGTACACATGATTATAAACAACTTTTGTTTTGGCAAAACTCCGAAATCTCGAAAAAAATATCAGCTGTTTCATACAAAATGCAGTATTTAGCCAATGAAAATGTATGAAACAGCTGATATTTTTTTCGAGATTTCGGAGTTTTACCAAAACAAAAGTTGCTTATAATCATGTGTACTTTCACTGCCTAAGAGGTTGCTGGTGTTTTACAAATAACCCTGTATATTAGGACCTAAAATACTTCTATAAAAAAAAACACTGCAACTAAACAAACCATAATAAAATGCTAGGACATCTTACAACAACAAAACTGGTAAATATATGACAATAATTCAACAGGCATAGGACACGTACGTGTAGGTATGGTGATATGTTATTCACAGAAATCTTTTTTCTTTTCATATTTACGGTCCGAATTTTATGAGGAGGCCTATTCTTCGCGTCCTGACTATTTCGCGGGAGACTTAATTGACAAGCTTACTGCGGGTATGGTCTCAAAAACGTTATTCACTAAATCGTTAATTTAGTATGGTCCAGAGGCACTAGATAAAGTGCCATTATACGAACGAAAGCGACTGTCGAAAAAATATAAAGAATTCATTACGTGACATTTCGATAGCGTCTGTCAATGTCATACATTGTTGACGTTTTGACAATCGCTTTCGCCACGCTACAGCTAGCAGAATGTCACTTGTCTAGAGCCTCATTTTTTTATGTATTTTTTTTTAACGATGGGAATCACCAAATCCCGCCCTGGGTGAAGCAGAAGGGATTGACAGACTAAAACTCATCCGTGTTTTCCCTAATCCCCTTTGCATTCCATGTCCGCAGTGACTCTTTCGAACAAACTCCGCAACCCTGACAAGCACTGACCGTAGCGGGCCCCGTCTTCTATAAAGCCTAGTCTAGCGCCTCTGGAGTCTTTTAATTTGAAGACCTTCTTTTTGTATGTAAATAAAACCTGTGTCCTTTCATTTTAAGTCTTAATTATAGGTAATTGCTAAATTGTTATTTTATTATTAATGTTTAAATAAGCACTATCTAGCCTGAAACACAGGTTCCAACCTAGTTCAGGCAAATAAGCAACTGTGTTCTTTAACAATATTTTAAGATATTTGATTGTAAATGTGTCCTATTTTATAAATAAATGATTTTATTATTATTATTTTGTTTTCTTTCTCGGGTCTCTGGAGACCCGGTCCTTTGGTAGGCGTACGAGGGGCCGAAACTAACTCGCAGAGGCCCCGTTAGAAATTACAAATGTAATGGGGCACCAACCGGCGATTATCCCTGTATGCACTGTGAAAGTATTCCCAAGGACAATCCCCGGTTGGAGCAACAATATTGCAGAATATGGAAAAAAAAAAAAGATGAAACGCTATGGGTTTGGGCGGTTTAGTGGACTGATAATCGTTTATTATAGAACTATTGGCCCCTGCCTGACCACTAACAATATACACGGCTTTTAAATGGCAGGGGGTGACTTGCACACTCAATGAATGGGCCCCCGAAAACGGTCGCTAGCACAAAGTGACGTAGCGCCAAGGAGGCAACATAGCCTGAGGTGCTAGAGGAGTGGAGAGGTATACCATGGCTATCAGGACAATCCCGGAAGTGCGGTCAAGATCCCTACCAGCATCTTACTGGATTATACATCCTTCTCCCGAGCACGTGTGCTCTAGCGAATCTCCACTCAGACCGGCCAATTAAGGCAAAAGAGAGGTGGGAGCTCTGTTCCTCGTCAGTATTCACTCTGGCCAGCCAATAAAGGCAAGCCGTAGATGAGGAACAAGACTTCTCCCGGGAGATAAGGTTCGTGGGGTCGCTACTGCCCAACAGTTCGCCACAAAACTGCCTTGCGGATTGTATCTCTCTTTGTCTGGCCCCTCACCCTAGGTATGACCTAAGGTTCATCGGGACGCGCAAGCCCCACCACGACGTCAACGTAGAGATACTGCGGTAGGGTTATTATTATTATCATTATTATTAAATTGCAACTAACTGTTTTATTGCAACTAACAGAAATAACCTCCCTCTAGGATCACCGTTCTAGCCAAAATCAATTAGTTCTAGTTGCAATTACAAGCCACCACTCTACTAGTTTTACTTTTGGGGGATAACTAACCACTAAATTATAATCACTACATATTATAAAAGAAAGTCCTCCGCCGCATCTGTCTGTCTGTTCGAGGTAAACTCAAAACTACTCCACCGATTTTCATTCTGTTTTCACCAATGGATAGAGTGGTTCTTGAGAAAGGTTTTAGTATATGATTTGTCAAGTGAGCGAAGCCGCTGGTATCAGTTAGTTACTGATGAGTCCGCAGACCTTAAGAAGTCCGCGAGAATGTCTCAAGGGGTCCGTGGAAAAATAGAATATTCATTATAACAATGGCTTGGCAAGCACTTGACCATAAGAGTGGGTTCCATGGTCACGCGTTGCAGTGATATAAACAGGGCTTTCGGGGCCGCGACCGCGGATTCCACATACTATGTTTCAGTTGTACTTTCGGATCAAGAAAAATCCCGGTCCAGCTCGACCCATTTTAACTACCAGACGAAAATATTAAATTATTACAAATAGACTAGTCAAGTTTGAGAGTACAAAGAAGTACGATCAATAAAAATTCACAATTACATTTACACATCATCAATAAAGCCACGTATTATTTTTTTTACTATACAACTACTTCCAATCAAATATTTTTAACAAGTATGCACTCGTAGGTAAAAATTTAAACTAAACAATAAAATATAAAAACAGTAAACATTTTTAAATGTATCACTTAAAAATATTGATTGGATTTTTTTAGAAGGGGTCGAGGACGATGATCGTTAAAAATGGAAAGGCTGCTTTAAACCGCTCTGTATTGAGACATATCTCTTCAGCTCCTAACTTACGTCAAAACATTACGTCACGCAAGTCATAAGGAGCGGGGGTCCCGCATAAAATGTGCATTAGTCTGAACAAATAAACGCTTTTATCCCCACTTTCAGAGGATTTGTGGTAGCCACGATGTGCTGGCAATAAACTGTATTGTTGGGTTGGGTTGCAATACCAATCCGTTTAGCAATTGGATCGAGGAATATATTCGCAGCATTGCCTTCGGTTTGGTCTATATAAAGATTTGGTTTAGGTCTCTCTCGTTTATTAGTGTTTGCGGTTTTATTTATGTATAAACATAAGTATTGAGTCTTTCAGATAAGAATCTGTCTTGAACTACCCCCTCTCTCTCTATTTTGTTGATTACCTCACAAAAATGGCACAAAATAATGGCTGTTTTTGAAATGAGTTTCTGTGTAGCTTTCTATTCTTATTTTGGTTTAAACAGATTATTTATTTTCTAAATTAACAATTAATATACTAAACTAACAAAAGACTAAAGTAGAACATCAAAAATTCGCCCTCCACGCTGTCAGCTGGTAATGTACCCAACAGACTGGCGGCATTGCCACGTTGAATGGCAATGCTTAATCTCTGCCCAAAGTAAAAGCCAGCTCTTGGGTCACGGGATGTGTCAACCAGCCGTTTCGAAATTTCTTTGAAAAGGCTGTGAGCACAAGGGCCCCACGGCCCCAAAATTTTGTTACCATTAAGGTTACTATATTTACGCCGCTTGAGGTTTTCCGCAGCCGCAGCGGTAGCGCCAGCACAACACGATAAACTAGAAAGATGGGATGTCGCAAGAGTATCGACACAGGTTGCGTCCCACACTAAAGACCTACCCATTTTCCAAGGAAACAAAAACATGCCGTCCTGGTCTTTTGCCATCGTCACGTGCCAAGCCATTGGGTTCTAATACGGCTGGAACGCCGACGGTGACGAGAGCTCGTCGGATAATGTCATTTAAATTAGCGTGTCGCGCAAAACGGCCTGCACTGCGGCTATAAGAAAGGCCGTGGTGCCCGAGGCTGTTGACAACTTCCCCACAGAGACAGCGATGAGGAGAACAACAAGGGGCTCCTAAACGTAAAGAAGCAGCGAGGCGGAAAGTGGCGTCGTCGAACAAAGTGCCTAGGCTCGACGACGGTAGTGCATGAAGCCAAAGACCCGACTCCCATTTTCCCACAGCCAGCAGGCGTGCACGCTCAGCAGTAGTAGTAGACGTGGACAGTAAGTTATTCTGAACTACTTTGCAGAGTTTATACAGTGTGTGAATCTGTGGGTGCCAAACAAACATGTAGTCTTTCTTTTAAACCGTGACCGTTACATAAAACTAGACCAGCATAGCCTTAGTCAGAAGAAGGTGTGAATTATAATTATAATTACAATAAATCTTGATTAGATTTTATTTAATTTCTCGATATATTATGAAAATATCGTTTTCCGTCCGTATATTAAATAAATAAATATAATCTATATATTATATAGAAATAAATCCGTGTCTTATTTAGAAAAATTCTGTTCAATTTCACGCTTTAATTTACAATCTTGACATACACATACACAAAACCACAATAGATTACATAACCTACATACTACAAAACTTTATTACAATTTTACAATGAACTTGCTTACAGTTGCCATTATAAAAAGGACCATTATTCATTTAAGTAAACATTTTAAAGTTCAGTTGCACAAAAAAACATACTTTACACTTTCATAAAAAATCCTTATAAAAGTTATTCTCATCAAGTCAACTAAAAAATGTGGGAACAACAAGTTTCTACTAGACGGTTTTATAACTATTCCAGTAAGTGTCATGGCTGCTAGCCAGAAATAAAAAATATGAGCATAAAGAAAAATGTTAGCTAGCACTTTCACTTTGGTTCAAAGTTTGCCGAGTATAAATAAATTGTTAATGAAAATGCCGAGAGCGAGATATCAGAATTGCAAAAAGTTGAATGGATTTGGATTTAGTTCTGTTGCCTAATGTTACTTTTCTATTAATTCTCTATTTTTAAAGCTATTTCTAGCATTCGGCCAATTCTTGACGTCGGTTATTTGGGTCACGTAGTAAAACTAGGAACTCATATCCATTCGTCTGCTCTTTCACTCTAAATTTCGGAAAATTACTTAAAACGAACTCAAAGGTAAAATATCGTCACCATTTTTTTTTGTCATGGTTATAATTTTCATGGTTATGGGGCAACTACGGAACCCTATTCTCTGCTTGGCCTTAAAACGTTGACGGTTTTTATTATTAAGAAACTGACACAAATTTATATTCTGTATTCAGAAACGACGTTTTGTCTAGTGATAATTATTCCGTTTTATTTTTAAATCGATGAACCAGTATTTTAACAATGAAACGGTCAGAAACAATACATTTCCTCATTTTTTCTCTACTCTTTTTCTCTTATTCTGTTGGCATATTTTTGTTTTTAGAACTCTGAACATTCTCATAGTTCTAAACTCAAAAATATTCCAACGAGTATAACGTTCCGAATTTAAAAACGACTAATACAACACTGGCCAGACAGAAAGAGAGACTGAGTCTGTATTATTCTTTAAGAGCACTTTGTACAGCACGATTTCTTAGAGACTCGATTAGAACTCGGATCACGTGCTTCCAAGTAATTTTATATCGAGCCAATATCCGATAGGGTGATGGTACTATCGTTTATTTTGTAGCCACGTGGCGGATAGCAGTATTAAGCTTTGTTTTTGCTTAGGTTCTCTGAACTTTAGCTGAAAGTACTGCAGTAGGTAACGTTCAATGTGGTTGTCAACGTTATTACATTTTCATAAAATACATTTCTCCGATAATCAGTCAGCCAGTTATCTTCTAGAACGAAGTTAATTATATTTTACTAATTTTCTTAGCAACCTTTGTAGTCCAATTTCAGTCGCAATCTGTCAACATGAAGGGAAATAATAATTGTTGGTGACTGAGATGTGAATGCAAAAGTTGCGTATAAGTAAAACTGGCCCTCAGATGCTATGATTTGTTAAAATTCCGCTACATTTATACATTCCCTCCTTGTTTACACACAGGTGTATTGTATTCTTTAGCAAGACCTTTATCTAGCCAATATCGAAAAGTGGGATTTATATAATTATATCATTTTTTCAAAAAATTTAGAGAAATTTGAGTTGATTTGGACAGGTTCTGACTGAGGTGCAAATTCAAACGTTGCTTCAAAATGGCCTACTGATGCTATGTTTTGTTAAAATTCTGCTACATTTATACATTTGTTACGATGCCAAGATGCTGGCTCAGCACACTTGCAAACAAGCGCGAGGCATCAAATTCCATGAGTAGCGCTTCCCACGGTAACGACGAGTCCCTGGGCTTTTTCCAACCTAACATCGGTGGGAACAGACACTCGCGCTCATCGCGTATAGTTTTACTACTTATATTCTACTTTTAATTTTGATAATTTTTAAGAACTTTTATGAACTTTTGTGAACATTTATTAAACTTTTTATTATATGAAACGGACTTTAATCTAAAAGTTTCCCGACACGCCCCACTCACGTATCTGGCGCAGTCGGAAGTCGTCAAGGACTTTGAAAGTGTTGTCGTTGTGTGAATCACCCAAAAATCGGGCATCGCCTCGTCGACCGTCCTGACGAAGAACCTACGGAGGCCAGTCGGGAAAGCTGCTGCTGCGGACTTCGAGACTTCCAAAAATCGATGGATCGACGCTCGCCAGCAATAGTACAAATGTAAGTGAATTACATTATATTCTTGCTAATTGGATGCTATATTTTTTTTACGCAGTGTACTATAATTTTTCAAGATTTTTCACCCACGTAGTAATAGGGACCTTAGTCCTAGTAGGCGAGTTCAACGTCGGATTACCCGAAGTGACGCCAATCGTAACCTTGAACTCTTAAACGACTTAGACTTAGAAACCATGACTGAACAAAGTAACATTTCGTCAGTACCTTTGAGTCAGACGACTCAGATGGCTTCGTCAGACTTGACTGATAGGATTTATAAATCCCTTAGATTAGTTCCAGAATTTAATGGTAACCCTAATGTTTTGACCAGATTTTTGAATTTATGCGACGAGTTAGTGCTCACTTATGTCAGTACGGAACCAGGAAGTAGGCTCTCGAATTTGGCTCTGATTAATGGAATTTTGAATAAGATAACTGGTACTGCTGCACGTACTTTGGCAACTAATGGAATTCCTAGTGATTGGCAGGGCATAAGAACCACGCTAATTAACAGCTTTTCAGACCACAGGGACGAAACTTCGTTATATACCGATCTATCTCTTTTAGTTCAGGGCAATGATACTATACAAGTATACTACGAAAAAGTTCAGCATTTACTGTGCACTATAATAACGTACGTCGAGTTGCACGAATCTGTAGAAACTACTGTGGAAGCAAAAAGAACTCTTTATAAAAACTTAGCTTTGCAGACATTCTTGAGGGGTTTAGACGAACCGCTAGGTTCTAGGGTAAGGTGCATGCGACCTTCATCTCTCGAAAGTGCTCTTGAATTTGCCCAAGAGGAATTAAATGTTCTCTATTTACAAAAGAGAAATAAACCTCTACCCGCGAAGAAAAATCTATATAATTTTTACGAACAAGCAACTAATACTACTAACGCACAGCAAAATTTCCGTTCATCTGCTCGCAATTCACCTCACCAACTGCAAAATTTTCGTTCATACATGCCACCTAATTATAACCCTACATTCCAAGCATACCCCAGTCCTCAAATTCGATCCTTTGGTCCTCAATATCCTCCACAGCTATGCACACTACCCGTACCACTAGAACAGTACAGGCAAACCTATCCCAGACCTCAAAACCCCACAAAGACCCAACAAATGTTTAGGGCACCCCCTACCAATATGTCTACTGGATTCCGAATCCCACCTCGAGCTGCCCAAGTACCTCAAATAAACCAAGCGCCCCAATATAATACCCCAACACCTATGAGTGGTATTAGTCACCCAGTCGCGCGTACTCTCCCGCCCATGAACTACAATGGTAAACGTAACCTTACACCAAACCTCCCACAAATTGGAGAAACCCATTTCAATGAACTCTTAGACGATAATACAACCTTAAATTTTCACGAATACGATCCCAATGTCCAAAACTTTGATCCTGCTATCGATACAGATTATCTTCGTAATTGTATGGTTGGCCTTGAACTTGATCCAAATCTGAACCCCGTTGAAGGCACTGCAGAGCAAAATTTTTGCCCAGCTATAGAAAAGAATGCCCCCGTATAGAGTTGAACGTGCAAAGTAAACGGCATTTGCCCTATATCCAAATTAAAAATCCCCCAATTAAACTTTTGATTGACACCGGGGCAAACGAGTCTTTCATTAGCCCAGAAGCCTACGAAAAATTTTACCCCCACATTCCACTGGACTATGAACCATTCCTAGTTACAAATACGCACGTGACCACCCAAAACTACTACTCGCTAACTGTCCCTTGCTTTGAGGAATTAAATGACAATGTCCCCATAAAATTATTTCTCTACAAATTCCATAACTTCTTTGATGGTTTAATAGGTTGCGAACAGTTAAAAAAGTGGAATGCAAAAATCGACCTTGCTACTCATGCTTTAGAGACAGAATTCACAAAAATTCCTATCATTTCATATTACAATCCTCAATGCTTAAATTCTCACGAAATTACTATACCGGCCCAAACTACTCAATTAATTAGGGTACCTACTAACATTGCACAGGGAGACATCTATATTGAGGAGCAATCAATTTCCGGGTGTAACATTACCGAATGCATATCATTCGCCGAAAATAATCAAACCATGATACAAATTTCAAACCCGTGGGATACCGACATTGTAATACCTATAGAAAATCCAATATGCGCACAAATTTTTAATGAAGAAACTTTTCCCATAAGCCACGTAATTGACACCACCTCACGTACCTATACCGCCGAACGAACACGTGAAGTCTTATCGCAGTTGCGCATAGAACATTTAAACGCCGAAGAGACAGTCAATTTAATTAATCTTTGCAAAGAATATGCCGATGTTTTCTACCTAGACGGGGAACCACTTACCTTCACTAACGAAATCAAACATCATATCAGAACCATAGATGATAAGCCAGTTTATAGTAAAACCTATAGATACCCTTACGTACATAGAGAAGAAGTACAAAATCAAATAGAATCTATGTTACAGCAAGGTATAATTCGTCCATCTTCATCGCCTTGGAATGCTCCGATATGGATTGTGCCTAAGAAGAGTGACGCATCTGGCAAAGTTAAGTGGCGATTAGTCATTGACTTCCGGCAACTAAATGCGAAAACAATAAATGACAAGTATCCGATTCCCAACATTAACGACATATTAGACAAGTTAGGCAGGTGTTTGTACTTTTCTACATTAGATTTAAAATCTGGATTTTTACAAATTCAGCTAAATTCATCCGATATACCGAAAACAGCATTTAGTGTAGAGCAAGGCCATTTTGAGTACATTAGAATGCCAATGGGCTTAAAAAATTCTCCGGCAACATTTCAACGAGTTATGGACAATGTCCTTCGCGGACTCCCAAACTGTACTACCTACATGGACGATATTTTGGTATTTTCAACGTCCTTGCAAGAACATATAGTTAACCTACGCGCCATTTTCGACCGACTTAGAAATTCAAATTTAAAAATTCAGATGGATAAATCTGAATTTTTCAAACATGAAACGCCTTATCTCGGTCATATTATCACCACCGATGGTGTCAAACCAAACCCGGATAAAATTTCAGCCATCCTAAATTATCCAGTCCCGAAAACTCCCAAGCAAATTAAGGCATTCTTGGGTCTACTCGGTTACTACAGACGTTTTATACCGGATTTTGCACGCATTACTAAACCTTTTACATCGTGTCTTAAAAAAGGTGCCAAAATTAATGTAACTCCAGAATATTTAAGCTGTTTTGAGCATTGCAAAACTCTCCTTACAAATGACCCCATTTTAATATACCCGGATTTCAGTAAAGATTTTATCTTAACTACAGACGCATCTAACGTGGCCTTAGGAGCAGTCCTTTCTCAAGGTCCTATCGGCTCGGACAAACCCATTGCCTATGGGTCTAGAACTCTTAACAATAGCGAAATTAATTACTCTACTATCGAGAAAGAATTGTTAGCAATAGTTTGGGCTACAAAATACTTCCGGCCGTACCTTTTTGGTAGAGAATTTAAAATAGTTACCGACCACAAACCTTTAATTTGGCTTATGAATCTAAAAGAGCCTGGTTCACGTCTTACAAGATGGAGGCTCAAGTTAGCAGAATATGATTACACTATTGTTCATAAAAAAGGAAAAATCAATACTAATGCAGATGCTCTCTCACGTATTCAGATCAATCATAATGAAACTCAGTCTTTGTTCGTTAATCACTCTAATACGTCCTCTACATTATCAGCCGAGGAAAATAGTCCAACACTTTCCTACTCTACTCTCACCGCTACAGGCAACAGTCCAATATATTCATCATCTACTCTTACTGCACATTCACCCACGAACATAGAACCAAATCTTGCAATGCAACATTCGTCACCTATTTTTACAGCAAACTTACCTCCATTCAAAGATACACAGCATTCAACACAACATTCATCGTCCGCCTTATATGCTTATTCGGCTCCACAAAATATCATACACCAAGCACAAGTACATACAGCCTCACCACGTTCTCAAACCATACACACTAGCGCAGAAAATCCCGTTCTAGATATTCCGATATCCGATGAACCTTTAAATAAGTTTAAGAGACAGCTGGTAATCAAAGTAATAAGCGGTAATTCTAAAACTAGACCAATAGTAACCGAACCTTTTCAGTCTATGCAAAGAACTTCAGTAGAAATTAGCGAACATAATTTGCATAGTAATATTATAAACATTATAAAATCTCACGTTGATCCAAAAATCCGTACTGCTATTTTAGTTAGCCCCATCGAAAAAATGCTCGATATAATACCAATCTTGCAACAAACTTTTGAAAGTTCATCTGTAAACTTAGTTTTAGTTAAACATGAAGTAGCCAATATTAATGACCTCTCGAACCAATTAGATATAATAAAAAAATATCATGAAGGCCAGACTAATCATCGCGGAATTACGGAAACCTATCTTTCATTATCCGAAAGGTTTTTTTGGCCCAAAATGAAAACCGAAATTACAAAATTTATTAACGAATGTAACATATGCAGATGCGCAAAATATGACCGCAACCCAGTGCGCCCACAGTTCAGAATTGTACCCCCACCAACTAAACCGTTTGAATTAGCACACGCGGATGTTCTAACCGTTGACCATGACAAATATTTAACTATTATAGACTCATTTTCCAAGTACGCTCAAGCCTACCTTTTACCCGATTGTACCTCACCTAATATATTAAAAGCACTTTTACACTTTAGTACACATCACGGTTTCCCTTTAAATCTAACAACGGATCAAGGCACCGAATTTAACAATCAAGTCATGTCAGAATTTCTCCGTTTGCATAATATAAAACATCATATGACTAGTGCATATGCATCTAATGAGAATGGTATCATTGAACGTTTCCACAACACGCTTTTGGAACACCTACGGTTACTAAAAATTCAGCGCAAAAATGAACTCAGTCGAAATCTTATACCGTACGCATTAATTGCTTATAATAATTCCATCCATAGTTTAACAAAGTGCAGGCCATTTGATGTTATTTCTGGTCACTTCGACCCTCGAAATCCTATCAGTTTAAATATGATGGACCGATATCTTCAAACTTATATTCAAGAACATCGTGGTCAAATGGAAACAGTTTATAAAATTATTCATGATACTGCATTATCCAGCCGCGAAGATATAATAACTCGACGTAATGTCGATAGGGAACCAGTTTTAGACTGTGAACCAAATCAAATAGTTCACGTACGTAACCCAATGGCAAGTAGGCAAAAATTAGCACCTCGTTTTACTCAGGACAAAGTCGTTAAGAATTTACCTATACATATTTACACCGCAAAAAGTCGTGGCCCGGTCGCAAAATCACGGTTGAAGAGACCACCGAAAAAATGATGGTTTTCGTATCATTGTTTCAGGTACCTATTACTGCTGCCAATTTTCGTAGTTGGTGCTCAAGAAATACGCCTCGATAGGCTTGATAATGGACCGGGTATACTACCCTTTAATCTGGGTGCTACCAAAATTATATCCCATTTTCATATATTTTTACAAGACATTAACCTTCAAGAAATCGAGCTACATGTGAACGCTATAAAATCCCAACTTACAGATACTTCTTATAAATTATCCCAGACAGACAGCTCCCTCTTTACGTATCAAACTAGGCACCTATATGCGAAGTTAGATAAAGTTATAATGCAATTAGATACCTTTAGGCCGTTTAGAACTAAAAGAGGTCTGATCAATCCTTTAGGCACACTTATCAAAAGTATTTCCGGTAATTTGGACAATGAAGACGCCCTGAAATTTGAAAATGCATTACGAACTTTAAATAAAAATGATCAAATTTTGTCGCAATCATTGAACAAGCATATTACTTTATATAAAGAGATGACGATACAGCAGAATCAAATTATCCGAAACATTTCATTAAATCAGGTTAAATTGGAAAGGGCTCTTACTTTTGTCATGAATATGACTAATGATAATGAGCGAATTATTCACTACGCTCACCTTGTACAACTTTTTGCAATATTAAGCGAAAATGTTCAAGAACTATTGAGCGAAATTGACAGAATAGAGAATATATTGGCTTTTAGTAAAAATAAATCAGTTCATCATTCCGTACTTTCCATTAAAAATTTAAGAAATATCATAAACAAATTAAAACGCACTTATAGATCTGATCAAATAATTGACATATACATCAGAGATTATTACGAAGTTCTTAGCCTAGCTTCATACTTTACAGAGTCGACAGTTGTAATAGTCCTAAAGTTCCCCATTATGTTTAGCACAGACTATCAATTATATGAATTATGTCCCGTTCCAAATAAGGACAGCCTAATTATAGTACCAACTGCACCTTATATAGCGTCCAATTCTCAGGAATATGTGTATATAGAGGCAGAATGCCCGAAGGTCAATTCCTGGCACATATGCGAGCAGAAGATTGTCCACCGGATCTCATCAAGGTCAGACTGTATTCAAAAACTTATACAATCTCAGGAGATAGATGGAACGTGCAAACCCACGCCTATCTCTCTGACTAAGGAGGCCCTGATTGAGTTGGATAGCTATCATTACATAATTACCTTCCCCAATAGTACGAAGGTTCAACTATCCTGCGGTAAAGAGCGATTTGTAATGTTACAAGGCAGTTTTTTGGTCAGCGTCCCTCAAGGCTGCAAGATTAAAACACCCGAACTTAGTATAATAAACCTGGACAATAAATTAGTCGGAAAACCATTAGAACTCATGGCTCTTCCACACTATGAAACACCAGTAAAGACACGGAGCTTCACCTTGAAGACTACGGATTTAACCAGCCTTCGAAAAATACAGAACCAAATCACTTCACAAGATGAAATTAAAGTTGAAACACCGGACACTATCGGAATCTACCATACGACAATTCCATTCTACATACTTATATTATTTGGCACATGTGCACTAAGCATCATCTATGTCATTCGCCGCCGTCGAGCTGGGAGAATTAACATTACCACACAAACTAACACCGAATTATCGGAAGATGAAAGAAGAGCCGCAACTTTTGGCGTCAAGGTCACCAAATAGTTGCTCATCTGGCAGGGGAGGTGTTACGATGCCAAGATGCTGGCTCAGCACACTTGCAAACAAGCGCGAGGCATCAAATTCCATGAGTAGCGCTTCCCACGGTAACGACGAGTCCCTGGGCTTTTTCCAACCTAACATCGGTGGGAACTGACACTCGCGCTCATCGCGTATAGTTTTACTACTTATATTCTACTTTTAATTTTGATAATTTTTAAGAACTTTTATGAACTTTTGTGAACATTTATTAAACTTTTTATTATATGAAACGGACTTTAATCTAAAAGTTTCCCGACACGCCCCACTCACGTATCTCATTCCCTCCTTGTTTACATACAGGTGTATTGTATTCTTTAGCAAGACCTTTATCGAGCCAATATCGAATAGCAGGACTCGTGGTTTATTTTGTATCCACGTGGCGAACAACGCGTCGGTTCCGGCATCCTTTGTTATTTGTGCAAGGTGATTGTAACGAGAGCCTTTGATAAAAGAGCGCTGTGTTTTTGAATTAATGTTTTTAGATTCTGTTTTTGTTGTACGTGCTGTTTGAGGATAATGTTTTTCAAGTTGGTGATAATGTTGGGAAAAAATAATTCCGGGAAAGTCCTTTGCCCAGCAGTGGAAAAGTGTGGGATAGATTATTTAAAAAAAAATGGCAAAAATTAATACACTAAGGTTTTTGAACGAGAAGCTGAGTTTTAAATTGTTTAAAATAAAATTGTGGAATAACTTACAACTGCAAATTTTTACCATTTTATATACATTTTCAAAAATAGCTACCAGTGCGGGTTTAACGGCTTGTAAGTGCTTACTAACGCACGGTATCAAACTGCTGACTTTAAAACTCCTAGTCGCTGCTGATAAATTCCTAATTGTTAAATCCAACAACGGTTTGCCCGTCCAAAGAATCAAGACCAGGATGTCAGTTCAGCCGTCGTGCTTCGTGATCACTAGACCAATCAAGCCACCTATTATATACTAGTGAAGTCCTTTTTTTTTAGGGATGGGAAATCATCAAATGACTTACCCCGCTCTGGGCGGAACGAGAGGGAGTGTCAGGCTTCTACTGACTAAAACCCATACATGTTCCTTCAGTGCCCTTTGTGTTCCGGAGCTGCGGTATCTCTTTCGAATAGTCCCGCAACTCCGGCAGGCGTCGGCCCTTTCGGGCCCCTCTGCTGTCGGAAATGTTGTTACGTGCTGAATACACAACGTACCTAATGTACCAAAAAAAAATTCTGCAATGACTTCACTAACAATAAAAGTCGTTAAAGGCAACACTCATTACTAAAGATACAAATTTCATCAGTTTTAAATAATATATTTAAAGGACAAACTATATACACTTAAAATAGAAAATAAAACTCTTAACTAAAATATGGCGTAAAAAATTCATCCCGATCGCTGTCGACTGGAAGTGAGCCCAAAAGACTGGCTGCTTTGCCACGTTGTATGGCAATGCTTATCTTCTGTTCAAGGTAAAAGTTTTTAATTAAGTTTTTGTGAAAGAGTTGTGCCACTGTTTTTGTTTTACAATCCTTATATACAAAAATCCTGACTTATTGAGTGATAGAGAAAACACATAGCCGAAACTTGGTAAGCTGAAATTTGGTATGCAGGTTCCTTGAGGACTGGAGGCATGGGTAGCGGTTACCTTTTTCTGCAAAGCAGTAATGTTAGCGAAGGAAACAAACGCGTGAGAGAGAGAACGTCAGGAGGCGCAGGGTGATTCCTTGCACCCGTAGGCGCGAGCCTGCGGACGGCGAGCATTGGGTGGCTCGCTTTCCGATCAGAACCAGGCCCGGGTTGACGGCACGTTGTGTTTCACACGCGCCTCAACGATATGTCAGCATAGTAGACGGCGCCCGCTAGGGCCAGTGCCAGGGTTGCGGAATTGGTTCGAAAGAGTAATCGCGGCCCTGGAACGCAAAGGGCACTAGGAGGAACACGGATGAGTTATAGTCAGTAAGAGTCTGATAGCCCAAAGTGGGAGGAGTTATTTGATGATTTCCCAGCCATTAAAAAATGTTCCCTTGGGGAGTACTAAGAGATATGCGCGGGCAACAGCTAGTAAAGTATATTTTATCAACCCTTTTCGGAAATACCGCGATTACCAAAATGCCAAACTAATCACTCCTGACAGGAGGATTAGTTAGTAGCCGCAGAACAACGTTATTACAGTCCAAGCGGTAATTACACTTAACCCTCGCTGAAATCTGATTTAGTAGATAATTCTGATTCAATTTGTTTGTGACAGTGTTATGTGGGTTTATATGCTAGACGCTGATCATGCCTGGATAGTTGGTGTCATTAATATGGTAGACGCCAGATAAATGTGCAATAACGATCATTGACCCTTTGATCGTGATCCTTTAGGTACGTTCTCTTGTATTGAAAAACGGTTCATAAAACGTTCCCTTGTAAAGAAAAACGTTTAAAATGTATTGTTCGGGTATCTTCGAAGGAATTTTTGGGAAAGTTCAATTTATAACAAGTTTAGCAGGCACCTACCATAGTTTCCGTCACACATGATTTAATTAGATAAGACTGTTTTAACAGCAGTGCGTTGAAACCTTGGATGCATTACCGATGTATATTTAATGTTTTTTTTTTAACTTTTGATAGGAATACGTTTGACCACTATCTCACCTGATGTTAAGCGATGATGCGGTCTAAGATTGAGCACGCTTGCCTAGAAGTACTACTTACTCTTGACTTACTTTAAAGACTCCCAGGTTGAACTTAACTAAAACAAATTATAAGTTTTAATAAATACACATAAAATTAAGAAACAAATATACACAAATAGATTTATCCTAATATGTAATTATAATAAATTAATACACACCTATAACATATATACAGTATCATATTATTCAGGTCTGTCAATAAAATGATACTGTATATATATTACTGTGTACTGGTATCATTTGGTTTGTTAACAGCATCGGCAACGCAAACTCAGTGCGGTGTAATACAGCGCTATATACATTTTGCATGCTATTCATCGGACCTACCGAGATGCCTCAAACCAGCTGAAATTGCTATACATGCATTATTCACCACCCAATGTTTAGCGGTATGGCGTTTTCAGTTACATTTTTAGCTTATTTCAGGAGGTTTATTGAATTTTAGATGATTATGGCGAAATTGGGGTGGGGTTTATTGTAAAGGGTCTGGGCGACGTTATTATGTCTGATGGAAAAAATATATTTTTGGTAGGTAAGTCCCTACATATTATAAAACAAAGTACTCGGCGCGACTGTCTGTCTGTTTGTTCGCGATAAACACAAAAACTACAACACGGATTTTCATGTAGTTTTCACCAATGGATAGAGTGGTTCTCGAGGAAAATTTCAGTATAAAACCTGTCAAGCGGGCGAAGCCGCGAATCGGAACGGAATCATCTTTTTATCAGACAATCAGGTGATTCAAGCCTGAAATGTCCTAGGCCAAAAGGGAAACAACTCTACAAAGTATGTTTCCCGTGGGAATCGAACCCACGACCGAATCTTAAAGCAAACGTCAAAACCACTCGACCACGGACGCAGTTCAGTAATAAAAAAATAACTAGATATTGGAACAAATAATATTTTTTTTATTATAGTTTGGGTACCTAATTCATAAACATGTTTCTAACTATTTCAAAAAGTTTGAACTAGTACATAATTGAATAAATTATAATCAACTGCATGGAAAGAACACAGTTTACAAATACTTAACACTTGGAATAAGAATGCAACTTTATTATTGCGACATTAGAGAACTGTCAACGTCAAATGTAAATAATCAATAGAACATGTGCTGACTGCATACCCTGCTCACTTTAATTCACCACATACACTTCAAAAAAAAAACAATACGTAAAAATTCAAAAGTCATTTATTCCAATTAGGTTGAGAGCCAGCACTTTTTGAACGTCAAGTTTTACAAAAGGCAGGCCCCCAATACCGGCCCGTCACCCGTCTTCCTAGTGTTATAGCTGTGGAAAAGAAGCGGCCAATAAACTCCACAGCAAGACATATGTCTGTTTCGTTTTAAGAACTGAAATTAATACAATAAATAGTATGCGAAGATTAAAACATGACAGAAAAAACACATATTATTTATCACTAGTTAGCTATGATACTTTAAAACAAAAAAAAATACAACCGACTTCCAAAAAAAAAACACTACGAAGTAAAAAACAACTTTAATTTCGGAAGTTTCAATTTTAGAACTTGTTTTTGTTAGTGACTTCGAAGTCGGTTGTATTTTTTTTGTAAAAAATTTTGAATTTTTCACTTTTTAGTGGTGCCCTACACCAAACAACACCACTGCAAAATCGCAGAAAAGCAAGATACGCAATTTCGATGACTTGGATGACATAAAAGTATCATCCAAGTAAATGAATTCCAGCTATTTGGATTTTAAATCCAAAGTTCGTAACCGATTTTGATAAAGTTTAAATGGGACCAACCTGCAAGTATATCCTTTCAGATAAAACAAGAATTTTTCAAATCGGTTCATAATTGTCGAAGTTATGAGGTAACAAACATAAAAAATAAAAATACAACCGATTGAGAACCTGCTCCATTTGGGAACTCGGTTAAAAAAACACACTTAAGCTTTAATAAGTTGCCTAGCTAAATAAGCCTCCAGGAATAAAATTTGTCTGCCTGCCTACACGTTTTTGCTCCACAACCCATAATCACGCTACCAAAATTCGATTAAACCTGCACCGTCCAATATATTAAATCCGGAACCGACCAATCTAAACGCTCCATCAGGCCATTATTATTTCGCTGAATTAAACTCCAACTATAATTCTACCAAAGAAATTCGGTTTTCGGAAAAAAAAAACTCTGGGTCTAACAGGCTTCTGCCTAACGATTCGTGAAACATTATTGCAGGGTTAACATCCTAATTCTGTTCTATTTAGCGGAAGGCTTACATGTGTGAACGTGAATGGATGTTTCTTTGGACGTAATCATAATCGTTGTAATACATCATTGAATATATTTTTGCTAACCATTTATAAAATGCTTTTTTTTCCTTTTGATAGGCACGCGTTTGACCACTATCTCACCTGATGGTAAGCGATGATGCGGTCTAAGATGGAGCACGCTTGCCTAGAAGTATAACCTATTCACTCTTGACTTAAAGACTCCCAGGTTGTAGCTATCAGAAAACACAGGAATTCCACTCCTTTGCTGTACGCACTATGAATGTGTATTGTGTTCCCAAAAAGTTTTCCGCGTGTAGATGGGATGTCCACCATGTACCTACCGGTAGCGCATCGCCGTTCGTCTTGTGGTCCGATGATGGAACGGGTTTCAGTTCTGCTTTATTTTGATATCCCGCTCGAAAGATCTTGGATACGAGACGCATAGAACCAAATGTTGGGGCGACTCTTGGGTCAGGCCTACTTTCTAGCAGTGGACGTCTTTTGGATAAAATAGTGAGATAATGATGATGACTCGATAGATATTGGGGAAAAAAAGATTTTTAAGCAAATAAGTATGGAATTTAATATTTTCTTATCTGATTTATTGAAATTATTTTTTTTTGACATCTTTAAATTAATTTTTTTGTCATTTTAAAATTAAATTGGTTGACATGTTAAATTAATTTATTGGCAATTTTCGTTTTCATTAATTGACATTTTTAAATGTAATTTATTGGTGTAAATTTAATTTGTGAAATTCAGTTTATTGTTTAAAGTGGGTTATAATTACTTACTTGAATAAATGAATTTATTTAAAACACGGAGGGATTACACCGCGCCAAGGTGACATACTCGTGAAATATATAACGGTAAACAAAATTCGAAACGAGGTGATTTCGTCGTTTCAGCAAAATAAGAGCAATATCGAAAATTTTAAAATTTACTTATCTGTTTATGCTCTTGGATTAGGTAAATTTGGAAGTGAAATACTTGAACCATTGTGAAATGATTCCAGTAAAGATATCTTGAACGTAAAAAATACTGTCTAAGCCCTCTTACGCACTAGCGGTTGAACGCGCACATTTGAGCGGCTGGCCGCTTTTCCAGTTTAATATGAAACCGCTTGTGATTGGACGCACTTAACTGTCATTAAATTACAAGCGGTTGCATATTCCGACTCCCAAGTACTCACAGTGCACCAGCTCTTCATTCTGCGAGCTGCGTCGGCATTCCTCTCTTCCGCTTGAAAAAATATTCAATCTAAACGCAAAGGGCTCCCAGTCTGTGACCCTGTACGATGCCGGACGAAAGTCGTCATTACACTGCTCTAAGTGGACGTATCTACAACAAAAAGAACAGCCAAATTGACATATACGATTATACGCCTTACCCAAGCAACAATGAAAATACAAACTCACTAGTTGGCTTCTAAACCTATCATACGAGGACACTGAATTCTTGGAATAAGATATAGATCGTAATAAACAGAGGACCCCCAGATAATGAAATAGTTTTGACAATCTTTAGTATTGAGGGACTTAGTAAGGAACAGTACATACAGTATTTAATAGCTGCGCCACAGTATTGAGATTCTTTTTAACCGACTTCCCAAAAAGGAGGAGGTTATCAATTCGGTTGTATGTTTTTTTTTTATGTTTGTTACCTCATAACTCCGACAATTATGAACCGATTTGAAAAATTCTTGTTTTATCTGAAAGGATATAATTGCAGATTGGTCCCATTTAAATCATATCAAAATCGGTTACGAACTTTGGATTTTAAATCGAAATACCTGGAATTTGACTATTTAGATGATTCTTTGATAATCGAAATTGCGTATTTTGCTTTCTGCGATTTTGCAGTGGTGTTGTTAGGTGAGGGGCACCACTAAAAAGTGAAAAATAAAAAACTTTTTACAAAAAAATACAACCGACTTCCAAAAAAAAAACATTGCAAAGTAAAAAATAACTTTAATTTCGGAAGTCGGTGTCAAAATACGAAGAAAGTAACAAAAACACCGTTTTTTTTTGGAAGTCGGTTGTATTTTTTTGTAAAAAGTTTTTTTGTGTAATGTATACATTATTTGATTAAAATAAATTTTATTCATTTGTATACTTTCATTACATAAAAGGCATCTTAATTCCTACATTAGCTTCCTGTTCACTAACAGTCTCAAAATTTAACTCAAATCATCCAAGTCTACGCTCCAAAATCCAGTACGTAATTTATGTACATGCAAATACTAACCACATGTGTATTTGTCGTATGATTTACGTCCGTCATTTAGGTAGTTAAACGAACTGGGTACAACTGAGGTACGGGGAGCGGGGGGAACAGGTAATTTTTCCACGACCCGTGAGAAGAAATGACTGTAATAATCGCGTTATTTTCGTGTGAAATCATGAGATTTTTTTGTCAAATGTTGCTGTTTTTTTTTACTCTTTGTTATTTATTTTACAGAATCAGGAGCACTGCTTCGATTGGAGATGGTTACTTCTACCTTCATCTGCCTAGCCTTTTCCCAACTGTTTAGATTTAGCAATTTGTGCAAACAACTTCGTGCAACTTACTGCAATGAACATTTTAACAGGCGTTTATTATGACGGTGAATTAGTTTTAAGTCTACCTACGTTTTTCTCTTGTAAAATTTGTTCATCGGAATACATACGTATTTTACAGCTCCAGTCTTTAATTTTCAAATTTCCTGACTAATCTCACATCTCAACATAATTTGGTCCATATCGAGACGGATAAGTGATCCAGGAATAAGGATAAATCCAGGAAATAAAATCTATCGTAAAATACTGCCATTTGGAGTTTTGTGAGTAGCTGGCTAAGGTCAAAGGGTCACAGCGCAGCATAGTGCAGTACAGTGCATTGTTCCTATTTATGTTTATTTCAGACCCCATTACTCATATTCAGGTAGTATTAGACATTATTTATGGAATTGTAAAGGTTAGTACAACATTATTAGCTAACTTCTTTGTTCATTTGCACATGTATGATATCTTTTCAAGTTACCAAATTATTGATAATAATTTGCAGTAAATTTATTGTATTAAAGGTAATTGAGCAGCAAACTAGGTTTCAACTATTGTTAACCATTAATCTAAGCAGTTTCCTTTGTTATCTTGCAATAAATATCATAAGAAATCTTACTTTGTACTCAACTAATAGCTACATTGTAGGTATTGTATTCCCTCCGTTACATTTTAACTAAATGTTAGTAAAGTTCATAATAATTCTATTAGGTGAATAGTACTTAAAAGGGACAATTACATTTTTATTGTCCATGATCTAGTAAGCAGATTAGTACTTTACTGATTGGTATTATGATTGTTGTATAGTCACCAATTCTATTCTCGCTTTTCTATTTTCACATTCGAACAAATATCAAGTTAAAAGCAGTAATTTATTGTTTAATGTTTAATTAAGCGATTTAGTAAGCCCTCTAGATATTATTGTCCTATAGTAATTAACGATAATTACCAATATTAATGTACCTATAATAGTTTAAACTTGTAACGTTCCAGATTGGTTACCTGCTTCCCAAAGAATGACTGATAAGGAAGAAAAGGAGCTCATTAAAAAACGAGCAAGTTACAAAGGTCGATTAACGGTATTTTCTAATTATTTAGAGGATTTTAAGAAGGATTCTTTAACGCAAACCCAGATGAATGAACTGCAGTTGCGCCTCGGTAAGATTGAACTTGTTTATTCGCAATATGACGACGTTCAGTTGAGGTTGGAATGTATAGCTGAGGACATGAGTACACAGTTATCAGAACGTACTGAATTTGAAGCCTCATATTTCAAAGCTGTTGCTAGGGCACAGGAATTACTAGCCAGACACAATGGCATTGTTAATGAAGATAAGCTTTCTCGCGTTAGTAATAATAGGCTGGTTAGGCTACCAACCATTCAACTACCTAAGTTTGACGGAAAGTACGACAAGTGGTTAGAGTTCCATGACACGTTTTCAAGCTTAATACATTTGGATGACCAAATTGATGAAATAAATAAGTTTCATTACCTCCGAGCTTCATTGGAAGGGACGGCCGCCTTAGTCATACGGGCTATTGAATTCTCGGCTAATAATTATTCCATTGCGTGGAATTTATTACGTGAAAGGTTTGATAACAAGCGGCTTCTCATTCAAAATCATGTAGCAGCCTTATTTAATATTGAAGTGGTTAATAAAGAATCCTCAGATAATATAAAAAACATCATTGATACTTTAAACAAAAACCTACGTGCGTTAGAATCTTTAGGTGAGCCAGTTAAGTTTTGGGATACGTTGATAATTTACATAGTTACCTACAAATTAGATTCAAGGACTTATCGACAGTGGGAGGAAAAAAAAGGTCATTTAGACAAAGATAAAACAATCACATTAGAAATCTTTCTGGAATTCTTAAGAAATCGTGCAGTTTTGCTTGAAACACTAGATTTATCTCGCAGTCAGGCTAATAATAATAGTACTTCTAAATCTAACAAGCATAAAACAATGATATCGGTGAGTAGTGAAACACCACCGCAGAAAAATAAAAATAATACCAGTTCCTCGCCGGTATCTTGCCCGCATTGTAGTGATAAACATAATTTACTCAACTGTCCACAGTTTCTTAGTCTCAGCAACGAAAAGCGGCTTGAGCTTCTTCCTCAATACAAGGTATGTTTTAACTGTTTTAGGGCTGGTCATTACGCAAATCATTGTAAAACTCTTGGTTGCAAAATATGTAAGCGTAAACACAATACACTGGTCCATGTAGCAGGTGCGTCACAGAGATCTATGTCTAATGTCTCTACTTCACAGACTGACAGCACTGTTACTGTAGATGTTAACTCAGCTGAAAAGAAACCCAATACAAATGTAACACTATCTGCACGTGCTACAACCTATGTTAACAACAAAAGTAAAAGTCAAGTTCTCTTGGCTACTGCATTAATAAAGGTTTATGATAAGAATAACCGCGAACATCTCGCTCGGGCTATATTGGACACTGGCAGTACTTCTTGTATAATGACAGATAAGTTATGTAGTTTATTGAATTTACCTACCGTACAGGTTAATGAATCTGTACAAGGCATTAATAATTCTAAAACAAAGATTAGTAAAATGTGCAGTGTTTCTGTGAAATCATTAAGTGAAAACTTCACTTCTAATCTTTATTGTTTTATTTTACCAAACATAACGGATGAAGTACCATGTCATAAATTATCCATTAATAATTTAAACATACCAAGCGATATTTGTTTAGCTGATCCTCATTTCCACACGCCATCGGCAGTGGATCTAATAATAGGGGCAGATGTTTTCTGGGACCTACTGGGGCGGCAAAAAATCAACTTAGGTGAAGGCAAACCAATATTATTTGAATCTAGACTAGGTTGGCTAGTTTCAGGTCCGATATTTAATAATAGTGGCCACATATCACGGTCACCATCAATTATTAAAACTAACATTGCAAAGCTCAATGTCAGTTCTTCTCACATCTCCACATCAGAAGATGACATTCAAAACCTTTTATCGCGTTTCTGGGAATTGGAAGAAGTTCCCAATCAGTCATCTTCATATTCTGATGAAGAAGCTAAGTGTGAAGAACATTTTCTAAAAACCACCACTCGATTGGAAGATGGTCGTTTTTGTGTTAGGATACCACTTAAACAATCACACCATATTTTAGGTGACTCACTGGCTAGAGCCAAACATTGTCTCCTTTCCATTGAACGTAGATTTAAAAGTCAGCCAGCTTTAAAAACTCTTTATTGCGATTTCATGAAAGAGTACATTTCGCTAGGACACATGTCTGAGTGTTCCGTTGATTCAAAAAAAGTGGCATATTTTATTCCACATCACGGTGTCCTACGCGAGCATAGCATAACCACAAAATTAAGAGTAGTGTTTAATGCCAGCAGCCTTACCACTTCAGGTGTTTCATCTAACAACTTACAAATGGTAGGTCCAGTTGTTCAAGATGACCTAATGTCTTTACTTCTTAGATTCAGAAAACATAAATACATTCTTTCTGCTGATGTAGAAAAAATGTATCGGCAAGTGATCGTACACCCTGATGACAGACACTTACAAAGAATACTGTGGCGTGAGAACCCTTTAGAATCCATTAAAACCTATGAATTAAACACTGTGACTTATGGAACAGCAAGTGCACCATTTTTAGCAACTCGTTGTTTGAAACAAGTTGGATTAGATTGTAAGGATGAGAAGATCGGTAATATTATAATCCATGATTTTTATGTAGATGACTTGCTCACAGGTGGGGATACAATATCTGACGTCACAAATATTCGCCAGAAAGTCACTGCCGAGTTGGCTGCCGCTGGTATGCCACTTAGGAAATGGAAGTCCAACAATGCCCTGGTTATATCAGATCAAGTCACAAGTTCATCATTAAATTTAAACATTGGTTCAAATGAGCCAAGTAAAACTTTGGGTCTTAACTGGCTAACAGACTCCGATGAGCTCTGTTTTTCAATTAATAATACGTCAGTATCGAATGATGTAACAAAGCGTGAAGTTCTGTCAGTTACATCCCAAATATTCGACCCTCTAGGTCTATTAGCTCCTTGTATCATTCCAATGAAAGTACTAATGCAAAAACTTTGGTTACACAAATTATCATGGGATGATTGTTTACCACCAGATGTCGCTAATATATGGAAAGATATTGTTGATAGGTTGTTTATTTTAAATAGTTTACGCATCCCACGTTTAGTTGTTTGTGATTCTTGGAAGGTGATCGAATTACACATATTTTGTGATTCATCACAAACCGCTTATGGTGCATGCATCTATGTAAGGAGTATTAATAACAATAATGAAGTTATGGTGCGTTTGCTTACAGCAAAGAGTAGAGTGGCTCCTATCAAGCCAACCACTATTCCTCGACTCGAGCTCTGCGCCGCCTTGGTTGGAGTAAGGCTATATGCAAAGGTGATGGAGTCACTAGGCGCACCAATTCAAAGTAGTACATTTTGGAGTGATTCTACAATAGTGCTAGGGTGGTTGAAAATGTTGCCAAGTAAGCTGCAACCATTCGTGCGCAATCGTGTAGCTGAAATAGTTGAGAGAACGAATGCTAATAATTGTACCTGGAGACATGTTCCCACACAACTTAACCCCGCTGATCTTGTATCTCGAGGAATTGATGTAAGTCAAATTCAGAGTAATAATTTATGGTGGTCGGGTCCTAATTTTTTAAACCAGGATACAAGCGAATGGCCTTCTTTTCCAATCCCAGCAGTAGAATCGCTACCTGAAACTAAAACTGAGGTTTCTTTATTAACTACTTCTAAGACTCCGTTAACTTTTATTGATTTTAATAGGTTTTCAAACCTTTCTCGGCTCAAACGCACAGTAGCATATACGTTACGATTTATTAATATTTGTAAAAAGCAACCACCCACCACTTTACATCTTAGTAAAGATGAAATACAAAATGCGCTAAACTTAATTGTGAAACTCTCTCAAATAGAATCATTTCCCGAATATGAACTATTAATAAAAAATCAGTGCTTACCGAAAGGAAGTCCACTGACTAAACTTAACGTATTTTTAGATAAAAATAAATTAATTCGTGTAGGCGGTCGCTTACAAAATTCTTCATTTTCGTATGAGAAAAAACATCCGTTAGTAATACAGTCCACTCATCGATTTTCTAAACTATTATTTGAATTTAATCACAAAACTCTAATGCATGCAGGACCACAACTGCTATTGGCTTGTATACGAGATACTTATTGGCCAATAGGTCGTCGCAACCTAGCTAAATTGTGTTATCATCGTTGTGTCATTTGCAGTCGCATTACAGCTAAACCAATTAATCCCATTATGGGAAACTTACCTGAACGACGGGTGGCGTCCGGTGGTCATCCATTCGAATGTGTTGGGGTTGATTACGCTGGACCTATACTGTCAGCGTCTCGACAAGGTCGTGGTTGTAGACTTGTAAAAGTTTACATTGTACTCTTTGTTTGTTTTACAACGAAGGCAGTTCACATTGAGTTGGTGGGTGACTTAACCAGTCAAAATTATTTGTCAGCACTTCGTCGCTTTATGTCTCGTAGAGGTAAACCTACGCATATATATTCCGACAACGGAACCTCGTTTGTAGGCGCTTATAATGAAATCGGCAATTTTTTGAAAGCCAACAGCAGTTCGTTATCTGGTGACATGGCCGCTGAAGGGATTAACTTCATTTTTATTCCTCCTTATGCTCCACGCTTTGGTGGTCTTTGGGAGGCAGGTATAAAATCAGTAAAGTTTCACTTAAAAAGAGTAATGGGAAATTGTCATTTAACTTATGAGGAACTATATACAGCACTGGTTCAAATTGAAGCACTCCTGAATTCACGCCCGCTCACGCCGTTGTCATCGGACCCCAATGACCTTCTGCCGCTGACACCTGGACATTTTCTGATAGGACGCACACTCACATCCTTGCCCGTGCCGTCGTATGAAACCGTTTCCATTACTCACTTGAAGCGTTATGAGAGAATAGAGGCTTTACGTCAACACTTCTGGTCGAGGTGGAATAAAGAATATGTCTCTGAACTACAGCAGCGGACAAAATGGAGGTCTTCAAAGGCGGTCTTAGAGACTGATCGCCTTGTTATAGTAAAAGAAGACAATTTACCACCATTGAAATGGCGATTAGGCCGGATCTCAGCAGTCTACCCAGGACGTGACGGAATCAGTCGTGTGGCTGAAATTAGAACTGCGAGTGGAACCATACGGCGTGCATTCAGCAAGATATGCCCACTGCCATTAAATGAAGATTCTGGTTGAAAGATTGCCTTTCAACGCCCGGGGGCATGTTTAGATTTAGCAATTTGTGCAAACAACTTCGTGCAACTTACTGCAATGAACATTTTAACAGGCGTTTATTATGACGGTGAATTAGTTTTAAGTCTACCTACGTTTTTCTCTTGTAAAATTTGTTCATCGGAATACATACGTATTTTACAGCTCCAGTCTTTAATTTTCAAATTTCCTGACTAATCTCACATCTCAACACCAACTATATTGGGGTCGGCTTCCAGTCAAACTGGATTCAGCTGAATACCAGTATTTTACGTGGGGCGGCTGCCTACCAGACCTCCACAACCCATTAACTGGGTAACACGGTACTTCTTGGCAAGACTGGTGTCAGATTTTCTAGCTTCTGACAATCCGTAACGACTGCCAAAGATAAAGAAAAGAAAGAAAGAAAAAGAAAGAAAGTAAGAATATATTTTATTTAGCACATACATAAAACACGCACGGTACATGGTAAAAACTTAATAATAAAATGGTAGGTATGCTAAACTAAGTGCGTGTCTCAGGGCTGCACTAAAAAGGTCCATTTCAGCGACAAAAGATCAAGATCAAGATCTCCAAATGACAGCCGGGACCAATAGCTTAACGTGCTTCCCGAAGCACGGAGGAAACTCGGTATGTTAAGATGGTCACCCATCCACAGACCAACCTCGGCAAGCGTTGCTTAACTTTGAATATCGACCTGTGCGGCTATTATTATTAAGCCACTTGCTTCTCGGAGATGGTTTCTTTCCTGTAATTTATATTTGATGCCGTCATAATTTTTCTCAAAATGTATCCTTCGTTTTGTTTGCAGTCTTTTATACTTAGATCCGAAATCGGTAAACATGGTAACCATTTGGTACTTATAACAATCAGAAAAATAAAAACCGTGTAGGTATATTGGTAGTGGTCAGGCAGGGGCCAATAGTTCTTCTTTAATAAATGATTATCAGTCCACTAAACCACCCAAACCCATAGCTTTTCATCTTTTGTTTCCATATTCTGCAATAGTACTGCTCCAACCGGGGATTGTCCTTGGGAAAACTTTCACAGTGCATACAGGGATAATCGCCGGTTGGTACCCCATTACATTTGAAATGTCTAACGGGGCCTCTGCAGTTGGTCTCGGCCCGTCGCACGCCTACCAAAAGACCGGGTCTCCAGGGACCAGAGAAAGAAAACAAAAAAAAATAATAACAGCCGCAGGGATCGATCGATCTTCAAGGTTAAGCAACGCTTGGCAAGGTTGGTCAGCGGGTGGGTGATCATCTTAACATATCGAGTTTCCTCCGTGCCTCAGAAAGCATGTTAAGTCGTTGGTCCCGGCTGTCATTTGTAGATCTTTGGCAGTCGTTACGGATTGTGAGAAGCCAGTAAATCTGACTCCAGTCTTGCCAAGAAATACCGTGTTACCCAGTTAATGGGTTGTGGAGGTCTGGAAGGCAGTCGGCAGCCGCTTCTCGTAAAATACTGGTATTCAGCTGAATCCGGTTTGACTGGAAGCCGACCCCAATGTAGGTGGGAAAAGGCTGGGCTGATGATGAAGGAAATCAGAAAACTGACAATAACTGTTTCATCTTCTCGATGATTATTAATTACTGTCAACTGCAGATCAAAATTTGCTAATAACCTATTAATCGTCCTGCCAACCGCACATCAATCCTACAGATATGTATTTTGTATTGGATAAATTGATTGTCTTGAACCGATGTCGGTGTCAATTACAGCAAAAATAAGCAAGCACACTCAAGTAATTTATTAATTTTATTACATATTTAATTATGTACATACATTCCCGAGTTTTTATGCAAATAAACATTTATTTTAAAAGAATATTATCAGTTCTGAATTGAGCATTTGAAGTTTATTATCTATATGTTTAACTATAATTTAGCCAGAACACCTATAAAAATTGGGCATTAAAGGCTAAATCCATACATATCATGGCCGTACCCGGGCTGTTGTAAAAAAACGTCGGTGCGTACAATTATAATAAAGTCGTTTACACAGGCCCCTGTCCTGGCTGTGCTCAAGGAAAACCAAGTTCCGGACAAGTTCCGTTAATGCCCTGACATGTGTGGTGGCTCTTAACTCAAAATACCTTCTCAATTCTTCCTTCAAATTATGTAAAAACGTATAATAACACTTTTTGCAGTCACTTAACTCACGACATCCAAAATTTCGACAAGACAAACGCTTCACTTATTATTTCTCACCCCGAAACAAGCTTAAAAGCGAAATACGTCATCAGTAGTGGAAAAATATGAGACATTTGCGTTACAAAGACAAATTTCCAGCAGAACACAGTGGTCGCACATAATAGTACAGTAGACCAACTCAAATTGACGACCGAAAACAAACTCACACATAGATTTGTGTTAGAGGAAGGCAAAAGTGATGTATGGATCGTATAATAAATGAAATGGCATCTCAATGCAATGACCTCTTTGCTAGCAAAGAGGTCAATATTGAGATGATGTATTTTTTAAGTTAAAACATTGATTTGTGGTAACATTAACGAGAGGATTCTGAGGTAACCGGTCTCTTATAGCTATCTATGCACATCATTATCAAAATGGCTCTGATTAGTATAAGAATTTAAAAGTAAATGCTTCAACCACAAATCTATACTAATATTATAAAGCACAAGAGTTTGTTTTTTTTTGGTTGAACGCGCTAATCTCAGGAACCAGGTCCGATTTGAAAAAATATTTCAGCAGATAGCCCATTTATCGAGGAAAGCTATAGGCTATATTTATATCATCACGCTAAGACAAATAGGAGCGGAGCATTAATGGAAAATGTGACGCAGACGAAGTTGCACGGGTCAGCTAGTAAATTGATAAAACTGGAGAATGATGATGATGTAAAAATGTTTCAAACTGTCTTAAACAAATACCAGTCGCAAGTGCACTTGCACTCGCTTACGTAAAGATGATCATACATGCTAGGAAATGCGTGATGGTTATACCCTGTGGGCGTGACTGACAGGTATAACAGAGTTTAATAAAAAGAAAACTGTGCAGTTTTTTATTCGCTAGGGTTTGGCGGTTTATTAAGCTTGTAAGGGTATAAACCATCATGCAAACCCTGGCGTGTATGGCCACCATAAGCCGCATCTATAGGTGCGGTTACACACCTTTTTAGGGTTTCGTTCCCAATGGGTAACCAACCGCTTACCGTCTGTATGTCCGTCCTTTCGTCCATCTGTCTGTCAAAGAGCTGTATCTCAAGAACCGTAATGGGTAGACAGTTGAAATTTTCCGATGCAGTTGTAACAACAAATTATAAAAATTGAATTCAATTATAGGTGTATGGTACGGAACCCTTCGTCTGACAGTTCGACTCGCACTTGGCCGGTTTTATGGAGTTGATCTTCTGTTCTGTTTTATACTGTGACTCAGTGGTGGTGACAACTTCGCGCGTATTAGCGGGGATTTATGTTCGGAATGCATTGTGAGACGAACGTGTAACGCGGTGCATTGCAAATGGGATGCCGTAACCGCGGGTTTTTCCAGCGGCGGGTTCCTATTTGAGTTTCTGATTAAGTTTGAGAGCTGAATTTTAAGTTAAAAGGTTTTATTAATCAAATTTTTTATGGTGTATACCGGAACGCAATTACTAAGCCTCCGCTGTCCATCCGTCCGCCTGTCTGTCAGCGGGCTGTATCTTAAGAACAGTAATAGGTAGACAGTTGACATTTTCACAGAGTGTGTATTATTATTGCCACAACAAAAAAAAAAAAAAAAAAAAGATGAAAGGGGCTCCCATACAAGAAACTTGTTTTTTTCTTGTTTTTTTTTTTTGAGAGTCTGACTCGCACTTGGCAGGTTTTTCTGAGTTTCACAAATGAAAAAACAGGTGCATTCTGTGATTCAAGCCTCTCAAAGTTCGGTTGAAAATTTTGGAACCCAACTATTTTGATTTACTGCTGCGGTCTTTTATCACCTTTTCCGAAGCTCCCAGGTTTAAGCCCCAAAACCAATTCTAACGTTCAATTTCGGTAAAAATATGCCCGTCTGTACTATTACCCACGGTTCTTTTCCTATCACAAATTCAACGATTCGTGACCATAAAAATGACACATGTTACTTCAACTTTCTCTTAACCAAGCTCCATATATCAGGCACAAACTGGATCCCTTCGTATGCCCACTCGTGCATTTCATATTTATGTCTACGTCAGACGATTCTCAATGCTGTTATACATAGATATCTTCGTGGTCGTATGTTTAATCTCCTTAGTTTGGGTAAAAATATGCCCGTCTGTACTATTACCCACGGTTCTTTTCCTATCACAAATTCAACGATTCGTGACCATAAAAATGACACATGTTACTTCAACTTTCTCTTAACCAAGCTCCATATCGACGCCTCCCATGCATAAGGTCGTAAGACCAAAATAATCATTTTTTCAGGAGAGTAACTTTTGTATACGATAATGATAAAATTGATTTGTAAAATATTTTGAACAGCTGTTTTTGCATTATGATATGAATTATTACTTAAAGAACGTATCCCCAGGCACTGGATATTATAAGGAATCATATTTACGCAAAAAAGCTCATTTTAGTAACTTACGACTTTATACTTAGAAGAGAAAAGTCGTATCTCATTGTTACGACTCTATGCTTTTCATAAGATTGATATAGACAACACGAATAAAGTCGTATGTTTGAATTACGACTTTATGCGATGTGATAATTGTCATATCTCTCAAAAAGGGGGTCGTAAGAAGGTACTTGATGAATAAAAACCACGACAAATTTAAGCTCAAATCAACTTTACTATAAACTATAATCATAGGAACATAATTCAATCTTCTTAAATCACCATGGACGTTATGTTAGAGGTACTTTTATTAAAAAAAAAAAAACTTAAATCACATTATCTCAAGAAATAAAATTAAAACTGCCAGTCTTCAAGGCTCAGATAGATTTATGAAATAAAAATTGACATGTAATATTATATTAGACATAAACTTTTAATAATCAAGTTATATGATATTGAAATATAATTAAATAATAATATCTTCAAAATTAAATGAAAATCACTTTAAAATTAGGTATTGAACTTCTTGTACGTAACACAATAGAAATTATAGGTAAGTAGGTTATAGGTACATGTATTTATGAGAGAAAACAATTAATAATAGATTAGTCAGAGGAATCACTACTGTTTTGTTCAGCAAAAGTGCCACTGTGCGACAACTGTTGATAAAAACTATGGTACTCTTGGGGTATTATACGTCCTTGACATAGACTTAGTAAATCATTAAATTTTGCCAATGTAACAGGTAAATGCTCAGTGTAACATGGTTCCAAAACTTCTGTATCTAATAAACTATTATTTCTCCTTCTTGATGAATAACCCTTTTTAGTTAATAAACTCATAACATCGTCTTCTTCAAAATTATAACGGTAGTTTAAAATAAAGGGTTCACTTGACACTACTTGAACTTCTCTAATTTTGGTCCAAGATATTTTTTGGTTTTTAGTATTTTTAGCCCAATTCCTACCGTCTAGTAATACTTTGTAATTGTAAAAATCTGTAAAACTCATTTCAATTACAATATAATTTGGTGGGTTGACTTTTGACCATCTTACTAAGGCAAACCATTGTGCAGGGGTGTAAATAAGCTTATTTTTTGCATTCCTCTCGATAAGAGCATGCACTGAGTCGGCTTCATTCTGTGTGTGCCCACGCTCTAAAAACCTATGAACTATTGTTATTTTATACTTTTTTGCTGCATGTGTATAAAAAGCGAAAACAATACGGTTTCGATTTTGACCGGCACAATTGTCGGACCAAAATCTGAATTCTTTGGCACCATGACTAACTTTAGTTTCAATAAATTTGGATAGGCAACTTGCTACTTCACATGCCCCGTGTTTCCCGTTACTTTCAGGCCACATGTAACAAAAACCTTCTTGACTAGCTAAATCAAATATAGTGAAGTTATAAATCGACAATTTTCTTTTATAGTAAAATAAACCAACATTGCCATGAGGACAGTTCAAGATTTTTTGAAAATCAAAACACGCTGTAACTATTTTTCCTTCGCTTTCTAAAGCTTCTTTTTTATCACTTGCTTTCATTTCTCTAGCTTTAATCTTGTTACTCATGTGAAGTTCTTGTTTTTGTTTTCCTTCTTCCGTCATTGTATTTTTATTTGTATTGTAAATATGGCATTCGTTACAGATGTCTTTTTTCGGTTTGTGAAATGATATATTCAAATTTTGATTTATGACATCTCGATATTGTCTGACTGTCGTTGCTTTTTTAGTTATATTTTCAGTAATACACCACTCATTGTACAAAGAAAACATTTTTGTAAATGTAAGATCACTCTCTAAGTAAATTTTAGTAGTATCTTTACGTACATAATGAGATTCAACGGGCTGGAAGGTTTTGACATGCCTTAAAACATCCTGTTTTATTTCGTCGTCTATGACAATAGTTCTGGTACCACCGCGTCGATCAGGGGAAACAGAACCACCACCTGAGTGCCATTTCGCCAATGCTGTTTGAACAGTTCTTTCCCCTACAGAGAGTGTGTTTAGGAACATCGTTTTGCAAACAAACACCTTATTAGGTATGTCAGAATTAGACTCAATAAGAGGCAAGCAATACTTAATCGATTTCTTGCGCCTAGACACAGGTTTTGTAGTAGAAGGATACTTAGTATCACCAACTTCGGTATGGTTGACGATGTAATCCCATTGTCGACAGTGATCTCCAATTCGCCAAAAAGAACAAAATATACGCTCCCGTTGTTGTGCATCAAACTTTTGAAAACATTTAAGTCGGCAAGTAACCGGACATGGTTGTTTTAAAATCTTTCCATCTCTTTGAACTCCGTTCCTACTCAAATACGCTTTTCCCATATTTTTTAAACATTTTCTTTTAATGTCTTTCCACTCATCACGGCGACGGTGACGTTTTCTTCCAATTCTGCCGGACGGTGTACTTTCATTTGACGAGCACACAGACGAATCCTGACTCGAAGCGTTACTGAGCTGTGGTGTATTAGCTCTACTAGCACTACTAGATGAACAATTATCAGCATCGCAAATAGATAAATTTCTAAATAATGGAGTCGAAGTGGCTACATCGTATTCGAAAAAATCGTTATCCGGAGAGGGCATTGGTGTTATATCCAAAGAAGGTTCTATAATATCAGCCGATTCGTGTGAAAATTCTTCAGCACATGGCTCTGAATCCTTACGTCCTATAGGGTTTTCGTTTGGCATTGGGGAAGCAGTTGAGGGTAAAATTGCGGCTGGATTTGATATTACCTCGTGATTACTTGGTTCAAAACTGCTGTCAAAACTTCCTGTAAAAGAGTGCCCGAACATCGTCTTGTACTGCTCCCACTGGTGTACAGCTTCAAGTGGTACCGGTGATACTAAAAATAAAAACGGCCAATTACATAAAAAGGTAACAAATAACAAATATAGTTCTATTTTAATGATATTTTAGCTATAATTGAAAAGCAAAGAATCGTATCTCAATTTTACAACGGAGCATAAAGTCGTATGTCTATGATTCGTCTTTATACGTTTAATTATTTTTATATTTCAACCACGCATAAGGTCGTAAGTATAAGTTACGACTCCTAGAACCAAATTGTTACGTAGTAAAAAGTCTTAACTGAAGACTGTTAATGATTGATTACAGCGCATATAGTCGTAACATAGACGTTCCGACGTTATGCGTCGGAACCATATTTTTTTTTGTCGAGGCCTACTTAACACTATTACATTCTAATTTGATATTCCTATCACACATGTAAACAATTATATTGAACAATAATAATAAGATAATACAGTAGAACTTACCATTTTCAAAATTTTGACCGGCCGTTAATACTTCGCCATTTGAGTTGGGCTTATCTAACACTAATTTCAAAATCTTTGACGAACGTACGTTACTCATTTCACTAGTTTATAATTGCACAAGCCTTAGTTATCAAAAGTAAATAAAAACAACACAACATCAATAATATTTTAACATTTAAAACTGAGAGACCTTCGTTCGTGTCATACGACGTCGGTACTGCGCGCTGATTGGCCGGCCGCGGTACAATAGATCGGAGCGCATCGTCGGAACTATCAGCGCGACTTTATGCGCGGGAGCGTTTAAATGTTAAGACTATTATCAATTCAAAATTTCATTATTTATAAAATATATTAAAATTTGGATTTCGGGAACATGTAATACTGTTTATCAGGTTTCTAATGGGACAAAAAAAAGATTTTTGTAAAAAATAATGTTCCGACTTTTTGCGTGGGAGGCATCGATATATCAGGCACAAACTGGATCCCTTCGTATGCCCACTCGTGCATTTCAAATTTATGTCTACGTCAGACGATTCTCAATGCATATACATAGATATCTTCGTGGTCGTATGTTTAATCTCCTTAGTTTGGATTTATGGTGGTAATTTTGGATAGTTTTCTGCTGAGAGTGGAATGGCGTTCTGTGGCTTAGTCTTTGAAAGTAAGAGGTATTTTTAATGTCTTTAAATTGAATTATCATATTAAACAGATTAATTGTAAAAAGATAGTAACTCACTCTGTTAAGTTAATGAAACTTTGCAATAGAATGTACACCAAATCAGTAAAAGAAATGATAAATGAAGAAATTAAGCGATATTTTAAAGTCTATCTTTTCTAAGCATTAGCTAAATTTTCTGCTTAACTTTACAATAATTCTTACTTTATCTAGTAAATAAACAGTTTAAAGTTCTCTTCAGAGCACTATTAAGTTATGATCTTTAAAAAAATACTCCACCCCAGAGAATGTAGTATGTAGTATTCGAAAGTATACTCAAATAAGATTGTATGCTCCAATTGCGCAGAAATAAATTTCAAGAACATTTTACGAGCCCCAAATAAAATCATTACAAAGTACTTGTGTAGTCTACACGAGCTCTTATAGAAACATAAACTGTACCTAGCTTGTGACTCAAAACCTCTTGAACTTTGTAAGTGAACTGGGTTAAACTTCGTGCATTTTGATCTATACATCTACACAAACAAATAAAGTTGGAGTGTCTGTGTGTTATCTATACATCTTCTATACATATAAATATAAATTGAAGTGTCTGTTTGTAATATTGAAATAACCGTTTTTTACTACATGTATATTACGAATATAATGATATACGGTACCTACATACACCAAATTACATTTTTTACAGTTTTTGTCTGTCTGTCAGTCTTTGTTCCGGCTAATCTCTGAAACGGCTGGACCGATTTTGATGGGACTTTTATTGCCAGGTAGCTGATGTAATAAGGAGTAACTTAAAAAAGAATCGACTGTTATGCGGAACGAAGTTCGCTGGGTCACCTAGTATCAAAATAAAATCTTTAGCCAAATACATGTGAAAGTTAATACATTCACATGCATTTGGTAAAAGCTAAAACAAAACTTTTTTTATAAAGCAATAACTTTATTATGTTTTACAGTTACATTCGTTCAATCCCAGGTTGTGTCCAAGTCAACAGCTCACTAACTCCTATAATACAAGCTTGACTTAGTTTAGGAGTTAGAGAATCACCTAATTCTAAGATTTAAATTGTTACTAGATTTAAGAATTTATTGTACCTGCCTTGAAGGAAATAAAAAAAATATAGATTGTGTATTATTCATCATATTTTATTTATCTGCCTAGCTTTCTCCCAACTATTTTGAAACTGGAGTTACCTGAATTAACAGTATTTTACATGGAGCGGCTGCCTACCAGACTTCCACAACGCATTAACTGGGCAACACGGTACTCTGTCACCCAGTTAATGGGTTGCAAAAAACAAAAAAAAAAAAATATATATATATTTTTTACTGTCGGTTAGTTTCGGCTTATCTATGAAGCGGCTGATCGATTTCGATAGGACTTTCGGATGCTGTAAGGAGTAAATAGTACTTCAAGTATAAAACCAGCGGCCAGGTGCTAGGTGATTTTCGGGTAGGTGTTAAAAAGTACAGACATTCGGTTTTTTTTCGGAATTTTAATTAAAATATAATTAATCAATAAACTGATTAAGTTTTCTGCAGTACTAAGTCTAAAACTGGTATAATATTAGTACTAACGTTTGTGGCACATTTAATGTGATATTTAAGCACTTCACAAACACCACCTGCCAGCTGATCACTAACTGTCATCATACTTTTAGTCAGCACTTTACACACAGAATGTCTCAGTACGCCGAAATTGTTGCTGCCCAAAAAACCCTGGAGGAGAACTTTTTGAAAAAGATGGGAGAACTTGAGGGGCAAATCCAGTGTGCCGGGCCTGCCAAAGCAAATACGGTTGCTAAGATAGCTGAAGAGTTTCGCACTTTCAGGGAGCTCATATTTTCAATGCTCGGTCTGCTCCGGAACCAGATCAATGAATGTGCCAAACAAATTGATGGCTTAGAGACTAGGAACCGTCGAAAAGCACTGGTTTTCCAAGGACTTGCTGAAGCGGAACAGGAGAATAGCACTGCAGTAATCCTGGATGTCTTGAATACAAAGCTTGGCCTCAAGAATCTTAATGTGACATCAATAAAAGCCTGTCACAGGCTTGGGACACCCAGCAACGAGCATCACAGGCCAATTCTCGTCTGGTTCGCCAGTCTGGATATTAAGGCTTCGGTCTGGAGGGCTAAGACCGGATTGAAAGGCTCCAAAATAGCTGTCAAGGAGTTCTTAACAAGGGCCAGGCAGTCTGTGTTCGGAAAGGCGCGCGAGCACTTCGGTATGCGGTCCTGTTGGAGTCAAGACGGCGTCATATTTGTTAAGGCCCCCGACGGGAGTCGGTACAAGGTCACTTCCACTGACGAGCTCCAGCCCTTGATAACCAAATATCCCAGGGCACCAGCTGCGATTCCATCTGCGAGCGGAAGAGTTGCGAACGTTGCGGGGACCCTGAAAAGCAAGTAAATAGCAATGAGTGTTTATTGATACCATGTCAGTTTTCAATCGTAAAGTTGTCATTGTATTCATATAATTATAATACTTACCGTTAGTGTTTTCCCCGTCTCATTGTGACTTATCACTTCATTAGTGTTCTGCCTAAATGTTTTTAGGCATGAGTAACTCCGGACACAGTTATATCTTCGGATATGTGTCTCACTTTGGATATGAATCGTTCATTCCCTTTCTAACAAATAAATATATCCTCTATATCAGTTTCGTTCATTCGTTCGGACGGAAGTGAAAGAGCGAGAGCGTAATACAACCGTACAACGCAGCGGCTAGTGAGCGAAAGAGAAAGGACGATTAGGTTTGTTCATCGTTCGGTCGTCTGTTCTATACGCAGGCAGCGAGAGTAGCGCTTGATAAAAAAATATACTACTAGACGTCGTTTTTTATTGTTTTCGCTTGAAGCGTAAAGTATGAAGGGAAATCAAATAGTTTGTTCTTGGAGCGAGAGCGAGAAACTTTTGAAATCTCTCACAGCAACATAGTTCCGCGATATGGGATTTGTCTTCGCTCAGTTCGCTCTCTCTCGTCATCATATCTGCGGATATGATTAGCGGATATGGATATAGTTATGGGATATGTGTCTTTGGCTGGAATGATATGTCTTATATCCAATCTTCTAGTGGAGTTACTTAGCCCAAGCCTAAATGTTTTGGTTATTTTATAGATACCTATGTATTTGTTACCCACTTATTAGATAGGTATTCATTAATTTACCCTCATCGCAGTTTAAAAATTTTATATTAATATTAATACATCCCTCCCTGTGTCAAAACTGACGTTTGTATTACAGAACTTAACAGAACTGACATTTTAGTTTTCGTTTGGAAACTTGTCATCCGATTGCAGGGAGTTTGTTTCTAGTTTGTAAATCATGTTTTTTTTTCTTTTTCCACGATGCGCAATGCGCAAACTCCGCATTTGGATATGCCTTTGTTTTAACCGACTTTAATAAAAAGTAAGATTGTATTTGTTCACCATTAGTATTACTTTTTTTTTTTTATTCTGGGGTAAGGGTGTTACAATTTTCGTTCATATCATTTTCTGTTTTTGAAGAATTGTGTTTTAGTTTATTAATATTACTTTGTAAAATTGCTGAGCTTCAAGTGTGTTTATGTTATTGTTTTAATGTTTAAGTTATTACTATTAGCTGGCGGGTGGTGCAGAGTAGCGTGAATTGCCCCTATTAGTATTCTTCGTATATTTATATATAAGTATATATTAATCTCTTCTATTCATGTCAGACAATGAGTCATATTTTTCAGCTAACGATTCGACTGCCTCTTCAAGCCACCCAAGCTTTTGTTCTCTTGACGACAACCTTGGTGACTTCTTGCTACAGAACTTCAATGACGAGTCTAGTCGGTTACTGAATGTGTGCCACATCAACGCTCAAAGCGTAGCTAGTCACTATAGTGAACTGTACGATGCCTTTAATAATTGCAACGTTCACGCTATCTTGATCTCTGAAACTTGGTTCAAGCCGCACCTTTTGTCAACCACATACCCTCTTACTGGTTTCGTTCTCATTCGGAATGATCGGATCGGTAAGGGAGGGGGTGGTGTGGCCATATATCTCCGCAGTGATTTTCCTCATAAAATACTTGCT
Source organism: Ceramica pisi (assembly GCA_963859965.1). Lineage (NCBI taxonomy): Eukaryota > Metazoa > Arthropoda > Insecta > Lepidoptera > Noctuidae > Ceramica > Ceramica pisi. Next base: position 2,521,914 of record OY982530.1, on the reverse strand, counting down.
TCTTCTTCTTCAAACTATTCTGCCTCTGCTGAGTATCTTTTTCTTGAAGTTTGCGTCAAAGGAGCCAAAACCGTTATTGGTGTTGTCTACTGTCCCCCCACTGTTGATTATTTCACTGAATTCGAATCAGTTCTTGAATCTTTGGGTTCTGAGTATGCACACCACATAATTATGGGTGATTTTAACACAAACCTCCTTGCCCCTAATTCCCCTCGGTCCCGTAAGCTTCTCCACCTGGTCGAGTCAGCTAGTCTGCACGTACTACCACTTCGAGCCACTCATCACAACACTGTGAACGATGACACCTGGCTCGACCTTATTCTCACCTCGAATCCTTCCCTCGTATCCTCCCATGGTCAACATGACGCTCCTAGCTTCTCTCATCACGACATAATCTTTATTTCATATATCCTTAAACCTCCTAAACCTCAGCCCAGGGTTCTGTATAGGCGTTGTTTTGCGAGGATGGACGTTGAGAAACTCAAAAAAGATGCGTCCGTTGTTGACTGGGAGCTTATGACTGAGGCCACTTCAGTTGATGATAAGGTTGCGATCTTTAATGATATTGTGATCCAGCTTTATGACAGCCACGCTCCCATCAAAAAAATTAAACTGAAACGTCCTCCTGCACCATGGATGACGAGAGGAATACGGATGGCCATGCGACGTGGGGACCGTGCGTTCCGTAAACATAAGAGGGATCGTACTGACGAGAACTGGTTATTATATAAGGTTTCAAGGAATAGATGCAACCAGATGATACGCAACGCTAAACGTCGCCATATTCTCGAAAATATTTCTTCTTCTTCTGCTGCCGATATTTGGAAATTCCTAGGAACTCTTGGTATCGGCAAACCACGACATTTTGACTTTCCAAATGCTATTGACTTGGACGATCTTAACTGTCATTTCTCAACTGTACCTCCTATGGATCATCTAGCCAAACAAGTAACTCTGTCCCTAATCTCTGGTCTAAAGCGTCCTCAAATCAGTGCTTTTCGTTTCGTTCCGGTTGAGTCGGGAGAGATCAGAAAAATCATTCTGTCTATAAAGTCCAAAGCGGTGGGCTGTGATAATGTCACTCGTGGCATGATCATTACTATTCTAGATCACCTCTTACTTGCCATCACCCACATTGTTAATTTTTCCCTTTTCTCTGGAGTTTTCCCGTCCTTATGGCGTAAAGCCTATGTTCGTCCTCTACCAAAAGTTCCCAATCCCACAGTTCCAACCCACTTTCGCCCTATTTCTATACTTCCGTTCCTATCCAAAGTGCTCGAGGCCTGCGTACACAAACAGCTCTCACACTTTGTACATTGTAACTCCCTCATAAGCCCTCTACAATCTGGGTTCAGGCCCGGGCACAGTACTGTTTCCGCTCTCCTTAAAGTGACTGGCGATATAAGGGCAGGACTGGAAGACACCAAGGTAACTGTACTTGTGTTAGTCGATTTCTCAAATGCCTTCAATACCGTCAGTCACGAAATTCTTTTAGCCATTCTCTCCTATGTTATGGTCTCTCCCGAAGCACTGGAGTGGTTTACCTCTTATCTTCAGGGACGTCAGCAGTCGGTTCGCGTTGGGGATTCCTCATCTTGCTGGCGTGATTTGGAAACTGGCGTTCCTCAAGGCGGCATTCTTTCTCCTCTCTTGTTTTCTATTTTATTAATCTAATAACTTCTGAACTTCAATGTGCGTATCATCTGTATGCAGATGACCTGCAACTGTACTATCAGGGGAGGGTCGACGAATTACCTGACGCTATCAGCAAACTAAATAGAGACTTGATAGCCATAAAAACATGGTCGGATAGATTTGGTGTGGCTGTAAACCCTGATAAGTGTCAGGCGATCATCATTGGGAGTTCTCGAAGCATCGCTAAAGTCGATGAAACAGCTTTGCCAAATGTTCTGTTCGACAATACGATTGTCCCATTTAGCACTGATGTGACGGATCTAGGTTTGCGCATTGATAATACCTTAAACTGGCGTGCTCAAGTTGCTAGTGTCAGTCAGAAGGTTACGAGAACGTTGCGAGCCCTGTATCGTTTGAAAAACTTTTTACCAGCAAACACGAAGACAATGCTTGTACAGACCCTAATTTTTCCTATCATCGATTATGGCGATGTGTGTTACTATGACCTGAATGCAGATCTCCTCAATAAACTTGACCGTCTTCTGAATTACTGCATTCGATTTGTTTTCAATCTGCGTAAATATGATCATGTCTCTGCGCATCGGTCACTTTTAAAGTGGTTGCCCATACGCGAGCGTAGAGAGCTAAGGGCTCTTACTACCTTGTTTTCATTTCTTGTCTCTCCCAACTCTCCTAGTTATCTAGCCTCTCACTTTCAATACATTTGCGCCAGCCACAATCTCAATCTACGCTCATCAAACAACCGTCTCCTTCAATGTCCCACTCACCGTACTGACTTTATTCACTCTTCTTTCTTCATTCAGTCTATTTCTCTGTGGAATGCGCTTCCTCAGGAGATCAGGATGGCCACCAGTCGATTAACTTTTAAATTGAGAGTTCGTGAACACATTCGGAAGAAGTTGGCAGTAGTATCATCACAGCGCTAATGTTGTCCATTTTCTTTTTCGTATTTATTGTTTAAGTAGTCGTTTACATATTTATCTTGTTAATGTGAGTATTTATTATATATTTATAATGTATAATTATGTAGGTATAGTTAGTATGTGTGTTCGAACTGCTCGTAGGGGATGAAATAAAAGTGGACTGTAAGTACTAAATAGGCTTGGTATATTGCCGTTCTATTTTACAAACAATGTAATTGACCCGGACAAACATGGAAATAATTAATGTAGCGTTTAAGAGTGTCGTCCGTCGCGGTGGTCGTCGTGGAAGCGAATGCGCGCCGGCCAGCCGGTTCGCTGCTCGCCGATCGCGATGATGACGCGTAGGTTGCTCACGTCGCCTGCGCGAGCCGCCTGCGTGTGTGTTGGGTGCGATTCCCAACATGCTGCCCGGGTTGAAGTGATGACTTCAAAAATCTGGAAGGGGGCAAATGTTATTGAAAGCCCTCCTTATGGTGCCCCTCCTTGTTTTTACCTCTGCAACTCTTGCTATGTCATCGCTGCCTGGGTAAACCTTTGTTACCCTTCCTAAAGACCAAAGTAGAGGAGGAAGAGCTCTGTCTTTTATGAGGACAAGAGAGCCTAGCTTCAGCTCTGTCTTCGAAGATCGCCACTTCACCTTCTGCTGCAGGAGAGCTACGTATTCAAGTGAGAAACGCTGCCAGAAGTGCTGTTTGATGTGCTCTATTCTCTTGAAGCGCTCCAGACGATTAATGTTGCAATCAGAGACCTGTGGATGAGGTATAGCATTAAGTGGCCGTCCAATTAGAAAATGAGAAGGAGTTAGAGCGGAAAAGTCAAGGGGTTCTCAAAAACTCACCAAACATTTGGTGGCTAAGTAAGGCGCACTTGCTGTGCCATAAGTCACTGTGTTGAGTGTGTATGTTTTTAAAGGCTCTTTAGAATCAGAGCGGAAGATAATTTTTTGTAGAGAGCGTTGAGAAGGATGAAGTTCAATCGCTCTGTACATTTTTTCTACGTCACCAGTTACAACGTATTTATGCTGGCGAAAGCGTAGCAGTATTGAAATGATATCTTCTTGTACAGTCGGACCAACCATTTGGATGTCATTTAGCGACACACCGGTACTCGTGGTGGCCGATGCATCGAATACTGTACGAAGCTTGGTAGTTGTGCTTGACTCACGGACGACGCCGTGGTGGGGTAAAAAATAGTTATTTGCCTGAAGACAGCCTGGCGAAGACTCCTTATCTTCAGTCATGTGACCAAGGCGTTCATACTCTTGCATGAACTCCACGTACCTGCTTTTGAAGTCAGGGTCTCTATGAAACTTACGCTCTAGTGACATGAACCGACATTTAGCCTTTGAATAGGAATCGCCTAAGACTGAAGGGTCTTTCTTCAGTGGCATGGTTACGACAAAACGTCCGTCGTCTTTACGAGTAGTATGTTTCTTAAAGCTCTGCTCACAGGCACGCTCCTCAGGAGATAAAGAGTGCTTGGCTGCAATAGTATCTAATTCCCAAAAACGAGATAAGTCTGGGTCGGCGTTCTCGTTTAAAAAATGACAAACGGCAGAAGAAGAGTGTGACTTATGACGGGCAACGTACCCTGACACTAACCAACCCAATCTTGTTTCATATAACTTAGGCATATGTTTACCTAAGTCAATGGAATTATTACATAAGACGGACCAAAATACTTCGGCCCCAACGAGGATGTCTATAGCTGCCGGTATATTAAATGTTGGGTCAGCCAGACTTATTCCCATTCGATTGAGGTATGACTCAACAGTGCGAAGTTGCGAACAAAAGAACACCTACGCGCAGGTGTGTCGCCGAGCGATCAGCTGTTATAGATAAGAAGCGAATGTAATGTAAACAGATTAGTTATTAAAAAGGTTATTAAGTAGCTTGGTAAGCAGAATGATTGAGTTTTAAGCAATGGAAAGCTATGAATAATAATGATTTATCACTAAATGACTTGAATTGGAAATATTGAATGCACTCACTTTAATATTGCTATTTAAACGTGAAATATAACATTGGGAAAAGTCAAGAGGTTCTTAGGAAAGAGGAGTAAGAGGACGGGAATTCAGAACAGTTTCTATTTGAGTGAGGCACGTAGCCATTTCCTCGTAGGTGAGGTGAGTTGATTGCAACAACCTTTTAAGATGGTGTTTTGTGGAACGAACAGCTGCTTCGGCTAAGCCATTGAAGTGGGGACTGTATGCTGGTACGAATTTAAAATCTATACCATCTTGAGATATTTGACCCTCAAGGTCTGATTGTACTAGAAATTTTGAAAGCTCGTTGTAAGTTCCGACAAAGTTGGTGCCGTTATCGGACGTAATACTTTGCGGTTTCCCCCGACGTGACACAAAACGATTAAGAGCGGCTAAATAGGCTTCACTAGACAGTGCAGTAACGAGTTCGATATGACAGGCTTTTGTCGCGTTACAGATGAAGATTGCCAGAAACGATTTAATAAGTCTGCAACCTCTGCCTTTCCTGTCCGCTATCATCACTGGCCCTGCGTAATCAACACTACAATGTAGGAAAGGGTACTCTAACTCAGTTCGAGCTGTCGGTAACTGTCCCATAATGGGTTGTGCCGATTCAGCTTTGTACCGACAACATCGGACACACTGCTTAACAATGGCTTTGGCTAGGCTTCTGCCACCCAAGGGCCAGTAAGTCTACCTAGCGTTTGCTAATAAGAGCTGGGGACCAGCATGTAAATATACGAAGTGTAGATGCTCAAAGAGTATCTTAGTGAAATGATGCTTGCTACACAACAAAATGGGATGCTTTGTGTCGTACATGTATGGGGAATTGTCTAATCTACCACCGACACGTAATAAGTTATTGGGGTCTAGGAATGGGGACAAGGAACTAAGTCTATTCTTTTTAGGCAGTGCTTTCGCCGTTTTAAGAATAGCATATTCGTCAGGAAACATTTCCAACTGAACTTTGTGCAATATTAAATTTAAAGAACTTTTAAGTTCGGCAACTGACAATGAACCAGTACGTTTGTTGGTTTGGTTTCGACAATTGTGTACAAACCTTTGTAAATATGCTATTGACCTTTGTAAATAACATAAACTAGATCTATTGTTAATCAAGCTACAAATAGAATCTACATTAGGAGTACTGTTAGTTACTACGACAGAACAAGTAACCAATTCTGGTAGATCGTGTTTCTCGCTATGGTTGGGTATTCTTGGCCATTCACGTTCATCTTTCTCTAAGAAAGTGGGACCAGACCACCACAAGGATGAACCACTGATGGAATCAGCCTTCAGCCCGCGGGAAACAAGATCCGCCGGATTGTCTTTCGACGGTACGTAGCCCCACACGTGACCCTCTGTGCTCTCTTGAATTTCGTGGATTCTGTTTCGAACGAAATTTTTTAGTTGCAGTGAGGGTGTAGATAACCAGCCAAGAACTATAGTTGAGTCGCACCAAAATCTACATTTGCTTACCTTTAGAGTAAGAGAGGTTAATACCTTTGTACACAACCTTGCAGCTAACAAGGCTCCGCAAAGCTCTAGACGAGGTATCGTCGTTGGCTTTATCGGCGCCACCCTACTTTTAGAGGTTAGGAGGTGTACCTTTACTAATCCTGATTGATCCACAGAACGAATGTACAGACAAGTGCCATACGCGCGCTCTGAAGCGTCTGAAAAAGCATGAATTTCATGAATTTCTGACTTATCACCAAGAACCCATCGAGGAATTCTTAAGTGATTCAGAAGAGGTAACGTGTCAGCAAATGCAAACCATAGATGTTTAATGTCTTGTGAGACTTCATCATCCCATGAATATTGATCGATCCAGAGTCTTTGCATGATGCATTTGGCTTCGACAATACACGGGCCGACGAGTCCCAATGGGTCAAAGATCTGACTTATAACAGAAAGTATGTGTCGTTTTGTAACTTTTTTGTCTAACTTTATATTAATTGAAAACGACAAAGTGTCCGAATCACAAATCCAGTTAAGACCAAGAGTTTTAGATGAAGCATCCATGTTAGTTTGTGAAAAGTCTAAAATATTGTCATGTGTTTTATAAGTAGGCGAGATTTGATTTAAAACGAATGCATTGTTGGACTTAAATTTTCTTAATTTGAATTGGGCTGTTTTTAAAATAGATATCCCTGAGCAATATCGACTGTTTTATTTATAGAATCAGCGCCACCCAGATAATCGTCAACATAAAAGTCTCTTTGAATTGATTGTTTGACGTCATCATCAGGGGCGCAGGAAGCTAAACTCACCAAACATTTGGTGGCTAAGTAAGGCGCACTTGCTGTGCCATAAGTCACTGTGTTGAGTGTGTATGTTTTTAAAGGCTCTTTAGAATCAGAGCGGAAGATAATTTTTTGTAGAGAGCGTTGAGAAGGATGAAGTTCAATCGCTCTGTACATTTTTTCTACGTCACCAGTTACAACGTATTTATGCTGGCGAAAGCGTAGCAGTATTGAAATGATATCTTCTTGTACAGTCGGACCAACCATTTGGATGTCATTTAGCGACACACCGGTACTCGTGGTGGCCGATGCATCGAATACTGTACGAAGCTTGGTAGTTGTGCTTGACTCACGGACGACGCCGTGGTGGGGTAAAAAATAGTTATTTGCCTGAAGACAGCCTGGCGAAGACTCCTTATCTTCAGTCATGTGACCAAGGCGTTCATACTCTTGCATGAACTCCACGTACCTGCTTTTGAAGTCAGGGTCTCTATGAAACTTACGCTCTAGTGACATGAACCGACATTTAGCCTTTGAATAGGAATCGCCTAAGACTGAAGGGTCTTTCTTCAGTGGCATGGTTACGACAAAACGTCCGTCGTCTTTACGAGTAGTATGTTTCTTAAAGCTCTGCTCACAGGCACGCTCCTCAGGAGATAAAGAGTGCTTGGCTGCAATAGTATCTAATTCCCAAAAACGAGATAAGTCTGGGTCGGCGTTCTCGTTTAAAAAATGACAAACGGCAGAAGAAGAGTGTGACTTATGACGGGCAACGTACCCTGACACTAACCAACCCAATCTTGTTTCATATAACTTAGGCATATGTTTACCTAAGTCAATGGAATTATTACATAAGACGGACCAAAATACTTCGGCCCCAACGAGGATGTCTATAGCTGCCGGTATATTAAATGTTGGGTCAGCCAGACTTATTCCCATTCGATTGAGGTATGACTCAACAGTGCGAAGTTGCGAACAAAAGAACACCTACGCGCAGGTGTGTCGCCGAGCGATCAGCTGTTATAGATAAGAAGCGAATGTAATGTAAACAGATTAGTTATTAAAAAGGTTATTAAGTAGCTTGGTAAGCAGAATGATTGAGTTTTAAGCAATGGAAAGCTATGAATAATAATGATTTATCACTAAATGACTTGAATTGGAAATATTGAATGCACTCACTTTAATATTGCTATTTAAACGTGAAATATAACATTGGGAAAAGTCAAGAGGTTCTTAGGAAAGAGGAGTAAGAGGACGGGAATTCAGAACAGCTTCTATTTGAGTGAGGCACGTAGCCATTTCCTCGTAGGTGAGGTGAGTTGATTGCAACAACCTTTTAAGATGGTGTTTTGTGGAACGAACAGCTGCTTCGGCTAAGCCATTGAAATGGGGACTGTATGCTGGTACGAATTTAAAATCTATACCATCTTGAGATATTTGACCCTCAAGGTCTGATTGTACTAGAAATTTTGAAAGCTCGTTGTAAGTTCCGACAAAGTTGGTGCCGTTATCGGACGTAATACTTTGCGGTTTCCCCCGACGTGACACAAAACGATTAAGAGCGGCTAAATAGGCTTCACTAGACAGTGCAGTAACGAGTTCGATATGACAGGCTTTTGTCGCGTTACAGATGAAGATTGCCAGAAACGATTTAATAAGTCTGCAACCTCTGCCTTTCCTGTCCGCTATCATCACTGGCCCTGCGTAATCAACACTACAATGTAGGAAAGGGTACTCTAACTCAGTTCGAGCTGTCGGTAACTGTCCCATAATGGGTTGTGCCGATTCAGCTTTGTACCGACAACATCGGACACACTGCTTAACAATGGCTTTGGCTAGGCTTCTGCCACCCAAGGGCCAGTAAGTCTGCCTAGCGTTTGCTAATAAGAGCTGGGGACCAGCATGTAAATATACGAAGTGTAGATGCTCAAAGAGTATCTTAGTGAAATGATGCTTGCTACACAACAAAATGGGATGCTTTGTGTCGTACATGTATGGGGAATTGTCTAATCTACCACCGACACGTAATAAGTTATTGGGGTCTAGGAATGGGGACAAGGAACTAAGTCTATTCTTTTTAGGCAGTGCTTTCGCCGTTTTAAGAATAGCATATTCGTCAGGAAACATTTCCAACTGAACTTTGTGCAATATTAAATTTAAAGAACTTTTAAGTTCGGCAACTGACAATGAACCAGTACGTTTGTTGGTTTGGTTTCGACAATTGTGTACAAACCTTTGTAAATATGCTATTGACCTTTGTAAATAACATAAACTAGATCTATTGTTAATCAAGCTACAAATACCTATCCATAGATATATTTCGGAAAAAAGTTGCTGTGACATACAGACGGACAGACAGACAAACAGACAGACATGACAAATCTATAATTTGGCTACGGAACCCTAAAAAGGATGAAAGTTCCATTCAAAAATTAAAACCGACGGAAAACTTTCCAATCAGGTGAAGCCGCGGTAAGAAGCAAGCAATAAACAAAATAAATCTGAAATATGTTAGGATTTGCAGAATTCTTCCACATCGAGCGAAACGCGATCAAACTTTGACACTTACATGAAACATGGTCCAAGTTTTTTGTTCATGACTAAGCAGCGGATGAATAACGTCTAAAATATTACTGGCTTTACCGATACTTTTGGCAGCGGAAATGGTTTTTAATAGCAAAATACAAAATGATGTTGATAAATCACTACATATTATAAAAGAAAGTCATGCACCGCGTGTTCGCGATAAACTCAAAAACTGCTGCACCGATTTTCATGTTGTTTTCACCAATGGATAGAGTGGTTCTCGAGGATGATTTTATTATTTAACTAGCTGACCCGCGCAACTTCGTCTGCGTTATATTTTCCATTACTGTTCCGCTCCTATTTGTCTTAGCGTGATGATATATAGCCTATAACCTTCCTCGGTAAATGGGCTATCGAACACTAAAAGAATTTTTCAAATCGGACAAGTAGTTCCTGAGATTAGCGCGTTCAACCAAACAAACAAACATACAAACAAACAAACTCTTCTGCTTTATAATATTAGTATAAATAGTATAAATTTCTCAACTGACATATACGCAGGCGAAGCTGCAGGCATTAGCTAGTATTAGCCTAATCGTTATACAATGTGTTAAATCGCAAAAATAAATTGAAAATAATTATTGCAAAAAAAAAAGCTATACCAATATTATAAAGCTGAAGAGTTTGTTTTGTTGCCTCAGGAGCTACTGGCCCCCTTAGAAAAATCCTTTCAGTGTTAGATAGCCCATATATCATCACGCGAAGACGAATAGAAGCGGAGCACTCATGAAAAATGTGACGCAGACGATGTTGCACGGGTCAGCTAGTACATAAAGATACATTTATGTAGGTTTGCATAATTAGACAAATTGTAGTGAATATATTTTTTTTTGCGATTTCGGGGTATATCGCAAAGAAAAGATGTTCATTACTAGGAGTACAATGTCCCTTTAACAGGTATTTTGGTTGTCTATTACGCGTTGTTTACACAAACACAGAAAGAAAAAAATCTGTATAAGATAAACTTTTTCGATCAGAAAATGTACTGCTCTATGAAAAGCTTAACAAAATTAAGTTAGAGTTAGGCCAAACAAGAAGTTAGTGAGACCTAAAACATTGGACCTCACAAATTGATTTGACAAACGTTGCATTAGATATGAATGTGTCTACTGTCTATGGTATTGTATTTCCAGATTTGGAAGTAATTTATTCAAATAGTAATTTATTCAAATTAGGCTGCGTGCAAGCACTTCTTCAACGTTTACAAATGGACAGTCACCCAAAAACGCCCGCCCGTCACCACTTCCTAGTGTTTTAACTGGGAAGAAGAAGTGGCCAACAAACTCCCCAGCAAGCAGTCACCGCGGCCCTTGAAAGCAAGCAGCATTAAAATTTGTAAGTTGGGTTTTAGTAATTAAAAATTATTCACAAGCTTCTGCTCCGCCCAGAACGAAAGGAGTCATTTGGTGATTCCCATACTTAAAAAAGGGTAGTACATTTCACAAAGGCAGAAGTCCAAAAAAAAGGCATAAGGTTATTTTATACTTTGTCGTGTTTTGTTTGGAAGTCGGTAAAATTTTTTTTGTAAAAAAGTTTATTAATTTTTCACTTTTAGGTGGTGATACATGGACGACGTCTTCATCACGCAGCAAAAATGCTCATAAAATAAAAACTACTGAAACAAACTAAATTATATTTTTAATGGATCAAATGGCAAGTATTCTGCATCGAATTAAAAAAGAATCACTCAAATCGGAATAGAAACCTCGTAGTAATCGGTGTACATACATTAACAGTATTAAGTGCAGTGCGATGCGCGCTCGAATGCGGACGCGTTGTCACAGTCGTAAGCATAGTGCGCGGCTTTAGCTGCTGCCTGATATTTTGCAATGAGTTCTCAGCAACTTATCGCAAACGAACTGTTGGCATTCATACAGAATGCCATCGATACTATGGACGAGGTGAGCATCATGCAGATTTGCAAATCGAGCTTTAAAGAAGATGATATCAGCATGGGCAAGAAGTTACTCTTCCAGACAACTGGGAAGCTCGATCAAATGCCATCTAGGAGGAGAGACGGCACAGAAAAGAGCATCCAAGACATTATCACCTTTCTAAAGGTGACCGATCCTGACGACGTGCCAACTTTCGTAGCAAAGGAGCTACATAAGTTACCGCCCGTCACATTCGATCACGTAGATGTCACCAGGCTGCTCAAGGATATTACATCGCTGAAGTCAAGCCTGGCCGATGTGCAGTGCAAGTTGGTGAAGTCGGAAACTACCATCCATGAACTACGTGCTGAGATAGTGTTGCTACGCAATACTGTTTCGGAAAGTAGGGCAAATGACGAAGCCAATGTAAACACACGTCATGGGGCGCAAAATGCATCAGTCAGCAGTTTTGCATCGGTGAAATTGGATTCACCGTCGATTGCAATCATCGAGGGCGATGCACCTTGCCCCGCCGCCTCCTGCCCCTCTGCGCCGGCAGAGAATACGACACGCGTAGCTACGTCGACCCCTAAACTAGCTTACGCCGCAATTGCTGCTGCAAACAAACCAGCTGCGTCACTACCTAAGCAGCAGAAAGGGGAAAAGAAAAACCGTCGCTGTGAAACCCTTCCAAGGAGTCCAACACAGCGTTGTCCAACGAAGCAAGAGTGTGATGAGGATGGCTTCACCAAAGTGCAGAAGAAGAAGAAGCCTACTTGTCGCAATCAATGCGGTACTGGACTGACAGGACCAAATATGCTGTTACGGGCAGCGGTACCTACAACGTTGCTGTATGTGTCCCGACTACATCACTCCACGAAGGTTGAGGAGATCGTGGAGTACATGAAGGTGAAGACCAACTGGACCTTGAGGGTCGAAAAGTTGGAACCGCGTCACAACACCAACTTCAAGTCGTTTGTGGTGCGGGTTCCGACACAACTTCTCGACAAGTTCCTAAAGGAAGAGTTTTGGCCGAAGGGTGTAGTCTACCGACGTTTTCGTGGCAGGCTATGAGACACCGCGCAGCGTAACACGACGCCGTCACTTCGTGTGTCTTAGTGTTTTCAAATTTTATATGTATTAGTTTATTTTTATATATTGTTGTAAATGTGTATTTTATTTTGTATGGGCTACTGTTGCCTGAATTAAAGGAATAATAATAATTAAAAAAAACCCGCAGAATTGAGAATCTCCTCTTCTTTTTTAAGTTCTGAGATGTAATGTAGAGTTTTCTGATGCAAAAACGCAATTACTGTAGGAATCATAAACTATACTCAGATTTGATCAGCAGTTAACTCACTGTTACTATCTCAACCAACAAGGTCAAATTTTGTAACAAGACTAACGTTTTACCAATGCAAGCAACATCGCAATCATAAACTCCGAACATTGGCCAAACAACAAAACCTTGGTATACCAAAATAATGCAAGACACGTTTATGCCACTTAAAGTTGGCAAAGTTCCAAAAGCACTAACATAGTACCTTGAAAGCTGAATGTAAATATTTTTCAATTAAGTTTTTGCACTGAACTCACTACCGTACGCCGTGTGATATACATTAAAGTGGTAGTAAATTACAACACTATGCTACGGAAACAAGATTGAAAAAATAAGTTGTTTGAAAAGTGGTAAACGGAAAAACTTGCAAAGGAAAATGTCATTCCAGTTTTAATCAACGACTTTAAAGGTAACATAGGACAATTTTCGGATGCAATTTGACACTTAAAACAAGAATACAATAATATTCATAAATAACACATCAGTAACTTAGGATTTTATTTCATTTAAATCTAAGCTACCTTTACACTCAAAAGCACTTATGATTTGTAGGTCAAAAACTAGGGACCCGGTTCCCATAATAAAAAGAAACGGGAATAAGTTATATGGCAACTGTAGCATAGCAATTATGAGTACATTGTTATCCAGGGGGTCCAGGAGCGTTTGACCAATAGCTTGGCTTATTTAGTTCGAGGGACTAAATAAGTCTTTCACCCGAGGTTAACACTGCGCTTTTATTACCTAAAAAAAAACACGAATCTGAATCTGATGAACCCATCGTGTTAATACAAATCTCTGCTATACGAAAGTTCATACTTTCTAAAGCTCGAAAAAACAAACGAAGATCGAATAGCCGCTTCCCCAGCTATTTCTTTTTTTTTCTGTGAACGGTCAGCTATTCAGCCTTAAACTTTACATAATTGTTGTTTTTTTATGATTTGACGGGTGTCAGTTGAAAACAATTCTCCCTAGGGCTGCAAAGTAATAAAAATATATTTTTCAGATAATATTTTTAATCATTACTGTCTGGAGAAAGCGAATGCACAACATTGGAAAAATGTAGGTTGAGAAAAAATAAAGCGTTCATAAGTTTGAGAGGACAGTGAAGGTCCGGAGGACACAGTAGAGCATACAGTGACATTTGATAATTTCTTTTCTCACACATTAAAAAAGGTACGACTTTAACGGTCCTTTAAAAAAAAAAAAAATCGGCATCCACACTAAAACTGATCTCAAACACAAACTCTCAAGCTGCAAAACTATGCATTTTATAAGTATCTCTTTAATTTCCTGTTCATTACAACGGCAAGCTTCTTAACTCCAGCGCAAGTCACTAAGTCTTCCATCAAATTAGAAATCCTCATAAAAAATACTTAAGCTGCCAAAGTTTTACAAGTCTCGTTCGCTGGAAACTTTATAATGAAAGCCTCTTTATATGAAACAAAGAGCAAGAAAGTTGTCGATGTACCGCCTACGATAGACCTGAGTAAGTTGAAAACAATAGGTAATTCTGAGACTAACATGGTTAGCATGTTTTAAAGACAGACGAACAAACGTTATTAGATACGAATGGAACTTGTTTGGCTTTGGAGAGACTCCGTGGGATGATTTTAAAGGAACGACTGAGTTGAAAAATGAATTGGTCTTATTTGGGAAGGATACGTTGTTTGTAAGTACCGAGTTTAATCACTCTGCACGACAAGATTGTGACATATGACACACCAGCTGAGTCGACGGGATTTTACGAATTACGTCATCAAATTCAGGAATAACATCAAATTTAATAACAAGGATGTCGTATGACCTAACTCTTAGTCAAAAAAGTCGTAAAGATGACTTAGATATGGAAAGAGAGCGCAGGGCGATGGCTGTGAGGGGAAACATGTTGGCACGCAGATTTGCTGGTTGTTCAGTACCGGTTAAAATAACACTTTTTAAGGCGTTTTGTCAAATATTTTACACCAGCAGTCTGTGGGCTAATCATACCCAAAAAGCAGACAGCGGACTGCGTATACAATACAACAATGCCTTTAGGGCGCTGTTGAGGCTTCCGCCTTGCTGTAGTGCTTCAAAGATGTTCGCTGACGCGCACACTGATGATTATTTCGCGATCATGCGCAAAAAAGTGGCATCGGTGTTGCGCAGGGTGAGGGGTGTTTTTGCAGACAGGTTAGACGGGCCTTTAATGGATAGGTTTATCAAGCTACATGTCAGACATGGGACTTGAGAAATCTTCCTCTATTTTGTGTTTTTTGTGTTTGTTTTTGTACTCATTTGTGGCTAAGTGTTACTACTAACATAGTTTTTAAGTTTTTTTTGGTAATACTAACACGTTATGGGCCATCGACGCCTGAAAATAAACGATTTTTATTTTTTTTATTTTATTTAGTACCAAATGGTACTAAAACCGAGCCGGCGGAGGTTCGCTTGTCAAGGTCCAAATGGTACTACAACCGAACTATACGGTTATGAGCAGGGCATGTCATGTTTGACGTATCTAGAATAAGGTTATATTTTACTACACCCTTTGTTACAAACCTATTCTAGATTTATACGAAGGTAGCTGTTAAACAATTTTTGTGGTGTTTTTAGTTTCATAAAATCATGAGACGAGTACATGGTGGAAGCCCACCTGCACAAAATGTTTTGGAAATATTTTTATTGTGCGTACAGCTAGGAAGTGGAATTTTAAGTGGGGTTTTTAAGTCAAAAGTGAATATATGTTACTCCTATATAAGCGCGCTTTATCGTCTACTATATCATTTATTTCCATCAGATAATGGTCTATTAGCAGTGGCAAAAGTTCAATACAAACCTCAACGCCCAGCGTTTCCTGCTTCAAACGTGTGCCTTGCGATAAAAAGTCATTGCAACTTTAAAAGCCTAAAACATAATCATACAAATGATAAGAACATTAACTTTAAACATCGCAACTTTTTAAAAATCTATATTAAACATCTTTTGGGCTTGCCTAATGCTGGACCCTCCGCACGCCGCTGTCTATAAGCCAATCAATAATAAAAATACTGTATTTAAAAATGTAAATATGTCTACAATTTTATGAATAAATAAAGAGAATAATACTGAATTCTTCAACCAATTTGATGTTCCAATATATGCTGCGACGAAATCTTCAAATCGACAACACACTCATAAGAAATCAAATAAAATGCAATCAACCATGTGAAAAAGAGAACCCAAGAACCCCATTCACATTCGATGTCTCAATTTAGAGTAATCAACATCAAAAATGGGGACGTCTCCGCTTTGCTATCTAAGCATGATCGATGCTCTGTCACAATCTTTTGATATATTTCTTCGAGAGGGTGAATTTTCAAGTGAACGTATTTTGTTAAACTGGAAGCGTGTTTTGATGTCCTACTTCTCGTAATCGCGTCAAAAGGGCTTTTGTGGAAATACGGAATAGTGTTTTTGTGCTTGCGGATGAGGACCAAGGGGTGCCAAAATGAGGTGCGGGCAATACATCAAGTTGAAATGCGTTGGCTTTAACTGAATTTACGTTTGGGAAGTAATTAATTAATGACTTAGTCTGAAGTCTGTATAGGAAGAAATAAAGGCTGATAAACAAATTCGGTAATGCAAAGTTGAATCTAATAGAGTTATAATTAGTAGTTTTATGAAAAAGTAATTACATAAATCCACCGATTGTAAATAAGTGTCAATTTCATGGTGTTTTATAATTATGTGGAAACAGAAATAAATAGCATATTTTGACCAAATCTGTCAGTGTGTGAGACACGTGGTAAAAAACTTTATCCCTAAAAAAATGTAAATTATATCCTATTATATTTATTAAAGAGACTATATTAGAAGAAGACAGTTTTTTAAGTATTAACAATAAGTAAAAAAAAAACAGTCTGTTGAGCTTAAGTCGAGAAAAAAACTTATTCTTAACTTTGAATTCGACAAGTAGGCATTAAGAAAACTGAAGTTTTTTTTAGAATTACAAAGGTTAGTGAAAACCCGATCGAAACATTTATTTAGTGGCTATTGTGTCAGTTAATCCTAATAATATATCCTACTAATATTACAAATGTGAAAGTTTGTAAGTTTGGATGTTTGTCCGTCAGTCACGCAAAAACAAGTGAAGTTTACATCCTGGAATAACACATAGACTACTTTTTATCCCGATAAAAAAAAAGCATGGCCTAATGGAGGCGGAGGAGGAAGTAGAAATCCTACTTCAGATTCACAAGTAAACATTTGAGTAAGCATGTCATGCTTACTCAAATGTTTCGCTGATGGCGGCGCGTGTGTTGGATCATTCGGTTCCCTTCAAAATGGTTGAGCTGAATGGTGCCGATACATGCGTCAGGTTCGTGAACGGGCGCCGTCAGTTGAGACTGGTCATCTCGTAACCACCACTGGCTTATTTTGATCTTTATAGTTTAAGTTCTTGTAATAAGTTTTATTTTTATTTTGCATTGTCCTCACATGTAGAAGAAACAAGTACGTATGTAACTAAGATTTTTGTAAAACATCACATGATTTAAAAGAGTGTCCGTGGAGTTTCTTGCACGTTCTTCTCCATAGAGATCTACGCTGTGGAACGTGCAAATAGCTTCCATGTTTTCATTTTTTTTGACTGACCGACCTTGACATTTCAAAAGTGCCTGTAAATGGTTTATTTGAAATAAATGCTTTGAATTTGAATTTGCGATTAGGATTTAAAAGTACCGGGAGACCAGAAACATGTCAAGTTTTGCCGGGGCTGGAATTATGAGCGCCAAAGATTTACAAGTAGAAACCAGTAGACCAGAAACATGTCAAAGTACTTTTTCTACAGGAGCGCTAAAGATTCACAAGTATCTACCAGGAGACCAAAAACATGTCGAAATGATTTGGGAGCAGACATTTTACTTTCAACCGTACCGCAAAGACTCACACTATCTGGATACCGGAATCATGAAGATGCATTTCCAAGGATGAGAATATGAGGCAAAAAGTTGCCCGCCATAAAGTCTACGCAGACGAAGTCGCGGGAAGAAGCTAGTAAAATATAAAGCAAATGAATACTGGTACTGGTCCTATAAACGAGAAAAGAAAAAATGCAAAAAAAGAAATTAATACGTAACCAGTTTATCCAAAAAAGTTACAAAAATATAGTACGGAGGACTATCAATAATAATAAATCGACAAATTTACAAAATATATGAATGAATGTATTCCTTTCACGATAATACCGTTTTCTATGGCAGCTATATGGGCGTCACAGCTTTTGACGTCAGAGGCTACATCGAATTTCTCTTTCTAATTAAAAACTTCAAAGTTTTATGAATGTTTTTTAGATTTTTTACTAGAGCTTTTTTACTAGATAAGGATTTTTTTACACCTAGCAAAATCGACAGAATGACAAATAAAAAGTATTTAAATTTTTGAGTTCAACATTCCATTTCCAGAATTTTACCACAAAAACAACTACCAACCTCCACAATCAATGACACAAACAGAACAAAAGGAAAACCTTTGTATCATCAAAAAACTTCCCGGAAATTTTACTCTGTCCAGTTATTTTTTACGAATTTCTGTGAACCTTAGTCCCGACAAAATTTCAGCTTTCAACAAAGATTCCACTTTAGGCTCTTCCGGCATTCAGAAAACTTTTATTGACCTTATCTGGCACACACTAATGGGATTAGAAGAAGAAAGTAACTTAGCTAATTTATTGACAGCGTTACCTCCATTAAGTTGAGATTGCTTTGACTTGAACTGTTAGACAGGATCGGTCAAAGTTTTTGATGTCACTTTAAATATGTATGGAGTATCTCATTTCATCGAAGTAGCAAAGATAGAATATTGGAACTTTTTGGATGTTTTAAGGCGGCGTTTTTGTAAGTTAGATGATTGGATATAGCCATCTAGCTTTTATACCGAAAAAATCTATATCTATAAAAATCGTAGCTTTGTAAGTAACCGTAATGTATGACTGCATCATCGAGGTATGGGCGGTTTGCCACAATTGCCATCCTGGAGATTGCGGTGTAACTGTTGAAATGTACAGAGAATGCTGCGGGCCATTCTCTGGTGAGTCCCTTAGTCGCCTCTTACAACACCCCCTAGGCAAAAGATGGGAGGTGCTATTCTTGTACGTCCGACATCATACAGAATCGGCATTATGTCTGCATGCCAACAAGATAATCTCAAAACTATACATACTTGCCTATTCAATTGGATAATACTATACAATAATTACTGCTAGGTGCACTATCATTACCTACCTAAGTTTATCCAGGTAATTGTAATTTCCATAATGATGACTATGACCATTGAAACTAGTTCGGTAGATAAAACCACAAAATACATGGATGCAGAAAATCCACTCCATACAAAGAGAGCAAACGCACGCACACATAGACACGCTTCACGGACAGCGACTGCAAGTGCACTCGTGACCGGATTTTGTTTGATATCGCCGTCCGTACGCGTCTATGTATGCGTGCGCCTGTTTTCGCTCGTTGTATGGAGCTGGCCTTCTTCCCTATTTACTGTTAGATGTTGTGTTATATTTGTTCTCATCTGCATTATTGGAATAAGTGATATCAATAGAGTGGGATTACATTGTTCTAATTTGGCGAGGTATGTTGTGTGGTTATACAAATACATTGAAAATACCTAGGGTACAGTCATCGGCACGGTTCTTGAGCGCTGACCTTCACCTGCGCAAAAGTGAGATATTGGGTCCCTTTGAAGTGAGGCGCGGAGGCGCGGGGGCGGGGAAAGTGCAGTGATTGGCCCGTAGCGCATCGCGCGTCATAGCCATCACTCGGGATTTGATTGATGATTTTTTTCTTTTCTCTTGTTGCACGTACCTCACGACGACGTTTTATCTATACTAATATTATAAAGAGGTAACATTTGTTTGTAAGTTTGTATGTAGGGGGTAATCTTAGGAATTACTGGTCCGATTTGAAAAATTCTTTCAGTGTTGGATAGCCCATTTATCGAGGAAGGTTATAGGCTATATATCATCACGCTAAGACAAATAGGAGCGGAGCATTAATGGAAAATGTAACGCAAACGAAGTTGCGCGGGTCAGCTAGTTTGTCATAAGTGTACGATGTGCAAAGCGATCCCCACTCTTCCGCCGAGCGCTCAAGAACCGTACCGGAATCTGTAAATATATACCCAGCCGAAAGACGTCCACAGCTGGACATAGCACTCACCCAGTCGCCATGTAACGGCATCAATGCTGCCACAAGAAGAACCAACGATCAAATCTACATCTTAACAAAAAAACCGCGACGGAATCTATCCAACTGACGGCGAACTAAGAATACTACATCACGCAAGCAGAGTTTACCTTGGGATTTTAACATATGCATATCTTCCGAATATCAACCATCGGGCAGTAGCCCACCAAGGGGACCGTAGGGGACGGAGGAAACTCCCTTTTCACCATTGAAAAGGGAGGATCTCCCGTCCAGAGGTTTGCGGGACTTTACTCGCTATACCGTATCCCTCCAAAGTGACAACGACCATTTTTAAATGTATCCAGTATCCAGGGGCTATTAGATTATTACCTTAAAGTAATCTAATTCACCCATGCGTTCAAAAAAATGAATTATTTTACTACACATAATTTGGCCTTGCACCTATTGTTTTGTGGTCAACATCACTTGTCATATCGCCGTGTGATGACACGTTTATAGTTTTTTTTTTTTATAGAATAAAGTAGCTGGACAATATATAAAATACCCACAAGACGACCACTTGTGGTCATGGCCATCACTTTACACTCAGTAACGATGTAAATGAATGAAATAATAAAATACTTTTTTTTTACTTGAAATGGGTTTGCTGTTGAGTCTAATCTAGGTCAGAGATGACAGAGACAAAGTCTACGATAGAGCGAGCTTACCCAGAAGTAGCCTGTTTACTCTAACTTGAAAAGATTAGGGTTGTAAGTGTTCGAAAACAATTAAAGACGCGATAAGAGTTCACGTTTTAGCCAAATCTGTCAAATACGCTGACCAGACCATCAAAGACCGCCTTAATGCACAAAAGCATGGTTTTTATGGCCCCAAAAATATTTAAATAAACTACTAAATGGAATAAAGGACTCAAATTATATTTAATTTAAAAACAAATTACGACATCTGTTATTGGAAAAATCTTTTTACAAAAAAATACAACCGACTTCCAAAAAAACTTTTTACAAAAAATACAACCGACTTCCAAAAAAATACACTACAAAGTAAAAAATAACTTTAATTTTGGAAGTCGGTGTTTTTGTTACTTTCTTCGTATTTTGACACCGACTTCCGAAATTAAAGTTATTTTTTACTTTGTAGTGTTTTTTTTTGGAAGTCGGTTGTATTTTTTTGTAAAAAGTTTTTTTATCTTTCACTTTTTAGTGGTGCCCCACACCTAAC
Source organism: Ceramica pisi (assembly GCA_963859965.1). Taxonomy (NCBI): domain Eukaryota; kingdom Metazoa; phylum Arthropoda; class Insecta; order Lepidoptera; family Noctuidae; genus Ceramica; species Ceramica pisi. The sequence continues at coordinate 2,500,913 of OY982530.1, read as the reverse complement.
AACACCACTGCAACCTCGCAGAAAAGCAAAATACGCAATTTCGATTATCAAAGAATCATCTAAATAGTCAAATTTCAGCTATTTCGATTTAAAATCCAAAGTTCGTAACCGATTTTGATATGATTTAAATGAGACCAATCTGCAAGTATATCCTTTCAGATTAAACAATAATTTTTCAAATCGGTTCATAATAGTCGGAGTTATGAACTAACAAAGATAAAAAAAAAAAAAACAAACAACCAAATTGATAACCTCCTCCTTTGTGGGAAGTCGGTTAAAAATGGTATTCCATTTTAACGAAATGTTTAATGATATTTATTGAATATATTTATTTATTTTTGACATTGAATTATTATCCTAATTCCCTTCTTTTGACATTGTTTTACTATTTTAATTCCATTCATTAATTAGTATATGAATACTTAATTTTTAATGTGTTTCTTTTTTTCTGTCAATTTCTGTTGTAATTATTTAATTTAAACATGATAGTTACATGTCTGTGTTTTTAACTAAATTCATTTTAATTTATCTACCAATCATCGTCGTGTATTCATCCTCACATTGCCTGCGGCTATTCTGTTTTAAAAAATAATTACAAATGATGTGAAAAAGTGTACACCTTTAGGGTAGATTTTTGAGAAACAGATTATTTATTATTAAGATCTCGTGTAAAATGTACAAAAAAACACATAAATAAATGAATCTTGAATAATTCTACTAAGAAACAATTCTCTGACAAACATCCCCCATCAATTTAATTAATACTCACATTATTAAACCCCGATGAATATAACCCCAAATCATGAAACTCTACGCTAAAACCATTAACTGTAACCATCCTTTGAATAAAAACAAAAGCCACATAATCTTGTTAAGGAATTTTGAACAATTATTGCTATTGTTATCATAGTATCAAATTAATATTAGACCCTCTATACTGTTTTCGTCACAGTATAAATAAGTACCGCAACAAAAATTGACACACTGGATAAATTCATTAAAAAACAGATGGAGTGTTTTTGCACTGTGCTCGAATAGAGAGGGGAACAATTTCAGGCAATTCGCAGAGTTTGTAAGTGGATCCTTTTTATGATAATAATGTCTGTTTAAAATGGTATAAAGTTCCTGTGCCACCTTATCTGTGGTCGCTTCTTTGATAATTTATTCAGTGATGGTAAGTGGGGTTGGAACTTTCTCTGGTTGGTTGGGAATTACTCAAGGTTTTTTCTTGTAAAATAATTGAACAAGCTAAAATTATAGAAAGTGCAAGAATTAGTTCAATGTCAAAAGATTTGGTACGTGTGTCATAAAGTACGCACACGTAGCACAAATATGTGCAGGAGCCACATTTTAACCTTGTTAACATGGTTTAGGCGCCACGCACAGTAGTTGAGCGATTGGTTGCTGCGCTGCGTGTTGTGACTTCGATTCCCGCACGGAACAAAATATATTTGCAAGGCCTTTAGATACTTGTTCCTGGTCTGGTTGGTTGTGTATGTCATTCCATAATAATACTTATAATAAAAACAAAGTCTTACGCCGCGTGTGGCTGTTTCAACTCAAACTCAAAAACGACTGCACTGATTTTTATGCCGTTTCCAACAACGGATAGAGTGGTTCTTGAGGAAGGTTTAAGTATATAACTTGTCAAGCGGGCGAAGCCACTGGCAATAGCTGGTGAGTTTATATGTTTGTAAATACATCTACAATCGGGAGAAATTCTTAAGCCAACGTTTTAATAAAATAACAGAGTGTTTTTGCCTGTTATTATTGTCTGAGCTTGTCTAGTTTTAATAAACTGGGATTTATTTTCATTTTAGGTTTTCGTGGATATTGCAAAACTTGTACTTGCTTTTACGTTATTAAGTTAACAGACAAGAAAACATTATCATCTCTTTTTTTACTTTTTTCCAATTTTTTGTGATCAACTTTGTCTGTTCCGTATTTATTGTCTGTTCTGGGTCGCTAAGACAAGTTACCTGCAACAAAAAATCATAAAACAGTTTAAAATTATAACAAGTTACTACGTATGCACCAAAACCACACATTGAGTTGTACCAACCGACTCAGAAAAACATTTCAGCAAACTTCGAAGACAGAAAAAATCTCCTATCACCGTCGATTATCAAGCAGCGACCATCTTGTGGAACGAAATAGATTTAAAATGGCGCCCGGCCATTTAACGCGGGAATCTGAAGATAACGCAGTTATCTTTCTGATATATATTATTGGAAGGGAAGGGACTCCGTTTTTTTCTTTCGATTATAAATTCGTTAGATTATAGCCGAGATTTGTTTGGTTTATAATATTTTATGTTTATTTGAAGGGTGAAATAATTTGCGGTTATTTTTTTTTAACCACCGACCATAAAGTGGGGTGTATGTGTGCCTATGTGTCTATTTGTGGCACCGTAGCTTTTAAACGGGGTTTAAATCCGGTTTTCTAGCAGTGCAGTGGTTCTTAGACAACGCACGTCATCGCGTCGTGTGACCGCTATTAATATAGGTACTTAACAAACGCAAAAAAAATCGGTCTCCCGAGGCGAAGACGCTTGGCCCAAAGAATCGTGCCTATGTTAAATTAAAAGGAACAATAGGTACACATTATTTTTTACATTTAAATCTGAATAACATTTTCAGAGACTCTACAATATTTTTAATTCTTTGTCATACTATTTGTTAAGAAAATAATTTTGATCTAAAGATACCTACTGCTCATGAAAATGAGTGACATTCTATGTCAAATATACATATTATTATGTGCACATAATATATACTACGTATATACGTAGTTACTTCTACAACAACCCAAAGCACGGCTTAGTACTATTTAATGCTACATAAAGCAATAATCTCACATGTTCCATATTCAGGAAGTTTCGTAATTAATTAGAGAACGTTGTTCAAGTCTGTTTGGAGTATTATTATTTTGCTCTTAAGTGTAGCACTATCTTGCTTGAGTTCAAAGTCTAGTGTTGCTGTTTTAGATCTCTTGGGTGTAGATGATAAAATATTGTCGTGTTTCTTTTAATAACTTCTAGAACTTCATGTTCAAAAATGAAATATAATTTCTTACAGATTGTAGCATTCTGAAACAATATCATGATCTGCCGGTACTTTGACATGCCAATGCCATTATGATTCCATTTTCATTTTGTTGGCGTTTAGGCACAGAATGACTAATTCGCAGAATGCCCAGTTCCTTGAATGTCCAATCTATCCTGATTTTAACGAGTTATTTGACCACTACAAAAAATTATTCAAATGCTAAAACCCATAAAGCCATTAATAAAATAACCCTCTTCCTAGTGCCGTGCAAAGGAAAGTCTAAAGATTTGAAATAAAATTCTACCCTTATCTACCTCGTTACTTTATGCATAGTAAAAACATTTAAAGCAAAAGCACATACTCTCACAAAAAAAACTATTTAAACGGTCCCTTATATAAAATGCAAAATATACAATCCATGGAAACGATTCGATCGTCATAAAATGTAACGCTTACTCGAATGGCGAGTAAAATAACATTTCTATTGGCTCTCATGTTTATAGAACTTATGTTAGGCTACGTTTACAGTAAGCCTAAAAGTGTTGAACAGTCAACTGAATGATGGGATGGGTAATTCGATAAAAAGCAGATAAGTCAGTGAAAACTCTACATTTACTTAATTTTTACAATAGTTAAATGTACCTATCATTACCTCAAAAATAAACATATAGAAAAAAAGGTTCCAACTGTATCGGTATATATTAGGGCAATAGATTTTTGCCTCTCTCGATAAATGGGCTATCTAACACTCAAATAATTTTTCAAATCGGACCAGTAGTTCCTGAGATTAGCGCGTTCAACTAAACAAACAAACAAACAAACAAACAAACTCTTCTGCTTTATAATATTAGTATTGAAATAATTGTTGACAGGGTATTTTCAGTTACCTTTTTTCACATTGGTGATCAGAAATTCATCATCCTGTGTCCTATTTCGGCTGATCATTTCAGCCCAAATATTATTATGTCCACTTTTGGACACAGGTCCACAAAGTGTTCCCAAATTGACCGTTGAAATCCAACGGATTCCAACGGCCTTGACCAGATTCTTGCGTTCAAATATTGTGTCTTCCAATACCAGGAAGCCGGAAACTTTCGAACCAACCAGATGTGATTTCTAGACGCAGTATTTTATTACCTACGCATGTTTAAGTGACACGACGTCCATTATCTTCTAAAGAATATTTCTAGTATATTCAATATTAAGGGTTGCGCTCAAAGGCAGGACTATAGTGGTAGCGTCATGAAAAAAAAACTATTTTAAGTTCTGTTGCGTAGTTGTCGAATTTCGCTTTTCGTTTTTCTTCTGGAGAATTCACAGGCTAATCTTCTATTTTTATAGCAACGTTCCCATTGACAACTAAGAAACTAAATTGACAAAAAGTCGCAACCCGTCAAAAACTCCTCTATTTTCATACTTGTTTCACTAATGTTGTTTGAAAATGAATAGAATTGGTATTCTGATCAATTTCTTATCCATTTAAAAAACAAATACATCGTAAACAAAGTCATACAATCGTGAAGATTTCATCAATCTAAGTTTAATCACATCCCATCCAACATTTTCATATTTCCCCACATTAGTCGCTAAGTGAATACGGGACTTTACCCTCATTTTGACACTACAATATTGGAAGCAAGAAAGGTTAATAGCGTGTTTTGTATTGAGTACGTTTTTGCCTTTTAAGGGTGGCCTGGTTTTAAGCGATATTTACATACACTATTTATTGAAGGTAATGTCTGAAACCTTGTGCAATCACTGGCTGGAAAATAAGGTCTAAATAACGCGCAAGTCAAGGCAGGTTTCAAGCAATATTTTTGGAGAATGTTTTATGGTTGTAGATACCAATTTATTTAAGGTCATAAAATGTTTCGTTATTCATGAATGCCTCGTTTGTCTTGTAGTTACCATCTAGTACCCAACACAAGACTTCCTTCGCTAAAAATCAGTTTTATATACTGAGTACTAATATTTATAAAAAACATTAACAAACACCTCAACATAATAAACTGAAACTCGCATTCACTTAAATCAAAAGTAACAGAGTGGCTGCTCCAAAAGGATTACTCTTACACGGAGTCTTTACTTACTTATATAGTGTAATACATCTACACACCATCACCATCACCACACACACACCTACACACACCTACCAGTCACACACATTTCCCTATTTTTATTTTTATTTATTACTAGCTAACCCGCGCAACTTCGTCTGCGTCACATTTTCCATTATTGCTCCGCTCCTATTTGTCTATTTGAGTTGATCGGCCTTCTGAGTCCCATTAGTAATCCGTGTTTCTATTGCGATTTAACAACTGCTTTTGCAACACTGCAACTGCAACATTCTATCGTATAAACTAAGTCTGCCTACGCACTAGCGGTTAAACCGACCCGACCGACGCGCGACGGTTCACATGAGCGGCCAGCGCGCAGCGGTTGGAATAGTTTTTAACCGACTTCCCAAAAAGGAGGAAGTTATCAATTCGGTTGTATGTTTTTTTTTTATGTTTGTTACCTCATAACTCCGACAATTATAAACCGATTTGAAAAATTCTTGTTTTATCTGAAAGTATATACTTGCAGATTGGTCCCACTTAAATCATATCAAGATCGGTTACAAACTTTGGATTTTAAATCGAAATACCTGGAATTTGACTATTTAGATGATTCTTTGATAATCGAAATTGCGTATTTTGCTTTTCTGCGATTTTGCAGTGGTGTTGTTAGGTGTGGGGCACCACTAAAAAGTGATAAATAAAAAACTTTTTACAAAAAAATACAACCGACTAACAAAAATACAAAGTAAAAAAAAACTTTTTACAAAAAAATACAACCGACTTCCAAAAAAAAACACTACAAAGTAAAAAATAACTTTAATTTCGGAAGTCGGTGTTTTTGTTAGTTTCTTCGTATTTTGACACCGACTTCCGAAATTAAAGTTATTTTTTACTTTGTAGTGTTTTTTTTTGGAAGTCGGTTGTATTTTTTTGTAAAAAGTTTTTTATTTTTCACTTTTTAGTGGTGCCCCACACCTAACAACACCACTGCCAAATCGCAGAAAAGCAAAATACGCAATTTCGATTATCAAAGAATCATCTAAATAGTCAAATTCCAGTTATTTCGATTTAAAATCCAAAGTTCGTAACCGATGTCGATATAATTTAAATGGGACCAATCTGCAAGCATATCCTTTCAGATAAAACAAAAATTTTTCAAATCGGTTCATAATTGTCGGAGTTATGAGGTAACAAACATAAAAAAAAAAAAAAAAAAAAAAAAAAAAAAACATACAACCGAATTGATAACCTCCTCCTTTTTGGGAAGTCGGTTAAAAATAACTTTAATTTCGGAAGTCGTTGTCAAAATACGAAGAAAGTAACAAAAATACCGACTTCCGTAATTAAAGTTATTTTTTACTTTGTAGTTTTGTTTTGGAAGTCGGTTGTATTTTTGTGGCGGTTAAGTGCGTACAATCACTAGAGGTTGCATATTAAACTAGAAAGCGACCAGCCGTGCGATCAGACCCCCGCGGCCAACCGCTACTGTGAGGGCTTAGATGCAGTGAGCTGTCATTCCAACTGCAAATAGTAATAAAAAAAAATCTTCCCTTAGTGTGTGACTAACTGACAGACAACGTACAGTGGAAACTATTGGTCATAGAAAACTGGAATTCAGCATGTAGTTTTCTTGAGGACTGTAGGGGAGGACTAAGAAGGGATTTTATACAAATTGCTACGGGAACGGGAAAAACAAGATACGCGCATAGCGTATGAAGTCGTGGACAAAAGCCAGTAAATTATATTCTATTCTATCTTGTTTGTATAATTTGACACCTCAGCTCATGTTCACTTCACCTAAGTTTCACAAATCTTTACGTAATCTCACTACAACATTTTTTGCGATGTTTCTACATTTGGCGATATGTCAGTATACTATATTAATAGATATACCTGCGCTTCAATCTAACTTTTGCAAATTGCAGGCAAGTTGTTGTAGCTACAACCTGGGAGTCTTTAAGTCAAGAGTGAATAGGTTACTTCTAGGCAAGCGAGCTCCACCTTAGACCGCATCATCGCTTAACGTCTGGTGAGATAGCAGTCAAACGTATGCCTATCAATAGTAAAAAAAAACCTTCTTTTTTGAGAAACTTTTAGTTAATTAGGGGATGCATGATTTATGAAAAGCCAGTTTGCAAAATGTCCTGCGTTGTCTAGCTAATCCCACAGAGGGCTTTAGCAACAAAAGTTTGAGAGGCTTACTGCCGTAATTGCTATGATTATAGCTTTAAGCTGTCATAACGACTTTTTAATGTATTAACGAGTACAGTTACGAATAAATAAGTATAGAGTGTTGAATATTGTCAACTAACTGATGCCCGCGGCTTTGACAGTGTGACTATCCGTCACTCCTAGATAATTAAATACTTATTTAATTCGTTTCAAAACATTTCACATGTTGCCAGATACTTGAAGGATCATAAATTGCTGGGCCAGCCGTCCACTTAATTTCGAGAATCACAAAATATGTTAAGTATCTGCTTTTGAAATATGTAGCATGGGATTTGGTACTCAGGAAATCAATCAATCTTTGTTTTAATGGGAAGCAAACGCGCCATTTGCCAGATGTTATTCGAATGCAATATTTTACGTTAGTGGAAATACGACCTTCTCCTCAATTCGTTAGAGTCGATATTCGTTAGCGGATAACATTATCGACTAAGGCGCTTGTACCTGAAACCCGAGATATGAACAAAAAGCACTTATGATGTGCACTTTAACCGGGGTAAAACCCACAGGCACTTTTGGGCTATTATTAAGAAATTGCACAAAAAAACCCAACAGGACGCCGGTCGGTGACGCTCGTGATTTTGGAAAAGCGCGTCACTCAGCGTTAGGGCTTGAAAGGATACTTTTTTTTTTTTTTTTTTTTTTTAAACATAGGTAGGTACACTATTTGCTATCTTTACAATTTTACTCGCCAAACTTATAAGTTTGATGGCGAGAAGCGCTTGTTGTTGTACACATTTTTATGAATAACCAACCTTAAAACTACCCACTCCCTTTATGTATTAGCTGATTTACACATAATTATAATTTTGCGGTTTGAGCTTGTTCCTCAGTAAAGGCAGAATCCTCGTTATCGAGAAACAAACTCCTTAATTTTGATTTTAACATACCTTTACTTAACTTAGGGCTTTGTCTTAACATATCTATTTTATTAAATACTTTTGGCACAAAATACTTTGAAGTTCTTTTCCCATAATAATTTGTTACTTTCGGTTGGACTAGTCTTTTCTCTCTTGCACTTCTTGTATTATATTTATTTTTAACAGGTACTTTATACTCATCACTTAAATAATTTTCTAGGCTTATCAAATAATCGACCTTCTTATCTATCGGTAGAATTTTACAAATGGGAAATAATTGTTCATATTCTTTGTTACATTTTTTCTTAACCTTTTTGCTAACTAAAAACTTGATTAGTCTTATCTGTATTTTTTTTATATCTTGCAAGTACGTTTTAAACGTTCGCCCATATACAATAAGTCCGTAACTAATTAGCGAGTCAGCAAGTGCATAATACACAACCAATAGCGTCTGTTTATTCACAACATAGTTCAACCGATAGAACTTCCCCAATACAGATCTCAACTTGTTACATATATCAGTTACATGCATTTTCCAATTAAAGTGTGAATCAATTTTAAGGCCTAAATATCTAAACGTGCTAACATACTCCAATTTAGTACATACACAATTAAGCTTATCACTATGCAGGCACTCGTATGTGTGCCCGATTATATCAAGATCCTCTCTGCGTACAGTTTTAGCTCGCAAATTGTGTGGCGAGTGTATATGCATGCATTTTGTCTTAGACAGATTCAATATAATCCCGTTATCATGTGCCCATTTCGTGATACGTTCAAAGTCTTCTTGCACGTACTGTTGTACCTCCGATATATCCTTCGAAGCAAAAACTACACACATATCATCTGCATACATAAACACCCGACACTTGTTTACAATATTCGACACACTGTTCACGTGCATTATATAACCTACTGGGCCAAACACTGATCCGGTCGGCACACCAAGATCGACAGCCGCCTCCTCACCTGTCACACCAGCTATGATCGTGCGTATTTTCCTATTAGTCAGGTAGTTTTTGAACCACTTGTTCGTGGGACCACGTATTCCGCACTCATCCATCGCCTGTAGTAGTATGTCGTGGTCCAGTGTGTCGAATGCCTTTTTATAATCAATAAAAAGCGCTATCAGCTGTTTACCAGAGTCTAGGCACTCATTAACATAGTCACTATACGCTGTTAGGGCCGATGCAGTATACATTGTTATCCACCTGTGTGGGCGGTCTTCCACGTGGTTCGTTCTTCAAATCAAAGTTTCCATCACGAAAGCGTTTAAACCAAAATCGTACGGTACGTTCATTAGCAGTCCCCTCTCCAAACGCAACATTGATATTGCGAGCTGTTTCTGCCACGTTAGTTCCGCGTCGGAACTCGTATTTATAAATCACTCGAATTTTCGAAGTATCCATCTTTCTTGTTTAAACGTTCTTGTCTTGTTCAAGGTTGAATAAAAAAAACAACTGAAAGTCGATATTTAAAAGAAGAACTTCATAGGTACCATGTGAAAAAAGTTTTACTCAAAAATCTCAAACCATGAAAACATGAAGTACCTATTACAATAAAACGGCAATTTCATACTTTAAACCCTATTTTAGCCGTATGCTATTCCGTATATTCACCTTTGGACTAATGATTAGTCCCGAACCCGAACTAAAAATGAATGACAACTTGATTTGACAGTAACAGACAGTAACTTTCGAATCGCGTTGTCATTAATTCTTAGTGGTTAGATAATACGGAGTAGAATACGCCCGCAACTAGGCATGTCGGGCTTAGAGAGTAGCCCCCACAAACAAAGGAAACTATAATTCATTCTTACAATTTAAAGCAAGCGCATAAAATAATGAACTGCCAAGAAATATCGGGGGAAGTGCGTGCTCAGAGCAAATAGATTTTAATGAAACGTTTGAAACATGTGGAAGATTAATGGCCCCAGAGATGATAATACAACAATTTCTCCGTGTTTAATAGCAGCGCTTTAGGTTGCTTGTGCACTTAAGAGGAAAACGATAATTTAGAGCATGTAAACTTTCTGCCTTGTGGGGTTTGTTCGAGTTGCCGAGACCTTGGAATGCATCAAGAGGAACACGGATGGGTTTTAGTCAGTAAGAGTTTGACATAGGAGACATTTGATGATATCCCTTCAGCTAATGATTTTTTTTTCTGACATGAGCTAACGTAATTGATGCTGGTTAAATCCAAGGTTCATTTTAATTTTTCACTAAATGACGCTGACAGAATGGTATGTCGTCAGCTAAAAAAGAAAATATAACTTTTTTGACATTTTAATAATACACACTGGTTTAAGTTGATCAGATAAAAACCGATTATGAAACCAAAACTACTGTGGATATGAGAGTTTTTTTATATTTTCCAGTTTGACCCCCATACTAAAATTTTATTTATTTACGTAACGCGTCCGTGTTAGGGTCACAGAACTCCATATGTAAACCAAATTTCAACAGAATCGGTCCAGTAGATCCGGAGAAAACTGTCTGTGACAGACGGACAAACAGACAGAAAGATACGAGTGACCCTATAAGGATTCTGTTTTTACGGATGTTGGAACCCCAAAAATTGACAGTTAACAAAAACAATGATTTAAATTTTAATCAATAATTGCACGAATTATTAGTACCAGTACGAAATAAAGAGTAATATTATTTGAAGAGCACAGGGAAATAACGATCAAAGTCATCCTGAAACTGCTTTTGAGTTAGCTTATCCCGCAATAGAAAAAGGGTATACGTACGAAAGATTACAGTTACTATTTTTCTTATTTTTTTTTTGTTTTTAGGTTTAATTGCATTAGAAGACTGCCATTTTTTGAATTTAAGAAATAATTGGCCGTTTTATAAAAACGGCCGTTTTATTTGTACAACGTCTGAATTTTTAGTTATTTGTATTTTCGCAAGACTTATCTTTGTTTAACTTATTTATGATCCCAAAGTACCACTCAAAAACATAATGTAGGTGTAGTCCGGGAATTCCGGACCGCAGGCCCGGTCCGGAATTCCCCTCGACCCATAGTTGGATTGGACCGAGGAAAGAAATTTTCTGAAAATTTGATTTGAGCCGTTAAATGGAGATCGGACCAAGGCTTACAAAAGAAGGATTTAACGAATGTCTTGAGAAAATTCAAACATCCGTTTGTAGGTTCCTATTTGATATATAGCAGTAGCCTCGCTTGTGATACACCCAAACCTACCCGTAGTAATTAGACGACACGGCGTGGGGAGAATTTTTAATGATTTAGGTGAAATTTATAATGAAATAATTAATTATGAAGCGGTGACATCACATTTCTGAAGGCGGAACCCGTAGAATTTCTGGTTCCTGCACATTTTTGGGCCTACAAAGGAACCCCGACTGTTTTATTTCTCGTTGTTATTTTTGGCTAGGAATTTCGTTGTTTTATACTCCATGTTTTAAGTTTGGATAGCAACGACGAATATGCCTCGAGGGGTTTTTGTGTTTTTGTCATAGTGAGTGGGAACTAGGAAGTGGTAATTTTAATTTGAGCTTCGTAGGTATTTAAAATAATTAATACGCAAATTATTTCTCACAAAATGTCTTTCTATGAGTACACCTATTATTATTTTTGGAGTACAGGGGATCTAGAAAGGCCGCTTTAAAAATAAAATAATTAATTATGATTCTCCTAAAGTGGCCTTTTTACACAAGAACAATCTGTCAAATTTTGTTTTCATTATTACCGCTAACACATTAGGTTCAAGGTTGATTGGGAAAATTTTACAGTGACGGGAAGCGTGATTTTTTCGCAACGAATGTACCGAACCATCATTTTGTAAACAATGACAACTGGTATAAAAGAGTGTCCATGGAGTTTCTTGCACGTTCTTCTCCACAGGATCTACTCTTTGGAACGTGCAACTGCCGCACTGGAGACGGGGTCGGTGGGTGTGTTATGTTGCAGAACAACCCGCTGCTCTTGTCGCTAGCGCGGCAGGATTAGCTTCATTTATTTGACTGACAGAACTTGACTATTCAAAAGTGCCCGTAACTGGTCTATTTGAAATAAAGGATTTTGTAATTGTATTTTATTGTATTGATTTGCTTTCTGATTCTGCTGAAGTAGCCCGCAGATGTGAGTTTGTTTGTTCAAATAAAAAACAGATTCTAAAAGTCGTTAAAGGCTCATCTAAACAGGCGCGTAGCGACGATGCAACAGTTGGTCCATGTTATAAAATCTCATATCGATTGACTTAGGTGAAGTGAGCTAGAATTGAAGCCACCTGCATAAGAAAATACAACTTATTCAATGTGTGCATTTCACTCACTTTTTATGGTGAAATGCGATTCTGTAAACCTCTCACCGGGTAAGCTTATGTGAAGTGAACATGACGTGAGCTGACGATGTGTCATCTCACGTCATGTTCACTTCACCCAAACAATATGAGATAACTGTTTGATTTATGCTCACTTCACCTTACATTATACACTGACATATTCATCTGAATAGACCATTTTTGAAGTGAAAACTTCTTAAGCGGCGTTGAGCACTTTTCTTGGGATGGGTACAAAATGTTAAGCTCGCGTCAGGACACGTGACCTGATCGAAAATTCGTAAGACGGATGATTCAAAAATGCACAACGTTAATGTTCAAGTTTTTACTTCTGCCGGCACTCCTGGAGTGTAACCCGTTGTTTTATTTTACTATTGACAGGCATACGTTTGACCACTATCTCACCTGATGTAAAGCGATGATGCATTCTAAAATGGAGCATGCTTGCGTAGAAGATAAGAAACAATAGAAACATTCAATAAACAATAGATCTTTTACGCAATTTTATATTTTCACGTTTTTCCTGTCTTGTCTTGCTTATAATTGAATAATATTTTTCCGATCCAGCTTTCTTCAAGTGGCCATGACACATACTTAGATTACTTTTACTAGGTTTGATCGATAATATTGACCCATCACGTTTCCGTCAGTCCCAAATCTTCACGGAAACCAATTATTCTTCACACACACAAATCCTAGCTCACTTTTGTCATATCATTCCATGACCGTTGAATAAATTTGAAGTTTTATAAGACCTTTGCAAATAACACGTCAACCCAACTCAGCATAAGTTTTTGTGATTTTTGTACGCCTAATATTGGCACCTTTTTTTGTGAACCTTGAATTCTTCTTATAATGTGGGCAGTAATTTTATATATATATGTATATAGACTTAGACATGATGGTGGTAGCTTGCCAGGCGGACTTAGAACAAGTCCTATCACCAACAAAACCGAGCAAAAAATTTGCCCCCGCTGGGAATCGAACCCGGGACCTCAGGGTCTGAATCAGGTGGTATAACCACGAGACCATGGAGGTGGTTAGTATCACCTGTTTAGCACCACCCGGGGACCACGTGTAGGGATTCGCTGAAGGGTATTCTCTTACGGACGCGGGTAACTAGGCCCCCCAAAAAAAAAAAAAATTATATAATAAAATTGACTTCTTCTTATCATGTGGGCAGTAAGGTCTAATGACCCCACACACCCTAGTGTCAGAGTTTCTAAACCGCCTCGAGATGCCTCTGACATGGTTTATTTGACGACCCCCATTTGGCGGCCGGTACCATCGGCTTATACGTGCCTTCCGAAGCACGAAATCATCGTTTTTTAAATCAATCAGTTGATTCAATGATTTTCATGATTCGGATTTTCATGCTGTTTTCACCAATGCATAGAGTGGTTTACGAGGAAACTTTTGGTAAAAAAAAATTTCAAGCTGTTGTGACTGTTCCTAAGTTACCCTAGGCTGATAAAATTTTCGTTTTTCCTAAATAACCCCAATAGATAAGGTCGGTCCCCCCGAAGGGGGAGAAACACGCCCCAACCAACGCGTGACCCCGTAGGACTCAGACCAGACTGGACATCCTCCCGCCTTTTATGAAGTGAATTCCAAAAGTATGAAATAATCCAATGCCTTATCACATTGATAGGTCAAAGTTTGGATTGAAATATATAATAGAAGGACTTAGGAATTCATAGTTATGAAATAAAATAGGAATGGTTTCAGAAGCTCACCTTATAACAAAGGGAAAATCAATTACTCTATTTTAATTAATAATAGATCGTGTGAGAAACCGTGTGAAAAGGTTTGCTTCCTATATAACTATGAATTCCTAAGTCCTTCTATTATATATTTCAATCCAAACTTTGACCTATCAATGTGATAAGGCATTGGATTATTTCATACTTTTGGAATTCACTTCATAAAAGGCGGGAGGATGTCCAGTCTGGTCTGAGTCCTACGGGGTCACGCGTTGATTGGGGCGTGTTTCTCCCCCTTCGGGGGGACCGACCTTATCTATTGGGGTTATTTAGGAAAAACGAAAATTTTATCAGCCTAGGGTAACTTAGGAACAGTCACAACAGCTTGAAATTTTTTTTTACCAAAAGTTTCCTCGTAAACCACTCTATGCATTAGTGAAAACAGCATAAAAATCCGAATCATGAAAATCATTGAATCAACTGATTGATTTAAAAAACGATGATTTCGTGCTTCGGAAGGCACGTATAAGCCGATGGTACCGGCCGCCAAATGGGGGTCGTCAAATAAACCATGTCAGAGGCATCTCGAGGCGGTTTAGAAACTCTGACACTAGGGTGTGTGGGGTCATTAGACCTTACTGCCCACATGATAAGAAGAAGTCAATTTTATTATATAATTTTTTTTTTTTTTGGGGGGCCTAGTTACCCGCGTCCGTAAGAGAATACCCTTCAGCGAATCCCTACACGTGGTCCCCGGGTGGTGCTAAACAGGTGATACTAACCACCTCCATGGTCTCGTGGTTATACCACCTGATTCAGACCCTGAGGTCCCGGGTTCGATTCCCAGCGGGGGCAAATTTTTTGCTCGGTTTTGTTGGTGATAGGACTTGTTCTAAGTCCGCCTGGCAAGCTACCACCATCATGTCTAAGTCTATATACATATATATATAAAATTACTGCCCACATTATAAGAAGAATTCAAGGTTCACAAAAAAAGGTGCCAATATTAGGCGTACAAAAATCACAAAAACTTATGCTGAGTTGGGTTGACGTGTTATTTGCAAAGGTCTTATAAAACTTCAAATTTATTCAACGGTCATGGAATGATATGACAAAAGTGAGCTAGGATTTGTGTGTGTGAAGAATAATTGGTTTCCGTGAAGATTTGGGACTGACGGAAACGTGATGGGTCAATATTATCGATCAAACCTAGTAAAAGTAATCTAAGTATGTGTCATGGCCACTTGAAGAAAGCTGGATCGGAAAAATATTATTCAATTATAAGCAAGACAAGACAGGAAAAACGTGAAAATGTAAAATTGCGTAAAAGATCTATTGTTTATTGAATGTTTCTATTGTTTCTTATCTTCTACGCAAGCATGCTCCATTTTAGAATGCATCATCGCTTTACATCAGGTGAGATAGTGGTCAAACGTATGCCTGTCAATAGTAAAATAAAACAACGGGTTACACTCCAGGAGTGCCGGCAGAAGTAAAAACTTGAACATTAACGTTGTGCATTTTTGAATCATCCGTCTTACGAATTTTCGATCAGGTCACGTGTCCTGACGCGAGCTTAACATTTTGTACCCATCCCAAGAAAAGTGCTCAACGCCGCTTAAGAAGTTTTCACTTCAAAAATGGTCTATTCAGATGAATATGTCAGTGTATAATGTAAGGTGAAGTGAGCATAAATCAAACAGTTATCTCATATTGTTTGGGTGAAGTGAACATGACGTGAGATGACACATCGTCAGCTCACGTCATGTTCACTTCACATAAGCTTACCCGGTGAGAGGTTTACAGAATCGCATTTCACCATAAAAAGTGAGTGAAATGCACACATTGAATAAGTTGTATTTTCTTATGCAGGTGGCTTCAATTCTAGCTCACTTCACCTAAGTCAATCGATATGAGATTTTATAACATGGACCAACTGTTGCATCGTCGCTACGCGCCTGTTTAGATGAGCCTTTAACGACTTTTAGAATCTGTTTTTTATTTGAACAAACAAACTCACATCTGCGGGCTACTTCAGCAGAATCAGAAAGCAAATCAATACAATAAAATACAATTACAAAATCCTTTATTTCAAATAGACCAGTTACGGGCACTTTTGAATAGTCAAGTTCTGTCAGTCAAATAAATGAAGCTAATCCTGCCGCGCTAGCGACAAGAGCAGCGGGTTGTTCTGCAACATAACACACCCACCGACCCCGTCTCCAGTGCGGCAGTTGCACGTTCCAAAGAGTAGATCCTGTGGAGAAGAACGTGCAAGAAACTCCATGGACACTCTTTTATACCAGTTGTCATTGTTTACAAAATGATGGTTCGGTACATTCGTTGCGAAAAAATCACGCTTCCCGTCACTGTAAAATTTTCCCAATCAACCTTGAACCTAATGTGTTAGCGGTAATAATGAAAACAAAATTTGACAGATTGTTCTTGTGTAAAAAGGCCACTTTAGGAGAATCATAATTAATTATTTTATTTTTAAAGCGGCCTTTCTAGATCCCCTGTACTCCAAAAATAATAATAGGTGTACTCATAGAAAGACATTTTGTGAGAAATAATTTGCGTATTAATTATTTTAAATACCTACGAAGCTCAAATTAAAATTACCACTTCCTAGTTCCCACTCACTATGACAAAAACACAAAAACCCCTCGAGGCATATTCGTCGTTGCTATCCAAACTTAAAACATGGAGTATAAAACAACGAAATTCCTAGCCAAAAATAACAACGAGAAATAAAACAGTCGGGGTTCCTTTGTAGGCCCAAAAATGTGCAGGAACCAGAAATTCTACGGGTTCCGCCTTCAGAAATGTGATGTCACCGCTTCATAATTAATTATTTCATTATAAATTTCACCTAAATCATTAAAAATTCTCCCCACGCCGTGTCGTCTAATTACTACGGGTAGGTTTGGGTGTATCACAAGCGAGGCTACTGCTATATATCAAATAGGAACCTACAAACGGATGTTTGAATTTTCTCAAGACATTCGTTAAATCCTTCTTTTGTAAGCCTTGGTCCGATCTCCATTTAACGGCTCAAATCAAATTTTCAGAAAATTTCTTTCCTCGGTCCAATCCAACTATGGGTCGAGGGGAATTCCGGACCGGGCCTGCGGTCCGGAATTCCCGGACTACACCTACATTATGTTTTTGAGTGGTACTTTGGGATCATAAATAAGTTAAACAAAGATAAGTCTTGCGAAAATACAAATAACTAAAAATTCAGACGTTGTACAAATAAAACGGCCGTTTTTATAAAACGGCCAATTATTTCTTAAATTCAAAAAATGGCAGTCTTCTAATGCAATTAAACCTAAAAACAAAAAAAAAATAAGAAAAATAGTAACTGTAATCTTTCGTACGTATACCCTTTTTCTATTGCGGGATAAGCTAACTCAAAAGCAGTTTCAGGATGACTTTGATCGTTATTTCCCTGTGCTCTTCAAATAATATTACTCTTTATTTCGTACTGGTACTAATAATTCGTGCAATTATTGATTAAAATTTAAATCATTGTTTTTGTTAACTGTCAATTTTTGGGGTTCCAACATCCGTAAAAACAGAATCCTTATAGGGTCACTCGTATCTTTCTGTCTGTTTGTCCGTCTGTCACAGACAGTTTTCTCCGGATCTACTGGACCGATTCTGTTGAAATTTGGTTTACATATGGAGTTCTGTGACCCTAACACGGACGCGTTACGTAAATAAATAAAATTTTAGTATGGGGGTCAAACTGGAAAATATAAAAAAACTCTCATATCCACAGTAGTTTTGGTTTCATAATCGGTTTTTATCTGATCAACTTAAACCAGTGTGTATTATTAAAATGTCAAAAAAGTTATATTTTCTTTTTTAGCTGACGACATACCATTCTGTCAGCGTCATTTAGTGAAAAATTAAAATGAACCTTGGATTTAACCAGCATCAATTACGTTAGCTCATGTCAGAAAAAAAAATCATTAGCTGAAGGGATATCATCAAATGTCTCCTATGTCAAACTCTTACTGACTAAAACCCATCCGTGTTCCTCTTGATGCATTCCAAGGTCTCGGCAACTCGAACAAACCCCACAAGGCAGAAAGTTTACATGCTCTAAATTATCGTTTTCCTCTTAAGTGCACAAGCAACCTAAAGCGCTGCTATTAAACACGGAGAAATTGTTGTATTATCATCTCTGGGGCCATTAATCTTCCACATGTTTCAAACGTTTCATTAAAATCTATTTGCTCTGAGCACGCACTTCCCCCGATATTTCTTGGCAGTTCATTATTTTATGCGCTTGCTTTAAATTGTAAGAATGAATTATAGTTTCCTTTGTTTGTGGGGGCTACTCTCTAAGCCCGACATGCCTAGTTGCGGGCGTATTCTACTCCGTATTATCTAACCACTAAGAATTAATGACAACGCGATTCGAAAGTTACTGTCTGTTACTGTCAAATCAAGTTGTCATTCATTTTTAGTTCGGGTTCGGGACTAATCATTAGTCCAAAGGTGAATATACGGAATAGCATACGGCTAAAATAGGGTTTAAAGTATGAAATTGCCGTTTTATTGTAATAGGTACTTCATGTTTTCATGGTTTGAGATTTTTGAGTAAAACTTTTTTCACATGGTACCTATGAAGTTCTTCTTTTAAATATCGACTTTCAGTTGTTTTTTTTATTCAACCTTGAACAAGACAAGAACGTTTAAACAAGAAAGATGGATACTTCGAAAATTCGAGTGATTTATAAATACGAGTTCCGACGCGGAACTAACGTGGCAGAAACAGCTCGCAATATCAATGTTGCGTTTGGAGAGGGGACTGCTAATGAACGTACCGTACGATTTTGGTTTAAACGCTTTCGTGATGGAAACTTTGATTTGAAGAACGAACCACGTGGAAGACCGCCCACACAGGTGGATAACAATGAATTGAAAGAGATATTGGAAGCCGGTCAGAGCCAAACTACCCAGGAGTTAGCGGAATGGTTTAACGATACCTTACCAACAATATTGACTCATTTGCGTCAAATCAATAAAATAAAAAAAATATGAAAAATCGGTACTTCATGATTTGACTGATCTGCAGAAAGAAACGCGTGTTGAAACTTTTGTGCCTTGTTGAATCGCTACAGAAATGAAGGAATATTGGATCGAATTGTGACATGTAATGAAAAATGGATTCTTGACGAAAACCGTAAGCGAAAAATGTAATGACTGACCCCAGATCAAATACCGCAACAGTGTCCTAAAGCAAAGCTTACCAATAAAAAGGTAATGGTAAAACTGTTCGGTGGTCTCAGCATGGTGTTATTCACTATAGCTTTCTCCGATATGGTCAAGCAATAACAGCCGATGTCTACTGTGCCGAACTCCGAACAATGATAGCAAAACTAGCAGTGAAACAGCCCCGACTCATGAATCGATCTTCACCATTATTGCTCCATGATAACGCAAGATCTCATACAGCACGAGAAACCGTTTTAACTCTACAGGAACTGCAATTTGAAACCATTCGTCACCCTCCGTATCGCCAGACCTTGCTCCAACGGACTGCCATTTTTTTCGTGATTTGGAAATTTTTCTACGTGATAAAAAAGTATTCTTCTTAGGAGGCAGTACAAAATTCTTTCACACAGTTTGTCGAATCCAGATCACCAGATTTCTATCGCACAGGCAGAAATTACTTTCTTATTAGATGGCTGCAATGTATAGATAATAATGGTAATTATTTTGATTCCAATAATATGATTAATTAAAAAAAAGGCAATTTCACTTTACTTTAACCCCTAATAGTAACATGCGCGAAGGTCGATCTACAAGGTCCTGCCTCTCATTTGTAGATCTTTGGGAGTCGTCACGGATTGTCAGAAGTCAGTAAATCTAATTCCTGTCTTGCCAAGATGTACCGTGTTACAAAGTTAATGGGTTGTGGAGGTCTGGTAGGCAGCGGCTTTACGTAGAGTACTGGTATTCCGCTGAATTCGGTTGGAAGCTGAACCCATTATAAATGTAGTTGGAAATAGGCAAGGCAGATGATGATGATTCTTGCTCACAAGAGCTAAAACAAGCATGATTTCGCAAAAACTAACAAACTAATTTCAGAAAAGTTTCGCCCATTGGTTTCAACAAAAAAAGAATTTAATGTAAATCATGACCCGCTACTTACAAACTAATTATGACGTTCCTGAAAACTTTGAAAGGTTCAAGTAAAACTTTTGGTATGTAAAGATCGCAAGATCTTTCTACCGACTTGCCAGTCACTAACTTCTTCATCCTAGTTTATTTCTGCTTCGCTTAATAAAACTTATCGTATGCCGAAGTGAATAGTAAGCAGCTGGGCAACTCAATAGAAATCCGCTTTACATAGAAAACTTCACCTTTTCAATGGCTGGCAAAACTTGGTTGCAACAGAGGCAAAATTACAAACCAGATGCTAAAAACTTTTTCTCAACAGTGCAATCAGACACGGAACCACTCCAAACAATCAGTAACTGGTCCAATTATATTCTGGAGTGTTCTCATTAAGTTTTAATGGGGGATCTTCAGGAAATCAGTTTGGACAGCCGGTTCTCAGCACCGTTTGACCTCTAGCCCTAATTAAATGAGCCCGGATAATCTCTCCGTCACTCGGGACCCGTGGTAGTAATGCAGTTATTTTGAGACCCTACTAGTGGACTAAAGTTTGAAAAGATTTTTGGGTTATCAGCTTAAGCCTCTTTTGGGAGATTAGGATTTAAGTTGGCAAAGTAATGAGAGGTAATGTGTTTGAGTTTGGCGTGAATTGGGTCTAAATGGGATCTTTACAGAGAGGTACCTGGTGGGGAGAAACTAAAAGGCAGCCAGCACAAACAGTCAACCAGTACAAATTTCTACACACGAATTTATAAAATAGATACTCTGTCTCTAAGTTCAGTACATTAGATTTACATGACATTGGAGAAAAAGCGTTCAAATTCAAGTTCAACATAATCTTGCTCAGCGACTATAAATGTTAAAAACTTGTGAAAATTTATTGATGTTAGTGTTGTTTTTGTGGTGGTACTGCGAATGGGCTCCTTAAAAATGTGAGATAAGTCGAAGATAGGTCCCGATGGATTTATCAATTCATTTCAATAACTTTATTTCGAGTGAATACTTTAGGATTAATAAAACCCTGTCCTTCAAAACTAGGCTTAGTAAACAAGACGAAACATGTTACCACAAACGGACAGTTATTTCAAATCGACTTCAAAAAGGAGGAAGTTTTTAATCGTCGGAACCTTTTTTTATGTATGTGCCCCCGTTTACTTGGAGATGGCTGGGCCGATTTGGATTTTTTACTTCTATTTAGGTACTTCTCAGATGGTCCCATGATCACCAAGTCAGGAGCTGTTTTTTTTTTTTTTCTTTTGAAACTCGTGCCACTTTGACCACTATCTCACCTGATGATAAGCGATGATGCGGTCTAAGATAATGCACACTTACCTAGAACTAACGTATTCACTCTTGACTTAAAGGACTCCCAGGTTGTAGCTATTAGAAAACACAGACTCCGGCAGGGAATTCCACTTCTATGTTGTACGCACTATGAATGTGTTCCCAAAACGTTTGATGATGGGATCCTGAAGAGATTGAGGGAACTCTTTAAATTTTATTGGGCACAGCTGAAGAGATTTGTGTAGTTTCTGGAAGACTATTTTCTTGGAATGGTCCCATTTCAATTTTGTGAAGATCTGATGAAGGACTTCGGAGATAGTCAACGGAACTCCTCAATAAATGATGGCAAATGGATCGAGATTGCTGAACAATAGACAGACATGAGGTATGTTTGTCTATTGTTTACACCAATTTATAACATAACATCACGCCTTTACGCTGTGAAGGGATAAACATATATGTGAACCACTAAAATCTTCCAAAAAATAAAACACTACAAAGTATAAAATCACTTTAATTTTGGAAATTGTGGTAAAAAAATAAAAATTATTTAATACTTTGTAGTGTTTTGTTTTTGGAAGCCGGTTGTAGTTTTTTGTAAAAAGTTTTTACAACCCTGTTAACCCTGGGTTTGCCATGATTCGAGCCAACATCGATGCAGCGCGCTTACACATTAGTGTGTAAAAACTACATACACGCGCTGCCAAAAATCCAATCTCTGAGACAACAATGCAACCCCATCAGTTCTCTGAAAGCGTTATTGAATTGTAACCGAAGGCGACGACCAAGAATTCCGTTAGACGAAAAAAATCATTACAATTTTCCGATACTTTAAAAGTCAAGCATGGTAGGGGCAAAATCTCTAATCTATTTAATCGCGGTGCCGAGTGCAGCATCTTACCTTCGGCTAAGATAAACCATTAGAAGGTGAATGTACTATCTGCCAGGATGTACAAAGTGTGCTCGTTGAAGTTTGGCTCTTTAGCCAGCGGAGTGAGCAGCTAATTCATATGGATGGTGGGTATAGATTAGGTGTCGGTTCTCATTTGACAGATGATTAAGAACTCTTTGGTCTAGTGTGTGATTAATGATGAGAATGTTTTAGGGCAGTTTTCGGACTAGGTTACCTAAGTCTTTGACTTTGTGGTGGTATTTTCGAGAAATATTAATCTGTATGGCATTCAAATCAAATAGAGTGGTACCTACGATTTTGTATTCTTACATACAAATAATAAGGCCCGTTAGTTATTAAATGAGTCTTAGTTTGAATGAGTGTCAATTCTACTAATATTCACATTCGCTTCTCAATCGCAATCTGTCAAAAATGTATGACAAATAAGACTTTTTTGACAGTTTGCGATTAACATGCGAATGCGAAAGTTGTTTAAAAATTAGTAGAATAGGCTAGTTTACATCATCCACAAATTGCAAAACTATTTAGTCCGTCAGTTAGAGTATTGAAAAATAATGGACACGTATTTTTTGTTTTTGTAAATCAATGAATATTGACAAAGATAAAACGCATCAAAACTCGGGGTGGGGGCTCGTGACGTCACTAACCACTAAAAATTATGCCTCGGCGTGACTTATTGAGAATTTTAAAAGTGTCGTAACTTCGTCAATTTTGGTTCCCGTCAAAAGAAAAAATACGGGTCAAATATTTTTTGATAATATAGCTGACGGACTAATTAGATTTTTTAAGTAAACAAGCCTATTGGCCTGCTGCTGCTATTTGGAATTTAGATGGAAAAAATCTCACATTAGGTACATATTCTTCCTCATTTTTCCCAAAAACGATTTGACATTACGAGCGGGTGTAGTAAACCACATTTATATTAGATTATTTCTACAAATTTCGTGTATATTCGGTTCAGTGGTTACCATGTTTGTATATCAATCGGGCTCGCTATTCCATATCAAATAGATTTCATGATTTTGGGGTGTTAAAGGGGAAATCGAAAAAAAAAACATCAGAAAAAGCTGGCTTCATTCCAAAGTGATTTTTTAAGGTTCTTTCCCTTTTTTTTTTTTTTTTTTTTTAGGGATGGGAAATCATCCAATGACTCCTCCCGCTCTGGGTGTAGCGGGAGGGACTGTCAGACTTCTACTGACTAAAACCCATCCATGTTCCTTCATTGCCCTTTGTGTTCCGGAGCCACGGTGTCTCTTGCGAATAATCCCGCGACTCCGGCAGGCGTCGGCCCTTTCGGGCCCCTCTGTGTTGCTGACTCTCTTTGAGGCGCGCGTGGAACACTAACGCGCCGTCGACACGGCCTGTCGTCACTAGACGGACGGACGGCGAGCCACCCATAGCTCGCCGTCCACAGGCCCGCGCCTACGGTGGCCGGAGGTCACCAGGTGGCCCCCGACGCCCGCGGCGTCCACCACGGCGGCCGGGACGAGAGGGTCTCCTCTCCCGCTCCGCCACCTCCTTCGCTAGCATGACTGCTTCGCAGAAGGAGGCAACGGCGTCCCATTCCGTCTCGCTCCGGACCATGGCTTGGACCAGGGCCGGACGCGAGAGGTCGCCGCCGATCGCCGTTTCGAGGACACGGCGGTGCGCCGCCCAAGCGGGGCACACCTGCACAGTGTGCTCTACCGTGTCCTCTGGTCGATCCTCGCAGTGGTGACACCCGGGCGTTTCCTCCCGCCTGATTCGGTGCAGGAACCTCCCGAAACAACCATGTCCGGTGAGGACCTGCGTCAGGCGGTAGGTGAGGACGCCGTGGCGCCTCTCAAGCCACTCCTCAAAGAGGGGACTTACCGCCGCTATCGTGGCGTGCCCTGCGTTGGGTTGCGATAGTCGTCGTCTCCATGACGCCATGAGATCGCGCAGGAAGTTCGTCCGCTGCGCGACAATTTGCCGCGTCAGCGGAGTTTCCCCCCGGCTTAGTACCTCCGCGCGCCAATCATGCAGGCGCGCGAGGACCACCGCCTCCAGATCCCATGGCGGCAATCCGGCAAGGAGACCCGCCGCTTCGCGCGAGATCGTGCGGTACCCTCGTGTCATTCTGAGGGCCACCACCTTTTGGGGCGCGTTCAAATGGTTCGCAGCACGCTGCCTCAATGAACGCGCCCACACCGGGGCCCCGTAAAGGGCCAAGGTTCTTTCCCTCAAATGTAAAAAAAAACTGTACCCTTATAGGATTAGTTCGTTGTGCGTCTATCTTTCTGTAACAAGTTTTGATTCTCAATTTCAATAAGCCTTCAATCCAGAACGATTGGCGTGTGTTGTTTATAAATTTGGAAGTTGCTCAAAGAATTTATCTTCGTTCAGTTTGCTTCTTGGCATAGGCCTTCTCTTACATCATCCACTGCCTTCTAACTCTATCAAAACTTCCACAACTGGAACTGGTTGCAAGTTTCAGCTCGTCCTCCCATCTCCTTTCTTCTTTTCCTGTTACCATCTCTAGGATACCATTCCGTGACAATCCTGCTCCACTTTAGTCGTACATGGCCTGTCTATCTCCACTTTAGTATGTCTATCTTTAAAAGCACGTCAGTTCCTCTGGTTTTCGATTTTATTAAGGTGTTCTTTATAATGTCCTGTTTTTTGACGCCAATCATGCTCTGGTCCAACTAATTGAAATTAATATCAATCAAATAGACGTATCACCAAAAGACCGTATACATACATCAATTTTCAACTTCGCATCGTTTTCAGATCTCAATCGCAAACGGTCAAAAATTTATGAAAAAAAGGCTTTTTGATAGTTTGAGATTGATATTCGAATGCGAGAGTTGTTTAAAAAAATAGGACTCCGGTAGTGACGGCAGAAGTGAAAACTTGAACATTAAAATGTCTTACGAATTTTCAATCAGGTCATGTGTCCTGACGTCTTACAAATTTTCGATCAGGTCACGTGTCCTAACGCGAGTTTGACATTATATAACCAACCCAAGAAAAGGCTCAACGCCGCTAAAAAAGTTTTCACTTCAATCAGTAGAATTGGCCCTAAGGTCCCTTATAAAATCACAACCTTGTATTCATGCATTTCTGTTATCAATTTCACTAGCTAAATTATAAAATACTCAAATAAACACCATGCATTTGTATCTAATTGTGCATTGATTTTATTAATTGAGTAAAACCATATCTAGCACAACAGGATAGAATTATGTTATCAGTAATTTTGATCCGGCAATCGGTACTGAACGTGCTTTTGTGTATTGTTTCTATATTCTGTGAATTAGTAATAGTTTTTGGTAATGATGCTGAAATAAATATTTAACTAGATTTGCTCATGGCTGCGCTCCATGTTTGGATTTTTTCACAGTAGCTTTCGAACACATTGAGTGACTATTTAGCTTCGTATCGGTGAAATGATTTGATTGCTCACTGAACTAATATGCATACAAATTATAATCCAGAACTAAAATTCTTAACGATAGTTCAGTAGTACTTAATACATACTATGATAATAATGACAATTATTATAACTAAAATGTAATTGACAACAAAATAAAGGAGCGAAAAAAACCAAGGCAGATGAGCCTCGTGCCTGTGGCAATAAGGCTAACTTAAAATGATGATGTACAATGGGCGGACCAAACAGCACTGCGCTGATTTTTAGTAGTCGTTTAATCAAGTCTCGTGAGTTATCATCATCTGCCTAGCCTTTTCCCAACTGTATTGTGGTCGGCTTCCAGTTAAACCAGATTCAGTTGAATACCAGTATTTTACGTAGAACGGCTGCATACCAGACCTCCACAACTTCGTCTGCATCACATTTTCCATTAATGCGCCGCTCCTTTTTTGTCTAAGCGTGATGATATACTATATAGCTTTCCTCGATAAATGGGCTATCTAACACTGAAATAATTTTTCAAATCGGACTAGTACTTCCTGAGATTAGCGCGTTCAAACAAACAAACTCTTCAGCATTATAATATTAATATAGATTTCCAGTTTAGTTTCCTTATACTCCGTAAAGGTTACACTAAGGATTGTGAACGGGAACGGGTAAAGCTGATATGTGTGTACGAAGTCGTGGAAAAAAGCTAGTCCATGACATAATAGCTTGTAAGAGTTTTTAAGTAATGAAATATCTCAACAGCTATTCAAATAACAAGTCATCTAAATCCAAACCTTATTTCTGTCACCGGAAAATTGCAAACGTCGTAGAATTGTAAAATATCACGTGAAATATAAAAAGTGTTTGCTTAATACACCACGGCCATATTGGAAGCTATTGAATTTGGGTGGGACTTATTGTATAGAAAAACGATTTCGAGTCATAATTTTATAAAGATTTATTAAAATCTTACGGAGTCTGCAACTTTCCGGTGACATTTCTATTGTACTAAGTAGACAACAAAGACACAACAAAATTGTATTTCCAAAACTACAGAATTTTTTATGATTATTATACTTCTTGATCACACAAGGGTTGACAACCTTCAACAATAACGCGTCACAGGTGTATCGAAGTAATTTC
Source organism: Ceramica pisi (assembly GCA_963859965.1). Taxonomy (NCBI): domain Eukaryota; kingdom Metazoa; phylum Arthropoda; class Insecta; order Lepidoptera; family Noctuidae; genus Ceramica; species Ceramica pisi. The sequence continues at coordinate 2,473,850 of OY982530.1, read as the reverse complement.
GTACATTTGCTGGCGCTCAGCAATGATTACTGAAGTAGTGGCTTCATATTCTGAGGTGGTATTGGCACTAAAATATGGTATTTCATGGATCTAATAGGGGTTGATTTGGGGTAAAGGGTCGTAGGGACTGTGCCTATATGTGACCTTGCCAAACATACAAGATTTCAAACTATTACTAACTCATTTGTCATGTTATTGGCTCGATAAATGTTTCATAATTTTTTTAAGGATCTCTTACTTTATGAAAATAAATTATAACCCATGTAACTTTCAAATAATTTAGCTTTCTATTGGTGAAAAAATGGTTCAAATTGGTTCAGTAGTTTTGGAGCCAAAAAAAAGCGGTACAAACAAAAGAAATCGTTCTTCATTAAATACTACTAGCTGATGCCCGTAGCTTCGCCCGCTTTTTTTGTATAAAAATATACTCTGTTACTTCTAATACCTCCAAGAATATGTGTACCTACAAAGTTTTATAATGATCGGTTTGGTAGATTTTGCGTGAAAGCGTAACAAAAAAACTTACATTCACATTTTTAATATTACTAGCTGACCCGCGCTACTTCGTCTGCGTCACATTTTCCATTACTGCTCCGCTCCTATTGGTCTTAGCGTGATGATATATAGCCTTCTTCGATACATGGGCTATCAAACACTGAAAGAATTTATCAAATCGGACTAGTAGTTCCTGAGATTACCCCCTACATACAAACTTACAAACAGATGTTACCTCTTTATAATATTAGTGAGTAATAGTAAGTATAGATTAGTGGGGAACAAAATGTTAGCAGCTGCACTCGCTTGAAAGTCAAAAGTTATCGCAAGGGAACCTTTTACCAGGGCGAAAATTCTATCATATGCCCTATTCCAGGACATAGGACAACAACTACAAATGAATTGCTTAAAAAATCCTCACAAAAATTTCATCAACATCTCAACAATGAAAGGGTGCACACTACAACCGATTACACAAACTACATCTGTTGGTAGATAGGTGTTTCGTCGTAATCTAGCCGATTACACAAACTACATCTGTTGGTAGAAAGGTGTTTCCACGTAATCTTCATATGTTTTCTCACTCTGAACTCGGATTACCGGAATAGTGTCCTCTTGTTCTCGTGTAGGTACCAGTAAATCTGTTCTCGCAACCTTAGAATTTGAACTAGAATTTCGGGAATTTAAATTGGATTCGAAAGTTTAATGTAGTTAGTTGAATAAAAGTTTAAGTCCACTGGTTTGTACTGTTGTTTCGGTATAAAATGTCTAAAAGAGTATAAAATCTAAATTAGGAATAATGTTGAGGAAATTTGGGGTGATTTATAATGATTGTGCGGTTGTCCCGTTTTTTTCCCGTTTCCATAGAAATTTCGGGAACCTACATGCAATTTTTTTGCTTTCTAAGATCAGTAGCTTCGGCTGTGCGTTGTCTGTCTGCCACTCAAAACTAAACTATTTTTTTTATATTAGGCACTTGTCTCACCACTGGCGATTAGCGAGCAGCGAGTAAAGCCTGAAACCTGAAACGAGTTAGCTAGCAGCGAATAGCAAGTGAAAAGTTTGATAGTTCTGCCGTCATATGAAGAAAGGACGAAACTACTCAAAACGAAGTAACCGATTGCCGACATTAAGTAATTTGTTTAAGGTCGGAAATCGATTACTTCGTTTTGTGTAGATACGTTCTTTTTTCTTATGATGGCAGAGTTGTTGCTCGGCTTTAAGCGAGTGGTTTTGTGCGAGGGGCGATTACTTGCATTATTCGCTCCGGCTCACATTATAGGTAGAAATAACCGCTGTAGGTGAGTTCTGACTGCCAAGCGAGCATCGCCGTGCGAGTGTCGCTGAGCGAGTACAATCTTTGATAGCTCTTGTCGTTGCGATCAACTAGTAATTAAGAGGCGACTCGCCCACAGTATGAACAGCCAGCTATCGACTATAAATGTATGTGTATTTTTTTGTCACACGTGATCTTTATTTTTTGTCCATTTTCTCAACGAGAAAATACTCGACTTGCGATGAACAAGTGCCTTAGGAGTTTGCTTCATCCACGTGATGCGATTGTGTTAACCTCTCACCGTGTATTCTTAGGTGATGTGAACAAACAGTGAATCCATATAAAGATGGAATTACTGTTCACTTCATGATCATTTTATGTAGGCTTTATTTTAAATAAAAAAAAATATGAATGAAATAACAATCACAAAAAAATCTAACAAATATGTATATCTATCCCTCTCGCTAAAAAGCTGTTTTATATGGCAACTGCTTAGGCGTTATGGACTTCGACGTCAAAGTCCATGTCGGACTTCTTTTTCAACTTGTAATTTTTGAAGCTTTCTAACGTCATCGCTGATGCAGGTACTTAAACAATAATATCATGATTGTTTACCAGAGCTAATAAGTATTTCATTTTGCCTATGTCTACGTTCCTACTAGAGACGTATACATTAAAACTAACGATAAATATATCGTTAGTTTTAGTGTATGTTTTTCGGTCTACTTTGTGCGAGCCCCAAATAAACATATTTCTTTCTCTCTTTTTTCTTTCTTTCTTTCGTTCTTTTTTTCTTTCTTCAGATGTAAACGACGATAAAATTGTTTCAAATACCTAGCCTCGCTCAGAGCAAGCGGTTTTATTAGTTCTGGTGTAATGAAAACTTAAACCAAATTACTTCTTAACGAACAAAGCTTATGAAACCATAATCATATACAGATCACTTTGTTCTAAAGAAAAAAATATTAAACCTCTACTGACATAAACGTTAATCTTGATTCTCATCTCCAAAATTCCTTTGAAGCAGATTTTCAAGGTGAAAGCTTTAGATTAGATTGTAAAATAACGTTAAGTCAGAACTAAGTCTGCCTTCATTAAGACCTAACTCCTAAGCCCTAAATCCTAGCAACGAGGCCAAGTTCTAAAGGACTTAGTTACCTAGTTACTATCTCACACTATTAATACTGGATGCGAAGGAAAATAAAATATTACGAGCTAAAAGAAAATATGTGGTAAGACTGAACCTGAGCTCTCTTTGAAAGGCTTAATTTTTGTATTCAAACCGAGATATAATACCTAAACATACTTCGGACGGGGTTTCCTAGTAAAAGTGTTTCAAATCACCTGTTTTGGAATCCTTAACCAGAATCGCGGATCAATTTGATCAACAATACAAAAATTTACTTTATCAAAAAACCTGACTGCTAAAAACGACTTAAAAGTTCATACAAGTCGATTTTCAAGCAGACTGATGCATTTGGTAGCGTCAAGGTGGCTAATCTCTAAGCCCAAAGTCTGTAGTTTCGGGCTTAGTTGCGGGCGTATTATACTCCGTATTACCTACGGGCTTACTAAATAGTCCCGAATCCGAACTAAGAATGAATGACAACACAATTTCACAGTAACTGTCAAATCGTGTTGTCATTAATTCTTAACGGTTAGGTGATATGGAGTAGAATACGCCCGCAACTAAGCCCAAAACTACGGACTTCGGACTTAGAAAGTAGCTCCCAGATATTTGATTGAACTGCATCAAAAATTAATTATGAAATTAATAAAGTCATCAGAAGCCAATAAATCTGACTCCGGTCTTGTGTTACTACCGGTTTTTTTTTTGTTTTGGCAGGAGTGGGAAATTCTCATGGACGAATCGGCCGCCCACACTGTGAGACGACCGAGACAGTGCCGGACTCTTACCGGCTAAAACCCACTCCTGCCACGTGGCTTTCCCCCGTTCATATTCAACGAGACCTTATTATTCTAGTTTTTTATCTTTCATTCCGGTTCTCTTTTGTTCTTTTCGCATTTCCAATTTCCTTTCTTGTTTCCTTTCATTCATCCTTATATGTTAAGCCGGGTGGGACTCCCGCATTCAGACTTCTTGACAGTTTTTGTACTTAAATATTTTTCCTTGGCGTTATATTTAATTTTATATTATATGTATTTACTTCTTTAGGTTTTTTATTTTCTAGTTTTGTATCTATAGTATTTGTTTACTTAATTATGTTATCTTAACTAATGTATTTTTATTTGTTTTTCTGCTTTTAATATTTTCTAGATTTTTTATTTTCTAGTTTTTGTATCTATAATATTTGTTTACTTAATTATGTTATCTTAACTAATGTATTTTTCTGCTTTGTGTATTTAATCTATTTACTTACATATTTAGTTTACTTATCTACTAGCTTATTTTATGTTTGTGCTTATAATTATTCATATTACTATATTTTTCTAAACTTGTGTTTCCTTATTTTAGTAAATTTTTATTAGCTAATTTATATCTAGAGTATTTTCTTATTTATTTATGCTGTTTTTAATATACTATGTTTATTTATTTTCTGTTTTACATGTCTGGTCTGTTCTTTATATTATTAGTTTTAGTTTGGCTGTAGTATTTTGGACTGTTATAGGGGTAATGGGGGAGGGGGGGGGGGGGGATATACATATTTTTACCTATTTTATTACATTTTTGTTTTCTAATTTACGTATCTGATATTTTCTTATGCTATACCTTTCCGTTTTATTTTCTACTTTATATTTTATCTAGTCTGTTCTCTTATATCGATGGTATCATTTGTCTTTTAACTTAAACTTTGTTTGTACCTTGTGTGGTTTATTCTGAACTTTTGTCTTAAAAGCTATTTTCCAACACTATGTACATGTTTGAGGACTGTTGTAAGGGTTATAGGGAGAGGGGAGGGGGGATGAGGGAGGGGGGAGATTTTCTTAACGTTGAATTTTTGTTTCTTACTTCATTGTGTTTGTTGCAATAATATACATATTAATACACAGATTATACATAATTATTGGCTTTCTTGTTCGGGTCTTATTTTGTCATCGTTTTTTAGGGTTGGTTGATATCCTTATATATTTTTACAATATATTTTGTATATCTGGGGGGGGGGGATTTTTAGGCGTAAGCCGTTGTCGTCCGAGCCAGGTAGTCCCATTTCTTGCGGACGGGGCACTCCACGCTGAACGCGTTGTGATCGGTCCGCTGAAGCTTCGAGTGCAAACAGTTGCAGCACTGCGGTTCATTTCCGGCAACGAAGTCCACGCACTTCTCGCGTAGGTGCGGTCCTCCGCAGTGACTGCACCTGTCCTCACTCTCCGCACAGAATCTTCGGCCATGCCCAAATGCTAAGCATTTTGTGCATTGGATGAGCGGCGACTGATCCTCCACCCTGACTCTCTGCAGGTCAAGGTAGAGAGCACCAGCCTCCGTCATCCTCTGCCATACTTTGGGCCTGACTTGGACGACAACGTGCGCCGTTTTGGGATTTCTAGTCCGTTTTTTAAATTTGATGGTCATTTCTTTGTCTTCTTACTACCGGGTTACTACCGGGTTACCCGGTTCATGGGTTGTGGAGGTCTGGTAGGCAGCCACGCCACGTTAAATACTGGTACCTATTCAGCTGAACCCGGTTTGACTGGAAGCCGACCCCAATATAATTTGGAAAAAGCTTATATTTTATTAACTTCAAGGAGGTAGATAATTATACATTTGAGCATCAGTGTGGTCATTTTATTTGAAAATGCAAGGAATTTGATTTGAAAATAGAAGAGGTGTTGAACTCAATGCAGTTTTCGTTTACAGGTTCATAAAAAACCAAAATGGATATATCACTAGCTATCTAGTGGTAAAATTAAGTTGAAATATTAATTAAAGTTTATCACACGTGCTTTAAAAAGCAATCTCAATAATTATTCAAAGACCTTCAAGGTTTTAGCATTAAATGGACCTACTTCGTTTAAATAGTATATGGTACACGCCAAATAAACTTGCGATGAAGTATTTTGACTTTTCCCTATTTTCCTTTGTAGATACCTGAAAAATAAGTTATGAACCGTTTTTCATTAAGGATGTAAAGGAATCACGATAAAAGTCGATTTAAGACAGCTTTATGTCTTTAATTCTATTTTTGTTTTTGTTTCTTAATGTCCGTCTGGCTACTTCTGGGTAGGCTCGCTCCATCGTAGACTTTGTCTCTGTCATCTCTGACCAAGACTACAGTCAAGAGCAAACCCTTCTCGAGTAAAAAAAAAAAGATAGTGTCTACCATAGTGTGCTATACTCAGTACACCAAAGTGCGGGAGTGTGAAGTGGTAAAAACTTCTCGGTACTAAGCAGCTGATGCCTCACTTCTTCAATTTCCACTTCCCCAGATCAAGAACGAACTTCACAAATTACATAATTCCAAGATTAAACTCCCCCGCTTTCCACTTCCCCAGATCAAGAACGAACTTCACAAATTACATAATTCCAAGATTAAACTCCCCCGCTCGCCATCTTAAAACTATTTCTCCAGTTTACTTCGAATAAATTTAAAAAAGTTCATTGCTTCGAAATTATTCGCAACAAAGTCTTGTTTTACAATTCAAATATAATCCGAAAGTTTTAATAAAGCGAGTTTTTTTGAAGAATTTTAAACAGTACAGTAGGTTCTTGATTTATTGTGGTACCAGTGTTTTGCGATAGTTTCAAATTGCATTTAGTTGGTGAATGTTGAACACGGTAAAACAAAAGAAAGAGGAAGAATATTGATGAGTTTGCTTTTGAAAATAGCAGAATCATTTATTGGGAAAGTTGATATACCACATAAAGTACAGAAAATCATTTAGAGTAATATATGACATCTATACTATAATATAAAGCTGGAGAGTTTATTTGGTTGTATGCACTAATCTCAGGAACTACAAGTTCGAACTGAACATTCATTTTAATGTTTTAAACACGTTTATCAAGGAAGGCTATAAAATATATAACATCACGGACCGTTAGGAATGGAGCATTAATGAAATAGATGAAGTTGCGCAGGTCAGCTGGTTTTAAATCACTAAATTATTTAGGTCTCAAAAACCAAGGACTCAAAAATATCCATCATTTACAAAACTTTAGAAACACAATGACCAAAATTAAACTCTCGACCGTCCCAAACGCCCGAAAGTTAAACAACCCTCAAATATTTTTTCATCGCCCGTCACTTCATGATTTCCAACTCAAATGTTTCCATTGTACTTTGTTGGTAAAAATTGCGACCATTCCCCGTTATGAGGAAAAAGTGATCCGCGGTGTGCGGCGAACATTTCTCTGGTTTTACAGCAAAAAATACAGAAGGTTAGATATGCGGAAAACAATCGGATCGATCTTATAGGGTAAACAACGTTTGCAGAGGTTGATTTGTGGATGGGTGCATTATGTACTGAGACTCCACCATGTGAAGGAACCCACGCCCACGTTAAGTCATTGGTCCCGACTGCCCATTGATAATCTTTGATACTCGTTTCAGGTGGTCAGATGCCAGAAGATCCGGATCTTGCCATGTAGAGTCGTGTTATTTTGTTACTGGGCTGTATAGTTTAGAAAGGCAGTCGTTTCATGTAAAATACTGGTACTCAGCTACAACCAGGCCGCTTCTTACTTACCCTAACTAAGAAACTTAAAAGGCTCGGCTTATTGCGATTCATAAATGGAGTAAAAAAGTGCATATGGCATGCATAATGAACATTCGTCTTTGATATTATAAATTCTTAATTATTTTACCACATCATAAATATTTAACGGAACAAAAAAAGACATGCATAAACCCTATTCTCCGCTGTAGCCAAACATGTCGCAAATGCACTTGATGTCGGTGTACGTGAAGCGTGTCTATGTGTGCATGGGCCCCGCTTGGGCCAGTGCCCGCAAGGGTTGCGGGATTTGTTTGAAAGAGTCACTGCCCTGGAACGCGGCAGGCATTAGGAAGAACACGGATGAGCTTTAGTCAATAAGAGTCTAACACTCCTTTCTACTCGGCCCAGAGCGGGTAGAGTCACTTGATGATTCATCTACCTAGCCTTTTTCCCAACTATACTGGGGTCGGCTTCCAGTCAAACCGGATTCAGCTGAATACCAGTGTTTTACGTGGAGCGGCTGCCTACCAGACCTTCACAATTCATTAACTGGGTAACACGGTACTTCTCGGTAAGACTGGAGTCAGATTTACTGGGTTCCGACAATCCGTTACGACTGCCAAAGATCTAAAAATGACAACCGGGACCACCGGCTTAGCGTGCCTTCCGAGGCACAGAGGAAACTCGGTATGTTAAGATGGTCACTCATACAGAGACCAACCTTGATGTTTACCCATCCTTAAAACAAATTTGTGCGTGCATTGTATCTCATTATGGATCCAACCTTCTGTACTGTTTTTTCGGTTCACGTACGATATATTATCGTGTCTGTTTGGGATTCCCCCTAATATATAGCGGCAGCTGATTGTTTTGGGTTTTATTTGGGTATATTGCTGCGGCTGTGGGTATCAGGCTTGGCCTTACAATAGATCCTTGAAGATTTTATAAATGAACTGTATCCTGCCAGGAAATGAATTGGGCACGATTCTTGTAATTGTTTTTTGGGTGACCATGTTTCAAATATTTTTGGTGTTTATTTTTGAAAATAAATATACGTATGAGAACATGGGACCTAGGTAATAAGAGATGCATCATAGTATTTGATCATCTTGTAGTTAGTAGGTTTAAATTTTTTTTATAACAATTCTTTGAAGTTTGAATAAATATGAACAATGATGAGTGTCCTCAATTTCGTCATTATTGTAATTTATCGAGCTCTTGCTTATGGCTAAATAAAAACTCAAAATTCATATTCTATACACATTCAATTCAAAAAAATAATTCAAAAGTCATTTATTCAAATTAGGCTGAGAGCCAGCACTTTTTAAACGTCAAGTTCTACAAAAGACAGTCCCCCAAAACGCCCGCCCGTCACCACTTCCAAGTGTTTTAGCTGTGGAGAAGAAGTGGCCAACAAACTCCCCAGCAACACATCTGTCTGTTACGTTTTAGGAACTAGAATTTATACACTGAGAAGAATGCAAAGTAATTAATACATGACACAAAACACAACTTACAGCTACACAGGTCGATCTTCAAGGTTTCAAAGTCGGTCCATGGATAGGTTACCAATTGACCATCGATAACATGCCAAGACTCCTCGGTGCATTGAAAAGCGCGTTAGGGCCCTTTTCCTGTCATGCGTGTTTTCAACCGCTCGTGGATCTGGTCCTCATGCGGGTGATTACACGCTCTTGGCCTCACGCAGGACACAGATTTAGTTTGCCGCTGCAGTAACGTGCGTGTCGCCAGTGACTAAACACGTGACGCGGGTCGCACGCATGGTCTTTGTCTATGACCATGCTTGCGACTCGCGTCACAGTAAAAACAACACTGAAGACAGAAGAATGCCGCCCGCTGTGCGCCCATAGCTAATCTCGATTCTGCGTGCGTGCTGCCCGCATGATAGGAAAAAATAACCGGCCAAGTGCGAGTCGTACTCGCGCACCGAGGGTTCCGTACAAACCTGTAGGATTATAAGAAAAAGTGCGGTTTACGATTTATGACGTACTAAAAAAAACTACTCACTAGATCATGTTCAAACCAATTTTCGCTGGTAGTTTATATGGTAATATACATCATGTATTTTTTTAGATTTATCATTCTCTTATTTTAGAAGTTACGGGGGGGGACACATTTTACCACTTTGGAAGTGTCTCTCTCGCAAACTGTTCAGTTTAGAAAAAAATGATGTTAGAAACCTCAATTATCATTTTTAAAGACCTATCCAACACGTACGGGTTTGATGAAAAAAAAATTTTTTGAGTTTCAGTTCTAAGTATGGGGACCCCCAAAATTTACTGTTTTTTTTTTCTGTTTTTGTGTGAAAATCTTAATGCAGTTCACAGAATACATCTACTTACCAAGTTTGAACAGCATGGGTCTTATAGTTTCGGAGAAAAGTGGCTGTGACATACGGACGGACAAACAGACAGACATGACGAATCTGTAAGGGTTCCGTTTTTGCCATTTGGCTACGGAACCCAAAAAAACATGTATTAAACTCAAACTCAAACATTTATTTCAATTAAACCATTTACAGGCACTTTTGAATTTTCAAGGTCGGTCTAAAAAGATGAAGCTATTTGCACGTTCCAAAGCGTAGATCTCTATGGAGAAGAACGTGCAAGAAACTCCACGGACACTCTTTTAAAAATAATAAATTGTTACAAAGTTTTGTTGACATCGTGTTGAAATTATACATACATGTGAGAACGATGTGAGGAGCATGATAAAAAACATCGGAACTAAAAAAGGAACAATTCAAAGAAATAATTAAAATTAAAATAAACCATGGCAGCTGAGAAATTATAGGATGCGGGCAGCTCGCATGCGGACCGGATCCGCACGCGGGCAAATCAAGCATGACAGGAAATGGGCCCTAAAGACGTTGGGCCCGGCTGTCATTAGTACTTTTGTGTCAGTTGATATGGGTCAGTCTCACAGAGGGGCCCGAAAGGGCCGACGCCTGCCGGAGTCGCGGGGCTGTTCGAAAGAGATACCGTGGCTCCGGAACACAAAGGGCAATGAAAGAACATGGATGGGTTTTAGTCAGTAAAAGTCTGACACTTCCTCCCGCTACACCCAGAGCAGGAGGAGTCATTGGATGATGTCCCATCCCTAAAAAAAAAAGGCTATTCGATTAAATCAGCATAAATGAAAAACAAGTTTTTCTTAGTGTTCCATTTTACTCTAAAATAAATAAGTAAAACATGAAACCATTTATCGATTTGAAAGCGTGTCATGGAGTCTGTTGCACCTTCTGCTCCATAGAGATTTACGCATTGGAACGTGCTACTGGTTTTATGTTTTTGACTTACCGATTTCGACAATTCAAAAGTGCCTTAAAATGATTTTGCTATAAATAGACGCTTTGTTTTGAACTCATTCTGGAGGAAAGAGTAAATCATATTAGACGTCGAAGAATTTATTTAAATAAAGACCAATATCTTTTGAAATTCTTACAAGGATTTCAACTCGTCACGTCGTCATGCGATACTTGTTATTGAATGCTGTGATTATCTGTAAGTGTTGCTGCACTATACGATTTCTGTAAAAAGTGCTTGTTATATTTAATGTGCATGCAATGTTGATGATCATAAATAAATAAACTCAACACGATCAAAAATTCTGCGTTACTCATAACCACTTAGTTTAGTTACAGGATGGGAATAAAAAGCCCCGTTCAATCCATTACAGTATTCGTAGTTAATTAATGTTTTACATACAATCCATTTAGCGTTGACAACGCTAGTACCTAAATTATTCAGCACAAAACATGGGACCGGATGCCTCGCGGCAGACATGTTCCATTTTACCAAATAGATTTTTGGCTTATGTTTTACTCATAGTGACATAGGATATTATAATTTTTCGCTGTGTATTATCTAGTGGAAATTCAAGTACCTACTTTCTGGTTACAACAATGGAATGCTAGCTGGAGGCAAAAGCTTGTTATTTACCTATACATTATGTGAACGTAAACATTTTATCCTGTCGGGGGTTACCATTTTGTCGGGCGTTGAGGTAAATAATGAAATATTGGGTGAGGTGCAGTTTAACTCGACTCGAGTCGACGACACGGTTGGCGCAGTGGTTGAGCGATTGACCGCTGCGCAGCATGTCGCGGGTTCGATTCCCGCACGGAAGAAATATTTGTACGACCTACAAGTATTTGTTCCGAGTCTGGGTGTTTTTCTATCTATAATATGTATGTTTTTACAAAAAAAAAAATGTATGTAAGTAGTTTATCAGCCATCTCGTTACCATAACACAAGCTTTAGGTTGCTTAGCTTGGGACTATATGGCGTCGTGTGAAATGTCCAAGGATATTATTATTATTATAACTTGTATCTGGTTTAAATGAATCTCATTATTTAAGGCTCCGTACCTCAAAAGGAAAAAAAACGATTACTTTGTTGTCCGTCCGTCCGTCTGTCTGTCGAGATCTTTTATCTCTTGAACGCAAGGAGGTATCGAGTTGAAATTGAAACCGAATACTCTGGTCTACAGTCCTTTGAAGCTGAGAAAATCAAATTTCTAAGATAACGACAAAAATGATAGAAGGGAAACCTAAAAGCCTACAGTTTTAGAGTAACAATGTTACTTTGTAGTGTAACATGTCATTTTACATAAAAGCTTTTTACAAAAAAAAAAAAACAACCGACTTCTAAATTTAAAAAATACTACAAAATAAAAAATAACTTTAATTTCGGAAGTCGGTGTCAAAATACGAATACACTAAAAAAACGCCGACTACCGAAATAAAAGTATTTTTTTTTATTTTTCTCTTTTACACAGGTTACAACACCAATGGAAAATCGCAGGAAAGCAAAATACGCGATTTCGTTTACTTGCATGACACAAAACCATCATCCGAATTCCAGCTATTTCGATTTATTATGCAAACTTCCTAACCGATTTTGATAAAATTTAAATGGAAACAATCGACAAGTATATCCTTTCAGATAAATTAAAGAAAAATCAAATCGGTTCATAAATGACGGAGTTATGAGGTAACAAACATGAAAAGAAAAAAATTCAACTGAATTGAGAACCTCCTGTTTTTGGGATGTCGGTTAAAAAACGAGATACGGTCGGAACCCGTTTCATACGAGTTCAAGTCGTACTTTTCCGGATTTTCTAGATTCACATCTCATTCATTCACATCTAGAACATTTCTATAATCTCAAAACACCGGTACACGAGGCTGTTTTTAATCCAATACCTACTGTAATCTAATTTGTTGCAAGGGAAAATTTAGTTTTCCTCGAGGCTTAGCAAACATGACATTTTATTAAACATTTTATAACAATATTTACTTGAGAAGAGCTTTGATGTAGTCTTTTGCGATACACTTATGTATTTCCTGTTTGCAGATTTTCTATTAATAATATATTGGAGGTATAATCCACACATGCGCACATTTCACGGTACGTTTTGCTGTCAATTTAAGGACAGTCAACGCTGTGAATGACGGATAACCTATCGTGTATTGAAGTGTGTGAAGTGACTGATGGTTGCATGAAATTGATTGACCAACATTTTTTTTTATTATTTTTTTTTTATTAAGGTCAACCAACAAATGTTTACACTATTACTCATTAAAAGATTATAGTTTATGGTATGATACAATTGCGAGTGTAACAATTAATTATGGGTCAACACCGCTAGCACAAATTATCAGTGGTAAAATCATTAATGATTAAATTACAACAGATTAAAAAAAATACAAGTGAACAAAATGTGGAAATAAAATAAAATAATAGTTGATATAAAATTTGATTAGATTATAAATTACACTAAAAATAAAACAAATTACAATGAAAATTTTAAAAGAAATTAAACAAAATAAAAAAATATAAATATGAGTATAATTTCAATAATCACAACTTTTAACTGAATTTATCTGTTTTCATAATTATGTTTAGCTGATGCGGCAGACGTTATTTGCCACATAAAAAATAAGTACCCTATAATGTATTCTCAGACATACCAAATATACACAAATAATTTCATTACGATCGCTTTATCCGTTACGGAGAAGTTCGATGACAAACACCGTGACACCAGATTTTGATATTAAATTAAAAGAAAATGGAATTTGTTCAGTCTTTTTTTGTATCGAATCCCGTATTATGAGCCAATTATTTACTGAATGAGCGCCTTATGTCCATTGAATTCCCCCACCCCTCATCAGTCGTTCATCATTCATAACTTTTGGAATCGAGCGAAGTTGGCATGAGCGTGTAATTAACCTTCTAAGGACAATTATTCCCTACTTTCCCTAAGCTAAGCAACTTATTCTTTATCGGAATTTTAGACATTGATAAGTTTTTTTTTTTTTACTTAGAAACTGAACAAATAAATAACTACGATGATTATAGGGGGCCGAGTCACCCGCGTCCGTAGGAGAATACCGTTCAGCGAATCCCTACACGTGGTCCCCGGGTGGTGCCAAACAGGTGACACTAACCGCCTCCGTGGTCTAGTGATTATTTATTAATTCCCAGCGGGGGCAAATTTTTTGCTCGGTTTGGTTGGTGGTAGGACTTGTTCTAAGTCCGCCTGGCAAGCTACCACCATCATGTCTAAGTCTGTCGCCATAACAACAATGTTAACAGCATTGTTGTGTTCCGGCAGTTAAAGGTATGATAGCCAGTTCCTATGTTTAAGAGGATTCCGGGTGAAACTCGCTTCCATCACTTTCCATCAGGTGAGATTTGGGCCAAGAGTTTCCCCGTTATGTATATAAAAAATATATATATATATTAATAACTACCCAGTCAACAACCAGAATTGTCATCATCATCATTGTAGTCGAAAGACGTTACCCCTGGACGTGGGCTTCCCCCAAGTATCGCCACAACAACCGGTCTGCCCCCGTAGCCAAAGTTACTTTCTACTAGCGGTATCGATAGTAGAAAGCTTGAAAATGTATTCCCCTGCACTTAGTTACTTTCAACTAGCGTTATAGAAAGTAGAAAACTTGAAATGTATGAAACTGACATTTTATTTCGAAAAGTCACGTGGTCATCAATTTTTCAAGCTTTCTACTTTCGATAACGCTAGTAGAAAGTAACTATGTATAGGGGCTGATGCGTCTTGCGACCCTCACCAAGTCATTGGTCAACCTTGTACACCAACATTATAACCCAGAATTACTCCAAGATCGATCGACCCGATATTTACTCACAATCTTCTCCAATGTTTGCTTCTCCTCTACTTTACACCAAGTATTATCGACGTAAACAATTAACAAACACTTTCTAGTGTCGGTAGCGTGTAAACCAAGATTAATCGTTCGTCAAACCATCCGTCTTGTGGCGTCAAAACGCAGCGCGTCGTGGAAATAAGGATCGGTGCAGACGTGCGACTTTAACAGTCGCGCGTCTTGTTTAGTAATGGTTGAAGGAATCTTGTCCTAAAAAGTTTTGAATACTTTCAAGTTAATCTTCTTCTAATATATAAAAATCACTTGTCACATTGTTTGTTATCGAACTCCTTCGAAACGGCTTGACCGGATTTTATGTTTTTTTTTTTTGTACATTCAATAGGTCTGAGAATAAGTCATAGGGTTTTTTTTATAGCTAGTGTTAATATAAAAGAACGAGACTGAATACGAAACAAACTAATTTTCATTATGTTCTCATCCTTGAAGAGCGTTTGTAAAATTTATCAGTTTTGTAAACACTACATTTAGACAATTCACTCGGACATTGATGACAATTTTGATCATGTTCTGCATTTTGATAATAATTTATTAACTCGACTAATCCCAAAAGAAAGCAAATGTTTTAGATGGATTTGTTCATGGTCTTTGCCTGTTAAGTTAATCTAGTTATGTGGAAACGTGTCAAGCGAATTTAAGCCAAGAAAGGAGAACTTTCGGGCAGCACCCGTATGTTATGGCTAGTATCAAAAAGAAGGATACGTTGAACTTTGAATATTAAAACTACTGTAACGAATAACATAATATGATATGCTAAGCCAACTACAAGATAACATGTAGGTATGTGAAACATGGCGAAGTCAAATCTTGAGACTTAATTTATAAAATTTTAGAATTATTTACAGAACCTGGCACCCATTTAGATCTTAATTCTTTTCACGGTGAAGTTGACCAATACTCATACAAATAGGCTCCCATTTTTACATTTATGTATGTTTGGACTAATATTATAAAGCTGAAGAGTTTGTCTGTCTGCTTGAACGCGCTAATCTCAGGAACTACTGGTCCGATTTGAAAAAATATTTCAGTGTAACATAGCCCATTTATCGAGGAAGGCTATATATCATCACGCTAAGACAAATAAGAGCAGAGCAATAATGGAAAATGTGACGCAGACGAAGTTGCGCAGGTCAGCCAGTGTTTGTATATTTTGAAGCGTCTTCAGCGAATATCGTCATCGTGTCGCACGTCTGTCCGACATCGATCGGTAAATAAACGATATTATCAGCTCTGTTCACGTGATTTGCACATTTTGTGACGCGTTCGTGACGTCACAAGGAAGCGGATGGCGTAACAGTAAATTTTACGATGTATTACACAACATATTTCTGCAGTAAAGTCTTGGCTGTTCCAGGCGACGCTTACTTTTGTGTTATGGTTTGTTACAGTAGCTGTATATTTTCGAGAATGTATTACTTTCGCTCCCTTTCATTCCAAATTTTCCTCGTACTACTAAAATAATACTAAATCAGTTTATTATTTCAGACTACATGTATGTATATACAATTAAATAATAAAAAAAAACTCTTAACTAAAACTAACATAATTATGGCATCGAAAAATTCGTCCGCATCGCTAGCCACTGGTAATGAGCCCAAAAGACTGGCAGCATTGCCACGTTTTATGGCAATGCTTATCCTTTGGCCGAGGTAAATGCCAGCCCTTGGGTCACGCGAAGTGTCAACTAAGCGTCTTGACAGATCTTTAAACAAGTTATGAGCACTCGGACACCACGACCCGAGAGTTTCAACCCCAAACGGCTCGAAAATATAATTTCCAACGAGGTTATTATATTTCCGCCGCTTGAGGTTCTCTGCAGCCGCGGCGGCAGCACCAGCACAGCACGAAGAGCTAGGAAGATGGGATGGCGCAAGAGCATCGACGCAGAAAGCGTCCCACACTAAAGGCCTACCCATCTTCTAAGGAAATAACGACATGCCGTCCGGTCTCTTGCCATCGTCACGTGCCAGGACACTGGGTTCTAATACAGTCGGAACGCCGACGGCGACAAGAGCTCGTCGGATGATGTCATTAATGTTCGCGTGCCGCGCTATGCGACCCGCGCTACGGCTGCATTACTGCAGGCTGTGGTGTCCGAGGCTGTTGACAATTAAAAGAATTGAATTTATTTTGGGTATCTACCATAACGTGTAGTTAATTTTCTAGAATATGCATTGTTAATATTGATTTTTTCCTCGTTCAAAACAATGATTATAGACGTAGGAAAATGGCTGCCAGTAAACGCTGGGCAATATTATCCACAATGATAATTATGTGTTTTATTTTTAGGTATAGTTTGCGAAATGACCTAGATGCCTAACTACGGCAAGTGCTAGTCTGATACTTTGCAGAATTCGGGGAGTGCCTTTGCCAGCTGTGTGACAGTTAGGCTGCGTGTTCACCAGAGATGCAAAAGATTTGTTTGCGGATGAATGGAATCGCTTCATTTACCTATCCTCGCTCAGTGCAAGTGTTTTTAAAAAACACAGACCTCGCTAAGCATCCTCGACTATTATCTGGTGGAAACGCAGCCTTAAATATAGGTCGATTTGAAATTAATTAATATTAGGAGATCAAAAAGCGTTGACATGTGCCTAAATTGAATTAATGATGTTTGATAGTATGAATTGTAATACCGTGTTACCCAGTTAATGGGTTGCGGAGGTCTGGTAGGCCGCCGCTCCACATAAAATACTGGTATTCAGCTGAATCCGATTTGACTGGAAGCCGACCCCAATGTAGTTGGGAAAAGGCTAGGCAGATGATGAATGTATGAATTAGGTAATCATTTTCATTCATGTACAACTATTTTCGAATGAGAACTTTTTGGTTGAGTTAACCTTTTGTTTTAAAGATGACCCCTTCCGCTCTAGGCGGGGTGGAAGGGACTGACTCAGACTCTTCGTGACTAAAACCCATCCGTGTTCTTCCTGCCCTTTGCGTTCCAGGGCCGTGGTGACTCTTTTGTAAAACAACTTCCGTAAACATGGATTAAAGTTACTTTACTGTTTTCTTTCTGAAGTAAATCATTGCTGCTATTTTTATTTTAGCCAACACCATAGAAAACACCGTTAATATCGCCAAAGCTTTATTACACCAATATCCATAAGATAGCGAGCTAATCCGAGACATTAACAATGATTTAATACCAACACATCCTCACCTTGAGTCTCCACAGCTTTCCTTGTACGGTCGACCATGACATCAGCAATAAAACCGCCCTTACTGCTACGACATACGGCATTGTGAAACTGTTACCGTTGAGATGCGTTTGCTTGTACGCATATTATGGTTTAATGTTCGTGAAAAATGTTCGGCAGCTGTTATTTTGATGTTGGGCTATTAGAGTGGTTGTATTACATTTGAACATGAGATTTGGACTTCGCCCTTTATGGAAATCCCCTTTATTTATTGGCGTTGTCCTTTGAAATGATCAAGCGTGAATACTTGAAAACGGCGCCCGTCAAAGACTACTATAGTACGTGTATGTTAAGACTTATAAAGACGGAAGAACGATTGTCGGTGTTACCAGCGATTGTAATTTATTTTACCGCTAGGTGTAAAAAAGCCTGTCAATTTCATAAGTAAACTCATGCAAGAAGATTGTTAATATTTCGAGAGTTTTTAAAAAAAGCATAATTTCGTGACAAAGAATTGGAAAAAAACTGGAAGTATTTCTGTAGATGATGATAATTTTTTTTTCCTCGTAAACCTGAAAACTAGAGGTTCTTATAGGAAAGCCCACAGGGATGCAAAAATCAGATAAAGTTAATCTTACATATTTTTTCTTTCCGATTTCAAAAAAAGGAGCAGGTTCTCAATTCGTCGGAATCTTTATATAGGACATAGATTTGCGAACTATGTTACGCCTATAATTTAAAAACTATTTTTTTCCGTTAAAAGCAGAATTAGCCGCAAAATCACAATATAACATAAACCATTATTTATTAATATGGTAGATACTTACCTTGGACAGCTTGGCACAATTTCCTGCGTACCCACATAACATCGGATGGGACGATTTGTTTAATGTTCATGAAAAACGTTCGTCATTTGTCATTGAGGTGTTATTTCGGGCTATTTGTGGAACTGTGGGACTGTTACGTGTTACTGGGAATGTGCTATTATGGGCTATGGGGAAAAGTCTTGGTATAGAGACAGTTTTTAGGGACCGAACGAGAGACTCGCGGCGAGATGACGTTTTTTCACTTAACGAATCGCTGCGATATTATCGCCGTGTGAAGACACGTTCAAAAAGTCATTATAGAAATACGTGGCACAGACGATAATACCGCTATTCTCTCGCTCGTTTAGGCCCCTTACAGCTTTACCTAACTGATTTTTTGCGTTTTTCCAAGTGTGTGGAGTAACGCAAATGAATGTAATAAAACTTTTCACAAAAAAATACAACCCAGTTGGAAATAAAAACAAACACTACAAAGTAAAAAAGAACTTTAATTTTGGAAGTCAGTGTTTTTGTTAGTTTCTTCGCATTTTGACATCGACTTCCGAAATTAAAGAATTTTTCAAATCGGTTCATAAATAACATACGGAGTTATGAGGTAACAAACGGAAAAAAAACAACTGAATTGAGAAACTTCTCCATTTTGGGATGGAAATCCGCCCCTAAGACGACCCACTGACCGAAGTTGGTAAAAAAGTGGCAAAATTATTTTTACCTAAAAATCTGCCTGGCATTTTCCCAATATTGTTGAAGTTGGCTTCCAGACCAATCAGCTGCTGCTAAATGTCAATTTGTATCCTGTTATTTTGGGACATATTTTGCCGTGTTTAATATACAGGTTGACAATAAGTTGTTTAGCTACACAGTAAAATCATAGAATAATAAATCGACTGCGTTTTATTTTGATAAATCCATGGCTAGTTTTTAGTCATAGCCGTGTAAGTGACCCATTAATTCTGTCCTAACTAAAGTTTGTTTGTTTCTATAGATAAAGATAGGTTCCTGAAGACTTTTAGGGTTCCATACCCAAAGGATAACCAACCGTCCGTTCGTCTATTTATCAGCGGACTGTATCTTAAGAACTGTAATTGGTAGACAGTTTAAATTTTCACAGAATGTATTATTTTTTAATTAATTTGAGATGGGTTTGCTCTTCTCAGTCTTGGTCAGTTATGACAGAGACAAAGTCTACGATGGAGCGAGCTTACCCAGAAGGAGCTTGTTTACTCTAACTTTGAAGAGATTAGGGTTGTAAGCATACACGATATTTCTATTGCCACCAAAACAAATTATAGGGGGCTCCCATTCACGAAACATACACGTACAACAACCCACATAGCCGGTTTTTGTCAAAAGTACATTAAGGCGAGCAAGCCTGCCAACAGAAGCTGGTATCAGAATAAATTAAAACGTTTGTAATCAACCTGTGGGTCAACTTCACTCAGCGGACATACAGCGACCTACGCGTTCAATATAATGCACTGAGAGTGATGCTGCGGCTACCGTGGCGGCGGTGTAGTGCGTCAGGGATTTTTTCAGATAATATTATTGATGGTTTTGCCGCGATTATTAGAAAAAGATGTGCATCCCTGATGTCTCGTGTTCGCGGCAGCACCAACAGTATTCTCAGTGTATTCGCAGATCGGTGGGATTCCCCGATGTTGCGGAGGTGGATGTGGCTCTACACCAAAATTTAATTGTATATTTTATGTGTCTGTTACCTACTAACAATAGAATTTTAGTAACAAATTGTTACTAACCCTATGGACTCCAGTCTGAAATAAAATTATTCTATTCCATTCAATTCTATATAAATAACCAAACATTCATATAAATAACTTGACTCTGACAAATGCACAAGATGTGCGAAGCCAAACACCACTGCGAAGAAAAAAAATAACATTAATACACCTCAACGCTCAAAGAATCCACACCAATAAACCATAAACATCAACCCAACCAACACAGATAATTTCGCAAAGGTTTTCCCCCCAGCTGAAAACGTTAGCAATGGAATAGCAGGCACTATGCGTCCCGAGGGCTCTCAGCCATTACGACTAGCATTCAGATTAGATTTATAAACGCCAGTGAAAACGACGTGTGAAATGTTGGCGAAATATGGGCTTTGACGCTGTTTAGTCGTGTTCGGCGTGTGAAAATGGGTGAAAAAAATCGCGGTTTTTGAGAGTTTTTTTCTGACTGACATATATAATACCTTTGAGGTGTCAAAAAAGTGGCATTTTAGGTAGATCCATTATTCATTTTAAAATAATTTATTTATTTTATCTGACAACGTTATGTTATTTGAAAAAAAAAAGTTTTATCTGCGTGATAAATTAACTTATACCAAAAACAATAAAAAAAGACATAATATGAACGACAACGACTCTTGACGCTAGTCTTGGTCAGAGATGAGGATGAGGAGCGAGCTTACCCAGAAGGAGCGTGTTCACTATAACTTCGAAGAGATACCGGAATATTGCCCTTATGTTGTATGTATCTATACTCTATGGTTATTAAATAAAGCTAAAAAAATTGTCTGTCTGTCTGGTTAAACGTGCTTATGTCAGGAACTACTTAAATCAAATCAAAGCATATATTCCAAATAAACCATTTACAGGCACTTTTGATTTGTTCAGGTCGGTCAGTCAAAAACATGGTACTTAGATCTCTATGGAGAAGAACGTGCAAGAAACTCCACGGACACTTTTAAATCACGTGCATAAAAAAAATCGAAATATAAATTGAAAATGTTGGTTTTTATTATTGCATCTGCTGAAAATCATTCTGAAAATAAACAGCAAAATAATGTATAGAATTCAAAAGAATCTTAAAAATTTGAAGTGTCTTGATCGCTTCTGGTTCTCAAGTCTCACAGAAACCAATTGAAGAGAGCTTCAAATGGTCTTTGTGAGAACTTTTGAAATCAAAGGCGAGACTCGAATGGGGTCCCGATTGTGACAGCGCTTTCAAACAAGTTCCGAGTACAATATTTTTATTTTTTTCTAATATTTCTTTATGGGAATCTTTTATAGGTTTTTTTTTCCTACTATAAGTACTAGAGTCATTTTCAGTCTATTTAACCAAATACCGCTGCAATGCTTTTTCAGCGAGATTCCGGCAATAACGTGTTTCTCACCGTTTCAATGACGCGGCTGTAGGGTTTTAGTGTTACAGTTCTTAAAATATAAACCTTGGATTTTTTTAAATTTTTAAAATTTGATGAATTCAAATATGGGTTTTACAAAAAACTTTAGACCTTAGCGATGCTTTATCAGCGAGATATCGGCGATAACGTGTTTCTCACCATTTTGATGGTGCAGCCATGGTCTTACAGCTCCTAAAATATAAACCTAGGACTTTTTACCATTAGACGGGGCCCATTAGGTTCAGTGCCTGACAGGGTTGCGGATTTTGTTTGAAAGAGTTACCGCGGCCCTGGAACGCAAAGGGCACTAGAAGGAACATGAATAGGTTTTAGTCAGTAAGAGTCTGATCCTCCCTTCTACTCCATTCGCCCAGAGCATGAGGAGTCATTTGATTATTACCTATCGCTAAAAAAAAAAACAAAAAAAGTGAAGATTTTTTGCTCCATTTTTACAAGTTTCTCACAAATGCAATTTTTTATTATATTTACCAAAATTTCAGGTCTCAGTAACACATCGTTTTAAAGATCTCTGAGTCAGTTCAATGGCATGGCATACATTTTTAACCATTACTTTGAGTTATGGTATTGGAAATCAACTTTTACAATTTAATCAAAATCATGGTATACCTAGTGTTTTTTTAGTAAGCCGTGGCTTCGCGGTTTAAACCCGCACTCAATATTCCGCAACTCCCCACTTGATTTACACAGCCCAGTTACTAGCATAAACAATAGTTTATGGCAAGAATGATGATTGAGGAAGTGAGGAGTCACGTAAAGGATAGTCACCCATCCACGGACCGACCTAGGCAAGAGTTGCTTAACTTTTAAGACCGACCTGAGTGGCTGTTACTTCTTAAGTCATGAGCTCTCTTCAAATGTTACTTGATTAGGTTATATAAAATCCCTAGGTTTTGCTGTAAGCCAAATACTTGAGTTCACGCCTGTAGGTATTCCTCCTGGGGGTAAACACAATGGTATAGTAACTTTTTTTCATATATTTATTTATCAAAAAAAAATGTTACAAATTGTACAGTATTTTTTTTTTATTATTTATTGTACACGTACTACAGTGTAGTATTTTTAACCCAAAGGTTGACTACTACTATTCAAGTCCACCCATGTACCACTATAATTGTGCATAAAGTGTAAATAAATAATTGAAATTTTGATATTTGCAAAAGATAAAAAAATAGCAATTGCGCCTGAGCTAGGCCGAGCCTGTATTTCAGGATGCAGTTCACTTTTCAGAAATTGATGACCAGTCGTAACAGTACAGTTAGGTTTTACGTATTTATATATCAGTTTGAAAAAATAAAATATAACCAGATAACATATAATAGCACTAGCTGTCCCGCGCAACTTCGTCTGCGTCACATTTTCCGCTCCTAAATAATATTGCAACAAAAAATTGAGATTTAAACTATCCTATCTCTCAAGTTGGATCGAACTGCACATGGTGTGCGAATTTTATTATAATCGGTTAAGTGGTTTAGGAGTCCATTGAGGACAAACATTGTGACACGAGATTTATATATATCAAGATATATAGCGTCAGTATTGTGTGAGTGTTGTGCGGGAGTTGTGTGCTTGCGTTGTTGTGTGTTTGCGGGTATAGTTTTAAGTCAATTCTTTAAGAGGGCTTTCACATTTTTTCTTGAATTTTAGCGTTTTATTCGAATTTTGATGTGTGATTTTGCTTTAGATATAGCCTTAAAAAAAAAAAAAATGCCTAAGACAGTTTTGTCAAAGCGCTCTTACAAAATCGAATTGCTCAGGTTGACTAAAGTTGAATACCGCGCGTCACAAGATTATATTGATTTTCGACAATTATTTAAAAATATTTACTTTACTTTTAATTAGACCAATTTTTTTTTCAAGCAATATAGCAATGCCACCTTAATTATTACATACTAGCTTCTGCCAGCGGCTTCGCCCGCGTGATCCCTAGGGAACATATTCCCGGGATGAAAAGTAGCTTATGTGCTATTCCAGACTATAATCTATCTTTGTTCTAAATTTCATTAAGATCCGTTAAGCCGTTCTGGCGTGATTGAGTAACAAACAACCACACTTTCACATTTATAATATTACTCGTTTGGTGTAAAGCGAAATTATAACCATCTTCCCCTCGACATTATAATTATTAAAGGATATTGCAAACTGTCGTAAGCCGTTTTCCGAAGCTACTCGCTAGCCTCTAGGCGCCAAGCTAGCCGCCTGCCTGTGCGTTCGGGACCACAAAAATAATCCTTATAGCATGATTCAGTATTCACGCGCGATGGCTTATTATTAGCGTTTTTCATGTATAACTTTGGTGTTTCTATACCGATTTCTATGATTATTTTTTTATGGAATAGTTAATAATGTTAAGTTTTATTAATGTTAATTAGGGACGACTGAGAGTTTTATAAACGTAAGAGTAGACAAATACAATCAGAAAGCTTCGAACTGCTAAGCTATCGGGAGTTACACGTGTTATTGTTCGTCAATCATAAAAGATAGAGATATGCTGTCGTTGGAAATTTTTTATATAATTTTAAGGAGAACATTTCCGTCATACATGATTTCTGTGTAGCTTTCACCATTAAGGTTGCACACGTGACGGAAGCTTAAAAAATGGAGTAACTTCTCCCGTTTTCCCAACATTTCCCTTCACTGCTCTGCTCCTATTGATTGTAGCGTGATAAAAAGTATACTATAACCTGCTCAGGAGTATGAATAATAATTGTACCAAGTTTCATTAAAATCCGTCGAGTAGTTTTTGTTTCTATAACGGTTATACAGACAGACAGACAGACAGACAGACAGACAGACAGACAGACAAAAATTGTACTGATTGCATTTTTGGCATCAGTATCGATCCCTAATCACCCCTGATAGTTATTTTGGAAATATATTTCATGTACAGAATTGACCTCTCTACAGATTTATTATAAGTATAGAAGATAGATAGATAGATAGAAGATTTTTTATTTGAAATTTGATTATAATTTCATAGATAAAAATTATAGTTTCGTACGGAAAATTGTCAATAACTCTCAGTTTTACAGAATTATTTTTGGTGTATTACATAATAAATTGATTTGAACATTCCAAAGTAGTAGATACAGTTGTACCGTGGACATTTTTATAAATGACTAGCTGTACCCCGCGGCTTCGCTCCCGTCAACTGGCTACCTGTCTACCTACCTAACTACCCCGCTACTCTCTTACTCTTACTCACGGACAATTTGTATTTGACTAATGTCAATATTTATACGATACAAACGTCACTCAATTGTTTTGCCTTCCCGAAACCTCTCCACTAACACTTAAACTTTATGGAATGGTTTTAAAGTTCAAATTGACTTTAAAGTATTATTACGAATCTTTTGTATGGGAGTATAAAAAAGTGTTGTTTTTAGTCTTTTTCAGGCAATTTTTATATTTTTTCTCTCCGTAAGAACCATCCTCGTACTTCAAGGAATATTCTAAAAAAAGGATTGGCCAAATTGGTCCAGGCGTTGTTGAGCTATGCGCTTACCAACACATTTAGCGATTCATTTTTATATTATAGATTAAATTATAATATCTTCGGTGTACCAAGGTATCAAAAGATTCCCTAAAGCAACGTTTTGTGAAACATCCTTTGCGGAGTCAAGGATTTTACTGATGTACGTGAATTGAAATATTTATTTAGAACACTCCCAAGATAAATGATCAAACTATCTTAGGCATATTTTTGTTTTTTTTTTTTAAGGCTATATCTAAAGCAAAATCACACATCAAACCTCGAATAAAACGCTAAAATTCAAGAAAAAATGTGAAAGCCCCCTTAAGAAGGTCTTCTGTGGTTTTATAGTCACATGTAAGGACAACTTTTAGAGAACTAGTTTTTACAGTGGCTCCGGCTGAAAAGACTGACCCGTAAGGCTGCGAAGAATCGCTTTATTTACCGGGGCTAGGTATAGGATTAAGCGGTTCTATGGGTTCTAAATAAATACATCCCTCGCTACGCATCCTCATCGAGTCGAAGCTTCAAAGTCTTGAGCATCGACGCCGAGTTGCTAGCCTGTCGGTTTTCTACCGGTTGCATTTTGGGGAATGTGCAACGGAATTGCATAATTTAATTCCGTCAAGCCCGTTCCATCATCGAATCACCGGTACATGGTGGACATCCCACCCACACGCACAAAACGTTTTGGGAACACATTCATAGTGCGTACAGCAAAGGAGTGGAATTCCCTGCCGGAGTCTGTGTTTCCTGATAGCGACAACATGGGAGTCTTTAATTCAAGAGTGAATAGGTTATTTCTAGACAAGCGTGCTCCATCTTAGACCGCATCATCGCTTACCATCAGGTTGGTCAAACGCGTGCCTATCAAAATTAAAAAAAAAAAAAACTAAAATCCTCGTACATCTCTTGTGGCATCGCAGCCTAATAGCAAAACATAAAATTTTGTAGAAAATGAAAAGCATAACTTTTGTTTAAGCACAAAATAGGCTATATAGATAGATACTTACTTAGTTTATTACTCGACGAAATAGAGTTGAATATACATTTAAATCTCCATTTTCTTTAATACTGCGAATATAAACACTACAATGGTGTACTTGATAGTTCTTTCAACGCTTAAGTTGGCTCGTAAACCTCAGTGGAGTCTTTATAGCGGGGGTTGATAACTTTATTTATTTTCTTCCCCTTTTACTTTAAATTGAAACATTTTACTGCGGAGTCCTAAGAATTGAATTTCTAAGAATTATGATATAGCGTCACTGATGTTGTAATTGTGACGTTAAATAATGAATTGGAGGGTTAATGGCTAAAAAGGCCAATTTAGGAGAATCATATGATCATATGATGACGGCACGGTTGGCGCAGTGGTGAGCGATCGACTGCTGCGCCGCGTGTCGTGGGTTCGATTCCCACACGGAACAAATATTTGTATGGCCTACAGATAGTTGTTCCGGGTCTGGCTGTTTGTGTATGTGACTTTGTATGTTTGTAAACGCACCCACGATACAAGAGAAATTCCTAGTGCGGGGGCAACGTTTGTTTTTAAAAAAAGTATATTAGAATCATAATATTAATCACACAATGATCTGTAAAATTTCGTTTTCATCTTTATCACTAACGCGTTAGGTTCAAGGTTAATTGGGAAAATTTGACAGTGACGGGTCGCGTGATGTGCTTTCTGATTCTGCTAAAGTGGCCTTTTTACACCCGCTAGTTAAATTGTATTGTAATTGAGGTATGTAATTGTAACGAATTGGTTAAATAGTAACAGCAGCATGGGTAGAACTTCAAGGTTAAACTACGCTTGCTGAGGTCAGTGACTGGATGGATAACCAACCATTACATACCTAAATGCCTCCGTACCTCAGAAAGCATGTTAAACTACAGGTGCCAGCTGTCATTTGACTGTCGTTATTGGTAGTCAGAAGCCAGAAGGCCTAACACCAGTCTGGCCAAGGAGAATCGAATTGCACAATTACTTGGCAGTGGAGGTCAAAGAAGAGCGACTGCCTCTGCGAAATAAAATACTGGTATTCAATTCTGAAGGCCAATTCTACTAAGTTTTAAACAACTTTCGCATCTCCAATTGCAATCTGTCAAAAATTTTTGAAAATTAAGGCTTTTTTGACAGTTTGCGATTGACAGGCGAATGCGATGCAAATGTGAAAATTAGTTGAGTTGGCACTCTGGTTAAATTGACCTATCCTAACATAGTTGAGAAAGGCTAGGCAGATGGATATGTGATGATTATTTTCATTCAGCCTTAATTTTGAGTAATAATCTAACTCAGTAAACATAACATAAGGCCTTTAAATAAGGCCTTTGCTAGTGACAGCGTCCCGTTTCCGGAAAAACGAAGCCATTTTTAGGGTTCCGTACCTCAAAAGGTAAAAACGGAACCCTTATAGGATCACTTTGTTGTCCGTCTGTCTGTCTGTCTGTCTGTCTGTCTGTCTGTCAAGACCTTTTTTCTCAGGAACGCGTGGAGGTATCAAGCTGAAATTCATATCAAATACTCAAGTCTATGGTCTCTTGGAGCTGTGAAAAAATCAAACTTCTAAGTCAACGCGATCAAAAGATACTCCCGTTTATGCCGCAAATTTTCGACACTCGCAAGGGAATCAAAACCTACAGGGTACTTCCCGTGAACTCAGAATCTTGAAATTTGGTACGAAGCAACGTCTTATAACACAGATAAAGGAAAAATTGCGAAAAGCATAAATTTTTAGTTACATCATATAATAAAAATATTTTTAATAATTTTAAACTTATTACCCCTTTACTCATGAACGCGTAGTGGTATTATATTGAAATTCTTAACAAATACTCAAGTCTATAATATCTTTAAGCTGTAACAAAATCAAACTTCTACGTCAACGCAATCAAAAGATACAGCAATTAAAGCCGCATATTTTGAAACTCGCAACTACTCGCAAGGGAATCAAAACCTAAAGGATACTTCCAGACGACCTGGAATCTTGAAATTTGGCATGAAGCAACGTTATAAAGTACACATATAGGAAAAATTCCGAAAATCTTAAATTTTTAGTTACATCACATAGTATATTTTTTTTAATAATCATAAACTTACTAGCTGACCCAGCAAACGTTGTTCAGCGATTAAAAAAAAAAAAACAGATGTTGGCCGATTCTCAGACCTACCCGATATGCACACAAAATTTCATGCAAATCGGTTCAGCCGTTTCGGAGGAGTTTGGAAACAAACACCGCAACACGAGAATTTTATATATTAGACTTGCTGACCCAGCAAACGTTGTTATGCGATTAACAAAAAAAAATAAAAAAATAGATTTTGGCCGATTCTCAGACCTACCCGATATGTACACAAAATTTCATGCAAATTTTGCAACCTTAGCCAATCTAAACCGAGATTGATCCAAATTGTGCCTATTTCTAGTATTAAAATTATGTCTATCACTTCTCTTCTTAAAGAGATGAAGATTTTTCCGAACATACATAATGTTTTCATATATGTATTGACAAGGTACCGTCAGCTTTCCACATTGTTATGTTATGGATTTCATTTAGCAATAAAAATACCATAACTTTTACTTATATACCTACAGGTTTGTACGGAACCCTCGGTGCGCGAGTCTGACTCGCACTTGGCCGGTTTTTGAGTATTTCTCTACTTTATTGCTATTCGCATTTAGCGTTTCCAAACGCCTTTTATAATGCATGCAGCAAAGGAGTGGAAGCCTCTACTTGCTTCCGTGTTTCCGTACACATTCAACCATGAACAGGTTTCTTCTGGGTAAGCTCGTTCCATCGTAGGTTTCGTCTCTGTCACCACTGACCTAGATTAGACTCAAGAGCAAAACCATCTCAAATATTAAAAAAAACATAAACCCGCTTTGTGGCAACTCCTTTTTTGACCGACTTTCCAAAAAGGAGTAGGTTCTCAATTCGGTTGTTTTTGTTTTTTTTTTATTTTTTTTTAAGTTTGTTACCTCGTAAGTCCAACAATTATGATCCGATTTGAAACATTCTTGTTTTGTCTGAAAGATTGCAGATTGGTCCCATTCAAATCTTATCAAAATCGGTGACGAACTTTGGATTTTAAATCGAAATAGCTGGAAGTCGTCTACTTGGATGATGGTTTTATGTCATCCAAGTAATCGAAATTGCGTATTTTGCTGTGGTGTTTTTAGGTATGGGGTACCACTAAAAAAAGAAAAATAAAAAAACTTTTTACAAAAAATACAACCAAAATCCAAAAAAAAACAACAAAGTAAAAAATAACATTAATTTCGGAAGTCGGTGTCAAAATACGAAGAAACTAACAAAAAACCGACTGCCGAAATAAGAGTTATTTTTTACTTTGTAGTGTTTTATTTTTTACTATAATATTAGTTTAGATATAGTTGAGATGAAACCCCCCTTCAAAGCACAACATCAAACTGTTCACCCAAATATAAACAGACTCAATATCCTGAATCCATTACATTCAATGTATATCAGATGCATCGTTAACAAGGTCCATGTGTACATAACTCGGTAGGTACATAACGATCTCGTCTATGTACGTAGTTAAACTAGAAACTGGGGAGAATGCAGGCAGGCTATCATTAACTTTAGTTATTGGTAGTCATATTTGAAGACGAGGAATCAATATTATAACACGGTATAATTCCCTGCCGGAGTCTGTATTTCCTGATAGCTACAACTTGGGAGTCTTTATGTCACGAGTGACAACGTGTCGACCAAATTATCGCTTACCATCAGGTGAGATAGTGGTAAAACGCGTGCCTATCAAGAGTATAAAAATAAAGTATTGACAGAGATAGTACCAGTGACCATTTTTAGGGTTCCGAACAATAAACGGTACCCTTATAGGAATACTCGGGTGTCTGTCTGTCTGTCCGTCTGCCACAGCCAAGTTTCTCCGGATCTAAAGAAAGAAAGAAAGAAAAGAAAGAAAGAATATTTATTTAGTACATACATAAAACACGCACGGTACATGGTAAAACTTAAAAATAATAAAAAATGGTAGGTATGCTAAACTAAGTGCGTGTTTCAGGGCTGCACTAAAAAGGTCCATTTCAGCGATATGTCAGACAAACTGATGCTGTCTGACGCTGGTTTTCTAATGAACCTTTCAAAAGGACGAGTGAGATCTACTGGATTGATTTTGTTGAAATTTGGTATGCATAATAAATTTTTGTGACCCAAATACGGACGCGTTACGTAAATAAATGATTTTTAGTAATGTGGTCAAAACAAAAAAATAAAATAAGTTTACAAACTCTTTCGTGTGACATATCAAATGTAACGGCCCATGTGAGGGTTTTATCGTTTCATAATATTTTAGAATTAATTTTGAAGTAATTCAAGAAACTAGACCAAAAATTACCATTACCCCACCCTGTCTCCAAAACTACTGAGCCTAAAATTTAAAAAAAAACGCAGAACAATTATTATACACCGTGTTTGTTTTGATATCTTATAACTCTTAAGTTATCAATGAGACCATGTCAAAGAATCACCTGGCACATTAATACTTATCAACAATTTTTTAACTGCGTCCGTAGTCAATTGGTTTAGGCGTTTGCTTATAACGGCAAGTGTTAATACTAAACTTAGCAGAGTCAGCTGTGACAGAAAACTTTATAATAATTAGATACACATTTGGATAGTCTATTATACTATGTGTTTTTTAAAGGATTTCTAGGACTTTTTGTATCACTTTCACCTAATTATATACCTAATAGTTATAGTTAGGGGATTTCAAAAGGGACGCGTTATATTATAATACCTGTACATCTCTAAGTAACAGTTATTTACAATGGCAGTTTATCGTCATTCATCATCTGCCTAGCTTTTTCCCAACTATATTGGGGTCGGCTACCAGTCGAACGGGATTCAGCTGAATACCAGTATTTTAAGTGAAGCAGCTGCCTACTAGACCTCCACAACCCGTTAACTGGGGGCACGGTTCTCCTTGGCAAGACTGATGTCAGGTTTTCTGGCTTCTGACTATCTGTAACGACTGCCAAATATCTAAATGACAGTAGGGTCCAACAGCTTAACGTGCTTTCGAGGTACGGAGGAAACTCGGTATGTTAAGATGGTCACCCATCCACAGACCAACCTCGGCAAGTGTTGCTTAACCTTGAAGATTAATCTATGCAGCTGTTATTATTTAGCCACAAGCTCCTCAGCAGTTTATCGTCATTAATTATCTCATATTTTATCGTCAGTAATCTGTGTTCACACCTTACTCAGTCTTATTAGTATCCATAAATAAAAACACAAGGGATAGAGAAGTTTATCCCGGTATAAATGTGGGGATAAACACAAACTAAGAGTAATAACAGGGCGGGATTAAGACGTAAAAAATGACGCTCAAAGACGAGATGCAATGCATCAGGCTTATTTGCGCGACATACGGGTGAGTGGTGTGAGGGAGCCTTTTGGGTATTTTTGTTTAGTGTCTTTGATATTAATCGTTTTGGCAAGTAAATTTTGAACAGGACCGGTTTTTGTGGCGACAGATGGTGAGGCCTATATACAGCAGTAGACGTCTTTCGACTGATATGATGATGAAGTAAATATTACACGGATGAGCTACCTAGTCGCAAAAATATAACACGGATAAGCTAACTACCCGCAAAAATATTACACGGATGAGCTACTTAGTCAAATAAATATTACACGGATGAGCTACCTAGTCGCAAAAATATTACACGGATGAGCTACCTAGTCGCAAAAATATTACACGGATGAGCTACTTAGTCGAAAAAATATTAGACGGATGAGCTACCTAGCCTACCAAAAAAAGCTCAAACTGCTTTTCCAATTTCATCACAAACTCAGCCGAAAGACATTCACAACTAGGGGTCTAAAAAGGCCACTTTAGCAGAATCAAAAAGCACATCACGATACCCGTCACTGTCAAATTATCCCAATCAACATCAAGCCTAATGCGTTAGCGTTAAAGATGAAAATTAAATTTGACAGATTTTTGCGTACCTATATATTCTGATTCTGCTAAAGTGGCCTTTTTAAACCCCCTGGCCAAAAACTTTTTTCAAGCGACACCAGAAGCTTTAGACATATTACAATCGCAGATACGCAGTCGCCAATAATCTACCATCCGTGCTTCGAGCGATTGCGGTGACCTAAAGCTAGTAAAACTTAATTTTAAAAAACAGTTGTTGACAAAAAAGGGTAATGAGGCTACAGACAAAGCCAACAAACTGCTTTGCAGTTTGGCAGAGGTGATGATTACATTTGTTAAATGTATTTCCGTGAATAAACATTTTGTTTTTATTTTTCTTTCGCTATTGCTATTACTTATACTATACACTTTTGACAGACGCTTTCGCCTCGCTGCCTCTAACAAAATTCATTTATCTAAAACCTCTCAACGTCATTAAAACTCAACTTTCTTATGTCATTTGAACAAGAATCACAAATTAATTTGAGTATTTACCATCTACAAATTAAAGAAATGAGATTTTAAACCGTGTAGCGAATGTCTTAAAAGTAAAACGATGCTTGACATTTTTACTACCAGTGTGCAGCTTCTTAATTTACAAAGGGATTAAGACGAGAAAGCAAAACATTTTCAAGGTGGCTATTTGTGCAGTTATTAACACCAACTTACAGTACAAGGTACATAGTGGATTAAACTGGGAACTGGGTTTGTTTGTAGGAAACTAAATTACTTAATTTAATTTGTTGTCTTTTTGTTTGTTCTGAATAAATATAACGTTAAAATTTAATAGTCCTTTTTTATAGTAAAAGAAAAACAGTCATTTATCCCTCGGTAGTCCAGGAAAGGTCTGTTAGACTCACCCTGTTACTTAAACCATTGTTTTTGATTAAAATATGATGTTTCTGTACCTTCACATTAGTAGCTGAACCACCAAACGAAACCTAATGGCCTATATTTTAGTCCGGTATCAGCTGGTTAGTATGGTAGATTTGTTTTGGGGATGGGAAATCAATCATCAAATGACTTCTCCCGCTTTGGGCAGAGCGGGAAGGAATAATGTCAGACTTTTACTGACGAAAATCCATCCATGTCATTGCCCTTTGTGTTCCGGAGCCGCGGTATCTCTTTCGAATAGTCCCGCAACTCCGGCAGATGTAGGCCCCTTCGGGCCCCTCTGTGTGCTGACTCTCTTTGAGGCGCGCGGGGAACACGAACGCGCCGTCGACACGGCCTGTCGTCATAAGACGAACGGACGGCGAGCTATTCATAGCACACCGTCCACAGGCCCGCACCCAGTATTTACCCCTAGTAAAGACATACATATGTGTTTAGATACCACCAGTTACCACAACTGGTACTTATAAATATTTTTTATTTTTTTTTAGGGATGGAAAATCATCCAATGACTCCTCCCGCTCTGGGTGTAGCCGGAGGGAGTGTCAGACTTCTACTGACTAAAAAATATAATAAGAATCATTCTAAATTCGGGTCTGACAGACCCACCAGGCATTCATCGGCTACCTGCAACCCTGACCAGCCTTCCAACGCTGCGTCTTCCGGTACGCGTTCGCTACTCCAGAACTTTTCGGCCCCATCGACCATCTGTTCTGCGAGCAATGTGCCCTGTCCACTGCCACTTCAGTTTGGAGATCCTTCGTACTGTGACGGTCACCTTGGTTATTTTAAAACATAAGAATAAAATAGACACTAGAAAACATATTGTGCGTAGAGCTGAAAATTCCCTGCCGCAGCCAGTTTCCGTTGCCTGTTGCAGTGTTTCCTGCTTGCTACAACCTTTTTTTTTTTACTGTTGATAGGTATACGTTTGACCACTATCTCACCTGGTGTTAAGCGATGATGCGGTCTAAAATGGAGCATGATTGCTTTGCTTATTATTATTGATATTGTTGTGCTTAGAATATTCCTACGATATGAAAAAATATTTTAACTGTTAGCGTTTGTTTAATAACCTCAAAAAACACTTTTAATACTTCTTCATTATTGCTTTTCCTCTTAAATACTCGTCACATGTAAGGTTGTCCCAAAAATACTACACAAACCCGCAACCTTCCTTTCAATCCCCCATTCAGTCACGCTTTCATCCTGACTTTCCATTTTTGTTACTAACGCATTTCCAAATCCGGACGTTTTGAAAGTCGGACGAACCAGGACGGTTAAATCCGGACAGATGGCGAGCCCGACTTTAGACTCCGGGGTGAATTTCGAGAGCACATGTGATTTAGTTCGTGCGAATTTCGCAGTGGGATTTATCCTGGTGCAATTACAGTTGGAGTATTTAGATATGGTTTAGTTTACGCTGATTTCTGTGTGAATGAAGTGGAATTATTTCATACGTATTCTGATTTGGTTTTTGTTTTAATTGGTCTAGGATTTGCGGACTCAGAATTTGATTTTCATTACGACTGTACCAAACGTTGTTGTTGATATTGGGAGATTGTTTGGCTAGAATGCATCGGCACCGTGGTTTGACGACATCTCAAAACTCAAATGATTTTTCATGTTTATTTATTTGATATGGGTTTGCTCTTGACTATAGTTTAGGTCAAAAATGACAGAGACAAAGTCTACGATTGAGCAAGCTGGAGTATATGATGGTGTATAGAAAAAAAAATGCTGAAGTGAGCCTAAATAATTGAAGAAAACAAAAACAGTAACATGATTATATTCATAGTATTACAGAATACTTTCATGAAAATTAAACAAACGACATTGCAAAATTCGTGTTAATTTTTCTTTAAAAATTGCAAAATTACATCAATACGTTAAAACAAATGCATTGTTTATACTTATTTATGAAAAACGCTATTATGCACCAGCTAATAGGGCAACTAATGATGTACTTCAAAATTAAAACTATACAGGACGTATTCAAACATGCAAAGCCGTCGCTGTAAGCCGATTTGCTAGCAGCTATGTACATGCTAATTCAGCTAGTTGTGTTGCAAATGCATTCGCAAATCAACTATTCTGGTACTTGAACATAATGCAGTTACGTTTGTCTGAAATTGTGTATCACAATTTGTGGAGTTATGTACTTCATTAGACTCTTATTTGAAAAAGGGATGTATAGTATACAAATGAGAAAACTAAAAATGGCAATGCATTCCACGACAATTCTCTTACAGTCCAAGCCACTCGTATATGGAATGCATTGCCTGTATCGATTAAACGCGCCCAATCGCTGCCTGTTTTAAAAAAAACTTTGTTAATCAATCAATCAATCAATCAATCATTTATTTGTAAAACATAGGTAAAGTTACAGACGGTATGGAGTTAAAATATGTGCACTATGTTTTGCCAGTAGATGGCGTACAAAATGAACAAAAAAAAAGGCAAATAAAATCAATCTGGCATGTCAATAAATAACATTTACAAATATTAATAATAATGTCAGGTGTACAGCAGATAAAAATAAAGTGGCATGTCAACAGATTTACTAGAATAAAAAATAATAGTAATTGAATTTAAAAATATGTCAGATTTACAATGTCAGATAGATAAATTTCAAATTTAATCAATAAATGATATTATGGGAGCTTAATTAGCAAGCCAGAATCGTCATACCTCTGTTCATCAGTAATAAACTCAGTTATGGAGTAGTAGCATCTATCTATTAGAAATGCAAACAAAGACCTTTTAAAGGATCCCAGACAATCTTTATTTCTAATCGCTGCTGGTATACTATTATATATTTTTGGGGCCATACCTAGGATACTTTTGCTGAAAAATGCGGTTTTATGAGAAGCAACATGAATGGTATTCGGATAACGGCAAGAACGTAGTTTTTCAAACAAATGCAGGTTACAGCGAACAAATACTCCCATTTCGTAAATGTACATAGACGGTAAGGTGAGCAAACTAAGTTCCTTAAATAATGGTTTACAACTATCAGTTGACTGTAATTTGGTAAACGATCGTAAGCATTTTTTCTGAGCTTTAAAAGCAATATCTCTGTCGGTAGAATTGCCCCAGAAAATTATTCCGTACCTAATGCTAGAAGCCACATAAGCATTATAAGCTATTTTTACTGTGATTCGGTTAACTGTTTTTGAAAGTTTGTACAAAGCATACGCAAATTGACTAAGCTTCTTTGACAAAGCGTCGATATGGTTTTTCCAAGTCAGATGACTATCTATATAAAGACCCAGAAATTTTGTCATGTTAATTTCAGAGATTGTTACGTTACCATATTTAATATTCAAATTCGGTTTATTTGCTCTTTGGTTAAATGTCATTATTTTAGTTTTGTTAAGATTTATTTTTAGATTATTACTAACTAACCAATTAACCATATTTTTAAGATCATCATTTATGTCATTTTCGAGAATATCAATGTCATTATTAGAGAATAAAATAGTGCTGTCATCAGCAAATAAGACCATCTGATGCTTACTGACCCTAGGCATATCATTGACGTAAATGTTAAATAATGGAGGGCCAAGAATGCTACCTTGAGGAACGCCATAAGTAGTTTTTCTAGGACCTGACATGTATGTTCTTTCAACTTTCGAGCTCGGACATAGCCTAACAAGCGCTGTCATTTGAGAGCGATTCGAGAGATAAGATCGAAACAGGTTTAATGCAGTTCCTCTAATCCCATAACGCTCTAATTTGTTTAGCAATACATCATGATCTACATGATCGAAGGCTTTAGACATATCCATAAACAAGGCCGCCACTGGAGTCCTAGCGTCAACACTAGAAACGATTTTCTTGATGACGTCATAAATCGCCATATATAGGGATTTACCCTTTCTAAATCCAAATTGTTCTTTGGTTATGATATCATGCTTTTCAAAAAACGACGATAGGCTATTGTATAAAACCTTTTCTATAATTTTGGAAAAAATTGGAATAAGTGCTATCGGTCTATAATTACCCATTATACATTTATCTTCTTTTTTATGAATAGGTTTAATAACAGTAATTTTTAATTTATCCGGGAAATGGCCATATTCAATGCAAAGATTAATGATATAACTCAGAGGAGGTCCTATTAATGGCGCCACATGTTTAACCACTTTTGTACTGATGCCATCATATCCATGGCTATTGGTATTATTTAAAGAGCTAATAATATCTGCTATATCTGCTGGTACTGTAGGAGGAATGAATATCGAGCTACAATTTGTCTCAATATATTTATAGGAAGGAGTAGCATTATGCGGTTTAATTTCGTCTATAAAATAGTTATTAAAAGCTTGTGCAATTAGTTGAGGTTCATATATTTTATTATCATTTATTTTTAGATATTCAGGTATATTTTCTCTGGGATAGTTAATCTTATTTTTATTGATAATGTTCCAAGTCGCTTTAGATTTATTCCTGGCTGAATTTATGTGAAAGTCATTCTGAGATTTTTGGGTCAATGTGATTATTTTCTTTAAACGAGCAGTATATTGCTTTAGTAAAAGTTTATTTTTGGAAGTAGGAGCTCGCCTGCATTGCCATAACATTTCTCTTTTGCGCTTACTACTGAGCCTGATTCCCTTGGAAACCCATTTTGATTTTTTATGCAGTGTAATTCTTACTTTTCTTAAAGGGAAGCAGAGTTCATAAAAAAGTATAAATAAGTCATAGAAACAGTTAAATGCTTCTTCAGGATTGTCGTTTAGATAGACTTCACTAAAACTAAGATTATGAAGAGAATCAAAAAATTTATTTAAATTTTCTTGGCAATAGTCGCGCTTTTGAGCATGCCAGTGTTTAATGCAACATGTTTTTTTCACAGGGCATTTGATCACTTGGGCAGTATGATCAGATAACGCAAGATCAAGTACTGTACGTTTACTACCTCTGATATTATGGACGATATTGTCTATGCATTTACCACTCGCTAATCGTGTAGGCTGATGAATTCCAATTTTTAAGTTGTAGTTTAAAAGGAGTGTTTGAAAAGTATTAGATGGTTTTGATTGTGTCAAAGTGTCTATATTAAAATCACCACATATAACCACCTTTTTCGAACCACCGAGGCTACACATTCGTAAAATACCATTCAAGTTAGCAAAAAATTGTTCTAAACAGTCATTTTTAAGTTTGGGTGGTCTGTAGATGCAAATCACTATTAAATTATGTATCATTAATTCTATTGCACAGCATTCAAGGACGTTAGCTACATTGAATTTACTTAAATCAATGATTTTATATTCATGCATACGACTTACAAGGATGCAAGAACCACCACGCCTAGTATTCCGCATTGAAAACGTGGCTACTTCATAGTTAAGGATAGATAGATGGAACTGATCTCCATTCAACATATTGTGTTCAGTGATACATACTAAGTCCATATTTTGTCCCTTGTCCCATAATTCTTCTAAGTGGAGAGTAAGAAGATCCGACTTACCAATTAAGCCATTAATATTTTGATGAAAGATATTAATGTATTTATATACGAAAAAAATTGCTACTACCAGCTTTAGGCACTTTGTCCATACACATGGGCAAGTCGGAGTTACAAATATTGCTATCAAAATTGTCATTAGTTTGAACGGATTTATCACAGGCATTAATAACAACGTCGCCAGGTAAGTCAAAAGTTTGAGTTGATTGGTCAGTTTTTATCTTATTGAGAATGCGATTTTGCTCGATATATGTCACAAATTTAGTTTTGAAGTCAATATGTAATATTTCTTTCAGTAAATATCTACAAATATTAACAGTAAGATGGCGCTGTCTTCGTGGTACAAATTGATTATATCGCATATTCACAAATAAAGCATTATATTTATTACACAAGAAGCGTAAAGAACTATTCAAGCTCCGTTCATTTTAGTGATTGTTGTAGGGAACTTCTGATACAATAATGTTGACATTTTTAATACCTCTTAACCAAACACCGAGGTCAATTTGAAAATCAAGAGGATTGCTATCATTTTCAATCAGTTAAGGAACACTACTTGTCACTGTGATTCCTTTCTATTTATAATTTCAATATTTTTAAACATTTTCTTACTTTTATAATAAATATGTATGTATTTATTATAGTTACAGTTATTGTCATGTTATTATTTCTGATTGTTTTGTTTTCGTATGTAACTTCATATTTGCCCCAAGTGCAACCCCATTTCGTGTCCAGGCTATCACTTTCCATTCCACGTTGCCTGGAAGAGATCGCGGAATGCGATAAGGCCGCCAATTGTATGTTTAAAGTTTAAGATTTTCTGTACGTGTTTTAAATTTGGTGTACAATAAAGCTTAATAAATAAATAATAAATAAATGAGATATTTTATTTGATTTTCTTGTACCGACAAGTTTGAGTCAAATCATTATTTTTTATTTTTTTGATTTATTTCATTTCTAAAAGAAACACTAATGAAATGATAAATCAAAGACTTGGAATCATTTCTGCTTAAGTGTTGACTAAAACAAGTTAACTTTTTGAATGTAAACATCAGTACATGTTATAAAACGGCTTATGTTTAACTTACCACCAGATAAAGTTACATTTAGCAGTCAAAATTAGTAAATGATCACCAAAATTAAACCCGCATTTTAATGTAAACTTATAACCAAAGTTATAACATCTTGCTATCCTATTTAAGCAAACCAACTCCAAAAAAAATATTCTAACCCAAAAATAGTTAAAATGATACGCAAAAAAATAACATCTCGTTATCCGATTAAACCAAATGATTCACCAACAATAGAAGGGATCTGGCGCTCGGCGGCCGCTGCCGCGGCACGCTCGCTTCGCTCGCTCGCCTTCGCGCGCTAATGGTCATGGTTCTAACCTAACCTAACCCACATGTTTCACCAGCCATAGAGGGGTCTGACGCAGACACGTTACTATAGAATTTGAATATTATACTAACTGAATATTAATTTGCTCGCTAAGATTTGGTGATCATTTACTAAATTTGGTGGTCGAATACAATTTAAAGTGGAGTCGTGACTAAAATAGCTGGTACTATTGTATTTTTAGACTTTATTTTTCTGGTGTTAAGTAGATATTTTTGGTTACAAAACTAAGGGTATCAAAGCATTTTATGGTGGTCATTATATTTATCCCCTTATAAAACAAAGTCCTCCGCCGCGTCTGTCTGTGTTTCTGTGTGTCTGTTCGTGATAAACTCAAAAACAACTGCACTGATTTACATGCTGTTTTCACCAATGGATAGATACTGGTTCTCGAGAAAGGTTTTAGCATATATTTTGGCAATTGGGTGAAGCTGCGGGCATCAACTAGTTCTGATATAATTAATTGGTAATAACCACTTTATTTATGGACATGTAAATTAAAATACTGTTTAAAAGAATACTAAATATTATCTAACTTCTTATATCTACCACACTTAACACCGAATATTGCACCTACCCACTAAATTAGTGTGTTCAAAAATGTTTTAAGGCTTTCTTTCTTTGATTTTACATACTGTGTCTTATAATTTATTAGAAAAAGAATTTTCTATGGAAAAACTGCATTTCTCAAAACCATTTGGGCAAAAATCGTCCTCACACTGACTCTATTCTAATTTATTCAAGGTCAAAAGCTCTTTCCACCGCAATTTCGAACACCAAAGAACGTTGGTACCTAAACGCAGCTAATCCAATGCTCAAGTGACCACATTACGTGGTACATAAACCGGGACTACTCCGACGGTATAAATCCAAAACAGCCACCGTATTTTATGGGCACTTTCCTTTTGTGCTGTGCAAGGCATAAGCGGAAAAATGTCAAACACGTCTTATAAGTTTTGAGTCGTTTATCAGGGTTTGCACAGCCCAGAGTTAAGAGTTATCTTTAACTCCGAGTTGCTAATCTGGAGCCATATAATGTAGTAACTATTTATGTTTTTTACAGCGTTAGAAATTATGTCGGAGTTAAAATATCTCTACATCTCTTTTACTTCATTAAGTAAATTAAGTAAGTACTTGGCTCTCCTTTCGCAGGTATGCTAGAAGAGCTTTCTTTAGAAATAAGCATCACCATTGTACCTATTTTTCTGTTTCATTTTTAGGGTTCCGTACCTCAAAAGGTAAAAACGGAACCCTTATAGGATCACTTTGTTGTCCGTCTGTCTGTCTGTCTGTCTGTCTGTCAAGACCTTTTTTCTCAGGAACGCGTGGAGGTATCAAGCTGAAATTCATATCAAATACTCAAGTCTATGGTCTCTTGGAGCTGTGAAAAAATCAAACTTCTAAGTCAACGCGATCAAAAGATACTCCCGTTTATGCCGCAAATTTTCGACACTCGCAAGGGAATCAAAACCTACAGGGTACTTCCCGTGAACTCAGAATCTTGAAATTTGGTACGAAGCAACGTCTTATAACACAGATATAGGAAAAATTGCGAAAAGCATAAATTTTTAGTTAC
This sequence comes from Ceramica pisi, assembly GCA_963859965.1. Classification (NCBI taxonomy): domain Eukaryota; kingdom Metazoa; phylum Arthropoda; class Insecta; order Lepidoptera; family Noctuidae; genus Ceramica; species Ceramica pisi. Next base: position 2,432,322 of record OY982530.1, on the reverse strand, counting down.
ATCATATAATAAAAATATTTTTAATAATTTTAAACTTATTACCCCTTTACTCATGAACGCGTAGTGGTATTATATTGAAATTCTTAACAAATACTCAAGTCTATAATATCTTTAAGCTGTAACAAAATCAAACTTCTACGTCAACGCAATCAAAAGATACAGCAATTAAAGCCGCATATTTTGAAACTCGCAACTACTCGCAAGGGAATCAAAACCTAAAGGATACTTCCAGACGACCTGGAATCTTGAAATTTGGCATGAAGCAACGTTATAAAGTACACATATAGGAAAAATTCCGAAAATCTTAAATTTTTAGTTACATCACATAGTATATTTTTTTTAATAATCATAAACTTACTAGCTGACCCAGCAAACGTTGTTCAGCGATTAAAAAAAAAAACAGATGTTGGCCGATTCTCAGACCTACCCGATATGCACACAAAATTTCATCCAAATCGGTTCAGCCGTTTCGGAGGAGTTTGGAAACAGTACGGAACCCTCGGTGCGCGAGTCTGACTCGCACTTGGCCGGTTTTTTTTCTATTTGTATGTTTGTACACAAACTGTTAAATAAATAAATAAATAAACTCTGGTCTGTGCAATAGAGCCTTAAAGATTACATTTTAATACTTAGGTACCACTTTTCTATTTCTTTGAGGTATAGCCATGCTTGCCCAGGTCGCTTCGTTGACGGGTGATCATCAATTACATAAAAAAATTGTATCGTAATTCAGAATGCACTTATTAAAGTGCTTTTTGAACATTCACACACACGCAAAGTATTTAAAACGAAGCGACTGTCATCAGATCGACGGCAGTCGCTACATGGGTTTCTGTGGATTCAGCGGATTCTGATCGATCACTTTTCTATCACAGCAGACAACTCTACAAAGTTCAGTCCTAATACTAACCGTTATAAGCAGTGAAACAATTGTATCTTCTAAGATACGATGTGTTGCTGGGGACTTTGTTGGCCACTTCTTCTTTGCCAGCTAACACACTAGGAAGTGGTAACGGGCGGGCGTTTTTGGGGGACTGTCTTCATGTAAACGTTGACTTCCAAAAAGTTCTGGCACTCAGCCTAATTGGAATATGACTTTTGACTTTTCATAAATTTATAGTTGTAAACTAGATTGCTTTGCTCAAATATCACTATTGTATCATAAACATAGCTGTACAATTCGAAAAAGTGTTAGGCAGCGAAAATTGTCAGATAGATTGATTGAAAGAAATTCCTTCGGGAACTGTGGGCAGCTGCTAGTATTTATAAAATCTAATAAACTTCAAGAGTTTATATTTATAAAAAAAGGAGCTTGTGGCTAAAAAATAACAGCCGCACAGGCCGAACTAAAGAGAATTAAACCATATAGTCATTGGGCCGAACTTTACGGTTAAGCAACGCTTGCCAAGGTTGATCTGTGGATGGCTGACCATCATAACATACCGAGTTCCCTCCGTGCCTCGGAAAGCACTTTAAGCCGTTGGTCCCGGCTGTCATTAATTTGTAGATCTTTGGAAGTCGTTACGGATTGTCAGAAGCTAGTAAATCGGACTCCAGTCTTACCAAGAAGTACCGTGTTACCCAATTAATGGTTTGTGGAGGTCTGGTAGGCAGCCACTCCACGTAAAAACACTATTCAGCTGAATCCGGTTTGACTGGAAGCCAACCCCAATGTAGTTGGGAAAAGGGTGAAAAAATGTAAGCTGTATTTTTATCACCCATAGCAGCTTATAACTTGCGTCAACTTTCAATTACAACGTGTGGCGGTACAAAATGCATTACATATTTTATTTCAGTGTGTCACTCCCCTATAGATAAGCGTTGTTGCTAAAATACCGACGATTTGCTGCGTTTTACTAAATTGAAATGTCTGCATTTTAAATTTTACTGGATGGAGTTATTTAGTTTGTGCGCTGTTAATAATTTATCTGCTAATAAATAATTTGGTACGTTATAGTATCGGTTTTGCCTAAAAATAATCTTGTGATCTTACTTGGTCTGCTAGTCTATTCTGTAAATAACCATTTCGATATCGAGCTTCACCTGAGTGACTAAGCTTACAAAGTGAACTTTATTACACACAACATAAAGGTTTTTATTTATACGAATTTGAAACTCACCTCGGATTCCGCTGTCGAGATACGAAAATGTTATTACAGAATAGCACTACTGCATTGAACTTTTTCGATTAAAGGGCAATGTTCACGTCAGTTTTAGAGTTTATGGAAAAAAACCGACGAAATATTTCAACACTGGGAGGGCACAGTCGTGTGTTGAATATTATATGTGGCATCCATTTTTGCGGCGAAGCGTCTTGCACCCTGTATAATGTTTCAGTGCTACGTCGTCGAAAATAATATTTTCTGACTTATTCAAAAGAATAAGGGGTAAAACATTTGAAAAAGTTTCATTCATATTGCGTACAGCTAAGGAGTGGAATTTTCTGCCTGAGTTTGTGTTTCCTGATAGCTACAACCTAGGAGTCTTTGAGCCAAGAGTGAATAGGTTACTTACTTCTAGTCAAGCGTGCTACTCATCGCTTAATATCACGTGAGATAGTGATCAAACGTATGCCTATCAATAGTAAAAATTCTCTCATCCGCATTCTTCAGTCTGTTAAATACTGTTAAATAATAAAATGTTTAAACCCGCATTCATGAAACGTTACAAAATGTTTAATTGTTAGCGAATTTATTAAAAAATTAATGTAAACTACGTACACAAAAGGATATAAATCGAAATAGTCAAATTACTAACCTCCCTGTAATATCATATTTAGATTAATAATAATAAGCTTTTGTACGCGACTTTGCTGGTGTTACCAGGGTCCCAATCATAGCTCACTCCACCTTTACTCCATTTGTTTAGGTAATTAAAAAAAAACACTATAAAGTAAAAAATAACTTTTAGTGGTACCCCACACCTAATAACACCACTGCCAAATCGCAGAAAAGCAAAATACGCAATTTCGATTACTTGGATGACAAAAAACCATCATCTAAGTACCTAATCGAATTCCAACTATTTCCATTTAAAATCCAAACTTCGTAACTGATTTTGATAAAATTTTAATGGGACCAAGTATATCCTTTCAGATAAAACAAGATATTGTCAAATCGGTTCTTAATTGACGGAGTTATGAGGTAACAATAATCTTTTGTGAATTAATAAGTGCCTACAAAATGTCTTAAATGTAATTTTGATGAATATTACATACATATTCACACACACAACACACACACACACACACACATACACACACACACACACACACACACACACATATTTCACATTCATATTTTTTATTACATTTTTTGCATTCTGAATGTGTTTTCAGATAGGTGGGACTCTCCCCTTTTGCGAAGGTGGATAAGAGTCCAAACACACTTGTCCGGGTGAACTGGTGTACCATTGCACCTTTCGTTCAATGTTGCACCGGTTTATTTGGATGGGTGTGTTTATTATTATTAATTTTATTTTCTTACTAACATTAGATTAAGTCATACATCTACTTACATTATATGGTTTCATTTTATCTGAAATAAATGATTGAAATTGAAATTGAAATTGAATTATCACGTCTCTCCCTACCAATTTGTACGCCACGATATGCGGCTGAACGTGTTAGAACTTTTTTACACCATGTTTGAAAAAATAAAACTTTACTTAATTACTCTAAAAAACTTAAAAACAACAAGAAGTCGGTAAAAAAAGGTAAACAATCTTGATGTGACTTTTTGTACAAACACACATTTAAAAAATAATTAAAGCTTAAACTAACGGTTTAATAGATTTAGTAATCGTTATTGTTACATTTACATTAGTTTTTAGTTGTATTTTGTTTTTAAACTGAGTTTTTTAATAAAAAGCCACTTCAAGATTGTTTACCTTTTTTAACTACCTAACAAAAGGAGTACCTATAAGTTTATACGGTGAGAAATTGACAGAATACACCAACTGTACCTAAATTTGTCTTTTGGCGTAATAGTGCAACAACCAAACAGGTTCGCATTAATTTATAATAATAATATTATTTTGTTAGGATGCCTATGAATTATCTAATGTATAAAAACCTCGTATCACGGTGTTTCTTATCGAACTGCCCCAAAGCGAATTGACCACTTTTTTATTTTTTTGTGTACTTACATTCGTTAGGTTTTGTGAATAGGTCGTAGACCTTTTTGCGTTTGCCGTGACCTAGCTGTCACGGCAAACGTTGTGTTTTTTTAATAGTTGGTAGCTTTTCTGAATTTCAAATTAGAAGTGAAGACTTTAAAGTTTATTACTTCAAAGTCTCAATAAAATTTAAAAAAAAATCCTTGGTTAAACTTCTTTGTCCATTGCATATTATCTTAAAAAAAAATCATACTCTCCACAAAATTCAGTAAAACAAATTGTTCCAAAAATTTTTGTGTATACATAAGTTAAGAGTTGGAGTGAAATTAAAAAGGACAATAAAACATTCGTGGCTTTTTTAAATTTCCCTTGAGAAATAAAACAGTACGTGAGAACAAATTGAATAAAATATAGGTACATAGAATTAGTTTCTATGTGAGTTGGTAAATTTTAAGAAAAAAAAAGCTTATTTGGCTTAGGCTCAACTCAGACCAAAAGAGCGTCGAAGCGGAGCGCAGTTTCAGTGTCATATGATTTTTAACTTTATATTTATTACTATAACACTTATTATCGCATGAGAAACTAGAACGAGTCGCGCGGGTGCCCGCGGCGCCACTGGAATTCGGGCGAATTCCATAAACGGAGCCGCGCGACTGCGCGAGAGGTTGCGGGAAGTCTCAAGAATGCTTGAGCAGTCGCGAGCGGCCGCTGGCAATAACCCGTCCCTCGCGCGCTCCCCGCGCGCGTCTGTTGCGCGCAAGCATTCGCATTCATTCCTTGCAGTGCAACGAATACAGAAGTGATGGAAATGGATATATTTTTTATTTATTTACTCACCTGAGGCAGACTGATAGTCTTTCTTCCTCAGGCAGACTAATAGAAGGCGCGCGGAGTCCCGCGACTTCTCGAGCATTCCAGCGACTTCTCGAGCAGTCGCGGGAATTCGCGCGCCTGCTCTACCGAGCGGGTCGCTGCGCTTCGCCGCCCTTTGCCGCTCTTTCGGTGTGAGTTGACCCTTAGGCAATATTGGTGTAAATGAAATGCACAATTGGGCTTATTATTAATTCTAAGCCGTGCAATTCGAAAGTAAATAGCCGGTCTATTCTGTTGACATCTTACAGTGTACACTTAGGTGGAGTGAATGACAAATGAGCTGTCATTCCATCTTGTTTGTTTTTGTTTGACAGCTCACTTGTCGTTCACTTCGCCTTGTTCACTTCCACATGTTTAAAGAATGGCACTGCAGTTTTCCCTTTGTACTAAGCCTGAATCTATACTAATATTATAAAGCAGAAGAGTTTGTTTGTTTGGTTGAACGCGCTAATCTCAGGAACTACTGGTCTGATTTGAAAAATTCTTTCAGTGTTAGAGAGCCCATTTATCGAGGAAGGCTATAGATCATCACGCTAAGACCAATAGGAGCGGAGCAGTAATGAAAAATATTACGCAGACGATGTTGCACGGGTTTATAATAAAATATGAAATGTTTTTAATATACCTCAACGAAGCCTATTATTCGTCAGAAAAATTTAACACTGCGGTGTATATTGCTTTTTTAGATCAGTGCCATCTTTTGACCGCTAGTGGAACTAATTTAATTTTTGTTGATGATTTCTGAAAAAGTGTGCTATTTAGAGACATCGTTTTAATTTTCCTGTAATCTTTATTTAAACTTCTATCACATAGAATCAGTTGAGATATTTTTAAATTAACTACGGAGATAAGGGGAGGAAATAGTCAAAATTTTTATTTTTTTCCTTAAAAGACGAAAACCATGCAAAAAGTTTTTGAGAATGTGCAAATAGCGCTATTTTTAAACCCCACATCGGCTTCTAATGTTTAAGAGGGCTTTCACAGTTTTTCTTGAATTTTAGCGTTTTATTCGACTTTTGATGTGTGATTTTGCTTTAGATATAGCCTTAAAAAAAAAAATATGCCTAAGATAGTTTGATCATTTATCTTGGGAGTGTTTTAAATAAATATTTCAATTTGTTCACGTACATCAGTAAAATCCTTGACTCCGCAAAGGATGTTTCACAAAACGTTGCTTTAGGGAATCTTTTGATACCTTGGTACACCGAAGATATTATAATTTAATAATTTATAAAAATGTCCACGGTACAACTGTATCTTCTACTTTGGAATGTTCAAATCAATTTATTACGATTCATAAAGTAATAAACCAAAAATAATTCTGTAAAACTGAGAGTTATTGACAATTTTCCGTACGAAATTATAATTTTTAACTACGAAATTATAATCCAAATTCAAATAAAAAATATTTTATAATTAATGTGGCGTTGCTATATTGCTTGAAAAAAAAATTGGTCTTATTAAAAGTAAAGTAAATATTTTTAAATAATTGTTGTATGCAATGCAAAAATCATTATAAATCTTGTGACGCGCGATATTCAACTTTAGTCAACCTGAGCAATTCGATATTGTCAAAGCGTTCTTCAGCTGAATCCGGTTTGACTGGAAGCCGACCTCAATATTGTTGGGAAAGGCTAGGCAGATGAAGGTAGTAACCATCTGAGCAATTCGATTTTGTGAAAGCGCTCTTAAGAACCCCTTTAAGTCGCTGATTAAATTTCAACGATGGTTTCGTTGAAACCAAACTATCTGTAAATGTAGCCGTTCAAAATTTTCCCTGTTAAGACCTAAATGTGTCAGTTGTGTTACATTAGAGATTTTGTCCCTCCAGTGAGTAGGAACAAAAGCCCAGATGCAAGGTGGTTTGAGGTTGTAATGTAAAGAAACAACGAATTGTCTTAAACAGTATAATTTTATTTGTTTAGCAACTACCCACTAAAACTATAAAAAGGTTAGGCCTAGGTATAACGGTTAGGGTAATGCCAGCCAGCATAAAGTTCAGTCGGTGGAACTTGGGTAGTGGGGGGTTGAAGATAACCCAGTAGGTACTGCTTCTATGATTTTAAATTTAAAATTAACTATTTGTTCTTAGTAAATTTCAAGGACAACCTTCCAGTTTAGTGTATGTGAATTAAATTCTAAATTAATTAAATTAAATGGGCGCCAGGGACTTGAGTCCCGGATCCCTGAGCCGACTAAGATGTTCAATATTCTTCCTGTTAAGCGTAGGTGTCGAACCCGGGGTCCATTAATTGAAGTTAGATAAAAACCGGCTTCTTATTTTGGAAAACCGGGTAGGTAGTAAACTGGTTCTAGAATGAACCGGTTTTAAATTAAGGGTAAAAGTTAAATATATTAAAAAAACCGTCCCGCCTGCGCTAAATCGCTAGGCGGACTCTGCCACTGCACGGTCGTCTCCACAGGAGGCGTTGTGTGGACTCGAGGAACGGGTCTCACGTCCAGGCTCCAGAGGCGCCTCTAGATCCGGGCGGCGAGACGAATCTCTCGAGTTGCCTCACCTGGAATTGACAACACGGGGAGCCTATTATATATGGGGAAGCTACGGTACTTTCCCTGAGAAGGAATAAAGGGGTCCGAGCTAGGAAATCTAAAGGCTAAGACAATAGCCGGACCACGTGGCCTTTTGCAAACACAACACAATGAGCTACGACTTTCAACGCTAACCCTGCATGGTTGGACAATAAGAAACCCACGGGGGTGCAAAACTTACGGTTGATTATGGCTGAAGACACTTGGCTGCAAGCTTCGACCGGCTGGAGACGGGTCCGCCTAATTTCCTTAGCGAATCCTTTCAAAACATGGAGTCCTGTAATAAATATCCAGGGATCACAACAATATCCTTTTAAACGACCTTGGAAGGTCTCGAAGATCACTTTCAAACACTCCTTCAACAAAATTCCTACCTTTAAGACACGAGGGCAAGAATGCTGTGTGTGTCCAGAGCGTGGTAGATGGAAAAATGAACGATTGTCCTGTCAGGCATGTCAACCAGAACAAGACAGCCCACTTAGAAAAACTCCCCTTTTTCAAGGTAAAACATGTGGGAACTCGGGTGACTGAATCACTACAACAAGATATTATATTCCTGGAAAAATCCCTAACAACTGTCTAACTTGACGTTTACACCCTAGAACAATAATAATAATCAGGATCAAAGCTAACAAACTCATTGTTTCCCACTTCCAACACTATCGTTTGTCTTGAGTGGGGTAATTCTTTCTTTGATAAAATCGGCTAATTCAGAATGTATAACCTAGCCACACCAAGACATTGACAAACCATAGACAATGATGATTTTCGAAATTTCTAGAACAATGTCTATAATGAAAAAATAATTTCATTACCGTCTATGGTTAAAAGACAAGTGTCTTTTCATCAAAAGCCGAAAACTATTAAGGATTGGTCTATACGATATTAGTATTAGTTTCCAAGCAATCTGACAAAATCAACTAATAATATCGATTAAAACTACAACTTCGAATCGGCAACCGCTAGAGGTCGCCTCCAACTGACAGAGACTGACGTTTCAACGGAATGACATTTGCAATGTCGACAGTCACAACATTATGATATGACGTATTTATATTATTGTGAAAAACTGTTTAATTAGGGTTTAGAAAAGTGATTTATCGACAGAAAGTGTTATCAATAGGGTCCAGTGACGCCGTAAAAATGAAGCAAATAACTCCTTTCATAAATCGCAAGCCAAAGTCAGTTGCACAAACTACAATGATCATTTTACTTGGAAACCTAAGGTAAATGTTAGGTTCAAGAAAAACAACGTAACAGTTGAGAGCGGTCTCCGAACGAACGAGTTGCTGGGTGTCCCAGTGGCGTATCAACTCGAATTGACGGACGTTGCCAGCTTACAGTCATTTGAGCTTCATTCCATTGATTCTGCGAAGCTTCAGTTTGACTTCGAAATATTTCCTTTCCTTTCTTCATGTCGCTCGACGACTCATGATAGTCATTCAGATTTGTTTGGTACAAAACTTTGCTACTTTCAAGGCATAGTCGGTGACAGCAAATAGCTCGCTATGACTGTTTGTTTCGAGGCACCGCGGGTAAGATAAGAGGTAGAGCATAGTATACGATGCGGCTCCACATTCATATCCTGTTGTTGATCCGTCAACAGCTAATAACCCAACTTTGAGAGGTTGGATTTAACTTTCGTCCTTGGCTTCTGAGGCGGTTCAGTTAATATTCCATAAATATTTTAAAGCAAAGATATAACATCATTAGGAACCTGACATGATGCGCATCTTATCTAAAGATTTATGTAGAAGTTTCCCTTATAAGTACACCTCATAACAGTTTCCATTGCAGCAAAGACTGGCTGGACTACAATGCAATCATCGTCATCTGATACGAGCTCCTCGACCCTATTCAAAATTGAGCAAAAAAAATTTTTTTTTTTTTTTGGGATCGGAAGTCATCCAATGACTCCTCCCGCGCTGGGTGTAGCGGGAGGGAGTGTCAGACTTCTGTTGACTAAAACCCATCCATGTTCCTTCATTGCCCTTTGTGTTCCGGAGCCACGGTGTCTCTTGCGAATAAATAAATAAATAAAATTCTTTTATTTCAGACCACAAGTCCATTTGGTTAGTACAACACACAACTTACAGACTAGTGTTATTACTTAAATCTACCAGAAAAAAACAAAATCAATTATTTACTTAAGGCCATAGTGGCATGTTGGCGTACCCAATGCCCCAGTATGGGACTGTCCCACCTGTCCGCTACAGTGCTCAGGATGCTGTTGGGGCTGACGCGTACCCTGCGCATGATGGAGGCACATCGCTTGCGCATGATGGCGTGAAAGCCATCTATGCCCGCTTCTGCGAACATGCCGGAAGCACTGCAGTAGCGCGGCAACCCCATCAACACCCTGAAAGCATTGTTGTATTGAACGCGCAGAGCGTTGTATGTCCTCTGCGTGTAGTTGACCCACAGACTGCATGTATAGAACGACTGACAGTACGCCGTGAACAGCGTAGCCTTTACGTCAGTCGAGCATTTTGCAAATATGCGAGCCAACATATTGCAGCGGACAGCTAACGCTCTGCGCTCACGCTCAATATCCAGGCGATCTTTTAGGTCTTCGGATACCCAGTGGCCCAGATACTTGAAAGAGGTGACCTGATTTAAGGGACTTCCACAAAGCTTTAGCTTTGGTGCTATTGGGTAGGTTTTAGAGCCTGCCTTGAAAACCAGTACTTCACTCTTCTTTACGTTGTATCTGAGCCCATGGGCCACCGCATACCTTTCACATATCTTGAGCAGACTCAACATTGAGTTAATCGATGGGCTCAGCAACACCATATCATCGGCATAACTAATATTGTTGACGCATATTCCGTCTACATAACAACCTTGATAAGTGTTGCTGAGCTCAACGATCAACCGGTTTATATACAGACTGAAGAGGCGAGGGGAAGTCAGGCCGCCCTGTCTCACCCCACACTCCAGCCTATACACATCCGATGATGAGCCTGCCCACCTTACACAGTTGGTCTGGTTGTTATACCAGTACTTTAATACTGATATAACTCCCTTATCCACCGTGGTATCGTTCTGCAGTTTCTGCCACAGTAAGTCGTATGACACCAGATCAAACGCTTTGGAAAGGTCCAGGAAACACGCATTAACAGGCGTTTTCCTAGACGTATAGTACTGGACAGTATGCTTGAGAGACAGTATGGCAGTTTCCGTGGAGAGACCGGGTCGAAACCCAAACTGCGCATCATGCAATTCGATGCGGGTCGCCATATGCTTATCAAGCAAACCGTCCAGCACCTTGGCAATGACGGTAGCCAGCGATATGGGCCTATAGTTTGAGAGGTCTGATGTGTCCCCAGTCTTATCTTTCACAATAGGTACAACCACAGTTTTCATAAGATCGTCGGTCGAATAATCCCGCGACTCCGGCAGGCGTCGGCCCTTTCGGGCCCTCCGTGTGCTGACTCTCTTTGAGGCGAGCGTGGAACACTAACGCGCCGTTGACACGGCCTGTCGTCACTAGACGGATGGACGGCGAGCCACCCATAGCTCGCCGTGCACAGGCCCGCGCCTATGGTGGCCGGGGGTCACCCGACGCCCGCGGCGTCCACCACGGCGGCCGGGACGAAATGCTTAACCTTGACATTTACTCAAGCAAAACAGTTTTCATAAAAATCTCAGGCCTTTAGCTACGCAAATACCGTCCGCTCACGAAGGGACCTACCTACATGCTACATCATCATTACTCTGACAGACATCAGAGCCGAACATTACTCACAAAATGACTACCTAAGTACACTCATTTGTTAGATCTAAGGCCAGTCACCTTTGCCCAAACATTCAGTTTAAACGCGAGGTCGTTATTCTAGGATTTCTCGGAGATAGCGTTATTCTGGCACTGATTTATTTTGCTCATTTAGGTCTAGCATAATCTGTGGTTCTGATTGGGGTTTAGGTTTGACTGATTAAGAAGCATCTAAGGTTTGAATAGAAATATTGGATGTGGATATTATTTATCTAAAATCATTTCTGAAAAGCTTGCTTTGTCGCAAGGCTTTGCTCGCGTTAATATAGATCGCAAAAACCGTTTCCAGGGTCCTTTCTATCTACCAAAACCCATAAAATTCAGTTAAGCAATTTAGACACCACTGGACACCACAAACAAACTTGCTCTTTTTCGGATTTGTGAAATTAGTTAGGATTTATTGCTTCATGAAAATTTGCTCCAGTGCAACAAAAATATTCAATTTGAGGTTTTAAAACTCCTAATGTTTTCTGCAGGGAAAAGAAACCGGCCAAGTGCGAGTCGGACTCGCTCACGAAGGTCTCCGTACCATAAACCTTAATTTTTATTATTTTTTGCAATAGAAATACACAATCTGTGAAATTTCAACTGTCTACCAATAACGGTTCTTGAGATATAACTCGCTGACAGACAGACGGACGGACAGTAGAGGCTTAGTATTACGGAACTCTAAAACGATACAAAAAAAATCATCCAGCTCTGAATTCCAGCTTTTTTAGGGTTCCGTACCCAAAGGGTAAAAACGGGATCCGATTACTAAGATTTCGCTGTCTGTCTGTCACCAGGCTGTATCTCAAGAACCGCGATAGCTAGACAATTGAAATTATCACAGATGATGTATTTTGTTGCCGCTATAATAACAAATATATAACACGACTTGCGATAGATGAGAGATATTTTGTGATTGACACAATAGAATAGAAATTATTTTGCCAATTTTACTGTTTTAGTCACGTGCATGTTCAATATTGATAAATGCAGTCTGTTTTTTCCCCGCATAAAAAGAACTTAACCTTGTAAATGATTAGCCAAAGATCTACCTACGTCTCCCATCCACAGGCCGACCTGGGCAAGCGTTGCTTAACTTTAAACATTGACCTGTGCGGCTGTTATTATTAAGCCAAGTGCTCTTCTTCAAGAAAACAAAACTAATACTAATAAAGAGAATAAAGACATAACACCCGAAAAGCCTGGTTTTATGTAGGTACCTACACGAGCGTGACCCAGACTATTGTTTACGAGCACGCACAAGGTATAAATAACGTCGATGAATCTAGAATGTCCTTTTTGATAGGCTGATATAACGTGTTGTGTGTTTTATGTTGTAGACATGATGTATTTTTGAAGGGCATATTAGAACACTTTTCATGTTAAAAAGTGCGGTCAATGGTATCTTTATTATAATTATCGTTATCGTATAGTTATATCATTTATCGTATATATGGATATCTCACAATTTTTTGAAAACTAAATCAGGTCGTTTGGATAAAATCCTCATTCTACTCATTTTTAGGCAACATTTGCAGTAGCATCTCAGTAGCTCTCCGTCAAAAATCTATAAAAACTCAGGTTTTTTTAGCAGGATGCGACTGAAATACGCATGTGAAGTTGCAAAAAGAAAAAGTAGAATTCGCTCTCAGAATTTTCAGAGTAGAATCGTGAAATATTAATATGAGTTAAGATAAAAAACGTTGGATCATCTTCTAAGGAATAAAATTCTCTGCCAGAGTCTGTTTTCTGATAGCTACAACCTGGAAGTTTTAAGTCAAGAGTGAGTAGGTTAATAAATTATAGGCGAGCATGTTCTATTTTCGATCACATCAGGTGAGATAGTGGTCAAAACGTGCCAATCATTTTTAAAAACAACTTTTGTTGTATCTAATCAACCTTGAAACCAATTCTCGTACTTAAAAAGAGTTGAAAAAGAACTACCGAAAAAGTTGGGGTTAAAAAAATAAGTATGCAGACAAGCAATAGTAAAAACAACAATTTCGAACAGTAAACAAAAATTTATTCATTTAGTGAAGTAAAAAGCTTGTAAAACACACGAACATTTCACTTAAGTACTCGAAAACTAAAACTGCATGGGAACGTTTGTATTTCGTCGTAGAAATACGAAATTTGTTGAAAAATGCCGACAACTCCAAACTAATTTCAGAGTTCCGGAGTTATATCTCGTATAAATAAAATCAGTCTGTTCCATTTGTCGATTGCACTACACATCCAAATAGTTTTGATTGTATTGAAAAGTTTTAGTACCGGTGAAAATCCGATTTATATCTTGAAAGTATAATTTTAGTTGTGGAAATTGGACACTGTGAAAGTTTTTTTTTTAAATTTTATTTGGCTCTTCAAAAATTAGCTATAAACATATTCTATTCAATGAGACATATTTATAATATTTTATTTTTATTACATTTACAAATATTCATTTCGAAATAAAGTTTAAGTGTCTCATCATGGTCTCATCACTTAAAGAAGAGCACTAGACTAAATATTACGTACTGTGGGAGGCTCCTACGTTGCCATATAATGAGGACAGTCATGAAAATGTTCACTGTATTAGTATAACAAAACAGAGAAATGCAGCTGCTCTATTACTGTGGTAGAAGTATTACCACCATTATAAATAGCAGCCGCATTTCATGAAAACAGCACATTTTACAACCTAGAAAATTATCCTTAAATACAATTTTAGAAAACAAATACAACCGTTATTTATTAGCTATTATGCTGAATTTATTCACAGTGGAGGCAAGTAATGCTGCAACTAGCGCGATTTAAATCTACGCTGTTCGGGAATTCGGTGCGCGGAAACAATAATTCATTTCGATTAACTACTGCTTTTACTACAATTTTAATATTTTGGAACAATAAAAGTGTGCCTAGTTTTAAAAGAAAATAGCAAGATTTAGGAAGAAAATAGCAAGATTTAGGAAGCAAATAGCAAGATTTAGGAAGAAAATAGCAAGATTTAGGCTGTGTTGTCTGCTCTACTGTCCAAAGCTTTACTGTCAAAAAGTGTCGTACAACCCAGAGTAGCAGAATTTGTTCGAAAAAATCACCGCGGACCTGGAACACACGGATGGGTTTTAAACATTTAAGAGTTTGACACTCGCTTTCTCTCCGCCCAGAGCCTAAATTACAGAGATGTGAGATTCTCACATCTGTGTAATTTAGGCCCGCGTAAGGCATACTGGAGCGAGGCAGCCTACGAGTTGAGTAGCAGAAGGTATTAACCCACGCCGCCGCGGCTGAGGCTGGCCGGCTCCAAAGCCGAAGCTGCGGTGGTGAGCGTTAAAGCCATTTGCAACGATCAGCTTGCGTGGGACCGCCAGAGCCGTGCAGCGCTGGAACCGTGACAGAAGCTATGCCTGCTGAATGCATGGTGCATGCTTGTTTTGCATTTTTGCATGCTGCATCCTTGCTACATGCTTGCTGAGTGCTTTTTGCATGCTTGCTGCATACTTATTACGTGCGTGCTGCATGTATAGTGTATGCTTGTTTGCTGCATGCATACTGCATGTATGGTGTATGCTTGTTTGCTTGCTTCTCACATGGAAATAAAACACATATGTTCACAATCAACTGTTTTATTGAGTGAAAATACATGAAGAAATTATTTTTATTTATTTATTTATATAAGATGGGTTTGCTCTTGACCTTAGTCTTGGTCAGAAATTACAGAGACAAAGTCTTCGATGGAGCGAGCTTACCCAGAAGGAGCCTATTTACTCTAACTTTGAAGAGATTAGGGTTGTAAGCGTTCGGAAACACAGACGCAGGCAGAGAGTTCCACTCCATTGAAAGATAATTAAATGATGAATTAAAAAAAATACATAGAAAAGTTAAGAAAACTTAAATTGGCTCTAATTATTCTAACTATGAATTTTCTATAATGTGATAGGTGAGTCTCTCAATTATAATACATATGAAATGTATGGCAAAAGATGATTATAAGTATAAAATAAATAAATAAATAATAACTGTTAACTTTCTGAGATATGATATGCCTTTTAAAGAGTGTCCATATGAAATGTATGCCAAAAGATGATTCTGACTTACAAACGACTTTTGCGAAATGAAGTTTATGCTATCCGTTGTTATGCAAAATAATATAATGGCATCAAAAGTTCTGCTGTAAAAGGTAGTCCCACTTTCACATTAATTTTGCTGTTCTTATGACATCACAAACAGAAAATTACATTTCATTTATTCGTGAAGGTTTATACACAGAAAATCTCGGAACTGAAAAGAGTGTCCGTGGAGTTTCTTGCACGTTCTTCTCCATAGAGATCTACGCTTTGGAACGTGCAAATAGCTTCAATTTTTTGGACCGACCGACCTTGACAATTCAAAAGTGCCTGTAAATGGTTTAATTGAAATAAATGCTTGAATTTTTTTTTTTTTTTTGAAGATTGTAAGATTATCTTTGCACTGTATAGACTCATTCTCTTTTGCATTGTATACTTGTACTCATAAATGATTTCGTAACGAATGTAACCGTGATTTTGTAAAAACTGACAACGAAAGAGTTTCTTGGACCTTCTTCTTCATAGGATCCACTCTTTGGACTGTGCAACTGCTGCAGAACAACTTAATCTATTTGACTATTCAAAAGTGCCTGTAACTGTTCTATTTGAAATAAAGGATTTTGTATTTGTATTCGGTCTAGCCCTGTGTCAAATTTGGTTCAAATTCGTATGGCTAATGAGATGTCAGATTGCTGACAGAGAATAATTTTCGCATGTATCATGAGTAGTTAAGAATATGGAGCATAGATTTAGGTAGTCATGTTTATTTTGATAGTTTTAACTATGTTCTGGTTATGATCGCTCAATCGTAGACTTTGTCTCTGTCATCTCTGACCAAGACTAAAGTCAAGAGCAAACATCATAAATTAAAAAAAATGTAATTTTTTAAATTTATGACTAGGTAATTATATTTAATAGATATTTCGTTTAATTTTTTTCTTGTGAACGCCGGTTTAAAGTCGTTGTTAGGAATGATTCATCTTTGAAATAAAAACAAATATATACCCACGTATATTTCACTTTATCATTGTTATATCGCAGACTCTGTTTTGGGAATTTTTATTTTAAACTGAATTAAAAAGCCAGTCAAGAGTGAGTCGGACTCGTGCACCTAGGGTTCCGTACTATCATAATATAATACGTGAAATGTTTTTAAATTTTCATCAGCGAGGACTATATTCGACAGAGAATTTTTAGATCTCAAGAGATCAAGACCACAAGTGGAACTAATTTAATTTTGTTCATGATTTCTAAATTTCTATTAGAGACATCGTTTCGTTTTTCTTTTAACGTTTATATAAACTTCTGTCACATTTATTTCCGTTTTTTTCTCTATGCACACTTCAGAGATGAGAGGTGGATACGTCATTTTTTAAATTTTTCGTCAAAAGTTTAAAACAGTTTTTTTAGTTTATAACAAACAAACAAAATGTTTCAGAATGTAAAAATAGCGTTCTTTCATTTGATACGACATGCCCGCCCCACTTAGAATTTTTCAGTCGCAAAAAACTATATTTTTTTAATTTTCTTCTTAAATTATACAAAACTAGCTGACCCGCGCAACTTCCCGGGTGTCACCACTGCGAGGATCGACCGGAGGACACGGTAGAGCACACTGTGCAGGTGTGCCCCGCTTGGGCGGCGCACCGCCGTGTCCTCGAAACGGCGCTTGGCGGCGACCTCTCGCGTCCGGCCCTGGTCCAAGCCATGGTCCGGAGCGAGACGGAATGGGACGCCGTTGCCTCCTTCTGCGAAGCAGTCATGCTAGCGAAGGAGGTGGCGGAGCGGGAGAGGAGACCCTCTCGTCCCGGCCGCCGTGGTGGACGCCGCGGGCGTCGGGGGCCACCTGGTGACCTCCGGCCAACGTAGGCGCGGGCTTGTGGACGGCGAGCTATGGGTGGCTCGCCGTCCGTCCGTCTAGTGACGACAGGCCGTGTCGACGGCGCGTTAGTGTTCCACGCGCGCCTCAAAGAGAGTCAGCAACACAGAGGGGCCCGAAAGGGCCGACGCCTGCCGGAGTCGCGGGATTATTCGCAAGAGACACCGTGGCTCCGGAACACAAAGGGCAATGAAGGAACATGGATGGGTTTTAGTCAGTAGAAGTCTGACACTCCCTCCCGCTACACCCAGAGCGGGAGGAGTCATTGGATGACTTCCCATCCCTAAAAAAAAAAAACCCGCGCAACTTCGTTTGCGTCACATTTTCCTTTAATGCTCCGCTCCTATTTGTCTTAGCGTGATGATATATGGCCTATAACCTTCCTCGATAAATGGGCTATCTAACACTGAAATATTTTTTCAAATCGGACCAGCAGTTCCTGAGATTAGCGCGTTCAACCAAACAAACAAACAAACTCTCTGCTTTATAATATTAGTATAGATTTCAAGTTGATGGCATTAATAAGTTCTTGAGATATCCAGCTGTGACAGACTGTCAGACTTAGCCACACCATAAGTGTTCCTTTTTTACAATTATTTTGGTACGGAACCCTAAGAATAAATTTTACTATTACAATTAAACTAAACAAAGCTAATGTACACGGTTAACGACTAATAAACTGCACTGTTAAAGCCGGCAGTTAAATTTAACTGCAGTCACAACTCTAGTTTTCGTCATTAGTCGTGAGACCCGCGGGACTTGGTCTTTTGAATTTTGATTGCCATCATATTGTGGAATACTTGAGGCAGTTATGAAGAGTATCTTGGTTCATTTAGTTGTATGATAAGCTGATGTTAGGGGTATTCTTTATAAAACTTTTGTCTTTGAACGCTAGGCGATAGAGATGGCTCTTATATCCATGTAACTTTGCCTAGATGAAGTTTGAAATGGCGTCTTTTTAACCGACTTCCAAATAATAGGAGGTTTTCATATCGGTGAGTATTTTTTTAATTGTGTGTACACTGATTGTACCAAGGTTTCTGATCCGATTTCTGTGATTCTTTTTCTTGTGATTCTTTAGTTCTATTTGGTATACTTGCGATTTAGTCCCGTTAAAATTTAATTCGTTTTGGCTCACGAGTTTTTATTTTATGAGCAGTTTTGCTTACTTGGATGATATAAGTTGCCTTACCACAGTATTTGCTTGCTACTAAAATTTAGTTTTTGGTGAGTAACAGCAATAAAAGATGTGCCCAAGAACTCCACGACCTCATCCCATCAGCCCCCTTCTACCATCGGAGTTCCAGATGCACTACAACTCACCATCCCTACCTTGTTGCTATTCCACCAATTCGCACTAAGCGTTTCCAAGTGTCTTTCATAATGCGCACAGCAAAGGAGTGGAACTCTCTGCCTGCGTATGTGTTTCGCAAAAACGTTGAACGCTTACAACCCTAATCTTTTCAAAGTTAGAGTGAACAGGCTAGTTCTGTGTAAGCTCGCTCCATCGTAGACTTTGTCTCTGTCCTCTATAACCTAGACTAGGGTCAAGAGCAAATGCATCTCAAATATTTTTTTATTTGTATAAAGTCGGTTCTCATCGGTAATATTTATTTGTAACTAGCTTCTGCCAGCGGCTTCGCCCGCGTGATCCCTAGGGAACATATTCCCGGGATGAAAAGTAGCTTATGTGCTATTCCAGACTATAATCTATCTTTTTTCTAAATTTCATTAAGATCCGTTTAGCCGTTCTGGCGTGATTGAGTAACAAACAACCAAACTTTCACATTTATAATATTACTCGTTTGGTGTAAATAAATTATAACCATCTTCCCTTCGACATTATAATATTATTAAAGGATATTGCAAATTGTCGTAAGCCGTTTTCCGAAGCTACTCGCTAGCCTCTAGGCGCCAAGCTAGCCTGCCTGTGCGTTCGCGACCACAAAAATAATCCTTATAGCATGATTTAGTATTCACGCGCGATGGCTTATTATTAGCGTTTTTCATGTATAACTTTTGTGTTTCTATACCGATTTCTATGATTATTTTTTTTATGGAATAGTTAATAATGTTAACTTTTATTAATGTTAATTAAGGACGACTGAGAGTTTTATAAACGTAAGAGTAGACAAATACAATCAGAAAGCTTCGAACTGCTAAGCTATCGGGAGTTACACGTGTTATTGAACGTCAATCATAAAAGATAGACATATGCTGTCGTCGGATATTTTTTATATAATTTTAAGGAGAACATTTCCGTCATACATGATTTCTGTGTAGCTTTCACCATTAAGGTTGCACACGCGACGGTAGCTTAAAAAATGGAGTAACTTCTCCCGTTTTCCCAACATTTCCCGTCACTGCTCTGCTCCTATTGATTGTAGCGTGATGAAAAGTATACTATAACCTGCTCAGGAGTATGAATAATAATTGTACCAAGTTTCATTAAAATCCGTGGAGTAGTTTTTGTTTCTATAACGGTTATACAGACAGACAGACAGACAGACAGACAGACAGACAGACAGACCGACAGACAGACAGACAAAAATTGTACTGATTGCATTTTTGGCATCAGTATCGATCCCTAATCACCCCCTGATAGTTATTTTGGAAATATATTTCATGTACAGAATTGACCTCTCTACAGATTTATTATAAGTATAGAAGATAGATGTAAAAAAGTTTTTTTTTCTCAAAACACAATTGACTTTCTACCCAGCCGATATTAGCAGATAAACTGTTATTGTAAATACAAAAATTTTGGTAAACAGACAATTTCATTGGTAAACATGCCTTGTATGTGTTTATTGGTAGTTAAATTAATTGCTCTTGAGCTTTATTTGACTTTGAAATTGTGCGAATTTTAGGTTGTCTACATATATTTACTTTTCATTTTTATCTAGATTATAAACGTCAATGAACATATTATTATTAACTTGAGATGAGGTACAAAGCAGTCGGCAAGTTAACTGTACTATGATTGTTCGTAAGAATAAAGTGAACTGGGATAAGTGCAACCGATCCTCATTCGTAGTAGACGTAAAAGGCGCTGGAGGTTAACAGGCTAACATCGCTATAAAGTGTAGATACTATTAAAAAAAATAACATCAAATAATTCCGCTCAGGATGGAACAGAAAGTAGTTTCAGACTCTTTATGACTAAAACCTATTCGTTTTTCTTTTAAATTTATATGCCATTTGCGTTCCTGGGCTGCGGTTACTCTATCGAACCAATTACTCAACCCTCGCAGTCACTGGCCCTATAGCAGGCCCCGTCTACTATGCTGACATATCAGTGCAGCCCGTGGGATGACGACGTGGATTTATTGGGCACAGTCACTGAAGTACAGTCTGTAGAAGCAACTTTGCGGCGATGAACCAAGCTGAGTAGCTTGGCATCTACCAGATTTACGTCACAATTGAGCCTCTTAGCTTAGGTACTTAGCTGAACCAGCTTAAAAGGTGGCTGCATTAATCCATGCAGGATCGGACTTGTGTAGAGGGTCAAAAGCTGGCCAGGCCTGAAGTATCGCTACACTCTGTTTAGGATGCTCAGATTTGTTAGCGCAGTTAGGGCTTAGTACTTAATGATGACGCCGAAGTTGACCTTGGAGGCCAACTGCATGCTTTGGAACTCGAGCTGATCAGTCACAGGAACAGATGCATCCTGGAAAGTAGGAGTTTGGTCAAAATGACTCATTTTTGCGATAAAAAGACACGCCTGTGTTTTATCTCCAGCATCTCCATTGAGAAACAAGGCTTAAATTCAAATTTGTTCGCGCTACCATGGCCTCTTCCAAGGAACGAACTTTAATTAATAAAAGAGATTTTTTCTCGTAAATAAATTTACAATTTATCGCTTAAACTCAGCCATTTTATTATTATTAAGCGCATTTCCGCTGGTTTTTGCGCTGGACAAGTATCTCTCTGACACCGTACTGTCATCTGCAACCCACAACAAGACCAAGCTGAAGAAGGTCATTGATGTGCAGCAAGAACAGAGTTGCAGAGAGAACAGACCCCTGAGGAACACCGGCATCAATAGCCATTCGGTCAGAGGAGTGGCCGTCAACAACTACTCGGATCGACCGTTCACTAAGGAAATTTGATATCCAGCTTTATAATTCAGCTAGGATGCCATAAACAGGAAGCTTGCTGAGTGGACTTGCGTGCCAGACTCTGTCAAAGGCCTTCGAGATATCGAGCTTTGCCCCAGCATGACACACACAGGAAGATAGCCAGTTGACCGTCCCGGTGAAAGCCATATTGATGTTCATTGAAGAGATCATTGTGTGCAAGGTAGGTTCAGCAACTTACTGTTACCCTTTCCATAAACTTGCATAGGATGGAGGTCACTTTGTACCAGCCTTATTTCATCTTTTATTTCTAACGGTTGGTTAGTTGCAGGAACTAGGCTAAAGTACATTAATCTTTAACGAAGCCATTGGTTAACTTGCTTCTAAAATAAAACTATAAAAATATAAAAGGAAAATTTCATAGGAATTCTTGAAAAATGATTTGTGTGGTTGAACAAAATTTATGATCTTTAAACCAAGACTATAACTCGTGAACGTGCCTTCAAATACTCAGTTACATAAAGTAGTATATCGATATCCTTTACTTTGGAACTCTGCCTATTTCGTAAATGCTCATAATATTATATTACTTTGTTAAATTTCAGCTGGAGAACGTTTCAAATTAAGGCAAAAATATGGCGATCTTAGCTTGGTATTAGATAGTAGACTGAAGGTCGCTTGTGTATATAATTTAATTTATTTCGGACAACAACGCAGTCCATTTTGTTAGTAAGACCAACGTTAGTAGTACACAAACAAGAATAAAAAATAAAATAACAAAGTATGTCTGAGGCAGGATGTGCAGAGAACGATAAAGTAGGTAAAGAATGAGCTACCTGACCATTCTCCCCATATAATGCCTCAGAATGAGGGAGTAAAGACTCTCCACCACAGTTTGCACTGTTTGCTATCCTCTTTACTTATTATTTTGTTTATAATAGGAGTAAAACGTATTTCATGAAATTGTATCGTTAACGCGCCAATTTAGTAGACATTTGACTAGAAAAAAAATATTGTAACGGACGGATTTAATAAAACTATTTCTATTAAAGTCCGTCCGTTGCATTTTTAAATAATATCTATTGGATACGTACATTTTGCATGTTATTTTTTTTTTGTTTTTGTTTTCAATAGATAAGAAATCATAAAAAAGCCCATTAAAGTTCAAGGGCTGGTGACATAGTATCGCTAGAAAGAACAAAAATACCAACTACCAAATACCTATTACCAGTTTTTAACGCAACTTATAAAAGAATTACGCGTGTTATATTTTTAGGGTCTGTCTGTCTATCTGACTGTCCGTCTGTCATAACCAGTTTTCTCCGGTCACACTAAATCGATTCTGTTGAAATTTGTAAACTCATGGACTTTTGTAACATAAAGACGGACACATTACATAAATAATTAATTTTTAGGGGGTCAAACTAGAGAAGTCAAAAAATGTTTTTCTAACTGTACCTATCGTGTGACGAATGAAAGGGCTTACTGTGAGGATTTTAATAATTTTTTAATAATCTTAAACTAATTTTTGAAGTTTTTCAAGAAACTAGACCAAAAACGACCATTCCCCCCAGATTTCCTAATTTGTTCCTTTTTAATTAGAGTTTTTCAAATACAAATACAAAATATTTTATTTTAAAAAGACCAGTTATAGGCACTTTTGAATAATCAAGTTCTGTCAGTCAAATAGAAGAAGCTAATCCTGCCGCGCGAGCGACAAGAGCAGCAGGTTGTTCTGCAACATAACACACTCACCGACCCTGCCTCCAGCGCGGCAGTTGCACGTTCCAAAGAGTAGATCATGTGGAAAAGAATGTGCAAGAAACTCCATGGACAGTCTTTTTAAACCAGTTGTCATGGTTTACAATTAAAATTTTCATAATTATTCTCCATATAACAAACTAAGTAATTGCGTTACTACATTACAATACCTTCCTTCCTAATAGTTTAAAGTATGAAATAAATTCTTGGAAATCTAAAATAACTCAATTAAAATAGTAATTTTCCTTGTCTTGTTACTCCTAATTATTTTAGTTTCAATATCAAACCAGCATGAATTCCTAACGATCTCATTAATATTTGAATTCTCGAAACTTTTGGTGATAAAATATAATTGCTATTATAATAGTTCTTTCAGTACTTTTGGAGAAAGTAGTTAAATGTTTTAATTACTTTGGGACCCTTAGCGCAGTTAAAATTTACTTTTGTGTTTTTCTAATCTTAAAATATTGGCTTAAAGGAATAATTTTAAAACTAGTTTCAATAATTATCCAGTAGCATCTCTTGTTAATTTTTGATAGTGTAACGTTTGACACAGGAGAATAAAAGAAGAAAACTTCTGAGGAATGTTTGCATTCACATCTCAGTCAGCATCTATTTTTTTCGCATTTGACAGGTTGCGATTGACATGCAAATGCGATTCTTTAAAATAAGAAGAATTGGCACTTAGGTATTTAATAAGTCTGAATGCCAATGAAATCTTCTCATTATGCAAAGTTCCAACAAAAAGAGCATAATATACCTTTTTTTTAGGGATGGGAAATCATCAAATGACTTCTCCCGCTCTGGGTGGAGCGGAAGGGAGTCTCAGAATTTTACTGACTAAAACCCATCCATGTTCCTTCATTGCCCTATGTATTCCGGAGCCGCAGTATCTCTTTCGAATAGTCCCGCGACTCCGGCAGGCGTCGGCCCTTTCAGGCCCCTCTATATACTTACTCTCTTTGAGGCGCGCGTGGAACACGAACGCGCCATCGACACGGCCTGTCGTAATAAGACGGACGGACGGCGAGCTATCCATAGCTCACCGTCCACAGCCGGGGGCCACCAGGTGAAAACTAGCTTATTGATGTTCAAAGCTGCTTACTCACCGCAAATTTTGATTTTGTTTCAGTATCAAGGAATTTCGTCGATACGTTGGACCTACCAAATTAAAGTCCTCACCGGATGGTCACTGAACGAGTGCGTGCGCAGTGCCTCAGGGAGAGAGATGGCAAGGGACTGTTCGTCGAGCCACCCACTCTACAACAGTAAAATTAAGAAGAAAAATAAGGGATTTGATAAAAAAATCAAGTCAAAATTCAAAGAAAATGAGATGAATAATAATGCTCTATTGGGTAAAAAGGAAACCTAGCTGGCGTTCGGATTAAAAAGCATTCCTTTGATTTCAAACGTCGACGAGATTCTCATTTCACCCAAAGATAAATTATAATATCCATAAAATGTATGTACAAAGCTTTTCCATTTCTTTACAGAATCACTACAGGGATTTAGTTTTAAGCATGTAAGAGCTTTGAAGAGATGTGATTGACTAACAGAGAAAAGTAATCTTCTACTAATCCTCAAGGGACCTGTCTATAACGCTGCGGTGAGAAAGCAAGGTACTCTTTTAAAAAAAACCTGAAGCTAGGAACGACGTGCCAATGCCATTATTATTGAGTTGAGAATCAGCGATAGTGCTTTTTGCCATATGGTGCCGGTGCCGTAAAATAATAATACCATCCAATCGTCATTGACAATTGTTTTGTGTAATGTAGAAGCATATTATTGAAATTTTGTAAATGTGATTGCCATGAAGCCATTTACTTAATATATTAAATAAATAATAAATAAAATAAAATCTTTATTCATACAAAAACCTTTGACATTGCTTAGAACTAGGATACATTAACTTGGTTAACTAAAGGTCATACGGATAAGGTAAACCCTGACTCCCAAACTAGGTGATCCTGTGACTTGAAAGTCAGTGATTCTGCTGTCGCTGTGGCACCAAAAATCTTTTATGTTGTGTTCAAACATTACAGAAAATAGTTATTGACAATGCAGGGTACAAGATAATTATGGGTTTTATAAATTAACAATAAGGAAATTTTGGGGTTATTGTATTCATATTTTGAGGTATATTATGTGTGTGTATGATAATAGGTTATAATTATGTAAAAGAGTGACGTTGTGTATGGTAGAATGAGAGTATGTCTGTAATGGTGTGTGTGTAAAGGTGTCTGTAGTAGTGTTAAGCGTCTACGTAAGGGTGTACTTATGTATTAGAGATTGTGTAGTATATGTGCTGAATGTACTGGTTTTTATTTCATTGTTCTATTGCTGGACTTGCAGGAGTTTCTCTGTTTGAGTGTAGTCTTGATCCTGTAGCCAACTTTGTACAGTAACCTTAACTTGGTGGTGATTCAACCCAGCTATCTGAATCGTTTTACATATATTTTTGTAAATTAGGGTACTTAAAACGTAAAACTGACGCCTAGCGAATGCAGTTTTGTGACGGATTGTCGGACACACATATTTTGCTTTGCACTTTGTAGGATCTGGTGGGGGTATTTGTTTATGTTTTCTGAGAGTGGCTCGAAGGACAAAGAGCTGTCTCACAGTAAGAACTTTGCAGTCCGCATATAATTCAGTAGTAGGAAATCTGAATGGTCTGCCAAGCATTACCTTAAGGACAGCTCTCTGTGCCCGCTCTACGACAATAAACTTTGTTTTAGCTGCCCCTCCCCATACCAGGATGCAGTAGGTGATAACGGACTGGCAGAGTGCTAGATAAACCATTTTTAGGATGTTAGAATCTGCACAATGTCTCAGACTTTTAAATATATAGATAAGTCTTCTGACTTTTGAAGCAGTGTTATCTATTTGGTTATACCATTTCAGTCCGTCATCAATCACTACACCCAGGTACTTCGTGTGATTAAGTCGGGTAAGCGTTTCACATACATGTGCAAGTACTGGGATCAGAGCAAGTATGGGCTGTGATAAGAAAATCTGGTGGAGCCTTATTCCTATAATTAATGAAGAAGGGAACGAAGTTTGTTTTGGCCACGTTTAGGGTAAGAAGGTTATGTAATAGCCAATTCATAACAGTTTTTAAGGACTGCTCCGCAATATTCTTCACCTCACTCCAAGTATTACCGTAGACCACTATTGCGGTGTCGTCGGCATAGGTGAAAATTTTTGATTTATGTAGAGGCAGCGTGCATAGGTCATTGATGTAAATTTGGAAAAGTGTGGGTCCAAGCACGCTGCCTTGCGGGACTCCGTATGTGATAGTTTCTTCGTCACTGAGGCATGAGTTGATTTTAACAGCCATTATATTATGTGATTAGCTATAATTTTAGTGGTTTGTGTGATTTTTGTGGTTTGGTTTGTTTGTGGTTTTGGTGGTCTGGCATGGTGGTTGAGAGCATGTCATGCTCACTCAATTGTTTCACTGATGACGGCGCGTGTGTTGGATCATCGGTTCCCTTCAAAATAGTAGAGCTGAATGGTGCCGATACATGCGTCAGGTTCGTGAACAGGCGCCGTTAGTTGAGACTGGTCTTCTCTTAACCTTATTTAAGTTATTGTAATAAGTTTATTTTTTATTTTGCATTGTAACAAGAAACGAGTAATAGTATATGTAACTAAGATTTTTGTAAAACATAACGTGATATAAAAGAGTGTCCGTGGAGTTTCTTGCACGTTCTTCTCCATAGAGATCTACGCTTTGAAACGTGCAAATAGCTTCATGTTATTGACTGACCGACCTTGGCATTTCAAAAGTGCCTGTAAATGATTCATTTGAAATAAATGCTTTGAATCTTGAATCTTCACTTGACTCGTCAGAGAATGGGCAGCAGCGTTCTCTGTAAGACTCAACACCATACACTGTGATCGCCGACCCGCCTGCCAAGCGTGGCGAATATGGCAACCCTTGAGCTGATAATATGATGTGGATGATAGTGCTTTTATTTTCCCACAGCTCCGTTTTAGTCTCAAAATGAAATCATCACGGCACTGGCATGTCCGAATATGGCCCCTGAACAAGATGACAGCAACGGTTGTCGAAAATTCAAAATATTATTATGAAAGATTGAGACATTTTGGTAGAACATTTATTTTGGGCAGTACAAATTACTCTTTGGGCAATTGCCCAATAGTTGATATTTGGACTTTTGTATATAATCAGAACGCGCAGAGAACTCTGATACCACGATGCAGGATTTGGTTAGCAGTTTTACAAGAAACATATCTCTAAATACAAGAACAAAAAAAAATACGGGAAAGCCCCCTTCAATTTTAAGGGTTTCTCCCACAGATATAGATAGACCTAGATAACGAAAGTATCACGATCAGCTAGTCTATTCTGTAAATAACCATTTCGATATCGACTTCACCTGAGTGACTAAGCTTACAAAGTGAACTTTATTTCACACATCATAAGGTCTTATATTTATACGAATTTGAAACTCACCTCGGATTCCGCTGTCGAGACACGAAAATGTTGTTACAGAATGGCACTGCTGTATGAAAACCAACCGTGCCATTTTTTGGCTACCTACTGTAAGACGTCACAAGCACTAGTTAGTGATGGGAAAATCAAATCGATTCAAAGACGCCGCCCACCTCGCCCCTCCCCCCGCCTTGCACCAGCGCTCACCCAGCTGACGACCGACTAGCGCTATA
Organism: Ceramica pisi; assembly: GCA_963859965.1. Lineage (NCBI taxonomy): Eukaryota > Metazoa > Arthropoda > Insecta > Lepidoptera > Noctuidae > Ceramica > Ceramica pisi. The sequence goes on along the minus strand of OY982530.1, from coordinate 2,404,563 downwards.
CACCGATGCAGACTGATCACGAAAGTGGCCACTTACGATTTTTGTACGTAAGTTACGTACAAAGACGCCACGCGTAGTAGTTGCTCTTGCGTTATCTAGGTCTATCTATATCTATGGTTTCTCCTACTCGGTTTGTAACCAACAGGATATGAGTTGGTCTCCGTTATCTGTCTGTCTATCCGTCTGTTTGTCAGTAGACTTATGAGAAAGATTCTAATCTCAACATTTCACCAGCTATGTGTTACGGTTCATGAACTGTTGACATATTGACAGGGTGTAAATTCTGTGTATTTCTATTGCTGCTATAACAAAATCTAATTATTTTGATATGTTCACCGAAAACATGTTTTCCTTGGTTTATGGTAAGGAATTCTACATGTGCCACTCGCACTTGGCCAGTTTTCTTTTTGACTTTTGAAATGGTACCCAACATAATATTTTTTGTTCAACCTTTTTAATTATTTGTCTAGTTTCAAACCTGGTGCTGAAAACCTTGCAATATGACTACCTTTTTCTTTAAAATTTTCAAAGAAACTTTACAAAGTCTGGACTGTTGGAAGCAATAAATTATTTTCTACAAAAAGAGTACCCAACACGGCTTTTTCACTACTTGATTGCACAATTTTCTGTGAAAAAATTATATAAATTGCCGAGGTAAAATTTTATTAAGCCTGATTACTGTTCACCACAAAAGGTATAAACCCGAGCGAGCTTGTAATGAAATACAGCGTTGTGTACCCAAAAGAAGAATATGAAAGGTGAATAATATATTAAGTTTTTGATTAAAACTAAAATTCGTACCTTCACTTGTTCAGGGTATTTTATTTGTTTAGGGTAAGTCAAGGATTTTTCTGTTTTCGACATTGTGAAGCAATGTTTTCGTTTTACTTTTAATTTATAAAATTTACGGTCTTAAGCATAAGCCTTAATTCTGAAACAAAAAGATTTGAACAAATTAACAAATCGATAACACACCTGAGAAACATTTTTTTTTTATATAAGCAGTACCTTAGTGTTCTTTTCTCTTTATGTATTTTTTAGATAATTTGGTGTACATAAATAATCTTTCCAACACCCGTTAACTGATACAATTGGTTGGATTAATGTTCAACAGCCAACCGCATCTCTTGTTTCAAAGTAAAGAAATAAAAATATGTGCTGCCTCAAGGACGGTGAAGTGCAAGTTAAAAGATACTTACATACTAGAGATGCTGAAACTGGGAATATATTTTTTAAATAAAAAATATATTATAACAATATTTTATTTCAATCCACTCAGATCATAATTAAGTAGCTCATTTGACTTAAGAACATTTAAATTTAAACCACATTTTACATAATTCATTTGATAATAATAAGTATTATAAATAATAAATAAAATAAAAATAGATTAAAGTCTTAATTTATTTAATAAATTCTGAATGGTCGACGTGCCGATGCTTAAGGTATGCCAATATCTGGCTGTGGATCTCTTCCAGCTGAACGTCGTCATTCAGCTTTAAGGTGCTTCCCTTCGGAAGGTCGCCATAGTAAACTGTGTAATGGTTCAAGGAAGGCTTAGGGTGGGTTTCATCCAGATATGTTAATGTTAAAACCAATAGAATTGCTTGCGCTGAGCGATGCCAAATAAATAAAGCGGTATTATTGATTCTTAACACACACATCCGTCACTACGCATCTTCGAACATCGCTGGTTTAAACGCAGCCTAATACTGGATAATAAAACATATAGCGTTGGGTAGGCTATTGGGGTCCAACACTGTATGTTTGGTTCATAAGCCGTTTTATTATCAAAATAATCACCGTACATAAAACCAGGCTAATGCTTAGCCGAACAATTACAATCGCAACTAAATACCTAAGCGCAAGCGCGGGGAAAAATCGTGGCACCGCGCAGCGCGTCTCGAAGAGCACTAAATAACTGCGCGCGCATCGGCGCGTACAGTACGATTATTTTTTCTTTGCCGCTCCGAAGTTAGCTTTTAGTGACGACCGCGCAGGTCCCATCGCGTAAAAAAGTGTTACGTTCGTAGAATATTTTTGGGATAACGTTTTGTATTATTAACAAGTAAGAAACACAACCAGTAAGACTAACAAGGTCACAAAGTAACACAACAAACATATAATACAGCACAAAAACACACAAAACACAAATGAAACAGTAAGAAAAACCAAAATAAACATTTTAAAACAATAGACACTTTTCGTACCAACAGTCGTATTGCATTGAGTAAGCGGGACACAAGTATGCATCGAACGTATACGAGGGACTGAGACTGCATAACCGACCTACCCGCATGCGCTGTTCTACGTTTCTTGTCTAATTGACATTCTGCGCAATCGATTGCGACGTACTTCGCATGGGCGAAGATAAATTAATCGTACTGTACAACTACCGCGCAGTCTATCCGCGGTAGGGGAACAACTACCGGGGTTGCCAACACACACTACCATAACGTACTAATGGCTTCACGTTATAAACACCATAAGCCAGTGTAAAAACATGACGTTAATCATAATTCAACACACAACTAAGCATTGCACGAATTAGAAAAGAAAATACGCGAGCGTATTATGTTGGAACGTGCCTGCTACAGTAAGTGAATTTAATTTGTTTCGGCATTTATTCCGACAGGTGAATTTATGTGTTTACATAATTCATAACAGTAAATTGGCCGCCATTTTGTGAATATGGGGTTCCCTATAAACAGCTACGTCGAACGATCTCATTGACTATGAATGTTTAATTTTATTAACTTCGTTACTTTGTGGTGGATTGTAAATCTGAATTATTACTTATTATACAGACTTCTTGTGATGCATTCTGAAATACCCACTTGATTTTTAGATCTTTCAAATATGCATCTTCGTGTTCTACGTCGTAGGGCTAACGCTAGATTTGTTTACTGGTAAGGCTTAATTTTCACGAAATTAAAAGAAAATGTCGAAGGAAAAGTCTTATTATGTTTATAACACAGTTACACTCGGATTTAATGCCTACAGCCGGTCGATTCTGTAAACATGTCGAAGTGCAGGCGTGGGTGAAGTGATCTCGAAGTGAGCTGTCAAATCATACAAACAAGATGAAATCACAGCTCACTTGTCGTTCACTCCACCTAGGTGATCACGATGATGTCAACAGAATCGACCGGCTGTTTTTAACTAGCACAACATTTGCATACAGGTTTGTAACAAAAAACGACGAAACAGCCTAACATCACTGGTACCCCATCTGCTTATTCATCGTCCTCGCTCACAGCAACACGCCGTACATCTCCTAAGCCGTAAACCCAGGGGTGCGTTACGTTTAACTAAAGTTTGACGGCGCGCAAAAAGAACTGCTGCACTGGGATTAGAAGAACGTTTTGTTTTTGAACTGTGCAGACTTTGCAACGTTGGTAAATGTTTTTTTGTTAATTGTGTGGCAGTACCTGTGATAAATGATATTTATTCTGTAAGTAGGTTGTAAATAATACTTTTACACGTCAATCTTTTTTGGTAATTTTGAACTAGATGAGGCCGGTAAGTAATTTATTAAACACTAGCTGACCCGCGCAACTTCGTCTGCCTCACATTTTCCATTACTGCTCCGCTCCTATTTGTCTTAGCGTGATGATATATAGCCTATAACCTTCCTCGATAAATGGGCTATCTAACACTGAAAGAATTTTTCAAATCGGACCAGTAGTTCCTGAGATTAGCGCGTTCAACCAAACAAACAAACAAACTCTTCTGCTTTATAATATTAGTATAGATTTCACGTGTTTTTCAGGCGAACTAGGTTGGAACATTATCACCCTAATATACAGGGTTATTTGTAAAACACCGACAACCTCTGAGGACTATGTTACTAACATCATAATCAACAACTTTTGTTCTAATTTCTTGAAAAATTTCAAGACTATTTATTTTTATAATTAGGAAACAAATATAATGAAAACTCTCATAGTTAATCCTTTGATTTGATGTGTCACACAATACAGTTTGAAAAACTTTAAAATAAAAAAAAAATAAAAAAAATTACGTTAAGCTTCCATGTTTGGGTCATAAAAATCTATATGTATACAATTTCAATAGAATCGGTCCAGAAGATCCGGAGAAAACTGGCTGGGACAGACAGACAAAAACCCGAGTGAACCTATAAGGGTTCAGTTTTTTGTTCGGAATCCTAAAAATAATAGAATTGGTAGCTACACTTACACAGTAATAATAACACCACTACATTTGATATTTCTAACGGGGCCTCTGCGAGTTGGTTACGGCCCCTCGTACGCCTACCAAAGGACCGGGTCTCCAGGGACCCGAGAAAGAAAACATTAGACATTGCAGACCAAGAAGCACAACCAAGAACATACCTATGAAGAAGAACATACCTACCTGTATACATAAAAAACTCATTCTTACAATTTTTATCTACGTATTCTCAAATATTATTTTATTTACTTACTACATTATCACATTAAAAGCATGCATTTATTTAACAGATTGGTTTTATTTACCCTCTTCCGTGTGTCACTGCAGGGTGCCAACTAAAAACCAGTGCTGGGTATATGACGCCCAGCATAATTATGCTGAGATGGTAAGTAAACCTTTCGGCATGGGCACTGGGCACGCTCAGCACAATTTTACCGTACCATTCTTTTTCTTTATTTTATGTTTTTCGTTGTCTTTTTAGGGTTCCAAATGGCAAAAACGGAACCCTTATGGATTGATCATGTCTACAGTCTGTCTGTCTGTCCGTCCGTATGTCACAGCCACTTTTTTCCGAAACTATAAGAACTATGCTGTTGAAACTTGGTAAGTTGATGTATTCTGTGAACCACATTAAGATTTCCACACAAAAATAGAAAAAAAAAAAATAAACTTGGGGGTCCCCCTACTTAAAACTGAAACTCAACATTTTTTCATCAAACATATATTCGTGTGGGGTATCTATGGATAGGTGTTCTAAAATGAAATTGAGGTTTCTAAAATATTTTTTTAGCTGAATAGTTTGCGCGAGAGACACTTCCAAAGTGGTAAAATGTGTGTCTCATGACATGATACAATTAAAAATAATAGATGATGTATAATTATCACGTAAACTACCACTGAAAATTGGTTTGAACGAGATCTAGTAGGTAGTTTTTTTTAATACGTTATAAATTGTAAACCGCAACTTTTGCTTATAAAATATACCTACAGGTTTGTACGGAACCCTCGGCGCGCGAGTCCGACTCGCACTTGGCCCGTTTTTTGAATAATGTATTTTTTGCTGTTGCGTTATGTCTGTTTCGATTAAATGTTTTCCATTCTTGTTTCTATTCTATTCATACCGAGGACTTTTCTGTTCCCCTCTCCTTAAACATCGCACTCAATACAAGATTATTATTAATCCGCCCATTAGATTCTCGACCACGATCTTGTCCAAAAGTAACAGTCAGCCATCTTAAGTTTATTAAATATTTAAATGTTTCGGAACATTTACATGAACTTGAGCGAAGTTTTTAGTCACAAAGATTCATTTAAGCCTCTGTTGAGTGTTTTTGTTAAGGGGGAGACATCAAAGACATAAACTCTTCACACAATACAGACTGCCTTACAGACTTCCATAAACCTCTATAGATTTTTTTAAAATAAATAAATAAATTCATTTATTCAGCTAACTATAACACAATGTACACAAAAATCATGAAAAAAAAAATGATAAGCAAACAAAAAATTTAATTTTACGAATAAAATACAATTAAATTAATTATAAAATGTAAATAAATAAAAATTAAAATGAAAGCATCACCATCAGCCTAGCCTTTTCCAACTATATTGGTGTCGGTACCAGTAAAACTGGATTCAGCTAAATACCAGCATTTTGCAGCAATTTGTATTTTAATAGTAGCAATGCTGACAGCTGATGATGTTATAGATTTTTTTTTCAGAGTTCTAAATCTGCATTTTGTGGAGCCACTATAAAATGGCAATGCACAAACTAACTTAATTTTTGTTATTATTTCTAAATTCGATGACGAATAAATACATTTGTTGCGCGTCAAAAATCATTAAAAAACTGCCTGAATCGGACTTCTGTTGAATTAATTTAAGCTCTAGTTTGAATTTACTAAGCTAACTAAACAAAAACCAAACTCTAGTCTCCAGTCACAAAAATTCTATAGAAAAAAGTAAACATATTTACTCACCCTACCGCAGCACTCCCTTTTCACTGCCATTTGGAATACCACCACCACGACACCCCCCAAACCATAAATCCTATGCCAGCCAACTATTACTACTTCCGTCACCTGTTCTAAAGGTACGCTCACAGCAATTCAGCAACCGGAACCCTACGTCCCGTACGCGTAAATCATTTTAACCACCGGTGGTACATTTGTGGCTTCATACCTTCGAGCACCGCCTTAAGAGTCATTTATTTACGGGCCTAAAACCGTTAACAATCGCATCGCATATTCATGACGCTATTTATTGTTGCCTTTATGAATAAGGAGGGAATTTGCGCCTAAATAGTCAAGTTATCGAGAGGGCTGCTTTGTAATGAAGTTTGGGGTGTTGTTTTGAAGAGATCGTGATTTTGATTGACTTGCATCGAAGAAATGTTTCTGTAGATTAATTTAAATAAACATTTGTATTTTAATCATCGATACTTCATTAAACCGGCAAATTCGAGTTTCTTTAGAGTGGGTCCTATTTAATTTCAAGTTAATTTTATGAACCGACTTCTCAAAAAGGAGGAATTTCTGAAATCGGTTGTATGTTTGTTTTTCTTATGTTTGTTACCTCATACTCGTAACTCCGTCAATTATGAACCGATTTGAAAAATTCTGTAAGGTCATACTTGCAGATTGGTCCCATTTAAATTTTATTAAAATCGGTTAAGGAGATTGGATTTTAAATCGAAATATCTAGAATTCGTTTACTTGGATGATGGTTTTTTGTTCCCCAAGTATTTGCGATTTTGCAGTGGTACCTACCACTAAAAAGTGAAAAATAAAAAACTTTTTACAAAAATTACAACCGACTTCCAAATAAAAAAAACACTACAAAGTAAAAAAATACTTTAACTTCGGAAGTCGGTGTCAAAATACGAAGAAACAACAAAACACAGACTTCCGAAATTAAAGTTATATTTTACTTTATAATGTTCTTTTTTATTTGGAAGTCGGTTGAATTTTTTGTAAAAAGTTTTGTGTCTTGTTATAGTGGTAATAGAAAAATAACCTATCAAAATTTTAAACTATCTACCAATAAAGGTTCATGTTAGATTAACAGTCTACTGACAGATATACGGACGGACAGCGAAGGCTAATAATAGGGTTCCTTCATGCACTGAACCTTAAAATTAGCAAAGAAAGTGAGCCACGACTTGAAAAAACCAAGAATCTCTAATTGGTGTAGTGATTAACTGAAGAAAATTCACACAACGCCATTCATTTCATTTGATTTTGCCCTACAAACTGTGCCTTAATCATTCATTTAACAGTGTGGTTATCAAATTTAATCGTCCCTGTTCTCGAAATAGCATTCAACTACATAAATCTAGGCAAGTGCATGGCTATCCATGCTAGCATTAAAACATATTTGTTTCTCAATGCCATAGGTACAGAAATCATCAGTAAAACGAAAATATTGAGTTATATTCGAAGAAAATCCCCAAAAAGAAGAACATAACTTTGACCTTTGTTCACAGAATTTCAATATTTAAAACTAACTACTTGATGTCACAAAATTCAGTGGTTTCTCAATATTTGGGTTATTATCACAAAATAAATTTGTGGTGGGCGTTGCGACGACAAACCGTTTCAAAAGACCGTTTTCTGTCCTGCGACAGTGAATCGTTTTACGTCCTGGGTTAAAACAGTCTTCGTTGCACAAACCAGTTTTCGAATAACTAGGTGCAATTTTTTATATATTACGCCTAAGAAAATACAGTGGAGAGCATATTAATCAACTGAACAATACACTTCGTAAACGTTATGTCGTCCTTAGCGTTCTACGTTCGTTCACAAATAGTTCTTCTAGCTCGTATTCAAACTAGCTGTAACATAGACCGTTTTTTGCAACCGTTTTCATTTTCGTCATCTCAAAACTGTTTGCGTTTAGTCCATCAAAAATAGAACAACAACCCACCACTAAAATAAATACGCTTCCCACCGTTCGCTAATTATATTTACGGCAAAGCCAAAAAGGTAGCCAGAGGACAGAAAATAAACTCATTAAGTTATGTACGAACGGATTACTTGGGGTTGTAAAAATATTAGCGGTACGTCCGGGTTATAACTCATTAAAGTCTGAGTGGATTGGAATATTTGCTGCAGTGAAATGGTAAATTGGAAAGTAATTGGGTGATTCATTTTTCAACTAAACTTAACTACCATTTTATAAGGAACTAGCTTTTGCCCGCGACAACGCGAATATCACGTTTTTTTCCGTTCCCGACGGAATAATATCCAATTAATAATAATGCAATTAATGCATTTAATTACCTCGCCGTTCCTCGTCGTTAGTTTTATTGTAATTTACTTCTGTCTGTTTTGTGCGAGTTCCAAATCTCTTCTTTTCTTCTTCTTTCTTTCTTCTTCTATATTTTGTTAAAAAGTAACTAAGTATATCTCTTATAAGTATCTATCTTTGTTTGCAAAAGGACACCCCTAGAAGCGATCTCATAAAAAATACTTCATCGCTGACTAGCATAGGCTATTTGTCCTAAAACAATTCACGCGTCCTGATATATAAGTTACAGGATCGAAACAAATTTTTAAATAAAATTTATCTTTTACCTTCAAAGAAAACTTTTACATACAGACAGGTAGGTATACCTAACTCTTGTAAGAATCTAACATTTTTCGCAAAAGAAAACCCCTAGAAGCATTGATTTCATAGAAAATACGCCATTGCTGAATAACATAGGCTATTATTTTTTCCGGAAACAATTCACGCCTCCTGATATTTAAGTTACGCGACCAAAGCCACAAAAAAAAATACGGATGGCACTCCGCGAGTACTGGCAGAAGTGAAAATTTTAACATTGACGTTGTGCATTTTTGAATCATCCGTCTTACAAATTTTCGATCAGGTCACGTGTCCTGACGCCAGTTTAACATTTTATTACCATCTCAAGAAAAGTGCTCAACGCCGCTAAATAAGTTTTCACTGCAAAAAACTAATTTTCAAATAAAATTTCTCCTTTTACCTACAAAGAAAACATTTACAGACAGTTTTCCTTAAAATCTCAAGATTCATTTAAAAAAATAATTAAAACAAACCAACTTCAAAAGCTTCCAATACACTTTTACGACACGATTTCCTGATGCTCCATATTTCCTACAAAACAACCATTCGATCCATCCCCCATAAAAAAATAATCAATACAATTTGCGTCTATAGATATTTATGTTCGGAATAAAAACCGCCCAAGTGCGTGTCCAACACTCACACCAAGGGTTCCGTACCATAAGCGGAAAAAATCACTGTTTCATGTAAAGGAACCACTTTTAATTTTTATTAATTTAATTGTACTTTTATTATTTGCTGTTGTGTTATAGCGGCACTTTATATACACACTCTGTAAAATGGCTTTGATTTTTTTTGTAGGACTGGCATAGCCCCGCCCCCGACCGTTTAGAGTTAGAGCCGACACACCGAGACAAACAAAAATTTTTGAAACAAGATTTTTTTTTATTTGTGATGGGTTTGCTTTTGACTCTATTATAGGTCAGAGACGACGTAAACAAAATCTACGATGAAGCGAGCTTACCCAGAAGTAGCCTGTGAAGGTGCCCTAAATGGTCACGTTGCCGAGATATATGACACCCATCACGATTCTTGAGATACAATACATATATTAAAATAAAAATAAAATATAGTCCGCTGACATACGGACGGATCGACGGACGGTCGGACAGCAGAGGCTTAGTAATACCCGTTGATTACGCTTCGAGTACGGAACCCTAAAACCAGCCTTGAAAATTGATCCGGTTTACTTTGCCGAAATAAATCCAGTGGATCGGCCCCAGCCTTAATGGATAGACAGTCAGATGGATCGCTGTTGGCTTATCTCCGAGTTTTTATATCGTTTCCCTTTTAGTTTTAGTTATTCTAATTTGTAGTAGGATTTTATGTGTGTTGGATTTATTGCTTGGTTGATTAGAATTTGTTCTGAGCTTCCTGTAGGTATGGTAGTAAAGAAAGAATCAATAAAAGTTTATAACTTTCCATTCATCATCATCAACATTTCAACCGGAAGTCGGTCACTACTGAATCAAAATAAAAAACAAGACGTATTAATTTTGAATAATTATTGTCTAGTTTGGTCATTCAAAGAACGTTGCATAGTAAAACATACTTACCACCCAAACACCATCGCTAGCGCGGCTGAGTTGCACGCTCCATAGCGTACGTACATCCTATGAGGAAGAACGTTAAAGTAACTCCATAGAGACCTATTGACAAGTCTTGTGCTTCTTACATCTTAAGGTGGAAGCGCCAGGGTAACCCGCGAAATTCAAATATTTTTATGTTTTTGCAAGTTCATAGAACTCGATTGAATGTTATTTCCTGAAAAAGTCATTCAATCGAGTTCTATGAACTTAGAAGGATATATTGATGATTCAAATGGTTATAATCCTTTAGATAAATGCTCTTTACGATCGCGAACCGTATTTTGTTCAAGATAAAGTTTCACACTGACTGGAAAATTGCAAAAAACATAAAAATATTTGAATTTCGCGGGCTACCCTGGAGCTTCCACCTTAAGGAATACTGCTGTTAGTTAATGGTCTTATATGTTAGGATTTCGACCTTGTCTATTATAAGTAAAGAATTTGAAATGAACAGAACATGGAAATAAGCATTTTTCAGTATGGGTACATTAACCAATACTTATTTTTAATTATTTTTTATACAAACTAAATATCTTAACGTAAATCACCCGATATTTATACCCCTTTGCTGAAATGGCAACGAAAAACAAATGAAATTGAAATAGCATTCAGATCTTCACATTAAGATTTTGTAACGAAGCCTTTTAAAGTACTGTTTCCTTTGTTGGATTTGATTTGTTTGAGCCATAGAGGCGTTTGCTATAGCTTATGGATAACGTGAAGAACACGGTGTTTAAGAGTGAGGTTTAAACAAATACACCTGTGCATATATCTTTAAACCTCACTCTTAAACTCTCTTGCCAGTACTCAGTAGCTACTAAAAGCACTGAGTTCATTATTCCTATTTAGGCACTCAAGTGTAAAAGGTTTTATGTAAATTACTGGGTTGGCTTTTATTTATCGATTCAAGAATGTAAGCGAAACATAGGGAATGTACGCGTTCTTGTGCTGAATGTGTTTTTTTAGTGTTGGTAAGAACGTATTTGAGCACTATCTCACCTGATGGTTAGCGATGAAGTGGCGGAAGATGGAGCGCGCTTGCCTAGAAGTAACCTATTTAGTCTTGTAGGGTAACTGTATAGGGTAAAAAAAAAAAACGACAAGTGCAAGTCAGACTCGTCCACCGAGAGTTCCGTACTTTGTAGGTACTTACATTTATTACTTTAAATAGAGACTATATTTTTCATGATTTAATTACTGATGTATTGTTTTTTTTTGCAACAGCGACTGAATTGGGTTCTTATAAATTCGAAGTGTGGGCATGTGGGGTATCATATAAAAGAGCGGTATTTACACATTCACAATTTTTTTTTTATCATTTTCGACTTTTGATGAAAAATGTAAATTTTTTACCATTCCCCTCCGTTATCTCCAAAGATAGACAAAACTCCTAAAATTATTCTATGTGATAGAAGTTTATGCACAAATTACAGGAAAAATAAAACAATGTCTCCGAATAGCACAATTTTTCAGAAATAATAAATTACATTAGTTCCACTAGCGGTGAAGAGATGGCGCTGATCTAAAACTGCAATATACACCGCAGTGTTAAAATTTTCTGACGAATACAGACCTCGCCGATGAAAATTTAAAAACATTTCACGTTTTAGATGGTGTTGGCCTTTGGTGCACGAGTCCGACTCGTTCTTGAATTTTTTTTCTTCTTTTTCAGATACGGAACCCTAAAACAAATAAACACTCGCAAGTATCTACAAAATACTGAAAGGTGTACCTATATTATTGACTCTTTTAAAGCGATATACAATAATTCACTCTTTTGACTGTACACACCTACTCTGCTATACTTATCGCAAAATACCGGAATATACCAGGATTCTCTTTATGCAAACGATACGCGTAAAGGTATCAAGACGAAAATATAATAAATGACCGGAAATAATTTCAACCTGTTCGAGATTAAATATTAAACGATTTACTTCGGTAGGCTTAACACAGTTTAAACGTGAATTCTGCGTAAAACACTATGCAATCGAATATAAACTTTTAATTGAACCCTGACGAACAATAATAAATAATAACGGGAAATTCGCATTCAATATTAATGTTTTAATGTTTACTGAAATTAAAACCGACATGTATGAAGTATTTTAATGCAATTTTGCGAAAATTATTGATGTTTTTTTATTGCATGTGATGATTAACTAAAGTTTAAATTTTTAGGGTTCTTCAAATGAAAATAACGAAACCCTTAAAGGATACGGACCGCCTCGTTTGAATATTTGCTTCAAATCTATTTCAAAGCGATTTAGTCATTTAGTACAAACATACTATAAATAATGTGACCAAACGGTTTTTATTCCGTCACAGTTCATGCTTGATAGCCACCATATTGAAACTCTACCAGCGATAACGATTGTAAAAATGTTCAACATGTATTTGTCATTGTATTGAAACAAGAAACTCTGAAATCTGGTGACACTGTCTTCCACAAAGAAGAGTCAAAGGAATGCGGAACAAAACCTTTTCTCGAAGCATATCAACATCCACAGCCTAACTGCGCCCACTGCTGAGCATAGGGCTCTCTTTTCTTGTGCCAATCCCCACGCTCCTGTACCAGTCTCATCCAGGTTCTTTCTGCGATGGCAACAATATCTGCCGTCCTGCTCAGTTCCATTTTTGTTCGCAATTCGTCGTTCAAACTTTCATATGTCTTCGAAGGAACTCGGTACATTTGGCGTATGCTAAGCAAAGAACACTCCATAGCTCTCTATGCAACTCTCAGCCTGTACAGAGTATCCTGCGTAAGCGTCCATGGCTCGGCACCGTTAGTCGTGGTGGGCAAAACACACGAACATTTAGCTAGCTTAAGAATGTCGTCCAATTTACTAAAAGCGGCCCACCCAAGCTGTATTCCTCTCCCTACTTCCGTTTGCTGGTATTCTTTGCCCAAAGATAGTATAAAAAGCTAAAGTAGACATGTCTGTCAAAATAGGACAAAATAATGCCTCCTGTGTCAGAATCCTTAGCACATTTTATCGGTCAAGCCCTGCTTTTTTACAAAAGGTTTGTAGAGTAAGACTTTCTAGAGTTATCAGAATACAGATCTCAAAATTTGCCAGGGTTACGGAATCCGTTTGAAAGAGTCCCCGCAGCCCAGCTGGAATACAAAGGGTATTAGGAAGAACACTGATAGGTTTTAGTCAGTAAGAGTCTATCACTCCCTTCCGCTTCAGTAATGTTCTGATTTCCCATTCTTAAAAATAAAAAATAACAGCATCAACGTCAGCGTCAGAGCTTGTAAGTCTATATAATCAGTCCACGAATTCGCACTAAGCGTTTCCAAGCGTGTTTCACAATGCGCCCAGCAAAGAAGTGGAACTCTCTGCATGCTTCTGTGTTTCCGAACGCTTACAACCCTAATATTTTCAAAATTAGAGTGAACAAGCTACTTTTGGGTAAGCTCGCTCCATCGTAGACTTTGTCTCTATCATCTCCGGCCTAGACTAGAGTCAAGAGCAAACCCATCCAAAATAAAAAAGTGGTAGAATTATTTTTAATTCATAACATAGGTACAAAATTTTGCGAAGTTTGATAAACTTCACATAGCTAAAACAACACTACTGGATATCTACTTTCTAACATAGCAAGTTATCTAACTAAACAGGTATCTATCGGAGCAAACTTCTTCGATACGAGCGAAGTGTTATGATTTCACTAATATAGTACTTTTAAGTTCTGCAGTAATGACAACGCCGTACAGTCTATTAAAAAGTTTTAATTGAACGCTGCAATGGGAGTTATTAAAAATAATAGCCCCAGTGCGAGTAGAGTATGTGTTTTATTGATTCGCGGGTGTTTTGCTTTTTGAGCTCGGATTCGGGTAACAGTGAATGAAGCTTTTTTTGGGTTAATGATTTAAAAGGCTTCAATTTATGGCTTGTTTTCGTTTAAATTGCCAATCAACTAGCAGTTTTTTTTGTGCTAAATTGACTGAAATACTGTTACGCGCCAGAATTAATGCCGGGTACACAACGTACTACTAACGCCATCTAGTATCGAGTAGTGGAACTAATTGGGTCACGATCTTTCTAGAATTTTCGATGCTAGAACATTCTCGATGTTTCGACACCTAGTCAGTCGGGACCGGTATGTTCCCGAACTTTCTAGATATTTCCATTCTCGAAGGTTCTGGAAATTACTGTGGGACTATATAAGGTGCGCATCGCTCGCGACTAAGTCAGTCAAGCCTGGCTGGTGGCTTTAATTCTATATTATGGCCTCACAGGCAAGTCCGGTTAAGCAGGAGCCAATCTTCTCAGGTTGACCTGCGAGAGGCATATAAAAAAAAAGCGACTAAGTCAGTATTGAATTGGCGATACAAGCGATACATCGGAAGCGATCTTCAACTGCGAATTAAGTCATTTTTGGTTAATTAATCGGCTGTTTTTATTGTCACGAACCCCAAGCTCGTAACAATACGTTGTCATTCTGGGTAAGAAATATTATTTTGATATATTGTTTTAAACTTTAATGGTCATTAACATTAGAATAGTTTATAACGGAATTGCTACCATGTACCTTTGTATTTGCGAGTTTTCGATATTTCGGCACTGTTGCAAGCGCCATGATCACGGAGTAGTTGTATGTCGAGAACGGTTTGTGAACAGTGCCATGCCTTGGACAAATTACGAACATGATTGGCAAACTGCTTAATAGGAGTATTTATGTGATATATTTATTATCGATACTAAACTATATATCTATACTAATATTATAAAGAGGTAAAATTTGTTTATAAGTTTGTACCTATGTAGGGGGTAAATTCAGGAACTACTGGTCCGATTTGAAAAATTCTTTCAGTATTAGATAGCCCATTTATCGAGGAAGGCTATATATATCATCACGCTAAGACTAAAAGGAGCCGAGCATTAATGGAAAATGTGACGCAGACGAAGTTGCGTGGGTCAGCTAGTTTGTAATAAACCAGTTTACCGCAACACTAATTTTCTTAGTGGTATAGTTTTAGAACCACCATACCACCAGGGGTATGGCCGGTGGTATGGTGGGTCCGCAATGTAGAGAGGATTTCCTGATATTCCTATGGGAACGGGAATAAACGGGATAAGCGCGTACAAACTTACCAATACTATTTCTGAAGAATCTTCTCTATCTAGCAGCTTTTCTTTAACAAAGTCGGGGCAAAAGCTGGTTGTTTGTAAAGAGAGAATTAAAAAAAAAAACTATGCACATATATAGAAACTGCAAAATGTTTCAGTAATGCCCTCTGATAAGTCAATGAACGCCGTTGCAATTTCAAACGATTCATGTTCGCGCGCCCATAAAGTTTGAATCCCTCACTTAACGACGTCTGTTCGCAAGTTTTATGGCCAATTATTAAAATATGTCGCTCGTTATGTGATAGAAATACATTAGGGTTGGTCCAAGATTGAAGCCGACTATGGATCATATTTATTAGAAACTTTAGGAAGAGTGACAGGGTTTTTTTTTAATTAAGTAGTACCATAGTAGCACGCCTGAATTTGAAGATTACGCTCATTTGAAGATTATAAAAGAAAAGTCTTATAACGCAGATAAAAATAACATTTACAACCCATCCGACTCTTATCAGACAACCCTTATAACATTATACATGACATAGTGTTATGAGTTTAACTTCGGAGATGTAACAATTATTGTGTTAATTTGGTTTGAGTAATGGCTCCGAGATTGCGTGTTAGATCAAGTGATTTAGAATTCAAAGGGAAAAGTGGGTTCGTATGTTGTAAGTGGAGTTGAGTTATATGTGGTTGCCAAAGATGAGTTGTAGGTTGTGTTAAAGTTATTGAATTTGGTTGATTGAAAATGTTAAGTGATGATGCAGATTAGTGATGGTTTATCATTATCACTACTTATAAAACAAAGTCGCTTTCTCTGTCCCATATCCCTATGTATGCTTAAATCTTTTAAACTACGCAACGGATTTTGATGCGGTTTTTTTAATAGATAGAGTGATTGAAGAGGAAGGTTTGTATGTATAATAACATCACAGTTTTTCTGTAGTATATTTAGTATCAGCATTGCACCCGTGCGAAGCCGAGGCGGGTCGCTAGTTAAATACAAATAGTAAAAATATTTTTTTTTTGTTGAATATAGATTAGATTAGATTATATTAGAATACTCTTTATTATGTACACCATATAAGTTACAGGAAAAATAGATGAAGAAAACATTACATAGGGTGACACAATGGGCGGTGTTATTGCTAAGAGCGATCTTTTCAAGACTACCTTTGGGTGGATTTTAAAGAGAAAGGAAATACAGTACTTTAGGTAGTCTTAGGTGAACGATTAAATGAATAAATACATGATAGATAAATAAATAAAATTATAATTATGAAACAAAAAGCATAGAACCCAAGTAAAAACGATAATTGAGAAAGTAGGTAGTGGTGTTTGACCATTGTAGGTAGGTAGGTTAAGTACAGATGTTATTAATATTTATGAACGCTATATCTAGCCTCTTTGGCGTAAAAAGTATGATTAAGTACAATTACATAATTATGCTGACCGCTTGAGGAACGAAAGAGACTATAGTATTCAAAAAAAATTTTGGAGTAAATATACCAAAGGGACTGTAGTATTCTTTGACGTTTGATCGCGACCCGTCACAAATTATGTCCATTTCTGTCTAACACACGGTATTTTAATCCTTTTGCTCTTTTCCACTCGATTTATTGACATTTCATACATGCTAAAAATACGAAACACGCCACGGGCGAGTCCATTTTTAGAAAGAAATTAAATGTTTTATTCAGTCTGTGGTATGACGCGAGTTGCGCGATGACGTAGTGTCGAATAAACTTGTTTATTATGTTGTTTGTGAGTGAATTAGTGTTAAGTAATGTTTTATGGGTGCATTGTGATGTGATTAATGTGTGTGCAAGTGAAAATAAACATGTTGGTAAGTATTAGCATGTTTTTTTATGATTTTCCTATCCCTTGTTACACAAGGCGTCCATGTTGTCAGAACGCTATCGTAATTGATTAATTATTAAGTCTAGCTACTTGTTCAGACTAAAAAGTAATTATTATCGCATTTTATGTTTACTGGGCAATAGATTTCAGTCAAAACATAAACAAAACAAACGAAATTTACGTTATGATTAGAATTTTTGTTCCGTGGGTCGGAAGGTAAATAATGCAAAATGGCGGGAAATGGCTAATGTTTGGTGGTAGTTTTTTTTTTTTGTACGGTGGAGTATGTTGTTTGTTATTTATCGTTTTTAGATATAACCCAGCTACCCATACAAGTCATAAAATATATATGTTATCGATTTACTTTTTAAATTATTCCTGTTCAAAGTTCACATAATGTGTTTTTTTCACCAATATTCAATGTTTACAAATTAGTTAAAAAATATAGAAACTAACCGTTATCATACACTTAACGTAAGTTTAAAGAGCAGTTTATCAGCATTACAAATAACAAAACACTTGAGCGGTATGTATAATAGAAGGCCACTAAAAAATGTTTACGTAAACATAAACATCTGGCGTGCAGCTGCCCGCGCTTTGATATTTGGCGCCTGTGCGCTCGACGTTATCACGTGACTCATGCTCGCCGGTGGCCAAGCGGTAAAAAAATGTCAAAAGAGTACAAAGAAAAACGAATATTATTTTCATACATTATTAAATCCTTTCAATGAACACTCAAAAATAAAATAAAATGAGTAAAATAAAAAACATTCCAATAAGATAAAAATTATAAATTGTAAACAAAAGTAACTCGATAATTCCGTCCATGAACTAGAAGAAGAAATGTGGTTCCCCCAACAGCGAGATGGGCAGATGACAATGTTGAACTATCTACTAACGATCGCGGGCAGAACCTGTACGATGCTGGTACAGTAACATGGAGACTGGCCCAAGAAAAGAGACTCTACTCACGACTCTCACGACTCAACACTGGGGCAAATTGGGCAGTCGAGGATGCTGAAGATTAAAGTGATCAGGGGGGCTACTCTCTAAGCCCGTAGTTACGGGCGTATTCTACTCCGTATCACATAACTAGAGTCCAGTCGCGGAGCAGGAGGAATTTCGTACAATGACCTCTTTACCTACTGACAATGGTCACAAACATTTTTGAATTGAGTGCGGTTTACATGAAATATTTGAACGAACCAACTTATAAAATAAAAAAAATGTTGTTATCATATAAATTATTTATTTAGATTTTATATTATAAGTTATAAAAACGAGTTACAATACTAATACGGCAGAAAAAAAAAAAAAAAATCATAAATCAGAATCCGATTCCTCTACCCGTATCGGAGTTACTGCTTTCCGAAGACGTCTCGCCTATCACATTTATTACAAAAGAATCAACAGTTTTGTCTACATTATCATCTAGTCTAACTAATTTCGATTCCTCTTTGTTTTACGGGATTTACATATGCAAACAAGAACAAACCTTACACTATTAGGTAAAAGGTTTCCAATCCCTGAGGACGGCGGCCATTGCATCTGTGCGAGCGAGACACAAACTTTTAACGCGGGGGTGACAGAGATAGGTAATAACAGGTCAAAGGACGAAATTCTTCCTGCTCCGCGGCCGGACTTTACTAAGAATTAATGACAATACGATTTGACAGTGACTATCAAATCGTGTTCTCATTCATTCTTAGTTCTCGGGTCCGGGACCAATCGTAAGTCTGTATGTGATATGAAATATCCCCACTAGAAATGAAATACAATACATTAAGCTGTTGGTCCCATTTGTCCTTTAAACTACTTTGAAAGTCGTGACGGGCGATCAGAAGCCAGAAAATTTGAAACCAGTTTTGTCAACGTTTTTTTTACTATAAATAGGCACGCGTTTGACCACTATCTCATCTAATGGTAAAAGATGTTGTGGTCGAAGATGGAGCACACTTGCCTAGAAGTTTTGGGGGCCGAGTCACCCGCGTCCGTAAGAGAATACCCTTCAGCGAATCCCTACACGTGGTCCCCGGGTGTTGCTAAACAGGTGACACTAAGCGCCTCCGTGGTCTAGTGGTTATACCACCTGATTCAGACCCAGAGGTCCCGGGTTCGATTCCCAGCGGAGGCAAATTTTTCGCTCGGTTTGGTTGGTGGTAGGACTTGTTCTAAGTCCGCCTGGCAAGCTACCACCATCATGTCTAAGTCTGTCGCCATAACAACTATGTTAACAGCATTGTTGTGTTCCGGCAGTTAGAGGTATGATAGCCAATTCCTCTGTGTAAGAGGATTCCGGGTGAAACTCACTTCCATATTCAGCCTAATCATCACATTCCATCAGGTGAGATTTGGGCCAAGAGTGTCCCCGTTTTTCATAAAAAAAAGTAACAACTCTCGACTCCCAGCTTGTATCTACCAGGAAATACAGACTTCTTAGCTGTACGCACTATGTATGTGTATCGAGTAACCCAGTCACTATATGGCTTATACTACCCAGTATTGGCCAGATAGATAGTTGGTCCATGTATGTACAATACTAGTGCTCAGTTCCATTCGGATTAAACCCAGCCAGATTGGTTGATATGAAGTATATCAATTTGCAAAGATGTGAACAATAGCCAGATTATTGTTCATGGAAACGCAATATTGCCCAGGAACGCAAAGGGCATAAAGAGGAACACGGATGGGTTTTAGTCAGAAGAAGTCTGGCACTCCCTTCTGCATCAACCAGAGCAGGAGGTGTCATTTGATGATTACGCAAACTCAAATATAAGGACGAAAACATGTTTATTTGGCACACAATTTATACCCAAAATATTGGTACAAAAGCAAGTAGTCTTAATTATAACAATAGTATTGTGTGCCTCACGGTTCTACGCCAAATGGGTCCAGTGGTGTGACTCTGTAAAATCTCCACGTGTAAAGATTGGTGAAGTGAACTTGATGTGTTTGTTCAAATCGTACTAACTAATAAAATAACTGTTTACTTCAAACTTACTCTATCTATATTTACACGGCGCGACGTACTTAGCGGGGCCTGCACAACGCTTCGCGTCTCCGTAAACGTGTACTAAGAAGCGACCTAAAATTCTCTTCATAAATTGTTAACATCCCCTAGTACCTGCCGCTTTTCAAAAGGCTGTGATTCAAGTCAAATATTGTTGTTTCGACTCTTCAACTAATAATAAATTTCGAAACCTTTGACTAATAATAAATTGACCATTTCAAATCGAAACACGTTACCCGATTTGAAACAAAACATTCAAAGCAATGATCCGTAAAACTAGACAGTCCCTTTTTTTGGATTTTTGGAACAAAGCCAGAATTTGGCCTAAAATGTGTGTGTGTGTGTGTGTGATTAAAAAAAAAGTCAGACTATTTTTCCCGTGTTTGGACACAAACAGCGTGATGAATCCGTTTCAATGGGCCGTGACTTTAGTATCTATCCTAAAATGTACGTATTCGACGTAAATACGTGTGATTTTCAGAAGCCTGATAGCAGAACATTGACAATTTCAAGTATACAACGTTGTTGACTTTGTCGAAAGAACTAAACTAAATTAACTAAATTTTAGTATCTTATTTATTGTGCCTCAACAAAATCAAAATAATATAATTATGCCACACGTCCTACAGTAAACTGCAGTTCCTTGGTTGAAATCGAAGCCAAGTTTGTCTATGATGTGTTGCTGGGGAGTTTTTTGGCCACTTCTTCTCCACAGCTAAAACACTAGAAAGTGGTGACGGAAGGGCGTTTTGGGGGACTGTCTTTTATAGAACTTGACGTTCAAAAAGTGCTGGCTCTCAGCCTAATTTGAATAAATGACTTTTGAATTTTGAATTTTGTTGAATTTTGAATCTATGCCCAGAAGATGTAATAGGCCTGCACCCATGGGAGGCAGTTTCAGGTTTCTACGCCTTGTGGTTTCGGCCGTGTTTTGTCTGTCAGTCACACAATCACTCAGTCAGTCACCAGTAAACCAGTAAAGGAAAAAAAATGATACATATTTATTTTGTACATTATATTCTACTAGCTGACCCGTGCAACGTCGTCTGCGTAACATTTTTCATTACTGCTCCGCTCCTATTGGTCTTAGCGTGTATATAGCCTTCCTTGATAAATAGGCTATCTAACACTGAAAGAATTTTTCAAATCGGACCAGTAGTTCCTGAGATTAGCGCGTTCAACCAAACAAACAAACAAACAACCTCTTCTGTTTTATAATATTAAGTATAGATTTGACCTCTTTGAATAAGAATTAACCATGTTTTCCACTGCCAAAGTGCCAATTTAGGGCAATTTATTTGTGGTTATATTTTACTCAAGGCTTCCCCTTAAGGATACTTGGTAACTTGAAACAGATGCAATCGACAGAAAGGAAAAGTGTGATTTATTGTTCCTGATTAAGAGTAACGAGGGTTCGGTTTTAATTTCAGCAATGTCTTGGAATTTTGAATCATCAAGCGTGAAAAAAGGTCCGTGAAATTCGTCTACGAAGTTGTTAAAATAAATAAATAAAAAGATTTTCTTTCTTGCCCATGCATTACAAAAAAAAAATTAAACTAAATTTTATTAAACTAAATTAAAAATTGAATTTTAAATTTCAATTAAAATTGTTTTTTTTTTAATTTATTTTTTAGATTAAATACCTACGTATTATAATATATTGTGCGGGAAAGGACTTTTAATAGCCTTTAAACATAAACTAAAGATCAATATACAGTATCTATATGTATAAACGCGTATAAAGACAAAATAAATCATTGGTTAAATTTTTGTTTAGTCGTTTTTAGTGCTACTCTCTACACTCTAAATTATTATTATATATACTAGCTGTTGCCCGCGACTTCGTTCGCGTGTATGTCGGAAAGTAAAATGTCGTTAGGTTAGATCTCTAAGATATACGAACAGTCAATATATAGCAGCTTTTGCTCCTGCTTGCTTGACTCCTCTTAGCATTTGGAACGTGAAAGGAGGTTATGCAAGGCACTGGCGGTTTCACCTCTTCTGTTCCACCAGCCCTAATAATTTTTCGTAATGAGAAACTTGGGTTAGCCATGGGCAGACACCAACCGGTACAGCAATCTACCCTTGCAACAGATACTACACCGACACTACTATACAGACTCCGGTATCCTCACCATGTTAGACTCCTATTCTGTCCGTTGTGCGCAGGTGTCCTGGCTAAGTTAGCCAGCCTTTTTTATGGATTGGAAATCATCAAAATTACTTCTTCCGCTTTGGGCGAAGAATAACGGAGTGTCAGATTCTGGCTGACTAAAACCCATACGTGTTCCTCTTAGTGCCCTATGCGTTCCAGGTCCGCGGTGACTATTCGAACAAATTCCGCAACCCTGGCAGGCACTGGCTCTAGTGGGCCCCGTCTACAATACTGGCATCTCTTAGAAGCGCGCATGGACCACAACGCGCCGTTGACCGGAGCCTAGTTTTGATCGGACTGCGTGCCACCCAACGCTCGCCGTACGCAGGCCCGCGCCTACGGTGGCAGGGAATCGCGTTGCGGTCGCCCAGGGCGTCTTCTTCTGTTGCGGCGGCTGGGGCGTGACATTTCCCTCTCTCTCACGCTTTCGGCCTCCTACTTCGCTAGCATTACTGCTTCGTAAAATGAGGTGACCGCTTCCCATGCATCCTCGCTCCGGTCCATAGATTGAATCAGGGTCGGTCGCGAGAGGTCGCCGCCGTCTATCGCCTCGATGAGGATGCGGCGGTGCTCCGCCCATGAAGGGCAGACATCCACCATATGTTCTACCGTGTCATACAGGTGATCCTCAAAGTGTTGACACCCGGTCGTGTCCTCCCGCTGAATCCGAAATAGTTATCTCCCGAAACAATCGTGACCGGTGAGTACCTGCGTCAGGCGGAAGGTAAGGACGCTGTGGCGCCGCTTTTGCCACTCGTCAAAAGGGGACTTACCGCTGCGATTGTGGCGTGCCCAAAGGTGGTAGAACTGGACCTGTATTCTCAGTTTCGTACGTGAATTCGGCTATATATTGCAGGCAGTCTAAAATAGCTATGTCAAGCTGTGGGCTGTATTCCACGCGTGCCTCGAGGAGTTTTCATCAAAACAGATGAGGCTATCGGGCCCTACCTCCGAGGTCAGTGCTGGGGTTGCGGATTTGTTCGAAAGAGTCACTTGACGATATACCACCCTTAAAAAAAAGCTCCACCACCTCTAAACCTATCTTTACAAGTTAGTCTGTGTCATCAATGAACGTCACGATTGGTGCAGTGGTTGAGCGACTGGCTGCTGCGTCGCGTGTCGTGATTTCGATTCTCGCACGGAACTAATATTTGTATGACCTACAGACAGTACCTATTCTATTCTATTCTACAGATAGTTGTTCCGAGTCTGGCTGTTTGTGTTTGTGACTTTTTAGGTTTGTCAACGCGGGTCCATAATTTTACTTCGAGAGTCATTTGTTCGATTAACGGAAAGTCGACTGAACGATTGATCGAATGGAATTTATTGCGAAACAACCTTTTATCGCCAAACGCTACTTCGACTGAACGATATAACGAACATTTATTAATCGACGGACAGCTCTTTCGAAAGAGTTTTAGTTATTATACAGTTTAAAAACGGAAAATCTAATAAAAAAAAAAACGATTTGGGGAACATATGATTTTATACATAATCGAGGAAATCAAACAATTTTAAGATACCGTACGTTCATTCCGTGTGCCTTTGCAAAGTTTTTAAATTTCTAAATAGAAATCATAAAACTTAATCTGAAAACATTTATTAATATTCCGCATATTGATGGCTGTTGCTTCCTCGTATACAGAAGAAATGGATTCAGGCTGTGAAGCAACCGGTCAGCACATGCTATCATCTCTATCTATCTATAATCCATCTAAAATTACTTAACCATGCTCTTGAAACTCACGCCAATCTTGATGAATCAAGTTGATTTTTTTATTTATTTCGAAGAACGCAAATCGATGCCCTTTGTGTTCCAGGGCCGCGGTGACTCTTTGGAACAAAATCCACGATATAAAAGTGAGATCAAATGTATAACGCCATCTATGGAATATAATGTTGGATCACTTTGTTGTCCGCCCGTCCGTCTGTCTATCAAGACTCTTTATCTCGGGAACGGTAGGAGGTATTGAGTTGAAATAATATACTCGGAACTACAGTTCCTTGAAGCTGTGAAAAAATAAAACTTCTTAGTTAATGTAAAATAAAGATACGGCCGTCTACGCTACATAAAATGTACATTTCGACACTCTCGAGGTAATCAAACTTTATAGGGTATTTTCCGTTTACGTATAACTTAAAAATCTGAAAACTACACAATTAAATAAATACTTTTAAAAATTTGATATACTATCATACTAAACTACCCAAAATAAAACAATAACATGTTATAAATATTTGAAAATAATAAGAAGAATGAGAAAAGTAAGGAAATGCTTTAGTTAAATAAAATCCAAAAATAATTACGAACCCACTCCATGTCATTCGAAAGGCAGTCTTATAACCGACGGGCTATGACGTACTTTAGGTTGACCAAGCCTTTAAAGATTATTTGTGCAAAATTTGAACAAAATCTGTTCTGTAGTTTTTGCGCCAATCGTAATCACACAGCTCAAGATACTGTTTTATGATATGTATAGATAATGCAATTTTACTTTCAATAAATTCGGTACCTCAGGCGACATGCAGAGCATCGATGGTGCACGACGCGGCGACGTTTCAGTCGAACCATTGAGTACCATGCGGCCAGCTTCAAACCTAACGCAAGAGTTTGTAGTCTTGCGTTAGCTTCGTAAAAACTCTTCCATTGGTTTCATTTTATACACAAAAAAAAATTACTTCCAACATTCGATTAGTACTTCACAAATAGTTAGATATATTTAAAGGTGTCTGTCGTTACGGGTACACAGACGCCAGAAAATCGACCAGCAGTCTTTCTTAAGGGTATCAGTACCCAGATAGGTACTGGGATGTGAAGTTCAGATAAGAATTCACTCCATGTAAAAAACTGGTGTTCAGCTGCATCCATTAACGCTGGCAGCCGACCTCAATTTTGTTGGAAAACCGCTTCCCAGACAGATTGATATTCAATCACTCTGGGTAGTCCTTTTCAAGTCAATATTTTTCATTTTAATCTTGTTTGTACAGATATAACAACATTGAAGAAATTAATTATCTATTTAATATCATTAGATAATTACAAAATTCTTTGTGCTTATTTTACAAAAAAATATGAATTAAAAATGAACAAAAACAAAATCCATACGGCAAGATTCGAACCTTCGTCGCGTCCAAACACAAGACATGACGTACAACCGCCCCGCTACGTGCTGATAAGGTTTTACTGTGAAATAGCCGTCCTTAACACGCTTCATGATTTTCTAATATGTTGTGTTTTTTTTTATTCCTTGCTAAACTGTTAGGAAAAACGTCGTATAAAAATTTAAATGTAATTTTAAGTACGTAGACCCCCATTTTATTATTATTTTGGCATAAAAATACAGTTCGAAGATAAAATAAACACAAAAATAATATCTGTTTCCCCGCAAACAGATATTATTTTTGTGTTTATTTTATCGAACCATGTGCACTTTCTCGTTCAAAACACACATTTTTGATTATTGCTCGTCCTCCTTAGCACAAAGCGTGATAATATATAGCCTATATGTTGACTATACCTATAAGGATTATTTGTGCAAAATTTGAACAAAATCTGTTCAGTAGTTTTCGCGCCAATCGTAAACATACAAGCTCAAGATTTACTGTTTTATTATATGTATAGATTATAGTTTTAAGATTTAATGTTTTTTGGAACCTCCAAAACTCTGTAATAAAAAAAAACAATGTTATGATAAAGACTATCTGTTCTTCCGTTGGGTGGGGATTTTTACCTTAGACCTGGTGATTTGTAATACAGGTATTTTATGCCTAACTCAGACACCAGCTCCTTACATTGCTAATTAGACAAATATTAAATATTGTGTGAAACCTTAGAATAAAGTTATAATAGTGAGGAAAAATAAATAATTTTGATTGATTGATTGATTGGGCATCAAAAACATAATCCACATCGCTGTCAATGGCAAAAATGCCTTGAACACTGGCAGCATTGCCGCGTTGAATGGCAATGCTGATTCTTTGGCCGAAGAAAAGCCCAGCCCTCTAGTCACGTGAACCGTCGACAAGTAGTTTGCTGATGTCCCGAATGACTATGTGCTCTCGGACCCCATGGGCTGAAAATTAAAATTTGAAAATAAAAAAATATAAACGGAATAAAAAATTATTACTGAAATTTAATACTAATGCTATATAATAAATTAATTCAAAATAAATTATACAGATCAATGACATATATACTGAATCAATATATTTAAATTATAAATTATTGTGTAATAAATTTCTATTAACGTGATTTTAAACATTTTTTATGTGCAAGAACCCTTTTTAGATGAAGGCCTCCTCCAGAGATTACCTTGCGTCCTTATTGCTTGTTACTCTTGCTATTTTAACAACTGGGGACTACAGTTGTTAAAGTAAGTGAAATATTAGAAATACATTGATTGAGCACACAATTACAGGTTTAGGGTGTCCATTCACATGTAACGGATAAATTTTAACCAATGGAAGAGCATAAAATCTACGCACCACGTGAATCACAGACTTTTTGACCGACACGATTGATTAATATTTATCCTTTCTCCACTGCCTCGCTCTGCTGTAATGGACAGGCACCTTTACACGTTGGACCAAAGAAAAGGTAAAATTATATCATAATTATTCTGTTTTAAAAACATCAAAGAGCGGCTGCACCGAATAAGTTCGGTTCAGCATAAATGTCAGACCACTAGTGAACATATTAAGATTGTGAGTAAATCAGTTTAATTTAACAAGCATTACTGTGTTTGTTCAAAATTATCAAGGGCTCACAATCCTGCTTCCTACTTTTTATATTATAAATGCGAAAGTTTGTGAGGATGTATGGATGTTTGTCACACTTTCACGTCAGAACGCCTGAAAGGATCTTCATGAAAGGAGAAACCCGTGAAAATTGGGCTCGTGAAATCTTTCTAAATGCCTTAATTTATGGCCAAATTACTGCCCTGTAACGCCAGGGCCAAGTTTCTATGTAGTTTGGGTTTCTCCTTTGGCACATAGTTAGATTATAGTTTAGAATAACACATAAGCGATATATATTCAGGGAGTATGTTTCTTTGGGATCACGCTGCCGAAGCCGTTGGTAGAAGTTTTTTTTTTCTAAGAATAAGGTTTATTCAATGAAGAGAAGAAAATTAAGTATTGAACAAAATACTCGTTCAACGGTTTATCATCAACATCAATCTCTCCATCTAATTAAATGACAATAAAATTACACTCGAGCGCATCCCACATAAATTCGTCAAACTTTAAAATCAATTAGCGAGTAATTCGATTGTCATTCGCTTTCCTGTCGAGTGTTTGAATCCAAATTAATTGAAATTTCGCTCCAAGTGCCTTTCAGGAAGAAAAATAAAACTAGAATATTGTTCGTGATAATGAAGAGGAAATATTGAATGTTCCTAAGAAACTAGTTTTCTATTCAAGAGACGCTACAAGTAGAATGGAAACAACAGAGAATACTTTAGCACTCGTTTTATGAAAGTCGTGCTAAGGAATTTTTGTAGTTTGCAGTTAATTCAATAACAAAGTGATGGAGTACTTGTTATGGTCCAAATAAGCTTATTTTGACTTCTTTAGTTAATGGATGTCTCAAAATTTATTTAAATTAAACCCAAAAAGATGAAGCTATTTGCACGTTCCAAAGCGTAGATCCTATTCTTCAATCAATTTCTTCTATGGAGAAGAACGTGCAAGAAACTCCACGAAACTCTAAAAATTTTAAATTGTTACAAAGTTTTGTTTACATCGTGTTGAAATTATAAATACATGTGAGAACGATGTTAAGAGTCCTATTACGAATCGTAAATGCTCGTTTGCAATAGACGAAGTTACGTTGGTCTGCGTTGGGAGTACATCTATAGTCCGCGAAACAATTTTGATACTTACTAGTCTGAATAGGATTATAGTTTATTTGGGCGCTCGCGCGAGACTGATGAGCGCGCGCGCTGAATTGACGCAGAATGTATAGTACTTTAATTTTATTTATTGTAATTTTGTTTAATTATATTGACAAACGAAAACTAATGAAACGTATTCATTGTAGATTGAAATTTTATATCATATTAATTTATTTGATAAAATTGTTTTTATTTGGAATATAATGGA
The DNA here is from genome assembly GCA_963859965.1 of Ceramica pisi. Lineage (NCBI taxonomy): Eukaryota > Metazoa > Arthropoda > Insecta > Lepidoptera > Noctuidae > Ceramica > Ceramica pisi. The sequence continues at coordinate 2,375,991 of OY982530.1, read as the reverse complement.
CGCTGAATCAAGAAATTTCTGGCTTAAATTAGGCTTTCTTTACGTTTTTTTCCGTGAAAACTCAAGGAATTTAAAGAAATTCTAGAACTCCAATAAACAAGTAAAACATTCAACTTACCTATTAGTAATATTAGCTTTTAAAAGAATTGATTGTAACAATGTGAATTAGACCGTCAAAGTTCCATCGCCGACATTTTTTCTTGCAAACTGAGTTCGTAAAACATTTATAGTAAATTACACGAAAAGAAAAATGATAATGTGTAACTCTAACTTACAAGAAAGAGACTGGCACTATCGTTATTCAGGATCAAATAATTAATATATCTTACTGCTGCTGATAATTACAGCGTCAAAAATCATTAATTTCCGTAAAAAATGTAATAGGACTTGTTTAGGACAGTCTAAACATACAGAATTATTATTTTTATGTTAGCAAAAATAGTAATAATTTTAGTGAATAAGCTTGCAACACTGTTTTGGTGCCACTTTCCATTGTGGTGTGGCAACACTTTTTGCTCTCGTCTAATCTGATTGCTATGTGTAACGGTGTGCCTTTTGACTGCATTTTTATATTTTTAATAAACTCCATAAGTTTTCATGTTCCCACGCATTTTATTTCGTACATGCGTTCGGTGGTCCTTCGAGTAGTGTTTAAAGTCAGTGCCGAGCAGCTTCGCAAAATTTTGTGGAGAAATTGTGTTCGTCGAGTCCGGCTTGCCATACAAGTCGACCGGGGTTTGTACGAGGCCCGCAACTTCGTTCTATGCAAAGCTAGAACGAAAATCAACGAAGCATCATCAAGATACAGCATCATATCATCGAGTAATCGTAAGAATTACGATTTTCTGCGCGTCGAGTTTGGCTTCTATCAAGTTACCCACATTTTCATTTTGTGAACTTGTGAAGTGTGAAGTTCGTGGGAGACGTGACGTCAGTAACGTCGGTGTTGGCAGCGTTGAAGAGTGAAGTGTGCGCGGTCCATATATCCGCCCGGCGGCCATTGCGTCGGAGTCGTTCACTCAGCTGTCATTCACTGAGCTGTCAGTGTCACTGTCATGTGTCATCGGTTTGTTTTATAAACAAACATCATCGTACCGGCTTCTTTCTTGTCAACAAAGTTCGTATTTACAAAGTGCGGCTTAGATATAAAAGTGCGCGGAGTGTTCGTAAGTCGTAGAATAAATAAGGTGTTACGTCCTATATACGTTCCACCATGGCGGAGTCCATGGAAACTTTGCGTAAACATCGACTTCTTCGTGGCCAATGCAAGGCTACAATCACGCGCATTGAGACGTTTGTGAACGACCCCATCAGTTTTGCTTCTGCTACCGTGGAAATCCTGGAGGCTCGCAAGGAGAAGCTCATCACAGCGCTCAAGAGCTATGAAGCAGTGCAATTGGACATACTAAGTATTGACGAAAAAGACTGCGAACAGGTTGGTCCAATAGAAGAACAATATTATTCTGTGCTAGCTAAAATAAATGCCTCTTTAAAACAGATAGGTAAAAAATCGGTCTCAGAATGTCATAATGTTTCCACATGTAAATTGCCAACCATTGATATCACACCCTTTGACGGAAAGAACTTCACTAAATTCAAGCCATTCTTTGATTTATTTATCGCTGTTATCGATAATAACAGATCATTATCTGATGTGCAGAAGCTATTTTACTTAAGAAAATATGTAACAGATGATGCTTTGGCAGTCATTGTCAATTTGCCGTTAGTCAATCAGTCCTACAAGGAAGCACTAGGCTTGTTGGAGAAGCGTTTTGATAACAAAACGCGGTTAATAGGAAATCATATTAGCAGTCTATTAGATTTACCCACAATGCAAAAAGGCACTGCAGCCTCAATAAGGTCTTATGTGTCAGATGTACAGCAACAGCTGCATGCATTAAAGAATCTGGGACAGCCCATCGATACATGGGACATGTTGCTAATTTCCATTCTAACAAGAAAATTAGATCAAATAACTAATAGGGCTTATCAATTAGATAAGGATCTAGAAAAATTGCCTTCCATGGCACATTTTTTAAGCTTTCTTGAAAAGCGCGCTATAGCGTTAGAGGATAGCTTACCCCCTAATAGTACTTGCTATGAAAGTACAAGTAGATTCCATAAATCTAACCCATTAAAGGTAACCAATGTTGCCTCACAAATAAAAGAATTGTGTAAACACTGTAACAAAAGTGACCATGCTCTTTTCAGCTGTCCGGAGTTCAAAACGGCAGCACTAGAGGTCCGCCAGTTGTTTGTGCGGGACCATGACTTATGCACCACATGTCTAAGGACACACAAGGGGAAATGTAAGTTTAATTTCAAATGTAAAATATGTAAATTAGGGCACAACACTTTGTTGCACGAAGAAAAAGCTGCTCCTGTTGAGCCTGCAGTGACCTTGTTGTCTAACCCTGTTTCCAACAGCATTTTGCTTCCTACTGTAAAGGTTAATTTATTAAATCAATGTGGTGAAAAAGTTTCTATCCGAGCATTGCTTGACACAGGCAGCCAGGCATCTTTTGTTACAACCAGCCTTGTAAACAAACTTGGGTTGATTGCTATGAATCAAACCCATAATATTATAGGTATAGGTAATAAACAAACACAAATCAATAAACTTGTGAATATAAGTGTGCTTCCATGCCAAAATAATGTAAAATTAAATTTAAAATGTCACATTGTTGACACAATAACAACTAGGTTACCCCAACAATTTATAAATGTATCCGGGTGGAATTTACCAAAAAATGTGAAACTTTCAGACGAAGAGTTCAATATCCCAGCTGAGATTTCTTTGTTACTGGGTGCGGATGTTTATTTCAATGTTCTGCTAGATGGTTGCATCAAAATTCAAAATGGACCGGTATTACAAAACACCCTATTTGGGTATGTAGTTGGTGGTAATGTTACAGAAAAAGTGAGTAATGTAACTTGTAATATTGTATCAAATTTTGCTATAAATGATCACAAAAAATTAGAAAATGTAATGGAGAATTTTTGGCTCTCTGAAAGGGTACCCGAGCCTATGAAGCCGAGTTGTGATGAGTTTGCAAAGGCTGAAGAAAGTTTTCAGAGTTCTATGAGCCTGAAAGATAATCGATTCTATGTTGATATGCCTCTCATCACACCTCTGGAAGAATTGCGGCTTGGTGATTCGTTTTCAGTTGCCTACCAAAGATTCCTGATGTTAGAAAAAAGGTTTAAATCAAATCCTCTATTACTAGAGCAGTATAAATTGTTCATAGATCAGTATGTAGAGCTAGGACATGCTAAGATGATGGAGGTTGCTAATTACGATATTGATAGAGATCCTGTTTATTTTCTAGCACACCATGCTGTTATTAACGAGGCAAGTAAGACAACCCGACTTCGCGTTGTATTTGACGGGAGTATGAAGTCCCGCAGCCAGGTGTCCCTCAACGACGTCATGCTGAATGGCCCCGTGGTACAGAGTGAGCTTTTTGATATTCTTATCTTGTTCAGGACCTTCATTTACACAATAATTTGTGACGTTCAGAAGGCCTTTCGTAATGTGATGATAAACCGCCACCACACTTGCCTTCAAAATATTTTATGGCGAGATGATCCTAGGAAGCCTATCAGCTGGTTTAGCCAAATACAAAAATAAAATTGGTTTGGTTAAATACAAAAAGAGAAATTCTGAGCTTTATAGGGAAAATGTTTGACCCCCTCGGCTTAGTAGGCCCAATAATAGTGGTAGCCAAAATATTCATGCAGGAGCTATGGTCTTTGCAAATAGGATGGGACTCCATAGTACCCAAGGATCAGTTAATATACTGGAGCAATTTCCTAAACAATTTAAAGTTAATGGGCAAAATAAAAATAAATAGATGTGTCAACAGTAAAGATGTTTCTTCTGTAGAGTTGGTAGGGTATTCTGATGCATCAATAAAAGCCTTTGGCTGCTGTATCTATCAAAGAATTTTTTTAAATGATGGTTCAGTGCAGACAGATCTACTCTGCTCCAAGTCCCGTGTTGCTCCTTTGAATAGAAGTAGGACGATTCCCCAGCTTGAACTCAATGGTGCTCTCCTTTTAGCCCAGTTGGCGCATAGGGTTGGTAGAGTCCTGGTGGGTAGGTATTCACATCTACATACATTCTTGTACAGCGACTCCCAGATAGTGCTTGCTTGGATTAAGTCAGGCAATGTAAAGTCAAATGTTTATGCCAACAATAGAGTCAAGCAAATAGTAAAGCTGACCGATCAGGCTCAGTGGGGATTTGTTAGGACCTGTGAAAACCCTGCAGACTTGTTGTCGAGGGGAGTCTTGCCGCACAAGTTACAGCAAAGTGAGCTATGGTGGCACGGGCCAACCTACCTATCAGACAGGAAACATACACATACTAATTTTGAAAATTGTAAATCGTCTGATTTGTCCACAGACACTGAACAGATTGATGAGCTAAACGTACCGTGCAACTGGACACAGGTAGAGCCATCGTTTTCAACAAAGCTATTTGATAAATATTCTAGCGTTTATAAATTACAGAAAGTGATAGGATTTATTTACAGGTTCTATAACAACTGTTCGAAAAATAAAAATAAAATAACGGACGGTAACCTATCGCCTCAGGAGCTTCGCGACTCTATGTCAGTCATCGTGCGTTGTACGCAGATGCAACATTTTGCTAGGGAGGTAGAGTCACTGTCTGCTGGAAAAAATATAAAAACAGGAATAGGTAGCCTCTATCCCTTCCTTGATAAAAAAGGTATTATTAGAGTAGGAGGTAGGCTCCATAATGCCAAGATGTCTTTCGATAAAAAGCATCCACCTATCCTTCCGAAAAACTCTCACGTAACTAATCTCTTAATAGAAAGAGAACACTTGCGACTCTTACACGCAGGCCCTAGGTTAGTTTTGAGCTCTCTATCCCAAAGGTACTCTATAGTCAGCGGCATTCGAGAGGTCAAGAAAGTGGTGCGTAAATGCGTCAAGTGTTTTCGTTTAAAAGCTGAGGCTGCTAAGCAGTTGATGGGTTCCCTCCCGCAAGAAAGAATCACAGCGTCTAGGCCATTTCAGCATGTCGGCGTTGATTTCTGTGGACCCTTCGATATGAAGGTTGCTAGGGTTAGAAATCCTATTGTTAAGAAATGTTACATCGCGCTTTTCGTTTGCTTTGCTATAAAAGCTATACATTTAGAGCTGGTATCGGACTTAACAACTGAAGCCTTCTTAGCATGTCTCAAGCGTTTTATTTCAAGACGTGGCATGCCCACAAATATATATTGTGACAACGCTAAAACCTTTAAAGGAGCGTCAAATGAAATGAAAAGGTTGTATGACTTACAGTCCTCCAAAAACCACAGGGATTCTGTTAATGGTTTTTGCTCTCAACATTATATAAAATTTAGGTTTATACCCAGTTATTCACCTGAGTTTGGAGGATTGTGGGAAGCAGGTGTTAAAAGTGTAAAACATCATCTAAAGAGAGTAGTAGGGAACCAATGTTTAACCTATGAAGAGCTCAATACAGTCATTGTACAAATCGAAGGAATTTTGAACTCTAGGCCTCTACTTTCTGCAAATTCAAATGATTGTAATTTTTTAACTCCTACACACTTTCTGATTGGAACAGCTCTGGCTAGCTATCCTGAAGTTGATTTAACAGATGTTTCGGTTAATCGTTTAAAATTTTGGAATCTTTGTACCAAACTTAAACAAGATTTTTGGAAATTATGGTCAAATGATTATTTAACACAACTTCAAAGCCGTCCCAAGTGGAAATATCCTCAACCAAACCTTAAAGAAGGTGATTTGGTAATTGTAAAAGATATGAACACCACTCCATTAAATTATAATATGGCTCGAATTGTAAAAACATATCCAGGTAGAGACAATGTAGTAAGAGCGGCCGATATCAAAATGAATAACAAAGTGTATAGAAGGTCAGTAAAACGGCTATGTCAATTACCTGTAGAGTAGGCTACTGCCGGCCCCAATTATGTTTAGGACAGTCTAAACATACAGAATTATTATTTTTATGTTAGCAAAAATAGTAATAATTTTAGTGAATAAGCTTGCAACACTGTTTTGGTGCCACTTTCCATTGTGGTGTGGCAACACTTTTTGCTCTCGTCTAATCTGATTGCTATGTGTAACGGTGTGCCTTTTGACTGCATTTTTATATTTTTAATAAACTCCATAAGTTTTCATGTTCCCACGCATTTTATTTCGTACAGGACTCTTAAAGACGACCATGATAAAAACGTCCGGAATAAAAAAAGGAACAATTCAAAGAAATAATTAAAATAAACCATGGCAGCTGAGAAATGACCAGTCCCAACCGACGGCGCCCGTTCACGAATATAACGCATGCGCAGGCCCATTCGTCTCAACCATTTTGAATGGATCCAAATGATCTAACGCATACGCCACTATCAAAACAACAACAATAACAATTTCAACAACAAACAACACAAACAACAACAACAACAACAATTTTCTTTCTTTTCTTTCTTTCTTTCTTTCTAGCCAGGCATTTAAGAAAAGAAGAAGAAGAATGACCTTACTGTCATTCCATTTTGACATCATTGACTTGATATTCAATTCATCTAAGTTTTTACACTGAGCTTATTACTGTACAAAACTTATAGAAACTAGTTCTTTGGTTAAAATTTCTACTCTGAGACTATTTTTACAAGACTTGACACATCCGAATATTCAATCCCAGTCCATCAAAAAGTATACACAAAAGGATCGCCTTAACCGTGTTCTCAATGCAAAAATCATTTCTATACCCTCATCAGAGACTGGACATGTAGATTACCATACAAAGGAGGACCAAGTATGGTGCCTTGCGGAAGGGGTCTCAAAAGCCACTTAATCAGAAGGGTCCCTTTATATTTTCAATTTCCTTCAACGGAATAACAACATGCTTCACTCTTTGATAAGGAACTCGGTCTATTATGTTTTGAGTCAACTTTGTGATGGAATTGCGTTTTTATTAGAATTGTGACGCTTGAAGGCATTGTCTTAAGAAATGAAAAATGGAGGCGTTGTTTTTATTTCCGCTATTCAATTTAACTTGCAGGAATTGTGAAATGCAGTGAAGGAAAAGTTGTTTTAACTGTTTAACTCTGGTGTATTCTTAATTGTTTTCTGTATAAATAGGGCTCAAATTTCTTTTAAATCTACTTTACATGACACAAAAAAAAAGCTACTAAAATTACTAATGGTAATGTTTGACAATTTCTGCGATCTTTTGTACGGTTTTGCTTGCATATAGACCAAGATTACACCGAGCATTTCTAATTGTCTAATTCATAATCTATAATTTACATTTTCCCAACTATATTGGTGTCGGCTTACAAAACCGGATTCACCTGAATATGAAAATTGTACGCGGCTGCCTATCAGACGTGAAAAACCCATTAACTGGGTAATACGATACTTCTTGGTAAGACTGTAGTCAGATTTTCTAGCTTCTAACAATTCACAACTACTGCGGTTAAACGTACTATCCATCCCAATTCATCACCAATTCAATAGAGCAAAAAACAGTAGACTTCCAGAGGATTGGGAGACATACAAAACTACCCAATACACTTTCAAAAAGCATATCAGAACCGCCAGTAAAAAAGCCTGGCGGAACTTCTGCGAATCCATAGAATCAAACAATGAGGCCGCTAGAGTGCGGAAAATTCTATCAACTGAACACGACCGCACTCTCGGCGCACTGAAAAAACCAGATAACTCCTACACACGAACAGATCACGAGACAAGTAGGGTGCTTCTGGAAACGCACTTCCCAAACTGTAACCTTTTAGAGGACAGGACGTGGACGGGCGACTCGGGACGGCCCCCTACTGACCAGGACTGGTCTACAGCACGTAATATAGTGACAAAAGAACGAATAATATGGGGCATAAAGACCTTTCAACCATACAAATCCGCAGGTCTACATGGCATTCTTCCCGCCTTACTACAATGGGGGGAGAGTGTCATAACACCATGGTTGATAGCAGTCTACCAAGCCTGTATAGCACACCGATATGTACCCCTAGCATGGCGCGAGGTCAAAGTCATTTTCATTCCCAAACCTGGAAAAAAAGATTACACACAACCCAAAGCATATAGATCAATAAGCCTAACATCCTTCCTACTAAAAACCCTGGAGAGAACTGGCAGTGAACCCCACCAAGACTGAACTAGTTCTCTTCACCAAAAAGAGGAAGTTGCTACCACTAGCATTACCACACTTCTTCGGAACCACCCTAAGCCTCTCAACTGAAACCAAATACCTGGGAGTCTATTTGGACAAGCAGTTGAACTGGGCAAAGCACACTGAATTCACCACCACAAAAGCCAGTATTTGCATGTGGCAATGCAAACGCATGCTAGGTAGGAACTGGGGGATTAGCCCCAGTATCACCTACTGGCTATACACCACTGGTTATTAGACCAATAATCACATATGGCTCTCTAGTCTGGTGGCCCAGGACCGACTTGAGCACGGCACAAAAAGACCTTGAAAAACTGCAACGTCTTGCCTGTGTGGCAATCACTAGTAGCATGAAAACAGCACCCACTGCGGCCCTGCAGGCCATGCTGGGACTACCACCACTGCACCTTATAGTGCGAGAGGTGGCGGCCCTAGCGGTCTTCAGGCTCAGCGCATCTGGAACCTTAGGTACAGACTCTAGAATAAAGCACACGCGCATCATGGAAGATGCTGTTAAACGACAACCCATGATGACATCACCCAACGACAGAGTTCAAAAAACGCACCACTTTAAGAAACATTACAACATAGTCCTAGCAGAGGAATTGGACGACCACTCAGGTCCCAACGAGCTAAGAATCTATACTGACGGATCAAAGACAAGTACTGGTACGGGAGTTGGAATTTACTCCAATGACCTCAACATTAAAATATCCAGATCGCTAGGTAAGCTCAACACCGTCTACCAGGCAGAATGCGTGGGCATTATCCTGGCAGTTCATGCCATAGAGGCCAGGGAAGTCACGGACACCCACATCCGGATACTTTCCGACAGTGCCTCAGTCCTCCAATCCCTAAAGAAAAGCTACACTACCTCGAAACTCATACAAGAATGCCACAATGCACTCGAACACGTCACGGTGGCCCACCGCAACACCGTGACGCTGCAGTGGATAAAAGGACACAGCGGATCACTGGGAAATGACGCGGCCGATGAACTGGCCAGGAGGGGATCTGGTGCCGTGGCTGTTGGACCCGAACCCATAGTACCGCTCCCCTTCGTCCAACTGCGCACATGGCTGCGTAAACACACCCACAAACAAGCGGAACGCTGGTGGGCCTTGGCACCAGGCTGCAGGCAGTCCAAGGAAGCCATGCCAAACCTGGACCGAAAACTAACCAGGCGCCTTCTGCGACTGGATAGGCGGAGCCTGCGAATGGTGACGGGGACCATCACCGGTCACTGCTCATTAAATAAACACTTGCACACGATAGGCATAACGGACAGCCCTCTATGCAGAGCATGCATGGAGGGGGAAGAAACGGTACCGCACGTACTCCTTGATTGTGAGGGCGTCGCCGAAATACGGAAGCAAACTATAGGGTCACCAAACTTGCTCACAGATATCCTGAACACGCCGAGAAAACTTATCTGTTTCTGGAGGGAGGTTGGATGGTTGGAGTGACGGCCACCATGGCTCACGTACAATGGTCCAACGTCAGGACTAAGTACGGAAACCAAAACCCCCTAATAGAATAGAATAGAACGTACTATCCAGGTTACTGAGGAGTCTCGGTATGGTAAGATGGTAACCCATCCGTAAACTGGCCTGGGCAAGCGTTGCTTGTGCTTGAAGATCGGCCTTTGCAGCTGTTATTCTTTGAATACGAGCTCCTTAAAATCTTCTCATCAATCAAACTTACATGGAATCCAGATAAATTAACATTTTCATGTAAATTGCTAGTTCAAATAAAACCTTCAACCTTCTGGTTGAATGTACCCCATAAATAAAGAGAACGTAATAAATCTATCATTGGACATTTATTCCAACAAAGTTATCGCTTAATCTACTTAATATTCCTTCATAAGTAATTCCGTATTTCCAAGTTGTATAATCGAATCAGCAAAATCAGACCGAAAGTTTTCCATCGAACTTGGTACAGATATCAATTGACTTGGAATACTTCGCATCCTGGAGCAATGAGCCGTTTGAACTAAAGTCTTGACTTGAGATAGTCTTCGAATTTAGTTGAGAGAGCTTGAGACTTGGTTGTTGTAAAGTGCTGCTGCGATTTGAAGTTTGCAGCGATATTGTTGTGCTATGGCGAAACGATAAGATAGTTTTGCATCTAAGGAGTTCCAGGCACCACTACTGATAAAATGCTTAATTTGACGATTCCTTTGCAACATTTAAATTAAGAATCTAAATCTTTAACAGCAGTACATCGCAGACTACTTATGATGGACTAAAAGAACCTAAACTCAGAGTTTTAAGTTCTTTTAGTTTCTCCTAAGGTTGTCTGGTAAACATCGCTCTCAATGATCACCATTGTGCCCACAAAATTAAGTTATGCAACTATTTTGGTGTACAATAAATTTTATTCTATCTACCTATCTAAATGAAAAAAATTACAGAAAGGGGAGATGTTACAGACCCAAATAAAAGCTCTTCACATATTGAAATCCTTGTTTATTCTTAAAAATTCTTAAACTTTATCGAATTACAATGTCGTCCGTTCGTCGCTCTCATGTTCTCCACTTCCCTTTCGCCCACATACTCTCTCATGCACTCATTACTGCGTTCATACATCTAACACTGGTTTAATTTTTCGATGCGTTCTAAATTAAAAATTCTACATAACATGAAAATCCAAATGTTGCAAAGGAATCACCAAGTTTAGTCATTCAGCTGCCAAATTGCAAGGCATAATGATACAAACATATTTGTGCGTTCGTTTCACTTAGCTACTCATCGGTAACGCGTTAGACTCTAGGCGCCACCTCAGTAAGACACTTGTCGGTTCGTTTTCGATCTTAACCTAAAGCAAAGGTGATGTGTCAAACTACATTTCAAAATGGTGTGTGAATCTGTTTCCTCATGGGTTACAGCTTAGCCTCACAGAGAGGTGGCATGGAAGTATTTCATTCTCATGTGTTCGTTTTTTTTACCTTTGATTTAGCCTGCCTGTTTAAACCATATGGTATAAGCAGAAACCGTATAAAAGATAAAATTAAACTATGATTATTTAAACTCACAACAGTATCGATAGTCGTTTGTAAACATTCAATGACGTTCATAGAAGCAGTCCCTATACTGATCCAGATTTATGTATGTAACTACTTTTACCAACGTTTTTCCTAAATAAATACGCTTTCGTAAAAACACGGCTTTAAATAATACGTATGATGTATGTGCCAGCTGTAAATGGAAACGCCTGGAGATCGATAGGGTTCTTATAGTGTTGTGCTTGTCGGAAAATTTTCCGGGATAGATAAAAGCGGGACCTGAAAGTAAAAGGAAAAATTCTGTTTGATCAAAGAAAGACATGGGCGTGTGACTCTCAGGTACATCCTCAAATAACGATAAATAATAATAGCAATGATATTTAACAGTAACAAGAAAATAAGATTTTATCAGTCTATTCTTATTTTTTACGGTGTGTTCTATTAATTTTATCAACTATATTTTTGACTACTTTTGTTAAGTTTTTAGTCAAAGTTAATTTTGTTTTGACGTTTTTCCATATTCAATCATACAAACATTACAGCAATCTAACCACGGTTTCAAAATAAAACACATGTTTTGCCAATTCATTATCTAAATTTCATTATATCAAAATAATGAACACTTCATAATAGCCCCCAGTCACCCACTTTGTATAGCCCTCCCGATATGCCGTTCTTCTCCGATACTTCACGATTCCGTGCGTCTTTCCAGTTAAACTAAGCATATAGACGTGTTCAATCTTTGTCCATTTATAAAACAATGGTCAAACATCACTATATTTCTCTATGATCGTTTTAACTTGGGTTCTATGCTTTTTGTTTCATAATTATAATTGTATTTATTTATCTATCACGTATATATTAATATAAATCGTACACCTAGGACTACCTACTGTACTGTATTTCCTTTCTCTCTAAAATACATCCAAAGGTTGTCTTGAAAAGATCGCTCTTAGCGATAAGGCCGCCCCTTGTGTCACCCTATGTAATGTTTTCTTCATCTATTTTTTCTGTAACTTATATGGTGAACATTCTATTCTATTCTATAGTACATCCAATTATTACTTTATTCTGCTAGCTGCGCCCGTAGATTTGCTTTCCAGTGTGATATATTCCATAGGTCTAATTAATAGGAATTCAATACCTATTTCTCAATTCGTTACACTTAATTTTAATTCTAAAAAGTATTCTAATCCCGGGACACAACTTACCCCTACCAGCTCTATGCGTCCGGCCTCCGAGCGTTGATTGATTGCCTCGTATCGGTCCCGGCCCCGGGATTCCCACATTTGTCACAACTTGACGAATACGACCGCTGACGAAGAATCCCGTTTTATGGAACTTTTTGCTAACCACTAGTACTTTGATGGACAGACCTATAGCAGTTCTTGCTCGAGTTTGGTTCGATAATATTGTCGCGGTAGTCTTTATTGATTGGATCACGTGCGGTTTTTGTTTTAAGAAAATTTGCTACGCTGATAAAATATTCTGCCAGGATTGCGGAATGTTTTTGCTGCTCTGAAATGTAAAGGGGATTTTAAGGAACACGGTTGGTTTCAGACAGCAAAAGTCTGACACTGCCACTCTAGGCAGAGTGGAAAGAGGCAGTGGATGATTTTCCAAGCACATAAAAGTCTGGAAAGAAGAAAACAGAAGAAAACAAAAAAAAATAAAAGAAAATAAGTTAAAAAAAAACGAAATAAAACCTGTTACATTTATGTTGTCTATATGATTATTTGAGGTTAAGCAATACGTGCCTTGATCGATTCGTGGATGGGTTAACATTGACTACGTAGAGAGGCTCCTCCTTGCCGTGGAATGTCCGCTAAGTCGTTGGTCCCGGCTGTCATGTCTTTGAAACTAGTGATCTTGTGTTACATAAAAACCTTATAATTTTTTTGAGTACTAGCTTCTACCAGTGGCTTCGCCCGCGTGATCCCTAGGGAACTTATCAAAAGTAGCCTATGTGCTATTTCAGACCTTAATCTATTACTGTTCTAAATATCATCAAGATCCGTTCAGCCATTTTGGCATGATTGAGTAACATGCATCCAAATCTTCGCATTTATAATATTAGTTACATTAAATTAGATAATATTCTTCAGACGAACGCCAATCTCTTAAATTTCCTTACATAGCTTACACCATCAATCTATACAAAATTTGTAAAGCCTTATGCCGCGTAGAAACAAATTATGCTGATGTAATCATAATAATATTGATTCATTAAGCAATTTCTCTGTTATTTTATACAACTTAGGTTTAAAAATCTCAAATGATTGGAAATTACCTGATGATTTCTTCTGCTCTGGGCTGTCCGTTGTTTTTTTATTAAAGGTAAATCATCAAATGACTTCTTCCGCTTTGGACGAAGCAGAAGGAAGTGTCAGGCACTTAATGACCGCGGGCCTGCGAACGGTGAGCTACGGGCAGCTCGCCGTCCGTCCGTTTTATGACGACAGGCCGTGTCGACGGCGCGTTCGTGTTCCACGCGCGCCTCAAAGAGAGTCAGCGCACAGAGGGGCCCGAAACAGCCGAAGGACGCATGTCGGACTATTCGAAAGAGATACCGCGGCTCCGGAAAACAAAGGGCAATGAAGGAACATGGATGGGTTTTAGTCAGTAGAATTCTGACACTTCCTCCCGCTCCGCCCAGAGCGGGAGTAGTCATTTGACGATTTCCCATCCCTAAAAAAAGGCACTTAATGACTAAACCCATCTGTGTTCCCCTAGTGCACTTTGCTTTCCAGGGCCGCGGTGACTCTTTCGAACAAATTCCATAACCCTGAACATTTTGGCCTACATGCAAAAACGCATATTTTCATAATCATAATTTTTATTCAACGAAACATTAGTACAAAGCATATACCTACACATATTAGGTACATCAGTAGACTTGATACAAAATACAACATAATTATCTCTGGGCCCCAGATTAGGATTCCGTGTGGTGGGGTTCTGCCCCCTCCGTATCTTTTAGAAATGTATTGACATCAAAATTATGCATTTAATTTGTATATTAGAATATTACTACGGTCTATTTTATATTTGCGATAACTTCCGCATGCTTGTTTCGATCGATGTGATCATTTGAACATACTGAATGGCCGCTGAAAGCTTTCAGTAAAACTTCATGTAAATAGTAAATACCGATATTCCCTTTTACATCCCAATATTTTGTGACCACAGCCCTCGAACTAATTAACAGTAAATTGTAAATTAAAGTGGCGATTCGTTAACAGCATTAACTTAAACACGTACAATGCATTTTGTTCGTCGACGTTGCGCGCTGTTTCGCGTTAAATTGACCAGTAATAAGGTTACTTACCCGTTATATTAACTGGTAAAGCTGCTTTATTTATGAAATACTAGCTGACCCGCGCAACTTCCTTTGCGTCACATTTTCCATGAATGCTCCGCTCCTATTTATCTTAGCGTGATGATATACAGGGTGTTAGGGGAACGCTTCCGAAGCCAGAACGTAGATTATATATAACGTAAATGCAAACGAATAACACTAACCTTTCGCTTTAAATTGGTTATTTTCAAAATTTCATAATTCGTAAACACGCAATGGAAACCGTACAAAACGTGAGGTCACTGACACGCGCGCGACACCGCGCGCTTCGTACAGTGCGGCCGAGTCACGGGATTAGGTATACGGAATTCGCATACACCAGTTTCAAAATACATACGCATTCGTAGCCCACTGTTGAACATTAAAGCTGTCAGAGGCATTTTACATACCTGTCTAAATCCTTTGCGACCTTATGAGATTTGGCTCGAACTGCGCTCCATACATTTCAATACAAAGCCTGGCCCGTCGCTGTGTCGACCCGTGAACACGAGGCATTAGTGTAGGATCCTCAACACATTCTGCACGTAGCCTATCAAAAACGCTCACTATTCTGTCCCACATTTCATCAGCACTATCACATTCCCGATCAAACACTCTTTCTTTCACATACCCCCATAAAAAGAAGTCCAAAGGAGTTAAGTCGGGTGAACGAGCCGGCCAGGCGTGCGGCCCCAGCCTTCCGATCCAGCGGTCATCAAACAGCTCAGTGAGACGCTCGCGGACGGAGCGCGTAGTATGCGGTGGAGCGCCATCGTGCTGGAACCATGCTCGACGTAATTCAGCCAGCGATACATTATCTAGAATGTCGCCTAATTCTTGATTTATAAAATTAAGATATGCTGATCCATTGAGGCGCTGAGGTAGAAACACTGCTCCTAAAATTCGTCCATTAAAAATACCAGCCCATACATTGACGGACCATCGGATCTGATGGCCAGTTTCTTGAGTGGCGGACGGGTTCACGTCTGACCATAAATGAGCATTCCTCCTGTTCCACATCCCGTTTCTCGTGAATGTAGACTCGTCCGTCCAGATAATGTGCTCAATGAAGCCAGGCGCACTTTGTTGTTGATCTAGCAGCCAACTACAGTACGCACGACGACGAACGTGATCGTTAGGTAGCAAAGCATGTACTTTGTGTATTTTGTAGGGCCGCATTCTGTTCCGGCGCAAGACTTTGTGAACTGTCCAGTGAGAAACTGTCGGTAAGCCCCGGCGCCGCAAAAATTTCGCCGCACTTCGTGTGCCCAGGCGAGGGTTTTGGCGATCACACTTAAAATACGCTCCTCTGTCTGAACATTCAGTTGCTGTCCACCACCTGCCGCCGTCGGAACAATCGGACGATTTTCTAAGACTCGCTGAAAGGCTGCTGTTATCATGCGAGAATCAGACGGATGCCGGACGTTCGGAAATCTTTCTCGATAAATTCTCAACGCAAGAGAAGCATTGCCACGGGCTTCTCCTAAACACATCAACATGTTGCCGTATTCACGAGCACTGTACACGTATGCCTCGGGCATTGTTCGCACACAAGACAACAAAACAACACAACACAACACAACAAAAATTAAAAACAGCACATAAACGTAACAATAACAACTAAACACTAAAACGTAGTAATAACAGTTTATCACTAAAAACGTAACAATAACAACTAAAAACTAACAAAACAGTATTAAATCGGCTCAATGCCTATCGATCGATTACACGTATAGCAGGTTCGCTCATGAACAGAGTCGGATAGGAACTAACTAGATTACTAAGAACATCAAACAAGCCGCGGTCGCGAGAATCGGCATAAACGATGCCGCCAGTCGATACCGCCGCGCGTACGCCGCCGACCCGGCGGCGCGGTGTCTTTTTGATGTTCAAAGATCAACAAATTACAGAGGAGAAAACGTTAGAAGATTAAATCAGAAACGAATTAATTTTAATTAAGTATTAGGAAATTGTACTGCTTTATTAGAAACTGTTTTTTCATTTTCTAAGTTTTAAATAAGGTTTAACGGGTTTCTTAGATTCAATTATTAAATTATCTACTTTAAATTGGTTTTGTTTACTTAGTAAATGAAGGATACAGCTATTGCAATAAACAAATGCGGGTCGTGTGACTCTAATTAGGTGCATCGATAAAATTCAAAATCAATTGATTCAAACTGTACACGACGCGATGATAATAATATTCTTTTGGTCAATCACAGCTAAAGTCGGTAATCTTTTACTTTATTTTCATTCACTTTCGATTACCGACTAACATACAAAACTGTTATGCACGACACGTCCCCTAAATGTCCGGAGTATCTCCTACGTATCTACACAAAAGACTTTTGACGCTTCTGTAATGTTTCTACTTAGGTATTTATTTTGGCGGCACTTTTAAAAGGATGAATAAGGTCGCCGCCGCGCGCCGCGCATAGCCGTGGCTGCCTCTTTCTATCTCTCTCTCTCTCTCTCTCAAGTGAGGTGACCCGGGTTCAAAACTGGACCTAGGTATACCAATGAGTTTTGTGATTACCTTGATTATCAGAATTCGACCGAAGGTTATTAGTTCTTAGAGTACGTCGTGCAGAGTGCAGACTGTGACTGTTATCTCTGTACCTCGCTGGAATGCGATGCCCATATCGCTTGCCCCTACACCTGCCTACGTTAGCCGCGCGCCGCGCGCCTCGCATCGCGCGCCTCGCGTCGCGCGTGGTTACCTACCACCAGTACCACCCTACCACAGCCGATCGATTCTGTTGACATTTGACATCTCACCGTGATCACTTAGGTGGAGTGAACGACAAGTGAGCTGTCATGCCATCATGTTTGTATGGTTTGACAGCTCACTTGTCGTTCACTTCGCCTAAGTGTTCACTTCGACATGTTTACAGAATCGCACTGCAGTACGATGAGCCTCTTCGTTGCTCCTTCGTTGATAAATAACGAAACGCGTAGGTATGTTTCGTTATTTTGGTAATGTTTGTATTATTATTGTTTTGTTGGAATAATGTGACCGTGATGTAGGTAGGTAAGACATTTCAATTTTGTTGCTATGCAAAATTTTAATAAACGAGTTAACAAGATTGCTTGTTAAGTCAAGTCTTTGAACAATAACAAAATTGTACTTTCTTTCTTAATCATAGTAGGTAGGTATCCTAAGTATCTCTCTTCGATATGGCTATCAAGGTTAAGCCAAATAAAATGGATTTTTCTGATTTGTGAGCATAATTGGCGAACATTGGGATCAAAATTGTAACCCTGATTAAGGGGAAATCACAATGAACTTTGCATGAATGGAATCCGAAAGCAGGTACTTATCTCTGAACTAGTAGGTACGGTAGTAGTGAACTGAAGAAACATTTGCGGCAAACGATCGAGTAAAGTTTAGGAGGATAGAATTACAAGTCGTACGGCTATGTACGACTCAGCCAGCCGTCGCGTCGCGACTGACGTCATCGCGCGGAGTTGGGGTCGTCGGCCGCCCGGCCGTCGGCGAGCGCGCGCGTACGTTGACCAGGGGCCCGAGTCTGCTATTTTTATAAATTTGTCATTCCAACACGATCCCATTGTCATGCCATTGTCATTTTGCTAAAAAGTTCGTAATCTGCTAAATTTATGATGACCGATCATTGGCCGGTCAGCGACAAGCCATCGGCCGATCAGTGATCGTTCACTGGCAAGCCAATGGTCTCGTAATAGTGCTCGTAATAGAGTTGTGTTGACATTGCCGTATTGCCATTATAATAAAACCATTGTGGAAAATCATTTCTAAATGATTTAAAACTACTACTAAATTTGAATGTTTATTCCTGCCAGATTTTATTTATATTTAATTTGATATTATTTATTAGTGTTATAAGCAATCTGAATTAGTGAGAAGTTCGTAAATACCAAAAAACATTAGATATATACGCGAAACTATACAAATGCAATATTATTTTGATTAGCTGTCAAAGTCAAATATGACATAAGTGACATTATTGCTTACTGACGTTTAACTGTTATGTCTTTATTTTCATCTACCTAAGTGTTTAGATTTTATGTTTGTGTTTAATTTGTATATTGACCAGCCTCCAAAGCACAGAGTACTTTTATATATATGGAACTCCAAAGCGACGCAAACGTCAAAAATCTGCACGGCGTTACGCAGCAGAAGGTAAAGATCTTGCAATTATTTGTTATGTATGACCAGTAACTGCCCACTCTAGAATAAAGTATATCGCCTGATGTAACAAAATATTATTCTTTTTATAGATAGAGACCATGCTGCTCTTGAAGCTGCTCAATCGAGGCTGGACGCAATAGAAGCCAGGAACTCCGAGGCGACTTTAAAACTGAGGCCCTAAACAATTTAGCTGGGGCCATAAACCAACAGAGCTCATCCACAGAAAAACTGACCCATTGGACCCCTTTGTGACATCTGTGTTAAAAAAGGTGATTACTCTTTATTTATAGGTAATTCATCTTTATGAAATGGTTTCACTCAAAATCTGAACTTCTACTCATTATGTGTGCTACAAACATACCCATCATGAGTATTAAGGAGCATTGAAAACAATACAAACAAATATATAACCCCTCCAGCTAAGCTTAAAAGCTTGGGGACATTAGTAGTAGTACATTGTCCCTAGAATTTGACATCTTGATTGTAACTCTGATACTAAGCACTAGGTTACACAAGCTATATACAAAGTTCCAACTTTTGTATATTACCAGTGACTTCACCCGCATGAAAATAGAAAATATATGCCTGTGTTATTCAGTGATAGTGATAAAGTAACTTTCTAGTGGTGAAAGAATTTTGAAATCAATCCAGTAGTTTTTGACTTATAAATGAAATCTATTTTAGGAGTAGTCTATGTCCAGCAGTTCATTCCAAATGGTTGTAAAGGTAAATGAAACAGTGTTTATAAAAAGAGCATTTAATTTATTTATTTTAAATCTCTGTTTTTAACTGACTTCCCAAAAAGGAGGCGGTTCTCAATTCGGTTGTATTTTGTTCAATACTGTGGATCTGTAACAAAGTTAAATTATTTTAATAATAATAAGAGCATTTTCGTACTTCACTAAAATATTATTGAGGTGGTTTTGCATTAATTACCTGCTTCTTTAATTTATGCATTTCTCTTCTCCACAGTCTGTCAACAAGAGCCTGCTGCAGTGCCCGACCTACAAGAAAGTCCCGGTTCACCCTTCGATGGTCTTGATAATTGGGTGCTGCATAATTATTTTCCTCCTTAAATTAAAAAACTGATTAGTGATTAATGTTGTAATTTTTTATTATACTAGTTAAAACTTATGATGTGTTATTCAAATGATGATTAAAGTATTGAAGATCTTTTTAAGACTATTTTATATGAAGACTGATTATTTAAGACTACTACATCAAGTATTGTAACTTGGTGTTGTTTTATAATAAATGTTTTTTTTGTTTTATATAGTACTAGCTTCCTCCCGCGACTTCGTCTGCGTAAACTTTAGAACTGCCGCGCAACTTTTTGCCTCATTGTCTCATCCTTGGAATTGCATCTTCATGATTCAGGTATCCAGACATTGTGAGTCTTTGCGGTGCCGCTGAAAGTAAGATTTCAGCCCCGAAATTACTTCGACATGTTTGTGATCTCTTGGTAGACCCTTGTGAATCTTAAGCGCTCATATTTGCAGCCTCGAAAATACTCCGACATGTTTTTGTTCTCCTGGCATTATTGATCCATGCCACTAATAACTCCTGCACGGAAAAAACTACATGTTTTTGGTCCCCTGGTACTTTTGAATCGCTTGCAATGAAAGCCATCTTCTTTCCAGTAAAAAAACCTACCCTTAATATTTTGACATGTTTTTGTTCCCATTACTCGAGAATCTATGGCACTCACAAATTCAGCCCCGAAAATACTTCGACATGATTCTGCTCTCCTGGTACTTGTGAATTTTTAGCGCTCATATTTCCAGCCTCGAAAGTACTTCGACATGTTTTTCTCCTGGACTATTGATCCAAGCCACTCATAACTCCTGCATGGAAAAACGACGACATGTTTTTGGTCGAATCAAAGCCCCAAAAAAACATGAACATGACATGTTTCTGATCTCCTAGTTATTTTGATTCTTTAGCGCTCATAATTCCGGCCCCGAAAATACCTCGACATGTTTCTGCTCTCCGGATACTTGTGAAGTTACCAGCCCTGAAAAAACTTCGGTATGTTTCTGGTCTCCTGGTACTTGTGAATCTATAGCGCTCGTAATTCCGGCCCTGGAATGCCTGGACATGTTTCTGCTCTCTTGGTACTTGTAAATCTATAGCGTTCTCAGTTTCCAGCCCTGAAAAATTTGTTCCGTGAATCAATAGCGC
The DNA here is from genome assembly GCA_963859965.1 of Ceramica pisi. Classification (NCBI taxonomy): domain Eukaryota; kingdom Metazoa; phylum Arthropoda; class Insecta; order Lepidoptera; family Noctuidae; genus Ceramica; species Ceramica pisi. Next base: position 2,355,110 of record OY982530.1, on the reverse strand, counting down.
TCATAATTATGGCAACGGAATACCTCGACATGTTTCTGCTGTCCTGGTACTTCTGAATCTGTAACGATCGTTATTCCGACTCCGGAATGCCTCAACATGTTTCTGCTCCCCTGGTACTTGTGAATCTATAGCGTTCTCAATTTCCAGCCCTGAAAAACTTCGGCATGTTCCTGGCCTCCTGGTGCTTGTAAATTAATAGCGCTCATAATTCCAACACCACAGAACTTCGACATGTTCCTGCTCTGCTGGTATTTGTGAATCTGTAGCACTCGTAATTATAGCCACGGAATACCTCGACATGTTTCTGCTCTCCTGGCACTTCTGAATCTGTAACGCTCGTTATTCCGGCCCCGGAATGCTTCGACATTTTCCTGGTCTCCTGATACTTGTGAATCAATAGCGCTCATAATTCCAGCCCCAAAGAACTTGGACATGTTCCTGCTATCCTGGTACTTGTGAATCTATAGCGTTCTCAATTTCCAGCCCTGAAAAACTTCGGCATGTTCCTGGCCTCCTGGTGCTTGTAAATTAATAGCGCTCATAATTCCAACACCACAGAACTTCGACATGTTCCTGCTCTGCTGGTATTTGTGAATCTGTAGCACTCGTAATTATAGCCACGGAATACCTCGACATGTTTCTGCTCTCCTGGCACTTCTGAATCTGTAACGCTCGTTATTCCGGCCCCGGAATGCTTCGACATTTTCCTGGTCTCCTGATACTTGTGAATCAATAGCGCTCATAATTCCAGCCCCAAAGAACTTGGACATGTTCCTGCTATCCTGGTATTTGTGAATCTATAGCGTTCTCAATTTCCAGCCCTGAAAAACTTCGGCATGTTCCTGGCCTCCTGGTGCTTGTAAATTAATAGCGCTCATAATTCCAACACCAAAGAACTTCGAAATGTTCCTGCTCTCCTGGTATTTGTGAATCTGTAGCGCTCGTAATTATAGCCGCTCAATTCCAGTGCCGGGAATACTTCAACATGTTTCTGGTCCCCTGATACTCTTGAATCCTAACCGCTTGCAATAATAGCTTTGTCGATATGTTTCTGGTGTGCTGGTAATTCCAGCCCCGAAAATTCTTCGACATGTTTCTGATTTCCTGGTACTTTTGAATCCTAAACGCTCACAATTCCAGCCCCGGAAATGCTTCGGCATATTTCTGGTCTCCTGGTTCTTGTGAATCTTCAGCGCTCATATCAAGCCCCAAAAAAACTTCCTAAATGTTACTGCTCTCCTGGTACTTGTGAATCTGTAGCGCTCGTAATTCCGGCACCGGAATACCTCGATATGTTTATGCTCTCCAGGTGAATCTGTAGACTGAGACAAAATACTTCGAAAAGTTTCTGCTCTGCAATAAAAAAAAACTTGCCCAAAAATAATTTGACATGTTGCTGGTCTCCTGGTACTTGTGAATCTTTTAGCACTCGTAATACAATTCTAGCCCGTTAAACAATTTCGACATGTTTCTGTTCTCCTGGTACTTTTGAATCTGAAGTACTAAGGTAGCAGAAACTTTGTACTTCGACTTCTTCCTCTGTCTCCATTAAGTCATGTATGTTACCGGGATAAAAAGTAGCCTATGTGTTATTTCAGGATGTGACCTACATATGTGCCAAATTTCATCTAAATCCCTTCAGCCGTTTTTGCGTGATTGACGGACAAACATCCAAACATACAAACATGAACGCTTGCAATGAAAGCCAATCTATTTTCCAGCAAAAAAAAAAACCTGACCAAAAATACTTTGACATATTTCTGCTCTCCTGTTACTCGAGAATCTTTGTCGCTCACAAATTCAGACCCGAAAATATTTCGACATGTTTATGCTCTCCTGGTACTTGTGAATCAGAAGTACTAAGGCAGCAGAAACGTCTGATTTCCACTTCCTCCTCCGCCGCCATTAAGCTATGCCTTTTATCGGGATAAAAAGTAGCCTATGTGTTATTCCAGGATGTGAACTATATGTGTGCCAAATTTCATTCAAATCCCATCAGCCATTTTTGCGTGATTGACGAACAAACATACAAACATACAAACATACAAACATACAAACATACAAACTTTCACATTTATAATATTATTATATATTATATAGTATATTTACATTTCAGATGTTTCAATTGGCTGGAAAGTCAAGTTTAATATTGTTAAATAAATATTTAGTTAGTGAGAAATAAAGACTAATCTAAATGTAGATTTTTTAGTAAACTAGTATTATTTATATTACCTAATAAATTCCAAATTCATGATACATATTCAATATCAATAGAAATAGTGGAATAGAAATCGCATACCTGTTGCAAGCGAAGTCCTTCTGCATAAACTTCATCAGAAGGGAATGGTTCACTTGCCATGTTTGCAATATTATGCTACATGCAATCACAATCTTGCCTGCAGTTGGGCAAAGCATGTGCTGTATGTGCGGCCATGGTTACCAAAAATAACAATTCAAATTTTTGATAGAACCTGCATAGTTTTTAATATCTTATATTCTGCTTAGGTACAACAAGCAAGGTACAACCATAACAGTTAGGGTAGATTTCATTTCTCAATTAGTCTTTATAATATTCCTTTCCTATATTTTCCTTTTATATATTTGTGGTATATTTTATTTAGTGCCTCTGTAACTTCTATCGATCTCGACACATTCACCTGCAAAACATTATGAAGGGCACTCTGTCCAACCAAATTTTTATAGGACCCTGATGCACGAAGTGCTATTAGAATCCTGCAACAAAAAACATATAACATTAATCGACCTATTTCGCGTTTCTGGCTATAGAATAATAAATTAATGTCAAATTCAGTTTTCTCACCTTCATTTCTGCCGATATAGTATCATTTCGTCGCGGTCTGGCCATAAGGGAATTGAGTTCGTCAATTAACCCCCTAACCGAGTCCTTTCCAAGGCGAACGTTTTTACGAATTTCGCCTTAGTATTCAGTAACATAAGTAAGTAAAAGGGTTCGTGTTGATTGTCATCAACCGACGGGCTAAACGGCGTCTTCTGGATTCCCTGCATCTTTTTTCTCTAGCATGCACTGCATTGGCTAGTTCCAGAATATTTGATCGCAGTGAATCATTCTTGGATGCAATAATATTCCACAAACTCGATTTAAAGCAAAAAGTTTTTGATACTGAGCTGTCGAATTGTGAATTAAAAGTATTTAAATGCAATGTCTGCACAACCGCTAGGTTATTGTCTTCTGTGCTGCACAATCACAGAGTACTTTTATATATCAATGACGTTCTAAATTCCAATTATTTCCAATGGTGCCACAGTGGTAGCTCACCGATCAAAGTAACTGTCAAAATATTAGCAGACTAACGCATACGTCAAACATTCAGCTGTCATTATGTACGAGATTACCATTCTAAGCCATTTCTCTCAATGGCGAGTCAGTGGACCGTCAGTGGACGAACATTGGAATGTCATAGTGACGCCATTATGACGCCATTACGTTAGTAGATTGCCAAACTTGTCAAAATCAACCATTTTGAAATCAGTGATCGACCATTCTGACACTATTGTAATAGCAGACTCGGGCCCCTGGAGCGCGTCAGCTGATATTTATTTACGAATACATTGCTTTTTAGAGTTGTAATGAAAAAAGATGAGTTTAATCACCAATTCTGGTTTCATTTAACTGTTCTTACAGCATAGTGTACGAAAAATGCTAAAATAAGAGGTAAAATTGCAAAAAAAAAATTCTCCGATTTTTTGATGGTATCGTATCGAGAATCACTAGCCCTATTACCTGTCTTCGTTTTCGGAAGCGTTTCCCTAACACCCTGTATAGCCTGTAACCTTCCTCGATAAATGGGCTATCTAAAACTGAAAGAATATTTCAAATCGGACCCGTAGTTCCTAAGATTACCCCCTACATACAAACTTACAAACAAATGTTACCTCTTTATAATATTAGTATAGAGTAAAGACTAGTTGACCCGCGCAACTTCGTTTGCGTCACATTTTCCATTACTGCTCCGCTCCTATTTGTCTTAGCGTGATGTTACATAGCCTATAACCTTCCTCGATAAATGGGCTATCTAACACTGAAAGAATTTTTCAAATCGGACCAGTAGTTCCTGAGATTAGCGCGTTCAACCAAACAAACAAATAATCAATCAAACAAACAAACTCTTCTGCTTTATAATATTAGTATAGATTTTAATATTATTATAGATTTAGTTGGTAATTTTCTAAAGGAGATCAAAGTAAAAACTCCGAGAGTTATCTTGACTTCTGTATTCAAAATGATGAAGATAGAAAACAGTATTGTAATGGTCTTTTTCTTTTAGTCATGTAAGCAGTAAGGTCTAAAGATCCCAAAAATTCTAGTGTCCGACTTTATAAACCGCCTCAAGGGCGTCTGACATTGTTTACTTGACGACCGCCACTTCGCGGCCGGAACCACTGGCTTATACGTGCCCTCCAAAGCATGGAATCTTTTATTTTTATCAGACAATCAGGTGATTCAAGCCTGCAATGTCTTAGCCAAACTGGAAATAATTTTGCAAAGTATGCGTCCCTTTTTTTTTAGGGATGGGAAATCATCCAATGACTTCTCCCGCTCTGGGCGGAGCGGGAAGGAGTGTTAGACTTCTACTGACTAAAACCCATCTATGTTTCTACATTGCCCTTTGTGTTCCGGAGCCACGGTATCGAATAGTCCCGCGACTCCGGCAGGCGTCGGCCCTTTCGGGCCCCTCTGTGTGCTGATTCTCTTTGAGGCACGCGTGGAACACTAACGCGCCGTCGATACGGCCTGTCGTCATGAGACGGTCGGACGGCGAGCCACCCATTGCTCACCGTTCACAGGCCCGCGCCTACGCTGGCCGGAGGTCACCAGGTGGCCTCCGACGCCCGTGGCGTCTACCACTGATGAGAAATCATCAAAATGTATCCTCTTGCTCTGGGCGGAGTGTTAGGAAGTTTCAGACTCTTATCGACTAAAACCCATCCGTGTTCCTCCATGTAATCTGCTTAAAAATCAGTCATCTTTTTTAATACTTAGGTATACTGATTAAATAATAATGACTCAATAAACGTGAAAGTAGAAATAACAGGAGAGTACGCAACACACCCATCGCATAAGTAATTTAATTTTGCTGAAAGAAACGACATAAAAATAAAAATTACCCATAAAGTGGAGTGGGCGAATTAGGGTTTGGCGTATGGCATAAGAGCTACCAAGTTGGTTTATGACTTAATAGAGCAGCTGCCACTCACGTCAATGTCAAAAATTATCCCAAGCCAATATACTCCCGGGAAAAAAATATCCAAAATGTTGCATTTAAAATAGTAGTTTTAGTATAGGTATTGAAGGAAACGCTTGATTGATATTGTTTTATCTCGAAACGCACAAAACCGGCCCATGTGGTGACGCTTGGAGGACCTATGCCCAGCACTGAACATCTTTCGGCCGAAATGATGATGCTGTTAAACTTCTTTGGCCTACAGAGACAAATACGGTACCATTTTAAAGTACCCGAAATAAACTACCTCTAGCGAGTTTTTTAAAATAATTCATTAAGATAATAGATGCAATAAAATTAAATAAGTATTAGAATTATGAAACATCCTGTAATGTGTACGTTTCAAAATAATGCTATCGTTCTTGAAACACATGCGCTCCTGGATGTTCCAAACTATATCATGCGTCATAATAATCTTCAGATTCAGATTCAGATTTATTTATTGCTTGTCACAGGTGGGAATTCAGTTCTTAAAGTTATTATTGTAGCACGTATCACTGTAACATACCCATGAGGTGTACAATGTTTTTTACAATTACACAAAAAAAAGTAAAAAATATATAGTCATATTACATACACACAAATGATTAATTACGGAAACATTTTTCGTGAAAAATCAAAATGAAGATATCAAATGAATAAATATTTGGTCAAAACATTTGTCATTTACGAAAAAAAAATAATATATCGTCACAGAATTCACATAAATCAACTAATGAAAACTTAACATTAATTACTACTAGGGAATTTAATTTAACAATACATTTATCAATTTTCATAATATAATTAACCATTATTATAATATTAAATAATTTTTAGTCAAAACATTTGTCATTTAAGAATTCATTGATTGTGTAATATGCTTTCTGTATCAGTAATTCTTTTAGTTTGTATTTAAAAGTAGTCAGTCTTTCAATATTTTTTATAGAGGCCTATATATATCTTCCGGCCTTTATCCCACCTGAGGTGCACCTTTGGTGACCCGCGTGGTTGCAGGTAAACCATCAGTACCAGCATTCCTAAGAATGGTTGGTGTCAGGCTTTGGGCCGACTGTAGAACATTTGACAAATTTCTAGCAACATTATAGGTTTGAATCTGATAAATAAAAATGAATCCCTATTTCCCTTGGTCCCGGCATTGATTTCAAATTAACCATTTACAGGCACTTTTGAATTGTCACAGTCAGTTAGTCAAAAACATGAAGTTATTTGCACGTTTCAAGGCGTAGATCTCTATGGAGAGGAACGTGCAAGGATCTCCACGGACATTCCTTTAAATCATGTAATTAAAAACAAAAACTAGCTGACCCGCGCAGCTGCATCTGCGACACATTTTCCGTTAATGCTCCACTCTTATTTGCCTTAGCGTGATGATATAATGGCCTTTCTCGATAAATGGGCTATCTAATACTGAAACAATTTTTGAAATCGGACCAGAAGTTCCTGAGATTAACGCGTTCAAACAAACAAACTCTTCAGCTTTATACTATTGGTATAGATGATCGTAACATTATCTTTGATTTGCAAGCTGATATTATTTTTGTCTTCGTTATTTCCTCTAGCTTGGCCCAAACATTTTACTAGAAAGTTAATGCCGTCGAATGTCATAATACCAACGTCTCAGTTATGTCCTACGTATTTCTGTTCGCGCCGTTTTATCGGCATCATGTAGATCTGGCTTTTCAACTTAATGCTTACGGTGAATTACCAACTTTACGGTCGATGGAAAAACTGCCAGTTTTAGAGGTAGATCTAAGTTAGTGGAAAAAGTTTTACCTACCGTGACCTATAAAAAGAATAATCAATAAGTTTTTTTTTGGCTGTTGTAGTAGGATTACTATTTGTCAAAATGAAAGAACTATTCTTAAAGCGGTTAATCAAACCTAGGTCAATATTCAAAAAGTTGCCACTGCAAAACTAAATAGTGTTCAGTTTTTTAATTAAACTTCTTCCGAATTGATAAAGCTACTCTCTAGACAAATAAACTACCGTTAAACTTCAAAACAATGAAGATCTTACTCTATTTCGCTCAACAATTGTTTTGTTAGAGACGCTATCAATTAATTGATGACGTCAAATAAATTCGCTCACTACAGACGAGGTCGCGACATCGCACTACCTAGTACACTTCGCGCGCTCGCTTTCAGATAACGCGAGAGACATTTATTTTGGACGACTAGTGAGAAAGTGAAGATTTTTATACACCCAAAAGGAATTTATTTAAATTAGGTTGAGTGCCAACACTTTCCAAATGTCAACGTTTACAAAACGACAGTCCCCCCAAACGCCCTGCCCGTGATAACTTTTTAGTCGTTTAGCTATAAAAAAAAAATGGCGCAACAAAATCTCCACAAATTCATGTGTCTGTTGAATTAGAAGAAATACAAATCATTCGCCACTATCATCAGTATTTCAGATGCAGGACGTCCATTGCTCGGGACGTCCTGCGGACTCTCCGTCCACATACTGGCCTTCATGCTGCTTGACGAGGTGTGCAAGTTCTTTGAAAGAGTAATTATTATTGCAAACCGCCTCGTCGGGCACCTAGTGAGGGTGGGGCCGGATCTGGCTGAGATCCAGTTCGGTTTCCACACGGGCCGCTCGACCGTGGATGCCATCATGCGCGTGAGAGCCCTTTCGACGAAGGACGCGGTTTCCCAGGGCGGGGTCGTCTTTGTGGTGTCTGTAGACATCGCCAATGCCTTCAACACCCTGCCCTGGAGTTGCATCAGGGACATAGCCTCATGACTAAAACTACATCGACCATGTTGTCGCATCCAACAAAATCCTGCGGTCTTTGCCAGAAAATAGGTCTACCTTATTAGGCCTCCTAACGCTGTGATGCCTACGTCTTTCAGTGTATTCCCTTTTTGTCCATATGTTTAAATTTTTGAACTGATACAAACATAATACTTAGATTTCTGTGTTTACTATAAGATACAACTATCAATAGGTACCTAGTTAGCGACATTGTAAATATCATCCTTAAATTAGCATTCATTTACAAAGTGTCCAGATTTTCTTATCAAAGCAAAATGCACTTTCTCAAACGTGAATTCCTGTTAAAAAACCTCAGAAACCCAGCACAGGTATCGTGTATTTACGATAAAAACTTTATAAAACACTCGAATAGCATAAAGAATCGGGAATCACGTAAGATTCTTGTGATTTATTAAGATTTTAATTGCACGAAATTTAAAAATCGTATCGGCTCCGTGTCGTATGACATAAATAAGTTCAGTAGAAGTGAATTTTCCGGAGACATTAGGCCAAATCGCACATCTCGGGGGCGAACAGATAAAGCAGCATAAAATATAATGCCAGACGCGAATGTTCCACTGAATTCAGATAAAATTCCTGTATGTACTGTACATTTGAGGGTCTGGAATAATGTGATGCAATAATTCTATAGATACCTAACATTTTATAGGTACTTTTGGTCTTGACTTTTTTCAGTGAAAAAGTTCAAGGACTACCTGCAATACTGACTTCTTCTCTTTTTTAATTCCAAATAAAATTTTTCTTTAAAATATCGCTTTCAGTGATAAGTCCGCACATTGTGTCACCCTATGTAATGTTTTCTTCTTTTATCTTTTATCTAAATAAAGCAAAAAAGAAAGACCAAAATCGTTTATTTACTGGTAATGTAGGTATAATATATAGTTTGCTTGGTTGGTTTGGTTGGTTGGTTTGGTTATTTAGTTTGGTTGGTTGGTTGCTTTACTTGTAAATATTTTATTTATTTATTGTACTACAGTGTAGTCTTTTATCCCAAAGGTTGGTATTATGATAGCTCTTGTCACTGCGATCAACAGAACTAGAGTTAAGAGCCGCTCGCTGTCAGTGTGAACAGCCAGCTATCGCCTATGAATGTATGTGTCTCTTTTACTCATACGAGATCTATATGTTTCGTCTCTTTCATCAGCAAATAGCCGAAAGACAATCGCTTCCTTGCTGGCGGTGAGGGTCTAAAGAGCGCTGTAACACTTTTAACCGTTCATTATGCCTACAAAAACAAACAAAACGAAATCAAAAAACCAAAATAAATATTAACGGCAAAGTAATTTACGTACAGATCACGTAGACCAACAACGTGTTAATCTTTTTAAAGGAAATGAGAAAACTTCTGACTGCGCCGTGTTTAAACGTGGCCAACGTTTTTGTTATATTTTTGGGCTTTTAATTTATTGTTATTTCGTTTCTTTTTTGTTTTGTTTGGAGGCGGTGGTCGTTTGTCTTCATTATGTCTGTTAGTTAGTTTGTTGTTTATAGTAGTGTTAATTTAATATGGGATAGGACGACCAATGGAGAGTGGAGTACGTGATCTTAAATGTTAGTAAAAAAGATTCAGCCTATTCTGACAACGAATCCCCCCCCCCCTTTTTTTAGAGTTGGGGAATCATCCAATGACTTCTCCCGCTCTGGGTTTCAGACTTCTACTGACTAAAACTCATCCATGTTCCTTCATTGCCCTTTGTCTTCCGGAGCCACGGTATCTCTTTCGAATAGTCCCGCGACTCCGGCAGGCGTCGGCCCTTTCGGGCCCCTCTGTGTGCTGACTCTCTTTGAGGCGCGCGTGGAACACTAAGCCGGGTACTCATTAGAGAGCTGTAACCGTAACTTATGTGATACAGTAACGAGGTTCTAGTGTGTACGCGTTTTACAATTACGGGTTTAGAAATGAGTACGTTGTAAACGTCGGGTCGCTGCAAGCCGCACGCGTACCGCTCGCAGCAGGTTTGCGAACCACGTACACACTATATTTTTTAGAAACAGTACATGCAACGGTTACAGTTACGGCTCGCTAGTGAGTATCCGGCTTAACGCGCCGTCGACATGGCCTGTCGTCATTAGACGGACGGACGGCGAGCCACCCATAGCTCGCCATCCACAAGCCCGCGCCTACGGTGGCCGGAGGTCACCAGGTGGCCTCCGACGCCCGCGGCACGACTTAAGGGACAAGCCCGCCACACATTCCCAACCACTGCAACTCCTGAAAGCCAGAATCAACAGTGCACGTGCAGCGGCACGACTTATGTAAAGTTAGGTGAAATGAGCGTGAGGTACAGTGTATTGCATTTTGTTTGTCTCTCTCTCATCTGAGCGTGTTCCCGGTTGCATCCTCAGCTGGTTTGCTTCGGAGCTCAGGGTCCGCTTTCCGGCTTCTTCTTCTCCACTTCTTAAGGTCTTCGGCATCCTTGGTTCAGAGTCCATTGGCACGCATATCATCCTGGACAACATCAAGCCAGCACTTTTTGGGTTTTCCACTTCTGCCAGGGCCCGGCAGAGGTGGCATAGCCAGACACTTGTTTCCTACGTAGTTTGCCGGTCATTACATCTTGTTTGTATGAATTGACAGCTCACCTCACTTTACGAATACACGGTGAAATGTTTGCAGCATCCTTCGGCTATGTCAGTGAAGATAGACATTAGCATTATGCTGAGCGAAGGCCGTTTTGTACGGATGTCACGCATATTTTGCCAACCTGAATGAGTCACTTATTTTACGGTATTCTTCATACATGGCAGCGATGAACTATTTTTTTATTATAAACTTCACGCCACACGTACAATGTTTAAAAAAATGTTACAGTTTGACATGCATTCGTACTGTCATTATCTCTCATTCTGTTACATAGAGTAGAACAGAATAGAAATACTTTTAACAAAAAATAACACCAATTTCCACGTAAAAATTGCGTATTTTGCTGTCCTGCGGTTTCGCAGTGGTGTTGTTACATAGGTACGGGGTACCACCAAAAAGTGAAAAATAAAAACTTTTTACAAAAACATACAAACGACATCCAAATAATAAAAAAACACTACAAAAGAAAAAATTGCTTTAACTTCGGAAGTCAAGTTTTGGGGGCCGAGTCACCCGCGTCCGTAGGAGAATACCCTTCAGCGAATCCCTACACGTGGTCCCCGGGTGGTGCTAAACAGGTGATACTAACCGCCTCCGTGGTCTAGTGGTTAAACCACCTGATTCAGACCCAGAGGTCCCGGGTGCGATTCCCAGCGGGGGCAATTTTTTCGCTCGGTTTGGTTGGTGGTAGGACTTGTTCTTAGTCCGCCTGGCAAGCTACCACCATCATGTCTAAGTCTGTCACCATAACAACAATGTTAACAGCATTGTTGTGTTCCGGCAGTTAGAGGTATGATAGCCAGTTCCTCTGTGTAAGAGGATTCCGGGTGAAACTCGCTTCCATCTTCGGCCTAATCATCACTTTCCATCAGGTGAGATTTGGGCCAAGAGTTCCCCCTTTTGCATTAAAAAAACTTCGTTATTTTTGGTAATAAGTATCTCCGTATTTTGACCTATGTAACAAAACCACTGCGAAACCACAGGACGGCAAAATACGCAATTTCATTTACATGGATGACAAAAAAGCGGCGTAAACGAATTCCAACTATTTTGATTTAAAAGCCAAACTTCGTAACTATTTTCGATAAAATTTCCATGTGATCCATCGAGAAGTATATCCTTTCAGATAAGACAAGAATTTTGTAAATGACGGAGTTATGAAGAAACAAACAAACAAAATTACAACCCTAATCGAGAACCTCCTCCTTTTTTCATTCGGTTAAAAGCGTATGTTTAGCACAGACAAAAACGCACAGCAATAAAGACAAAGTAAACAGAAGTTTATGTTAACTGGAAAAAGTATTGAAACAAGCATCTTCATTTACTTCATACTTCATTTATTTATCGTTTTTGGGGGCCGAGTCACCCGCGTCCGTAGGAGAATACCCTTCAGCGAATCCCTACACGTGGTCCCCGGGTGGTGCTAAACAGGTGACACTAACCGCCTCCGTGGTCTAGTGGTTATACCACCTGATTCAAACCCGGAGGTCGCGGGTTCGATTCCCAGCGGAGGCAAATTTTTTGCTCGGTTTGGTTGGTGGTAGGACTTGTTCTAAGTCCGCCTGGCAAGCTACCACCATCATGTCTAAGTCTGTCGCCATAATAACTATGTTAACAGCATTCTTGTGTTCCGGCAGTTAGAGGTATGATAGCCAGTTCCTCTGTGTGGGGATTCCGGGTGAAACTCCTCCACATTTCCTTTATATTAACATCAACCAAATAATTACGTGGGTAGATTCATCTCATCTATACACGCCTTACAACACCGCAACAGTCTTCAGTCTCCCAACAGAATGCTGTGTGTAAGCACTTATTAAAGGCGAATTTATCACTGTCTCGACGCTGGCTCAATTATCTCTAAGGCGAACGGTTTAAAACAATGATTAGGGAAGTAGATAGGACGGGAAGGAAATGTTGTTGCCTATTTTTTGTTGGTTTAGAAACTCAAACTGACCTTCAAGTTTGGTTCATTATTCTGTCTGGGCTTTTCCCAATTATATTTAGTCGGCTTCTAGTCAAACCGGATTCAACGGAATACCAGTTTTTAATGAAAAGCGGCTGCCTACCAACCTCCACAAACCATTAGCCATCAGGGCATTCGCTTGATTAATAAAATATATATTTAAAATATAAAATAAAAAACATATAATTCTAATTATAAATGAATATAAAAAAATATAAAAAAAATCATAAGGTTTCACTATTATAGATGATAACATTCATCCTAAGTTACTAAATAGAAGAAAAAGCCATTAGTTTTCGTAATGAAGTTTGATTTAATCCCCCGGGCAAAACTTCTTATAAAATACAAATCGATCGACCCTTTCATTTCCATATATTGGAGACAGAATGTTATTTTTTTTTTATTATACCTGTCATGCACCTTTTCTGTCCCGTTGGTATCCTGATAACAAACGCAACTGTCGAACGCGAGGTCCTGGATTAGATTTTCAGGTCGGACAAAACTGTGTGACACATTACAAACTAAAAACAGGCCAAGTGCGAGTCGGACTTGCGTGTTTTTTTTTTTCTTTGGTAACGTATTGCAAAATTGACGAAGATACGACGCTTTTAAAATTCTCGATACATCACGCCGTGGCATATTTTTTAGCGCGTTGTGACGTAAAGATCAAGCACAAACATGGCCTCCAGTCCCGAATTGATGTGGTTTATCTTTGTCAATATTAAAAAATAGAAAATACGTGTCCATTATTTTTAAATACTCTATTGATAAAAAATAGTTTATTGATAAACACTTGATTTAGGCAGATGTACAAAATACAGATCTTGTAACCCAGTCTCCTAAACTAGGTAGTCCTGTATCTTAGGAGACAGGGTTAGGCCAGACAAGGGCGGCTAGTCATGTAGCTGTAGTTGCAGTCAGGGTGTGTAGCGCAAGGGAGGATATTAAATCATGCGTTTGAGTGCCGGTGTGTATGTGTTTGAGTGTGAGTGTGTGGATGAGTGAAAGTGAGTGTGTGTATGCAGAGATTGGGGATGGTAGTAGAGTGAGAGATCGTGTATTGAGTGTGAGTCTATTATGTAAGTAAATTTATGTTTGTATAATTTTCTTGTTCTAAGATCATCCACTCATTAGTTTTAAGCAGAGCCTGTAACTGTGTGTACACTGTGCAATAAATAAATATATATTTATTGAAGGTGGAAACTAGCCTATTGCGCATTATAAGTAAATCCTGCGGATACTAATTTCCTTTGGGATTGGCCACCGTGATCGAAATTTGGTCTGAGGATTATGATTATTCCGGGGAAATATATACCATTAATCTGATGTCTTTTTAATTTTCCTTGATGTACATTAAAAACGTAATCCCTTCGTTCGACATTATGACCTTATCATCCAAATGACTCCTCCCACCCTGTGTGGAGCAGAAGGGAATGTCAGACTCTTACTGACTAAAACCCATCCGTGTTCCTCCTAGTACCCTTTGCGTTCCAGGGCCATTACGTCCTACAAATGTAATCCCAAACACCAAAAGTTCAATGTACTTTAGAGACTTTTATTACCTGTACCATTTACCCTGTCGTTACTCCCCCATTTAACAACTCTTTGGCATTACCATCCACAGGCATAAATCTAACTAAGTGTCAATTAAGAAGAAAATACGGGAGGCGCGAACACCTATAAATACGACTGTTGTGACCTTTGGAAACTTTCAGCGATTTCGTGCGAGGAGGATCCTTCGATATGGCGCTTAATGAAGATCGAAGATCGGAATCGGATTGCTGAGATAGCCAACCTAAACAGGAGCTGGAGATTGGGAGGCTCTCTTGATTTTATTCTTGAACTTTCTTTGACTTTTTGCAACGTAAATAGTATGAAACAAGGTACTATAGTTCGTATGCCTAGAGTTTTCCTAAAGTGCTCTTATTTTAGCTTGTTTCTCTCATGTCTCTGTAATTCAACAGAAAACAAATCATAGTGTAATTTCTAATTGTCTCTGTATCACACAAAGATTGACTGCTAAAAAGCTTAAGGCAGTAAGTCCGCCTTTGTCCATTTTTGTGCACGAAGAATTAAATAAAAATAAATAATGAAATAAATGAATAAATAAATAATACTAATAATATCCTTGGACATTTCACACAACGCCATATAGTCCCAAGCTAAGCAACCTAATGCTTGTGTTATGGTAACGAGATGGCTGATAAACTACTTATATACATTTTTTTTTTTGTAAATACAAACATATTATAGACTAGCTTCTGCCAGCGGCTTCGCCCGCGTGAACCCTAGGGAACATGTTCCCGGGATTAAAAGTAGCTTATATGGCTTATTACAAAGATAGATTATAGTCTGGAATAGCAATTCCAGACTATAATCTATCTTTGTTCTAAATTTCATTAAGATCCGTTAAGCCGTTCTGGCGTGATTGAGTAACAAACAACCAAACTTTCACATTTTCATTGTTTTTTTTTTCATTTTTTCTATTGATTGTAGCGTGATGAAAAGTATACTATAACCTGCTCAGGAGTATGAATAATAATTGTACCAAATTTCGTTAAAATCCGTCGCGTCGAGTAGTTTTTGTTTCTATAACGGTTATACAGACAGACAGACAGACAGACAGACAAAAAATTTACTGATTGCATTTTTGGCATCAGTATTGATCTCTAATCACCCCCTGATAGTTATTTTGGAAATATATTTCATGTACAGAATTGACCTCTCTACAGATCCTACTAATATTATAAATGTGAAAGTTTGTATGTTTGTATGTTTGTATGTTTGTATGTTTGTATGTTTGGATGTTTGTCCGTCAATCACGCAAAAACGGCTGAAGGGATTTGGATGAAATTTGGCACATATATAGGTCACATCCTGGAATAACACATAGGCTACTTTTTATCCCGGTAACATATATGACTTAATGGAGACAGAGGAAGAAGTTGAAGTCCAAAGTTTCTGCTACCTTAGTACTTCAGATTCAAAAGTACCAGGAGAACAGAAACATGTCAATTTTTTTTACCGGGCTAGAATTTTATTACGAGTGCTAAAAGATTCACAATTACAAGGAGACCAGGAACATATTGTCAAATTATTTTTGGGCAAGATTTCTTTTGAGCCGAAACTTTTCGAAGTATTTTAGGGACTGGTTTTTTTTTAATATTGGTAGGCAAACGTTTGACCGCTATCTCACCTGATGTTAAGCGATGATGCGGTCTAAGGTGGAGCACGCTTGCCTAGAATTCCAAGCGCTACAGTTTCACAAGTACCAGGATGGCAGAAACATACCGAGGTATTCCGGGGCCGGAATTACGAGCGCTACAGATTCACAATTACCAGGAGAGCAGAAACATCTTGGATGTTTTTTTAGGGCTTGAATTATGAGCGCTTTAGATTTACAAGTACCAGGAGATCAGAAATATGTCGAAGCATTTTCCGCGTTGGAATTGTGAACGCTATATTTTCACAAGTACTAGGAGAGCAGAAACATGGCGAAGTATTTTCTGGGCTGGAAATTGTGAACGCTATAGATTCGCAAGTATCAGGGGAGCAAAAACATGTCAAGGCATTTCGGAGCCGGAATTACGAGCGCTACAGATTCAGAAGTACCAGGAGAGCAGTAACATCTCGAAGTATTTTCTGGGCTGGACTTTCTGAACGCTATACATTGATTCACGAAAATAGCCAGAAGAGCAGACACAGGTCGATTTATTTTCGGCGCCGGAGTTGTGAGCGGTTTAGTTTAAAAAATACCAAGAGAACACAAACATGTCGAAGCTTATTTCCGGGCTAAAATAATGAAATCTAAAGATTCACAAGTAACATCAGAGCAGAAACCTGTCGAAGTATTTTTGGGGCTTGAAATTGTGTACCAGGAGAGCAGAATCATGTTGAGATATTCCGGGGCCGGAATAACGAGCGCTACAGATTTACAAATACCAGGAGAGCAGGAACATGTCGAGGTATTTTTAGGCTGGAATAAGCGATATTGATTCACAAGTACCAGGAGACCAGGATCATGACAAAGATTTTCAGGGCTGGAAATTAAGAACGCTATAGATTCGCAAGTACCAGGAAAGCATATAAACATGTTGTTTGGGGCTTGAATTATGAGCACTTTAGTTAGATTCACAAGTACTTTAGATCAGAAATATGTCGAAGCATTTTCCGCGTTGGAATTGTGAACTCTATATTTTCACAAGTACTAGGAGAGCAGAAACATGTCGAAGTATTTTCTGGGCTGGAAATTGTGAACGCTAAAGATCAGCAAGTAACCAGGACAGCAGTCTGCACGTCGATTTATTTTCGGCGCCGGAGTTGTGAGCGGTGAAGTTTAAAAAATACCAAGAGAACAGAAACATGTCGAAGCTTATTTTCGGGCTGGAAATTGTGAACGCTATAGATTCTCAAGTACCAGGAGAGCAGAATCATATCTTGATATTCCGGGGCCATAATTACGAGCGCTACAGATTCACAAATACCAGGAAAACAGGAACATGTCAAGGTATTTTTGGGCTGGAAGTATAGGCGCTATTGATTCACAAGTACCAGGAGAGCAGAAACATCTCGGAAGTTTTTTTAGGGTTTGAATTATAAGCGCTTTAGATTCACAAGTTCTTTAGATCAGTAATATTTCAAAGCATTTTCCACGTTGGAATTGTGAACGCTATATTTTCACAAGTAACCAGGAGAGCAGACAGACGTCGATTTATTTTCGGCGCCGGAGTTGTGAGCGGTGAAGTTTAAAAAATACCAAGAGAACAGAAACATGTCAAAGCTTATTTTCGGACTAAAATTAATGAACTCTAAAGATTCACAAGTAACAGGAGAGCAAAAACCTGTCGAAGTATTTTCGGAGCTGGAAATTGTGAACGCTATAGATTCTCAAGTACCAAGAGAGCAGAATCATGTCGAGATATTCCGGGGCCATAATTACGAGCGCTACAGATTCACAAATACCAGGAGAGTAGGAACATGCCGATGTTTTTGAGGACTGGAAAATTAAGAACGCTATAGATTCGCAAGTACCAGAAGAGCAAAAACATGTCGAGGCATTTCCGGAGCTGGAATAGATTCAGAAGTACCAAGAGAGCAGTAACATACATCTGGAAGTGTTTTCTGGGCTGGAAATTCTGAACGCTATAGATTCCCGAAAATGACCAGGAGAGCAGACACACGTCGATTTTTTAATTTAATATGTCAAAGTATTGCCGGAGCTGGAATTATGAACGGTGCAGATTCACAAGTAGAAACCAGAAGACCAGAAACATGCCAAAGTATTTTTTTCGACAGAAGTCGTGAGCGCTTAAGATTCACAAGTACCTACCAGGAGATCACAAACATGTCGAAGTAGTGTCGGGGCTGAAATCTTACTTTCAGGCGCACCGCAAAGTCTCACAATATCTGGATACCTAAATCATGAAAATGCAGTTCCACGGATGAGACTATGAGGGGCAGTTCTAAAGTCTACGCAGACGAAGTCGCGGGAAGTAGCTAGTTTATTATAAGTATAGATAGATAGAAAAACACCCAGACTCGGAACAAATACATGTAGGTCGTACAAATATTTGTTCCGTGCGGGAATCGAACCCGCGACATGCTGCGCAGCAGTCAATCGCTCAACCACTGCGCCAACCGTGTCGTCAAAATTATTAATCAATGCATTTTGCTGCAAAAGTAATTAAATTTCATCTCATCATTATAGGACTTAGTTCAACCTCTTACAAATAATATTTAAACACAATAATTATCTCATCTAGTTGTCATTTTAACGGTATTTCAAATTGAAGGATTACTTACTTGTAGGAAATATAAGTGAAGGAGTAGCTTCGGAGAAAACCTTTCCGCTTTTTGTATGTTTATTGAACCGTGTATGACCAACATACACGTTTCAACAAAATACACCTAGTGGCAGAATTCTAGCTGTATTTTCTTTCTTATTACATTGTCAAACATAATTTCTCGCATAAGTAAAGTGTTACTTTGTTGATTAGAAATCTTTTGGAACTTTTAAAGCCAACAATAGGTGCTTTTTAGAAACATGTCTTAAAAAAAGTCTCTTTTGATTGATAGACATTTGAAGATGGTTCGTATTTTACTTATGCCACATTTTTATAAACAAACTTTAAACTTGTGTTTCATATATCCAGCCTCTTGTAAAGTGTTCCATTCCTTTTTCACCGAGTGTATTTCCGGTTCCGTCTATATTTATATTCGCCTCTATTTTCATGTTCTTTGCGTTTACCTTAAGAAATGTTATCTTAACATTACCTTTGCTACTTTTGTGTAGAATAAACTTAAATTCTGTGTTCTAAAATCAGCTCTTGTTAACAGTGCTCAAGGCTATTATAACGACTGAGTAATTGAGTTTCTATTTTATTAATGTTTATTTTTGGAGATTAACAAATCCTAAGGTGTTTCGATTTTCTCCAAAAATATACCTTTAAGATTTCACAGAAATCATAGGAAAGTAAAACGTTTTATTATTATAATAAATAAATAATGCATTTTGCCTCATAGTAATAAAATCTCATCTCGTCTTCTGAGAGCTACTTTAACTTTTATCAAATTTAACATATTGTTACATGAAATTATCCTATCAAGATGACATTGTAACGATATTTAAATTAAGAACACAAGATACACTTGGTAAAAAAGTAATGGAAGACAATTCTTCCATTATTTTTTTACCACGTGTATTTTTATCGTATTTATTTTACCTGCTTCTATGATATGATATAGCGGTTCCGTCTACATTTATATTCGTCTCTATTTTCATGTTCTTTGCGTCTTCCTCATGTGATATTTTGTTAACATTACCTTTGCTGCTACTTGTTTGTAGAATAAACATAAAATGCTGAGATCTATAATTAGAAATGAAAAGGTTATAAACAGTGCTCAAGTTTATTATAACGACTGAGTAATGGAGTATTTATTAAATAACATCTATTTTTGGAGAGTATGAAAACTTACGGTTTTTCTTTTTTCTCCAAAAATAAACCTTAAAGTACTAAAATCTTGGACTTTTTTGTACAAGAACCGTTATTATCCGATACTTGGGTTGCCTTTCGGTTGATGTTGAAATTATTGCAGTATAATTATGATGGTATTTTTATACCATTTGCGGTAAAGACTTTTTAACTCTGATGATGATCAAAACAAGAAACAAATGTTTTCAAAATTCATTCTAAAATCATGTCGTACAAACCGTCGCAAACTTTTAAATGTATAATTGTTGTGAACAATTATTTAAACGACTTCCTATCTCAGAATCAAAACACGATGACGTCACCAACATGGCCGCGTAAACATGTTTTTGTCGGCATTAAATAAGATTTATAATATTGTTCTTTTGTAACGAACAACTGTCAAACTTTGGACGGAAGAATGATGAAGTAACGGTGGTGAAAATTGTTTCGTTGAGTTCCTGCTCACAAGTTATTACGCAATTGTGAACTTTATAACTAGTGACAAAAGAAACAAAATTGTTTTAAACATTTTGGAGTGCTTTGACCATTATAATAGGCTTACTGACCATTTAAGTCCTCAACCGGGACTGTGGAAGAACTTTTTTGTTTTTAATTGAGAAAACTTTGGCAGCGAAAACTCTAATGCTCATTTGTGAACATCCGTTAAAGGGGTGTTTTCACTAGATGTGTGCAATATTTCTAATACAAGAAATGTTTGCCATTGCTCCAATCCTCTTAGCTTATCTCATAGGAAGCCAATTTTTTTCCGCCAATTAGAATCATAATATTAACCACATAAAAATCTGTTAAATTTAATTTTCATCTTTATCGCTTTTGCATTCAGCTAAAGTGACCTTTTTTTTCGATTACGATTGAGATGCAAATGTAAAAATTGGTAGAATTAGCACTCTGTTAATAAAAACTTTGAATTGATTTATAAAAGTAGTTTATTATATAGATTATGAGGCAACAGAAGCATTGTTGAAACCTTAATGCAAATAAAAATAATTAAATATCACATCACCCCGCCCCAACACCCACACCCTTACATCACACTTCTCCCATTACATTACATCACACTTCACCCATTACATTACATCACACATCGCACGTCTCTCATTACATTACATTACATCACACTTTACCCATTACATTACATCATGCAGCACACTTCATCCATTACATTACATAACACATTACATTACATCACATGCGCTTACTCACACCCTATTGCTGCTGTTACACGTTCGACCTTCTCTAACTCTATACATCAACCCTAATGGACGAATGGATGGCTCCTATAACACAAGATTTTCCTAGCATAGGGGTCATTATTCATAAATCGAGCACCTAAAAGAAATAGTATATTATAATAATGTAACATGCTCTGTATATCTTCTTTTGGATTAAATAAATTATAATTAAATAAATTATAATTATAATTATATCATAAGACAGTAAACTAGCATTTTTCTCGAATGTTTTTAAAACTTGTTTAGATGTAAAATTAAAAAAAAAACTTCAACAGATTTTTATTTATCTTTAAGTAACCCTGTCTATTTGTTACGCTTTCACACTAAACCTCCAGAACTTAGTACGGGGGTAGACCATGTCATGCAATAGGACATAGAATACATTTTATCCCAGAAGTATATTCCCTTGCCATAATTTTCATAAACAAACAAATATTTTTTATAACATCTGATTCAATATTCTACCTACAAGTTTTGCCACCAAATACATTCAAATTGTCACAAAATGAAACCTCAAAACCTTTATCATGGAAAATTAAATTTTCCTCAACACAAATACTTCCATTTCCTTCAATATTGGAATCCATGCATCCATTTGAACACCGTTTGACACCAATACAGTATTGTACTCGAATGTGCAACAAATTGATAGAACCGCTTCTATAGTAACGGTGGAGAAAATTCTCGAATAAAATGGTGTTCTATGCGGAAAATTTCGTAAATGTATAAAGGGTCAAATCGTTTGTGAAATCGGCGATCGGAGACGCGACGAAAATTTAATTTTGAAATAAAAGTTGAGCTTTTTGTTATGAACTATTTTTTTTTCTTCCTGATATGGGCTTGCTCTTTGGTCAGAGATGACAGAGACAAAGTCTACGATAGAGCGAGCTTACCCAGAAGTAGCCTGTTCACTCTAACTTTGATAAGATTAGGGTTGTAAGCATTCGGAAACACAGACGCAGGCAAAGAGTTCCACTCCTTTGCTGTGCGCATTATGAAAGACGCTTGGGAGCGCTTAGTGCGAGTTGTTGGAATAGCAACAAGGTAAGGATGGCAAGTTGCAGTACGTCTGGATGTCCGATGGTAGAAGGGAGCTGGTGGGATGAGGTCGTGGAGTTCCTGGGCACACTCTCTGAAGTATAATCTGTAGAAGACCGACAAGCAGGCAACCTTGCGGCGTTGAGCCAAGCTGTGTAGCTTGGCATCCACTAGTTTTACACGTCCACCAAAGAAATATACGTTCATCCCATATTCGTCCTCTTCACTGTCCATCTCACCTTACCGACTTCATTCAAAATTCCTTTTTCATACAATTAATTTCTCTGTGGAATACGCTTCCCCAGGAAATTAGGATGAGAACCAACCGACTAACCTTCAAAATTAAGATTCGATAGCACATTCGTAAGAAGTTGGCAGTTATAATTATCGTCACAGCGCTAATTTTTATTTGCATGAATTGTTCATAATTATTATATTCGTGTGCTAGTTTATTAATTTGAGTATATTATAGTATTTAATTGTATCTTTGTATTAGTGTTACTAATAATCGCGTTTCTGGTTTCTCTTTTAATCCATATTGCACCTACTACTATTATTCTCTGCATCACCCAAAGTTTGACTGGTAGAAAATGCCCAAGGCATTAAGTCCACCTCTGTACATGTGACTGTGTGCGTAACACGTCCGACACACTATTCCCGAAGTTGACCGAATACGATAGTGTAGAGGGGCAATTCGCTTCGCTTCGTGCAACTTCGCCTCGTTTCGGGCGACTTCCAGTCGTTGTCGTTTTTGCGCCCGAATCAAAGGACTCGAAATGTCACGAAGTTCGAACACGAAGCGTCTGACTACACTACTCAGCTCACTTCGGCTCACTTCAGCCATAATAAATACGCACGTATTTTTATTACGCGAGAGTACATACTGCAAATTGCCACATGAACGTTATCCATGATACCTATCGTGAGGGGAACGGGCGAGTGAGCTCCTCGCGAAGTAGCTCGAGTATGTGGACACGTACTTCGGACTTCGGTCAACTTCGGAAAGTACTTCGTCAAAGTAACTTAGGGTACAATGTGGATGACGTTTAATGTATTAAATAAATAAATAATGGTAACCAACGGAACCCTATCACAAAGCTTCCGCTATCCGTACGTCCGTCCGACCATCCTTCAGTCCGTCCGTCTGTCTGTCACCGGGCTAAATCTCATAAACCGTGCTATTACGGTTAAACGGTCTACCTATTCAGATTACCATTTTAAAATACAGAGTTTCCTCCGTGCCTCGGAAAGCACGTTAAGCTGTTGGTCCCGGCTGTCATTTGGAGATCTTTGGCAGTCGTTACGGATAGTCAGAAGCCAGAAAATCTGACACCAGTCTTGCCAAGGAGTACCGTGTTACCCAGTTAATGGGTTGTGGAGGTCTGGTAGGCAGCAGCTCCACGTAAAATACTGGTATTCAGCTGAATCCGATTTAACTGGAAGCCGACCCCAATATTCAAAATTGAAATTTTTACAGTGTGTATTTCTGTTGCCTCTATTACTACAAATAATAAAAGTACGATGGAATGGAACCCTTAATGCGCGAGTCCGACTCGCACTTGGCCGGTTTTGTTTGTATTTTTTATATGATGAGAACGTGAAAAAATAAAAAGAGGAGAACGTACAAGAGTTCTAAAAACGCCGAAATTATTCAAAAGATAACATGTTCATGAAGTTGTATGTATTTCAGATAACTTTACGATCAAGTTTGATGTACTTAACCTATCTCTCGACTAAAAGTACTCATGGGCCTCGTTTATGGAAGTACCATCTAAGTATAGCTTTTTATAGCTGTTGTTTTGATTCTCAAACCCACAATCGCTATTAAATTATTTGAAATTTTCGTATAAAATATTCATGGGATTTACAGCGTAAGAATAACGAATCCGAAATACGACTGAACACATAATGGTTTCATTTTTAATAATTATGTACCTATTTATTATTTGTTTAACAATTTATGTACACATAAAAACAGTTTTAGGTACCTCTTAAAACACTTGGACAGTTACACAACATTAAACGTTGAAAAGTTACACAGTTTTGTTTGCACTGGGGTCACAGTTTTGTACAAACATTAAAAAAAAACGATAAAATATTTTTATTTATTTATTTATTTACGCACACCAACGACTTATTTACAAATAAATAATAATATAGAAACAATTTCCACGGGATTCTCTGTAAATAAGTCACTTACAGGCATGCACATCATTCTCTAAGTAGGTCTAAATGATTAACTAACGTGAACAAAAAGTAAAAAAATTAAATAAAATAGAATTTACAAAAAGATGTCCTGACTTAAATTAAATTAAATTAAGATAGGTACCAATATGATTGCTAAAAATAAATAACATAGGTACAATTAATAAATAAACTGTTTATATACATTTTCAACATTATAAAATTATGAATAAAAATTATGAATTAAAATTATGAAATAAAATTATGAATTAAATTATTAACAATATATTTGATTTAAATTTCAACACTTTTAAACAAAATTTGATTGCATATTAAGTAACAGCTGTACAAAATGGATGCAGGCGGCTGATCACAGGTCAATTTTAATTATTTATTTTTTAATTTCAGCAAACTATCAAAGAATATATCGATGCTGCTATCGCTAGCGTAGTTGTATGTGTTATACCCTATTGTAGTGAGTAAACATTCTGTTTAGGGGAGCATGCCGGTCCAAGTTTGTACGACAAGCGTTAGTAGTAAACGTACCAATAGTTCGCTTGGACCGGAGGTGAGAATGACGAGGTACGTCTATTCTTACTTTTCTAAGTAAGTCTGGCGTTGAAGATGTCTCATTTACAGTTTTATGAAGTGTTAACAGATCACTTAGAACCCTTCGTTTTCTCAATGAGTCTAGTTTGAAGTAACTCAGCCGATATATGATATATATATTTTTTTAAAACGTTTTTCGTCGATGAAATTGGTATTATGTAGCCCTCATTTTCATATGTGCACATTATAAAGACTCACACTGTATTGAAATGCTGAAAAGTTTATTTTTTTGTTGTTTGGTTGAACGCGTCTCCGGAACTACATATTATTTTGTGTTGGATAGCTCATTTATCGAGGAAAACTATATAATACGTTTTTCTTCTTCGCATGTATACGCATGTTTTGACAAATAAAATTATCTTTATCTTTATCTCTATTGTGTGGGCAGTAATGTCTAACGACCCCACTCTAGTGTCAAAATTTCTAAACTGCTACAAAGGCCTCTGACATGGTTTAATGACCGCCATTTGCCGGCCGGGACCACCGGCTTATACGTACCTTCCAAAGCACGGAATCATCTGTTTATCAGACAATCAGGTGATTCAAGCCTGCAATGTCCTAGCCAAACTGGGAAACAACTTGACAATGTATGCTATCCTGTGGAAATCGAACCCACGACCACCAGGTCACAAGGCAAGCAAGGCCTAAACCAATCGACCACGGAGGCAGTTACGACCAATAATAAATCATAATAGGCTTGTGTCCTGAAAAATTTTAATTAGTCCGTCAGTTAGATTATCAAAAAATATTTGACCCGTGTTTTTTCTTTTGTTACGGGAACCAAAATTGACGAAGTTACGACGTTTTTAAAATTCTCAATACGTCACACCTTCGCATAATTTTTAGTGAGTCGTGACGTCACGAGCCCCCACTCCCGAGTTTTGATGCGTTTTATCTTTGTCAATATTCATTGATTTACAAAAACAAAAAATACGTGTCCATTATTTTTCGATACTCGAACTGATGGACTAAATAGTTTTGCAATTTGTGGATGATGGAATCTAGCCTATTGTGTCGCATACAAAGTTCAGCGAGTCAACTTGTTTTCAGATAATTTTCAATCCAGAAACTGAGATTAACATTGTTAAGGTTAAGGTGCCATGAAGTTACAATAGCAATAACGTATGTAACAAATCTCTTAAATTTACTGCCCTACCGTTTCCTTTGTGAAGTTTCAAATTATTACAAAGTATATTTTATTTCCCTTGACACAAAATGTAATACCATAATTCAAGCAATTTAATATTAAATCTAGTCCAATTTAGGTAGGACTGACACTTAGGGAATAGGTACTTTTAAAACAACTCGAAGCATAAACTTGAAGTGAAAAAATATAAAAAAAATCTAATTTTCTACAAAGTATGAAACGAGAAATATTATCGTTATGAAGTTGCGCTTTCAGTTTCAATTTTTCAGACGGTCTGTTGGTTTCCTCTTGGGAAATCAGGAGCCCGGGGTCTTAGCACTGTCTCCGGTAATACCAGCTCTTCATTAACCGAGATAGAAACTGCGAAAATATTTTTACTTTCTCAGCAATTAATATGACGTTTTTCGAATATTAATTTTGGTTTTATTGACAAAATCTGTGAGCCTTGAGAATTAAGACGGGCATTATTTATGGGTAGAGCTAGCTTTTGCTTGCGATTTGGTACGCCATATCCCGTTTATTCCTGTTCCTATCTTAGTGCTCTTTTAGTGCTCCTTTAAGTCCTGAAGGCACCTACATGCTCAGCTTTCTACGACCAGTAGTTACGCCTTTGCATTGTCACCAGAAGAGTAGGGAATATGCATGAAAAAAGTATTTATGATCTGAACAGTTAATCTAAATGTATTCGAAAATATAATACTAACTGTGAAATTAGAATCTAAATTGCTCGAAAAACGAACGAGATACAATTATTTTAAACAAATATATCTGTCCCTCTCGCGAAAACGCTGTTTTCTTTGGCAGCTGTATAGTCATCGTGTAATTTGACGTCACATTACGTATCGGACTTCTCTTTCTAACTGTAGTCTTTGAAGCTTGATAACTTAATAAATGAAGGTATTTAAAAAATTATTTCATGATTGTTTACTAGAGCTAATAAGTATTTTATTTTGCAAATAAAAAAGTTGCATGCATATTCCCTATTGTATACCGCGTGTATCTGACATCGACGCACAAACGATTTCCATGGGTCCAGGGCATGATTCTGGACACCTAGACTTAGAATTTTTCGTCGGCTTTTTTCTCATTTTTTCATTTTTTTCATGGGTTTTTTTACTTTAGACTGCTCATAATCGTTATTCTGATCTAACCCAATGAGATCTTTAATAATAAAATAATTTATTAACTACTTTCACTAAAAAGAGCAATCTGAATAAAATCACAAATAGATATCAGCTCAGCTGAGCTGTTACCTATTTGTGGTACTCTTGAAAAAAAAAATGAAAAATGAGAAAAGAACCGACGAAAAATTCCAACACTGGGGTGTACAGAATCATGCCCTGGACCCATGGAAATCGTTTGTGCGTGATTGTCAGATACACGCGGTATATTAGGATTGAATATGTCTGTTTCCGCCTTAACAATCATTGCATCGAATTTCCCTGGCTTCTTCCCAACTATATTAGGGTAGGCTTTTAGTTATAAAAGGATGTAGCCAAAACATCGTGTGGGCAGTAAGGTCGAACGACCCTACACACACTAGTGTCAGAGTTTCTAAACCGTCTCAAGGGCCTCTGACATGGTTTATTTGACGACCGTCATTTGGCCACCGGCATAAACGTGACTTTCGAAGCACGGAATCATCTTTTTCTCAGACAATCAGGTGATTCAAGCCTGCAATGTCCTAGCCAAACTGGAAATAACTTTACCAATTATTTCCCGAGGGAATCGAACCCACGACCACTGGGTCACAAGGCAAACACCTCAACCAATCTTTCTTCGTTTCTTGGACGGCACGGTTGGCGCAGTGGTTGAGCGATCGACTGCTGCGTTGCGTGTCGTGGGTTCGAATCCCGCACGGAACAAATATTTGTATGGCCCACACATAGTTGTTCCGGGTCTGGCTGTTTGTGTATGTGACTTTGTATGTTTGTAAACGCACCCACGATACAGGAGAAATTCCTAGTGTGGGGCAAAGTTTAAAAAAAAAATCGACCACAAACATAATAATTATGTTTATCATATATTGAGCGATAAGCTTCAATATTAAAAGTAAGTTTTCATCTTCAACAAACTTTTAAACAAGTATCATGGAGCCGTCTCTCCTCATTGAAAAAAATCTCTTTGACTATATTCTGTTTTTAGCATGCTTTTACAAAAATCACTGCCAAATTCTTACTCTTAAATATTACATTTGTAGAATATTGCCAACCAAAAGCGCCCATCAACTATTAATGAACGAAAACTCGATTCGCACTGCGTCACTCTTCGTTAAAACTTTATTCGAATTGAATGCGAAAATGTTCCGAAACGACCCTAATCAATTAGACGTGTGAATTCGTAGGTATTTAATTTTTAAATAGACGTAAACAGAGCATTTTGGATTTGGAACAGATTTTTAGGCAGTGAATTAGTTTTCTACAAGGTTGATGGATGACCGGTAGAGGGTAGCTGATGGATGTGAGACACACGGAACCGTGTGTTGTGGCGACACTTGGGGAAGCCTATGTCCAGGTAGTGGACGTCTTTCGGCTAATATGATGATGATCAGTTTGCACCGGTTGAGACCTCTTCTTGTTACTGGAGTCAGATAAACTGGCTTCCGACAATCCGTAACGACTGCCATGGATCAATAAATGACAGCCAGGACCAACATCTTAACATTTGTGGCAAGTTAGGATGGACCCATCCACCGACCGACCTCGGCAAGCATTGCTTACCCTTGGAGATCGACCCGTACGGCTATTATTATTTAGACACGAGCCTTTTCTTTTTTTTTATTGGGACAAGCCCGCCACACATTCCCAACCATTGCAACACCTTTTTTTTTTTTTTTCCGGCTGGGAAAAAATGCGTTACGCATACCCTCTCACTCGGGGGAGTGGGAGGGGTATGTGGGACTCCCCGGGCAAGCCCGGTATGTACCCAGTAAAACAACCCAGAACTGAAATTCCCGCAACGTCTTAGTGGGGGTGGACTGGGAGATCGGCGTAGCCTTTACGTCCAGTCCACCTAACCATTGCAACACCTTTTTTTTTTTTTTTTTTTGTTTCGGCTGGGAAAAAATGCATTACGCATACCCTCTCACTCGGGGGAGTGGGAGGGGTATGTGGGACTCCCCGGGCAAGCCCGGTATACCCACTAAAACAACCCAGCAACGAAATTCCCGCAACGTCATAGTGGGGGTGGACTGGGAGATCGGCGTAGCCTTTACGTCCAGTCCAAACCATTGCAACACCTGAAAGCATGAATCAACAGTGGCGACCACCAGAAAAACGCCGAGCTAATGAAGCCCGACGAGTCCCGGAGAAACGATTCAACTGTCTTGGATCTCGCAACGAAAATTAATCAGAAGATTACAGCGGAGGAGTAAGAAAAAATAAATAATTATAATTTCCACTTTCCTCCTTATCAAGTAGGAGACAGATTAGATCTAGGCCAATAGCCACGAGACTCTGATCTCTTGTTAACAAGTAATTCCTTTCCAAGCACTACACATAACAGTGCCGCCAATGCCACTTACCGCCATAACGACTCCACCCGCCATCTTTGTGGCGTGACGTCACTCGTAATCGTGAAGTTTGTAATGAGCGTTAATGTTTATTTCGTTTGTTTTATCGTTTTATGGTTAACTTTGAATTGCCAAAGTTAACCATAACCAATGAGTGAGTATATTGTCAACATGTGTAATAGAGGAGCTCGTGGCTAAATAATAACAACCGCATAGGTCGATCTTCAAGGTTAAGCAACGCTTGCCAAGGTTGGTCTGTGGATGGGTGACCATGATAACATACCGAGTTTTCTTCGTGCCTTGAAAATCACGTTAAGCCGTTGGTCCCGGCTGCCATTTGTAGATCTTTGGCAGTCTATGGATTGTCAGAAGCCAGTAAATCTGACTCCAGTCTTGCCAAGAAGTATCGTGTTACCCAGTCAATGGGTTGTGGAGGTCTGGTAGGCAGCCGCTTAACGTAAAATACTGGTATTTAACTGAATCTGGTTTTACTGGAAGTCGACCTCAAGATAAAGGCTAGGCAGATGATGATTGTCAACATGTCAAGGTTGCCTGCTTGTCGGTCTTCTACAGATTGTACTTCGGAGAGTGTGCCCAGGAACTCCACGACCTCATCCCACCAGCCCCCTTCTACCATCGGACATCCAGACGCACTGCAACTTGCCATCCCTACCTTGTTGCTATTCCACCAACTCGCACTAAGCGCTTCCAAGCGTCTTTCATAATGCGCACAGCAAAGGAGTGGAACTCTTTGCCTGCGTTTGTGTTTCCGAATGCTTACAACCCTAATCTTTTCAAAGTTAGAGTGAACAGGCTACTTCTGGGTAAGCTCGCTCCATCGTAGACTTTGTCTCTGTCATCTCGGACCAAGACTAGAGTCAAGAGCAAACCCATACCAAGTAAAAAAAAAAAAAATGTGTGAAGATTTTCAGTGCACGGCTCCTTTATGTTTCAATTTATAGAATGGTTTTTCTACTGTACATCAGGCCCTAATTCAGGTATTCCGCGCTTGCTAAAATATGCAAATGTAACATAAATTTGCGGTAGATATCAATTTATAATTTGCTAAATCGTCAAATATATAACAACTAAATAGAACAACTGGTCAAAACCGTTAGCTTCATAATTGCTGGCTAAAATCGACATATTGCAAGCGCGATAGCTCACCGCCTCACGCTGAAGCGAAACGTAATTTCTAAGTCGTTGAATACGTCAGAGAGCCTTGTACGAGTTTCATTCTTACTTATTTATTCGAATACTTTATAAATACAAATTTTTAGAGCCCTGAACTTAACGCCTCAGGTATTGGACCCGTCAATCTTCAGGTGCTGCAGAGACAAATGTTAGATAAAAAAAGAGAAAAAAGCCGATAAAGATGATGGAGACTTGATTGCATTAACGTAGAGTTTGCATGAGTCCGGCATAATGCGGAGCGATGGCGTTTTGTGCGAATGTGACGCAATATCTTCGCAACTTTTGTACGTTCTAATTTTGTTTATTTTGTATTTTTTCTTGGTTTGCGTCGTGTTTGGCGCAAACGAACTCTTTTTATTTCTTTGTTTGGCTTGCCAAACAAACAGAATAAATAAAAGTTTCTGTTATTAACACCACACGGTGCAACTACAGTTCTAAAGTTAACGCGATTGAGTTTTAAAATTCACATAATTTCCTGAAACACGCACCATAAAGTTTGAACTCTCCACTATACATTCTCGTGGGCACCAAATCATCATCTTCTCCGTAATGCATTCAGTCTCCGTCGCAACGGAATCTGTCTTATGCTCAGATTTCACGGCTGATCGGGTCAATAATTCAGCACGCCTGTGTACGATGTTTGCGTCAGCCGTATCAATTAGTTGTGACTGATAATAACATGGTGTTGTGGCACGAGAAATGGGCCATTTGTTTATTTAGTAAGTGCTGTAATTATTTGTATTTATTGGATGAAAGAAACGAGAACGTGATAGCTATAAAATACTATTGTGAGTAACGCTCATTGTTTGTTAATGCAAATTATAAAACAAAATCCTTTGCCGCATCTGTCTGTTTTTTCTGTTTGTGTTAAACTCAAAAACTTCTGCACCGATTTTCATGCTGTTTTCACCAATGGATAGAGTGGTTCTTGAGGAAGGTTTTAATACATTGCATTGACTGGAAAGGTCCACTCAAATCTGTGTGGTTCTTTCCTCAAAAGACCATTTCAGACACTGATCTGCATGGTCCTCATTTAACGTATTGTGAATATGAGGACCATGTATATTGCTATGTTGGGGGTTTATTTCACTTAATGTTAGTCTGGCGGTTTGAGTTCTTTATGCGGCCTACACAAATGTCCCTACTTTGGTATTGTTCGTCAGTTCGTTGAGCTCCTTTAAGTTCTAAGTTTGAGCTACACGATAACTGGCAAATGCTTGCACTGTCTGGACAGGTCCACTCAAATCTGTGTGGTATTTTTCTCAAAATGCCACTTCAGACAACCTACATGGTTCTCATATGATTTGACCAGTACGATTGTATGGACTTTAAAATAAACTTTGACCTCTGAGTTTGTTTCGGCGTTTCTTCTCAGAGCAGTCAGCTAGGAAACGCCGGCCTCATCTAGTTTAAAATGACCAAAAAAGATTGACGTGTAAAAATGTTATTAACAACCTACTTACAAAATAAATATCATTTATCATTTACATAATTTGTTAAGCGGGAAAAGCCGAAGGCATGAGCTTGTATAAAATAATTGTATGTTAGAGGGATGGCAACTTTGCATATTTAATTCAATTGACTGCCATGACTTGAAAGCCTATATTCTAGTTCATGTACTACAAATTGACTCCACCACGAATCATCAGAATGACAGATACAGCTTTTTTATTTATCGACAATATTATATGGTTTTTTTCTTTACGTGCATCCACACCGCAGTTACTTTTTGTGGAGCAAAAAAAAAGGCAACACGATAACATTAAGTAACATTCTGCAAAATTTTGACTTTTTGGTCTTTTTTTGGCTATCGGATGGTGTAGATGCTCCTTTTTTCACGGGGACTTTGTTACCTAAGAAGTCTTCATGACAAAATGTCACTCTGACTCTATGCAAACTTTCTTAAAAAAAATGTTTCAAAATGTGCAAACAGCGAACTTCAGCTCGACTTCAGTCACTGTTGCAAAAGAATTAGAAACAGTTTTATTTCTTTCTTATTTGCAAAATAGTTGAGCAAACGTCATCTAAAACTATTCCAAAGGACATTGCTCATCGCCCATACATCGTTCGCCTAAGAACCAACAGAGACGTGAATTTACTATCTGTGTTTTAAATATTGCATATGTTCGACTAAAACTAAATTAAAATCACGGACACTTGCCAGAATTGTAAAATATTTAAAATCATTTCGGATTTTGAGGTTATAAAACATACCAAACAATAGAAGCATACCAAATGGACTAAGATCCCAGAGCTGCCAGACTTTTTATCTCACCAAAAAATGTATAGAGTAGTGTTACTATGTTCTTCTAACATACGAAAGCGTGGTAAGTTAGGTCGACGGCCGATTCCCTGGTATCAGGTGCCAAATACATTTGGTACATCAAAGTGTCAACTGTCATTTCATCGACTGTCAGTGTCAATAGTGTTCGTGTCATACAACGCTTTAATCGCTTTACTCTTTTTGTAGGAAACTAAAAATCATACAGCGCTGAGAGTGCTTTGTTTCATTTTAAAATAATGGCGCTGGGTTATAAAACCTAAGTGAGTTACTTATTAAAATGGTTTCGTAATTAAAAAGTGTCCGTTCTATTCTAATCAGTAAAATGTAATTTAAAAAAAAAACTAGGAATAATAGTAAAGGTTTCGCATGTGTTGATTCATAGGCTACTTTTTACCATGTCCTTCATTAGTAATTCTGGAGAAATCTAGCTGAGATAGACGGACAGACTTAGTGACAAAACAAGGGTTTCTTTTTGCCATTTCGGTACGGGGCCTAAAAACGCCCTTTTTCATCAATATGTCACCTTAATCACAGCAATTCTATTCACATAATGTGCTTTGTGGTACCCCTGTACAGCCCATAATTTAATCAATCGCCTGCACAGATCCTTGGGCCCCGATTTCATTGTCGACTGCTTCTATAATCGTGTACCAAACAGTTGCGCCAGACATGGCAATTAGCTGAAGACCGTAACTGATTGTATGTTGGAATGGCTAACTGGTTATTGACGGCTTAGTATTAACTCGTGGGTTTGTTGTACCATAAAGGATAGCACATTTTATTTGCTGATGTTGCTTGTTAACCAACAGCTGAAGACGTTATCACTAAAAACGCAAAGCCAAACTCAGAAAGGTTATTATAATTAAATCTTTAAATGGCACTTTTGATCGTCAAAAGTTAATTAAATAGTAAAAAATTACAATCCAAAGAATATACACGGTGCCATTTTAGTCGTTTTACAAAGGTGGCCTTCTTAATGTAACCGACATACACTACTTTTAGGCACGTTTAAAAAAATAAGATATTCTTCTACTTCTTATCATGACATGTGGGCAGTAAGGTCTAACAACCCCAAAAACCCTAGTGTCAGAATTTCTAAACCGCCTCAAGGACTTCTGATATGGCAAAAAAAAATAATTCAAAATTCAAGCATTTATTTCAATTAAACCATTTACAGGCACTTTTGAATTGTCAAGGTCGGTCGGTCCAAAAAGTTGAAGCTATTTGCACGTTCCAAAGCGTAGATCTCTATGGAGAAGAACGTACAAGAAACTCCACGGACACTCTTTTAAAAATAATATTTTTTTACAAAGATTTATTTACATCGGGTTGAAATTATACATACATGTGAGAACGATGTAAAAGACGAGCAGGATAAAAGCGTCCGGAATAAAAGAGGAACAATTCAAAGAAATAATTAAAATTAACCATGGCAGCTAAGAAATGACCAGTCCCGACTGACGGCGCCCGTTCACGAACATGACGCATGCGCCAGCACCATTCGGCTCAACCATTTTGAAGGGAGCCAAATGATCCAACGCATACGCCACCATCAGCTAGACTTTTGCGTGAGCATGACACTCCCAACCGCCAGGGTACATTCAAGTCAAAAACATACCTAAAACTGATAATTAAAGTTAAAGGTACACAGTACTCACACATGTGCTGTTAATGGCTGAAGTTATACAATGCTTAGTAGGTAAGTTGATTCTAACAATGCAAATTTTTCTTACAATCTTCAGCCGGTCCAACAATGTTTCTGAACTATTTACAGATTAGTTTGGGCTCCCTAGTGGCTGTGGAGCAGGACCAGCATTCAGCCAAGCATTTTTATCTTCAATATAATCCCCCAACTTATAATATGCTTGCCTGCATAGTGTGCGTTTAATACAAGACTTGAATTTCGTCTCATTTAGTTCTAATATACGGGGAGGTATCTTATTATAACATTTTAAACAGTACCCCATGAAAGATGAGGCTACTTTAGCCAGTCTGAAGCCTGGTTGAACTAACTGGTCCCTATTTCTAGTACCATAATTATGTCTCTCGCCTCTTTTACTAAAAAGATGTAAATTCTTTCTGACATACATGATGTTTTCGTAAATGTATTGACAAGGTACCGTCATGATGTTAATAATCTTAAACAGTTCCCTGAGAGAATCGCGCCGGCGGAGATTATATATCGCTTTGATGGCTCTTTTCTGCAGAATAAAAATAGACTCGATGTCTGCAGCCCGTCCCCATAGTAAAATACCGTAAGACATGATACTGTGAAAGTAACTGAAATATACCAGTCTCGAGGTATCGACATCCGTTAGTTGGCGGATTTTTCTAACAGCATATGCTGCTGAACTTAGCCGTCCGGAAAGAGATGTTATAAGAGGGCCCCATTGTAGCCTGGGGTCAAGCGTAATTCCCAGGAAAACCGTTTTATCGACGAATTCTAGTTTTTCCTTGTTCAATAATATGTCACAATCACTGCTTTTGACATTAGGTAAGGCAAATCTTATGCACTTTGTTTTCTTTTCATTTAGAACTAAATTATTCGCCGTGAACCAATTTTGGACTTGCATTAGGGCATTATTTATGTCATTAACATTGTTCGTCCTTCTATTTATCTTAAAAATTAAAGAGGTATCGTCAGCTAACAACACCATATCAAGATTTTGTTGCAATAAATAAGGTAAGTCATTAATATAAACCAAAAATAAGAAAGGACCCAAAATAGAGCCTTGGGGGACGCCCATTTTTACGTTTAATCCCGACGAATTGACACCGTTTATGTGAACTAATTGCTGTCTATCATTCAAATAAGATTTGACTAAGTTTAACGCTGTTTTGCCTAGTCCGTAATGCCCGAGCTTCAGGAGTAATGTATCGTGATCAACACAATCAAACGCCTTAGAGAGATCACAAAAGACACCTATGGCATCCTGTGCGTCCTCCCACGCATTAAAGATATGCTTTAGTAAGGTGACACCAGCGTCCGTTGTACAACGTCCTTTGGTGAAACCATACTGTTTATCATGTAAGATGTTATTCGTGTTAAAATGACTGAGCATCTGATTTAGCATTACTTTTTCAAATACCTTGCTAAACACTGGCAACACGGACACTGGTCTATAATTATTGGTGTCTTTACTATCCCCAGATTTAAAAAGTGGTATCACTTTACTGAATTTCATTAGGTCCGGAAAGACTCCTTGATCGACACACAAATTAAATATTAAAGCTAAGTACGGCGCTACAGTCTCGATAATTGAGGTACAAACCTTGATAGACAATCCCCATAGATCTTCGGTCAATTTAATTTTGATTTGTTTAAAAGCTTTTATTACTACTATGGGGTTTATATGTTTAAAATTAAATTCAGTCGCGCAGGCTGATACGTTTGCCTGTAATAAATCAAAAGCAAGCGAAGGCGAGGAATTTAAGGCTTCAGTAGTTTTAACAGGGATACTTGTAAAGAAATTTACAAATTCTTGAGCAACTTCTTTGTTATCGCTAATAAGTCCGTGAGGCGTCTGCAATCTGTAATCAGTGTTATGTTTTTTGTTCCTATTTGTTTCATTATTTATAATTTTCCAAACCGTTTTTATTTTATTGTCTGCTGTTTTTACCTTATTGCTTATGTATAAAGCCTTAGCTACCTTACAAGTATTTTTATAAATTTTGGAGTAGGTAGTTACATACTTATTAAAAGTTTCAGTGTTAATAAAAGGCTTAAGGCCATACAACTCATAAAGTCTATCCCTACTTTTTCTGAGTCCTTTAGTTGCCCAGTCACTAAATAAAAACTTAGGGCAGATAGTTTTAGTTTTATTTTTAAAAGTATTATTGAATTCTGTTTGGACTAAAGAAAAAAAATCTGTATATAAAATATTAGCACTGTTCACTGTACAGTTCCAATCACTTAACTTCCCAATTAAAGTACGGTTAAATTTACTTAAATTACCGGATGTTATTGGTCTGGTTTGTATTTGCACTTGTTGAATTGGTATTTTGGACTCAAAAGATACCAGTAGCCCGCTGTGATCAGAAGGGAGGTAATTTACAATGGCTTTCTGTAAGTAGTCGCCAGAAAGTAAATAGAAGCTACGCCCAAGCTGCCAGTGCGTCCCTGAACGTCGCGATCACCTGCGACCAGAGGGGCATCATCAGTCAGGGAGTATCGGACCAGATCCTCGCTGCTATCCACAAGCAGATAATCAGCGAGGCCTGCTCCGCTATGCAGGACACACCAGGGCCGACCTTCAACGCGAAGCCGCTGTTCGCCGGTGGAGTCCTCAAGCTGTGGTGCGGAAATGACCACACTTTGGCCTGGCTGAAGAAGACAGTCTCCAACCTGGCTCTCCCGGCTAGCACCTCGCTAGTCGTCAAGAGCCAGTCGGAGATCCAGAAGCGGGTCCGGTGCGGCATCGCCATCCCCGACGACCAGGGAGTCTACGAGGACTCGACCTACATTGGACGAGCCCTCTGCTACCAGAATCACTGGATCGACGTGAAGAGGTGGGTAGTGCTGCACGCGGAGAAGCAGAAGGCATGCTGGTTCGTGGTGCTGGGTATCCCTGAGGACCAGGTTCCGACCCTGATGTGCGCCGATCGCCGACTTTCAATTGGCTTGGGATCGGTGAACGTCAAGTTCCAGGGTCCGACCGGGCGGTTTGTCGACGTCCCTCGGGGGTGGGACCCGGTAACGAAGCAGCTGCTGGCAGAGACAGGGGAGACCATTTCCCCGCCAAACAACCCGGAGGCAACTGTGGCTGAACCTGCTGGAGCAGCGGGGTCGGCCGCCCCTGCCGTCACCGTGGACGCCGTCCCTTCATCGGGGGGGGAGCTGGACGACGCAATGTTGTCCCCGGCTTCGGACCTGAGGGAGGACGGCTTCGACGAGGGCGACCTGTTTGCCGGGCTGCGACTGGAGGGTGACGAGGAGGGTCTCGCCTGCGATGGCGTCCCTTTCGTCGGCCTGTAAAGTCGTGCAGGCTAACCTTCACCACAGTCAGACCGCGACGGCTCAGCTCCGCAAGTGGCTGGAGGTCCAACACACGGCCATAGCCCTGATCCAGGAGCCGTGGATTAGGGGAGGCCAAATACGAGGACTATCCAATCTCGGTGGTAAGCTCCTTGTTACTACAGACCATGATCACCCTAGATCGTGCATCTATGTCACAGGTAACCTTAAAGCACAGCTCTTAAGCGACTTCTGTTGCAGAGATGTCTCTGCAGCTAGGCTGAATATACAGCGTGGAGCCACAGGGATGGCCGTCGTTTTCGCCTCGGTGTATATGCCTGAGGCGGAAGAACCGCCTCCACACAATCTTGACCGCCTCATCACACGCTGCGAAGGCAGCGGAGAGGAGGTGGTAATCGGGACCGACGCAAACGCACACCATCCACTGTGGGGGATGGAGACGCAGAATGAAAGGGGTAAGGCATTAGTTGACTATTTGTTCACAACTAACCTATCCCTACTAAACACAGGTTCGGAACCAACTTTCGTTACCAGTCGCAGTCGTACAATCATAGACCTCACTCTGGCAACGGAGGGAGCAGCGGAACTCATCACCGGGTGGCAGGTCTCAAATGAGGCTTCCTGCTCAGACCACAGATGGATCCGCTTCGACATCCAGGTCTGTATACAACTTAAACAACCTAGGCGAAATCCGCGCAATACGGATAGAGCGCTATACACACGCAACCTCACCTTAAGGCTTGCCACACACGACGATCCGGAGTCTCTTGCGGACACGGCACAGATCGACACGCAAGTTCAACAATTCACCGAATCGCTGATAAACAGCTACCACATAGCCTGCCCGGAAACGATTCCGCGCGACACACCAGGTAAACAACAGTCATGGTGGGGCGCGGATCTGGAGCGCAAACGTGGTAAGGTAAGGAAGACTCTTAACAGAGCCATGAACGCATGTAGTGATGAGGACTGGGACGCTTATTACGCGGCCAAATCCAGCTACAAGAAATGCATCAGATTCAGAAGAACTACAGGGTGGCGTAAATTCTGTGGTAGCATTGAATCATGCCAACAAGCAAACAGGGTAAGGAAAATATTGGCGAAACAGGACACACCTGAGGTCGCCACACTCCGGAAACCCGATAACACGCTGGCCACGACACCTGAAGAAGCGAAACGCCTCCTAGTTGAGACTCACTTCCCAGGGAGCGTATTCGCACAGGTAAATGAATGGCACGACGCTATCCAAACGCCATCAGAACATGACTGGCTTTATGCAAAGAAGATGATTACACTGGAAAAACTTCAGTGGGCCATCAAAAGCTTCCAACCTTTTAAGGCACCAGGTCCCGATGGTGTGCTTCCAGCCTTACTACAGTGGGGAGGTACCGCCGTTGCTACAAGACTGGTACCCTTAATGCGAGCGTGCCTGGCCTTTAGATACGTTCCTAAAGGATGGAGGGAAGTGAAAGTCATATTCATTCCGAAGCCAGGTAAAAGTGATTACACAAGCGCCAAATCCTATCGACCTATAAGTCTTACCTCGTTTTTGCTGAAGACAATGGAAAGACTGTGTGAAAGGGAGCTACGAGATGGCGCTTTAAAAGCAATACCACTGCATGGTAACCAACACGCATACAGCTCGGGTAAGTCGACAGAGTCAGCTCTTCATCTGGTGGTTAGCCAGATTGAGGAAGCGATTCACCAGAAAGGGTCCTGCTTGGGCACTTTTATAGACATCGAAGGAGCCTCCGACAAGACAAACTTTTCCAGCATTAGAGCCGCACTCTCCAGACACGGTGTAGAGCAGGTACTAACTGACTGGATTACTAATATGTTAAGCAAACGGGTAGTTCGCCTTGAGGAAGAGCAGCAGCTGGCCTTGATAGCCAGAGGCTGCCCGCAGGGAGGAGTGATCTCCCCTCTTCTGTGGAACCTGGTGATTAACGACCTAATCACCAAACTCAACGCGCTTCGTTATTACACTATAGGGTATGCAGACGACCTCGCAATCCTCATGCCAGGAAAGGTAACTGGAACGATCTGCAACCTCACTCAACAAGCACTACGTATCGTGGAAAGATGGTGCGAAGAATATGATCTGTCAGTTAACCCCACGAAGACTGAACTAGTCATGTTTACTCAAAAGCGAGCACTAGGCCACTACCGGCTACCTAAGCTCTTTAACACAGAACTCCAGTTGTCTAACGAGGTAAAGTATCTAGGCATTATACTAGATAGTAAATTAAACTGGAGCTCTCATCTAGACTACAAACTAAACAGGGCTTGCATCACCTTCTGGCAATGCAGGAAAATGATAGGGAAGAGGTGGGGCCTATCTCCCAAAATAATACTATGGTTGTATAGCGCTGTAATTCGGCCTATGATTGCTTACGGGGCTATTGTGTGGTGGCCACGTGCAAAGCTAGTTACAGCTATAAACAAGCTACAACACATGCAAAGGCTAGCCTGCATGGCGACGACGGGCTGCATGAGGACCACTCCGACTTCGGCGCTGTAAGCCATGCTGGGACTGCCCCCGCTACACTTGTTTATACAACAGGAAGCGACGATGGCAGCACTGCGCCTTAAAACACTGGATCTCTGGGGTAAGAGAGAAACACGACACACCGTTCTGCTCAAGGAGCTCAATAATGATCTCCCCTTAACAACAGCACTAAATGACCGGGTACCCAAGCAATTTATCTTTGATAAAAAATACAAAATCCAACTACATGAGGATCATCGCTGCGAGGGTCTAAGCCCTGCAGAGCTGCGGATCTTTACCGATGGATCAAAAACAGGTACTGGCACTGGGGCGGGAATCTTCTCAGAGGATCTCAATATCCATATAGCCGCACCATTGGGGGTCCACAACACAGTGTTCCAAGCTGAATGCATGGGCATTTCTCTGGCGGCATCAGCCATCCTAACCAGGGAAGTTAAGGATCATCCAATACGTATACTTTCGGACAGCATGGCCGTCCTGCAAGCTCTGAACAGCCACACAGTTAACTCTGGGCTGATTCTCGAGTGTCACCAGCGTCTCAACCAGGTTGGTAGGCACAACAAAGTAACCATTCAATGGATCAAAGGACACAGCGAATCCCGAGGCAACGATGCAGCGGACGAGCTTGCCAGAAGGGGTTCGAGTATGACACCAATTGGTCCCGAACCCATCGTGCCGCTGCCTTTCGGGCACCTTCGCAATCTGGTAAGGAAACGCACCAGAGACAAACATCACAAGCTATGGGCTGACCATGGTGAGTGTAGGCAGGCCAAAGAGGCTCTTCCCTCTATTGATGGCCGGTTCACAAAACAAGCCCTAAGACTGACTAAGCAACAGTTGCGCTCAGTCACAGCCGTAACAACTGGCCACGGGTCTTTTAATAAACACCTCTATGCTATAGGAGCCACTGACAGCCCACTGTGCAGAGCCTGTATGGAGGAGGATGAGACAGCAGCACATCTGCTTCTAAACTGCCCGGTAGTCGCGGATTACAGGGCCAAGTACTTCGGTAACCCAGGTACCCTCTGTGAAATAGTTGGTAACACCAAGGCGTTGCTGGCCTTCCTCGGGGAGCTGGGGTGGATCGAATGACACATTTGTCCCACCTACACGCAAAATACGCGCTTAGTCGTGGAGTTGCGGAAACCAGCCCGATTTACATACATACATACAAGTAGTCGCCAGAACAAAAAACATTATCAATACATGTAGCAGTAGTTGTAGTTGTACGGGTTGGTTCTATGAACACATTAGACAAATTGAACGATTTAAAAAGATTTAATAATCTACAGCTATCTGAATTGTTTTCTAAAATATTTATATTAAAGTCTCCACAGATAATTACTAATTTATTACCAGTCGCAAGTTTTGCCAATACATCTTCCATCACTGACTCAAATATAGAGTAGTTCAGATAATTAGGGGGTCTGTAAACGCACACTATGACATGCTTATCTAGCTCAACACAGGATAGTTCAATGTTATGTTCAACAGACAAGTTAACTATGTCTTTACGAGTTTTAAATTGAATACACTTTTTGATTAAAATTAGTGAGCCCCCACGTAACATTGACTTTCGGTTAAAAGAACTTCCCATACTATAATTCTCGTAATTAATCAACATTTCAAAATCCTTTAATCAATGCTCAGTGAAACAAACTATGTCAAACATTGTTTTTTCTAAAAATAACTCAATTTCCAGCTGTTTTGAAGAAAAACCTTGAATGTTCTGATGGAATAATTTCAAGGATTTCTGCTTAGCCCCTTTATTGCAATTAGCTATGTGAGAGCAAGAAGATACCTGGTTTACGGTAGATGTAACTAAACTGATATTGGTATCCTCTGTTGTCGTACAAACTAGTTTAAAGGAACATCCGGAGTGAGCCCCACGTCTCCCATGCCATCACTAGGCACCAAGATCTTGCTACTTGCAGACTCCACATTAAAAGAATTGTCCATAGTGACACACGGATTCTCCTTCGTACAATTATTGTAAATAATTATAGCATTAGTGCTACAGTTAACAATGTCCACATGTACATTAGGATTATTACTAATATTTGCAGTGTTAATTATAGTAGAAGACGTCGACATACTACTTATGTCTGAGTTTATATAATATGCTAATAGGCTTGCTATTTGATGTCTAAACCTAATAGGCAGATACACTGTATCCCTATTCGCTTTAACTTATCAACATATAAGTTAATGTCCAGAAAAACAAGTTTGTCACTGTAATGACTAACTAAGAAATGTAAATGCTTGTTAAGCATGTGAATATAATTATTTTGTCTATTTGACAATTTTTCAAAATATGGGAAAGCACACAGTATTATTTTTTTGCAATTTAACTTTAACATCTCAGTTACAGAGTCAGTTATTTGTTCTTTTTTTAAATTTGAACTGTTACCTATAAACACAGTAATATTGGTTTCTGGTTTATATACATATCTTGTCACTGATTCCATTATTTGTTTGAAGTTTGACCCAGGTATACAATAATTATGAGTACAATAGCTGAGATTGTTATTAATAATTTACCTAAACCTCTTCCTATACTATCTGAGAACATAACTGAATGAACACTATCATTACTATTATAAAATGGAATGCTAGTAGTCTCAGGCTGGTCCACTTGACACAAACCTTGTTTAACATCCGCTATCACACAGTCAGCTTGGGCCGGGTCCTCCGTAGCCTCAGGCTGGTCAGAACTTAATTTTTCTGTCTGACAGGTACACTGACACATCACCAACTTATTTGCAGCTAAGATGTGTTCTTTAATTTGTAATTGAGAACTCACATATTTATTATAAAGAGAATTAAGTCGGTCCTCAAGTACCTGTATTTCAGTTCGAAGGCGCTGTGTATCAATTTCATAGATTT
Source organism: Ceramica pisi (assembly GCA_963859965.1). NCBI lineage: Eukaryota > Metazoa > Arthropoda > Insecta > Lepidoptera > Noctuidae > Ceramica > Ceramica pisi. The sequence continues at coordinate 2,311,957 of OY982530.1, read as the reverse complement.
TTTTACTGTCCTCCAATTTAATCTGATAATTATTTAATTTAATAATAAGGTGAACACGTTCTTTCCTCAGTGGAATATTTTTGGAAAAGTGTTTATGTTGCTTTCTGTACCGATCACATTTTTTTATTATTCTATTAAGCTTTGCATATTTTTTTATTATCTTATGACTAACTTCATAGCTATTATTTTGTTTTAAAAGGGAATCTTCAGTTAAGTCAATAGTAGGTATAGCCTGAGGGTTACAATTTGAATGTAATAATTCATTATATAAATGGTTTGTTTCCCTAACCTGGGAACATTTCAATTCATTCTGCAACTTAAGATTATGACTATGAGCATGTACCAATTCATCTTCTAGACTCCTAACCTTACTTAAAGCCTCCTCATATAAGTTACTACAGTTTCTGAAACTGTCCGTGACAACCCGCAGTTGGTCGCGTTCATCAACAACATCTTGGTATTGCTGACTAAGGTCTACCAGCTCCCGTTTTAGGCAAGTGTTTTTCTGTACCATTTTCATTACTTCCTCTTCACCTTCCTCTCTCTCCTGCAACATTAGTTGGCATTGCTGTTGCGTTTCTTTAAGTTCTTTGAGGGCCGTTCTTAGTTTAAGCTCCATATCCTGAGCAGTAGCCTTACGGGTCATCACAGGCATGGTTTCAGAGATATTTACTGAAAGTAGAAATTAAGGAACGGTGAGAATCAAAAGAATAGGCAAAATAAAGAAAAATTAGATATGAGGGGAAAAAAAATGTACAATAAATGGGGAAGACAGTTTAGTTTGTTCAAAGAAATAAGGTAGGCTTCTATATTGGCTTGGAAAGCTTTTGATTTTTGAATTATATGTTGCTTTCGATTACCTTAGGATAAAATACTGAATGTGGGTAGGATACTCAGAAAATGAATGTATGATAAAACTCAGTTTAAAACTATAATAATGAAAATATAACTATTATGGACGTTATGAACACGTATATCATTGAATTTAAAACATAATAACAGAATTATGGACTAATCTCGACTTCGTTTCGTTTCGTTTCTACTATGTGAACAAAACGATATAAAACCTAAGCTGCGAGCTAATCCAGTCAAATTGTTCTTAGACTGAGTGTTATACCAGTTAAAGAGACTAATGTGTGCTATTATTAATAAAATAAAAGTAACAATACTCCCCGTATTATTCCAGTTTGAACGTCAGCTGATCGTTTTAGGTTGCCGGCGGTGACATCGGGTACCAAATCTTGTACTTTGGTTGATTATTTTTCCCGGATAACAATAATCCTGAGTCTTTATGTATTGAAATTAAGTTTTCACAAATAATTACACCCTAATTTCACTTAAATACTAATTAAATTTAATTCTAAAATACGGATCACAAATTTTTCGGATCGGCATGAAGGGGTGGTTCGAGGTGGTTGGGGAAAAAAAATCTGGATGGAGTTTGGAGTGGAGAGTTTGCGCGCTACTAGGCCGCTCATTACAAAACTGGTTCAAATTAACGTATACAGGTGGTTTTACTTTTATTGCTACGTGTTCACAAATGCAAAATAAATCTCGAATTATGTTAAGTTTTTTACGTAGTCGAAGAAGTATTTCTTGTATTTTTGTTTATAGTTTTTATCATTTATTTCATTTCTTATATTAGAAGGTATTTCATTTATTAACGTGGGAATTAAATATTTTATTGTTCGTCTACCGTAATAGTTTTTAGCCCGAGGTACAATAATTTATTTTTGGCTATACTTCTCGTGGTTATTTTGTGAGAAATGGGTTTTTGAATGCTTTCATTATTAAATTGTTCAGTTAAGAGGGCCATGTTGAGTTTAATTTGTACTGGTAAAATTTTACAATATTTGAATAGCTCATTAACGTTACCTTTGATTTGATATTTTATTTTTCTGGGTACTATTAGTTTTAAAAGTCTAACTTGAAGTTTGGAAATTCTTTCAGTATACGACTTAAATGTTCGCCCGTAGCTCGTAATTCCATATGCTATTATTGACTCCGCTAAAGTAATGTACATGTTAAGCAGGATTTTAAACGGAACCTTAGGTTTTAGAATGTAGAACTTTGCCAATATGGCTCGTAACTTATCACACACTGAATCTACGTGAAAGCCCCAGTTGAACCGATTGTCTACAACTAAACCCAGGTAGGTGTGGTGCGTTACCTGATCGATTGGCTTACAATTACACGTACCTGATGGAGCCGAATGAAGACATTGATGACTATGTGCGATTATCTTAGTGGCAATTTGTTTTAGATGGCTAGAGTGAACATGAATAATTTTTGTTTTGTTTGCATTAAGAACTAATCCAACATCGTGTGCCCATTTGGAAATGCGAGTAAAATCATCTTGCAACCACTGAGCAGCTACATTAACGTCTTTATGGGCAGCTAATAAGCACGTGTCATCGGCATATTGATAAACAGAACAGTGGTTGACCACATGTTCCATGTCGTTGACATAAGCTAGGTAGTGTAATGGTCCCAGTACTGAACCTTGGGCCGTGCCTTCAGTGACTTTAACGGAGTCACTGTTTTCATTATGTATCCTCACATAGTATTTACGATTGTGGAGGTAGTCCTTGCACCACTTAAGAATTGAACCTCGAACTCCAGAGTTGTCTAATTTTGTCAACAGCGTGTCATGTCTAAGAGTGTCGAACGCCTTGCTGAAGTCGATAAATAGCAACAGTACATGATTTTTATCGTTAAGATATTCGTTAACCTCGTCCGTGAATTTAGACAACAACTGTGTGGTAGATTTACTGGGTTGAAAACCGTATTGTGCGCTCGACAATACCTCATTTTTTAAATAAAAGTCTTGTATCTGGTTACATATATACTTTTCCACTATTTTGTCAATGACTGGTAGTATTGTGATTGGTCTGTAGTTAGCATAATCTGCGAAACTGCCTTTTTTATGTATTGGCCGCACTATACCTGTTTTAAGTACGTCCGGGTATTTGCCTTGTATAATGCTAGTATTAATTAGTTTGACAATGACGCCTGTAATCTTGTCGCAGATGGATTTTATGTCAACACACCTAATATTATCTATACCAGGTGCTTTATTAGTATTAAGGTTTTTAATTAGCTTACTAACACTTTTATTTGTAGCTTTCTTTAAATACATTGATGTGTTTGTAGGGAAAACATATTCTGAGTCATGCAGTAGACGTTGGTTACAGTTGGGTAAAATTTTTGTCACGCTGTTTCTGAATTCCGTGGCAAAGTTGTCCGCTATTGATTTTATCGATATATTCTTGTTCTTGAAAGCTCTTAGGATGTTTTCGTCAACCGAGTTTTTGTTGCGACCAGACAGTTTATTTAAAATTTGCCACAGATTTCTAGGGTTCATCTTATTATTTTTTATTTGTTCGATATAATATTTATTTCGACACGTTTCGATGGTTTTATGTGTCTTATTTCTCATTTTATTATACTCTAGTCGTAACATTTTATTGGTCGAATCGTGTTTCCATTTTATAAATAACTGGTCCTTTCGTTTACACATATTATTAATTTTGTTATTTATCCAGGGTGATTTGTTTCTCTTACTGTTTTCATTTATTTTTCTTGTGTATTTCGATTCCTCGTAACATTTTTGAATTTTTTTTTAATGCAGTCATACATTATGTTAGAACATTCTGTACTATCTATTTCACTCCAGTTTACGTTTTCAAGTAGTGATTTCATTTTAACATTATTAATTTGTTGGCTCAATTTTGTAACAGCCTGTATTGGTGTTGGGTCAAGTCCCACGCACGACAGTATCACCATGCGGTGATCTGCCATAACAGTTCCGAGTGCGGCCGAGTACAGATCTAACGAGCGCGTTCTTGTAAATATGTGATCTATACAGCTACGTGTAGTGTTATTACCGCGTTTTTCAATTCTTGTGTAGTCAGATATCGCGCTCGTTAGACCACACTCGGACATGCTACTGACATAGTACTCTCGGATGCTGTCGTATGTTTGTAGGTCTATGTTTACGTCTCCAAGCAAATAAGTGTCATACGACTGAATGGATGGATCGGACAAGATGCTGCTTAATTCCTTCACGAATAAATGTTTACTTTCGCTCGGAGGTCTATAAATTGCACAAATATATGCGTGGTAATTGTGGGGAGTAGTGATTTGACCAAAAATACATTCACAGTGTGAAACAGAGTGATTTACAGTTGTAAATTCGTAGCCATCTCGAGCATAAATTATAATTCCGCCGCCTTTTCTAATTTTACGCAACTTACTGTGCATTTTATAGCCGTTAATGTTGAACATGTGAACAGTGATTTCGTTTATGTTGACTTCAGTTAGAATTAGGACATCTATAGTTACTTTGGACGAGTTAATTAGTTATGTTACAAGACTAAAATTTTTAACTATTGATCGAATATTTATATGAACAATATTAAGACTAATTTTATGAGAAGAAGGTATAAAATTACTAAAATCATTCTTGGTGATCTGGAAAGGGGACCGGTACAACTTATTTAAAACTATTACCGATGGAAGTTCTGCCCTGCTGCCCGCGTTGAAGTCGAGAGCTTTTCGATGTCCGCTTCGCTCCTGACGACTGTAGGCTTGTCTTTCTCTTCTCTACGCAGCAGCACCTTTCCATCCTGGAACCATACATATTTATATGCTGGTCGCAATTTTTGTTTGGCTAGCCACAGCAAAGATTTATTCGATTTGGTAAGGGCGCGACGCAGAATCACTTTAGACTTAGCCATTTCCATCGGAGCTTCAGATACAAGATTTCCGAGCAGTACTTTTTCCTTTTTAGCAGCCTGTACCCATGAGCGTGTCAGCTCTGCTTGTTTTAGTTCTACCTGGATGTTTCCTTCACGTTCACTTCGACTGTTCATACGTTTAACATTAAGTATTTGGGATTTATCCAGGTCGAGAGTTTCAGCCAGCTTGATTGAAATTGAAGCAAGATCTTCATCTTGGGCTTTCGGGATTCCTATAACTTCTATCACGTTATCTAGACGTTGTTGTTCTATGTCTCGCAGATGTTGTTTCAGTGAGCTCATTTCAAGCTCAAGATGAGTTTTTTCGTTGCTAAGGTAAGTATATTTCTTCTCTAACTCTTGTATATGTTTATTTTGTGCTTCCACGGTTTTTGTCAAGTCGTCAACTTTTTTCCCGCATAGAGTTACTGATAGCTCAATAGGTTGTAGTTCTGGTTTTAAGACTTTCTTCAACTCAGCTGTAATGTCCTTCAGAAACTTATCACTATCTATGTTGAAATTTCCCAAGTTTTTACTGGTGGTAGCGACTTCTTCTTCATCCTCTTCATCCGGAATAAAGAAGGATGATTTTCTGTTAGGCGAGTTATGATTGCATTCGTCACATATCCAATCAAGGCTGTCAGCGTTACGAAGTGCAGATAGTTGTTTCGCATTTAGACCAGAGCAGGCTTTGCTGGCATGAACAATCTTTGCACAGGTCCTGCATTCTAGGCCTGGCGCCCTGCTGGTTATTCCTTTGCTGCAGATATCACATTTCGTCATATTGATTTTGGCGTAGAGGGTAGATAGCGCACAACTTATTTCGATTTTGACAACAAACTGGTTTGTAAGGCAGGTCAATAGCGAATGAACAGTAGTAGTAGCTGGAACAGTATAAGTGAAAAAAAAAATACCTACCTAATTACAAGTTTTCATTACTATACCATTTGTGAAGGATCACTGTTGGAAGTAGCCTAGTAATATTAGATATACAAATAGTAATAAGAGGTTACGGATGGTTTTAAAACATGTCTTATTTAATTTACAGAGAAATAGTTGTCGCGGTTATTCCAAAGCATTTCTTTTACATAGGTATCTTCTGAAAATAGTGAAGAACTGGCCATCAGTTCTCCATTATATTCAAGAGCTACTAACGAAATTCTTAGATTCTGTCATTGTTTATAAGGTGGGTCAAAAGACTAACCCACTTTGAAAGAACAATTTACGAACAGAATCACTAAACTTCACGAGAAAAGGAACGCGATATTAAAAATGAAGTTATAAATTATTTGTATGGCAAGGAACAAAATCAAGTTACTAAGTCTGCTTCAAAATGAGGCGTCGTTAAAGATTCTCTGTAAGTAACTCTAATAATACTAGCAACTCAGTTTTATTATAAAACGGTGCAAATTATAGACTCTTGCGATGGAAAACGCATTCACAGGGCTTTCTTTTACGATGTTACTCGATCACTAATTCGTTTATTTCAGTAAAGATGTTGATAATAGAGTTTTAAATTCATTACTCCTTCCCGGAAGAACTACCACTGTACGCATTTTTGTCGCCAATTCGTGCAAAAATCGATAAAGGGTTACATGACGTATCGGTTTTTGTGGTATGTTATTTCTTATTTAACACTTTTCGTATTTTCCCATAAGCATTTTCAACAATTCAAGTATAAAGGTGCCTGCCCATTTGCGTGGAGCGAGATAGCGGAGCGGAGAAACGGAGAAATACTAACGAATCATGTCAGTCAAAATGTCAGCGACTCACGTGGTGCGGAGATTTCATGCAATTCCATTGCTTAAAATTTCTCCACTCCGCTGCCTCGTTCCGCTAAAATGGGCAGGCACCCTTACAGGTGACTCTTAAAGTGATATCTGTCAAAGATGTGCAAGCGGGAAAAATCCACCAATTAGATCACTTACCTTATTAGGCTTACCGCAGCTCTAGTGGAAAAGGGTCTTGCGCTGTTGTGTTGCATCTAGGTTCTTGCGCTGTTTTCCAAATGAAATGTATGTGTGCAAGATACAGGCGAGGAATGTATGCGAGGGAGATAGCGAGAAATGTGTATGGCTACGTACTGCTGAATAAAGTTCGCTACGCACCACCCAACTTCACACCGTTTCACAACGTCACAACACATCCTCGCATCGCGCACGCTTGACACACACTTTTGGTAGCAGTAGTCTTACATTAATTTTCACAGTACTGTTACGCATCCTCGCACTGCCTCCTTATCTACCTTGCACATCCCTGCCAAAAGCACCGTCCCTCAGCAACATAGGCCTTTAATCGTCAGGTGGTCCAGTAGCTTGAAAATTTCCAATAATCGTAAATGTATCATGTCTATTTTAGATTTGATCTTGGTTTTTACTATCCCAAAAACAAGGGTGGAAGAAAGTTCTCTCATATGAAAACATTTAGTAAGTAAGTAAGTCATTTATTTTTGCAAATATGGGTACAGTACATGGTAACAAAAAGATAAAAGGTAGGTTCAGCCATATTTTACCATTCGGCATGCAAAAGTAATAATTTGATGCTAAAACAATAAATACAATTAATAAATAGATTGAATTAAAAAACATTTAATTAATAAATAGATTGAATTAAAATATTGAATTAATAAATAGATTGAATTAAAAACATTGAATTAATAAATAGATTGAATTAAAAACATTGAATTAATAAAGGGATTGAATTAAAAATTTCTTTATTATTTTGTCCAAACATCCCCTGAATAAAATAAAAAAACTCCAAATTCTTTTACATTGTTCCATTGCAACGCTAAATACAAAAAGGGAATCCCGCTGTTCGCTTATAATTCATGTTTCTACACGTTAAGCCGGACTGGGTGGATGCATATTCATGTTTTTGAGCTACAAATACTTTGTGTTCACCCATCTTGCTGGCTTATAGATTTAGTACCGAGATGGCGAGTTTTTGTTGCTTGCATTTTAGTAATGCCAGTTCGGAATAAAATGAAAAAAGAAACGGAATCCGTTTTGAGCAGTGCAATGCTTGAAAGAATACGAATGTGTTTGTGTATGAACAAAATAATTACACATCGACAGTTAATCAGAGGTGCTAAAGTTTCGGCTGCTCTGCATTGTATCCCATCTCATGGGTCGGTTTCGATGGGAAATCATCAAATTACTCTTTTCACTCTCGGTGGGGTAGAAGGGTGTGTCAGACTCGTACTCACTAAAACCCATCTATGTTTTTTCAAATGCTTTTTGCATTTCATGGTCAAGGTAACTCTGTCAAACAATTCCACAAATCTGTCGCAGACAATACCTGCTATTTAATCTCAATTCTACTTAAACTCATTACTTTCAATCCAATTTAAACATAACATCCAAAATAATTTGCAAAAAAAAAAAATATTCTACTCTCTTCGAAATAAAAAGTATGAATATTAATATTTCCTCAGCGCATAGAAAAACTGGCACAGCTTTACCGCCATGTATTTTAAATTGTAATAATAAAATAGAATAATCTCTTTGACCGCAAATGAAATGATTACCTCGCTTTGAACTTCAGACATAATAGTGTTTAATTTCTTTCATAGTTGTTACATTTCACAAACGCGACTTCATCATTGCAAATTATGCCTTATGACAATGACGAATGAAGTAAATTGCTCTGAATATACTAAATCTCGACTTTTTTCCGACTCTTTAGAACTAATTAGTGATTTAACTACAGTTTTAATAGATTTTTTGTCGGTTCAAAAGAGCTCCAGGTTTTTGTAGGTCGTTAAAGTGAATGAAGATTCTAGATTGACTTTTTGTTATTTTTAGTACGGCAATGAATGAAAAGAATTTACTTTTGAAAGGGTTTTTAAACTTATTGCCATCATGTAACCATCTGCCTAGTATAATCCCAACAATATTGGGAAAGGCTTCCACTTACACCGGATTCAGCGGAACACCCAAGCATATTCGGGTTAGGGTTATATTGGTAACACGGTACTTTTTGGCAAGAAAGGTGTAAGATTTTCTGGCTTCTGACAATCCATAAAGACTGCTAAAGATCTACAAATTATAGCAGGTTCAAACGGCTTAACGCGCTTTCCGAGACACGGAAGATTGTTGATATAGATAAATGAATCGTCTGTGGTTGAAATTCACGAGAATTGAGAATAGCGAACATTGTACATACGTATGTACATACTCGAGATAATTTTTTGTTACCTATATAATCTATTGATTTGATTGCTTCTTGTCTTTCGCAAAGAAAATTTTGAATAAAAGTTTGTCGCCATACCAGTTCTAACCATTATTATAGCTTTTCTTATTAGAAATACAGCTTGGAAAATGGTCCATACAGTAAACAAAAATTAGGTTCCAATTTATTTAGTTCATTTAGGCGTCTAACTTGTTTGGCAAACCCTTCTCCTAAATATCTGGAAGGTTCAAAGTATTAACGATAAATTCTATCAGAATTCGTGGGTTCAATATCTGTTGGGGTAAAAATATGAGACAGTAAGATTGGACTATGAAGTCATGAATTTCAGCGAAGCCTAGAAGCAATTTCATTGCCATCTGCTCGGATGGAATTGATGACTTAGTTCGAAAGGACTGTGACCCGCTATAACCTTGTCGGTTAGTTTTTTTTTTACTATTGATAGGCATACGTTTGACCGCTATCTCACCTGATGTTAAGCGATAATGCGGTCTAAGGTGGAGCACACTTGCCTAGAAGTAACCTATTCACTCTTGACTTAAAGAATCCCAGGTTGTAGCTATCAGGAAACACAGACTCAGGCAGGGAATTCCACTCCTTAGCTGTACACACAATGAATGTGCGTATAGGTGGAATGTCCACCATGTACCGTTGGCACATCGCCGAACGTCTTGTGGTCCGATGGTGGAACGGGCTTGGCGGAATTAAATTATGCAATTCCGTCGCACACTCCCCAAAATGTAACCGATAGAAAACCGACAGGCCAGCAACTCGGCGTCGATGCTCAAGACTTTAAGATTATTCTATTATTACTCTACGCAATATTATAAAATAATATTTTTAACAATCGATGCAGTATACAAGTCGATATTTAAGGTAAAGCAACGCTTGCTGCGGTTGGTCTGTGGATGGGGGCCATAAGTTACATACTGATCCTCGTCCTTGCCCCGAAAAACTATAAGCCATTACTTCTTGCTTTTATTTCTAGTATTTTGTTTATAGTTGTCACGGATTGTCAGATAAAAATAGGTATGACGCCAGTCTTGCCAAAAAGAAACTTGTAAGATGTTTAGATGATAAAGATCATTTTAACGCCTGAAAAAAATTATCACGAGTAGAGCCGCAATAAGCAACTAGCTGACAAATGTAGACTTATAGCAAAGTTTAAGCGATTAAAATCGCCTGTTGCTCGCAATTATTGGATGGTATAATAAAGTTGTATGACTGGAGCGAGCATTAGACGGTAAAACTTTTGTAATTGCTTCAATTTATTGCATTCAACAGGGTCATTAGATTGCTTGATCCACGTTAAGCTATAAGACACTAACCTTTTTTATTATGGATGGGAAATCAAATGACTCCTCCCGCTTTGGGTGAAGCAGCAGGGAGTGTCAGACTCTTACTGACTAAAATCCATCCGTGTTCGTCCTAATACCCTTTGCGTTCCAGGGCCGCGGTGGCTCTTTCGAACAAATTTCGCAACCCTGGTGTATGACACTAACCTAGGTACTTAAACTTTTGTATCTACTTCTTTTATTTATTTTCTATACATATCTTTCAGATTTTTAAATATTTCTATTAAAAGTATATATTTTTTAATACGAAAAATAGTAGCTCACCAGTATCGGAAAAAGGATCCAAGTTACCGGTGGATAGGGCTCCTGAAATTGGAACCTCCTAACAATACGCGCCGTGTCCAGGAGTGCTGCTTTCTGGATCAAGCCCTTGATCCAGCTGCCCAACGAGAGCCTCTTTAGATGTTGGTCGAGGCTCTTGGCAATTATGCCATTGGCCGTCACGATGTCCATAATGTGTTTATAATTTTATGTTAATTTTGCATTCAAACTGAATACCTTGACGTAAATCACCCGATAAGCATTCTTATTTATACGAATTGGCAAGAAATTCAAATAGCATTTGATAGATTTTGCATTTTAATTGCACTAAGACTCTTTCGTACTGTTTAAGTCAATTAAATGATATCATAAAAATCTCTGTAACGAAGCCTTTGTAAGTACTACTTCATTCGTTTGATTTGTTTTGTTAAAGCTATAGAAGCGTTTGCTAAAGTTAAAATTAGTCTTAATATTATTTTAAATAAGTGACTCTAGAAACATCATATCGATAAAGAAGACCGTACTCATTCCCCATTCCATGCAGTTTGAAGTTTCATTCAATTCACATAGCACTTTACAATATTTTGTTACGAGAAAACATTGCGGAAGATAGCAATAAATATTGCACATTTCATCTCGGAGTACTGAAAGCTATTCTTTATTTTTCCGTTCAGATTGCAAAAGAATAAGTAGGTACTGACCGACGTGCTCGGCTTGCAATCGCATGAAGCGAGTCAAATAAAACTAAAAATGTTAACTCTTTGTTAAAATAGTTGCGTTAGGCTGCTTGTACACGCTAAGAAAAGTCGCCAGGTCTACGCAAGAATTTTTGACGTTTCTACACATGGACTGTGTACACTGCTTCGGCGCTGCCTAAGAAAAAAAATCTTGCCAGTGCTAGACCACGCGCGCGAAGATGCTGAGGTGCGGAAGGGGGGCGGGGTAGTTGTTTTAACAAGTTGTGTAGTATACCATACCATAAGTACGACTACCCGAAAACAATATTGTCGTTTACACGTTCCTATTCGTCTTGTCTGCAGCGACACAACCAATTTTCGTGTCTAGATCCGACAAAATCTTGTTGTGTAAATGATTAATTGGTCCTATCTGCAGCAGAAACTGTGATATTTCTTAGCGTGTACAAGCCGCCGTATATTTTTTGCAACTATTTTATTAAACGTACACAGCTTGTGGAGCTCAAGGCTAAAAATAACAGCCACATGGGTCGATATTCAAGGTTAAGCGATACTTGCTGCGGTCGGTTTGACGATGGGTCTTAACATACCGAGATTCCTCCATGCCTCGGTTGGCACTATAAGCTGTTGGCCCTAGATGTCATTTGTAAATCTTTGACAGTCATTACGGATATTATACAACTATTACTATGGCAGCAAGTATTGAATCGTTTTGAGAAAAAAGCTAGGGTCAATTTAACAAAAGTTTATAAAAAGAAAGAAAGAAAAAGAATGTATTTGATACAACACAAGGCACAACACAATAGATGGGTAACACAAAAAAAAGAAGCAGGTAAATAACGTAACAACAACAACGGCAACGTTATATAACGTTTTACAATTTTTTACGATATTAGCATGATTTTTGTTTCATATCTGAGACCTTTAAAAATTGTGGGTTAATTCAATTCCTAAATCATCATTTTAGAGACATTATAATGAAATGAAGCAGCAATTTATTACTAAAAGATTTTATTTTTTTACCAAAATCCGATATCAAAATTCACTGCCTAGATAATTAACCACTTATAATTTTAATAACTAAGTAAATCATCCGAAATACGTTTCTGATGTTTACCTCAAACAATTGGATCCCAATTTATTCTTCGCCACGCTCGAAGGTGTTGAAACGGCAAAACTTTCCCCCATTCCGTATTCTTAGTGTTAGTAGTGAAGTACGGATACTTCATCAAATTCAATTTACTCTGTTTTTATCATATTCTTTTACTTTATTTTCCGTTACTACGTTAGTACTTTTCAGACCGTTTATTTTTTGGGCCTTTTAAAAGCTTTTATCCATCGTTTTTTTTTGTCGTAATCATCATTGGTAGGACTCTTTGTTAAATCACGATTTTAGGGTAGGCCGAAACATCTTTTTTGTTTATTCGTTTTTGTCGCCCTAAAAAACGTTGTTTTAACGTTTTTTTTAGCTACTTAGGTATAGCCACGGTCTTTAATTGATGAACCACTTACCGCTGTCCGTATTTTAGCCGGATAATGAAAATTGGGTTTCTTCGGTAAAATTCGTACTATATAATACAGAGTGACTATTTGAATTCAACTAACACAAGTTTAGAAACCGTTACCTAGCAAAAATTGTTTAAGCGTAGCCATAGTCACGTTAACATACGGAAAAGTTATGATTGGAAGGTAAACTCGGAAAACCTCGGACTCACGATTTTATCCGAACGCGTAGATGACGTTCTTGACAATTTATTGTGATAACTGGATCAACATGGTGGCCGATACAGACATACACCTAACTGGCGCCATCTTGGAAGAACTGAAAATGAATTTAATAGGATCTAATTCAAATGACTAGGTATTTGAATAAACGTATGAAATTATCATTGAAAACTTATTAGTCATCCTTCAACCTTCTGTGATGATTTAAGATGATTAGTAATTTCATCTTCTTTACGAGCATGTGGTTTGAGTTCGTGTTTTATTGTGTAATCTCGTGAATGTTTAAACTGCAAAATCATGAAGTTTGAAAGTGGCTTATCAATCAAATTCCGTGACTGTACATTTTTTTTATTCGTGATGGGTTTTTTCTTGACTCTAGTCTTGGTCAGAGATGACAGAGACAAAGTTTACGATGAAGCGAGCTTACCCAGAAGGAGACTGTTCACTCTAACTTTGAAGAGATTAGGGTTGGGTTTCGTCAACTATCGTTGTTTTTAGTGACAAACTAATGTTATGTTTGGATTTAGCTTGTTTTTATACATTGTGATTCTACTGATTTTGCCTTTTTTAGCAATTAGTTGTAAACCATCAAAATATGTTTATTTCACCGGAAAGTGACAGACTCTTCATTATTTTTCTCGAAATATTATGAAAAAAAAAACCGGCCAAGTGCAAGTCGGACTCGCGCACCGAGGGTTCCGTAAAAACCTGTAGATATATATTATAAGCAAAAGTTGCGATTTACGATTTATGACGAATAAAAAAAAACTACTTACTAGATCTCGTTCAAACCAATTTTCGCTGGTAGTTTACATAGTAATATACATCATATATATTTTTTTAGATTTATCATTTTCTTATTTTAGAAGTTACGGGGGGGAGGGGCACATTTTACCACTTTGGAAGTGTCTCTCTCACAAACTGTTCAGTTGAGAAAATAATGATATAAGGAACCTCTACATCATTTTCGAATACCTATCCATAGATACCCCACACGTAGGGTTTGATAAAAATATTTTTCTGAGTTTCAGTTCTAAGTATGGGGACCCCCAAAATTTATTGTTTTTTTTTTGTATTTTTGTGCGAAAATCTTAATGCGGTTCACAGAATACATCTACTTACCAAGTTTCAACAGCATAGTTCTTATAGTTTCGGAGAAAAGTGGCTGTGACATACGGACGGACAGACAGACAGACAGAAAGACAGACATGACGAATCTGTAAGGGTTCCGTTTTTGCCATTTGGCTACGGAACCCTAAAAAAACGTTTTGTATATATATATCCCATCCAAATTCAATAGTTTCCAATACATCCGTGTCTTATTTAGAAATAATAGTTTGCAATTTCACGCGATATTTTACAATCTTACAGCGTTTTCAATTTTCCGGTGACATAATATATAAACCAGTCAACCACAAAAATATATGATTGTGTTCAAGTGTTTATTATGTTAATTTTTTAGTTTATTATTCCCATTTTCGGAGCCTCACGTTTAATCTCCTAAATTAATCCCAATGTTAAATCTTCTAAATTAAATCTACCCTTATTATTACAATTGATTGGTCGACAGATGCATCAAAACCGCCATTGTACAACACAGCTATTACGCTTTGCCAACATGTTGCGGTGAATAGGACATTAGTAATGACACTCGTACGTTATAATCAATTTGAGTGTGAATAATGAGATTTAAGGCGAGGTTGCAGTACTGTGTGTTTTGACGAACAACAGCGACTGTCCGGCGAGCGAAATAATGCCTAAATTTTGATTGTTTTTTCTTCTTGGCGAAAACTGATAAAGAAATTACACAATATGGTTTCACCATTTACTTCAAAATAAAAAGCTCTATCTATTGATATTATACCGCGTGTATCTGACATCGACGCACAAACGATTTTCATGGGTCCGGGGCATGATTCTGGACACCCTAGACTTAGAATTTTTCGTCGGCTTTTTTCTAATTTTTTAATTTTTTCAAGGGTTTTTTTTACTTTAGACTGCTCATAATCGTTATTCTGACCTAACCCAATGAGATTTTTAATCAAAAAATAATTAAATAACTACTTTCACTAAAAAGAGCAATCTGAATAAAGCCACAAATAATATCAGCTCAGCTGAGCGGATACTTTGTAGTACTCTTAAAAAAAATCAGAAAAGAACCGACGAAAAATTCCAACACTGGGGTGTCCAGAATCATGCCCTGGACCCATGGAAATCGTTTGTGCGTCGATGTCAGATACACGCGGTATATATTCGTGATTAAATCTCTTAGCAGTACTCGTTTAAAATTGTAATTTAGTGTCATGTTTAATAAAAAAAAGTATCGAGCCAATCATTCTAAATCGCGTTTCTATCTTTACGATTTATCTTGAGAGTATGTTCAATTTTTATGTAATGATTTTTATTTATTAAAAAACTCATAATTAATTAGATTTTCAGATGTTCAAAAATCTTAAAAAGTACTGCAACCCCGCCTTAAGTTTAGTATTCCAAAATCTAATTTTACACTCGGTTTATTTCTCAAAGTAGCGAACGATGACTAAGCACTTATTGTGAATGCTGTTACATTTTTTCACAATTCATCATGAAATATTTTTTAACACCGACTTATCATTTTGGGTATCGGAAAGTTTTAGTACTTAATTGCTTTATAATAACTCAGCTTGAACTTTATAACAACATTTAAGACCTATAATTAAAATTAAATAAATAAACAGATAATATCTGTTTCAATTTTAAATTTATAATATGTGTTAGTTTTTGTATGGTGGTCATCCCAATCTGTCCAATATACCATATATTATATGGTATATTGGACAGATTGGGATGACCACCATACAAAAACTTATAGTGAAACTTCAAAGCTTGTACTTGTTAAAACGGTTCATCATCATCATTATTCATATAATACATCAGTTTATGAAACGTGGAATGTTTTTAAATATTCATCTGTCATTCTTCATATTGCACTTTTAGATTAGGGCCATCTCTTGACCGCTGAGCGGACCTAATATAATTTTTATTCATGATTTCTGAAAAGTGTGCTATTTAGAGAAATCGTTTTATTCCCGTAATCTTTACATAAATTTCTATGACATAGAATTATTTCAGATTTTTTTCTATGCAAACTTCAAAAATGGGGGGGGGAATGGTCAAGATTTTTACAAAAGTTGAAAATCATGCGGCACAAAAAAGGTTTAGAAAATGTGCAACTAGTGCTCTTTCATATGATACCCTACATGGGTGTATTCTTGAAATATCGAGCTGTAACAGACGCACACACTTAGTCACACCATAAAGGTTTTTGTTTACATTTCGGTACGGAACCCTAAAAAAGACAGAATAAATGCACATTTCCATTTTCTAACAAATTGGAAACTTCCAAAACTTAAATTGTCCTGACCTATTGACAAGGAGCCACTAAAACTGAACCCACTCAATAAAAACCAAAACAATACGTACGAAGACTTGAAACTTATGAACAAGTTGTAACAAGTTTCAAGTAAAACGATTCAACAAGACAGGAACTCCGTTCCATTCATTGAACTTGTTCAGTTTCAAAAGATCTACAAAAAAATGGTGCAGAAAACCGACTTCATGCAACGAGAGATATAATGAATGCGTATGTTTGAGTTGGAGATCTTATAATATGCCTGATCTCTCTCTGCGGGTCTAAAAAAGGCCACTTTAGTTGAATCATTAATTATGCATTAATCTGTCAAATGTCATCTTTATCTCTAAAGCATAAGGTTCAAGTTTGATTGGGAAAGTGATTAGCTTTCTGATTCTGCTAAAGAGGCCTTTTTAGAACCGCTGGTCATATCAGATTTAGATATCATCTGACAAGGAGAATGATGCTAACAAAATAGCTATCTAATTTGCTACTCGAAGGTTTATCTCCAATCAGTAATTTTATTATAATAACAAACCTTAGCATCTGCGTACTCACCGTGTCTATTCTCCTTAAAAATTTATCTATCAAGTAAGACTATTATTGTGGAATAGGTCTTCTGCACCTATCTTTTGAGTGGCAATTCCTTCATGTAGCAATCACTTAGCTCAGTGACAATGTGTTTGATCGATTGAACTAATTGGATTACGGAAGTTCCTGATTTGTAATCGAGTGATGGGTGAGGCTCTATAGGTTACTATCTGAAGATTCTGAGTAAGCAGGTGAGGTTTGAACAGTGAAACATAACATTTTGATAGTAAACAGTTTTATTTAAATCTGTTCGCCATCGTCGACCTCGGTTCCAACAGTGAAACATAACATTTTGGTAGTAAACCGTTTTATTTGAATTCATTCTCCATCGTCGACCTCGGTTCCAACAGCGAAACATAACATTTTGGTAGTAAACAGTTTTATTTGAATTCATTCTCCATCGTCGACCTCGGTTCCAACAGCGAAACATAACATTTTGGTAGTAAACAGTTTTATTTGAATTCATTCTCCATCGTCGACCTCGGTTCCAACAGTGAAACATGACATTTTGGTAGTAAACAGTTTTATTTGAATTCATTCTCCATCGTCGACCTCGGTTCCAACAGTGAAACATAACATTTTGGTAGTAAACAGTTTTATTTAAATTTGTTCTCCATCGTTGACCTCTTCATCGCTTTCTATCAGGCTGTCTTCAAATAATACCAACTTCATATATTCTATTCTATTATTCTTTTACTTCATTTATTTGCGAGTTTCCGGTATTGGTTTTCTTTTCCGTTGAAGGTACATGGTAGCAATCCCGTAATTAACTATTCTAATACTAACTTCACTCTACTGACATTTTGCATTCATCATCATCATCACTCATTCTCAAATTATTGCATATTCATTATTCATTCTACATCCACCTACCAAGAGATGTTAGTGTTCCACGCGCGCCTCAAAGAGAGTCAGCACACAGAGGGGCCCGAAAGGGCCGACGCCTGCCGGAGTCGCGGGATTATTCGCAAGAGACACCGTGGCTCCGGAACACAAAGGGCAATGAAGGAACATGGATGGGTTTTAGTCAGTAGAAGTCTGACACTCCCTCCCGCTACACCCAGAGCGGGAGGAGTCATTGGATGATTTCCCATCCCTAAAAAAAAAAAAAAAAAAAAAAAAAAAGAGATGAAGCGTGACAGTCCCAACACAAGAACTTTTGTAACTTACCGGAGCTGCCATAATTCATGTATGCTCACAATGTTTAGGGATATTTTTTTGTATCATATCAGCCGAAAGACGTCCACTGCTGGACATAGGCCTCCCCCAAGCGTCACCACAACGACCAGGCATGTGTGTCTCGCATCCATCGGCTACCCGTCCCCATATTACATTACTAACATTTTATTCTTGAGCTGTTAACGCCTACGTTACTCTGAAATTCAGACTATTAAATTTCACACACACATAACACACACGCACACATCTACACACACCCTCACACTACACACATACGACACCTCAAACATACAAACCCTTGCGCTAAGAGGCGTTTAGATATTAACTTAATATCTAGTAAAATTTTAATTCTTTGATACGTTAATCTAATTAAGTCCTTTGTAATGTTATACCTGATTTCGTGATGAGGTGAGGACCTGGAGATCTGTAATACTGCTAGTCTATTCTGTAAATAACCATTTCGATATCGACTTCACCTGAGTGACTAAGCTTACAAAGTGAACTTTATTTCACACATCATAAGGTCTTATATTTATACGAATTTGAAACGCACCTCGGATTCCGCTGTCGAGACACGAAAATGTTGTTACAGAATAGCACTGCTGGTTTATACCTATAATAGACACTAGCTCCGCACATATACTTGACTGAAATCGTTTTTACTGTGTTTGTTAAATTATATTGTAAAGAGTCTTATTATTTGTGTTATAAATAAATAAAGATATTATTATTTATTTGTTTTTACTTTCTCGGGTCCCTGGAGACCCGGTCCTTTGGTAGGCGTACGAGGGGCCAAAACCAGCTCGCAGAGGCCCCGTTAGACATTTCAAATGTAATGGGGCACCAACCGGCGATTATCCCTGTATGCACAATATAATTATATATATATTATTATTATTTATTTACTAATATTGACTAATTTCAAATTCAAAGTGCATTTCCAAGATACTAACAATCTAAAACCAACATTAATTAAGCTTAACTCACCATCTATGGACGATCGCGTGTCGTGCTCTCCACTCAGCAAATAAATCAACCCTGCGGTGACATCTCATAATTCAGGGAGGAACCTCGTAAATAAGCCTAAAACATAATCAACAATAGCACCACAGTAACCCTTGAAGATAATATAAGACGTGGATATGATGTAGGAAGAGAAAATTAAAGAACATGTGGTAATATTGGAGGATTTAAAAAGGATGACAGTGTGGGCTTCGTTCAAGGGTATTGAAAATGTAATCCTAGGCGGCCATTGTAAAAATTGCTGGCTCTTCATGTGTTCGTATTGAGTTCATAATCCGGTAGTATTATGGTAGGTTTTTGGTTTTTATTTTTTGGTTGGTTGGCAATTCGGTATTCCTAGATTTGCATTATTGTTATAGAATTTTTCGAAAGAGGGTGTAAAGTTTTGGATCGCCCATTGAAAACTGCAGTGCGATTCTGTAAACATGTCGAAGTGACAACTTAGGCGAAGTGAAAGACAACTGCCGGTCAATTCTGTTGACAACTCACCGTGATCACTTAGGTGGAGTGAACGATAAGTTAGCTGTCATGCCATCTTGTTTATATGGTTTGACAGCTCACTAGTCGTTCACTTCGCCTAAGTGTTCACTTCGACATGTTTACAGAATCGCACTGCTGAGCTGTCAAACCATACAAATAAGATGGAATGACAGCTCACTTGGCGTTCACTCAACCTAAGTGTATCGTGATATCTCGACAGAATAGACCTGCAGATAATTCTTCAACCAGACGAGTGACGTGACCAGTGGATAAGTGTTCGATAGAAGGTTCCCGGTTGATTTGCTAGCTCGGTTTAATTAACTTGTTCGATACAGAATTTGTATGATATCTGGTTTATGTTCCTAGTTCGATTATGGCAGTTAAATCGTAGCTGTAAGTATGAGTTTCATAGCAAAATCATTTTCCTGTTATAAAAAGTTTACTCAACGAAAATTTTCACGTAGCAGCCTGAACCCAACTTAAACTACACCATTACGAGAATCATTTCAATAAAACCCCGGAGTTACACAAACACTCATTCCTGATCCCGTAAAAACTACTCCAACAAAAATCCGACCCTCCCGTGCATTACCTTGCCTCCACAAAACATTTTAGTACAACCCTACCTGTTGTTGAACTATAAACTACCGCATCCATTCACCTGTACTCGACAATACCCTTTAGAAGCGAGTACAATAGCGAACAAAAGAGTTGTGCGTGACGAACTCCCAGAATGATTTAGTACAGTTGCGTGGAAGAGAACAATGTACGCACTTCATCTCCTCAGTGTACATTTTGATGTAGTGTATAAAGGAGTTGGTGGTGCGGTCAGGCGCGGTTATTTACTGATATTTTGTTTGGAAAATCTTCAACATAAGAGGGTGCGTGTGCCGTTGCAGTTGTTTTATAGAGAGGGGACACAAATAATGCTTTAAAGCTGATGACGAATCGAATGAAGCACTGATCTGGCCACCGTAAATTAATGTAGTGTAGTAATAGTGGAACCTTTGACTTTAGTTAAAGCTGGCACCTATTAATTTTACCTGTATTATTTTTTTTGCAATAAAGAAATGATTACAACTTCACACACATGTTAATCTTCTTCACTGAACACTTTAATTTTAAAAGTCGTTAATTCATTAAGAACGTTAAAAATTAAAATGATCTTGCCAAATATTCTACCTGCCTTGTTCCTGTACAAGGGAGACCAAAATCCTCCAAATTGAAATCAAAATTACAATTCTAATTTCAATTTGGAGGTGTTAGTAATTATTTTAGACCACATTACCACCTGCAAGGCTTTCGTATGCCAATTGAAATACATTGCAGGCCACGATCGATATATTGATCACAATTTACTTGAGTACCCGCAATGTAATGAAACCTGAGCAAGTTGCAGATGAAAGCTGACTTTAGAGTAAATTAGTGGTTCCTCTACCTGATACTGTCTCTTACCTGTTGAGTTTCAAGATCTTGGTAGAACAGCTTAAACTTCTGACTCCCAGTGATACCGTACAAGACTGGGAAACTTATTACCTTCTATAATTATTGATACTACACTTATGTACAGACAAAAACATTACCGTCATCTTAGAATATTTTGCTATCAAGGCAAGTATTTTATGTTGTTGGGAACTGGAAAAGGTAAACAGGATTTTTTATGTAAAATGACATACTTTTTCGGAAGGTTTAATTCAATTTATTTAAATATAAAAGGAAATAAATCGCATAAAGAATGAGATATTGTTCAATGCGTTTAGAATGCTTGATGGGTTATAATTATAATCAATGTTAAAACATCGGGTTTGATATGAATTAACAGTAAGTATTGTATTTTAAAATTACAAAAATAAAAAACATTAATGAAAGCAATGTGGGTATTTTTTTCCTCACAAATAGCAACACTGTGTTATGACAAGTTAGGTTATTAGAATTTTGTTTTATTTATCGATTTACGTAAAAATAGTGCATAGAATGTGAGTACTTATTTGTGAAATGTTATTTTATCACATTTTTTTTGTTTTCCTGATGTGCTATAACATCCTTTCACGCAATAAACTGTCATTTTAAATTATTTACTCGCGAGCTGTGTTCGACGGAACGTGACCTTGAGTACTGATGGCTAAGTTTGACGGATTGACGGATTAGGCTAAGTTTTAGTTGCCTCACTTTTTGCACTCGTACTAGGTTTCTATGCGTTATTATTCTAAGACCGTCATATTATTTTGTCTTGTCTTTCAAGGATCTCTTTGCTGTAACTTGCCGTCATCTCACCGTGTTCACTTAGGTGGAGTGATCGACATGTGTGCTTTTTGTATGGTTTGAAAGCTCACTTCGTGATCACTTCACCCACGCCTTCACTTCGACATGTTTACAGAATTGACCGGCTGTTATTTTATGACAGAATCCTCAAAAAGGGTCATTTACCCATCATTCTGAACATTTTTACTAGGGTAGTATTTAATCCTACAACTGTAAAATAATGCAATTTTTTTTATTCAAATTTTCGAAGTTACCACCAAAACTAAATAAATCAAATCTATTATACTGTTTGATCTATAAAGCTAAACTGTTTTACTGAATGACTAAAAATTATCTAACTCCCCGTGACGTCGACCGTCTAGGGTTAGCGTTTCCGTCAGCAGGTCGACGGAGCCCCGCTGCGCGGGGCTCTTTTCTGTCTGCAGGGTTTAAAGGAACCTAACTAACCGAACCTTGGGGTGCCCCTGACGTTGACCGTCATTATTTAGTGTCTTCGTAATTTAGTGTGTAAATCAGTATTTTTGTTATACAGTGGGTAATTAGTTGGGGAGATTTAGTTTCCTTGAATTTTAAATAGAGGTGCAATTAAAAATTTCCATACTTACTATAGACTTATAGACACAACCACGAAACGTTAAAAAAATCTGCGGTTTAAAGTATTTTGTCGAGTTATGCGCTCATAAAATGACAAATTAATCATCTGTCTATCTAGCCCTTTCCTAACTGTTTCTCTATGCAGATTTTTCTCTATGAAATGTGAGGGAGCCGGTCAAATTGTTTTTTATTTTTCGCCAGAAGTTGAAAACTATGCACCTAAATATAAAAACTATGGACGAAGTTTTTTGACGCCATATTTTAGTTAGAAGTTTTATTTTCTATTTTGGTTGTATAGTTTGACCTTTTAATAAAATTTTGAATCTAAATAAAAAGGAAAATTGTTTGAAAATGTTCAAATAGCGTTCTTTCAAATATTGCCTCACATGCCCTGGTAGCTCCCACGTCGAATTTTTAAGAAACCCTTTCGGTCACTATTGCAAAAAAAACCGGCCAAGTGCGAGTCGGACTTGCGTGCAGAGGGATTTAATTTTTTGTAACATATTTTTTAGGGTTCCGTAGCCAAATGGCAAAAACGGAACCCTTATAGATTCGTCATGTCTGTCTCTGTCTGTCCGTCCGTATGTCACAGCCATTTTCTCCGAAACTATAAGAACTACGCTGTTGAAATTTGGTAAGTAGATGTATTTTGTGAACCGCATAAAGATTTTCACATAAAAATAGAAAAAAAAAAACAATAAATTTTTGGGGTCCCCATACTTAGAACTGGATCTCAAAAATTCTTTTTTCATCGTACCCATACATGTGGGGTATCTATGGATAGGTCTTTAAAAATGATATTAAGGTTTCAAAGATCATTTTTTCCTAAACTGAACAGTTTGCGCGACAGACACTTCCAAAGTGGAAAAATGTGTGTCCCCCCCCCTTAACTTCTAGAATAAGAGAATGATAAAACTAAAAAAAAATATATGATGTACATTACCATATAAACTACCAGCGAAAATTGGTTTGAATGAGATCTAGTCAGTAGTTTTTTTTTAATACGTCATAAATCGTAAATCGCAACTTCTGCTTACGGAACCCTCAGTGCGCGAGTCCGACTCGCACTTGGCCGGTTTTTTTTACACTAGAGACTTCTACCGACAGACAGACACCCGAGTGATCCTTTAAGGTAATTCTGGGAAATAATAAAAATACATGGTGAACTAAAGGAAAATGCTCATTAATATTTTTTTGTTTTTCAAAAATTTGAGGAAAATGACCCATTCTATTAGGGGTTTGGTTTGCGCACTTAGTCCTGATGTTAGATCATTGTGCGTGAGCCATGGCAGCCGTCACTCCAACCGGCCAACCTTACTCCAGAAACAGATCAGTTTTTCCAGCGTGTTCAGGACATCTGTGACCGAATTCGATGACCCTACTTTTTGCATCCGTATTTCAGTGACGCTTTTGCACTCAAGGACCGTTTCTTTCCCCTCCATGCATGTTCTGGATAGAGGACTGTCCGTAATCTGAAAAATAACCCTTTTCCAGGTATTGTTCTTATTCTGTTGCACATTCTATTTATATCTCTTTTGCAACTGCGCAAGATCTCAAAAATCTTTCCTACATTCTGAAATTTAACGACTAAGAACAATAATAATTTGAGTTTTACGCCTATCGTGTTTGCACCTCCGGGCTATTAACTTGGTTACCCAATTTTAAACTTCAAATTGCTTCGTCGTTAGTTCCACTTGAAATAGGTTAGTCCAAACTATTATTTTGATTAGTTAATAAAATCCCCAAGTGGCTTTAAATGTAAATGTTATTTTGGGTCGGTCCAGGTGTAATAACAAGATTTGGGGCAAGGCTCGATTGGTTTCCGGAAGGTACAGTAGAATGTTTTATTGATTTGTTTGTTTGGTTCGTTTTATGAAAGAATTTGAATGAATGGTTGTTTGTGTTCATTTTAAAATTGATATTCATATTTCAATTTGATAGTAACAACCGCATAGCTTGTGGCTCGGACTCATGCTCGATATTCTGTTGGTCTTTTCTTTTAAATTATTTGGAGTGAGTGTGAAGTGAACTGCATTCTATCTTGTTTGTATGGATTGACAGATCTCCTCGTGTTCACTTCACATAAGCTTTCACGGTGAGAAGTTCACAGCCGGACGATTCTGTAAGCATGTATTAGTGAAGGCTTGGCCGACGTGATCACGAGGTGACCTGTCATTCCGTATTGATTATATGGATTGACACCACACTTCACCCAAGTCTTTGCTTTGACATGTTGACAGAATCAGCCGGCAGAATCGCATGTCTGTTTATCTCTGAGTGAGTGCACAAAGAATGCGGTGTTCGCATCACTAACAAAGTTTTTTTAGCCTATAGTGTCCTACTGCTGGGCAACGCGTTGCTAACAAAGTTAAATAATGGCCCAGTGAGTGGCCACGTAATTACAGAGTTTGTGGAATTCATTAACTCAAAGAAAATCATTTAATAGGTAGATAAATATTAATGTTATTGACTGCTATCGCATAAGGTTACCCTGCAGGGATAGCTGTTGTAAGTTGCAGAAATATAAAAAATATACCCCCCCCCCGTTATTATTAAAATAATTTTTAATCACTAGCTGACCCGAGCAACGTCGTCTGCGTAACGTTAAATTAGCGTCGATGATATATAGCCTATAGCCTTCCTCGATAAATGGACTATCTAACACTGAAATAATTTTTCAAATCGGATCAGTAGTTCCTGAGATTAGCGCATTCAACCAAACAAACAAACTCTTCTGCTTTATAATATTAGTATAAATAAGGGTAGAAAAGGGTGTCAAATAGGAAATAATTATTGAGAAGACGGTATATAGATGAAGAAGACATGCTGCATTTTTTGTAGTTTTCAAGTATATAACAGGCTGTCTTCATTGATGAGAACATTAAAAATATTCACGAATATGGTAGGATTTAGGTGAATTCAAAGTCAATCAGTTATCATCTTCCTGCTTTTATCCCATGTTACTTGGGGTCGGCGCAACACGTTTTTTTCTTCCAGTCTGCCCTATCAGCCGTCAAACTTTCACCAACTCCCTTTTCTTTCATATCGCTTCACAATCGATCCATTTTTTCTTTGGCTTTCCTCTCCCTCTCCATCCATCCACATTTATGTTCATTACTCTTTTAGTGAAATGCGTTTCCTCCTTCCTCTTCACATGACCATACCAAGACAAGCGATTCCTAACTTTTCCGTCACTGGCGCCACTTTTAAACTACCTCTAATGTAGTAATTTCTCACTTTATCCATTCTTGTTACTTTTTGAGACCGTGCATACTCGTACAGCATCTTAGGTCACCCGCATGGTGGTGGGTAAACCATCAGCAACAGCATTCCCAAGGAGGGTTGGTGTCAGGCTGGCAGCCCACTGTAAAACTTTTGCCAAATCCCTAGCAACATGATTCAAAGTCAATCAGTAAAATACGTAAAACATACGCGCAAACATTACCACATCAATATCAGCACTATAACAAAACAACATCAACCCCTAACCACCGATCCAAAATACAAAGGCAAAGTTTAATAGTTTCCGATCCATATACAGTTGATTGTAATTAAATCTTTAACGAACTGGTGCCAATCAATCAAAACTTCGATTATCTTAAAACGTATTTAGACACATGCTTCAAGTACCTACCTATCTAAGGGCAAAAGTTGTCAAACTAATCTGATATTAAATTAACGGGTCACATGTATGTATGCTTTACTCGTCGAGGAGCTCGTGGCTAAATAAAAATAGCCGCACGGGTTCAAGGTTAAGCAACGCTTGCCAAGGTTGGTCTCTGGATGGGTAACCATCATAACATACCGAGTTTCCTCCGTGCCTCGCGGAAAACACTTTAAGCCGTTAGTAGATCTTTGGCAGTCGTTACGGATGTCAGAAGCCAGTAAAATCTGACTCCAGTCTTGTCATGAAGTACCATGTTATCCAGTCAATGGGTTGTGGAGATCTGGTAGGCAGCCCCTCCACGTAAAATACTGGTATTCAGCTAAATTCGGTTTGACTGGAAGCTGACCCCAATATAGTTGGGAAAAGGTAAGGCAGATGATGATGTATGTAGGCTTTCCAGTTATGTGAATAGACGCCATAAAAGACAGTTGACAAACGCTTTTTTCTGGAAATTATGATTTCTATTATACCCCTTCTCAGGGCTGTAATACTTATAACTAGCACATTTCTTTAACAACATGTACAGAGAAGCGTAATTATCAAAATGTTTGAACAGAAGAGGCGAAACAGCCACCGCCTTGCATAACACTCTTACAAGTTCCTAAAGCTAAGAGGAGTCAAGCAATGCTAGATATTGACTGTTCGTATATCTTATCTTAGAGATCTTATCTAACGACAACATTACTTTCCGACATACCTACACGCGAACGAAGTCGCGGGCGAACAGCTAATACTTATAATAACACAGAAATATCGCCAGACTAACCTCAGATTCACAAGACTGAGCGCAGAAAAACCACATTACACTAGGATCAAAGGATGATTCTGAAATATAAATCGGGCAGTTAAACTCATAGGCGTCCTTGTTCGCGCTGTGCCTACATGGTACATGTCGGACCACAGTCCTGCTTCGTCCTGGGGCCCGAGTCTGCTATTTTTATAAAGGAGGATGGCGAATTTGGACCCACATTATTTATAAATTAACTAAGTGTCATTCACTTGCAAGTTCATATTTATTATAATTAAGAGTCTGTGAAAGGATTATATAAAAAATATTCAGTCACTGGGTGGTGGGAATTAAAAGTTAGAAAAGATTTTTATTTACATAAAAATAAGTTATCATGCAGTTACTAAACGCACCGTGTTTCATATAACATTCCAACTTACTCTTTCATTATCTACATGATTTACGTTCTTACACTTGTTTATGCTTGTCAATTATTTTTTTTAAACAAAACTTGTAAAATATGAGAAAATCATACAAAAGTTAACATTAAAAATGCATTTACATTTTTTTTACAAAAATGTTCAATATTATAATCATTACGATTATTTGTGATAACGTAGAGTGGAACGTTACGCTGTCAATTGGAGGCTGTCAGTGTCAAAACAATTAGTGTTTGTTTTCAGCGGCTAACTTGGGATATCTATTATTTTCTATGCGATTTTGTGATTCTTGACAACTTGGCTTTACCTTTGAACTGACTATTCTACAAACCGACTAAGACAACAGCTTTTACCTTTGGATTGCGATTGGCAAGTGGTTTGGACTTAGTTACTCGTTAAAATGTGTTGTGTGAATTGTGCATTTCCCGATTACTAATTATAACATCTCCCAGCCTCTACGACTTACTGCCCATTTGCTTTTTTGCTAGTTTTATATAGTTCTACAACTAGTTATAAGTTTCCATACTGTACGATACTTCTAACAGTGGGTCCCATTGTACATGCAACTTCGCCATCCTCCTTTGTCATTCCGACACGATGTCATTGTCATGCCATTGTCATTTTGCTAAAAGGCCGTAATCTGCTAAATTTATAATGTCACGGTCACTGGCACGTCAGTAGCCGGTCGCTGGCACGTCAATGGTCTCGTAATAGAATTGCGGTAGGAATGCCATACCATATTGCCATTGTTATAAAACTGAGCTAAATTTGAGCGTTTATTCATGCCAGATTTTATTTATAATATTTAGTTTTACATTTTATTTATTATTTTTAGCAATCTGAAGTAGTGAGAAGTTCGTAAATACTTAGTCTATCATTATGTACGAGATTACCATTCATATGGCTTTCTTTCAATGGCGTGTGAGTAGTTGATCATTGGAATGTCATAACGACGCCATTATGATGCCATTATGTTAGTAGATTACCAAACTTGTCAAAATCAACCATTTTGAAATCAGTGATCGACCATTCTGACACTATTGTAATAGCAGACTCGGGACCCTGGGCATGGCCCGAATATGTGAAAGTCAACCTACAATGTGGTATGTGACTCTCAGTTTTGCTGCTCACGTTTAGCGAAATGAGCCGCGTTTGATTCCGCAACCCTTCATTTTGAGTTGACTCTGAATGAGCAATAGAAGTACAATTAGATAGACTCCGTTTATTCATTTAAATTTTTGAATCAAGCACTCGATCCAATCGCCTAACGTGTTCCTCCAAAGATTTTGGTGGAGGCTCTTGGCAACTAAACCATTGGCTGACACAATTATGGGTATGATGATTGCTGAATCCACATCCAACCTGATGAACCAAGAAACTGTGAAGATCTATTGTTATTATTATAATGAATAACTTTCTAGTACTAATGAAGTTAAGGAAGAGGGAAGGAGACAGAGGTCACTTTTATTTATTTATTATGCGCACAGCCAAAGCGTGAAACTCTCTGCCAGTGTTCCTTTCCACATACAACCCAACTGCTGTCAAAACAAGAGTAAACAGTGACTTCTGGGGCCATTCGCCCCATCATGGACCTCATCCATCAGGCGTGATCGAGGTTAAGAGCAAGTCCATTCCTCAATGAAAAGGCCAACACCACTTTTGGTTTTGGCCTTTTTATTGAGGAATGGACCAAAAGCAACAAATCATTCTTCTGTAATTTGTCTCTTCCCAAAAATTTCCGACAAAATATAACGCCAAAACGTCGAGCCAATAACTTTGCAATCCCAAAACTTTTGAACTGAGGGTTTTTGTCCTTTAAATTATGAATAACATTGTCAAAATACAGAACCAGTGATAATTTAGTGACAGGTCGTCCACTAGAAATATTTTATTGTTTTAGTTTGACCAAAGTTTGTTTTAGTTTCGACAAAAATTGTTTTGACTACTGATATTGCGATTATAGTTTGTTGTTGGGTACTTGATTGGCTTTTTTTTTTTTTTTTTTTTTAGGGATGGGTAATCATCCAATGACTCCTCACGTTCTGGGTGTTAGCGGGAGGGAGTGTCAGACTTTTACTGACTAAAACCCATCCATGTTCCTTCATTGCCCTTTGTGTTCTGGAACCACGGTGTCTCTTGCGAAAAATCCCGCGACTCCGGCAGGCGTCGGCCCTTTCGGGCCCCTCTGTGTGCTGACTCTCTTTGAGGCGCGCGTGGAACACTAACGCGCCGTTGACACGGCCTGTCGTCTAACTACGGACGTCCACAGGCCCGCGCCTACGGTGGCCGGAGGTCACCAGGTGGCGGCCCCCGACGCCCGCGGCGTCCACCACGGCGGCCGGGACGACAGGGTCTCCTCGCCCTCCCCGCCGCCTCCTTCGCTAGCATGACTGCTTCGCAGAAGGAGGCAACGGCGTCCCATTCCGTCTCGCTCCGGACCATGGCTTGGACCAGGGCCGGAAGCGAGAGGTCGCCGCCGATCGCCGCTTCGAGGACACGGCGGTGCCCCGCCCAAGCGGGGCACACCTGCACAGTGTTGGGCGTTTCCTCCCGCCTGATTTGGTACAGGAACCTCCCGAAACACCCATGTCCGGTGAGGACCTGCGTCAGGCGGTAGGTGAGGACGCCGTGGCGCCTCTCAAGCCACTCCTCAAAGAGGGGACTTACCGCCGCTATCGTGGCGTGCCCTGCGCTGGGTTGCGGTAGTCGTCGTCTCCATGACGCCATGAGATCGCGCCGGAAGTCGTTCCGCTGCGCGACAATTTGCCGCGTCAGCGGAGTTTCCCCCCGGCTTAGTACCTCCGCGCGCCAATCATGCAGGCGCGCGAGGACCAACGCCTCCAGATCCCATGGCGATACTTGATTGGCTTAGTATTAAATTTGGCTCTGCTATTCGTTTCGTTGAGCTAGTGAGGGTTGCGATTAGCAAATGGATGCGAGACGCACAGAAACGGTTATTCTGGTGACACTTGGTGGTGGTCTTTGTCCAGCAGTGGATGTTTTCAGCTTTTATAATGATAATTCGTTTCTGAGTTTAGGTACAAATTAATGGTAACACTGGTCAAAATTTAACCTCCTTTTTGCTTCGCCGTAGTCTGGTGAGAATTGCGTTGAATTCGTCTTGAAATCAAACAGTTGGAGAACTATTCTTGACCGATATTATTGATCACACTCTATTAAGTGGAATGTGAGGTAATTCGTAAAGAAACAGTACGTTTTTCCTGTTTCTTTCCTCTGAATATATTTTGTGTTATAGATTTCTTCCCTGGGTTTTACTGATTGGCCATAACTATTACTAATACTATAAAGCAGAAGAAATTGTTTGTTTGAACGCGCTACACTCAGGAACGACTACAGGTTATAAATTAAAAAAAAAAATAGTTTCGGATAGCCTATTGATCGAGAAAGACTATTTTCTATATATCATCATGCTACGACCAATAGGAGCGGAGCGTTAATTAAAAAAATTTACGCAGACGAAGTTTCACGGTTCAGTTATTATTGGTATGTCACTTATATATTCATGAAATTTTAATATCAACAACGCTAGCCATTTGACAAGCCAAATGGCTGTCAGTTTTATAATTAATCTTTAATGGAAACGTTTTTCCTGTATTTATTATGAGGTATCCAATAAAGTATATAGTAAAATAAATAATAATCATCTGCCTAGCCTTTTCCCAACTATATTGGGGTCGGCTTCCAGTCAAACCGGATTCAGCTGACTACCAGTATTTTACGTGGAGCGGCTGCCTACCAGACCTCCACAACCCATTAACTGGGTGACATGGTATTCCTTGGCAAGACTGGTGTCAGATTTTCTGGCTTATGACTATCCGTAACGACTGCCAATTAACTCCAAATGACAGCCGGAACCAACAGCTTAACGTGCTTTCCGAGGCACGGAGGAAACTCAATATGTTAAGATGGTCACCCATCCACAGACCAACCTCGGCATTTTCGACTACGAAAAAAAAATATTTAGAAATTTTTATTTTCCATTTAATTTTCACTGAAAAAGACAATTTCACGTCAGATAATATTCACAATGCAGCAAAATTTTCCGAATTTACTGCCTGCAGAGACAGTGACTGCGAAATCTATGGGGCCCAAAACAAAAGGGATCCACCCCATAACAATGTTACCATACATGAATAGAATTTACGCTGAGATTTTAACATCCGCGTTACAGCCTCCCGTGTATAACACCTCTGGGAAATTTGCATGAAAATTCACATCCAGATTTCCATTTGAAACGAAGTCTGGCTTTGAAACGGTCCTCGGTTTTCGGGACATATTGTTGAGTATATTTCGCTATATTTCTGTTGGAAGGCCTCGATCGAGGGCCTGGTGTAAATTCTTTTGAAGTTTTTATTATTCATTTAGTGTAATTTTTATTGGTTGTCTTTTGTTGGCTGATTCGGTTTCTTATTTGTTTCGATGTTGCTATTTCTTACTTTTGTATTGTGTCCGTATTTATTTGCGATATTTTTCGAACGTTCTATATGCGGTTTTCTTTATTCAGTCTAAAATTGTCGATTAGTGACAGTAGAATCAAAACTATTAGCAACTCAGAACCCTTTGCGAGCCGTTACGTAGTAACAAATTCATATGTGATACATGAAACAAACGTGAAATCTCTGTGATTTTACGTTTCGTTGTTTGAATCGACCTTAAAAGCAGATTATTTGTAAGAAGAATTACAAGTGATATCACTTTTTAGTCCGGTCAAATTAGCCCAAAAATTACCCTTGCATAAATTTCCAAGAAGCTGAAAATTTACATGAACGTTATTTATTTATAAATTTTAATTACTCGTATAATGGTATGTATCCCATACCATTATACGAGTAATTAGGAGTAATTAAAATTGTGGAAAGTTCGCTAGTCATCATATATTTGTCAGAATATGCAACATGAGATCGATTAGGACTTTTCACAATTTCATTATAATGATATCCCTAACATTCATATTCAGCTTCTTGGGAATATATGCAAGGGTGAATGTCTATTTTAACCGGACTGTATGTATTTCAAAAAACGTCTTTTACTTTCATTTCGTTTATGGCATATGGCATAGATTATAATTTTTTTTTTCAGAACGGTAGGGACTCTTGCTGACTAAAAACCATAGTTTTTCCTCCTAATGCCCTTTGCTTTCCAAAGCCGGGGTGAATTTTTTTCTTACTTCTTTGTTAAGTACATTTACCGCTCCAATCACGTTAAAAACTTTAGGAAGACTGTCAACTTGTCAAAATTTTCTCTCATAGCCAAACTAAAATCGAAGTGTCGAAAGAAAACTTGGAAAAACTTAGAAATAATAAACCCGTAGTTTGGACGGTAACATCTTACATTAGCTCAGTAAAAAGTTCAACGTTACGGAATGTTTCTGTGACAAAGTTTGGATAAAGAACATTTTATTTACCTCTAGAGGCAAGCACGAATATTTTGGCGTATAGTAACGCGTTAACGTAAGTGAATATTGTATGTGAAAAACTATACAACCCCTTAGTATTTTGGTTTAATTTTATGGGACATGCACAATTTATATGATTTAAAAATATGAATATAATGTCTAATTCAAATAAATATTATGTATAAAACGAGAATTGTAGGTATGGTTAAATTTTACGTTACGTTATTATACCTCAAAAATATTCGTGCTAGGCCCTTTTTCGTGTGTGCTTGGGATAGCAACCAGAGTCATGTTATACATGTCATGTTATTAATTCTAGAAATTTTGTTAAACCTATTATATATAATACAGGTTGTCGGTGTTTTATAAATAAGCCTGTATAAGAGTAAAAATCACAGCGCACAGCCGAAACTACTGTAGGCTAATTCACGTAACTAAATAAGTGCTGTTGCAGTGCAGTTGAAGTTAAGTCGATCAAAACAACGCTTTTCGTATTCCCTACCGCTGTCAGACACGCTAACGTCAAGTTTGCGCACACATACATTAGATATAATAATTAATAATTATAAATATATATATATTAAAGTATATTTTAATCTAACCAAAAAAATGTAATGCTATAAGTGTTAATCTTGTTAGGTTAATCTCAAATAATTAATACTATAATTTATTTAAGTAATTGAACATGTTTTAAAATTGTTAACTAATATATATAGGACATGCTTTAAAATTGTTAATGAATTTATTAATTTTATGTTGTATTAATTTTATACTTTTTGCTGTGCCCTACAGGGTCCGTAATTGTTTTCTAGCTTTAAGCCCATTATAAGATCTTCACACATTACATTATGGAATGCAAATAAAGAATATGAATATGAATATGAATATAACGGCATTCTACTGTTGCGTGTCTTTGGTGCGTGCTTCGGAACGCAACATTATCGGTATTCTACTATTTGTTTGACGTCTCAAAGTGACAGCTTATAAGATTAAGTATAAGTTTTAATATTATAATGACGTCATATTCATTGACATGTTATCGATTCTATTCGATTATTAAGTGAATAATATTTTTTCTCTCCACCAAGTAACTTTGGAGTTTGACTGTCGTGCAGTTCACGTGCAGCTTACGCGAATTTCAAAGATTACAAGAATACCGTTTATTACTCAAACTTAAACTTAACTGTAACAGCACTATAGGTAACTTAATCGGCGCGTCATAAAATTACGTGAATTAGAACTCTGGTAGTAGAAACCTGAACATTGTAGCATCCTTACACACCGTAGAGGTGAGCTAAGAGAGAATTTCCCAAAATTCCTAGGGGAACGGGAAGAAATGGGATATGTGCGTAAAAAGTCGCAGATAGTGATCTATTAGAGAACATATGACACTAATTATGTTAGAGAATCAATCATGGTCAAGAAATTTATGACTTAACTGTACCTTAGGCGGTTATCACACTGCCACGCATCACGCTGCATGTTGCGTGTCCAACGAACCTACGCGTGTACTTGCGGGAGTGCAGATCTGCATCATTTTGCGGTTTATAACGCACTCACGCGCGTAGGTTCGTTTTGTGGATTGACGGCGGCTCTGACTCATTTCATTCAATGCCGTTCGCTATGCATTCAATTCCGTCTGTTTTGATATTATAAATGCTTATCAGTGTGGAACTCATTCAGGATGCTGCACTTATACTAACTGTTTAGTTTTTGTGCAAACACACGTCAAGCCCATCCATAATCACGCACGGCACTGCGAGACTTGGTGTGCCATACCTTGCGTCTAGCCCCGCTCCCACGCTAGTGTACGCATGTTTTTCTTCTTGTAAGCGTGTGATCTGCATGAACGTGTGTGGATGCGTTTTCTGTATGTTGGTCTATGCATGTTTTCTATACAAACACAAATACTTACAAGCAACGTTAAAACACACGTGGTGCGTGGCAGTGTGTTAATCGCCTGAGTGGTATAAATCTGCATAGACTTTTACCACCAACGTCGGCTTGAGTACAAGAATTTTACAGGCATAGTTTATCTGATCTTCACAACAGAGTAACTGGATACTGGCTACACTATGCGAAAGTGAATGAAGTTATCTTAACGAATAACTACCGGAGGCATTAATTCTGGTGGTTCTCGTCTGGGTTACAGCCAGTATATGCACAGGCATAACCAAGCGGCCAGGAATTTCAATAGCAATCTGCATATTAGTGACTGTAAAAACTTTTTACAAAAGACTTCCAAAAAAAAACACTACAAAGTAAAAAATAACTTTAATTTACCCCACAGCTAACAACACCACTGCAAAATCGCAGAAAATCAAAATACGCAATTTCGATTACTTGGATGACATAAAACTATCATCTACATCTACAAGATTTTTTCAAATCGGTTCATAATTGTCGGAGTTATGAGGTAACAAACATAAAAAAATAAAAAATAATGATAACCTCCTCCTTTTTGGGCAGTCGGTTAAAAAAAATACAACCGACTTCCAAAAAAAAACACTACAAAGTAAAAAATTACTTTAATTTCGGAACTCGGTGTTTTTGTTAATTTGTTCGTTTTTGACACCGACTTCCGAAATTAAAGTAATTTTTTACTTTGTAGTGTTTTTTTTTTGGAAGTCGGTTGTATTTTTTTGTAAAAAGTTTTTTATTTTTCACTTTTTAGTGGTACCCCACACCTAACAACACCACTGCAAATACAAACGCACTTGTTGCCCATACGATTTTCGAAAGTTCCCCTCGACTTCTCTGGGATGCCATCATCAGATCCTGGTTTCCTTATCATGGGACCATTTGGGAAGTATTCCCTTTCCAACAAAAAAATCATTTTTAAAATCGGTTGGCAAGCGACGGAGTTATGCCCGAACAAACATAAAAAAAAAAAAAAAAAAAAATACAAACATCCGAATTGAGAACCTCCTCCTTTTTGGAAAGTCGGTTAAAAATGAGATTATTTGGATTTTAATCTTCGTAACGAACAAATGCGAAATCACGGACCGCGCTTTTCATGCTTTGCTTAACCCGAAGATCGATTCGTACGGCTCATTATTATCAACATTGAAAGCCATTATTAATAACTAGCTGACCCGCGCAACTTCGTCTGCGTCACATTTTCCGTTATTGCTCCGCTCCTATTTGTCTTAGCGTGATGATATAAACCTTCCTCGATAAATGGGCTATCTAACACTGAAATAATTTTTCAAATCGGACCCGTAGTTCTTAAGATTACCCCCTACATACAAACTTACAAACAAATTTACCTCTTTATAATATTAGTATAGATTTCCGAATTTATAAAATTCTTCCGTTTCTGAGTGACTGACAGACAACGCACAACCGAAACTACGGGTCGTAGAAAGCTGAAATTTGGCGTGCAGGTTCCTTGGGGAATATAGGAGAGCACTAAAGATTTCCCGAAATTCACACGGGAACGGAAAAAAACGAGAACTTCTGTGTGTACGAAGTCGCACGAATTTTTGGGGGCCGAGTCACCCGCGTCCATAGGAGAATACCCTTCAGCGAATCCCTACACGTGGTCCCCGGGTGGTGCTAAACAGGTGACACTAACCGCCTCCGTGGTCTAGTGGTTAAACCACCTGATTCAGACCCAGAGGTCCCGGGTTCGATTCCCAGCGGGGGCAAATTTTTTGCTTGGTTTGGTTGGTGGTAGGACTTGTTCTAAGTCCGCCTGGCAAGCTACCACCATCATGTCTAAGTCTGTCTCCATAACAACAATGTTAACAGCATTGTTGTGTTCCGGCAGTCAGAAGTATGATAGCCAGTTCCTCTATGTAAGGATTCCGGGTGAAACTCGCTTCCATCTTCGGCCTAATCATCACTTTTCATCAGGTGAGATTTGGGCCAAGAGTTTCCCCGTTTTGCATAAAAAAAAAAAATATAATTCGCGGCCAATAGTGAGCTAGTCCTAATATATAAAATTCTTTCGTTACTCGAGTGAGTGATGAGCCAAGCTGTAAAGCTTGGCATCCACCAGTTTTTCGTCGCCGATGATCCTCTTAGCTCTACGTTCCACCGAGTCAAGCGCAGCAAGCTTACATAGCTGAGCCATCCTAAAGGTGGCTGCATTGCTCCATGCAAGATCGGACTTGTGCTTGGT
The DNA here is from genome assembly GCA_963859965.1 of Ceramica pisi. NCBI lineage: Eukaryota > Metazoa > Arthropoda > Insecta > Lepidoptera > Noctuidae > Ceramica > Ceramica pisi. The sequence goes on along the minus strand of OY982530.1, from coordinate 2,275,098 downwards.
AAAGGGTTAAAAGCTGCCCAGGAATGAAATATTATTAGTTCACTCTATTCAGGATGACAGCTTTTAGGCTGCAGTTTGTGCCTTGTACTCAATAGTGGCGCCGAAGTTCAGAGTGAATGTTAACACCTTGCCTAAAAGCTCGAGCCGATCAGTCGCAAGAACAGATATACCCCGAAAAGTAGGAGTTTTGTCGAAACGAGTCCTTTTTATGGTAAAAAGACACGCCTGAGTTTTGGTGGCGTTAAAAGTGACCAGATTGTCGTCACCCCTCTGGGAGACAAGGCTTAAGGTCAAATTGGTCCGCTCTACCATCTACCAAAGCTGGAATTTGGCATACAAGTTCCTTGGGAAGTGTAGGGGAGCACTAAGGAAGGATTTTGCGAAATTCCCATGGGAACAGGAAAAAACGGTATAAGAGCGAACGAACTCGCGGGCAAAAGCTTGTACTAAATAAACACCAAGACTCTTCGTCTGAATACATTCTTCAAACGAAACTATACATTTTACGCATACGAAAAATGTATGATATTTCCGCGCAAAAATATTTTACGACATTAGGTAACAGGCCTATAAACAGGCTCCCAAAACTTAATACAAAGCAACTGACCGGAAACCTACGTGACGGATTTTATGAACCCGTTTACGAGTTAGATCCGAACTTAGTTCGGGTCCGCTTCGTATTTAATAGTTGTGACCCATACGTCATAATGTATCCGGGCTCCGTGATTAATGAAACTGGTGTGTTGAAATCTGATTGGTCGTAAAATTGTTAGAGCCTAAAGTCATTTGTAATATTGGTTAAACTTGAGACGATAATACTTATCGCCTGAACGATTGTTTGTTGAGTCTGTTTTGCTTACTGTAGGCTAATTTATTCACGTAACTAAATAAGTGCTTTTGCAGAGCAGTTGAAGTTAAGTTTCGATCAAAACAACGCTTTTCGTATTCTCTACCGCTGTCAGACACACTCGCGTCAAGTTCGCGTCACGCGAGCGCAATTACGGCATTCTACTGTTGCGCGTCTTTGGTGCGTGCTTCGAAACGCAACATGATCGGTATTCTACTATTTGTTTGACGTTGCAAAATGCAAATGCTTTTTAGTTTAAGTTTTAATGTTATAATAACGTCATATTCATTGAAATGTAATCGATTCTATTCGGTTATTTAGTTATAATATTATATAAGTAATATTTTTTCTCTCCACCACAGTTCAATGCAGTTCACGCGCAGCTTATTAAGCTTAGGCGCAGTTCAAAGATTACAAGAATACCGTTTATCACTCAAACTTGTACTTAACTGTAACTGCACTAAAACTTAATTGGCGCGTCAACAAATTGCGTGAATTAGCCCTCTGAAACGTTCTGCCTTTACAAAATAATGAAAAATAAAAACAACATGGCGCTAGCAAAGCATCACGCATATTGTCGTATGATTTCACTTCCTCTAAAATCTGAAATAAACCTTTGCTGCTGAATATTATCATGTCAAATTACAATTTTTTACGATCCCATGGGTAAATGCATTACTATAATCAGTTTATATTGTTTCTACTGACTTTTTTATACTATTGACCGGCTCACGAGTTACCACTATCACAACCATGAGTTGTGATAGTGGTCACTCGTAAGCGATGATGTGAACGAACACGGAGCACGCATGCCTAGAATTACCCTATTGACTCTTGACTTTAATAAACAGCTGGGATACAGACATCCTTTATAAGAGAAAGAGTGGGATTGTAGCTGCATCAATCCACAAGAAAAACCAACGAAGCAAATCTACATCCCAAAAAAAAGAACCGCGACGCCACCTATTCAACTAGTAGATTACTAAAATACTGCATCGCGCGCAAGTAGAGTTTATCATGCAATTTAAACATATACATGATCCCGAATCAAATCTGACAGGATATCTTCGATAGATCGCATACCCTCCATAGGATATAATCCACCATAAGGCCAAGTTTACGAATCCAAACTTGGCCTTATGGTGGATTATATCTATACTAATATTATAAACCCGAAGATTTTGTTTGTTTGCTTGAACGCGCTAATCTCAGGAATTACTGGTCCGATTTAAAAAGTTCTTTCAGTGTAAGATAGCCCATTTATCAAGGAAAGCTATGGGTTATATATCATGCTGCTAAAACAATTAGGAGCGGAGCATTATTGGAAAATGTGACGTTGACGAAGACGCGCGGGTCAGCAAGTGTTACATAATATGTGACATGATAAAATGGAGGAACTGAAACATGTTTAATTCCCCAGACAGATTTTCACAACAACTTTACAATTACTGAAAACCGTTAGTACTACCTAAAGTGTTTCCTCCCAATAATGAACAATCGATCGCGGCTCACTTTTCAAATGACAAGCCATTTCGACAAACGTAGCTCCGTCAGTGTTTCAAGTTCTCAAAATACGGTTACCGCAGACGATTCGTTACAACAGATACCTTTCGTTTCCACATTAATTACTCGCGTGACTTGCTATATAGGTAGGGTTGCCGAAGGTATTGGAAATATAGGTCTTCTAGAATATTGTTTTTGAAACGGAATTTCCAAAAGGCTCATCATCTGCCTAGCCTTCTCCCAACTGTATTGGGATCGGCTTCCATTCAAACCGGATTCAGCTGAGTACCAGTATTTTACGTGGAGCAGCTGCCTACCAGACCTCCACAACGCATTAACTGGGTAACACGGTACCCCTGGGCAAGACTGGTGTCAGATTTTCTGACATCTGACTATCCGTAACGACTGCCAGATGACAGCCGGGACCAACAGCTTAACGTGCTTTCCGAGGTACGGAGGAAACTCGGTATATTTTGATGGTTACCCATCCACAGACCAAACTCGGCAAGCGTTGCTTAACCTTGAATATCGACCTGTGCAGCTGTTATTATTAAGCAACGAGCTCCTAATTAACAAAATGCTACTAAATCATGATCAAGCCACGCTCTGTCTTCGCCAACTGCAGAGCGGTCTTGGTTTTCTTGTGCCAATCATGTTTCTGTGACAACCTCATACTGGTTCTACCCATGATAACGAAAAATAGGGATGGGAAATCATCAAATAACATCCCCCGCTCTGGGCGGAGCGGGAGGGAGTGTCACACTCTTACTGACTAAAACCCATCCATGTTCCTTCAGTGCCCTTTGTGTTCCGGAGCCGTGGTATCTCTTTCGAATAGTCCCGCAACTCCGGCAGGCGTCGGCCCATTTGGGCCCCTCTGTGTGCTGACTCTCTTTGAGGAGCGCGTGGAACACGAACGCGCCGTCGACACGGCCTGTCGTCCGAAGACGGACGGACGGCCAGCCACCCATAGCTCACCGTCCACAGGCCCGCGCCTACGGTGGCTGGAGGTCACCAGGTGGCCTCCGAAGCCCGCGGCGTATACCACGGCGGACTTGGTCACCGCCTTTCTCCACGTTTCATGGACGCGACTTGCCATTTTAATTCTAAAATGCGTTTTCCGATGTCGAAAATATTCGTTCGAATTCGGATCTCAACAATTACAACTTGAACCTTTTTTATGGATAGGAAATCATCAAATGACTTTTTCCACTTTGAGCAAAGCAGAAGGTACGTCAGACTCGTTCTGACTAAAACCCTTCCGTGTTCCTCCTAGTGCCCTTTGCGTTTCAGGACCGTGGTGACTCTTTCAAACAAATGCCGTAGCCCAGTACAGTCTATCCTACACCTCTGATAAGAGAGAAAGAGTCACTAATTTCTCAAATTATTGACAAACACTTACTATAAACAATGACGTGTAACGCCGATGTTTTTACCATTCGCAGAGACTTTACTTTAATCGCATCATATTTTTCCAAAACAGCGGTGAATAGTACGAGTCCCATGCGATTTGTGCGATACGGGTGTTTATACGGTACGATTCGGAAACGTTACGACTTTTTGCGTAGGATATGGCCTCTTTTTTTAAGGATGGGAAATCATCAAATGACTCCTCCCGCTCTGGGTAAAGCAGGAGGGAGTGTCAGACTCCTACTGACTAAAACCCGTCCGCGTCCGTTCCCAGGGCCGCGGTGACTCTTTCAAACAATTGCCGTAGCCCAGTACGGTCTACCCTACACCTCTGATAAGAGAGAAAGAGTCACAGCTGATTTCTCAAATTATTGAAAACTTGAAATAAGAAAAAAAAACGTGTGAAGAAAACGAAACAAAGAACGATACACAAAGTGTATTCTATTGTTTGAATTAAATACACCAGTAATCGCGGCCATCCCTGAATAAAAAAAGCGTGTTCACTAAACAAAGGCAACCAAAGAACCACCAGCTAAGTATATAGGCCGAGTGGGAACCCTAAGCAAATATGTCTGAACAGGTCGGAACGCGTCTGAAAGGTTCGCATTTTGAGCCAGAAACAATGGAACGGTTGTAATTAATTATGACAAGTACTACTTCTACGAGAGTACATGGAGTACATCACACTATTGTGCTGTTCTCTCATTGTTTTGTGCCTGATGTACTTGTCACTTGCAATGCACTATTCATCTGATGGAGTATGGAGTTGGGTCATGTGACGTTGTCGAAAGCGTACAGAAACGAATAACTCTGAGAGTCTGAGTTTTGATATGGAATAGGTTGGCCTATCAGGTTTAGAAATTCTGTCAAAGCATTTCGTAACCCCTTGATAGTTTCCAACAGGGTTGGAGAACGGTCAGAAAAAAAGGGCAAAGGGTATTAGGAGGAACACGGATGCGTTTTTCCAAGAAGTACCGTGTTACCCACCATTTAATAGATCGTAGAGGTCAGCAGAGGGCTAATTCTACTAATTTTAAACAACTTTCGCATTTGCATGTCAATCGCATACTGTAAAAAAATCCTTAATTTTCAAAAAAATTTGACTGTTTGCGATTGAGATGCGAATGTGATAATGAGTAAAATTGGCACACTGGTATGCAGCCACTCCTCGCAAAATACTGGTATTCAGCTAAATACGGTTTGACTGGAAGCCGAACCAATATAGTTGGAAAAATGCTAGGCAGGCTAGGCATATGATGATGACAAATGAATATATACGCTACAAACTTTGTTACGATACAATTTTATAGCTGTTTCAACAACAGCATCACAATATAAAATATCGTTTAATTACAAGCGCCGTCGAGTGTTTTCTTCTATAATCTGTAATAGAGTGATGTCATCTGTCAACGTCGTCGTCGATCGACGAGGGCTTATCCTGAGAAATTGCTCGATGTTAGGTCTTCTGTAGATAAGAAATAGTTTTAGACTTGATGATAAGAATTTGGATTGAGAAGCTTTAGGCATGTAAATCGTTTTAGCATAATAGAAGACTGAAACAAAATTTGTATTCCTAATGCAGCTCTAATAGAAAACCCCCTTTTTTTTAGGGATGTGAATTTTTTTTTTTTTTTACTTGGTATGGGTTTGCTCTTGACCCTAGTCTTGGTCAGAGATGACAGAGACAAAGTCTACGATGGAGCGAGCTTACCCAAAAGTAGCCTGTTCACTGTTACTTTGAAAAGATTAGGGTTGTAAGCATTCGGAAACACAGACGCAGGCAAAGAGTTCCACTCCTTTGCTGTGCGCATTATGCAAGACGCTTGGAAGCGCTTAGTGCGAATTCGTGGAATAGCAATAAGGTAGGGATGGCAAGTTGCAGTGCGTCTGGATGTCCGATGGTAGAAGGGGCTGGTGGGATGAGGTCGTTGATGTGAAATCATCCAATGACTTCGCCCGCTCTGGGCGGAGCGGGAGGGAGTGTCAGGCTTCTACTGACTAAAACCCATCCATGTTCCTTTATGTGCTCTTTGTGTTCCGGAGCCGCGGTATCTCTTTCAAATAGTCCCGCAACTCCGGCAGGTGTCGGCCCTTTCGGGCCAATAGAAAACCCCCCTACAATTGACTCAGAGCTCAGGGTTAAATAGTAACAGCCGCACGGGTTGATCTTCAAAGCAACGCTTGACATGGTCTGCCTGTGATTGGCTGACCATCTTAACGTGCCGAATCTCCTCTTTGCCTCGGAATACACGTTAAGCTGGCCAGTCGTAATGATTTTCAGAAGTAAGAAAATCTAACACCAGGCTTGCCATGCAGTATCGTGTTTTTAGCTATCAAACCATACAAACAAGCTGGAATTACAGTTCACTTCATGCTTACTCCTTTTTTAGGGTTCCGAAGCCAAATGGCAAAAACGGAACCCTTATAGATTCGTCATGTCTGTCTGTCCGTCCGTATGTCACAGCCACTCTTCTCCGAAACTATAAGAACTATGCTGTTGAAACTTGGTAATCGTGAATCGCATTAAGATTTTCACACAAAAAAAAATAATTTGGGGGTCCCCATACTTAGAACTGAAACTCAAAACTCAATAATTTTTTTTTCATCAAACCCATATGTGTGGGGTATAGATAGGTCTTCGAAAATGATATTGAGGTTTCTAATATAATTTTTTTCAAGACATATAAAGAATTTTATGTACCGGTCATCTTAATATGATGTACTGAAGCCACCCTATCAGTTTGCGGAGGGCTGTCAAAAACACCCGATATAGTTGTACTGTATAAGTTTGCGAGACAAACATTTCCAAAGTGGTAAAATGTGTTCCCCCCCCTGTATTTTCTAAAATAAGAGAATGATAAAACTGAAAAAAATATATGATGTATATTACTATATAAACTACCAGCGAAAATTAGTTTGAACGAGATATAGTAAGTAGTTTTTTTTAAATACGACATAAATCGTAAATCGCAACTATTGCTTATACTACATATCGCGCACCGAGGGTTCCGTACAAACCTGTAGGTATTTACAGGTTTGTACGGAACCCTCGGTGCCCGTTTTTTTTTTGGTTGGTACAAGCCCGCCACACATTCCCAACCACTGAAACAACACCTGAAAGCCAGAATCATCAGCAGCGACTACCAGAAAAACGCCGAGCCGATGAAGCCCGACGAGTCTCGGAGAAACAATTAAACTAACTTGGATCAACGAAATTAATCAGAAAAGTACAGTAGAGGCTCTTTTCTCAAGCTTTGGGCTATCTCTGCACCCAATTTTATATCGGTTCAGTAGTTTCCGCGTGATTGAGTAACACACAGACAGGCAGAATTACTTTCGCATATTTTATATTATAGGCGAGGTAAATGCTACATGATTTTTTACACCACTTGAAATCACACGAGAAGAGAGACAAGCCAATCGATGCTCCTGGTATAGTTTTTTTATTAGGTACCTAATATTTCTTTGCGATAATCCAGTAGTCGTAGTCGAAAATATTTGCAGCTTTAAATTTTATGGAAAACCATTAAGTAAATCATCATTTCGGGCTTCTGTACTCAATGGATTAGACACTTGTCTCATCGCCAGGGAGGAAGCGATTAACTATCGACTATTTGCTTGGAGGAAAGAGACGAAAGATATAGATCTCGTTTGAGTAAAATAGACACATACATTCATAGTCGATAGCTCTGGCTGTTCACACTGCCAGTTTGCGGCTCTTACCTCTAGTTGATCGCAGCGACAAGAGCTATCAGATTGTACTCGCTCAGCGACACTTGCTCGGCGATACTCGCTTAGTGTTCAGAACTCACCAAGCAGCGGTAATTTCTACCTATAGTGAGAGCTGGAGCGAATATTGCGAGTAAAAGCCCGTCGCGCAGAAGCACTCGCTTATAGCCGAGCGTCAAAACTATCGAAACTGTTCACTCGCTAATTGCTGCCGGCGAACTCGTTTCGATTTTTAAGCTTTACTCTCTACTTGCTGATCGTATCCTTTTGGTGAAGTCAAATGGTTATGAAATGTAATGATAAATGATATTTATCTTGTAAGTAGGTTGTAAATAACACTTTTACACGTCAATCTTTTTTGGTCATTTTAAACTAGATGAGGCCAGCGTTTCCTAGCTGACTGCTCTGAGAAGAAAAGCCGAAACAAACTCAGAGGCCAAAGTCTCTTTTAAAGTCCATACAATCGTACTGGTCAAATCATATGAGAACCATGTAGATTAATGTCTGAAGTGGTATTTTGAGGAAATTATCACACAGATTTGAGTGGAGCTGACCAGACAGTGCAAGCATTTGCCAGTTATCGTGTAGCTCAAACTTAGAACGTAAAGGAGCTCAATGGCTTGGTATATCTACGTTCTTATTTTGTTGTTTGTGTCAGTACATTTTTGTAACTATTCAGGTGGACCCATGTATTTCAAAGTTGCTCTAATACTCATATCTAGTGCTTTTTGAAATAGAAAAGACAATAATTATCAAGATATAATGTTCATGAACCTACCCTCTGTACTCAGCCTTAGATGTTTAGATAACTTTCGTTCATGCCAACAATTTTTCTTTTTTTTTTCGTGTGGTTATTCGATACAATAAATGTCTTCGGTCTCTCTCACGTCAATACCGGTAGAGCAGGATCGAGATATAATTATTAAGAATACGACACAGGCGGAATTGATAATGGTGCTGCTGTGCTAAACCAATCTTGACGCAGGTGCAAGTGACAAAAAACCGGCCAAGTGCGAGTCGGACTCGCGCACCAAGGGTTCCGTACAAACCTGTAGGTATATATTATTATGCAAAAGTTGCGGTTTACTATTTATGACGTATTAAAAAAAACTACTAACTAGATCTCGTTCAAACCAATTTTCGGTGGAAGTTTACATGGTAACGTACATCATATTTTTTTTTTTTGTTTTATTAATCTCTTATTTTAGAAGTTATAGGGACACATTTTTCCACTTTGGAAGTGTCTCTCGCGCAAACTATTTAGTTCAGAAAAAAATGATACTAGAAACCTCAATATTATTTTTGAAGACCTATTCATAGATATCCCACACGTATGGGTTTGTAGAAAAAATCTAAGTGTGGGGAATCCCCAAAATTTATTGCTTTTTTTCCATTTTGTGTGAAAATTTTTATGCGGTTCACAGAATACATCTACTTACCAAGTTTCAACAGCTTAGTTCTTATAGTTTCGGAAAAAAGTGGCTGTGACATACGGACGGACAGACAGACATGACGAATCTATAAGGGTTCCGTTTTTGCCATTTGGCTACGGAACCCTTAAAAGGAATGTATTACAAATGTGAACAAGAGTTTGATCTTTTTAAAGATTTTTTTATTATATAATGGGTTTTCATTTGACCACAATCACGCCTGATAGAATAGCCAGAATGCCATAGATGAGGTTTATGATGGAGCGAGCGTGCCTAGAAGATGCCTATTAATTCTTGCTTTGAAGGCAGATGGATTATACGTGGACGGGAACATAGACGTTGGCAGAGATTTCCATACTTTAGTTGTGCGCATAATAAATCAGTGGTTGGTACTTATGTATCACAAATAAAATATTTCTGATTTCTGATTTCAAAACCTGCCACCAGATCGTGTCAACTTATTAGCATCGCCGGTTACCATCGATTTCCGCTCACCGCAACACATGACCATAACATAAATTTTCACTTTTTACGGCAACAAAAACAACCACAATGCCATCCATTCCACCAACAGCGAACTGCTGATGCTATCTTGCATCACGGTACCAGAGTTCTCCATGCAAATGGAACATTTACAACAGTCCAAATACCAACTCTCGGGCAGTTGCCCAACGGACGCAACGACCATCCGGAACAATAGGGAATATGCATGAAAAAAGTATTTTATAATCTGAACAGTTGATCTAAAAGTATTCGAAAATATAATACTAACCGTGAAATTAGAATCTAAATTTCTCGAAAAACGAACGAGATACAATTATTTAAAACTAGCTGTTGCCCGCGACTTCGTTCGCGTGTATGTCGGAAAGTAAAATGTCGTTAGGTTAGATCTCTAAGATATACGAACAGTCAACATCTAGCATTGCTTGACTCCTCTTATCATTTGGAACTTGGAAGGAGGTTATGCAAGGCACTGGCGGTTTCACCTCTTCTGTTCCACCAGCCCTAATAATTTTTCGTAATGAGAAACTTGGGTTGGCCATGGGAAGACACCAACCGGAACAGCAATCTACCCTTGCAACAGATACTACACCGACACTACTATACTACTACATAGACTCCGGTATCCTCACCATGTTAGACTCCTATAATTCTGTCCGTTGTGCGCAGGTGTCCTGGCTAAGTTAGCCAGCCTTTTTTTGTGGATTGGAAATCATCAAATGACTTCTTCCGCTTTGGGCGAAGCATAACGGAGTGTCTGAGATTCTGACTGACTAAAACCCATCCGTGTTCCTCTTAGTGCCCTATGCGTTCCAGGTGCGCGGTGACTATTCGAACAAATTCCGTAACCCTGGCAGGCACTGGCTCTAGTGGGTCCCGTCTACAATACTGGCATCTCTTAGAGGCGCGCATGGACCACAACGCGCCGTTGACCCGAGCCTGGTTTTGATCGGACTGCGTGCCACCCAACGCTCGCCGTACGCAAGCCCGCGCCTACGGTGGCAGGGACTCGCGTTGCGGTCGCCCAGGGCGTCTTCTTCTGTTGCGGCGGCTGGGGCGTGAGATTTCCCTCTCTCTCACGCTTTCGGCCTCCTCCTTCGCTAGCATTACTGCTTCGTAAAATGAGGTGACCGCTTCCCATGCATCCTCGCTCCGGTCCATAGATTGAATCAGGGTCAGTCGCGAGAGGTCGCCGCCGTCTATCGCCTCGCATCCTCATGATGCGGTGCTCCGCCCATGAAGGGCAGACATCCACCATATGTTCTACCGTGTCATCCAGGTGATCTTCAAAGTGTTGACACCCAGTCGTGTCCTCCCGCTGAATCCGAAATAGTTATCTCCCGAAACAATCGTGACCGGTGAGTACCTGCGTCAGGCGGAAGGTGAGGACGCTGTGGCTCCGCTTTTGCCACTTGTCAAAAGGGGACTTACCGCCGCAATTGTGGTGTGCCTAAAGGTGGTAGAGCTGGACCTGTATTCTCAGTTTCGTACGTGAATTCGGCTATAGATTGCAGGCAGTCTAAAATAGCTATGTCAAGCTGTGCGCTGTGTTCCTCAAGGAGTTTTCATCAAAACAGATGGGGCTATCGGGCCCTACCTCCTAGGTCAGTGCCGGGGTTGTGGATTTGTTCGAAAGAGTCACATGACGATATACCACCCTTAAAAAAAGCTCCACCATCAATGAACGACACGATTGGCGCAGTGGTTGAGTGACTGGCTGCTGCGTCGCGTGTCGTGAGTTCGATTCCCGCACGGAACTAATATTTGTATGACCTACAGACAGTACCTATTCTATTCTATTCTACAGATAGTTGTTTCAAGTCTGGCTGTTTGTGTTTGTGACGTTTTATGTTTGTCAACGCACCCACGATACAGGAGAAATTCCTAGTGTGGGGCAACATTCTTTAAAATGAAAAAAAAAAATGCCTAGGGATCTATAGTTCCCTTTGTTCCACTGGAGAGTGAAGCCCGCAATGGATAATTTCTGGCCCTGGGCTGGTCATGATGTTTCATAGGCTCACCGGGAATTGAACAGTTTTAAAATTAAACAATTTGTTGGATATATGTGAATTTCAGCCGTGTGCCTTTGCAAAGTTTTGAAATTTCTAAATAGAAATCATAAAACTTAATCTGAAAACCTTTCCTAATATTCTGCGTATTGATGGCTGTTGGTTCCTCGTACACAGAAGAAATGGATCCAGGCTGTGAAGCAACCGGTCAGTACATGCTATCATCTAAAATTACTTAACCATGCTCTTGAAACTCACGCCAATCTTGATGAATCAAGTTTTTTTTATTTATTTCGAAGAACGCAAATCGAAACAATTTTATATTTTTAAAACTATATACAGCGGAGCTAATGCAACACTTTCGACTCCTCTACCATTGGACTTTGCCATCTAATCGTGGTTGTTATGACGTGACCCCTTTTATTAAAGAATGGGAAATCATCAAATGACTCCTCCCGCTCTGGGCAAAGCAGGAGAGTCAAGAGTGTGTCAGACTCAGACTGACTAAAACGCATCCGTGTTCTTTCTAATGCCCTTTGTGTTCCAGGGCCGCGCTGACTCTTTGGAAGAAAATCCACGATATAAAAGTGAGATCAAATGTATAACGCCATCTATGGAATATGATGTTGGATCACTTTGTTGACCGCCCGTCCGTCTGTCTACCAAGACTCTTTATCTCGGGAACGGTAGGAGGTATTGAGTTGAGATAATATACTCAGAACTACAGTTCCTTGAAGCTGTGAAAAAATAAAACTTCTAAGTTAACGTAAAATAAAGATACGGTCGTCTACGCCACATAAAATGTACATTTCGACACTCTCGAGGTAATCAAAATGTATAGGGTATTTTCCGTAGACGTAGAACTTAAAAACTGGAAAACTACACATTTAATGCAATTAAATAAATACTTTTAAAAATTTGGTGTAATATCATACTAAACTACCCAAAATAAAACAATAACATGTTATAAATATTTGAAAATATTAAGAAAAATGAGAAAAGTAAGGAAATGCTTTAGATGAAATCCAAAAAAAATTACGATCCCACTCCATGTCATTCGAAAGGCAGTCTTATACCCGACGGGCTATGACTGCTGTTGGGAAATTGATTAAAATAGTCTATCATATTTATGTCATGGCTTTTCACTGCTTACCCCCCCAAAGGTATAGCGTGATGGTAATAATTGCTGAGGTTAGATCTATAAGTATTTGCAATTTTGTAACATGTTTTGGCTTCTTATAACAATCCCTCGCTGAGCTGTTTGGAAAAATGAAAAATTATAAGTAAAATGTTATTTTTAGTGCGCAAAAATCCATTTTATTATTATTTTGGCAAAATAATATCTGTTTGCAGGGTTCGACCCATGTCCACTTTCTCGTTCAAATCACACATTTTTGATTATTGTTCGTCCTCCGTAGCACATAACGTGATAATGTAAAGCCTAATGTTGACCAAGCCTTTAAGGATTATTTGAACAAAATCTGTTCTGTAGTTTTTGCGCGAATCGTAATCACACAGCTCAAGATTTACTGTTTTATTATATGTATAGATAATGCAATTTTACTTTCAATAAATTCGGAACCACAGGCGACATGCAGAGCATCGATGGTGCACGACGCGGCGACGTTTCAGTCGAACTATTGAGTACCATGCGGCCAGCTTCAAACCTAACGCAAGAGTTTGTATTCTTCGTTAGCTTTGTAAAAACTCTTCCATTTCATTTTATACACAAAAAAAATTACTTCCAACATTCGATTAGTAATTTTACAAATAGTTAGATATATTTAAAGGTGTCTGTCGTTACGGGTAGACAGAAGCCAGAAAATCGACCAGCAGTCTTGCTAAAGGGTATCACCCAGATAGGTACTGGGATGTGAAGTTCAGATAGGAATTCACTCCATGTAAAAAACTGGTATTCAGCTGCATCCATTAACGCTGGCAGCCGACCTCAATTTTGTTGGAAAACCGCTACCCAGACAGATTGATATTCAATCACTCTGGATAGTCCTTTTCAAGTCAATATTTTTCATTTTAATCTTGTTTTTACAGGTATAACAACATTGAAGAAATTAATTATCTATTTAATATCATTAGATAATTACAAAAATCATTGTGCTTACTATACAAAAAAATGTGAATTAAAAATGAACAAAAACAAAATCCATACGGCAAGATTCGAACCTTCGTCACGTTAAACACAAGACCTATCGTACAACCGCCCTGCTACGTGCTGATGAGATTAAGCTGTGAAATTGCCGTGCTTAACACGCTTCATGATTTTCTAATATGTAGTGTTTTTTTTTTATTCCTCGCTTAACTGTTAGGAAAAACGTCGCATAAAATTTTAAATGTTATTTTAAGTACGTAGACCCCCATTTTATTATTATTTTGGCATAAAAATACAGTTCAAAGATAAAATAAATACAAAAATAATATCTGTTTGCGGGGTTCGAACCATGTGCACTTTCTCGTTCAAAACACACATTTTTGATTATTGCTCGTCCTCTATAGCACATAGCGTGATAATATATAGCCTATATGTTGACTATACCTATAAGGATTATTTGTGCAAAATTTGAACAAAATCTGTTCAGTAGTTTTCGCGCCAATCGTAAACATACAAGTTCAAGATTTACTGTTTTATTATATGTATAGACAAATATATCTGTCTCTCTCGCGAAAACGCTGTTTTCTATGGCAGCTGTTTAGTCGTCGTGTAATTTGACGTCACAGTTCGTATCGGACTTCTCTTTCTAACTGTAGTCTTTGCAGCTTTATAACTTCATAAATGATGAAGGTATTTAAAAATAATTTTATGATTGTTTACTAAACCTAAATAAAAAATCGCATGCATATTCCCTATTGTCCTCGTTTTTCAATTAGGAGGTTTGCAGGACTTTAAACGCATATCTCTATATGTATACCTGTATATATGATCGATTATTATTATTTGACAAAAGAAAAAGATTACCTGATCGTTATTCGTCGTGTATTGTGGTTTTTGCAAGTAAAAATAATGCCTTTAAATAATTATGTTATTTATCGTCAATACAATATAATATGATAGTACATGCATTTAGATCTGTGAACTTTCGCTATTAATTTAATTTGACCTCGTATAGAATATACACATTTATTTGTTTCTGGAACAGATCAGTAAACTAAGCTGTTTGTGGCATTGAGCAAGTTGTGTTAGCAGTAAAGCAAGTAAGATAATGTGGTTTCGAGACAATAGGCTTTGTTTCTTGTAGTTGGTAAGCTTTGTATCTCATTGCCACAAACCTAGTTTTTGCATTGAGTGAGTTTGTAATAGTTTTGAAATACACTTCTACCAGTGGCTTCACCCACGTAGTTCATTAATTTGTCCGTCCGTCCGTAAATCTATCCATCTCATCCATTTTTTTACTTTGTAGTGTTTTTTTTAGAAGTCGGTTGTAATTTTTTGTAAATTTTTTACTTTGTAGTGTTTTATTTTTTGGAAGTCGGTTGTATTTTTTTCTAAAAAGATTTTTGGTCACTAACATTAGACATACCGGAATAACCCGAATACCCGAAATATCGGAAACTCGTAAATAAAAAGGTACCTACTTACATTGTAGCAATCCCGTAATTAACTACTTTAGTAAAAGAAGTTAGATTCATTCATAAAAATATTTTTTTTCTGCTGTTTAACTTCAAATACCAACATCAATCAATCTAACACAACCGTTTTAGACTTCTTCTTTTAATTTAATCAGTGCATAGCTATATGTAAGTTTTAATCCTTTGTTTAATTCGCGTCTAAAATAAACTTTTAATATCTCTATATTGTATATTTACGCACTTTTTTATTTAACTTTGGATTTATTATTGCCCTAATTATTTCTTGTTTCATAAAGTTCAGAACAGAGTCTCTGCACCATCCTGAGATTGACTGGTAGAGTTTTCTCGAGGCACAAAATATTCCGTATATAATTACAAGTCATTGTCTATCTGCATTAAAATCTATTCAACCTTTTAAGCATTAACTGAGTAACAAACCTCCGAACTTCCTATTTTCAAGAACTATTACTACGATAGCAGGATTAACTGCAAAAACTTCTGTAAGTTCAGGAACATCAACATTTTCCTTAACTTCAACGTCTTTATAAAAACCTTGTAGATAGTTAAATTCTGCTGCAAGACTTACTCCAGTACCGGCTTATCTTTTCCGACTAACTTGAGGTAACTTGGATCTCACTAAAAACTTGCTTTATTCAAATCCAAGATGGGTGTTCCATGGACTTGATTAACGTATTATCAAACTCCGAATCCCCGCTGGCTAAAGACTGGTCTGTGGTTGACCATTATTCTCAAACTTTGCAAGTTTCTAGACTTATCTTGGCCTTTGCTTCTTTGGATGCTTTTAGTTTGTACGATGTTTCTGGTGATATTGTTTATAGAAAGAAAAATAATGTATTTGCGCCAAGTATGACGCATAAAAAAAAATGTATAAAATTACAATGCATGACAGAAACAAACAATTATACACAATTAAATTGGGAAGCTATGCGTCAGATCCGCGCAAAACGGCCATCTCATAATGCTGGGATTCGTGTGCGAGACAGAGCCACAGCACTGGTTTTCAGTGACAGCCGGCGATGCCAGTTTGACGTCGATCGGAGCAGCATCAAAAGTATTTATAATTTTAGTCGTTGCATTACGATTGCATGTTGATATTTTTTTTTTAATATGTCTAGTGTTCACAAAGATGTTTCTTCAATGTTTTCTACAGCTTCTTATCAAGAGTCCTCTGTGTATATTTACCTAATACCTATCCGTAACCTATTTACCCCTCATCATTCATTTCATTTTTAATGGAAAAAGGTCTGGACTTATAAATAATAGTGACTGAATTTAATAAACATATCTAATTGTAATGTTTATTTCATATATAACTTATAACACCGCCTTGGATCTAACTGAAAAGATGTTGTAATTATCCAAATATTAATTAAATAAATAAAGAAATAAATTCATCCATGTACCAAAATTTAAAAAAAATAAAGATTGTTATTTACAAATAATGAGTAAAAAGGTGACCATACTACTGAATGTGCTCACGAATCTTTCCTTAAAAGCTTTAATCGGGTGGTTGCTATCCTGCAGTACAATTCTGTAAATACGTCGAAGTGAGGGCTTGGGTGAAGTGATTATGAAGTGAGCTGTCAATCCATGTAATCAAGATGGAATGACAGCTCACTTTGTGATCACATGCTTCACACAAGCCTTCACTTTGACATGTTAACAGAATCGACCGGCTGTTTCTTACATCAACGACAAATCGTGTCATCTAAACATCTTCCTACGTTTAAATATTCAAATGTATACTGAATCCAAACTCTGTTATAAATAAATAATGTAAAATGGTTTTAAACTTTCCACGGTTTTGTGGTAATCCAATGTAGTCGATTATTTGAAAATAATTTCGGGATTCATTATTAATGTGCTGAACATTCATTTAATTAATTTATCATGTAAAATTAATAACACAATGCTGAATAGTGATTGTAATACAATTTACTACATTTATGATTTTTATATTTATGCCTAAATATTTTCACGATGTTTCCAAGAACATATTAAACATATAAAGGTTATGAAACATTTATTTGAATCCGATCAAAGGGTGAAATAAATAATACTAAACACAATAATAATATCAACGGCATAAAATACATTAAATTAAGCATTACCAAAGCTTATCATTATTATTCCATTTATTTCTTTTCTAAAATTAATATGTTTACAATATTAAATCTTTATATGTATAATTCTACTGTACGTGTGTATGTCACTGAACTCCTCCTAAACGGCTGGACCGATTTAAATGTTTTTTTTTTGTATGCGTTTGAGTGGCGCCCTGGATGCTATTTCCGAGAACTGGGTCGGACACATACCTATAGTACCGTACTTCTAATTCCACAAGATTGTATTTCAGAGCAAGTTGCTGATGAATAATCCTGGCTACAAGGTTGTGCCTGTGCAAATAGTATCCGTTAGCCAGACTAGAACAACCGGAAATAATGTGGCGGATGGATTCCCCGGCTCGGTGACATGCCTGACATATGTCAACCGTACCGTCCTTCACAATGCATTTCCAGAAGTGGTTCGTCATCATAACTTCGTCCATGACCGTACCTTTGGTTTCCCAAAGAGGTCACCAAAACACAGCATTATTATTATCATTTAGCGTCATCGACGCCTAAATTCATCTGATTTACCCATTATGTTTTATGGTTGTTTCTAAATTGGTCTAAAAGCATAGTAACTGTAAATGTACAGTAATTATTTAAGTTATAAAACAACTGTTGCGCCGAAAAACTAATCTGAATTAGAAATAACTGAAGCTAATAAGAGGACGCGGACGATAAACGACAGAATTATTCTACAACAAAAATAACAAAAATCAAAACCTAGTTTACGAAATCCCAATCTCTATCTCTACGAAATCCCTAGTTTAAAAAAGCCTATGTAAACACTAAAAACGTAAACAAAATTATGAATGCTAAAGTAGACGGAATTAAGGCTCGTTTTTGACCGCGACCGTACATTTTGAATACAAAAGAGTCCATAAAGAAAAACCTACGAGGTAATTTTAGACTTTATAAATAAAGGCAGCAGACTCTGACAAGAAGAATAATATTTTTAGCGTTTTCTTCATCTATCTATTCTGAAACTTTTAATAAAAAAGTATTTTATTCTATTATAAACCGTATTTCAATTAGTGCGTCAATTAAAATCAAGTTTGGCATCGACATCTACGGGATCAGAAGTTAATTAAATTGCACTGTGTAGCGTGTGACGTCACTTGATGCAAGCAGGACTTTGGGAGATAACTTATTGAGTACCCTTCAACTATGTAATTCAATGAGCTTTAGAGAACTTTATCTTGTATAGTCTGGAATTATCTAACACATAATGAGATAGGTACATATGACAAAATATATTTTTAGGGTTCTTAACATCCGTAAAAATGGAACCCGTAGAAGATCACTCGGTTGTCTGTCCATCTCTCACAGCCGATTTTCGTCGAATCTATTTATTAAACCTATTCATTTGAAATTTGGTTCATATAATCTTCTGTAAACCAAACAAATACATTTTGCGAATGGGCCAGTTTTTGGTAAGAAAATAAAAATAATAATAAACCTTTTCTAAAAGAGGCTTGAACAAGAAACTTGAAGTTATGTGGTTAAAGAAAAATATTGATCAGTTCACATTCAAGTATTTCATAACATTATAAGCGGTACCGTCAAAGTTGAGTAGACACACGCTTTTATAAAGTCATTCACGTTCTCCCCTCCATCCTTCGTACTCACAAGCACTCTAATTTTCCCCTCATCCCAAAAATCATCATGAAAATTTAACACGCAAAATTAACTCCAGCATTTTCTTGAGTTGCTCGTAGAACGTTTTCTCGCATCACTACCCTCGGCCAATCTCTGGGAAGTTAATCTCAAAACATCGTGCACTTGCGAGCTATGTATTTTAATTTAGCCAGTTCACGGCGTGACACGTACCTCTTAATTAACTCGGAAGCGAGTTTATTACCTACAACGTTTATTTTATCTTTGCGAAACGAAGAAAGTGCGCCTCGGGAGTGTTTACTGAGCTGACTAAAATGTCGTCTAGGTAGCCGAATGGGTAATGAGATCCGATGTTGTGCTGTTTTCTTATATGAGGTTGGTAATTACGGGTAATTTGGTTGTTATAAAGTTATTGTGTTAGGATAATATGAGCTTGACAGCTCTGTTTTAAGTTTAATTTGGAAGTTGATACGTTAATCATAGGAATTTGACTTGCTGGTTCCTCATATCCATGTCTATCTACAACCTAAGTGGTATAATTTTATTTCTCCATATAGGTCAGAATTGTATTTAAAAATAACTTATTCATAAATGGAAACGATTTAGCAAGAAATTCAGATACAAAAAGGTTAATTTATACCCAGGTCAATTTTGTCTAAATACAAGTAATAAATTTTGGATGAGGCAAAAATTACTCAAAAAAATCAGCATTTATATAAAGTTCACCATTTTCATCTCTAACCTGATTAACTTGAGTGAAATTATCCTAACACCTGTTTTCGCTGTAAAACCAGACATTTCTGAACCTTCCCTAACTTAAACGCAACGTAACCATTAACTTTCCAATACAAAATGATCGGAACTATTAAGGGGGCGCGCTGGACAAATTTTCAAGTTCTCAGCCCCAGTAAGAACTTCTATTAGGTTTCACACGTGAAGAAATCTTAATTTTCCCATATTAAGAAAGTCAAACAAGCAAAAATCAACCTTAACGGTTAGAGCATAAGGTTTCTAGGCAATTTTATTTAACAGCATTTTCCTATTTTGTCAAATCATTACACAGCAAACTTAAGCTTGCTATTCAAAAACTAAATTTTCGCTGTTCTGGGTTACTCTTAGGGTTCAAATACAGCTTAGTTTCCTTAGAGGCCGGTTCTGGTAGTCGATCGTTAATAAATTTTAGAAAACTTTTAATGGGCGCCGCCGCCGCCTAGAAGTTTTAATTTTCGATGGCTGCAACTTTTTTCCCTTGACTTTGTACTTGGGAAACATTTTGAGCGATGTTATAATTTCGTGTGGTAAGTACTGACGATTCGGGCAAAGTTTTTAATTTAAATTTGTGATAGTACAAGTTTTCGTGTTATTAGATTTTCACGTTGTAATTTGGAGATGTCGATGAGAATTTGTTTGCTGGTAACTTGAAATATGCAGAGTGAAAGATCACAACTGGACTGGCCATTTCACAATTCGAGGATTCGAGGTGTACAATCAAGATCATCATTTCCAATTTTAGGTTCATAAGCAGTCTTTTTTATTAGGCTTATGCAAAATATTTCCGCACGATCAGAAATCATTGCCTCAGTGTAGCAGGAGTGACTTCTTTTCAAAATAAAAGAAAATCCCCACAAGCAGCCATTATAAATATAATAATATGATCATAGGCCCATAACATAGATGCAATAATCGAAAAATATGCGCGCGAGGTCGCGAGCGATGCGAGTGTATCATAAATTTTTATTACGTCGTTTGACTATAAGATAGTGTTTGAAAACTGGTTCGTAGGAAGTTTATATTATTTTATCGATAAAATGATTTAATACTTCTCACCGTTATCCTGTTTTGTGTTATGGATAGCTCGGCTTTGGATAAGGACGGGGAATATGTAATTTTTTTTTATTTGTAACATATCTTCAGTGTTCTACTATTTGATGATATGTTCAAAATTTCCGAGTGTAGGTGTATAAAGGGAAACGCCCATTTTAGGCCAAGTTTCGCCCATCTATGTAAAAATGACTAAAGAGATACTAATTTAGTAACTTAAATATTGCTATTATCAGTTTGTAATGAAAACACCGGAATCAAAAGCCGATTTTTATAAGACACTCAATCGTTCATTGCATTATGTAGGTAGATAATGGTGGCTATTCCTGTCAGTGTCGAAGTAGGGATTGCAATTCCTAATTTCACAAAATGGCGATTCACTAAATACCGGTTACCAAAATCGGTAGGTATACGGCAAATATTTTTTTTTCAATGTTTACATCATTTATTTTATTTCTTACGGGATCAACAAAAATGTTTATCAATTTATGGACTTCTATATACGATTTATACGATTCATTGAAGCAATGCCGCGTTTCCTGTTATCCGCAAGAATATCGATTTGTCCATAAACCGATCTCTCAGCTACATCCCTAAATGTCAATAATTGATTGACATTGAAAAAATTACAGTTCGATATTTTGGTGCTGTTTTAAAGCGACTTGTGTTTTTTCTTGCGTTTTACATCGGATGTTTTGACGACTTTGCTTACGATTATGGATCCTGAAACCGCTCCTGATGACGACCTTGGCTTTACATTGGATTCAGTACCCGCTTCTCACGACGACACCGGCTTGCCAATGGATACTGTACCTGTTTCTCACGAAAGACCACTAACATGGAACCTGATTTACATGAACGTTTCCCACGGAGCGATCTCTGTTGCAATTGTGGTGTAAATACACAAAGACTTAAGAGATTGACCGTATAACCAATGTGGAGGTGCGATCTATAATTCAGCAATGGATTGCACCACTACTAGTAAGTTATTTACCTATTTACTCTCTGTAAGAACATAACATAAATAATAAGTTGGTGACTTTATAATAATTACATTATTATAAAGTCACCAACATCGTTTTATTAGTCCTTCATCGTTTCGGTTATATTTGTGATTTATGAAGTCCCACCGAGTTTTATGTTAAAAATAGCGGTTGTTTCCTTATCTATGATGTCAATCCTAATGCCTATCATTTATTTCTTCCATGGGCACAACTTGGCCAAAACTGCCTAAGCAAATGGGCATTTCCCTTTGAAACATTGCCAAGTTTTCTAAAAAGGCTTTGTTTTTAAAAGAAGTGTAAGTTCTCACGAAGTTTTCTAAATCATTGCTCCCGAGATGCATATTTGCAACTGTTCTTCAGTTGCTTTAAAAATAAAATGTTGATCTTTGCTAGTCCATCAACTTGGTAATTTTTCCATTCAACTTAAATCTTTATGTTCAACTGATATTTTTAAGTGAGTTTCAACAGTGTATTGAGTCGTGTTAATAAGTATAATAAAAATTGCATATACGAAATGCCAACCGAAAGCAAAAAAAAGTGAGTTAGGGAAAGTAAAAGTAAAAATGATGCAGCTACGGTGCCTCAAATAAAATGAGACCTGCGGAAGAACAATTAACAAAGGCGATTGCCCAATTACAAACTAAACATAATATTACATCAATCCAGAAGCTAACTCATAGCCACAAAGCTGCAGGTAATATCGCAGCAAGTTAAAACATGGCTCTATTTACCATTTGTTAGCGGAAACAGTACTCCGGAGGACATTTATAATACTTTATACCGCGGAACTAGTAAAGTACTGCTTTAGCTTCATGTAACCGCGTTTTTGGCTCCATAGTAGAAAGTGGGTTTCCATGTTTAATGGAAATTTAGGTATTTATAATTCGGTGACAACTCAGAGTTTTGTCTACGTACCGTATTCAGGTTATCAAATTATCTAGAGCTAAATTCAGCCGGTGGCGTCATCTGCTTGAAAGTTGAAAATTACCCCATTGAGATACACTTCTAGGATTAATATTAAAGTATGTATGTCCTTATCTAAGATTATGCTTTACCAGTAGCTTGAAACAAAATATCTTGATTGCAAGTGATTTCCTGCAGTCTAAAAACTACTTTAACAGTCTTGAAATCAAGACCCTTAAAAGGCTCGCTAGTGCACCAACGGTTTTACTCACCAGTGGATCACCCTCTAAAAACCGCTGGTACGCTAACGAGCCTGCGAGCCAAATGTATAGGCCGACTATAGAGCGCTTATATAACCGCGGTTTTTAAATATTGCGGTTTAGCACGTTGTCTCTTCGTGCATGTTTGAAATCCTAATACCGCGGTATAAATTAACAGCCGCTGGATTAGCTGAGTCAGCGAAACGACATTTTTACTGTAACAAACGACAATATTCAGTGGCGGATTAAAGAGGAAACCAAATACAGCAGCTTCAAAACATTTACTCGGTCATCCTCTTAAAATTCCGATACTTATTTGGTTCGCTAAGTTTTGCCACTTACATCCAGTTGTTGACCCACACTTTGTGTCGTCTTTTCTTTTTTCTTTTTGGTTGTCCTTATATAATAATCTATAATATAAAAATGAATAGCTAAATATGTTGGTAAGCGCATAACTCAACAACGCCTGTACCAATTTGGCCAATTCTTTTTTTAGAATGTTCCTTGAAGTACGAGGATGGTTCTTACGGAGACAAAAATGTAAAAATTGCCTGAAAAAGACTAAAAACAACACTTTTCTATACTCCCATACAAAAGATTCGTAATAATACTTAAAAGTCAATTTGAACTTTAATACCATTCCTTAAAGTTTAAGTGTTAGTGGAGAGGTTTCGGGAAGGCAAAACAATTGAGTGACGTTTGTATCGTATAAATATTGACATTAGTCAAATACAAATTGTCTGTGAGTAAGAGTAAGAGAGTACTGGGGTAGGTAGGTAGACAGGTAGACAGTGTTGACGGGAGCGAAGCCGCGGGGTACAGCTAGTATATGTATATAAACAACAAAGTGACTCCGAGAGTCGACTGTTTGGACACCAATGGATCACTAACGCGAGTCAAAAAACCAATGAGCCAAAAGTTTATTCAATACCGTTAGTCGCTGGCACGCCATTGGATAAAGTCGCCCTTAAGTTTCTTCAAAATCCGTTCAATCATTGTTGAATAAAAAAGCGTTCAAATGTTTAATATTTCATTCAGATTTGTTAGAGAAAATTCATCTCATTTAACCTAAAGCAATTATACGATTGCTTTACACTTAATAGGAATGTGCGCCTGACTCGGTGGAACGCAGAGCTAAGAGGCTCATTAGTGACGTAAAACTGGTGAATACCAAGCTACACAGCTTGGCTCATCGCCGCAAGGTTGCCTGCTTGTCGGTCTTCTACAGATTGTACTTCGGAGAGTGTGCCCAGGAACTCCACGACCTCATCCCACCAGCCCCCATCTACCATCGGACATCCAGACGCACTGCAACTTACCATTCCTACCTTGTTGCTATTCCACCAACTCGCACTAAGCGCTTCCAAGCGTCTTTCATAATGCGCACAGCAAAGGAGTGGAACTCTTTGCCTGCGTTTGTGTTTCCGAATGCTTACAACCCTAATCTTTTCAAAGTTAGAGTGAACAGGCTACTTCTGGGTAAGCTCGCTCCATCGTAGACTTTGTCTCTGTCATCTCTGACCAAGACTAGAGTCAAGAGCAAACCCATACAAAGTAAAAAAAAAAAAACAAAAAATGCTTATTCTCCCAGTTTTGTTTCCACCACAAAACTATCGCTGTTTACACTATCGCCGAAACGACTATCGTTATTTTTTTGTCTTTCAATCATCGCTCGGTATTGAAAGTCTAACTTTAACGAGATTAAGCTACAAAACACGCTTTAAATTTATGAAACGAGAGTATAATAGATTCAGTTTAAGAAGACCGATTGGGGTTATTTGATCAATTAAATTGCTCTAAATGTTTGAACCCAATGGTGAAGTCTTAAGATTCTAGAACTAGTATTGACAGCAAGATTCCAAATTTTTCATAAACTTTGCATAGTTATCACTATAAGTATATTATCTCTACATCTTATTTTTCCCATTTAACTGACAAAGATTATGGACATTGTCAGAATCTGATCTGATCTAATTCAGGACCGCCTAGCAATAATGCTATTCCTGAAATTATGAGCACCAGGTGACTGCATTAAGGCCCCAAGTCCAGACACCAGTGGGCCAATTCTACTAATTTTTAAACAACTTTTGCATTCGCATGTCAATTGCTGTCATAAAAGCCTTAATTTTAATACATTTTTGACAGTTTACGATTGAGGTGCGAATGCTATGCGAATGGAAAAATTAATTGAATTGACACTCTGACAAAACGCTTATGTTTTCTGACATTTGTTAAATTGTCATCAACCTCATGTTTATGTCTAAGTCACTTTTATAAGGACCTCTCACCTGTGTAGCGCTAACTGATGGCGAATTTATTCTGGAAATCCTAATTAAATAAATGCAAAACCTAAATCAATTCAGCTATACCTAAATTAACTAATTGACAAGATATTTTCATCACGGTAAATTCTAAATTAACTTTATCACTTCATGTCCTGGATTCTCTACAAGCATAAACGTGAAGTGTTCGTATTTTATAACATAAAGAATGTTTTACATTAAAAGTTTTAAAATACTTCCGTAATAGCCTCAAAAATAACTATTGAGGCTTCATAAAACGGTCCTGAACGATGAAAATTCTCAAACGTTTTCACATCGCGTTTATACAATATCTTAAAACTATAAATTTTAACCAAAAGTATGGAAACGATATTTTGAAAGAATTTTAGGGAACAAGATTTTCGAAATCGTTTTCAACTGACAGCCGTCAAATCTATACTTCTATACTTATAATAATAATCTATACTAATCTTCTATAATAATCGATTATCAGTCCACTAAACCGCCCAAACCCATAGCGTTTCATCTTTTGTTTCCATATTCTGCAATAGTCTTGCTCCAACCGGGGATTGTCCTTGGGAATACTTTCAGTGCATACAGGGATAATCGCCGGTTGGTGCCCCATTACATATGAAATTTCTAACGGGGCCTCTGCAAGTTGGTTTCGGCCCCTCGTACGCCTACCAAAGGAGCGGGTCTCCAAAGACCCGAGAAAGAAAACAACATCTATACTAGTATTACAAAGCAGAAGAGTTTGTTTGTTTGTTTGGTTGAATGCGCTAATCTCAGGAACTGCTGGTCCGATTAGAAAAATTCTTTCAGTGTTAGTAGCCCATTTATTGAGGAAGGCTATAGGCTATATATCATAACGCTAAGACCAGTAGGAGCGGAACAGTAATGAAAAATGTTACGCATACGACGTTGCACGGGTCAGCTAGTTTAAATATAAAGCTGAAGAGTTTGTTTGTTTGATTGAACGCACTAATCTCAGGAACTACTGCTTCGATTTGAAAATATATTTTTGTGTTGGATAGCCCATTTATCGAGAGAGGCTATAGGCTATATAACATCATACTATGACATGATGTTATATACACATGACGGAAAAGCTTATGTGCAGACAAAGCTGCACGGGTCTGCTAGTAATAAATATTATAAAGCAGAAGAGTTTGTTTTTTAGTTTGTTTGGTTGAACGCGCTAATCTCAGGTATTCCTGGTCCGATTTGAAAAATTATTTCAGTGTTAGATAGCCCATCTATCGAGGAAGGTTATAGGCTATATAACATCATACTATGACATGATGTTATATACACATGACGGAAAAGCTTATGTGCAGACAAAGTTGCACGGGTCTGCTAGTAATCTATACTTAAGAGTCCTATTACGAATCGTGAATGCTCGTTTGCAATAAACGAAGTTACGTTGGTCTGCGTTGGGAGTACATCTATAGTCCGCGAAAAAATTTTGATACTTACTAGTCTGAATAGGATTATAGTTTATTTGGGCGCTCTCGCGAGACTGAGGAGCGCGCGCGCTGAATTGACGCAGAATATATAGTACTTTAATTTTATTTATTGTAATTTTGTTTAATTATATTGACAAACGAAAACTAATGAAACGTATTCATTGTAGATTGAAATTTTATATCATGTTAATTTATTTGATAAAATTGTTTTTATTTGGAATATAATGGACGCTGAATCAAGACATTTCTGGCTTAAATTTGGCTTTCTTTTCGTTTTTTCCCCTGAAAACTCAAGGAATTTATAGAAATTCTAGAACTCCAATAAACAAGTAAAACATTCAACTTACCTTTTAGTAATTTCAGCTTTTAAAAGAATTGATTGTAACAATGTGAATTTGACCGTCAAAGTTCCATCGTCAACATTTTTTCTTGCAAACTGAGTTCGTAAAATATTTATAGTAAATAACACGAAAAGAAAAATGAAAATGTGTAACTCTAACTTACAAGAAAGAGACTGGCACTATCGTTATTCATGATCAAATAATTAAAATATCTTACTGCTGCTGAAAATTACAGCGTCAAAAATCATGAATTTCCGTAAAAAGTGTAATAGGACTCTTAATATTATAAAGCAGAAGAGTTTGTTTGTTTGTTTGTTTGGTTGAACGCTCTAATCTCAGGAACTACTGGTCCGATTTGAAAAATTCTTTCAGTGTTAGATAACCCATTTATCGAGGAAGGTTATAGGCTATATATCATCACGCTAAGACAAATAGGAGCGGAGCAATACTGGAAAATGTGACGCAGACGAAGTTGCGCGGGTCAGCTAGTAAATATTATAAAGCAGAAGAGTTTGTTTTTTTGTTTGTTTGGTTGAACGCGCTAATCTCAGGAATTTCTGGTCCGATTTGAAAAATTATTTCAGTGCTAGATAGCCCATCTATCGAGGAAGGTTATAGGCTATATATCATCACGCTAAGACAATTAGGAGCGGAGCAATACTGGAAAATGTGACGCAGACGAAGTTGCGCGAGTCAGCTAGTCATAAATAAACAACGATGTAAATGTTACGGCTGAATAGCTGGCCGGTCACAGAAAAATAGTCAGGAAAGCAGCCATCCGATCTTCATTTTTTGTTTCGAGTTTTGTTCATTCTTTCGTATAGAAGAGTTTTGTATTAACACGATGAGTTCATCAAATTTAGATATGTTTTTTTTTTGCTAACTCCTGATTTTATTTTTACTTTCCTTTTAGTCGTAATAAAAAGCAGAGTGCTTACCTCGTATGAAAGATTTATTTCGTTCCTCGAACTATTGACGCCGTCTCGGGACTAAATAAATTACTTTCAAACCTAGGATAACATTGTACTAATTTCTTACTTATTTTCACAAAACTACTTGAAATATCGCCTTACTTAGCCCAAAATCACGATAGCAGTATCTAAATAATCACGTAGGAACGCGACACACCGTTACATCGTCCATTGGCTAATTATCAGCACATCACCAGTAACATCGACCACAATTCCTGCATGATTAATTGCACATTCGAACATTCGACCCGTAACTTCACTTGTAGGTAATTTACCCTGATCGGGGAAAAGCCTCTTTCAAAACAGAAGTAGTATAAGCAGGTGTAGTTAAGACTGCATCAATCACTTATAATGCGAACAGCAAAGGAATAGAACTCTCTGCCTGCGTCTGTGTTTCCGAACGCTTACAACCCTAATCTTTTCAAAGTTAGATTTAACAGGCTACTTCTGGGTAAGCTCGCTCCATCGTAGATTTTGTCTCCTGTCATTTCTGAACTAGACTAGAGTCAAGAACAAATAAAAATACTTCAGTCTACTACAGTCCAGTCCATTGTTAGATACAAACCTTTCCCAAGCTGCAAAACAACAGTTGTTCCTCCGCTTTTTCTTTTGTCTCTTTTTTAGGATAGGAAATCATCAAATGACTTCACTCTTCCGCTTTTGAATAAGGCGGAAGGGAGTGTAGGACTCTTCCTAACTTAAACCATTTTTGTTAAGGATGGGAAATCATCAAATGACTTCTCACGACCTGGGTGAAGCAGAAGGGAGTGTCAGACTCTTACTGTCTAAAACCCATCCGTGTTCCTCCTAATGCCCTTTGCGTTCCAGGGCTGCGGTGACTTTTTCGAACAAATTCCGCAACCCCGGCAGATTCCGCAACCCTGGCAGACTTCTAATGCCCTAAGTTTTGCTCTTTCTAACAAATTCCGCAACTGGTCCTCCGCCTTCCTTAAATAAGTTTGAGTAAACAGGCTCCTTCTGGGTAAGCTCGCTCCATTGTAGACTTTGTCTCCATCATCTCCAGAACCAAGACTAAAGTCAAGAGCAAAACCATATTTTGTTTAAGGATGGGAAATCATAAAATGACTCCTCCCGCTCTGATTAAAGCAGGAGGAAGTGTCAGACTCCTACTGACTAAAACCCATCCGTGTTCCTCCTAATGCCCTTTGCGTTCCAGGGCCGCGGTGACTCTTTAGAATAAATTCCGCAACCCCGGCAGGCACTGGCCCTAGCAGGCCCCATCTGCTTTGCTGACAACTCTTTGAGCCGACGCCCGGGCCGTCTTCTTCTGTTGCAGCGGCTGGGGCGTGAGGTCTCCCTCACTCGATCGGCCTCCTCCTTTGCTGGCATTACTGCTTCGCAGAAGGTATCCGTTTCCCATGCCTCTTCGCTCTGGACCATGGATTAAACCAAGGCCTGACGAGGACAAGGTCACTGGTCATCGGTTCCTTGACAGACATGGCCAACCTTTGCAACCACAGCTTGCTGACTTTTCAAGCTGTCTCTCTGACTCCAGTTTTCAGTATGCAAGCGAAATAAAGGATTAGAGCGCTTGAAGAATAATATGATCTAGAATGAAATCATCATCCGGTATTTTTACCTTCAAGCGATTACCATGGCTTTACCATTATTACGCTTGCATACTAATACATAAGGACATCATAATTTTTATGCAAAACATATGTTCCCAGAACATAAAAAATATCTGCCGCTCATTCCACACTGCATCAACCAACCAAATACCATTCGTTTTTCCAATGACAACTGTTTCAGATATTAATTCCGCATGCCATTCGTTCGAACACCAGTATGCAATAAAAATTAAAAACACAATCCTCACGCACTCATATTGCTGGTATGACCTCACCAAATATGTACAATGTCCAATAAAAAATGATGACTGAATATTTTGATTTTTTTTGGGCTTTTATATCCTGCCTTTCAGTGGTAGGTACTTAATTTACGAAAATATTGTGTGTTTCCTTTCCATTTCGTATCATGAGTGTTCAATGTGTGGTGAAGTGGTGAATTGTTGCTAGTTTTGTTCTGCGGATTTGTTGCCGAAATAATAAAAAAAAACTGCTTTTAAGTACGTTTTGAGTTATGCGCAAACAATTGTATGTAAAGTCTTATTTTTGCGATTTCAGTGTTGCTTTCATAGTCAAAGTGGTTCAGTATGATGAGTAAAAAAACCTTTTTTCAGAGAATGCGTTTATTCTGTAAAACGTTTCAGTCAGTGAGTCTTTCCGCAATTTAATTAGAATTTTCCTTTACCAACATCCAAACAATTTTGACCAATGTTAACTGAGAATAAAATGATTGTTTAAAGAAATAAAACAAAAAGTCAAGCAATAGGCTTGTGTCCTGAAAAAATCTAATTAGTCCGTCAGTTAGATTATCAAAAAATATTTGACCCGTATTTTTTCTTTTGTTAGGGAATTGACGAAGTTACGACGCTTTTAAAATTCTCAATACGTCACGCCCTGGCATAATTTTAAGCGGGTCGTGACGTCACGAGCCCCTACTCCCGAGTTTCGATGCGTTTTATCTTTGCCATTAATCATTGATTTACAAAAACAAAAAATACGTGTCCATTATTTTTCAGTCCTCTAACTGACGGACTAAATAGTGTTTCATTTTGTGGATGATGGAAACTAGCCTAGTAGCCAAATGTAGTATTTGAAAGAGGGAATCTCAAAAAAAAAAACACCTCCAGCATATGTCGTACGCAGAAAGTCGTCACGTTTCCGAGTCGTGCCGTATAAACACCCGTATCGCACAAACCGCATGGGACTCGTACTGTTCACCGCTGTTTTGGAAAAATATGATGCGATTAAAGTAAAGTCTCTGCGAATGGTAAATGTTAAAACATTGGCGTTGCACGTTTTTGTTGATGTTAAGTGTTTGTGGAAGAATGGCGTATACTGCCTTTTTATGTTTTTGTTCAGGGGTAAAGCATTTTTTTTGTAACCGCTTTTTTTGGTCGTCGAGTTTTTGATCTTAGATCTTACTTAATGAATGTATACATAACCTCTTTAAAGACTAGATTACTTTTGTCAGTTGAAGTGATTCCTTTGAATCTAAATTTTAGATTTTATGGTAAAGTGCAGCCTGCCATCGGTAAAGAGAGGACTCTTTACCAATTAGAGGATTATTTACTTTACTAGACCGATTTTTATTAGTTTTGAAGACTCTTACTCAACTAGAACTTTAAAATTTGCCTGTAGTGTTGAATTAATGTGGATGGGAGGGTTTTGGTCATTTTGGACCTCATGATAGTATACATGGTAAAATCGGCATGTTTCTCTCAAATTAGAAAGCTATTGTATGAGTTTTGGAGCAGCGATTGCGTACTGAAAGAAGAGCGTTGGAAGGCATCCAATAAGGTAAAACGATGACCTGGGTGTCAAAGTTTGTAAGATTACAATCATTATTAAATTAAATTAAATAAACATTTATTTCAGAATCTCATTCCATAATTTGTTAGTAACAATGCAAACTTATAAACTAGTGTTAGTAATATATTCTATTTAATTATTTTAAGCTGCGTGAGACACGCCGATCCTGGGGAATGTCTACTTGACTACATGCAGTCGCATCCACCGCCCCAAGATCGGAGAGTCCCACCTATCAGCCAACGTTCTAAATTTTGATTTTTTTTTTGAATTTTGAATTTTGGATGGTGTTGAGGTTGGCGCAAACACGGCGCAACAGAGCTGCGCATCTCTTGCGCATAATGGCCGACAAACTATCGATGTTCGCGTCGGAAAACATGCCGGACGTGCTACAAAAGGCGGCAGCCCCATCAACACCCGGAACGTGTTGTTATATTGAGTGCGTAGGCCACTATAATATGCCCTCTGAGTAAAGTTCACCCACAGGCTGCACGTGTAAAAGGATTGGCAGTAGGCTTTGAAAAGCGTCACCTTAACCTGAGCCGTACGACGTGCAATTCTGTGGGCCAACATCCTACATCGAACAGCCAGCGACCTGCGCTCCCGCTCAACATCAACATTATCATTTAAGTCATCCGAGACTCAATGACTCAGATATTATTTGAAATGTGCATTGCAACTCTTTTTAGAGGTCTGCCACAAAGCATGACTGGTGGAATTGTGCTGTAGCATTTTTTGCCTGCTTTAAATATCATGAACTCGCTCTTTAGTGCATTATATTTGAGCCCATGGGTCCTAGCGTACAATCCACACACGTTTATCAGTTTCCTCAATGCCCCGATCGATGGGCTCAGCAGAACCATATCGTCTGCATAGCTTATATTATTAATGCATACACCAACATGACAGCCGATTCCGGTTCTGCTAAGCTCATCGATCAGATTATGCATGTAAAGATTAAAAAACGCGGGCGAGAACAGTCTCCCCTGCCTCACCCCACACTCAAGCCTATACTCAGCTGAAAAGGACACATCACACACGGCCATCGACACGACGATGGATCGTGTCGACCCATCTGACACGGTTTTGTTGATTAGCGTACCAAAATTTAAATAAATTTATTACTTCCTGTGGCACATCCGTCTCATGCTGCAGCTTATCCCATAGCACTTTATACGACACAAGGTCAAAAGCTTTTGAAAGATCTAAGTAACATGCACGCATTATGACGAGACCAAACTACAAATGACAGGCTTTTAAGTAGTGTTTTCGGAGTTTGGGCTTAACAGTAAATTGATTGTAGACGGGAGTCGTACAGAATTCGGTCAGTTGGCGATCGGTTGGGGCCGAGTCATCCACGTCCGTAGGAGAATACCCTTCAGCGAATCCCTACACGTGGTCCCCGGGTGGTGCTAAACAGGTGACACTAAGCGCCTCCGTGGTCTAGTGGTTATACCACCTGATTCAGACCCAGAGGTCCCGGGTTCGATACCCAGCGGGGGCAAATTTTTTGCTCAGTTTGGTTGATGATAGGACTTGTTCTAAGTCCGCCTGGTAAGCTATCACCATCTTATCAAAGCCTGTCGCCATAACAACAATGTTTACAGAATTGTTGTGTTCCGGCAGCAGAGGTATGATAGCCAGTTCCTCCGTGTAAGAGGATTCCGGATGAAACTCGCTTCCATATTCGGCCTAATCATCACTTTCCATCATGTGAGATTTGGGCCAAGAGTTTCCCCGATTTGTATAAAAAAAAAAACTTTGCCGAGACTTCCCGACCTGCTGTATGTAGGCTGTGGTAAAACACTGGTTGCGAGACGCGCAAGACTGGACGAAAACCAGGCCTATATCCAGCAGTGGACTTCTGTTGACTGAAATGATGATAGTTGTTTTGGTAACTTTTCTTGCCAGCTAGCTTAATTACATGATTAATAATTAATTTGTTCATTTATTAATTTACTTATTTATTTATTTGTTTATCGTAGTCACAGAAACATTCTTACATTCAAAATTCTTGAATTAGTACTATTGTGACCTTATAGGTGTGTGCACAGCTTTTACACTATGTGATACAATGTTAATTTATAAAAGTTTGCACACAAAGCATTGTAAGATCGTGAGTTTCATTAAATTATATTACTTGTTACATTTCCATTTCATATCTGTTTTCATTTTTTTTATTTTTACTTTTGATAGGCACGCGTTTGACCACTATCACACTTGATGATAAAAGATGAAGAAGTCTAAGATGGAGAATATATAATATGATACACAAAAGTAACCTATTCACTCTTGACTTAAAGACTCCCAGGTTACAGCTATCAGGAAACGCAGACTCCGGCAGGGAATTCCACTCCTTTGCTGTACGCACCATGAATGTGTTCCCAAAACGGTTTTGTGCATGTAGGTGGAATTTCCACCATGTACCGGTGGCGCATCGCCGTTCGCCTTGTGGTCCGATGATAGGACATTACCGTAGAAAAGATGAAAACTGTCTTAAGTAGACTATTATAAGCAAACACAAACCAGCTGGCTTAACGTCTGTCTAGCTTACTACTAAAGTACAAATGTAAGAGGTACAGGCATTAGTTGTTGGGCCGGCTTCAGCGGCTTATCGTAAGCTGATTGGAGAAAGTTGGACAGTTTTGTCACCACTTAACGTACTATGTCGGACAAGTTATGAAAATCTTTTTCGTAAGTAGTGGGTGAGGATTATTTTCAAAAAAAAACTAAAAAGAAAAGCTGTTTTAGTTTCCAAAATCAACCTGGGAGTCTTTAAGTCAAGAGTGAATAGGTTACTTCTGGAATCCTTCTTAGATTAGAATTTCTCCTTCTTTTTTTATACAAATCGGGGAACTCTTGGCCCAAACCTCACCTGGTGGAAAGTGATGATTAGGCCGAAGATGGAAGCAAGTTTGACCCAGAATCCTCTTACACAGAGGAACTGGCTATCATACCTCTAACTGCCGGAACACAACAATGCCGTTAACATAATTGTTATGGCGACAGACTTGGACATGATGGTGGTAGCTTGCCAGGCGGACTTAGAACAAGTCCTACCACCAACCAAAACGAGCAAAAAATTTGCCTCCGCTTGGAATCGAACCCGGGTCCTTCTTAGACCGCATCATCACTTAAAATCAGGTGAGATAGTGGTCAAATGCGTGCATAACAAAAGTAAAAAGAGAACTATTTGGTGCGCCAGTTAGATTACTAATAACATGTATTAGTTTTTTAAAGCATATAAACACTTTTCTAATATTTCCAATCCTAATAGGATCACACGGGTGTCGACTCGCATTTGGTCAGTTTTTTTTCTAAATTACTGAAAGGCCAGACAGATTTTATCATTCTGACAACATCCTGATTTTGACGAAACTTGGTACAGCGATAGATGGGACCTTGGAGCTAGGCTTTTCATTGCAAAAGTAAAACTTGAACGGAAGCGAAGCCACGTATAAAAACTATAATTTACAAAGTGGAGAAGTACCTAATTTCAAGTAGGTAGAGCCACGATAGGTAGCTAATATTCATATAGATTGAGCTCCTCAAAGTTCTGAGTTGAGCTGCATGATAACTGACAAACACTTGCACTGTCTGAAAGGTCCACTCAAACCTGCCTGTGGTACTTTCCTCAAAAGAAGAAATAAAATCAGTTTATTGCCACATATACCTTTGCATACAATACCAATACATTTCACATAGCTACATTGGATTCTGGGAAAAGCTGCACATGTAGTGAAAAACCCTGCCTCCTAAACTAGGGAGACCATGTGACTTAGGAGTCAGTTTTCTACTGTACCTTCAAAAGGTCACCACAGACGTGAACCTACATGGCCTTCGTATAGATATGCACTTTAAAAGAGACTCATGACCTCTGGGTTTGATTCGGTGTTTCTTCTCAGGGTAGTCAGCTAGGAAACATCGACCTCATCTAGAATAATATGACCGAAAACTACATATTTCGTGTTAAATAGTTACATGTAAGCTATTTGCAAAAATAAATATGATATGATGATGTTTCCAATATCAAAAACGCAAATAATACATCGCCAGAAAACATGCTTATTCCGGTCAGCAAGCAAATTACTTCAACAGTATACTAAACGTAGAAAATGCAGGTGTTCTATATTCACAAGCACACCGGTCACATTTAAATGTGGGCACGTTTTGCGGTGGCAACATGAAACTGTACCAAGAAAATATGTCTTGATACTTTGTTTAGGGTGTATGCACGGTGACTGGGGCAAAAGCGGACGCCGTGGCGGAAGCGATAAGAGACTCTCGACAAGTTCTATCTCGTTAAGTTTCTATCAGCGAACACGATGGTCGAAAATTCAAAAATATAATATGAGATTGATATTGCTGTTAAAATGTCATGTAGCAATCTTAAAAATTTTTGCATTTACATAATCATTGACGTTTATAGAATGTAATTTTGTCTAGAGTCTAAGGGCGAATTTCATCAATCTGAACGCGATCAACATATCATCAGAATCAAATGATTCCTTAGGCTCTGGGCGGAGCGGAAGACAGTGTCAGACTTATAGTGACCCATCTGTTTTCCTCCAAATGCCCGTTGAGTTCCAGGGCTACACTGACTGTTTTGAAATAAGTCCGCAACCTCCCCAGGGTTAGGGATTTTTTTAGCAGGGGCTGGAAGAGTTATAATGGGTAAAACAATAGACAATTGCTCACTAACTAGGTTTTTCAGTCCCGTAGCGCCAAAAACTCGCCATAGTCCTGACTTTAGATGCGAATGTCGGTTTCAGTATCAAAATAAATAATGCCCAAAATAAAATACAAATAACTTAAGCTCATCACCCTGGACGAGGCCCACGTTTCGCGACAATAAGAAACAATGGTAAACGAAAATGTTGGGTTTCTAAGGCAAAGTGACATTTTTGCGAGTATTACCTTTTGCAGGGTCCGCCTATTAGTGACGTAATATCCTTATTGCAACATAACTTAAAATAAATGCTTGGAAGGCGAATGTTTACCATTTGGTTTATTGTGCCCCTTTCCGAGGGGCAAGGGGGTGCCACACCGGTAGCTGCTGTAGTTCATGCTGCTACTAAAGGAACGCCAATAACCTTCGAGCCAACAACACTCGGAAAACACGTAAATCCGTTGGTCTCTGCTGTCATTTGTAGATCCATGACAGTCATATGGGATAGTTAGAAGCCAAGATTATCACTAATCTTGCCCAGAGGTACCGCAACACCGAGTAGTTCGAATGATTTTCAAGATGATCTACTGATTTTCAAGCAACGTTCGCATTTGCATCGCATTCGCAATATTTCAAAACTGAACCAATGGAATTGCATAAAATCTACGCACCACGTGAGTCACTGATATTTTGACTGACATTATCTATCTATACTTATAATAAATCTGTAGAGAGGTCAATTCTGTACATGAAATATATTTCCAAAATAACTATCAGGGGGTGATTAGGGATCGATACTGATGCCAAAAATGCAATCAGTAAAATTTTTGTCTGTCTGTCTGTCTGTCTGTCTGTTTAACCGTTATAGAAGCAAAAACTACTCGACGGATTTTAACGAAACTTGGTATAATTATTTTTCATACTCTTGAGCTGGTTATGGTATACTTTTCATCACGCTACAATCTATAGAAAAAAATGAAAAAAAAAAATGAAAATGTGAAAGTTTGGTTGTCTGTTACTCAATCACGCCAGAACGGCTTAACGGATCATAATGAAATTTAGAACAAAGATTGATTATAGTCTGGAATAGCACATAAGCTACTTTTAATCCCGGGAACATGTTTCCTAGGGATCACGCGGGCGAAGCCGCTGGCAGAAGCTAGTTGATTAATATTTCTCCGTTTCTCCGCTCCGCTGTAATGGACAGACACCCTAAATCATTAGTTGAAATTTCATTTTGAATATTCGTAATTCTCGCCTTATGAAATAACGTTGAATAAATTTGAATGAATTTGAGATCAAGGTCCTTGATCCTTGACCTTGACTTTGATCTCAAATTCATTCAACTTTCATTTTCGGAAATATCTGAAATTAAAAGGGAAACAGTATCGTCGTATTGTTCCCTTTTAATTTCAGATATTTCTGATAATGGAAGTTCATTATTTGAAAGACAAAATACTTACTTGTTTGTTTGACGTTCCGCTATTCATGTACCTAGCGGTTGATCTTTCACAACTAAAAGATGCTAACGGGGTATTTTTTTTATTGAATACTTTACGCACACATGTACAGAGGCGGACTTAATGCCTTAGGCATTGTCTACCTCCGGGTTGCGGAATTTGTTCGAAAGAGTCACCGCGGCCCTGGAACGCAAAGGGAACACGGATGGATTTAAGTCATTAGTAGCGATTAATAGTAAAATTACTAGTAGATACTTTACTTTAAACAGGTAAAATATGTAAGTTTATTTTATGTCAACTTTCTACTTCCTACATTTATTTATATTAATTTAATTTAGTTTTCAGAGAGAGTTCGGGAAAGTGTTCGCCAAAGCACCAATGCTTTAAAATATGAAATCCTGTGTATTTAGATGTTTGTTAATCAACAACAACAACAAATGTTTCATTCAATGGCTGAATGTGTTTAGATGTACACTACGGCCTTAACTAAGAGACTTTTACTTCGTTAACCAATGCGATAATTTGTGACTTACACACAGGCAAAGCCACTAGCAGAAAGTAGCAATAAATAAATTTAAATACGAGCTTAATAGCAAGCCATTAAATCATCACGTCGCGTCGCTCAATTAAACGAACCTATCAAAGCCATAAATTTTAACAGTCAAACAGAACGCAATTCACTTCGCCACAAAGCGTCCATGATTAACATACTTATTCAACATAGCTCCATAGTCCACCCACTACATACGGTATTACCTGTGAAAATAAACAGGACCGCGGGAAACAAAAGAGATAATCGCCATTTTGGTTTCACGCCGAGCGCTTCCAATTTGTTGCAAATCACACGAGCGTTGCGGGTTCAAGTTGGTGGTAAGCGATCCCCCCAACCAAGAACTCGGTAATGTGCTATTATGGGTTTTATGCTGTTATGTCAAAATCGGCATCTGTAGACTGGAATACACCTTACCAATTTTTTTCAGATTTTTCCTAATCATATTTACAAAGAAACCATGACACACGTGTTTATTGTTGGGAAATAAGGCACAATAATTTTCCGCCATTATACCTGTTATAGATCGGTACGGAAAAAACTATTTATATTTTATTTTGGTAAGTTGCGAATACCGGGTTATTGGCGTAAATAATTTTCATGAAGTTTTTGGTAAACGTGTTTATGAGGTTATTGTTGAATTAATTTTAAAATACGTATTCCGTAATACGCACTAACAATGTTATTTAAGATTGGTGTTTGCTCATTAATGTACGTAATATTTCAATACGGTCAATTTATTTCAAATTTCAATACACCTAGCTCTGTTCTGGATATTACTGTTTTTGTCTAGCCGCGCAATAGTTTGCAAAGTGCAATTGTCTCTTTCTTTTGAAAGCTAATAGACAGTAATAGATATATGCCACGCCCCCAATAAGTGTCCTTGATCGTCGGCCCGGTGCGTAAAGTTTGTTTACGTAAACAGTTGCATTCAGATCTCTGGATTTGCAAGCAGATATTTGCGTCACGCTCGATATTATTTAAGTTTTAGTGAAAAACGGATAGTTTAGCTGTGAAGTTATTGAGTGCAATTAGTGATAATGAGTTTTAGAAGAAATAGACCATTAATAAATGAACGTGTGAAACGAATGCTTCAAATGGTGGAGGACACAAATGACACAATTATTACAAGTAAGTACCTACTATTACTTAGTACCACTAATGGTTAAGGACACAAATGACTCAATAATTACAGGTAAGTACCTACTACAACTTAGCACCGCTTATTGAAGTTGTTTATGATTGTGTATTTTGTAACATTTTTGTTCACTATTTGATAGGCGCCGATCAAGAGGTAGAATGTTCAGAAATACCTCCGAAGCAAAGTGAAGAAATATCTACCAGTGCAAAGTCTGACGTCCAAGCATTATCAAAAGGTTTATTGATTTTTTGTAATCCCTAATTAGTAATTACTCACTACTACTAAAGAATAATAAGTTGTATTGTAAATGTGACATGGTTGTAAATTTCATTCGTGAATTCGTCTTTATTTCGGGTCGTGCTATCTAAGTCTAGTGTAATACATTTTTGAAAGTTTTTTTCTTCAAAAAGTAGAGATTTTCAATTATTATAGTGTAGTTTTACACGATACATCAATATCTACCTTCCATTCATATAAAAGGATTCTTAAATCTAACGAATAGGTAGGTACATAAATGCAGGGTTATGTAGGTACCTATGTGCAAGCTGATATTTTTAGGGGCGGTTTTAGTTTTTTTTTTTAATTTTAATCTTTATCATTTCAGATACAGATTGCGATTTTATTGCAGTTGATACCGAACGTAGTGTAAAATAAACTTTTCCTTATCAAGTTCTGTCACGATATGAGTTACGAGGTATGTATTAGAACCTAATCGTAGATAATTTGAATCATCATAATTTTTATTTTTATCAATGCGTAACACAATGTTCAATTTATTTCATAATTCCTGATGAATTAACAACTAAATAATAAAGCAGGTAATTTTATTGATTACAGACAGAATTAAAAAAAAATACGTTGATGCTGATCAAGAATCCGATGAAGATTTTTCGCCAGACGTCTCGGAATATGCTCCGAGTCCAAGCCCAAACATGTTGAAAAGTCCTTTAAGTAGCGTTTCAAGTCTAAGCGGAGACTCTGCATGTATTAATAAAATGATAGCATTTCCAGAAATGATTAGCACTCCATCAACAATTTTTAATCTATCTTTGTATTTAACCAATGCTGATTTTGTGGCTTTTTCATCAGAAATATATATAGCAACCTTAGATTTATCTGAACCGAATCTTAAAAAGGAAAACCAATCAAGACCAAACATAACCAGAACAATAAGTAGCCAAGAAGATGTAGATGTCACGTTAAAACCAGATGAAACTTCAGAAATTAATCACAATGAAACATTGACCGGTACCACTATAAATGATTGCTCACATGCCAAGGAAGTTGAAACCGACAATGAGGATAGTCCAAGCATAATGCGGGAAATTAGTAACGAAGAAGAAAACAATGAAACTTTAAGACCAGAAGAGCAGTCAGAAAGTAATAATGGCACAACATTGACCGGTAGAACTTTAAATGATTGCTCACATGCTAAGGAAGTTGTAACCGACATTGAGGATAGTCCAAGCATAATGCAGGAAATTAGTAGCGAAAAAGAAAACATTGAAACTTTAAGACCAGAAAGTAACAATGACACAACAATGAGCGGTAGAACTTCAAGTGATTGCTTACAGATGGAGGCAGTAGAAAGCGAAAAAAAACTGACTAGGAAACGCAAGCAGAATAGAACTGAGTGGCGTAGTAAGAAAAATAAAATCCTCAAAAATTCTGGCAAAGCTTACGAAGGGTGCAATTCCAAAAAAAATATCCTCAAAAAACTATAGGCTCCCCATGTGCGTGTAAAAAGGGTTGTAGCCAAAAGTTCGGTCCGGCAGAAAGACAAGCTATATTTGACAAATTTTATAGTCTGGCTGATCGTGAACATCAGTGGTTGTATATCAGTAGATATGTCCAAGCACAAACTATTAAACGAATGACGTTAGACCGTAAAAACAACCGCACACAAACTTTGAGTTATTTTTTCTCTAATTCAAACGATGTAAAAATTCCTGTATGTAAAAAATTTTTTTTGAGTACGTTACAAATCGGAGAATATGTGGTTTATACAGCAATGGAAAAAGTTATGAAAGCAGACGAAGGACTTCAAGATAAACGGGGAAAATATTATAATAGGCCTAACAAAATGAATACTATGACAGAAACCACTATTAAAACGCACATTGAATTATTTCCTAAAGTACAGTCGCACTATACGAGAGCGACGACAAACCGAGAATATCTTTCAGAAAACTTGAATATTTCAAAAATGTATCGCTTTTATACTGCCTGGTTTACAGAACAAAATTACACTGATATTGTAATGGCAACAAAACGACAATACGAAACAGTTTTTAACTCCCAATATAACTACTCATTTTTCAAACCCAAAAAAGACCAGTGCCTTTCATGCTCCATTTATGAACAATCAGACGACACGATGAAAGCCACCCTTGAGGAAAAACAAAGACTCCATTTACAGAGAAAAGAAAAAGTAAGATCAATAAAAAAAGAAGAAATAGAGACAGCTGACAGAAGTAATATGACAGTAGCAATATTTGATTTGCAAAAAGTATTGAGTGTGCCTCAATCTGAAGTAGGCGTATTTCATTCAAAAGAAAATATCCATGCTACAATTTTACCGTTTTTGATGCAGTACAAAAAATAGGATATTGTTATGTATGGCACTACCAAATCGCTAAAAGAGGTAGTTCCGAAATCGGAAGCGCTTTGCTATCTTTTTTTAAAACTGAACGTGAGAAAGGCATAACAAAGTTTTCACTATATTCGGATGGATGTTATGGACAGAACAAAAATCGATATATTTTCGCCCTTTATGTATATGCTGCTAAACTTTTTGGTATTACCATAACCCATCGTTTTTTTGAAACTGGACATAGT
Source organism: Ceramica pisi (assembly GCA_963859965.1). Taxonomy (NCBI): domain Eukaryota; kingdom Metazoa; phylum Arthropoda; class Insecta; order Lepidoptera; family Noctuidae; genus Ceramica; species Ceramica pisi. The sequence goes on along the minus strand of OY982530.1, from coordinate 2,233,240 downwards.
CAAAATGAAGGAGATTCCATGCATGCATGCATAGAGAAAAACTTAAAAAATAAAGTTTTATATACCCCTGACCAAATTTATAGCATTATTTTAAATTCAAAGTTATCTGGCGAAAAATATCGTATGAAAGAATTAGAGCAGTCCGAAATTTACGATTTAAAACCACTCGTAGAAGACAAGTATTGGCGTTGTGATAAAGACGGAAATGTAATCCGCTGGGCTGACGTCATGGAGGTAACCGTGGTCGATTCACAAGAAAATAAGTTGCTTTTCAAATATAATTTTGAAGACACTTATTCAGAGCTTGATATAAACATCACTCCCTCTACCTCAGCTAGACGAAGAGGACGAAAGCGTACGAGTACTCAAGACGCAGCTGTATATATTGACAATGTGCAGTTGCAACGTGCATACCACCAACGTATACCGATAAGCAAAGCTTTGCACACAGACCTTTTGAGTTTATGTAGAAGTGGAGCCATTCCACAGAGTTACCATTCTTTTTACCAATCCTTATCCTGTTCTCAAGTGGAAAACGAAAATATCTCTGAAGAAGAGCTACTTTGATGAGTTTATGTAGCTCAAAGTTGATTGCAGGATTTGATTTATTGAATTCTTTTTATTAATAAATGTTAGCATAAAATTAAAGTGTTAAATTTCATTCTGTTGTTTAATAAATATTACTAATAACCGAAATTATTGTATTTCTTTCGTTTATTACCTTCTAATATTACATTTAAATATAACGAAAAAAAATCGGTATTGACTGGTAACGATAACACTGGTTTTCTAATTATCATCGTAATAATAATGTTATATATCAATACCGTATTCAAAATTATTTGAAATCACCACAATAACTCCGTAAAAACACGTTACATATCAGCCCTACAATAAAAAATAACGCCGTAGAAGTCCATAACATAATGTTATGAAATATTTTATTTGACAAATTTCCGGCAATAATCACGTAATTACTATTACTGTAATATTTGATGTAAACAATTTTAGGTATTATTTGTTTTCATAAATTACTTGGTTTTGACTAAACGGGATTTCATAATAATGGTACAGTTAAATTAAGCAAAAAAATACCTTTCATTTAATACATCAATGACTTCAATAGTCCCACTTGTTGAAAAGATATTTGATAAAATCAGTAAATCTTTTCTCCTGTAAAATTTTGATTTTTCGATTACCGGGTTATTGCTTGGGAGCGTCGCTCTCTTTTTTGAGTTTTATGGATTATTGGCCTATGACGTGGATTTCTTTCTGTGGAGTATTTTTTACCTTATTTTTCTTAACGTTTTGTTGTGCTTTAGAGGTGCTTTCTTTATTGTCCCATACCAAACAATTTGGCTAGCCTATCCTTACTTGATGTAACTTGGTTTCCCATACTTATAACTTGGATAACCTGATACGAATGAATACCAATATTTTAACGTAGTAGGGGAAAGTGGTAATTCTTCGTACGCGGGGTACATTTATACACTGAGTAAAACAGAAAAACTGAAGGACACACAAACACGCCTTTTCATGTGTGCATATACATAACGGCCGCCACTTTGCTACCGGAGTAGGTATTGCGACAATGGCTTTACTCTGTGTGAGTTAAAAATATGTAATGTGTTTTCGCGCGCGATGAGTAAATTTTTACCTGAAGTTTAACTCGTAATCGTATGTAGAATTTTTGTGTTTTTGGCTAAATAGTGATAATTTATTAAAGCTAATATTGTTTATTTTGAGTTTTCATTGCTATATTTTTATATTAAATTAGATTTTGTACAAAGTTGTAATTTAATTTGGAGAAAGGCCTGGGGTACATTCGGACAGACATACAGGGGGTGCATTTGTACGCGTTAGAATGTTCCCTTTTGGATATTATTTACCAACAATACATCAAATTTATATTTTTATGAAATAAATCGGTACCTATCTTTTTAAATTTGTTATACGTTTACAACAATTACGGCAGTTTTATATAATAATATATCTATCGGAAACCTTTTATTTAGTTCAGATTTCATAATGTATTTGGTTTTATTATCTAGTAACATGATTTTTTTTATTTCTTCTGCAGAATTAGAAGAGGGCAAAAATTATACAAATATTAGAAAATTACGTTATCGTTTAGATAACACAAACAAAATTTTACCTACTGTACGAAAGTACCCCACGCGTGGAGTTCTGCCCTGCGGGTCTAAATCGGTCTCTTTAGCAGAATCAGAAAGAAAATCAGGCTACCCGTCACCTTCTAATTTTCCCAATCAATCTTGAACCATGCTTCAGCGTTATAGATGAAAATTGAATTTGACACATTTTTGTGCGATATGATTCTCATAAAGTGGCCTTTTTAGTCCCTCTTCATAGCTAGCAGCATAAGGTAATATGATGGACCTTTGAAAAAACTAGTCAGATTACCCATACTGACTGTCAATGCCTAAAAATGACGCCGATACCAATGGTTTAACGTGCTTTCTAGTGCAAGGAGAGTTTGTGATGCAATAGACGGTCACCCATCACCGAACCGACCTTAGCAAGCATTAATTAACCTTAAATGATAAATTAATGATATTTATTTTGTAAGTGGGTTGTAAATAACACTTTTACACGTCAATCTTTTTTGGTCATTTTAAACTGGAGGTAGCCGGCGTTTCCTAGCTGACTGCTCTGATAAGAAACACCGAAACAAACTCGGAGGTCAAAGTCTCTTTTAAAGACCATACAATCGTACTAGTCAAATCATGTGAGAACCATGTAGGTTAATGTTTGAATTGGTATTTTGAAGAAAGTATCACACAGATTTCAGTGGACCTGTCCAGGCAGTGCCTTGAAAATCGACACGTACTGTTGTAAATATTTAGCAATATTAAAATTTAGATCAGAATATTACCATTAAAAACGCTTCTCCTACACATTTATTTTATTCAAAGAAAAAGTGTGGAACTGTCTTCTATCGTCTTTATCCGTCCACGTCCACATAATAACCCGTCTGCCTTCAAAGCAAGAGTGAACAGGCATCTTCTGGGCACGCTCGTTCCATCATAAACCTCATCCATCGCTTTCCATCAGAAGTGATCGAGGTCAAGAGCAAGCCCATTATTTAATTTTAAAAAAAGAACTACAAAAAACTTTAAACAAGACAAACCAACCAAATTCTCGAACGACTGTCGTCCTAAGATTACAATTTATAATTGGCCAAGTTTTTGGAGTGGTGCGTAAGGATCAGGGGCTAATTGGCATGAGCAGTGATGATGGGGACCTTGGATAGCAGTCATGACTCAAGAATTACACTTACAAACTCGATCTACGATAACGTTGCTGGATGTAAAGTTTGAATGTAATTGAGAGGGGTAAGTTACAAGATAGAGCGGGTTAAAATTTCTTGAACACAAAATAAAGCTCCCTAGGGCCTCCTAACTTATATTATAAATGAGAATTTAAGCTTTTTGTTAGACTTTCACGCCTAAATCTTTAAAATGATTTTGAATTTTCTGATCCAGAGATAGAGCCCTAGGACAGTTACTGGCGAGTGAAGTGGCAAAAGATAGATACTTAAAAATAATAATGCAAAGTAGCCTATCTGCAATCTGTGATAGGCTACTTTTCTGAAGAAAACCAAAAGCATGATTTCTTGCATTTCATTACTCCTAATAAGACCCTGGTTTACAAAACGGATTGCAATATTATATATTCACTACTGCCTTGATTTCTTTGTGACACCGTTCGAAGACGTCATCTTACAGATTTACATTATTCTCAGCAAAGAGTCGATCAGCCCACTGATTGCCTGCTTGTTTAGGTGCATGGTAAAGATCCTTTCCATTTAACCTAATGTTATCAAAGATATGCATAATCTCTGGTAGTATCATCACAAAAACACTGCCATAATATTTATTATTTTTGTTTAGTTTGTATCCCAAAACTGTGCATATCGCATAATTTATTCAATATCTGAGAAGCTTTTAACTTTGACCACACTGAGGATCAAAGTATAATTCGGGACGTTTCGAAAGTAACAACGTTTTGAAAAGACAATAAGAGATTTCGCGAAGCCGGGAATATCTTTTAATACTTACTGCTGGTTTTATTGTCAGGATTCAAAAGCAGGCTATGAGAAACTTGCTATTGTGTATGTACTCGTAAAGTATTGAGCAACAACAGTTTTAACCTACTTCAAAAAAAGGAGGATGTTCTCAATTCGGTTGCTTTTTCGGTTCATTATTTTAGTTTTAAATCAATATAGCTGGAAAAATTATGTCATCCAGGTAAAGGAAATAGCGTATTTTAAAAAAAATTGACCCACTGAAGTTACTGCATGTAATATAGAATAGAAAAACAACTTTGTACAAAACTTATATTTTCTAAATGCATTTTTCCATAAATGGTAGGTACTTACTTTGGCTAACATTTGGTCAGATAATCTTAGTCGTACAAAATACATTCATACACAATACTCAAATTAGTATTATTTTTATTATGAAACTATACATTACCACTTTGAATCTACTTACCTACTACGTAGGTACTAATAATATCTTAAACTATAGTAAATGTATGAAAGATCCAGCGTGAAAACAGTAGCACTCATTTCGATATTTTTATGCGGTCATTATTATGGAAAATATACAGTATTTTTCTAAACGAAATTCCTTTTAGTCTTTGTTCGCCTGAATTTTGCAATTTAGATTCAATTTACTAAATAAAAGAGTTTACTACGGCAATTCTATTTCATTGTATCCTTCGCACAAATCATCTCAATTTTTGATACCAATAGCGAATTGGAACAAGACTCACCAATTTCCTAAATAATACTTTGCCTCATTGTTTATAGGGTCTACTTTATCATATATGCTTTATTTATAAATTCTACAGAGATCTTACTGTTGTATGTTCCTACAGCTTAAATTGAAAAACCATTATTACTGGGATATTGAACTTTAAACTTAAAGCTATATGACTACTATTAATTTCTCAGTCTAACTTCTATTCAACCTTTTTTGAATTCTACCTTTTTCACAGTCCCTGTGCTTGTTTCAGTATCATTCGATGAACCAGAATTAGAATGTTCCAGTTTTACTGAATCACCTCTACATTTATCACTACTCCTTTTACCCTTAGAACTTCGGTTCAAAATAGAAGGCGTTCTTATGCTTTTTCTCTGTTTTACTTTTACTGCTTTTTCTGGTGGTCTGTTAATACTATCTGTCCTATGCTGAAGTTTATTCAAACCAAAGTTTGGTTTTATTTGGGCAGTTTTTTCTAAATCACTCACATCTGGTAGAAATAAATCACTTACGCACACATAATCATCTTTCTTTTTAGGAACTACAATACCGGGATTAATCTTAACGGGCACGATTTCTAGTTTCTTCTCAAAAATCGAGTCTGGACCCTTTGAATCTAATACGTCGTCCATGTTTGTTGGGGAATCAACACCACCAACCAACTCTTGTATTAGCTTATCTTCAAATTCTTCATCTATATCAATGTCATCATCGTCATCTTCGTCTGAGCAAAATGATGAGAATGATGTAACTGACCCAGCTTGGATATGAAAGTCAGCAGGAAGGCGAACCCTAGGTGCATTTGTAGGTATTATGACCTGACTAGGCGATGGTGTAATTACGATTCTAGGTTCTTGTGATGAAGGAATGTCGCTAGACGCTATAATCACTCGGGGAAACTCTCTGTCTTTCGCTAATATAATAGTTGTTTCCGGTTTACTACTAATACTACTGTCGAATGATGTATTACGGGAAGTAGCTGCGGAATAGGGCGACAAACTATCAATATTTTCATAATTTTTCACCGTAACATCTTCATTAATTTTCTTAACGCTAGATGCGTCAAATGAAGATAATGGTTTTGTATTTTTATATGCGAGACGTCTCTCCAAAGTTGTAGTTCTTGGTGGAGGCTGCGGTGGAACCCTGGGGCGGTCGTCCATAGACGAATACCCACGAAACGTTTGCAATGATGTTGGTTGTAGAGATAGTCTCTTTTGGGCTTTTGGCAAATCAGGGAGTACTTTAGGGAAATTCCTCTTTTTAATAGTCAACAAGGCTTCTTCAGCAGTCATAGGGTTGGCTTGTGATCGCTCTTCACGAGAAGTTACATTTATATCGTTTCTAAAAGTAACAGGTGGTAAAATATTCGCAAGATTTGCCGACTCCATCTTTTCAAGTAATTTATCATAGTTCACATCGGTAACTGGATCAGATGAGGAATGCTTGTGAGAAATAATCAAAGGTTTATCTTGAACTGCTAGAGTCACAACGTTTGTGAACGTTTTTTCATCTGTTTTTGGTTCCATATTAATTGGAGCCTTAAATTCAACCTCCGTAGAGTTTTCAAGTTTATTGGAATGTATTTGGTCACCAGCATCGAATGATTTTGTTATTTCGATCGGTTCTTGATTTAGAATGGAGTGAGTTCGAGCGGCGGGTGTCGCATCGATGGCTACTGATACTTTTTTTGACTTCATGCTCTCAGTAGTTTTGCTTTTTATGGAATCATTAGATTTACTTGTTTGTTTAATACTGTTGAGTGATTTTTTATGACTTCCTATTGAGGAGTGTGAGCCAAGTGCCGAGGTGGATGTAGTTTTTTCAGATGTTCTAGTTTTACTATATGTTTTTGACGCAAAACTCTTAGAATTTACGCTGTCATTCATTTGCAGACTATCCTTTTTATTTTTCTTAGTATCTGAAAGTAGCTCTTCTGATCTCGTGAAAGGTTTCGCTACAGTCATGTGTTTTTCATTTAAATCAGAGTTTGATTTTCTTAGTATTCCCGGAGAGCATCGATGCATCATTTCATTGGCAATCCAGTCCCTTACTTTAGTATGAGCATCCAAAGTACTTGTCGATAAGTGCCTTCTTAGCTTAAATCTCTCTCTAAACCCCCCTGAGTCATCAGACTTTGGCGTCTTACAGGGATCAGATTTCTTTTTATGTTTCTTAGAATTGTTTTTCATTTTATTAAAACTCATCGACTTGATGACGCTGCAACCGTTTTTTAGAGTTTGCAAAGCGCTTTTGTCATCCTTGGAGCTCTTTTGACCGATTACATCCACTTCGCCTATTTCAGCGCGCGGCTGATGAGAACTCTCGAGTGTTTGTTCCCGTAGTCTGAGCTTACGTTTTTTGAAATACAATATAGAGCAAATTCCGACGTTGACGGCGAGAAAGAGAATAGCTAACGAGACTATCAATGTAATAGTTGCACTGGACGTTTTGACAGCCATGCTGTTTGCTTTTGGTTTGGGCGTAGTAGTGTAGTGGAAAGTTTTTTCGATTAATCCCGATGGGACGGGTCGCGCTGGCTTCTCTATAGCCATAATCTGCTTGTATATGACGTTTGTGTCTGGTTTGCGTACTGGCTGTGAATAAGGATGCATTTTTCCGTACGTTGATGATGATGAACTGTATGAAGGAGCATAACGTGGAGTTTCCGCTACTTGCGGCGCCCATATTTTTCGAAATGGATCTGTGAAATAAAGAAGATGTATTTAGTAATAGTTTAATCGAGTAAAGCAATGTCGCTTTAAACGAAGCCAGCTTTTACCTAGTACTTTGTTCACTTGAAATATCCCAAAGGACGCGTAATTTTTTGATGAAGATAATTATTAAAAATATTCTTTTTTTTTTTACTTTCTCGGGTCCCTAGAGCCCGGTCCTTTGGTAGACGTACGAGGGGCCGAAACAACTCGCAGAGGCCCCGTTAGACATTTTTATTATATTATTATTACATACAATACTCTTATTTGTTATTATTAGTTACATAAAACAGATGAAGGTATACGTTATTTATGTATACAAGAGCAAAGTGTGGCACTGTAAAATTTAACCCCTGATACCGAAAATAGGTAAACCTGTACTATCAAAATCAGTGATTCCTCCGATTAAAACAAAAGCTAAAGTACAAGCCTTTAACACTGAGATATTGTGAACCTTTTGAGTAGCAAATCGTTGTTCTAACCCTTATAATACTAGTTAATTATGTAAATAACTAGAGATTAAATTTAAAAAAAAAACTATAAAAAAATGGAAATGACGAAAAATTTACCTACTATGAATTTAATTTAAATTTTTAGTTTATTATGAAATTATTTAGTTTATTTAAATAACTAGAGACTAATTAAAAAAAATGCTAATGCATAGTAGCGGCGTTGGCTACTATGAATTATCAAATTTGTATTAAAAATATTTTATTAGGTACCTGTATGCCCTCCTGAATTTCCACCAGTGTACCCAGTATTTCTATGCGTGATTTTCGGTCTCGGCGAGGACGGAGAGGGAGTGTACTCAAAAAGCGGATCCACCACATATTTACTCATCTTGTTCGGTAATGTTTCCATCCAAAACTTTGTATAGTTGGACCGGTATGATGTATCTACTTCCGGTGGAATGTCTGAAAACAACAATAGTATATTAATTTCATACTAAAGCGTCTCGTTGGTGTAGTGATTGTTAGCGCTACTGCTAGATTATTTTTTCTTAAATTTCTCTGTAGAAGTCCGGATTCTGGACTTATGATGTGTGACGATACGCTCAACGCCTATAACATGACGTGTCTTAGTGCGTCAGCAGCAAGACGCAAGACTAACATAGGGTTTATGGTCCTTGAGAGGTAACAAAACTAGTGAAACGATTTATTTTTCAATAGAGAAAAGTTCGGAAGAAAAGATGATCTATGAAAGAAAGACGTTTCTACAAGAGCAAAACAAGAGTTAATGGTCAAAACTCGACTCAATCATAGTAAAGTTAAGAACACTTACCGAACTTCAAGTAAGACTGTCTAGTACTATCATACTCTGGCCAGTCGAGATCATACAGGCTCCAATGTCTTCTATCCAAGTTATAGAACTTGACCGGAGCCTGTGAGTTTGGTGACCTGGAAACAATAATCATAATAAGTGACAGCCAACGGCTTAATAGCCAGGAGCCTCGACCAACACCTCAGAAGGCTCTCGTTAGACAGCTGGATCAAGGGTTTGATTCAGAAAGCGGTACTTCTTGACACGGCTCGCATTGTTAGAAGGTTCTTCTCTCAGTAGCCCTGACCACCGGTAGCTTGGACCCTGTTCCCGGTACCGGTGGGCTACTGTTTTTTAAATGTTTTTTTATTTTATTGTATTTGAAAAAAAAAATAGAAAATAAGTACACAAGATGAATTTTATTAATGATAACAATAATAGTTGTTCTAGTCTGGATTACGAAGACTACTTGCAGCCACAACTTTGTAGCCAAGATTATCCAACAGCAACTTGCTCTTAATTAGAATGTTGTAGAATCAAAAGTACCGTACTAAAGGTATGTACCCGATCCAGTTTTCGAAATTGGCAATTGCACATTGTATTGGGGTCGGTCTATCATCACTGACAGGACTATTGTTGCCAATAAGACTGTCTTAGTGGTGATAGACCGACTAGAGCTTCCCGCAATGATTGTTGATATAACAGTCTCTCATGACGAGAACCTCGTGAAAGCTGAAACAAATAAATTAACTATATAAGTATCTTGACTTGGCTTGAGGTTGTCGACATGTGGGGTGTGAACACAGCGGCTATTGTGCGACTGTACGACTATTTCGTTGGGCAACTGGATCAAGAACTTGATTCAGATAGTAGTACTTCTGGAAACGGCTAGCAAAGCTGGGAAGTTTCTCTGCCCTGACCTGGTAGCTTGGACCTTATCCCCGATACCGTTGGATTTTTTTGTGTTTTTAAGGAATAGTTGTGTCAAATAAGTGAAGAAAATGAATAACATTAATTTAATAAACAATGAGGGACATTTTGGTCAAATGATTTTAAATTAGTTAATATTCTGCGACCATTGCCAGTGGCATTATCGAAACCGTAAACCGTTTTCCAATTCAATTTGTATAATCAAAGACAAATAGATCTGTGAATTTATTGGATTACGTCCCTGAATTGAAATTATCATAAATATGAAATCTGATAACTTAAACCTTTTATTGAAACTCAATAACTAGGTATTAACTTAAGAGTGTCAATTAAAGTTGATTCTGATTGTAATTTACTTAAATCACCCATTGAACTAAGTACTCGTATATTCATTATTTAATGTGCAATCGCTATCAACTAAAGTTGACTGGTAGAAAATGACTGGTAGAAAGTGTTTCCCAAAGTTTGGGTCGAGACCCACTGGTGGGTCGCGACGGAATATTAGATGGACCCGGAGAAGCCAATGCTAAAATAGAGACAAATAGAGAACAAATACGTAATTTTCATTGAAATAGTACTCCTTGTAAACGAATCAATTGTAACTTTTTTCCTTATTTAAACATGTCTCTAATTCATAAAAATTTCTTCATGACAGCCAAGTGATGAGTCCGGAATTTGATAGTGTTTGTTAGATGGGTCGCGGTCCACTGAACTTTGGGAACCACTGGCCTAGGGCATTAAGTTCGTCTGTGACCCCATACACCCTAGTGTCAGAGTTTTTAAATCACCTCAAGGGCCTCTGAAATGGTTTATTTGACGACCGCCATTTGGCGGCCGGGACCACCGGCTAATACATGCCTTCCTAAGCACGGAATCATCTTTTTATCAGACAATCAGGTGATTCAAGTCAGCAATGTCCGTGCCATGCTGGAAACAACTTTACAAAGTATGCTTCCCGTCCACAACCAATACACAATATCAAGAGCGACAGGCCGCTCTTGTTTGTAAAATAATCGCTTTAAAGGAGAGCTAATAGCTTAACATGCTTTCCGATGCAAGGAGGAAACTCGGTATGTTATACAAAGTCATCATTTGCCTAGCCTTTTCCCAACTATATTGGGGTCGGCTTCAATTCAAACTGGATTCAGCTGAATACCGGTATTTTACGTGGAGCGGCTGCCTACCAGACACCTACACAACCCATTAACTGGGTAACACGGTACTCTTTGGTAAGACTGGTGTCAGATTTTCTGGCATCTGACTATCGGTAACGACTGCCAAAGATCTCCAAATGACAGCCGGAACCAACAGCTTAACGTGCTTTCCGAGGCACGGAGGAAACTCGGTATATTAAGATGGTCACCCATCCACAGATCAACCCCGGCAAGCGTTGCTTAACCTTGGAGATCGACCTGTGTGGCTGTTATTATTTAGCCCCGAGATCCTCCACAAAGTATAACAGAGTAGACCTCTTAAGGGGTCATTGCACTTGCGGGAGTCGTGGGACTATTCGAAAGAGATACCGTGGCTCCGGAACACAAAGGGCATTGAAGGAACATGGATGGGAGGGGTCATTGCACTCATAAATATGAACATTTTTAACTATGGGACCAAAAGATCAACTGCACATCAATGTTAAATAACCCCTTTAAGGTATTGCGTTTATTCAAAATGACCCCTTTACAGTATTGCATTTAGTCTGTTCCAAGTTGCAGATGGTCATATGGAAATCATCAAAAGACTCCTCCCGCTCTGGGCGGAGCCAAAGGGAGTATCAGACTCTTACTAACTGAAACCCATCCGTGTTCTTCCTAATGTCCTTTGCGTTCCTGGGCCGTGGTGACTCTTTCGAACAAATTTTGCAACCCTCGGAGGCACTGGCCCTAGGGGGCCCTGTCTACTATGCTGACATCTCTTTGGGACGCGTGTGGAATACAGCGCGCCGTCAACCCGGGCCTGGTTCTGATCAGATGGCGAGACACCCAATACTCACCGTCCGCAGGCCCACGCCTACGGTGGCCAGGAATCGCCCTGCGACTCCCAACGCCCGAGGCGTCTTCTTCTGTTGCAGTGGCCGGGGCGCGAGGTTTTCCTCTCCTGGCATGCGTAGCTAAACCTCAAAGTTGACAGACCTGTGCGGTTGTTACTATTAACCTACCCGTATTTTACGAAGTTGGTCCACATCCTCATTATGACTTCACTGAGTAGCTTCTCCTGCTGCGTATAGTCAGGACTAAAGTGGGTGTTCACGACTCCGAGTGGAACTCCAAAGACATACGGCAGTTCCTGACCTTGGACGCTTTTGTTGAGCTGAAAATTGAATTTTAGGTTTAGAACAAGGACTTATTAGAATTGAACTAGCTATAATTTGTCGAAGCTGCGGTAATAAACCGCAGCTTCGACAAATTATATACTAAAACCTTCCTCTAGAACCATTCTATCCATTGGTGAAAACAGCATGACAATCGGTGAGTTAGTTTTTGAGTTTATCGCGAATAGGCACACAGACGCGGCAGCGGACTTTGTTTTATAATATGTAGTGATATCAATGTCGCAGAATAGAGCTGGAATGCTTTGCAATAACAAAATTCTAAGAAGAGATTCTAGGCAAATCAAGTAAAATGGATCTACCGGTTGTTGTTATATTTGGAGTGATTGACAGAGAACGTACAGCCGAAACTACTGGTCGTAGAAAGATGAAAATTGACATGAAAGTGTAGGGAGTACTTTTCAAAGGGTATAAAAAAAAAATTCAACGACAACGGGAAAAAACGGGATAAGTACGGGGTAAGATGTCGCGGGTAACTTATAACTTTATTAAGGTTCCTAGACACTCAAAATCAATCCTTTTTACCCGACTGCGAAAGAAGGAGGGTTATGTTTTTCGAGTGTATGTATATTTCATTGGCACGCCCTAGAGCCTAAACGGCTTGTCGTATTTTTATGTGAGTGGTGTCAATTGTCTTAGACGTGAAACTGACACAGGGTACATCAAAATAACAAAAAAACAGAATGGCGGATTTTTGGCTCCATTTTTTTTTCCTTATAACCTACCAAATGGGGTATCAAAATGAAGGGCTTGCGGAGACGATTCTTAACATGTAACTCAATAAAATGAAGGAAATAAAGAAACAACATTTAGTCGTTTTTAGCGGTCGGATTTTTTGATGTAGGTAACTCACTAAAATGTAGGAAATAAAGAAACAACATTTAATCGTTTTTAGCGGTCGGATTTTTTGATACAGCAATTTTGCAAATGCCTACAGTTATTTTTGTATTAGTACGACAAGACCACATTAAGTAAAAATTGCAAACTAAAATCAAGATCAAGTTTTATATATGATGTGTCTGTTTTTTTTTTGTCCAGCTTGTACTTCCCACAGCTGGGCAATTTCTTTCCCAAATCTGCCGCCCTAGCATCGAATCAGCTATTCCTCAATTATAAACTTAAATCCCTAAAACATACCTTAGTTACAAGGAGCGTCCTCAAACTTCTGATAACCCAGTAGGAGGGCTCAAGAACGACTTTAAATGAAGTTCCTTGCGTCGAACATGTATATTAAACCAGTAGCTTATCTTTGATGTAACAGCTGATACCAGCACCTGGCCTGCAGCATCTTCACAGTAGTTTACGATATCATTATAGAAACTAATTTCATAACCCTAACTTGGAAGGCGTGTACCTACCTACCTTACGATAAGAAGTAAGTTCTATAAGCGAGGACAGAATCACTGGAGTACCGCCATAGAACACAGAATTATCATGCAGCGATAGTGACTAGAAATGCCATAATTATAATCTATACTTATCTTATCTTAATATATATAAATCTCGTGTCACAATGTTTGTCCTCAATGGACTCCTAAACCACTTAACCGATTATAATAAAATTCGCACACCATGTGCAGTTCGATCCAACTTGAGAGATAGGATAGTTTAAATCTCAAATTATAGTCGCAATTTTAATTTATCTTAATATAAATCTCGTGTCACAATGTTTGTCCTCAATGGACTCCTAAACCACTTAACCGATTATAATAAAATTCGCACACCATGTGCAGTTCGATCCAACTTCAGAGATAGGATAGTTTAAATCTCAAATTATAGTCGCAATTTTAATTTATTGCTAAATATTTGTCTGTTATTATTTGACAGTCCCAATTATTTGTTAACTCCAAATGATTCTAACAGATGTCGATACCTTTCGACTGGGTTGAGTAAGTAATCAATAGATGGCGCTGCTATGGTAAATCTAACTCCTAAACCACTTAACCGATTATAGACGCAGACGAAGTTGCGCAGGTCAGCTAGTAATATTATAAAGCAGAAGAGTTTGTTTGTTTGTTTGCTTGTTTGCTTGGTTGAACGCGCTAATCTCAGGAACTACTGGTCCGATTTGAAAAATTATTTCAGTATTAGATAGCCCATTTATCGAGGAAGAATATAGGCTATATATCATCACGCTAAGGCAAATAGGAGCGGAGCACTAATGGAAAATGTGACGCAGACGAAGTTGCGCGGGTCAGCTAGTATATATTATACTAGCTGACCCGTGCAACGTCGTCTGCGTAACATTTTTCATTACTGCTCCGCTCCTATTGGTCTCAGCGTGATAATATATAGCCTATAGCCTTCCTCGATAAATAGGCTATCTAATACTGAAAGAATTTTTCAAATCGGACCAGTAGTTCCTGAGATTAGCGCGTTCAACCAAACAAACAAACAAACAAACAAACAAACAAACTCTTCTGCTTTATAATATTAGTATAGATATAATATAATTAAACTGAACTTGCTCCTGCCATTGAATGTCTAAAATTATGACAGGAGAGTATACTCATCATCTGCCTAGCCTTTTCCCAAGAATATTGGGGTCGGCTTTCAGTCAAACCGGATCCAGCTGTATACCAGTATTTTACGTGGAGCGGCTGCCTACCAGACCTCCATAATCGGGTCTCAAACTATCTTTGGACAAAATTTCATCCAAATCGGTCCAGTAGTTTCGGAGCCTATTCAAATCAAACAAACAAACAAATATATCCTCTTTATAATATTAGTGTAGATTGACACAAGTGAAGGTTTACGCATGTTACTCTATCTAGCAAGTACTTTTAAAAACTCACGCTAGGCATGAGTCATATAATAATAGCTGACCCGTGCAACTTCGTCTGCGTAACATTTATTATTACTGCTCCGCTCCTATTGGTCTTAGCGTGATGATATATAGCCTATAGCCCTCCTCGATAAATGGGCTATCTAATACTGAAATAATTTTTCAAATTGGACCAGTAGTTCCTGAGATTAGCGCGTTCAACCAAACAAACAAACAAACAAACAAACTCTTCTGCTTTATAATATTAGTATAGATATAATATAATTAAACTGAACTTGCTCCTGCCATTGAATGTCAAAAATTATGACAGGAGAGTATACTCATCATCTGCCTAGCCTTTTCCCAACTATATTGAGGTCGGCTTCCAGTCAAACCGGATTCAGCTAAAAACCAGTATTTTACGTGGAGCGGCTGCCTACCAGACCTCCACAACCCATTGACTGGGTAACAGGGTTTTCCTTGGCATGACCGTTATCAGATTTTCTGGCTTCTGACTGTCCATAAGATCTGCAAATGACAACCGGGACCAACAGCTTAACGTGCTTTCCGAGGCACGGAGGAAACTCAGTATGTTCAGATGGTCACCCATCCACAGATCAACCTTGGCAAGCGTTGCTTAACCTTGAAGATCGACCTGAGCGGCTGTTATTATTCAGCCACGAGCTCCTTAGCTTGGTTTAATGGTACAATAGAAACTTAAAACTGTACCAAACTGTATTAAAGAATAAATAAATAATAAATAAGTATAAAGTAAATAATAAATAAGTATAAAGCAAAATTTTCACTGGCAGTAAATTTATTTCAGTCGCCGATGACACACAATGCGGGTCAATAAGTGGTTTGTCTGGAAAGGAGGTTAATCAAACTGGGCCAGGTCTTTGTACACTACCTTAAAAAAAGAGAAAAATCCTTGGAGTTCGAGAAAAATACAGATAATTCAGTTGAATGTTTACTGTTGTATTTGTTAATTGATGTTTAAAAGTTACTTTTATCGATTTTCAACATGGCAACGCACCGATTTTAAGTCATAGATCATAGGATGATAACTTTCAGCTGTCACAACAATGTCACTTCAGTCACTTTCGTCTCGTCGTCGGTAAATAAACTTGTCAGAAATAAATGTCAAAAGTCAATAATCAATCAAAATGACAGCTTACCGCCATTACGGGTTTCTGCTGTGTGCTGCAAATTCAAGTGTAATTTCTTGTAACTTACCAGCAAAAAAAGCTATTTAAGAAAAATGGACTGTTGAAAACTATCAATCAATCAATCAATCAATCAATGTTTATTTGTGAACACAGGTATTACAATATTGGTCTTATATAAATATTTTAGTAGAGCTCTATGTCCTACCAATGAAATTGGTGTACAAATATATTATGTTTTTAGCAGTCCGAAACTATACAATACAAGGTCAAGCTCGAGTAAACAATGTCAAATTAAATGTATTATAAACTAATAATCAATCAAATATAATTCGTTTTCTACAAGTATGTCAAAGGAAAATTATATTAAATGTCACATTTTATCATATTGTAAAAAAATAAAAAAAAATCTTAACATAGTAATTATCAAAATATAAATTAGTCAATAATAATTCATTTTGACATGCATGTCAATTGTAATTAAATTAAAGGGCTGATAATGTCATATTTTATCATTTAAAAATTCTTCGATAGAGTAATACATCTTATCTATTAGAAATGAAAACAATTTGCTTTTGAATTTACGGACATTATGTTCACTCCTTATACATTTTGGTAATTTATTATAGACCTTTGGAGCCATTACAAAAATACTGTTTCTGTATAATGCAGTACTAGATCCGATTGTTTGTAACCGATCACTACGGCGCTGACTAGTTACTCGAACAAACTTATGTAAATTATTTTTGACGAACATAGACGTTTCAAAAATGTACAACGACGGCATGGTTAATATTTTCGTATTTTTAAAAATCGGCTTGCAGCTGTCTGTTGTCTGCAGATTAAATACAGCTCTTATGCACCTTTTTTGGCATTTAAAAACCATGTCCTTACCAGTGGCATTGCCCCAAAATATAATTCCATATCTTAATGTGGACGCCACTAGACCATGATACGCCGTTAAGACTGTCGCTCGACTGGCCGTCTTACTTAACATGTGCAAAGCATAGGAATGTTGATTTAGCTTACTGCATACTTTGTCAATATGTGTATTCCATTTCAAAGTGCTTTCTATGTTTAGTCCAAGAAATTTAGTCACATTAGTTTCATTAATAGGTTTGTCATTGTAATTAATATTTAAGTCTAGATTGTGATTTACTCTTTGTTGAAATTTCATTAACACTGTTTTTTCAAGATTTATAACCAAATTATTACTTTGCAGCCAATTCACAACTGATATTAAAGTAGAATTAATCTCAGCTTCTAATATGCTTACGTCGTCATTATTAAAAAGTAAAGTGCTGTCATCTGCAAACATTGTCATGGGATATGATGATGCTGTCGGAAAGTCGTTAACGTAAATAATGAATAGGGGCGGCCCGAGCACACTACCTTGTGGCACTCCATAATTTACCGTTCTGTGGCTAGATTTATATGTTATTTCGCTTTTTTTACAAATTCTACTGATTGTTGTTATTTGTTGCCTGTCACAGAGATAAGACTCTATTAAATTTGATACATTTCCTCTTATTCCGTATGCGTTAAGTTTACTTATCAGTATTTTATGGTCTACACGATCAAAAGCTTTTGACATGTCCATATAAAGCGCCAGAGTTGGTTGTCTCTTATCCATTCTGCCGCTGACCATATGTAAGAAATCGTAGATAGCCATGTCAATAGATCTTTTCTTCCTAAAACCTTTCTGATTTTCAACGAATAGACAATTCCCTTCAAAGTATGAAGTAAGTTGAAAATATATTGCTTTCTCGAAAATCTTAGAAAAAATCGGTACTAGGGCTATAGGTCTGTAGCAGGACATATCTTCTCTGTTGTCTTTCTTGAAAAGAGGCTTTATAATTGTTATTTTCAATTCCTTTGGAAAGTAACCATGGCAAATGCACATATTGATAAGATGACTCAACACAGGAGCAATTATTGTGGATACCCGTTTTACAATTTTTGTACTTATATCATCATACCCAGTGCTAGACGTATTCTTTAGCGACATTATAATTCGGTGAATTTCTAGTGGTATTGTAGGCGACATAAACATAGAATTATTTCTACTGGTTATTTTATGCTTATTTTTATTAATTTCTAAATTCGTTATTGGTTTCACTTGGTCTACAAAGTAATCGTTAAAAGCTTGTGCTATTTCAAGAGGACTAGTTAAAATCTTATCATTTGATTTGATTTTCATTATGGTTTCGTCTGGCAAATTATGTTTATTCTTATTTTTATTTATCACTTTCCATGTTGCCTTACATAGATTCTGAGCTGAATTTATGAAACGATTATTATGGGCTTTCTGTGTGAGATTTATTACTTTCTTCAGTCGATTTGAAAGCTTTTTGTAGTTGGTTTTATTATGCTTATTTGGTAATAGTCGGTATTTCCACAGTAATTCTCTTTTTCTCTTACTGCAAATCTTAATGCCACGGCCAATCCATTTAGTTCTTTCCTTAGTCGATATCCGTATTTTTATATTTGGAAAGCATAAATCATAGAGCAGCTTAAAGAGGTCAAAGAATAATTTGAATGCCTTAGCGGGATCCGTTTCTTCGTATACGTCAGCAAAAGTAATGGATTTAATACTGTCCATAAATTTTTGGATATTGTCTTTTGAGTAATCTCGCTTAGTTGAGAACCAGTAATTCAATATGCACGTTCGTTTAACTGGACATTGTAAAAGTTGTGCCGTATGATCGGATACCGCCAGCTCTAAGACTTCTCCTTTAGATCCTCGTACGTTGTGAATTATATTATCTATGCAAGTCCCGCTGCCTAATCTTGTTGGAACTTTTATTTCAAATTTGAGACTGTAGCCCGTTATAAGATATTTGAATTGCTCTAAACATGTGGTCTTTTTTAAAAGATCAATGTTGAAATCACCGCATATAATAAGTTTTTTGTTAGCGTGTAGTGAAAAAGAATTTAAAAGAGTATTAAGGTTTTTGAAAAATATCTCAAGCTTATTTTTAACGTCCCTACTAGGTGGGCTCCTATAGACACATACTACAATGATGTTGTGGTCAGTGAGTTCTATAGCGCAACATTCAATTATATTAGAAACACAGTACTTAGTCACTGACTCCAAAGCTCTATACTTAATTCCGTTTCGAATCATTATACAAATGTACCACCATGTCGGGATTTCCGAGTAAAATGTGCAGCAAGTGTAAAATTAGGAATTTGTAACAAGTTAACATCAGATGATATCATATTGTGTTCGGAAAAACACAGCACATCAATTATTTTTCCTGAATTGAATAGCATTAAGGGCGACAATAAACATATGGGATTTGTTCAAAAGACCATTTATATTTTGATGCAGAATATTAATATTTTTATACACGAAAAAAGTTATCATGTTCACAAAATTTTTCATCTGCAGAAGATTCACATAGGGCCGATGACATATCTGTTATGGTTAACATTAAATTTTGAAATATATTACGCATACCGCAGTCATTTATTTTTCCATTGAATTTAGAGAACATAGTATAATCATAAAAAAGGTCCAAATTAGAATCAAATGCAGTTGCATAGTTATGCGTTTCTAAGTCTAGATGTAATAAATTATTAAACGTCTCTATACGCCAATTAAACATTGCGGAGTAATTACCTAATTTAAAAGTAGGAGCACATAAGATTATATTCGTATTCTGTATTGTCATCAATGTCTCCCTTAGTTTTATAATGATATTAACATAATTTTTAGTTTGTAAAAAGTCATCTTCTCCAATTAAAATAACACAATAATCATGCATAGAGTAATCAATTAGTTTTCTATGTAAGTCCTTAATAAGTTGAAGTGTACCACAATTCGGCGTGACGTAATGACACACTTGAAAGTTTTTAAATATCCCTTCAGCCATGGACAAAACTTTGTTATTTTTATTTGCACTGACAATGCACAGTTTTCTTTCTATGGGAAACGAAGAATGGGCATCACTTTCTTCTTTCTGTGTTGTTTTATTAAGTTCTATTGTTGAAGCATTAATCGTATCTTGTTTTTTAGATAATAGTTGTGTCTTCCTTGTCTTCTTCTGTGACTTTGTCAAGAATTTGGCCGCGGAGTAGAGGTAAGTGAGCTCTTATTAGGCGTTCCCACTTCAGTCGATAATTTTTTTGTAGCCTTTTTTAGTACGTCATGTTTACTTGTTAATTCATTAACAGATTTTTTGAGCTGAGTATTTTCTATGTTTAAGTTCTTTATCTCTTCGTGTGCTGAATCAAGTTGTAAAGTAAGTTTTGCAATTTGATTTTGTAGTTCTTGTATTTGTACATTGTTTTCGTCAATTGATATATTTGGTAAGCTACTAGTACTGCCATCTAGCTTCAAACTGTTAAGGCTATTTTCTTCGGACATTTCTAAAGAACGTGTCTTTGTCTTTCTGAACGTAATATTGTCAAAGAAGTTCATTTTCTACTGATATAAATATCGCACAAATAATCTTTCTGTTATAAAATGGAAAAATATTTTTTGCCTTATCTGAGATTCGAACTCACGCCTTCTAGCGCTCATATCCCAAATGTGGTAACCACTTGGCCATCTGTTCATTAATTTTTAT
The DNA here is from genome assembly GCA_963859965.1 of Ceramica pisi. NCBI lineage: Eukaryota > Metazoa > Arthropoda > Insecta > Lepidoptera > Noctuidae > Ceramica > Ceramica pisi. The sequence continues at coordinate 2,212,716 of OY982530.1, read as the reverse complement.
GTTTGAAATTGGTCTTCTCTTAGTAAGAGTATGATTCCGTTGCTTTTATTTTTTTCTATTGGCGGTGAATTGGAAATAATTATGTTGTTTTGTTGAAGTTTTTATTGTAACGCACTGTTTTGCCTTCACTGTTTGACTTTGAGTGGTTTAATTATTCACCAATATAATGATTATTGCTTAAAACAATCATTCACTAAGAATAACATTACAAACAGCATTCTTTAAATTCACATAGTTAATAACATCTTTGTTCGTGAACATTATCAGTAGATGCAAATGTCAATTAAAAATTATTTATTGTTTTGTTAAAAAGTTTTTGTTGTAACTCACTGTTTTTGTCTTTACTGCTTGACCTCGAGTACTTTATTTACTGTCCACCAACGTAATTATCATCACTTCAAACGATAATTCACATAAACTGACACTATGAACAGTCTTCTTGGAAGTTTATTTCACTAATAACTTTATTGTTTTTGTATATTATCACTAGATACCAATGTGGTTTGAGTATTGCAGTCCACTTTTACTAATTAACTACTTCAGAACACTTAACATGTACAAAAACTATTTTTAATTATTATTTAAATGCGGAGCTGTTGTTAACGAGTGACAGTGGCGCCACCATCCTATAAATGAATGAAATGAATAAAAACTATTTAAAATGTATTTCCCTATTTTTAAGTATAGGTTACAAGGACCTGGCCCAGGCTCCATACATTTAGGAACATCTCTTTTTAAAATCGACGTCTCCAGTAGGCCAATGAACTTTGGTGCTCTGTGGTTACTGCAAGGCATGAGTTTGCACATACACTACATTGTCAGTGAGTGCCTGTGCATTCATGATTTGTGTGTTTAAACACTTAAGGTTGGGCCACACTGAATACAATTCAGTATCGATACGGTACATTTGGTGTAACATCTCACATGCAATTTAATTAATTAATGGACTTGATACATGTGCCATGGACTGCAGACATTTGTGTTGCTCGGTCTTTGCAATATAGGAATTTGTAGGCAATCCTAATATATAAAATTAGCTGGCCCACGCAACTTCGTGTACGTCACATTTTCCATTAATGCTCCGCTCCTATTTGTCTTATTGTGACTGACATGCAAATGTAGACGTTGTTAAAAATGGCAGCTTGTGCTTAATAAAAAAACCGATAAAATCATTATTTATTTTACGCATTGAAAAATATTTCGCATCAAAATGTGAAATCATATACCTAGGCAACATTTATGTACACTCAAACGATTGTTCGTTTGAGTGTACTTTAGCATCTGTTACATTATTTTGTTCTTTTAAAAACTCTACTCGTAGAACTCTCGAACCACCCATTGTTCAAAGAACGAAACAAAGGTATTCACAAACCATTTTCTTGCACCGTCAACTGTTTTCGAGTCAAACGTGAAACTCGATTTGACATTAGGAAATATATTTTCCTCTTGAAATCTTTCTATTTGCATGTACTATTTTTCTCTTTGACTGTTTAGAAGTAGTTTGTAAAGATACTTTTATAGAAATAGCAGAGTATATTATTAAGTTCTAGCTTGACTGCAAGCCGACAAAAAAGGCAATGCCAAGTCTACATCTACGAGTTACAAAATGACTACTCAGCTTAGGTAAAAATAACCTCAGAATCAAAATAGGAACAATTACGGGCCATTGAAAACATTCTTTAAGATAAGCGCCACGGATAGCCCACTCTGCAAGGGCTGCTTTGACGCCGAAGAATCTGCCGCCAATTCAATCTTGCAATTCATGGAACGATGAGGTCGCTCTGCGAAGCCTGTGAAGTTCCCAGGAAAGTTCTGTGCTTCTGGACAGGACACTTACGCACAACGGACCAAATAGGAGTCATCTACTTCTAATTCTAGCTTTTGCTGGTGGACTCACTCGCATTTACATTTAAGGGTTCCGAAAAGAAAATAAAAAAAAAACTAGCTTATAAAGGTCATAATATTAATCACACAACAAACTGTCTAATTTAATTTTCGTCTTTATTGCTAACGCATTAGGTTTAAAGTGACAGTGACGGGTAGCGTGTTTTTTTTCTGATTCTGCTTTAGTGACCCGTAGGTCTCCAAAAAGATTTCATTTGGGCTAAGCATACTCAACGAATTTGGTAAATACATAGTTAAAAATTATACAAGCTGGGAAGATATGCGTCACATTCGCACAAAACGGCAATCGGCAATGCTGAGGACTAGTTTATAAAATCGAAGTACAGCGCCAATTTTAAAAAGAGAGCCGGTAAGTTAATAAAGTATTTCCAAAGAAATAATAGTATATAGTTTTGGCATTCTTTCATACAGTGACGTATGAAAGAATGCCAAAACGAATGCGAATCTCGCTGTTCTATAATATCATCCAGCAAAGCACAGCACAGATTTTGCAGGGCAGGCGAGGCAAACATAAGCATCTGCGTCCCACATGCCCGCGCCGCAACGTACGCGTCTCTTAGAACGTTCATGCATAACAAAATCTACTCTGCCCTGCGCTGCGTAGATCTGCGTCATCTGCATCTTAGCATACGCTTAGTCTCATAACATACTCACCGCAGCATAATCTGAGCTGATGGAGTTATGTCCGAAGACATAGAAGTAGGATTGCCTGTTAGCCTTAGACTGGTAGTTGGCGAAGCGGATGACGGGTGCCAGGCTCCGAGCGTCGCTGAACATGTTCAGAATGACGTCACGGTTCGTCTCCACGTTCCAGCGTTGAGGGTCAAGTTTTGAAGGTGAATATCTGGAAAAATAATGAGATTATTTGTGAAAAGGCGCAACACGACGTTTCATAACGTGAAAGCGATTGTCCCCGTTGAAATGAATGATCCCGTGACATTTTGACAATGTTTGTCAATTCCGTAATATTCTTGACATTTCGGCAATCGTTTTTACCACGCTACTACTGACAAAATGTTTCTTGTGTAGAGCCTCATGTTTACAGTTATGCTTATTAAGGCGCGTCCCCGAGCAAAACGCAGCGCTAGCCGTTTTTTGTGCAGTTTTTTGGAGCTACGATGTCCAAGGATATTATTATTATTATAATCTTGGCTTCAAAATGGTAGATTTTTTTTTAATCTCCTCACAACGAAACCACAGAAATGAGAAAAAATTACTGCATCTTTTCGAAAACTAACGATTATTTTGATTTTGTACTTACACTAATGGATAGGCAATTTAATTATGAACATTTTGGTAGATGGAGCACGATTGCCTAAAAGTCGCAGGTGTTATTTACTGTTTAGATAAATAAATAAATAAGTAACATTGGCTTCCCTTGACATAAAAGCCCCAAGATTAGAACTATTAGGAAACTACCCAAACTCACTCTTTCAATATAGACTTCAACGTTTCATCCTCAGCACCTTCAAATATGATCTTGGCGTACTTCTTGATGAAGTCATCTCTCTGATTCTCCAGAACTCCGTGTTCCAATTCTATGACACCAAAGTCGTGGTACCTCTCCATTTCTGTCACACCGCTTAGCAGTTGATACCTAAAAATAAAAAATAAAAGTATTTTTTTTTTTAATAAAAAATAAAAGTATTTTTTTTATTTGAGATGGGTTTACTCTTGACTCTAGTTAAGGTCAGAAATGACAGAGACCAAGTCTACGATGGAGCGAGCTTACCTAGAAGTGGTCTGTTCACTCTAACTTTGAAAAGATTAGGGTTGTAAGCGTTCGGAAACACAGACGCAGGCAGATGTTACCTTACACACATGTGTGTGTGTGAGGTTGTGTGTAAGCAAGTAGTTTATGGTAAATAATGAAAAACCAGGCAACGACAAATTTTATGTTCTGTTAGTCTCTGAACGGCAATATGACAAAGGTTGTACTAAAGTACTAGCAAAATTTTAGATAGGTACATTGAATTGTTCAATCAGTTTTCTTTAATCAACAAATAAGAAAAATCTCGATGTAACCCAAAAAAAAAAATTTTCGAATAAGTGCTTGGCCAGACTGCGAACGCGGGCGCGGTGCGACAACTCAAACATGTAACTTCTTTTGAACGTACGTAGTGGGCACGCGGGCTTGGATTGGTCCTTCGTGGATACGTAAATTGACAATTCACACAATTTGGTGTTAGAGGAGCTCGTGGCTAAATAACAACAGCCACACGGGTCGATCTTCAACGTTAAGCAACGCTTGCCAAGGTTGGTCTGTGGATGGGTGACCATCTTAACATATCGAGCTTCCTCCGTGCCTCGGAAAGCACGTTAAGCCGTTGGTCCTGGCTGTCGTTTGTAGATCTTTAGCTGTCGTTACGGATTGTCAGAAGCCGGTAAATCTGACTCCAGTCTGGCTAAGACATACCGTGTTACCCAGTTAATGGGTTGTGGAGGTCTGGTAAGTAGCCGCTTGTCGTTAAAGTACTGGTATGTAGCTGAATCCAGTTTGACTGGAAGCTGACCCCAATGTACATGGAAAAAGGCTAGGCAGATGATGACACAATTTAGTGTCAATTTACGTAAATGCCTTCTATAATATATATCAATCATAAATATATATCAATATTCAAGCGGATCTAACTAAAATCCCAATTGATTTGTCAGCTAACACTAGATAACTCTGGCAGAATTGAATCAATTTACTATAGAAGAAGCCATGCGATTCATTTTTCAATAGAGTTAAAGATCAATCTAGTCGAGGGATTTAAAATTGACAGATCAATTTATTTACGACGTAAAGCCTCGTTTCTAATTTATTATTTTCTTAAGCTGATAGGACTGGAGCCGTTATTAACGATTGAGATTTTTGTGAGAACGGTTTATTTTTTTCCGGTTATCGTGAACGAAAATCGAGCGTAAATTTTAATGGATGTTAAATTCAGTTAAAGAAAGTGAAAAAAGAAATGATTTCCCTGATAATGATTGCGATCACATATCGAGGCTTTGGGCAGTTTCTGATAATTATAGGTTAGTAATTAAGCCGATGGCAGTGTAATGGAAGGCGCCGTTTAAATACAAAGTGATATATTTATTCTGAAAAATCCATAGGAGTATTTTATAGGCACGACGAAGCGAGTCTTATTATATTACTGTAGCTGATGCTTGAAAGATCCCAGACGGCTTATTTTTTCTTACACCTCCAACAAATATAATTCAAATTTAGCCAAAGGTATTCAAAAAATTTACAAATTATATACTAAAACCTTCCTCAAGAACTACTCTATCCATTGGTGAAAACAGCATGAAAATAGGTGCAGAAGTTTTTGAGTTTATCGCGAACAGACAGACGCGGTGGAGGACTTTGTTTTATAATATGTAGTGGAGTATCGCGGAGGCATTGCGATCCTTTCTCCTTCGGTTCGCATAAACTAACGACTTCCAAATGAATGTGTATTGCACCTATAGCGTTAAATGAATGAATGATGAAACGCATTTATAAAACTAAAAGAGTCATCATCTGCCTAGCCTTTTCCCAACTGTATTGGGGTCGTATTCCAGTCAACCGGATTTAGCTGAATACCAGTATTTTACGTAGTGCGGCTGCCTACCAGACCTCCACAACCCTTCAACTGGGTAACACGGTACTTCTTGGCCAGACTGGTGTCAGATTTACTGGCTTCTGACAATCCGTAACGACTGCCAAAGATCTACAAATGACAGCTGGGACCAACGGCTTAACGTGCTTTCCGAGGCATGGAGGAAACTCGGTAAGTTAAAATGGTCACACATCCACAGACCAACCTTAGCAAGCGTTGCTTAACCTGGAAGATCGACCTGTGAGGAAGAAGGAGAGGGAGGAAAAAAAGGTGGATGGATTTTCTGAGGAGTTTCAAAAAGGAAGTTAGTTATAGCGTGACTGATATGACAGAATTAAAGAAAATAACGTGTTGCGCCGCATATTATAGTCTCTAAGCCAAAATTGCCAAAGCGGCAACGAGTGGAAAAAAAAATGGCAAGCTATTTAGCTGTTATAGTTTCTTCTTTGATTTTTTACGATAAACTCCCTTCCCCATACTCACTTGCTCAGCAGATTAGGGTAGGACTCCATGGTCTTGGCAGGCTCATTCGGGATGAAAGATCCTGCAACCACTGGTCCCAGAGGTGTTTCGAATTCTCGAGCCAAGATCTGCACCTTTTTGATTTCTGATAGTCTGTAAAATAAAAAGTGTTTTTAAATACATTTTCAAAGTCTTTTGAGTCCCAATTCTATTAATTTTCACATTCGCATCGCATTCGCAAACTGTCAAAAATGTATGAAAATTAAAGCTTTTTGACAGTTTGCGATTGACATGCGAATGCGAAAGTTGTTTGGCACTCCGATGTGGAATTTTATTTAATGCCTACACAGATAATATTTACTATCAAGGTTTTTGACAACTGTTGACATTAATTGGAAACTTTACTGAGATTGAAACTATGTTATTGTGACATGTGTATTTGGTACGTTATGTTTATAACATGCAAATCTACCAGAGTCGCGGTAATTGTTCGAAAAAGTCACTGCAGACCAGGAACGCAGAAGTCATTAGGAGAGACATGGATGAGTTTTAGTCAGTAAATGACATTTCTTTCTGCTCCGCCCTGAGCGGTAGCATCAATCAATCAATCAAATCAAGCATAATATACATAGCAAAAAATAAATGAACGAAATAAATTCTCTTGCTACGTCGGTGGTCGTACGCAAATTCCAGTGACGCAATATTTGACCGAATTTCATTACACCTAAATCTGAAATATGGCAAATAAATCATTTTGCAAATGAAAAAAGTTTAGAAGAGGCTTCGGCCAGAAGCAAAACGTTATTCTGTAAATCGGCGAAATATAGTTCGGTAAATTAATACATGATACTCCGACGATCTAAAAATAAGTAAAATAATGCATATGGTAAAAAAGACGTCGGTCAATAGTTTTAAATAGTGGTAATAGTCGGTAAAATGAAATTCAAACAAAAAAAAAAAACTCGAAAAGTGATCGGTTTTCCAACGACGCAGATAAATCACCTCACGTTTTAGCAAGACGCATTCAAACTACTGTAAAAGCAGTTCACAAAATTCTTCGTAGACGTCTTTTCAATCGAAAACTGCGAATAATCGCGTATTTGCTTCTTTTCACTTTTTAGTATGATACCTTAGAATGTACTACGATCGGCTCAATATAATGATGCTATCGGAAATTGCTCACAAATCTCTCTCAATATGTGATTGTCATCATTATAAAGAAAGCCAATTATTTTCGATGTCATTCATGATAACTGGACCAAAATTAACCATACTTATAAAAATCTTAATTAATTATGAACTTAGAAAGAAAAGTCGAATTCAAAAATAACTCCTAGGCACTTGAAAATACGTTAAAGACCCCATTAAATATTCTTCGAGCAATCTACTCTGCCAACCACCAACCTATCCGCCAGCCTGTTGTTCGAGTTATTCTTAACAAGTGAAAAAAAAAGAAAAAAAAGTTTGATTTATCAAAAAAACAAGGAGTACAAAGGTCAGACTTGTTTACAAAAATCCCTTTGTAAAAGTACGTCAAGGTTGAAAAGATTATTATTTCAACTCTCATAATAATACACAGAAGAAAAATAACAACGTCAATTAGTGAGACAATGTATTGAACGGCTTTTGGATTTCGGGCTTGGTCCCTTGGTAAGTAATATTATTCATAATGATGACTATTATGAACCTTTTTAAAGTATTGCCTTTATTTGGTTAAACGTTGTAATTATGACTTTGTCTCGCCAAACAATATTTAACCCTGTGGCCGGCAAGAACAAAAGTGTCAGTCGTCTCTGACCAAGACTAAAGAGCGAACCCATCTCAAATATAAAAAAAAAACATTAAAAAACCAAAAACTTTACTTTTATTTTTAACCGACTTCCCAAAAAGGAGGAGGTCATCAATTCGGTTGTATTTATTTTTTATGTTTGTTACCTCATAACTCCGACAATTATGAACTGATTTGAAAAATTCTTGTTTTATCTGAAAGGATATACTTGCAGATTGGTCCCAATAAAATTTTATGAAAATCGGTTACGAACTTTGGATTTTAAATCGAAATAGCTGGAATTCGTCTACTTAGATGTTAGTTTTATGTCATCCAAGTAATCGAAATTGCGTATTTTGCTTTTCTGCGATTTACCACGATTTACCGGAGAGGTACCACGACTTTGGAGTCATAGAGAACACGGAGTTCTGGAGAATCAGATCATAAATAATAAAAAAAAACAAAGTTCACAAATGTAAAAATCAAGGGTGTTTTAATTGAAGTGCCTTCAATTGCAACTTCTTAGCCATGCATTGCAAGTATCTGGTGATATTGATAGGTTACACAGAAATAAGTCGAAAATAATAAAACTAATAGGGTGTTTGACTAGTATGAACAATGTAGATAAAGTAATTCAAACTCAAACTCAAACTCAAACTCAATCATTTATTTCAATTAGACCATTTACAGGCACTTTTGAATTGTCAAGGTCGGTCGGTCCAAAAAAAGATGAAGCTATTTGCACGTTCCAAAGCGTAGATCTCTATGGAGAAGAACGTGCAAGAAACTCCACGGACACTCTTTTAAATCAATTGATGTACTTAATACAAAAATCATGGTAACATTATCTTTGATCGCTTCTATATGTGAGGACAATGCAAAGAACAAGAAAGTATATAAAACAATTCAAAAAGTACAGATTATAAAATAAGCCAGTGGCAGGTAAGAGATGACCAGTCTCAACTGACGGCGCCCGTTCACGAACATGACGCGTGTATCAGCACCATCTAGCTCAACCATTTTGAAGGGAACCAAATGATCCAACACACGCGCCACCATCAGCGAGACGTTTGTGTGAGCATGACAAGCTCTCAACTGCCACGCTCGTTCATGTCAAACAAGTTTAATAAACAAAATCTTAAATTAATTACATATGCAAATGGTTCCATAGTACTCACATTTACAAACATTTGAAAAAATGAATCTACTTTACTACAAAACTATGGTTTTCAATGGCCAAGTACCTAAAAAACGAAAAATAAAAACAAAATGAAACTGCATGAATGCGTAACTTACTTCTTAGCAATTCAATATTGCAAAGAAAGAATAAATAAGTACATTATACTATAGGAGAACAAAAAAAGGGTAAGCATTACTTCCAAATTTTATATATATAAAAAAAAAACTAAAAAACTATATAGTGGATCCATGCGGCTATGGCTGTGGAGCAAGACCAGCATTTAACCAAGCATTTTTATCATGGATATAATCTTCCAATTTATAATATGCTTGTCTACATAGTGTGCGTTTTATGCATATTTTAAATTTACTCTCATTTAGTTCGAGAATAGCGAGTGGTATTTTATTATAAAATTTAACACAATATCCCATAAAAGAAGTGTGTACTTTAGCTAATCTGAATCGGGGTTGATCTAATTTGTTCCGATTTCTAGTATTAAAATTATGCCTATCACTAATTTGCTAAAAAGATGAAGATTTTTCCGAACATACATTATGTTTTCATATATGTATTGACAAGGTACTGTCATGATATTAATATCCTTAAACAGTTCCCTTAGGGAATCTCGCCGACGGAGATTGTATATGGCTCTGATAGCTCTTTTCTGCAGAATAAATATAGACTCGATGTCTGCAGCTAATACTTATTTCATGTTATTAAAACTACGAAAAAACAAATAAAATTGGTGGGAAAACAGAAAAGTTATGAAGTTATTCTTCTAACTTTGTTACACAAAATGTCATTTGACAATTCAGTAATTGACAATTATTGAAATTTTGTGTGAGAAAGTCCCGCCATATTGAATTGAAGCGATGGCGTGATACTTCAATTCAATATGGTGGGACTTGTAAGTGACGTCTGCTGTCGCTACCACAGATTTTAAATGCTGATAACGCCGTGTTTTTTTTGAAAATTTTAAGCAATTTTTTTAACAGTGTCTAGTCTGATCTCTACTTTTTGAAAAAAATCAGTGAATTACTTGTCTGGTAAATACTAGTAATATAATAATAAGCACAATATCTCCATCAACAACGTAACTCTAAAACAAATATGCTTAAACCACAAACTTGATGCGTTGCTAATAAAATCTGTTCGTCTGAACATTAAACCCGGAATGGACTCTACATATTTTATAAGGCTTTTAAAATTTTCTATAAACGTTAAAAGCTTTTAACGCTTCAGATGAGGAATAGAAACTGCTCAATGGTGAATATTTCGCGGTTTATTGTTCGTTTAGATTTAAAGACCGGCTTTAAAGTTATTCTGATAAGGATGAATGGAACGGGTTCTAGTGTTAAGTGTTTCTTTGTATTTTGTATAGAGACTTCTCTTGAGAACGGGGATTTAAATACTCAACAAGAACTATGTTTAACTGTGGAAAATGAAGTGAATAAACTTTGAGTTTGAATGTGGATGGCTAAAATAAGAGAAGAACACAACAACAAAAAAATTACATGAAACTCTTGCGTTACTAATGACTGACTGACTCAGTTACTAACAGAAAACAAACAGCCGAGGGCTAATTCACGTATTTTTATGACGCGCCGATTAAGTTTTAGTGCTGCTTTTAGTTGCAGTTAAGTTAAAATTTAAGTGATAAACGGTATTCTTGTAATCTTTGAACTGCGCGTGAACTGCACGTCAACTGCACGAGCACCAAACTTACTAATGGTGGAGGGATAAAATATTACTCGCTAAATAATCATAACCGTATAAGCTGTCATTTTGAGACGTCAAACAAATAGTAGAATACCGATCATGTTGCGTTCCGAAGCACGCACCAAAGACGCGCAACAGTAGAATGCCGTTACTACGCTCGCGTGACGGGAACTTGACGCGAGCGTGTCTGACAGCGGTAGATAATACGAAAAGCGTTGTTTTGATCAAAACTTAACTTAAACTGCACTGCAACAGAACTTATTTACAGTACGAATAATTTATGTTTGCCCATGGGAAGTACGTCGCAATCGATTGCGCAGAATGTAAATTTGACAAGAAACTTACTCAATGCAATAGGACTGGTGGTAGGAAAAGTGTTATTGTTTTAAAATATTTATTTTGGTTTTTCTTACTGTTTCATTTGTGTTTTGTGTGTTGTGTTACTTTGTGACCTTGTTATTGTTACTGGTTGTGTTTCTTACTTGATAATAATACAAAACGTATAAATCAGAAAAATATTCCACGCACGTAACACTTTTTTACGCGATGGGACCTGCGCGGTCGTCACTAAAAGCTAACTTCGCATGGGTAGGTAAAGATAAAATATTCGTACTGTAGTTACGTGAATTAGCCTACGGGTCGTGTTGAAAACTGAAAATCAGCATGTAGGTTTCTTGAGGAGTTTTGTTCTATGACTTTTGAAAATTCATATTTTAGTTCATTAGAATTTCATACAAAAAAAATAAAAATAAATTGAACGCTCTAAATGTTACAAAGTCTATGCGAAGCTTTCAATTTAAACATTTTTTTTTGTATGTAATGCTAATGAACTAAAATATGATGAATTTTCTGATGAACAAAACTTGTTGGTTATGATGTTTGTAACATAGTCCTGAGCGGTTTCCGGTGTTTTACAAATAACCCTGTATGTATACACAATCAAACCAATGTTAATGTAACGTATAGCACAAGTTTGGGGGCCGAGTCACCCGCGTCCGTAGGAGAATACCCTTCAGTGAATCCCTACACGTGGTCCCTGGGTGGTGCTAAACAGGTGACACTAACCGCCTCCGTGGTCTAGTGGTTATACCACCTGATTCCGACCCAGAGGTCCCGGGTTCGATTCCCAGCGGGGGCAAATTTTTTTGCTCGGTTTGGTTGGTGGTAGGACTTCTTCTAAGTCCGCCTGGCAAGCTACCACCATCATGTCTAAGTCTGTCGCCATAAAAAAAATGTTAACAGCATTGTTGTGTTCCGGCAGTTAGAGGTATGATAGCTAGTTCCTCTGTGTAAGAGGATTCCGGGTGAAACTCGCTTCCATCTTCAGCCTAATCATCACTTTCCATCAGGTGAGATTTGGGCCAAGAGTTACCCCGTTTTGTATAAAAAAAAAAAAAGTTCATCTGCTTTATCTTTCAATTTAGTCATATCAATAAGAGTACACTTACGGTTTCCTCTGCAAGCAATCCATCATGTTCTTAGAGCTAGGGTTGCAGCCCAAACTCTGGGCCACTTGTAATGTGTATGGCGTCGGGTCTTTCGTCATTGCCCAGTCCGACAGGGCGGATCCTGACATTAGTATTGCTCGGTGAAACAAACCTGGAAGAAACGATCATATTTATTGGGATTGTCAGCAATGTAAACACTGAACGATAAACTAAACATAACTTAAAGTTATTGTAGTTCTGTAACAGTAACAGTCAGCCACAGCATTACGATATGTTAGTAAAATGTATGCAGAAAAGGTTAACAAGAAATTAAATGAGATTAAATTTATGCCTATTTGAACAATAGCAACGTGAAAGATTAAATTATTGTTATTCTAAACAACACTAGTTGCCGACGGCAACACTCCATCAAATTAAAAAAAAATATCTCACGGGAATTTACTCCCCGGGTTAAAAAGTGTTGAGAACATACTCCTGGGAAAAAAAAATATCCTATATCCTAATCCAGGACATATTTTACTCGCGTGGCAACTTTCATACAAATGCGTTCAGCCGTTATATTGTAAAAAATAAATTTTCTTTCGCGTTTATAATTTAAGTAAAGATTCTGTTTATAATCATCTTGAGAGAGAACAGTGATTTAAATTCGTTTAAGACATTTAGTTTTAGGTGGTGGAAGCGAGCTTTTGATAAAGTATTGATTTTTACAATAAGACGATTTATGATAAGAATACAAGTCCTGATTATTTGGAATATTTCTGATCACACTCATGATAGAAGCAAATGCGCAACATTTTTGGAGACATCGCTGCTTAATCGAACTACGTTCTCATGTCGATATCTAAAGATCCTATCAAACTACCGCTCGTTTAGCAGAGGCATTCAAGTAACGAAAGTACATTCAGTAAGGCCGTTTGAAAGGTAGTGCGATTTCGCTTTGAAACGATTAAGGAAAACACGTTGGGAAAACTCATATGTTCACAATAACATATAGCTTGTGTAATGGCCCGAACACGATGATAGGAAAGTCTCTGAAGAATGAAACATGGGAACACGCCAAGTGTGGAGAATTAAAACTTTGAAAGCGGCGTTTCTGTTTTTCTTTGGAACTTGCACAACAGCTGCATCGTAAACTACGATGTAGTAGAATTTGTAGCAGAGTTTAATACTAAAAGCATAGACTTAGACAAAGCGAGAATTGGGTCTCCTTTTACTGTATTACGCAGATATTTGTTCTGATTTACGTGACTTTGACTGTGCTATGGTGATAATGGGACCTACACAAGGTTTTTTAATCAAAACAGTCGCTGCTACCGCGGCTCCGTCCACATGAAAGTAGGGACCGCGGAACCTTTAGACTTAAGGGTTTCCCGGTCCTTTACCTTTTTCACATTTATGATGTGGTTCCCAAATAGGTGAATGTTATATGGGAAATCATCAAAAGACTGCTCCCACTGTACAGAGCGGAAAGGAGTGTCAAACTCTTACTGACTAAAACTCACTCGTGTTCAGATCAAATGCTTTTTGCGTTCCAGGGTATCGGAACTCTTTCGAACAAGGGTAGCCCCTTGCAGGCACTGGCCATAGTGGGCCTCATCACTCTAGCAATGCTTACCATTTGATATAGGAGACAGCATCAAGAAATTAACACAGGCAGCCCCTGTGCCATGGCCCATCAGGGTCACTGATGATGGGTCCCCGTTCAGATCCTCAATATTATCTTTAATCCACTGGAGTGCTGCTAACTGGTCCAGTAGTCCGTTGTTGCCGTATACGTGTTCTGTTAGACTTGGCTTCATGAAACCTGAAAAAAAAAACCAGTCATATTAGTATTACATGAATCTTTATCCTTTAGAAGTATTCATGAAAATTTGCGGGGTAGAAGCTTTTGAGCGTCGTTAATTTCGTATAATTTGCAACACATGACCAAACGGCTGACTAATATAGTATGTCTCAGGAGAGGAGGATGATAAGCCTTTTTTCTGGATGGGAAAGCATCAAATCAGGGACAATCAGGGGGAAATTGAGACCTTATCCCCCTCCCTTGTTTTAGTATGGGAATTTATCGAATGACTCTTCCTGCTCTGGAGAGAGCAGAAGGGATTATCTAACTCTTACTGACTGAAAACCATCCGTGTTTTTGTTATTGCCCTTTGCGTTCCAGGGCCGCGGTGACTTTTTCGAACAAATTCCGCAACCCAGGGTTAGTGACCAAGTCGCGGGATTATTCGCAAGAGACACCGTGGCTCCGGAACACAAAGGGCAATGAAGGAACATGGATGGGTTTTAGTCAGTAGAAGTCTGACACTCCCTCCCGCTACCCCCAGAGCGGGAGGAGTCATCATCACGTTTTATTTTTTTTTAGGGATGGGAAATCATTTCCCATCCCTAAAAAAAAATAAAACGTTTAATGACCAGTCTGTAGTGAACAGTATGAGGCTAAGTTCATTGCAAATTTTATTAATTGAAGTCTATATATTATATTGTACTGTCCAATTGTTTGTCAATCATCGTATAGTTTTTTTTTATTATAGCATGGTCAAAAATTAACATTCACTGCATTGTTCGATCTTCGAGGTTAAGTAGCACTTGCCAAGGTCGGTCAATGAATGGGTGTCTAATTAATGTCCATGCATTACATATCGAGACTTCCTGTAGCTTAGAAAGCACACCGGAAAGCACCCGATGGTGCCGGTTGTCATCTGTCAATCCTTGACAGTCGTTACGGATAGTCAGATGCTGGAATGTGTGTCACCAGCATTGCCAAGCAAAACCGTATTACCCATTTATTCTGATGAGGAGGTCAGAAAGATAGACACTCTAGGTAAAATTCATGTACTCAGCTGTATCCGGTTAGATTGGCAATAGTTGGAAAAAGGTTAGGCAAATTTTATGAAACGGTAAAATAAATTCGTCAGGACCACTAAAACTGTCATCATCATTATATCAAGATCTTCAGCTTTAGCTCATTGATTCACCTTGTGGGAGGCTTTCCAACGCTGTGTCTTTTGGCACGCGGTTGCCAATTCATCATGACTGTGCCGAGCCTTTTCGCAACTATATTGAGATCGGCCCCCAGTCAAACCGGATCCAGCTGAATACCAGTATTTTACGTGGAGCGGCTGCTTACCAAATAATACAAATAATTTACCAGACCTCCACAACCCATTAACTGGGTCGCCCCAGACCCCATTAAAAGATCGATCGATCCGTGCGGCTAGTATTCTTTAGCCACGAGCTCTACTACTACTAAAATTATGAAGAAGAATGATCTTCTTATACTCACCCAAAATACCAAGTCTGAAGTTGACAGTGATGACCATAACATTCCCGTACGAAGCGAGCATCCTGCCATCGTACGGGTTGCCAGAACTCCACTCGAAGGAGTCACCGTGTATGAAGACCAGCACGGGAAACTTCTTCGTTTTTTGTTCTGGGGAAAAAAGAGACAATAAATTATTTTACCGAAAAAATACACTAAATAGATTTCAAAAAAATATCGGTTACGTTTTTTTTTTCACGTAGGTAAACTTAAAGTGAATACGAAACAACGAAAGCTTACAACCCTAATCTCTTCAAAGTTAGAGTAAACAGGCTCCTTCTGGGTAAGCTCGCTCCATCGTAGACTTTGTCTCTGTCATCTCTGACCAAGACCAGAGTCAAGAGCCAACCCATCTCAAATAAATAAAAACACAGCGCATTGACTAAACACGTGTGACGTCACTACGATGGAACAATTTTTTTTACTTCAAAATGTTTTTAAGTTCTAGCTTAAAAGGTCATGGTTATTGGATCTCACATAGTCTAATAGTAATTTGAACTAGTATAAGTTTATCATTAAACTTTGCCTACTGCTATGAGGACTGTGAATTGTCAAATAAGCCTACGTGAATGACAATATTTTTGATCGTATAGTAAGCCTCTACAATGTAATATACAACGTGTAACAGAATAAACGCAATACCTCTGAACTCAAAATTCAAAATCCAAAATCCAAAATTAAAAATTCAAGCATTTATTTCAATTAAACCATTTACAGGCACTTTTGAATTGTCAAGGTTGGTCGGTCCAAAATATTGAAGCTATTTGCACGTTCCAAAGCGTAGATCTCTATGGAGAAGAACGTGCAAGAAACTCCACGGACACTCTTTTAAAAATAATAATTTTTTACAAAGATTTATTTACATCGAGTTGAAATTATACATACATGTGAGAACGATGTAAAAGACGAGCAGGATAAAGCGTCCGGAATAAAAGAGGAACAATTCAAATAAATAATTAAAATCAACCATGGCAGCTGAGAAATGACCAGTTCCGACTGACGGCGCCCGTTCACGAACATGACGCATACGCCAGCACCATTCGGCTCAACCATTTTGAAGGGAGCCATATGATCAAACGCATACGCCACCATCAGCTAGACTTTTGAGTGAGCATGACACTCCCAACCGCCAGGGTACATTCAAGTCAAAATCATACCTAAAACTGATAATTAAAGTTTAAGTTAAAGGTACACAGTACTCACACATGTGCTGTTACTCATCATTATGAACAACTTTTACTATGGGACCAATACTGAAATCGCGAAAAAAAAATCGACTGCCCCGTACATTTTTGTACGAATAACTCGACATAATGTACTGAACAGTTGTTTTTTCATAATGATGAGTTCAATGACCCCTTAAGAGGTATTGCGTTTATTCTGTTACAGGTTGTAGAAAGCCTCACATTATAGAACTACTTGTTCAAATGGTGACAGTTAAAATGAAGCTATCCTTGCAGCATGTCACCAGAGGGCCCATTCTACTCATTTTTAAACAGTTTTTGCAAACACGTGTCAATCGGAAACTGTCAGAAACATTTTTGACAGATAGCGATTGATAAGCGAATGTGAAAATTAGTAGAATTGGCACTCAAGTTTTTTATTGCACTCTCTAGGTTACACAATGCGTCCCATCTTTATCATACATTTCCAAAAAACATCGTATTTTATGTGTAAAACTCGTGTGACGTCACGTTTAAATAAAAAGTGTACTCAAACGTGACGCTAGAAGCCCCCCCACTTCCTAAATTTTGATGCGTTTAATCGTCGTAATTTTTTATTGATTTGAAAAAGCAATAATTTGTGTCCAATATTTTTCGAAAAGTACCTAAATACATACCGCGTGTATCTGTCATCGACGCACAAACGATTTCCATGGGTCCAGGGCATGATTCTGGACACCCTAGACTTAGAAGTTTTCGTCGGCTTTTTTCTCATTTTTTCATTATTTTCAAGGGTTTTTTTACTTTAAACTGCTCATAATCGTTATTCTGACCTAACCCAATGAGATTTTTAATAAAAAAATAATTAATTAACTACTTTCAAATAGATATCAGCTCAGCTGAGCTGATACCTATTTGTGGTACTCTTGAAAAAAATGAAAAAATGGAAAAGAACCGACGAAAAATTCCAACACTGGGGTGTCCAGAATCATGCCCTGGACCAATGGAAATCGTTTGTCCGCCGATGTCAGATACACGCGGTATTTATTTTTTTTATTTTTTTTCACTCAAATCAGTGTAGCTTGAAACATACAGCTCCGGTCCAGCGTCAGTCCGTTACCTTGCAACTCTTATTCAAGTTTTCTCTATACAAACACCACATGTAGGTACGTGGTCAATAAATCCATCCTATGATCGCCAATTCTGCATGGAAATCGAGGAATATGTTCAAATATTCCTATGAAGTATGTAGCGGCAGATAACGCCAGCGCTTCTAAACAAGAAATATGCACGCTTTGCAGATATATTCCTGATTTAGTGTCAGCGTTTGACCGATCGACCATTTTATATGCGTTGCAGTGAAACTGACCCATTTCGTTTTATTTTATTTACTAGAACTAGATCGCGAACCAAATATTGAGCGATTGCATGGAGAGTTGATAACTCAGATTTTTGAGTGAACGTTCGATTTTGATTTAATGATAGTGTATTTGTTTTTAGGTTTCCATATACCCAAAATTCTAATAAAAAAAAACGATATTACTAAGCCTCCGCCGTCAGTCCGTTGGTCTTTCCGACCATCTGTGTGTCAGCGGGCTGTATCTCAAAAACCGTAATTGGTAGACAATTGAAATTTTGGGAGAGTGTATTTCTATTGGCGCTGTAACAGCTAATAATTATAAAAAATTAAGGTATAATGAGGTACGGAACCCTTCCTGTGAGAGTACGACTCGTATTCGCTATTGGTTATTAGCTGGTTTTACAAGCTATCTTTTTCTGTTTGTCGGTCAGCGATTGTTTTACCATCAGGGCAAAATGAGCACTATAAAAAGGGTAAATTCCATTTACCTTCGGTTAGTAACCAAAAATCCAGAAATAATGAACATTAAATAAAAAAAAAAAAACAAAATTCTCATTACACAATTTTCTTTTTAAATAAAGCTAATCTTTATTTATTTGATAATCTCCCCTCTGAGTGGATGAAAAGGGAAAAAATCTAGTTAATTGTACCTTCCCTTTTAAGCTTTTGGAAATTCAACCTTGTGCGTTTAGCGTAAGGTTTGATATGGAGTCGTCGCTTGGTTTATTTTTTAAGCTCTGCTAAATTGTAATCGTTGCAAAGATCAAAGGAGCCTTTTCACAAATCAATCCTGTCTAACCTTTTCCCTTTTCTAACTAAAGTAAAGGGAAGTATTGTTGCTTTTTTCTAATACTTTCACAATAATTACTTTTTTTGTTGAGGATAAAAAAATATTTTTTGTGGTAAAAGCTTTTTTCAATCTGTCTGCTAACTTTTTTGAGGAATAAATTTGGCGGTTTGTTGGTGGGAAAAAATTAAAAAAAAATAAAAAAAAAAAACATTATTTGATAGAAACTATACCAAAACTTCATATTTAGTCTTCAGCTAACAAGTACTTATAAATATCAAAATTGCAAGAAACTTAAAAGGGAACCGCTTGTCTTGGTATTATGTTCATGTGAAGAGGATCCCGAATCGCATTTGACTAAAAGTGTAATGAACATAAATGTGGATGGATGGAGAGGAAGAGGAAGGCCAAAGAAAAGATGGATGGATTGTGTGAGAAGCAAAATGAAAGAAAAGGGAGTTAGTGATAGTTTGACGGCTGATAGGGCAAAGTGGAAAAAAAACGTGTTGCGCCGACCCCAATTAACATGGGATAAGGGCAGGAAGAGGATGATGAAATATACATAATAATAAATCTAAAGCTAACTATGTAGTACGTGCTAAAATCTAGACAAACACTTTATACTTTAATTAATTATTATTAGTCACAAAAACATTTTGTAATTCTATCTGATTTCCATAAATAATTTTTAACTTCCATTTTTAAATTACCTACCTATTATAAACTTTTTCTCTAAATCGCGATATAAAGTTTTGGCCATCAAATTATAAGACTTGTATCGCCATCTAGTATTCGTTCGGTGAACTACTATGGCAGCTGAAAAGGTGCACCTGACGGCGGTGTATGTTTGTTCTACCTGAAAATGTTAACTGAAGGGAGCTTGAATAGTGTGGCGTTGTGTTCATAGATGGCGGTGTTTTCAGGTTGTGTTAGGTCAGATTAGAAAATGAATATTTTCATAATGATAATTAATTTTAGTTATACACTGTACATACATATTTATGTTTCACCATTCTATAAAAATACAAACCTATCATCTGTATACAGGGCACCTCAAGACTTTGCCACATAGATTAAGTAGGTATCTCAAATACTGTATGTGGAAAAAATATTGAACCAAAACTTGGTATTATTTTCAAAACAATGTGAACATTATTAAAGATTTTTAAATAATCGTCTGTCTGTACCGGGAATCAAACTCGCTAAATGTAAAAAAAACCTATATTTTACTGTACCAATCAAAATTTCACGCTCTCAAATAAAAGTATATTTCATCTGCATAACATAGCATCTAAAATAAAAGGAAAACCATGAAATTAACCTACATAGAAAAAGTACTCTGTGAATTTAACATTACGTTTTAAATTTTGTTTAAAATTCTGATATCTTTTTATACGACAATGTCATTTCTTATACTCGTAACAACTAATTTCAAGTCATACAATAACATCTATCTTCAGCTGGCGCGTCATTTCAATACCAAACAATTATTCACGCAGCACCTGACCCATAACGAAACATCAAACTCTACCGCAGCAAAACACGCCTTGACTTAAAAGTGAACGCTTCAAAAAAGAACATAAATACGAGCATGAGTAACGCGAGCGGAAATGAGAGAATTCTAGCGGGGACGGCTTTTAGCACATAACTGTACCTTAACGAGAGCCACGGTTTGTTTTACGCGAGCACGACAAAGAAAATACCTCGGGAATGTAACTTGAAACGTTCACAATTGCAATGAAACTATTTTTGGATAAGTTGAAGCAGTTTTAGCAACTGTTTTTGGTGTGTGTTTGGCTAAATTAAGCTAACAGATGATTTAGTTAAGTCAAGCGGTTAAAGGATGTTTGTAAAGGAATTAGTAAGAAATTTATAGTGGGATCATAAAGAGAAAGGTGTTAACGGCATTAACTGCTTAAATTATATTAATGTATCCGCTGAGAAAACATGAAAGTGAAGCATGTGTTTTTTTTTTTTTGCACTATGAGCTACTTTAATGCAAAGATTTTCACAATAGCGTACAAGGAGATAGAAGCTCTTCGTCACGAATTCTAGATAGATCTTATAAAACTTAAAAAAGTTTACGAGCAAAAGTAACAGCCAGTTCTCATTTGTCGGTTGTCGGGCCCGGATTTCAATCAGACATCGTCACCTCTATCAAATTGGTGTCAGAACCAGTACCAGAACCAGGCCCGGGTCACAGTATAAATATGGACAGTACGGAAACTACCTACAAACGCTCGAAACGGCACACTCACACAAACATGCGCACCGACGAGACTTTTCGGTGCCCGTCGCGGTACTATCAGTAGTGAGTGCCGCCGGCCGCGTCAAGACGAGTGGTCACATTTATGTTTAGCCCCGCGATCTTTTTAAAAATGCCATGAACGTATATGTAGGTATATACATGCGTAGTATACGGCTGTTTGAACTCTGCATCACAACCGGAGCTGACGAATTTTAAACTTCCTGCTGATTTTGAAAGGTGAGAATCATTAATGATAATGCTACTTAATCGTTATCGAAGTATAAATCCGTGTGATCGATCAAAATGAATTCGTGAACTTCAAAACTATTAGGTACTACTACTTCTTGTAAATTCAAGATGGCGCCTGCTATAGGTATATTTTTTTTTGTCATGGGTGTCATTTTCATGGTTTTCGAGGGTGTGGAAGCCGACAGTGGTGTCAAAACGTGAATCCAAGATGGCAGCTGCAATTGGTACCAATTTTTTCGTCATGGGTGTCGTTTCCATGGTTTTCAAGGGTGTTGAAGCCGATAGTGATGTCAAAACGTGAATCTAAGATGGCGGCTGCAATAGGTACCAATTTTTTCGTCATGGGTGTCATTTCCATGGTTTTCGAGGGTGTTAAAGCCGATAGTCATGTCAAAAAGTGAATCCAAGATGGCGGCTGCAATAGGTATCAATTGTTTTCGTTATGGGTGTCGTTTTCAAGGTTTTCGAGGATGTTGAAGCCGATAGTGATGTCAAAACGTGAATCTAAGATGGCGGCTGCAATAAGTACCAATTTTTTCGTCATGCGAGTCATTTCCATGGTTTACGAGAGTGTTGAAGCCGATAGTCATGTCAAAACGTGAATCCAAGATGGCGGCTGCAATAGGTATCAATTTTTTCGTCATGGGTGTCGTTTTCATGGTTTACGAGCGTGTTTAAGCCGATAGTGCTGTTAAAACGGGAATCCAAGATGGCGGCTGCAAAGGTACCGAGCGCTCGAAACGTTTTCGTCCAACAGCGGCTCGCGTACGCTCCCGCCAAAACTTGTAAAAGGTTACGCTGTAATGACAAAGTTAGTGCTACAAATTGTTGTGTGTTAATATTAAATTGTTTTCCGTGTTTAAACTATCGTCTTTGGTCGAGATTAACCAACGAATGAGATTACCTATTTAAATAATTTAAATAGGTAATCTAACACACAACTACTTGTAGCACTAATTTTGTACTTGTAAGCGTTATTCAAATTCAATTGATTGATCACTACAGAACAAAAATTTTAAAAAATAAAATAAGAAAAACATTAATAGTGACAACCCTATTGCTTCAATGGAGCGTAGGTATTTATATTCTCAACTAGGCTTAGTTTCCGTACTGTTCATATTTATACTGTGCCCGGGTCGACGGTGCGTTGTGTTCCACGCGCGCCTCATTGATCGCCGATTTCAGCATAGTAGACGGTGAGCGCTAGGGCCAGTGCCTGGCAGGGCTGCGGAATTTGTTCGAAAGAGTCACCACGGGATACAAAGGGCACTAGGAGGGTTTTAATCAGTAAGAGTCTGACACGCCCTTCCGCTTCGCCCGAAGTGGGAGGAGTCATTAAATTTGATAATTTCCAACCCTTAAAAAAGAGGCCCGACAGCCGACAAGTGGCAACAGGCTCTAACGTGTAATATAGATGCAAAACAAAATAGTGATTAATAAAATATCAGCACAATTAAATCTAGATGATCGCGTAAAACAAACCCTTTCCTCAAATTCCGTGTAACCGAGATATCTCTATCCTTCTCGGTCATTGCAAAATAAACAAGGAAAGAACATTTTTACGAACGCCGCGTAAATCACTGAACCTTTTGTTCGAATCAAAGCGAGGTTTCCTTTGACGAGTCAGCATTTTAGCCTTTGGCGTTTTAAGACTATTAAGGATTTCTACGTTTACAAGACAAATAGTAGTAAGCAATAAAGAGGGTTTTGAAGAATAAAACAGGAGCTGTACAGCGATGAATGTTGAACTCGTGGCTAAATAACAACAGCCGCACGGGTCAATCTTCAAGTTTAAGCAACGCTTTCCAAGGTTGGTCTGTGGATGGGTGACCATCTTAACATATCGAGTTTCCTCTATGCCTCGAAAAGCACGTTAAGCTGTTGGTCCCGGATATCATTTGTAGATGGCAGTCGTTACGGATTGTTAGAAGCCAGTAAATTCGACTCCAGTTTTGCTAAGAAATACCGTGCTACCCAGACATGGGCTGTGGAGGTCTGATAGGGAGCCGCTCCACGTAAAATACTGGTATTCAGCTGAATCTGGTTTGACTGGAAGCCGACCCCAATGTAGTTGGGAAAAGGCTAGGCAGATGATGACTTTCGTCTGTCAGTTTCAGACCAAGAGCCAAGTAGTTTCAGAAATTAAAAGAAAATCATAGCATTAAACTTACAAGTTTAATGCTATGATTTTCTTTACCATTATGAACACACCTACATATGATTTGGTACACCATTATGAACAACTTTTGCTTTGGGCCCAATTCCAAATAGCACACATACCTAAATATGTGTGCATAACTCGGCAAATGTGCTAAACAGCAGATTTTTCACATAATTATTTGACAGTGATTACCGCTGTTACTTTAAGTCGAACGCTTTTTAAGTACAATAAGTGACCTTCTGGTGAACGTCACTGGAATCGCTAGACCCAAAACACGGTGCTTTGAAAGACCTTTATTTTACATTGGACGCGAGTAAATCAGTTGAATGATAGTAACTTATCATCTCCCTGCCCTTAGCCCATGTTACTTGGGGTCGGTGCAACAAGTTTTTTTCTTCCAATCTGCCCTATCAGCTGTCAAAGTTTCACTAACTCCCTTTTCTTTCATATCGCTTCTCAAACAAACAATCCATTGCATCTTTTCTTTGGCCTTCCTCTCCCTCTCCATCCATCCTTATTTATGTTCATTACTCTTTTAGTTAAATGCGTTTCCTCCCTCCTCTTCATACGACCATACCAATACAAGCGATTCCCTTTTAACTTTTCAGTCATTGGAACCACTTTTAAATTACCGCTAATGTAGTCGTTTCTCACTTTATCCATTCTTGTTACTCCACACATCCATCTCAACATTCTCATCACCGCCACATGCAATCTATTTTCATCCGTCTTTTTCACAGCCCAACATTCTGATCCATACATTACGACAGGTCTTATCACGGACTTGTAGATTAAATCTACAAGTCCGTGATAAGAGAAAATTTTTCTCTTTCAACTTGAGAGGCATCCGTGGGTCGCAAGTTGTCCCAGTGACCTGTCGCCATTTCATCCATCTTGAGTTGATCTGGTGCGTTACGTTTCGGTCTATATCGCCATCCCGCTGAATAAGCGACCCGAGGTACCGAAAGTCGGAGCAGATCGGTATATGAAAGATAGTAACTAAATACTACAATTTTGGAAGACCTATAAACTAACCATTCATCCAGTGCATAAGACCTATGAATAGGCTAGAAATGGGTTAAGATAGCACTTGTTAGTAATGAGCTATTAAGACTTTAGAACCTATAAACATTTGCGATCTCAAAACCCAACACATTCACTAGTGTTTATGCTGATGAGGTTTCAGAAACACATGCCGTGTGGTTAATTGTTTACGAAAGATACTAATATCTCCCGATGATTATCATCTTTTTGTTTTGGATGAGAAATCATGAAATGACTCGTACTAAACTAAAACCAACCCGTGTTCCTTCGATAATGGCTCTTTGCGTTCCAGAGCCGCGGTAACTTTAATTTGTTTTTTGCTTTTGATAGGTACGCGTTTGACCACTATCTCACCTGATGGTAAGTGATGATGCGGTCTAAGATGGAGCACGCTTGCCTAGAAATGTCCTTTTTATTATTGGCTTAAAGATTCCCAGGTTGTAGCTATCAGGAAACACAGACTCTGGCAGGGAATTCCACTCCTTTGCTGTACGCACTATGAATGTGTTTCCAAAACGTTTTGTACGTGTAGGTGGGATGTCCACCATGTGGCGCATCGCCGTTCGTCGTACTTTTTCGACCAAATTCTGCAACCATGGATCCTCCATCCCTACGTTATGATTGAGTTCAACCAACCATGATCCATACATGGCCAACATTGGCACAATGTACTAAAGCTACTAATTTATCATTGGAGACGGCTGTTGGCTAATTGCCTACAAGCTGTACTAATTAACCTATTTCGTTAGTAAATAAATGTTTTACAAATAACATTTTCTGTTTCTCAATATAAACATTTCCTGTTTTATATTAAAAGTTCTGTTGGAGCTATGAAACTGTTGTCATTATTATCAGTCCTTTATAAGGTAATTGGGAAAACATAAGGGTTTTTTTATAGGCAACCGGCATTAACAGCAATTTAAAAATCGAAATTTTCTCAGTTTACAAACATTTTATAATTATGATAAGAATAGTTAAGAGCGTGTATTCCGTCCACTAGCGCCGCCAATCGTTTTTTATTATTATTTGTGGTAAATTTAAGACACGTAGATAAAAAACTGCTCTGTAGTGCACTGAAGAAATGTATTTATTATGTTTTGAGAGTTATGTTTTGTACTTTAGAACATAAATAGTTGCCAAAGTCGATATTTTTGTTAAAAGTGGCCACTTTTAGCAATAATTGCCGTTTTGGCTATTTAGCCATGAGTTATGTATTAAAAATAGCTGTCAAAAAATAATAGATACATTTCTTTAGTGCACTACAGAGCGGTTTTTTATCTACGTGTCTAAAATTTACCACAATTAATAAAAAACGATTGGCGGCGCTAGTGGACGGAATACACACTCTTAATATCGGGATTGCTACCATGTACCTTTTTATTTGCGAGTTTCCGATATTACAGCACTGTTGCAAGCGCCATGATCACGGAGTAACTGAAGATCTTGCGGGTGGGATGTTATTGGCAGACATATCGGTCTACCCTCTTTCGTAGTCTTTTATTACGACCATCTCCGTTACCACTGTCCACAAACTCAATTTTTTCTCGCAACTGTTCTCGACACACAACACTAGCCGTATCTGACCGCGAAGTAACACTTTGTTGAAATCTCCGGTTTTACACATTCGAATCACTGGGTTCCAGACATTTGACAATTTAAAGCCATCCTCACGATTTAAATTTTTGTACTTTGTAATTTCAATCGCTACCTTGACCATTCTATAAGAGTCTGCCACTCCCTTCTGCTTCTCCTAGAACGATAGGAGTCATTTGAAGATAAGACCCAAAAAAGGGATGGAAAAAATTAGGCAGATTGAAAGACTTTAATCCAAGCTTGCTCAAACTCTGCCACCAACATTTCGTTTCAATTTCGGCAGCTCATTTTCTGCTTAGAGAATAACGTTACTAGAGAAGACAGTCATCGCCCATCGACCTATGAAATGACTGTGATTTCTCCGTCTTAATTTTTATTAATAAGGGCGCAATAGCCTCACATATTCGGTAAAAAAAAATATACCTATTACAGTTCATGAGATACACAGCCCGCTGACTGACAGACGGACGTAAAGCGTAAGCATATTATAGGGTTGAGTTCGTTATTCTTCTATGACTCACGCGCGGCTTGTACTGTTAAATCACCATTAATTAGTCTGCAGTGCGATTCTGCAAACATCACATCCCGCCAGTCTGTTCTGTAAAAATCTCACCTAGTTCACTTAGGTGGAGTGAACGAGAGTGAGCTGTCATTCCATCTTGCTTGTATGGTTTGACAGCTCACTTGTCGTTCACTTCGCCTAAGTCTTTAAGGTAAGACGTTAACAGATTTGCACTGCTATAGCCTTGTGTGAAGTGAACTATAAGATGGAATGATAGTTTACGTCCACTTCACCAAGTTTACAAGGGGCGATGTTGTCAGAATAGACCAGCTGTTCTGTATAAATAAATAATTATAATTAAAATCACACCTAGATAAAGTTACGTGAAGTAAATTTCAAGTTAGCTGTCCACTGACAGGTTTCTTCACATTTTCACGCTAAGTTTATTTTTATGAACAGACTTGCTTGAAAGGTTTATTACACGTTTTCACCAGTGTCCTTTTAATTTTAGGGTAACGAACATGAAAGGAAATGTCAACGATCAGGGAAAACCACAAGGTTGTAATAAATTTTGAATGAAGTTAAATGTACTGAGGAAAAGTCATATTTTATGTGGAAGACCGTGCGAGATGTTTGTAACACGGTGGGAATATCGTTTAGTATGTAGTCGTTTTTATGAGGTAAGTTTAAGGCCGTACCCTGACTAAATAACCTGGAGCATATTTCCCTCAATAACAGCGCAAGAGATACAATAGCAAATACGCTCAGAATGTTTAATAAAATCGTTATAAAATCTAATTTTGGTCGTTTGAAAAAAATATTTCTACCAATTAAATTGCCTGTCCATTAGTGTAAGTACAAAATCAAAACAATGTTTAGTTTTCGAGAAGATACATGTTTTCAGTATTTTCTTCTCATTTCTGTAGTTTCGTTGTGAGATTAATTAAAAATTATACTTGGTAATAAAAAATAAAAATCTACCATTTTGAAGCCAACATTATATAAAAATTTAATGTATTTTTATAAGTCGATATTTGTTTTGGACAACGAGTATATAGCTCCAAAAAACTGCAAAAAAACGGCTAGCGCTGCGTTTTGCACGGGGACGCGCCTCAAGGTGATCTCCGTTTCTAGTCTGCTTATTCTATAATGCCGGTCGATTCCGTCGACATCTCACCGTGATCACTTAGGTAGAGTGAACAACAAGCGAGCTATCACGCCACCTTGTTTGTATGGTTTGACAGCTCATTTGTCGTTCACTTCACCTAAGTTTTCGCTTCGACATGTTTATAGAATCGCACTGCTTTGATTGTCAGTTATAGACCATTAAGGCTAGATTGTTTTTGGTTTTTTAATGAACTTTTCTTATTTTCTCACTACAAAATATGTGCGATGGAATAGTGTTAGTATGTATTCTTCATACAAATACTTGCAAGCTTGGGTGACTGGTCGTTGGACATTTTCTGAGAAAAGAGTACCAATTCTACTAATTTTCACATTCGCACCGCATTCGCATCTCAATGTCGCTGTCAAAAATTTATGAGAATTAAGGCTTTTTTGACAGTTTGCGATTGACATGCGAATGCGAAAGTTGTTTAAAAAATAGCAGAATTGGCCCTCAGTACCAAAAATATTGAGTTTTATTAAACTTGCTACCAATTTGAGGTCGACACAAAACCAGGCCATCGAGAGTAGTGATTGCCAAAGTCAATACTTCTTCTGTCAAAATTTCTTAAACTTAACAGATTTCCTAAATCACATCTGACACATACAGTGGCAGATAATTACATTTTTTCGGACATTAAAAAACCAGATTAAAACAATAGTGTCGTACCCTTGCAGTCAACACGTCTACTGCGCATTGTTCGCTGGATTTCTTTGTTCCTAACGGGCTTTTGTTTGTAGGAAAATTACGTGAAAATTTCACTGTGACACTGTGCAGAGATATTGAGTAGTACAAGTTACATGTTTTAATTAAAATTGGAGTAAAAAACTGGCCACGTTTGAGTCGGACTCTAACACAAATGGTTCCGTATCATAAATAAAAAAAAACACGTTTCTTGTTTAGACTCCATACTATGGGGTCTATACAAGAAACGTGTTTAAAAAAAATGTGTTTATAGCGGCAACAAAAATACACACTCCGTCAAAATTTTAACTGTATAGGTACCGATTACGATCCCTGAGTTTCAGCCTGCTGACACGCTGACGGATAGAGGAGGCTTTTTATAGGGTTCCGTTAGTTACTCTTTGCGTACGGGACCCTAAAAAAACAACATGATTCATAGAACTTATTTAGAGGTGTAGAAATTTGATTAGCGTGACTTTTCCCTTGCATTAATTTTTTTTTAGTTTATTCATTCCTGAGTAAGATTGGCTTAAGTTTGAGTAATAAATTGTTTTAGGGTAAAATGCTTTTTTTTTTATTATACTTTACTGAAATTGTCACCATCAGTGATTATTAGTTTATTACACACAATACTCACGAGATTTTTTCCAAGTGGGTCGCAGAAAATGAAAAAGAAAAACCTGGTAAGCTTCTCAAACACTGCTTGCTGCAGTGAAGATTTTAAGTTTATTTTTATGTTGCTAAATGAATATGAATGAGAAGATACTATTTATATTCTCAACTAAATAACTCTGTACAAAATTTAACTTCTTACGTTACAACTTTTCATTGACTCACGTTTGCTGGGTTACGTCTGGAGTTGACGGGACGTTTCTTTCTACCACGCAAATTCAAACCTTAACTACTCACTTTACAGTCCAAAATTAAATGGCGAAGCAAATTTAGTAATTCCACTTTTTCCATTTAAGATTTTATCGAGTTCCTTATAACAAAGGTATTATGTTGAAGGGTGCTTGTACTTCTAACGTTTGGGAAGTGAAGGGAATTTACTTGATCCTAGACTTAACTAGCGTGTAGTGAATTCGTGATCTGTGAATGAAAGGTCTGATTGTATACGTCATTGAATGGGTTTTTACGTCATTCTGTTAGTCGAGTATGCTGAATTGCGGTTTTCATTAATATATCGTGTCTTCGTAAACCTATACATAATCTATATTAATATTATACAGCTGAAAAGTTTGTTTGCTTGAACACGCATATCTTGGGAACTGCTGGTCCGATTTGAAAAATTATTTCAGTGTTAGATAGTCCATTTGTCGAAGAAGGCTACAGGCTATATATATATATCATCACCCTAAGACAAATAGAAGAAGAGCATTAATGGAAAATGTGACGCAGACGAAGTTGCGCGGGTCGGGTCAGCTAGTAGTATTATAATGAGGAATAGTATTATAATGAGGAAAGTTTATTACTTGTTTGATTGTACCGAATAGATTATGAAACTACTGGACCGATATAAACCATTTTTCACCTTTATAAAGCTAAATTATTATCAGGAAGTAATATTACTACAAATTATAAAGCACTTTTCCTCCGCCGCGTCTGTCATCTGTTTGCGATAAACTCAAAAACTACTCCACCGATTTTCATGCTGTTTCTTCTATTTTTCTTTTTATACATTTTGTATTTTTTTTTTAAATTGCATTCCTTTAGAAAATTGTAGCGCAGACGAAGTGTTAGTGTTAGTGGTAGTGTTAGTTAAGTGTTTGTTTTATTTCAATCAGTTCACAGATAATGAAATCTGGCCAAGTGTGAGTCGGACTCCCGTGCAAAGGGTTCCGATGCAATTTCATTTTTAAAAAGTTAATTTAACACTAAAAACATTTTTTTTTTTAATTTTAGGCTCAGTAGTTTCGGAGATAAGGGAAGGGAATAGTCATTTCGGTCTAATTTCTTGAATAATTTCCAAATTATTTATTTTAAAATTATGAAAGCCCTTTTACTTGATGTGCCACACGATAAAGCAGTGCGATTCTGCAAACATGTCGAAGTGAACACTAAGGCGAAGTGAACGACAAGTGAGCTGTCAAACCATACAAACAAGATGGCATGACAGCTCTCTTGTCGTTCACTCCACCTAAGTGATCACGGTGAGATGTCAACAGAATCGACCGGCAGTTTGACCACCAAAAGTGATCCCCATACAAAATATTTATTTATTAACGTAAATCGTCTGAGTTTGGGTAAAAAAAAAACTGAACTGGCTGTAACAGACGGACAGACAGAAAAAAAAACAAAATTTCAACAAGAAAAAAAAAATACAACAAAAATTACAACTTAAATAATCACTTCAAACATTGATTGAACTACTACTTAATTCCAAAAAGTCCCTTGAATCGCATTATGCTTCTGTAACCTACATTAAAACACATCGTTATCTTCAAAATCATTCACATTCGTGTCGCAAGCGTGCAACAGTTCTCAAAATACTTACACACAAACATGAGAACAAAGTTTAGTTTCACGCGCCACTTCTAATAGTTCGAAATGTTTATTTTTATCTTAGAATTTAGATAGTTAGCGACGGAAGTGACGGAATTAGCTTTGGAATTGGTGCGCAGCTGACATGGCTTATAATAGGCGTATAGGGGTAGGCCGTGACGTCACGGGATTTAAAATGGCAGCTGTTTTTATGGTTAGAACGTGTGATATCTTACTGCTAAAATATATTATGTGAATGTTTGGATGAATGGGTGTTGCATATTTAATCACGTCGGAACGGCCTAACGAATCTGGATGAAATTCGGCAAAGCTTTTTTTCCTTTTATTCAGACACTTGTTTAATAGACTTTTAAGGATGGGAAATCATTAAATGACGAAGCGAAGAGACCTATGTTCTTCCAAATGTCCCTTGCGTTCCAATGCTGTGGTGACTCAATTCTACTTCCTATTTTTTAGGGTTCCGTACGTAACCAAGGAAACCTTATTACTAAGCTTCCGCTGTCTGTCCGACTGTCTATCCTTCTGACTGTCAGCGGGCTATATTTCAAGAACCGTAATAGGTAGATATTTGAAATTTTCACTGAATTCGTATTTATATTGCCACCCAAAAATAAAAGTTTATGGTATGGAACCCTTCGTGTGCGAGTCCGACATGCACTTGGCCAGTTTTTTTTATCTTGAGGATATGTTTCTTTGGGATAATCTTCTACATTTACGCAGCCTAAACCGATGGCAAAAGCTAGCTTACCCATAAGACGCTTAATCCTTTACACATTGTCACAAATCAGCATAAACTTAAAGAAAAGGCAAGCGTGCTCCGCCTTAGACCGCATCATCGCTTAAGAGTCCTATTACATTTTTTACGGAAATTCATGATTTTTGACGCTGTAATTATCAGCAGCAGTAAGATATTTTAATTATTTGAGCCTGAATAACGATAGTGCCAGTCTCTTTCTTGTATGTTAGAGTTACACATCTTCATTATTCTTTTCGTGTAATTTACTATAAATATTTTACGAACTCAGTTTGCAAGAAAAAATGTCGGCGATGGAACTTTGACGGTCTAATTCACATTGTTACAATCAATTCTTTTAAAAGCTAAAATTACTAAAAGGTAAGTTGAATGTTTTACTTGTTTATTGGAGTTCTAGAATTTCTTTAAATTCCTTGAGTTTTCACGGAAAAAAACGTAAAGAAAGCCTAATTTAAGCCAGAAATGTCTTGATTCAGCGTCCATTATATTCCAAATAAAAACAATTTTATCAAATAAATTAATGTGATATAAAATTTCAATCTACAATGAATACGTTTCATTAGTTTTCGTTTGTCAATATAGTTAAACAAAATTACAATAAATAAAATTAAAGTACTATATATTCTGCGTCAATTCAGCGCGCGCGCTCCTCAGTCTCGCGCGAGCGCCCAAATAAACTATAATCCTATTCAGACTAGTAAGTATCAAAATTGTTTCGCGGACTATAGTGTACTCCCAACGCAGACCAACGTTACTTCGTCTATTGCAAAAGAGCATTTACGATTCGTAATAGGACTCTTAACATCAGGTGAGATAGCGGTCAAACGTATGC
The DNA here is from genome assembly GCA_963859965.1 of Ceramica pisi. Taxonomy (NCBI): domain Eukaryota; kingdom Metazoa; phylum Arthropoda; class Insecta; order Lepidoptera; family Noctuidae; genus Ceramica; species Ceramica pisi. The sequence continues at coordinate 2,180,281 of OY982530.1, read as the reverse complement.
CTATCAATGTAGTAAAAAAAAGAAAAGTATATAATTTGCTCTAATTCCACCAAAAACTCGGTTAGCAAATGTCGACACACTATTTCGGTATTTTCGACCGACATTTGGCATGATTGACATATATTTACTCTTACGAATCTACGAGATGGCGCCAAAGTTATTTTTAACGGCGGGAACCTGTGTTCGTTTTCTTAGTTAATTTTCTTTTTGAGATTTTGAACTGATGGAGTTACTGGGATTGTGTATTGAAGTTAGATATATCATTCTTGATGATCTATGAAAGAAGAATCACACTTCACTAGTTGCCGCTCGCGGCTTCACTCACTTTTTTAACCGACTTCCCAAAAAGTAAAAAATAACTTTAATTTCGGAAGTCGGTGTCAAAATACGAAGAAACTAACAAAAACACCGACTTCCGAAGTTAAAGTTATTTTTAGCTTTGTAGTGTTTTTTTTGGAAGTCAGTTGTATTTTTTTGTACTTAAAGTTTTTTATTTTTCACTTTTTAGTGGTACCCCACACCTAACAACACCACTGTAAAATCGCAGAAAAGCAAAATACGCAATTTCGATTACTTGGATGACATAAAACTATCATCCAAGTAGACGAATTCCAGCTATATCGACGATGGAGTGGAGATAAATGCATCACAAGCCGAACTTTTAGGCTGATCGTGCCTATCTCTCCCCTGCCTCTCGCTTCTTCCGCGCCCTCGCTTGTTCCGCGCTCTCGCTCGATCCGCGCTCTTGCTTGCAGGCTCGGCTCAGGCGGATCATGAGAATGAGTCACGCTTTTTCGTGCGTGCAGCCGGCGTTCATCGATTTATAAGACGTCATAAAGCCAAAAAAAAATATAGCGGCGTTCAGCCCCCATACAAAAAATTTTGAACTACTTAGGCTGAGTTGTACCATAGAAGAAGTTATAGTTAAAGTTTGCGTCAAATTTAACACTTAGGCTGGGTTGCACCATCTTACTTTAACAATAACAAACATCAAAACTTCAGTTAAAGTATCGATTAGGCCAAAAATTAGTTGCACCATTTGACAAATAGTTAAATGACGTCTTAACTTTAACCGTAACTGTTACCGCTCACTTTCCGCTGGTTAGTGTTATTGTTTATGTTAAATTATCCGTCAACTATCAAACGCGTAGAATATAATCTCTTGACTTGACTCTTCCCTTTAACTTTAACAAAGCTAATGAATTCGCTGGTGCAACACATTTCACTATAACCGTTAAAGTCAGCGCTACTGTTAGTATTAAATTTGACGCAAACTTTAACTATAACTTCTTCTATGGTACAACTCAGCCTAACAGTAGCGCTGACTTTAACGGTTATAGTGAAATGTGTTGCACCAGCGAATTCATTAGCTTTGTTAAAGTTAAAGGGAAGAGTCAAGTCAAGTGATTATATTCAACGCGTTTGCTAGTTGACGGATAATTTAACACAAACAATAACACTAACCAGCGGAAAGTGAGCGGTTACAGTTACGGTTAAAGTTATGACGTCATTTAACTGTTTGTCAAATGGTGCAACTAATTTTTGGCCTAATCGATACTTTAACTGAAGTTTCGATGTTTGTTATTGTTAAAGTAAGATGGTGCAACCCAGCCTTAGGCTTTATGATAGTTTGACTACGAATTCTCAACTCAAATATCGGCGAATTCGTTTTACCGAGACCTCCTTTACTCAATTACCTCATTTCAGACCTATTTCCCGCTTACAGGAGTTGGAAACACATCCATCCTGCAGTCAACAAACCGAGTACATGGCGCTTGTCATAACTTGCAGATCAAAGACTTGTTCATCTGTAATGAACTGGTGCAATGTTATTAACTGTAGTGTTACTAACGGGTACGGCCACCGTGATTGGCTTGTTTCTCTGTTGTTGTTGTGTTACATAGTTTTGGGTGGTATCTTCTATACCATATAATATTATAAAGCAGAAGAGTTTGTTTGTTTGTTTGGTTGAACGCGCTAATCAAGGGAATTAATGGTCCGATTTGAAATATTGTTTCAGTATTAGATAGCCCATTTATCGAGGAAAGCTATAGGCTATATATTATCACGCTAAAGCAAATAGGAGCGGAGCATTAAGGGAAAATGTGACGCAGACGAAGTTGCGCGGGTCAGCTAGTCTTTTATAAATGCGAAAGTTTGGATGGATATTATATATCGATGTTTGCTACTCAATCACGCCGAAATGGCTGAACGAAACTGGATGAAATGTGGCACAGAGATAGACTACTTTTTATTGCGATAGCAAGTTCCTTTGGGATAATTTTTGATTTCACGCAGGCAGGTTTATAAAATATTTAACTACATTTCAAATATTTAATACTCAATACTTTTAATGCCTTCCTCGTGAAGGTATTCTTAGTTGGTAAACTAATAATTAGATCATAATAATGGATGGTGATCGATATGGTGGTAATATTCACTTAGTCGGGCAGCGTCGTCTTCTTCGTTACAGGCAGATAGGTGATGGAACCTTTGTGGCATAACTTCCCAGCGGCCACTTCAGCGGCCACTTTGATTTATTTTCAAAATTGCATTGCACGCTGAAACATGTATCGAGTCAGTATCCGTAAATAAAAGAACAATAGTAAGACACTACGATTTGGCCCCAATTGGGGCTTACGGTCGTTGAGAGAACAATTTTTTTTCCTCTGCTTTGATGATTTTTTTTTGTTTTCATGCATCATGTTGTTTTTTTTTTTGTATGTTTTATTGTCCTTTGCCTATACATGTACTGTTAATGTTTAATCGTGTGTGAAAATCGACAAAAATAAAACAAAATATTTCCTTGCGGTTATGTTAGCTCCCATATAAAAAAAAATTATCAACCCGTTAAAGAACATAAATGTCATTTTTGAACTGAGCAGTACATCATCTGCCTAGCCTTTTCCCAACTATATTGCGGTCGGCTTCCAGTCAAACCGGATTTAGCTGAAAACCAGTAGTTTACGTGGAGCGGCTACCAACTGAGTAACACGGTACTCCTAGGCAAGACTGGTGCCAGATTTGCTAGCGTCTGACTATCCGTAACGACTGCCAAATATCTCCAAGTGACAGCCGGGACCTACTACAGTTTAACGTGCTCTCCGAGGCACGGAGGAAAGCACGTTAAACTGTAGTAGGTCCCGGGCATGCATTCCGAGGCACGGTATGTTGAGATAGTCCCCCTTCTACAGACCAACCTCGGCAAGCGTTGCTCACCTTGAAGATCGACCTGTGCGGCCGTTATTATTTAGCAACGAGCTGAACTGAGCAGTAAATCCCATCAAAATAATACAAAAATAACGAAAACCACGAAAGATTTCCTAAACAGTGGCCTGTCCTTGAAACAAACTCAAAGTAAACGGCGATTATATTTCTTGACGGATGCGATACGATTAGGTGTACTTAAAACTTCTCGACGCTCATTTCTGGCGCTAAATAGGCAATCCAACTTTTTGATGAACACACCATCCATTAGGCCTGGTTTCCGAGGGGATGCAAATTTTGAAAGAGTACTTTAACTTGCCATTAGGACTAGTGGATAAAAACTAAGTGTTAGTAAGTTTTAGGAACTTTGGATCTAATTGAGTCTAGTGTCTGTCTGTGAAAAATGGCTGTTTTCATTGAGGTGGATGTTTTTGGAGTACCGTAAAGTCAAGTTACGGAGCTATGGAGTACAACTTTGGCCCAAACTTTTAACCAATAAGAATAAAGTGAACACAGTACGCTGTGCTTATAATGTTGGCGAAATCTATACTAATATTATAAAGAGGTAACATTTGTTTGTAAGTTTGTATGTTTGTAAGTTTGTGTGTAGGGGGTAATCTCAGGAACTACGGGTCCGATTTGAAAGTTAGATAGCCCATTTATCGAGGAAGGTTATAGGTCATATAGCCTTCCTCGATAAATGGGCTATCCAACACTGAAAGAATTTGCGCGTTCAAGTAAACAGACAAATTCTTTCAATACTCAATCAATACTCAATCATCTTTCAGCTTTAAATTATGCAATAATATATAGTATAGATGATTCAACTCAGCATTTTTATCATTTCAATTTGACGATATCTTTTTAGTAGCTCCAGAAAACTATAATATTTAGCTGAGTATGTGTGAACAATGACAATTTATTGCATGTTTCCAGTGTGATCATAAAATATAACGAGGAACACATTTTATACAAGCATCTTATTTTGTTATTTTCTTATTTCATATTTTTTCGTCTAATTGAAAGAACAAGGGAGGAATCGTACAAAGCAGGAATCTTATATTTATAAATCAAAACTAAAAGACAATTGTGACATTTTCAAATTGGGTTTCAACAAATTCTCAGTTTAATTTATTATGTTTTTTAGCATAATGTCAGGCCGTTTACATTCCTCGTTGAGTCACACGTGGAATTTTAAAAATGTAGACGCAACTGCCAATTTTGTTTACCATTACTTTGCGTGGTGTTTTCGGAGGCACGCAATTAGAGCATAAATTGTAAGGTTATTTTAAATGTTTTTCTTTGTACCATCCATTTTATCCGCATTCCAAATTAATAACTTCTGAATATTATTTCTGCTGTAGTGATGATCAATGTAAGCGTGTTTCAGGTGTGATGATGGAATGTAACGGGAACAACACTCCTAACCATATTATTTATTTTTAATAATAGTGTCTTATTCGATTCTTTTTCCTCGTATTAATATTCCTATAATTTTAGTTTTTACAGTGTTTCAAATTTTCTTGGCCGTATTTAGAAAAAATGTTAAGCCATAAATAATACTCACTAGCGTACTTCTTATTGCCACTGACTTGCCGTCTATTGTCAATCAATCAATAAAATCGAAAACGGCTGAGCTGATTTTGATAAAACATGTCTAGGGGCCACCGCCCAATCGATCAATAAAATCAGAAATAGCTGAACCGATTTTGATAAAAAATATTAAAGGACCATCGTCAGCAAACCTCCGTTCAAAATAAAAAAAAACCGCATCCTAATCGGTTCACCCGCTTAAGAGCTACGGTGTAACAGACAAACACACTTATCAGTCAAATTTAAAATACCCCCTTGTTTCTTCGGGGGTTAAGAACATTAAATTTATTCCAAAAGTTCCATTCGCAGACACTTTTGTATTGTCAAACTCAGTCAGTCAAATAGATGAAGATAAGTCTGCCACGCTAGCAAAAAATACTCTATGTTGATACTTAACTCTATGCTCCATGCTTAATGCTCCTTTCACATGAAAATCCGGATGAAGCAGCAAAGTAGTCGACATAGCCCACAGAATAAGCAACCTGAAGTGGCTATAAGCCAGCGTTATTAGCCGTAAAGCCAATGATCATTGGGGTAAATGTGTTCTTGAGTGGAGACCGCAAATCGGCTAACGTAGGGAATGGAACCCTCAAGCATGTGGAGCAATGACTTTTGAGTAGAGGCTGGTATACATGAATGTATTGCCGCAGCACAAAATGAAAAAAAAGTGAAGTGAGTTGCGTAACAAAAATTTTAAACTGAGAAACAACTTTTTTATTGCAGTCGGGGGACCCTTAATTAAAGAAATGTTACAGAGTACCTACTGTCCCCCGACTGCAATAAAAAAGTTGTTTTTCAGTTTTAAATTTTTGGGCGAATGCTTGTTTTTTATTTTTTTGACATGGCAGGAGTGGATTTTTTTTTTTTAATTTTCAGGAAAATAAAAAATATTACCGTTTTTTTCATGATCTATGGCTACCCTTTCATTTATTTTTTATTATCACTAGCCTATGTTACTCGGAATAACACAACGCTTCTAACGATATAAACATTGAAATCGGTTAAGCCGATTAGAAGTTATGGTGGAATAAAGAAACTTACAAACAGACACACACAGTCGTGTAAAAAGCCAAGCAGATCACTTGAATTGTTTTTCATTTGAATTGCGTCGATAAATGTCTCCACATCGGGTAATGCGCGTTTGACTACTTAGGGCGGGTTGTTTCACGTTCACTTAACGCATGCGTCAAACGTTAAAAATGGTGCTAACTATCGTTAAATAAAAAAAATTGGGTTGTTTCACAAAATGTCAACGTTAACGCACGTAAAATATAACGTTTACGTTAACAGATGGTCTGAGCACTGGTTAACGTTACTTTAGTTGCGTCAAATAGAAACAATATTGTGAAATTTGTTTTGAATCCCTCAATACCAGTTCTACTGATGACACAAATAAGTGGTGGAATGCAAAAAAAGCTATTTAGGTAGGACCCGTGTCAATAACTTATCTATTGGGATGAGCAGGAACTTATACCATAATGTTTTGAAACAACGCTTCTTATTTAACGGACGGTAAAGATCTTCCGTAATTGTTACTTTTTGACGTATGTATGTTACGTTAACCAACCGTTTGATACAACCCGCCCTTAGTCACTATTTTTAATTTTGTGATTTCACATTTGTTTTGGAAAAGCCTTATTCGTGGGATAGCATGAATTGTTTACACATGCTCATGTTCAGGAGGACTAGTTGTAGCAGTTATAATTTTGTTTGTTATATTCTTATTATATTTGAGTCTGTTGTGTTCAACTGCAAGGCAAAGCCCTTCCGTTTTGTTTCGCTTGTCTCTGTCTTTTAGTACATCTGGTTAATCATATAAATATAATTCTTAATCGTTAGGTCATCTCCTTCTACGCCCACAGCGTCGCCGGTTCCTGTTGTTCGAATTTATCATCATCAACTACAGCCACATTTCGCCCACTGCTAAGCATACGGTTCTCTTTTCTTGTGCCAATACCCATGCTCCTGTACCAGCTTCATCCAGGTTCTACTTGCGATGGCAATAATGTCATCACACTTCTTCACCCAGTCCTCAGACGCCACTTGAACGAGCATTGAGTGGCTCGCCGTCCGAGTCGTAATGAGGATGTGGACCAACTTCGTAAAATACGGGTAGGTTAATAGTAACAACCGCACAGGTCTATCAACTTTGAGGTTTAGCATGTTACGCATGCCAGGACAGGAAAACCTTGCGCCCCGGCCACCGCAACAGAAGAAGACATCCCGGGCGTCAGGAGTCGCAGGGCGATTCCCGGCCAAAGTAGGCGTGAGCATTGGGTGGCTCGCCGTCCGATCAGAACCAGGCCCGGGTCGACGGCGCGCTGTGTTCCACTCGCGCCTCAAAGAGCTGTCCGCATAGAAGACCGGACCCGCTAGGGCCAGTACCTGGCAGGGTTGCGGAATTTTTTCGTCACCGCGGCCCAGGAACACAGAGGGCAGTAGGAGGAATACGGACGAGTTTTAGTCTGTAAGAGTCTGACACTCCCTCCTAGTTCACCCAAGGTGGGAGGAAACATTTGATGATTTCCCATCATAAAAAAAAGATATGGCCTGCCCAGTTACACTTAAGTTTATGAGGTAATAAAAACAAAATTAAAATATGACTACAATTATTTTTTAAAACCTTGTTATTTTGACTTGATCCCATTACTTATGATTCATCCAAAGAATGTGAAAACTGTGGAACTCCTGCCAATTTATGTGATAGTACGAGCGCTGTGTACTATTGCCAATAATAGGCGCCGAGGGGATTCTAGTTCAATAGTTGACAGACATTTTTAGAGCTTTGTTGTGCAATGATTTTCGTACTATGAGACCGTACTTGTCGATATAAAGATAAATGTAGCAATTTTTGATATTCAATGGTGGACGGAGGAGGTAGACGCGTGGCTTACTTTGAGCTTCATCTCGAAACAAGATGGGATGTGCTTATCATCATATTCATTATACTGAAGCTGTAAGCCGTCCTCACTCTGAATATAAGTGAATCTGGTGAGGACGGCGGAAATCAGCCGGATACTTTGGAGAGCCCAAATAAATAAAAAAATAACATTTTTTTAGCACAAACATAAGGCATACAATACATTTATCGTTACTAATAGAATAAAAACATTATTGTAACTAGATTGTACTGTATTTAGGTGTAAGTAAAAATATCGTAATACTGTTTTCATAATTTTAAAAGTTTGCCTCGCGGCATCGCCAAATAGGCCACTAGTGCCTGACGCTGGTTTTCAACGGAACATGAGATTATGCAGCATACAACACCACATCAATCGTTCATGGAGCCAAAATCGGATATGGGTCCATAGAATTTTTCTTTATACACATTTTGGACAGCAGTTTTTTGTTTTTCGATCAAAAATAATTATTTTTAGAATTATTAGGGAATCACAATTCTTTTCACATACGTATTATTTAATTTAAAAGTTACAAAAAATATATTTTATTTACCATCGAAGCGAGCACAGAATTAATAATACCAAGAATAAAAAAACGAAAGGAAAGCAAACTTTTCTCAGCGGGAACTAAATGTAGTTCCACATTCAGGTGGGATATTGCGGTGCAGTCAACTCTCAGGAATTTACTTACTAAAAATATATTTAGAAACTATTGCACGTTGGGTGCGTTCGCATTTTCATTCACAAAGCAGTTTTGTGGTTCAGAGAAATATTGTGAAATAAGTAGATTCAATGCAAAGTTCTTCATTTTGTTTATTCTCGTTTTTATAGTCTACAATTAAAATACATAATTAAACTTTTTAAAATAATTAATTAACGGAAAAAAGTGGCTGTGACATATGGACGGACAGACAGACCGACAGACATGAGGAATCCATAGGGGTTCCGTTTTTTGACGTTTGGCTACGGAACCTTAAAAACAATAAAAAGGGTCTTCTTAACTTTTTTAAAACCTTTTCAATTTTTCAATTGTTTTGGGGGCCGAGTCACCCGCGTCCGTAGGAGAATACCCTACAGCGAATCCCTACACGAGGTCCCCGGGTGGTGCTAAACAGGTGACACTAACCGCCTCCGTGGTCTAGTGGTTAAACCACCTGATTCAGACCCAGAGATCCCGGGTTTGATTTCCAGCGGGGGCAAATTTTTTGCTCGGTTTGGTTGGTGGTAGGACTTGTTATAAGTCCGCCTGGCAAGCTACCACCATCATGTCTAAGTCTTCCCAGTTTTGCATTAAAAAAAAAACAATTTGCCCAGCACAAACGTCTTTTTCAGCTGAAATAACATGAAAGTTTGTCAAATAAAATCCACAACATTGAAATCTGTATTTTTATTTTTAGTCGAATCTAGGCGACCTTGTGACGTCATTTTGGCGCCGCTCTATGTCACTCTAACCACAAAATAGAAAAGTACTGCAAACCTACTTCTAACAAACTTTGTGATAGTGAATGTTTTGTCGATTTTAAATTAAAGTTATAAAGTTTTTTTTTTCGACCTGTCTCAAAAGAACCTGCTTATTTATCAGGGAAAGAAAATAACCTTTAGAGTATGCCAGAAAAAAATGAAGATAAGCTTTCTATTAATAACAAATTATATTACCATAAAAATTGTCACAGGTTGTCTCCTAAAAACTAACAAATATTACAAAATTGTACCTGACCTTACCTCAAAATTGTATAAACATAATTTTACTCAAGACGTGTCACAGAAATGGATATGAATTCTTAATTTTCTTCATCTGTTATGTTTTCAGGTAAAACCGAATTCCATTTACCGAGAAAAGAACAATGATTCTTTTTCTGAATTCGCAAAAAAAAAACATTTCTGTTAAAATAGACTATTTGACTAGTCTTTTTTACTGAAATGAAAATAATACAAAAATTACGATTTTGGAGAGTAATTTATTAAAAAAATTCTTGTAACTTAAAAAAAAAGTCTAATAAATTAGTCTTTTTACTGAAATGAAATGCTTTTAACAAGATGCTTTTTTCAATATTTTTTAATTTACAAGGATTTTGTATTAAATTTGTCTCAAAAATCGTAAATCTTGTACTGTGGTCCTTTTGTTTCAACTTTTTTTGTGTCACATACAATTTATAATATTTGTTGACTAGATTTTATTTTTACGAAAGTAACCTAAATTGACTTGTTGTGTATTTTTGTTAGTTGATTAATTGCAGGGTGTTGACTAAAAGTTAGCGTTTTCATTTCATTTCTAGTTTTTATGATTCACGGCATTCGATTTTATAATTGAGATTTTTTACAATTTAATGATTTGGTTTACTTTATACCGTGTGTATCTGACATCGATGCACAAACGATTTCCATGGGTCCGAGGCATGATTCTGGACGCCCCAGTGTTGGAATTTCTCGTCGGCTTTTTTTCTCATTTTTTCATTTTTTTCAAGGGTTTTTTTACTTTATACTGCTCATAATCGTTATTCTGACCTAACCCAATGAGATTTTTAATAAAAAAATAATTAATTAACTAATTTCACTAAAAAGAGCAATCTGAATAAAACCACAATAGATATCAACTCAGCTGAGCTGATACTTTGTGGTACTCTTGAAAAAAATGAGAAAAGAACCGACGAAAAATTCCAACACTGGGGTGTCCAGAATTATGCCCTGGACCCATGGAAATCGTTTGTGCGTCGATGTCAGATACACGCGGTATATCCAGACTCCAGAGTTGGAATGAAAATGAATCAAGGAATCAATCATCATCAGCAATTAATATAAAATTCTTCCGTTTAAGAGTGACTGACAGTCGCTTGCAAAAACTGGTATAATTATATGAGTATACCAACGTCACTTCCATCTCGCGTCACATCGGCGCCTTCTTTAAATTAAACAGTCGTTACTTATTTGTATTGATACTTCTCTAAATTACAGAATATCTGTATATTTTTCATAGATCAAAGAGAATATTAAAGAGGGACCGTTAGATTTCTCGAAGGAGATCAATTCTTATGAAACAGATGGATATTGTAAATATTTCTTTTCATTCTGCGGTGTTTATTACAGCGTACGTTGATTTACCGGAGCTCGGAGGTGTTTGATCAACCTAGGCCTACGCATTTCAATTCGTCTTAGTTTAGTGTAACTTCTAGAGAAGAAGCTAAGATTGAATGGCGTCATTTCGTTTCTCTTATAATAGAAATAAGATAAAAGTAAGGTTTTTTTTTGTCTTTGCTGCCTACAAAATGAATGCTGTAACGATGGGAGTGTAAGTACTCAGGCATTTTTAGAAGAAATCGACAAACTGCCGGTTTAAAAAGGTCACTTTACCAGAATCATATTAGAATCATAATATTAACCACACAACAATTTGTCAAATATAATTTTCATCTTTATCGCTAACGAATAAGGTTCAAGGTTGATTGGATAAAATTGACAGTGGCGGGTAGCGTGATGTGCTTTCTGATTCTGTCTTCTTAGAAAGTGGCCTTCTTAGACCTGCTGATGATATTGTATTTATTGTGTCAACCGATACAAATCGAACCGAACGGGCTAAAACAAATTCTATATAATTGCATGGAATAAAATATGCACTGTCTCAGAAGTAACCCTGCACATGTGTGACTGCCATATCGTATAACACGCCGTATTACAAACAGGCGAGCCGGATTGAAAAACGCCGCTGTAATGTAATGCGGCTACTTCACGCGGCACGTTGAGTAGAATTTGAAATCGGCTGAAATTAAGAACGCCCATTCAGCGTTCTTAATTTTTAGTTTGTTTTTATATAGATATTTTGAATTTAGAAGCGAATTGTTTTGTATTTTGAATTTAGAATCTGCTAACCAGTATTCAAAATTTCAAACTCAAAATATCAATCGCCTTTTTAGGTGCCTATTCTGAGTATTAGATTTACGAAAATTTATACCTATGGTATCTTTCGTGCGAAGTATTGAAGTCAAATAAATAAATTGACTTACCTCTATAGGGAACATAAATATTCAAATACAGGCAGTCTTCAGACTCGTTGGTGAGGAACGCCTTCAGCTGGTTTAGGTAATGCTGGCGGCCTGATGAAGGAGGGTTTCCCTTCTTGATGGGAGGTAGAGACTGAGGACATACGGGGGCGAAGCGAGTCGCCATCTTCACTCCTGGCCATGGCGGGGCGCTTACTGCAACAAGGGATTTAGGGGTCAGTTTAGTTCTGCTAAGGTTATGACTGCCAGGATTGCGGAATTTGTTTGAAAGTCACCGCGGCCCTGGAACGCAAAGGGCATTAGGATGAACACGGATGGATTTAAGTCAGTAAGAGTCTCTTTTCCGCTCTGCCCAGAGTAGAAGGAGTCACTCGATGACATCCCACACTTTTACTATGGGACCAAAGACAAAATGTTCTGAGCACATTTTTTATCGCGATTTTGGGGTTGGCCCCATACTAAAGAATGGTCATAATAAGGGATCATTGTACTCAAGTACAATTACCCATGTTAGGTATTGAGTATATTATGTAATACACTGTATGTCTATTTTGCACACACACCTTACATGCGTTCTCTCGAAAAAAGCCAAAAAAAGCATGCAGATGAAGCAGCTTTTACTTACAGAGAAATAACATCGAAAAAAATAGTAAGTACGTCTACATGATATGATACGTTATTTGGTTTAGTCATCATTTTTCTGTCTCTATCTCATAATAAGGAAAAAAAACTTCAAATCACCTCCAAATCGTTGAGATGAAACCTTTTAATTCCGTATTATTTCTCAAAAGATTATAAAAAAAAATATCTACAGCTTTGTAATACAAGGGAAAATAATTTAGTAGGTATTGTTTCTTTTTAAACATATGTAACTATAATTTTTGTTATAATAAGAAAGTAAAGTCCGCGTCTATATCAATCCCGTACTCGTCCATACGCACAAGGTCATTGGCATGAATACAAGCGTTAAAAGCTAAAAGTACTCCATTTCACCATCTATTGATACAAAATCATGGCATCAATCGGAACATACCAACCGAATAGTTCAAGATTTATCATCTGCCTAGCCTTTTTCCAACTATATTGGGGCTGGCTTCCAGTCAAACCGGGTTCAGTTGAATAACTGTATTTTACGTGGAGCGGCTGCCTACCAGACCTCCACAACCCATTGTCTGGGTAACACGGTACTTTATGGCAAGACTGTAGTCAGATTGTACTGGCTTCTGACTATCCGTAACGACTGCCAAATGAAAGCCGGGACCAACGACTTATCGTGCTTTCCGAGGCACGGAGGAAGCTCGGTATATTAAGATGGTCACCCATCCACAGACCAACCTTGGCAAGCGTTGCTTACCCTTGATGATCGACCCGTGCGGCTGCTGTAATTTAGCCACGAGCTCCTCAATAAAGTTCAAGATTATTTGCCAAAAAAATAACTTACCACCTCGTAAATTGAAATGCCAATATTTTTATTTCTCTAGAAAGAAAATATCGGATCCTGGAAATCTCAAAAGCCCCGCTAAAGTGTTTTGCTTAAACGCCAGCGGATTTTCTCGGAAAACTGCAGTACATTTGAGAATCTCGTGATAACTTCTTCGCTCTAGATTTTCGAAGACAGTTTTAGGAGTCAACCGAGTGAATTAAATGTGAGAATGCTTGCTACATGGTTTTCATATGATTTGACCAGTATGATTGTATGGACTTAAGAAGAGACTTTGACCTCTGAGTTTGTTTCGGTGTTTCTTCTCAGAGCAGTCAGCTAGCAAATACCGGCCTCATCTAGTTTAAAAATGACCAAAAAATATTGATGTATAAGTGTTTACAACCTACTAACATCGCGTCAATAACGGGTGTAAGGGACAGCCCTCCTCAAACTGATAGGGTGATTTCAGTATATCGTACTAAGTTGACCGGTACATGAAATTATTTCAGGAACTTTATGGGAATCCAATAAAACTGATTTGTTAATTACCTCACTCGCAATGTATCGCTATCTCTGCAAAACGCACGCAGCGAACGGCAGCGCAGCGAGCTTTCGAAAGGATAGCTGCGCCCGCGCTATGAGTTTTTTTTTTTTTTTTTTTTTTTTTTTTCATTTTAGCTGTGTTATTTACATTAATGGAGTTCTGCATACAGATAATGTAACTTTACATTGAAATAAAGCAAAAAAAATGAAAAATCTAAATAAAAATAAACAAAAATCCTGAGGAAATTTCCACTGGAATATGATTCAGAATAAGGAGCTGATTGCATCCTGTTAATTTGTGGAAGGCTGTCCCTTACGCCCTGTATACTGTTTTCTTTTTAAGTAAGGTTGATCATCAAATGAATTCTTCCACTCTGGGCGAAGCCAAAGAGTGTTTCAGACTCATAACTGACTAAAACCCATCTGAATTCCTCCTTTTATTTAGTTGTGATCCTATTATTTATTTCGCTTAAATTTTGCACGTTAGCAGCCTACTCTTTTGCCTTAACAAGTCTCTATAATATGTATTATAAAACAAAGCCCTCCGCCGCATCAGTCTGTTTGTCTGTTCGCGATAAACTCAAAAACTCCTGCACCGATTTTCAAACTGTTTTCACCAGTGGATAGAATGATTCTCGAGGAAAGTTTTAGTTTATAATTTGTCAAGCAGAAGAAGCCGTTGGCATCAGCTAGTTATTATTAATAAATCGTTGAACCGATTTTGCTGAACTTTGGTACAAAGATAGATAGGATCCTGGAAACGATTGTAGGATGCTATTATTGCGAAAATCTGTATTAAATAGAGCAAATGCGCGAACTTATGCTAGTTATCATACCGCGTGTATCTGACATCGACGCACAAACGATTTCCATGGGTCCAGGGCATGATTCTGGACACCCCAGAGTTAGAATTTTTCGTCGGTTTTTTTATAATTTTTTCGTTTTTTTTTTAAGTTTTTTTTTTTACTTTTGACTGACAAATAGATATCAGCTCAGCTGAGCTGATACCTATTTGTGATACTCTTGAAAAAAAAAAAGAACAAATGATACACGCGGTATAAAAACGTAATTCTAATAACAAACAAGTTACATTAAGTAATATTAAACACAACGGAAATTTAAGTAATAATTAAATCCACAGTGCTGTTGATATTACCGATAATATTAAATCTTAAATGTTTTTAAAAGGAGAACCAAAATATCTAATAACGTTATAATAACATCGTTATTTTGGACAGAGTCCAAAGTTTGCTATCGCAGTGATGCGCCATTATGTAAGGTTTAAAGAGACATTGATAATTATGTAAGCTTACTGCTTACTGCTTTTTTCAGAATTATCAGGTAAAATAATCTCAGCCACCAGCTGGAGTTAAAGGTTAATCCGCACATATCCGGGCCGCGTCCGGGCATGGATAGGCCGTGGTCTGTTACGCATTCCTGTTATGCGGGCCAAACACGTTCAAGTCATTTCATCAAATAGGGTGATTCAAACTGTTTCGATTCTTCGAAACTAACACAATTTACCTTTACTTCTTCCTATTTAGCCAAAGAAAAACGCAGAAACTCACAAGCAACAAAACAATATATCACTTAGCTCGCAATACTATGGTAAACAGTGTCTTGATAACCACCATTTTGCATTTTAATGCAGAGTACAGACCAAGCAAACGAGCGAACATCGTAGTTTGGTCACCTTCTATCTGCTTTAGACTGTAGAGATTTGTGTGATAAAAAGGTGGAAAGTTCTGAATATTTCGTTGGAAATGGAGGATCCTATGATCTGATGAGTTTTGCGTCTGGTTAACAACTGGGCATTATTGTTGTTTTAAGGCTGTATTAGTACATATGTAAGGCATTTAGCTATTGCACGGATAACATTGTGCGTAGTGTGTGAAGTAAGTCCTATTTTAAAAACGATATCCAAAGTTATGCATTCAAATTATGCTGAAGGCTAGTACTTTTTGCACGTATCCACATAATTTGTCCCCGAAAACACCCGTCCATCACCACATCCAAGTAATATTGCTGGAAAACACAAGGAATCACTTTCTTTTACTTATAGTTTAAATTCAGGGGTATACATTTTCTGCCGGAGTTGTGGAACTATTCGTAAGAGATACCGCGGCTCTGGAACACAAGGGCAACGAAGGAACATGGATGGGTTTTAGTCAGAAAAATCTGACACTCCTTCCCACTCCGCCCAGAGCGGGAGAAGTCATTTGATGATTTCCTATACCTAAAAAAATTAAAAAATAAGGGGTATACATTTTGCTAAAGATACATTTTACCCATTTTGTCTGTACCCAATAGAAAGCAAGCAAGCGTACGGGGCTGACAGCGTTTTCCACTCGTTCACTCGTTCGCTTGGTCTGTACCCAGCTTAATGCTATGCAGTGGCATGCTCATTGTTTTTAATATTTATGTTGATCCTCGTTTCTCAGTTTTTATATTGAAGTTATAATTCACGTTTATTTGATTCAATTTGCATCTGTTTATGAAGTGTTTTTGCGTGGTTTCATGATGCTTAATTTTCGTGTCTGTTAGTTTTATTATAATTTGAATGAAATATACTACATTTTTTATCTGATTCCAGTCTAGCAAAGAAGTACCGTGCTAATCTGTTTATGATTTCGAGGCCTAATAGGCAGCCACTCCATTTAAAATACTGGTATTCAGTTGAATCTGGTTTGACTGCAAGCCAGGCAATACAAGAGGTACTTTTAAATAAGTTTAATATTAATAGTTTACGGGCTCGGGCAAAAAAGTGTTAAAAATGTGTGTACCACACATCAAGCATGCTGTATCAGATCAAATCGGATCAGAAACCTCGCAGTAATCGGTGTACATACCTACACAACAAAAAAATACCAACTGAATTGAGAACCTCCTCCTTTTTGAAAATCGGTCAAGAATAATAAGCATCCCAAGCAACGTCACCTGATATCACAAACGATTATTTCTCATCTATTGTTTCATAATCACGCCCTACTAAGTAGAATCATAGGTATATTTTTAGAAACACAGTTATTCCTCGAAATAATCTTTAAATCTCCGTAACCTGATTGGCATGTTTTAAATAGCTATAGCCAGAGAATTCCTTGCATTCCAAAGCATGCATTTCCAGGTAGTTCCACAAACGTTGTTCTAAATTATACGCATAAGAACTTTATTATAATTAAACTTAGATTAAAAATATATGGGCCTACTAGTTGGCGAATAGTCAAGAAAGCTGAATATAAAATAAGGAACATAGGCCCACGGCTTCGCCTGCTTAACAAATTAAATACTAAAACCTTCCTCGAGAACCACTCTATCCATTGGCGAAAACAGCATGAAAATCGGTGCAGCAGTTTTTGAGTTTATCGCGAACAGACAAACAGATAGACGCGGCGGGGGACTTAGTTTTATAACATGTGGTGATAGTGAAGAACCATAGAATAAGAAGATATTCGCTTACTAGTCGCCGAATAGTCAAGAAAGCCGAATATTAAATAAGGAACATAATAATATTTACACTGTAGTACACTGGCGATTAGTCAGCCATTACCGAGCATAATAACCATGAGTATAATAAAAGATTTGTATCAGTTTGTATTTTAAAATAATTATTAAACCCGAAAATACTAATACAAATAACTAGCTGATCCGCACAACTTCATTGTAGCGTGATGTTATATAGCCATTGTTTTCGTTATTTCTGTCGAAATAAACGTTTTTTCTTTCGTTCCTACACCCTTTACTTTCAATAATTGGGCTATCCAACACTTAAATAATGTTTCAATTCCAACCAGCAGTTTCTGAGATTACAAACAAACAAACTCTTCAGCTTTATAATATAAGTATAGATTGACTAGTGGCCAGCTACTGTGTTTCCTGATAGCTACAACCTGTAAGTCTTTAAGTCAAGAGTGAATAGGTTACTTCTAGGCAAGCGTGCTCCATCTTAGACCGCATCATAGCTTAAAATCAGGTGAGATAGTGGTCAAACGTATACCTAATAACAGTAAAAAAAAAAACCAGTCAGATAAGCCAACTATCCAGCCACACTATAGTAGGTGAATTCGGGCATTTGGACGCCGAATAGTCACCCAGTAGCTCATCACTAACGGTAAGGTTTTATGGTGCATAAATTGTAATTGTAATTGGAGCTTCTGAACTAGGAACGGAAGTGGAAAATGTACGAGCCTACAAAGTATTCGAATAATGATTGCAGGAAATTGGCAACAAAATTGTAGTGTTAGGTAAATATGTAGTTACTAGCCTCTGCCAAAAGCTCGCCCACGTGAGTTTCGGAAATTATCTTAAACAAGAAACATACTCCAGGGATAAACAGTTTATAATTATTTGGTTTTGTATAATATAATGTCACCGCAAAATGGCAGTCACCGTAAGATTGTGATAAATCTTGATTCGGTTATTATGTTCTCGATATATTTTGAATAAATCATTTTGTATGTATTAAATTCCATCCAAATTCAATAGTGTCCAGGACAGGACACTATTGAATTTGGATGGAATTGTCTTATTTAGAAAAAAAGTTTACAATTTGACGCGATGTTTTACAACCTTAAGGCGTCGTTTGCCACTTTCCGGTGACATGTATGACACATTTAAATAATTTTGTTGATTGTATTTTTTTTGTTGCATTTTTAATATCTGTGTTTTTTTTAGAACTTTTAAAGAGGAATAATTTGATTTTTGCGTAATTAAACCGTTTACACAGCGCACGCAACGGAAGATTTTTCCCCGCTTGCAACATTTCTTATTGCTGCTCCGCTCCTATGAGTCATAGCGTGATGTTTTATAGCCTATAGCCTTCCTCAATAAATGGGCTATCTAACACTGAAAGAATTTTCAAATCGGACCAGTAGTTCCTGAGATTAGCGCGTTCAACCAAACAAACAAACTCTTCTGCTTGATAATATTATAGTATAGATAGTAGCCATATTATGATAATAATTAATACTATGATTGTTGAATCTCTGTACGAGTTGGTTATTGTAAGTGCAGAGAGTAAAAAAATTAAATAATAAATAAAAGCACATTACTGCAGCGGCCAGCAAAAGAGGCATTGATGGACGACGTGTAAATGTGGGCCGAAGCGTAGCCGAGGCACTCATACATAAGTCTATCAATGCCTAGTTGTGGCCAAGGCTTGTATATTACTTTTCTCAAAAAATGCGCGGAAATTAACATACAATTACTTTTCAAAATCAATGTCAAACAACCAACAACAATAATAATTCCCGCGTAAAAGTGTTCATTTTTTATTTCAATAATCAGCTAACTACTTGCAAGCCAGTTCGAAATTTAAATAAAACCTTTGATAAGTTACCTCCTTTGTTGCCATGCTTCGGAATATAAGATCGTTCCATATTTAAATTACACGAAAGATATGAGTTTGCTATGTAATTTATTTGGCCGAAAAACACGATAGATATGGATTTTCATACAACTTTTGCCGGCAGCTGCTCGGCCAGTACAGCAATTTCGATTTACCTCAAAGAAGCTTGTCAATATAATGCTCACATTTCCAAGCATGTTTGAATAAATAAATAATATGCATGTAAGGGCTGTAGGGAGATGCGATAAACAAAAATAAATGCGTTTCACGCTTCTTCTTAAAATTTTCTTACACTTCGTAACGTCCTTACAATTTCATTTCTTTTCGTCGTATCTAATGTTCCCTTTCACACACATACTCCCCATTCACTCATCGCTGCGTTCATACATTTATCACTCGTTTAAAATTTTGATGCGTTTTAAATAAAAAATCTACATGTATGTAGTCTGGAATATCCAAATCTTTTCAGTAGTTCCAGCGTGATTGAGTAAGAAACATAAATCCACCCTTCCGTCCAAAATCTCGCATCATTAATAATACAAAAATTAAATGCAATCGAATTGAGAAACCGCGCGTGACCGCTGCACGCACTTGGTCGGTTTTCTGAAGTATGTTAAAAAATAGCCCCGTCCAGTTACGGGGCTAGATAAATAGCAATAGTTACATATATAGGCTGTCTTTTTCAATAGTTTTGTACAACTAGTTTTTTCAAGTTTAGTGCGACCACAAGATCTTCTATTTTCCCAGCATGATAATTAGTGTATTGCATTCATGAGTAGAGTAGCTGCATAATGTATGGATCATTTATTTAGACTTTATGCACAATAGAGGTACATGGGCGGACTTTATGCAACAAGATGCCATGTTGCATCAACCTTTGGCTTAAAAAGACTACACTCATCATAAATATTTAAGAATTTATAAGATAATGGATATTGAAATTCAACATTTACAACATTTTTCTAACATTAACGGGTTCAAATCCTAGTAAAGAAGTATTTCAAGGATACTTTTCCACAGAAACAACTAAACATTTTAACTTCTTGAAAATATTAGCACAGTTTTAAGAACTCAAAACGCTGTCTTATATACCTACTTATGTTATTATTAATTTAATTCAATATTATGCACGGGATATTGTAGAAACTTCAATGTTCATACAATCACAACAAGACTTTACATAAAATGATATTGTAACATGTTTGCATAACAATAAACCCGTACGAGAACCGTATCGCTGGACCAGGCTTGACCTGGCACTGATCCCAAACTGATCTTATCGTGTTATGTTTTGAACGGAACTGCCATACTAAAGTCCTAACTACCTACAAATCTTCTATAGAATTTTCAGCAAAATATTGGTGACATCGTACTTGATATTATAAATGCGAAAATTTGTGAGAATGGATTGATGGATGTTTGTTAGTTACTCTTTCACTTCAGCACGCCTGCTGAAAGGATCTTCATGAAATTCGGCGCAGCGGTAGATTATAGTCTGGATTAAAAGACTACTTATCATCCCGGGAATTTTCTATAGCAGTGGTACCCAAAGTTGAATAGACCGCGACTCCCCTAACAAACACTACCAAGTTCGGGACTCACCTCTTGGCCATCATGAAGAAAAAAGGCGTAACTTTTATGAATGAGGGACTTTTCGTTTAAAAGGAGTGCTATGTGCTATTTCAATGAAACTTATGTATTTTGTCCCATATACTTTGACACTATTTCAGTATCGGCTTATTAGGTCAGGGCCCATCTAATATTCCGTCGCGACCCACCAGTGGGTCTCGACCCACAGTTTGGGAAACGCTGTTCTATAGGGATCAGGCTAGTCATCTTATAAACTGAAAAGTTCTGGAGTGGCGACCACGTACGGGAAGACGCCGCGTTTAAAGTTGTCCCACAAGGAGGACTGACAACCTGGCGAGGGTCGTGCGTAGCCGATGGATGCGACACGCACAGGACAGATTTTTCTGGCGACACTTAGGGGAAGGCCTATGTCCAGCACTGGAAGTGTTTCGGCTGGTATTATGATGGTGATTTTCTTACCTGGTGGCATAAATCTTAGGGGCCCCGTCGGCGCAGCAGCATACGGTATGCCTAGAAACATCTCCACGTACTGAAAATCATATTGCCGACTTGGCTTCACTATCAATCCTCGTAGAGCACCCTGCCTCAGATGGTATTCCCTCGTCAATCGTTTCCCTCCGTCATCATTCGGAAAACTTCGGCTGTCACCATACACATTCGCCGCGCCTTCGTTTGCCATCGGCAACAAGAGCGAGACGAAAATACAAATAAACATATTGTGATTTATAAACGAAGTCGCGTGCCGGTTAGTGGCCATTTTGTTTATGAGCAACGGTTTGCTCGTTTTATGCTCAGCGTTCTCAAAATAGTTGCCGTTTTATTGTTTGTTTGCACTCAGCTTTTATTGTCCACTGTACTCTGAGTCTGCGATCTTAATCGCGATTTATTTTTAACTAGTAAACTATCATTTCCAATAATTCCACACTGCACTTAAAAATAAACTGTAATATTTTTGAAATTCGATTTTGGAATTGTCATTTTTATCACAGATTTTTTGTTTCAAAATTGGAATAGAATAATTTTGAATTAACACGTTATCTAAATATTGTCACTGTCTATTTCTGTTTCGTGATTTTTTTGACGATCGATACACGGCGTTTGCGCGTTCCCGGCGCGTGATTCCAACTGGATAGCGTCCAAAGTTGTCCCCGCGAGTCTCTAATACCGAAATACTACGGCATTCGAAGCAGAGGGGATGTGCATTGCTGAGATTGTTTCTAAAGACGAGAACATTCCATTAGGTGGATTTTGTTTTGTGTCAATCTGGATTTAGTCATGGAAACCATTGCTTCGAGTGTGAGACACTATTTTATTTTAGACTTCTGAAAGCACTTTGACGTGTCAAGTAAATACAATTTGGTGTTTTGTCAAAATCATTCATATGGAATTCTCATGTATTTGAAATGAAAACTACCTATCTGTTTGTATGTTTGATATATAGACTGCCTAAATTACTGGTGAAATAAGGGGTTTTAATCAAATACCTAAATCAATAAATCAATAATTTATTAATTCTCAAACATATTATCATGTAAGTTCAATTCTGTGTATTTTGCTTTTACTATTATACATATTACGCCAGTTAATTAAATATTCATAATTATGTATTCGAAATCGTTTCATTTATTGTAAAAATATATTAATTTCAAACTTAATGTAGTAGATTCAACCAAAGCCTATTTTAAATGGTCTTTGTGAATAGTCAATTAGTTAGTTGCGGTTAGCTGAAAATAATTTACTTAAATTCGAATTAATTCAATTATAGGCATAGGTACCTATCATATAATCAGTTGGTTTGAAAATAAATGCATATGATGTTTTAATTGACCGTCATTAAAATCCATTATATTAATATTTTAAAAATGCTAGGTACTGTTTATTTTTTTATTCGATAGCTAAAAAAAATTCATTACTTTTTAACCGACTTTCCAAAAAGGAGGAGGTTCTCAATTCGGATGTTTGTATTTTTTTTTTTTTCAAATCAAATCTCAAAAAAATATATGTAGCATTTTATCTTAATAAAAGTCGTTGAAGAAAAGATGTCCACTTCTTAAAAAAAATCCTACAACGACAATTATCTCAAGACCTATCCCCACAACGTATCTCTTATACACACGCATCTCTCATCGTCGCACGCGCATCATTATAACTGTTGGACTAACGCTGTCTATTTATATCTCAGCACGTGGCATTCCGGATAATGACCGGCCAGGAAGGAAACAATGCTTTGATCCGGATGTTTGGGGGTTTAAAATGTCGCAGAGGTTTATCATAGTTGAAATAAGAAATTCCGAATAAGATTATGTAAGAATAATTCAAGTACCGTAATAGGTAAAAAAAATTCATAAATTTTCATATTACTATTGCCGCTATAATGACAAATAAAAATTAAGGTTTATAGTACGGAATTCCTAGTGTGTTAGTCCGACTCGCACTTGGCCGGCTTTTTTGCAAGTGGACCTCATAATTTTATTTACTACAGACTTTTTGCAAAATTAATATCATTTAGTTTTATGAGGTAAAAATTAAGGTAACATCTTAAGATGCCAATCCGCACCAATCCGCCTTTTGATATTACAGCAAGTTTTAGAACTTACCATTACATCAAAAGGTTGGAGTCTTGACATAAATCAAATAGTACTGGCTCAAACAGTAGCGGCTGTCTGTCTGTTCGCGATAAACTCAAAAACTAATGCACCAATTTTCATGCTGTTTTCACCAATGGATATCGAGAAAGGTTTTAGTATATAATTTTTCAAGCGGGTGAGACCGCGGGCCTCGGTTATTAATCATAATAAAATTCTTTTATTTCAAGCAATATACTCATATGGGAGAAAGATAAAAAAATACAAATTCCACATTTTGAGAATTAAAACTATAAAAACTGAAATTCAAAATTGTCTAATATCATTTTTGTTAGATACAAGACTAATTTGTATTTCTGGTATGTTGGTTAAATAATTATACCGACACAAAAATGTTCTCACATTCATTTATTTCGAAACTGTTTTAAAAAATCAATTGGACTTTGAACTTCAATTTTGGCAGCTATGTACAAACCATGGGATTTGTTTAAAAAGACATTGGGCACCAATTTTGTGTGTTTTTGCTTATTTATTGAATTGAGCTTAGTGTTATAGGGACCATGGAAATACTAATTAGCTCTAGAGTAATGACAGCGCTGTTGGCGCAGTAGTTGAGCGATCGGCTGCTGCGTCGCGTGTCGTGGGTTCGATTCCCGCACGGATCAAATCTTAGAATAATAACGCATAAAAACCTAGTACGAGTGCAAAAAGTGAGGCAACTAAAACTTAGCTTAATTCGTCAATCCTTCAAACTTAGCCGTCAGTACTCAAGGTCACGTTCCGTCGAACACAGATCGCGAGTTAATAATTGAAAATGACAGTTTGTTGCGTGAAAGGATGTTATAGCACATCAGGAAAACAAAAAAAATGTGATAAAATAACATTTCACAAATAAGTACTGACATTCTATGCACTATTTTTACTTAAATCGATAAATAAAACAAAATTCTAATAACCTAACTTGTCATAACACAGTGTTGCTATTTGTGAGGAAAAAAATACCCACATTGCTTTCATTCATGTTTTTCACTTTTGTAATTTTAAAATACAATACTTACTACTGTTAATTCATATCAAACCCGATGTTTTAACATTGATTATAATTATAATCCATCAAGCATTCTAAACACATTGAACAATATCTCATTCTTTATACGATTTATTTCCTTTTATTTTTAAATAAATTGAATTAGACCTGCCGAAAAAATATGTCATATTACATTAAAAATCCTGTTTACCTTTTCCAGTTCCCAACAACATAAAATACTTGCCTTGATAGCAAAATAGTAATGCGTCTTCCCATATTTTGTGGGTAACGGCTTGGTAATGGTACCACTGAAAGCTATATCTGTGTGCGTTAGAGGAACGTAGACACATTCGGCTCACGCACACAAAGAAAATGAAGTGGACACACGATTTTGCTCGGGTTTTGTTCTAGACGCGGCTTCTATGCGTTATTATTCTAAGGATCAAATATTTATTATATAAAAAAAAAACATGACATTATTATTTAAATAACATCATTAGCGATGAAGTTATAGACCTTTAAAGAGTACAATTAGTAAGAGAAGTCCGATATGAACTTCACGTCAAAGTCCATAACGCCTATATAGCTGCTATGTAAAACAGCGTTTTCGCAAGAGGAACAGATAAATTAGTTTGAAAAAACTATATGCCTATCGTTATTTTTCTTCAGACATAAGTATTTGTTTCATGCATATTCCTTCTTCCGCTCCGCCCAGAGCAGAAATACCTACTCATTTGATGACTTCCCATTCAATAAAACCGGCCGAGTGCGAGTCGGCCTCGCGCACCGAGGGTTCCGTACAAACCTGTGGGTATTATATTTTAAGCAAAAATTGCGAAACACGATTTATGACGTAGTAAAAAAAAAACTACTAACTAGATCTCGTTCATACTAATTTTCGGTGGAAGTTTACATAGTAACGTACATCATATAATTATTTTTTTTAGTTTTATCTTTCTCTTATTTTAGAAGTTACAGGGGGGGACACATTTTAACCACTTTGGAAGTGTCTCTCGCGCAAACTATTCAGTTTATAAATTATATTAGAAACCTCAATATCATTTTTGAAGACCTATCCATAGATACCCCACATGTATGGGTTTGTTAAAAAAAAATTATGAGTTTCAGTTCTAATTATGGGAGAGACCCCCAATTCTTTTTTTTTCTATTTTTATTTACTTAATGCAGTTCACAAAATACATCTTACCAAGTTTCAATGGCATAATTTTTATATTTTCGGAGAAAAGTGACATACAGACGGACAGACAGACAGACATGACGAATCTATAAGTGTTCCGTTTTTGCCATTTGGCTACGGAACCCTAAAAAGCTCTACGTGATGTAGAAAGGCAACACCTGGCACATCGCTGCTTTGTTCCTACATCTAAATATTCAGTTTCTGTTAGGAATGCTCATCTATTTGTGTGGGAAGATTAAATGTCACTCTTTGATTTACCGATAGTGTTCTATTTATTTTCTTTTATTCGCGAATACGTAGGCAGTGTGCAACTATTAGATGTTTTTAGTTGTGATTGAAGTATGTGTTAAAAATTGTATCATATAACAGCCTTTTTAGGGATCTGTACCAAATTAGTAAAAAGGAACCCTTATGACGGCACTAAGACTGTCCGCCAGTCACAGGTGGATATCTCAACAACTAACTCGAGTTTAGCGCGCTCAAACTCACAAACAAATTCTTCAGCTTTATTATATTCGTATACTTAGTATGTGATAATATTCTGTACGGAAAGCAGAATACTTTTGAAAGAAAACCTAACCTTAAATGAATTCTATGAGCATTATATTTAAGTACTTATTTGTATGTAAACAGCTTCATCCTTTGCGTGGCTGAAAATAAATTGGCAAAGAGTAAAATCTTCATTGAGTAAGCTATTTTATCACTAAAACATCACATAGTTTGTAGAAGAGTCAAATCTATGCAACTGAATAAAAATGCTACTTCTAACTATCCTCTCCTACTATAATCCTAATATATAAAACTAGCTGACCCGTGCAACGTCGTCTGCGAAACATTTTTCATTACTGCTCCGCTCCTATTGGTCTTACCGTAATGATATATAGCCTATAGCCTTCCTCGATAAATGGGCTATCTAACACTGAAAGAATTTTTCAAATCGGACCAGCAGTTCCTGAGATTAGCGCGTTTAACCAAACAAACAAACAATCAAACAAACAAACAAACAAACTCTTCTGTTTTATAATATTGTAAATATGTGAGGATAGATGTTTGTTACTCTTTCACGTCAGAACGCCTGAAAGGATCTTTATGTTTGGCACAGAGGTAGATTATAGTCTGGAATAACACAGAATTTTTATCCCGGAAATATGTTCTCTTGGGATCACGCGGGCGAAGCCGCTGGTAGAAGCTAGTAATGCAAAACTTGACTTTAAGAGTAATTTTTTTTTTTTTAGTCTTGTGGCTTCACCTTTGTGTCAGTGTACTACAGCTGACCTAGAGTACGAACAATCCGCACATCACATCGTATGGGTCTATGGGAGTGTATTCTTTGGCAGACTGAACGTAATAATTATAATGTTAGATAGTATTCAGGTTACATCTGGAGTAGTTTACTATACGGATCTTGTAGAAAGAAGAACCCGTGCGTTCAGGCGATTCAAAGAATTTTAGAAGATTCTTAAAAAGCAGGAGACAGCCTGCTTGATAAGGAGGGAAGTAGAAATTATATTTGTTTTATCCTACTCCTCTACTGTACTTTTCTGGTTAATTCCGTTGCGGGATCGAAGACGTTGAATCTTTTCTCCGAGACTCGTCGGGCTTCATTAGCTCAGCGTTTTTCTGGTAGTCGCCACTGTTGATTCTGGCTTTCAGGAGTTGCACTGGTTGGGAATGTGTGGCGGGCTTGTCTATTTTTACCATGTGCACTTAATATTATTTCTGTTTATTTATTTAACACTTTACGCACACAAATGTACAGAGGCGGACTTAATGCCATAGGCCTTATTTTGTATTTTTGCTGTGCGTTTGTGTATGTGCTGAATAAAATAAATGTTTTCTAGTCTGGCATATTTTTAACCTGGCTTAGTTCCCTACTCACCATCAAAATAGCCTAAGCAACATTTATATATTTATTAAAATTCATTTAGTTTTCTATTCTACCTTATTTTTTAACCGACTTCTTTATTTTTTCACTATTGATAGGCATACGTTTGACCACTATCTCACCTGATATTAAGCGGTGATGCGGTCTAAGGTGGAGCACGCTTATCTAGAAGTAACCTACTCACTATTGACTTAGATTATATTTTTAAAATAGTTTAGGCACATACCCAGCAGCAAAAAAGCCGAAGCAACATTTATTTTTTTATTACTCGGTGCAGTAGTTTTTGATTTCATCTCGAACAGACAGCCAGACGCGGCGGTGGATCTTGTTTTATATTATTATGTAGTGATTTTATTTATTAGAATTTATTTAGTTTTTTATTCTACCATATTTTTTAACATAGCCTATTTCCCTACCCACCATCAAAAAAGCCCCAAGCAACAGACGCTTCTCGCATTTAAAACGTCCCAAAAACGCTGTCAACTTATTAAACACATAAATATGTCACATCTGCATAATTTCGCACTTGATCATAGTCAGGTCGCTTCGCCATCTTGGATGTACAAAACAGATTTCCAGGAAAGTCGGGAGATGAATCGTCTAGTCGCTTCGCCAATTACGGAATTAATTCTACGTTTATTTTGAGTGCTGTGATTATTCATGTGAACAATGAAGGAATATAATTTGTTTGGTTTTAGGTTGGTGTTAGATAATTTGGAACTTTTTGGTATCTTGTATAGAATTCGGGTCTCAATAAACCTAAACTAATCTACTTGAGTTTTTAAAAAAATTTGATTATGTTAGAGGAGCTCGTGGCTATATAATAAGAGTCACCAAGGGTCGATCTTCAAAGTTAAGCAACGTTTGCCGAGGTCAGTCTGTGGATGGGTGACCAACTTACTGAGACTCCTTTGATTCTCGGAAAATACGTTAAGACTTTGGTCCCGGCTATCATTTGAAAATGTTTGGTAGTCGTTACGAATGTCAGAAGCCAGAAAATCTGGCCCAAATCTCACTGGGTACAATTTGACTGTTGCTCCACGTTAAATCCTGGTATTTAACTGAATCAAGTTTAACTGCAAGCTGATCCCATATACATAGTTGGGAAAAGGCTAGGCAGATTCCACCAATTCGCATTAAGCGTTTCCAAACGTCTTTTATAATATGCACAGCAAAAGAGTGGAACTCTCCGCCTGCGTCTGTGTTTCCGAATGCTTACAACCCTAATCTCTTCAAAGTTAGAGCGACCAGGGTCCTTCTATGTAAGCTCGTTCCTACGTAGACTTTTTCTCTGTTTTCTCTGACCAAGACGAGAGTCAAGAGCAAACCCATTTTAAATAAAAAAATGATAATGATCCTAGTGAATATTTTAAATTCTTTCAGTTGTTGTGAAAATGTGTGAATTTAATACCATTTCTCACCATCTCAATGGAGTAACCCATCAACGTCATTTGTTACGTCATGTAGTGGTTATGATAAATAGATTCCACTGACACATTAATCTTCTGCTCCTTATTCATATCATATAACATGAGTATCGCAGAATAATAGTTACCATATAAATTTTAGAATTGAAGAGCAAAATGCTTTTTAGTAAACAAGCACGAACAAATAACATTTATTATGATACTACTTAGGTTATGCTTATGAAATTTTTAACCGAATTCCAAAAAAGGAGGAGGTTCTCAATAGGCTTGTGTCCTGAAAAAATCTAATTAGTCCGTCAGTTAGATTAGCAAAAAATATTTGACTCGTATTTTTTCTTTTGTTACGGGAACCAAAATTGACGAAGTTTCGACGCTTTTAAAATTCTCAATACGTCACGCCCTGGCATAATTTTTAACGGGTTGTTACGTCACGAGCCCCCACTCCCGAGTTTTGATGCGTTTTATCTTTGTCAATATTCATTGATTTACCAAAACAAAAAATACGTGTCCATTATTTTTCAATACTCTAACTGACGGACTAAATAGTTTTGCAATTTGTGGATGATGGAATCTAGCCTATTCGGCGGGTATTTTTTTATGTATGTACACCAATTACTCCGAGGTTTCTGATCCGATTTGTGTGATTATTTTTAGTTCGATGCGGCATACTTGACATGTGGTCCCGTAAAAAAATAATTCAATTTGGATTTGTAGTTTTTATTTTATAAGTATTTTTGCTTTGTACTTGTAATAATATCTATACTAATAATATATTATGAAGCAGAAGAGTTTGTTTGTTTGATTGTTTGTTTGTTTGTTTGTTTGTTTGGTTGAACGCGCTAATCTCAGGAACCACTGGTCCGATTTGAAAAATTCTTTCAGTATTAGATAGCCCATTTATCGAGGAAGGCTATAGGCTATATATCATCACGCTAAGACCAAAAGGAGCGGAGCAGTAATGAAAAATGTTACGCAGACGACGTTGCACGGGACAGCTAGTTTAAATATATAATGGAATAGAATATTTTTGCTCATTTAAATGTCTGCGTAGATGAAGATGTCGTTCAAGGATCAGCACTTAAAAGTGAAAAATAAAAAGTCGTTGCTAAAAACAAAAATACAAAGCAAAACATCGACTTCCAAAATAAAGGTTATTTTATAGTAGCCTTATTGGTAACTACATTTTTGAGCCGTTCGTGAGTGAAACTCTTTGACCATGGGGTCCGAGTACTCACGTCCTAATTAAAGATCTAGCGAAACGCTTAGTTGACGCTTCGCGTGACCCAAGAGCTGGCTTTTACCTTGGACAGAGGATAAGCATTGCCATACAACGTGGCAATGCAGCCAGTCTTTTGGGCTCACTTCCAGTCGATCAAATCTTTGTTTTATACTTTGTAGTACATATTTTGTTTGGAAGTCCATTATTTTTTTTTTTGTAAAAATTGATTTGTTATTTTAGTAATATTTATGAATTTTATGTTATTTTTAAAGTTTATTATTTTATTTTTTTACTTTTACCCACGTGTCTACATCTCTTTTATTTGGCTCTCCTTTCGCAGGTCTGCTGGAAGAGATTTCATTAGAAATAAGCATCACTTTTGTACCTGTTTTTCAGTCTCCTTTTTTGTTATCTGTTGGTGTGTACATAATTTGAATTTAATTAAATTAAAATTGACAAGTTTAAAAAAAGTAGCAAACAATGCAGCTCCTGGAAATTATCTATAGAAAAATTCTATCATGGGTGAATCTCCTGGAAATAATATTTTTGAGTACATTTTGTCGATTCTTGAAAATTTGCGTGCAGCTCTCATAATAGTCATGTTCAAATAACAAGTTTCTGATTAGATTTTCTTCAGATAAACAAGAATTTAAAGAGATAATATTTTTTTTCTTGACGATGTTGATGTAATGTGAGAAGAATGATTTTATGACAATTATACAACCTGTAACAGAATAAACGCAAGATCTGAAAATAGGCCAAATTAAAGAGATATTCATATTTTTTTACTTTGCCAATTTTGACGAGTTTTGGTAAATGAATACATACCTGAACAGGAACGCAAAAGAAGCTGATAAATATCAATCGCGATTTGGTTCTCCATATTGCACCTACCACTATTTGTCTCTACATCACCCAAAGGCTGACTGGTGGCATTAAGTCCACCTCTGTACATTTGTGCTTAAAGTGTTAAATAAATAACAAAACTGAAAGCAAAAGCAAGAAAATTCTTAAACAGCGTAGAACACAACCAAAAATATTTGACACTAGTTGACCCGCGCAACTTCGTCTGCGTCACATTTTCCATTAATGCTCCGCTCCTATTAGTCTTAACGAGATGATTGTATTCTTCGATAAATAGGCTATCTAACACTGAAAGAATTTCAAATCGGACCAGTAGTTCCTGAGATTAGCGCGTTCAACCAAACAAACAAACTCTTCTGCTTTGCTGCTTATTAGTATTGATTAGAAGTCCTCCGCCGCGTCTATGTGTGTACGCGATAAACTCAAAACCTTCTGCACTGATTTGAAAAATTCTTTCAGTGTTAGATAAGTATTCATCTCGTTAAGACTAATTGGAGAGGAGCATTAATGGAAAATGTGACGCAGACGCAGTAACGCGGGTCAGCAAGATATGTAGGGAAGAAGAAGATTTCAAAGAAAGTTTGTGAGGATGTAGAGGATAATCTCTGGTTCTACTGAACCGATTTTGAAAATTGTTTTACCAATACAAATCCACGTTATTTGTGAGTGTCATATTTTAAATTAACCCGAAAATTTAAGTAATAATCAAGTATACACCTCTAAAGTAAAAATATACACTAGTAATAACTTAAATTAAACAAAAAACAAAAAAAAACCAATACACAAAACGTTTTATAAACCACGTACGTAAGTACCCAAAAATATATAAATAGAACTATAAACTAAAAATAGAATAGTAATAATAATAAACTAGCTAATAACAGACTATGCTATCAATGCCACATCTAGTAAAAATCAAATCCATTCATCCATGTTGTGCTCAGTTAACTGATCGAGTTTATTATATGTTTACCCACATTTCTGTTGTTGTATTGCTTTGTTATTTTACATATGTAAATCTATGCGCTTTCATTATTAATCTTAATTTTAGATGTAGTTTTTCAGTAAGTGAACAATGTATGTAAAAAATAAAATTGATCTTAAACCAAAAAAAAAAAATTACCACCCAACAAAGTAGGCACTAAGCAGCTAGTACAAAATATTAAGCCAAGTCACTTAAGCAACTGACAAATTGCTTCAAATATAAGCAGTTACAACTTCGCGGATGCCAGGTGCTTCAGCTAAGAAGAGTAAGAGGACAGGAATAGCCTCGAGGGAAGTTACAGATATAGTTCGCGCATATGGTTTTAATTGTTTTTTTTTCTAAGACTAACAGTAACTATGATTCATATTGAGAGAATGATGGGAAAGTTATAATTGTAGTTACAAGAATTGAAGTGATTCATTTTGAATCAGTTGATAGTTTTAGATCATCTGCTATAGACGAAGACGTAAATAATTTTGTTGATGACAAAGTTTTTCATAGTTATGAAGTTGACGAGAATAAAATTTTAAATAACGTGAAAAATTAAAATTTTATTTAACTAACCTTTTTTCATGGATTTTAACTAGTAACGCGACGTAGCAGTTGAATAAGATTTTTACAAACATCAATAAAATAACTGGATAAATTATGGAAAATAACTGGATAAATTTATACAAAAAAGTAAAGACTAGTTGTATCCAAACAGTCCCAAATATTTTTTCTTCTCTTAATTTAATTCTACATTTTCATCAGTATCTACAGTTTGAATTCGGCACCAGATTCTGATAAACTTGCAATAAAGTACATTGACTTTTCCCTAATATCCCTTCGTAGCTATACCCGAAAAATAAATGATGAACTGTTTTCATTACTAAAATTTCTTTATTTCTGTTTTGATATAAAGAAATTCAATAAATGTATGTAGGTCATTGAACGTTATTGCTCATATTATTTGGCGTATAGTGCTGGGCTTTATATATTAGCCTCACTTTAACGTGCTAATCCATATCGGCCGTGTCAACCACATCCATAATTTTAATACAGACATACATACATTGATATCCGTCTGATATAATAGTACTTACATTGATATCCGAAAGTAACTGACTTAGTCCCGAGAAGGCGTTTGGCCAATATTTCGAGGGACTCAATAAGTCTTTCACCCGAGGTAAACAGTGCTTTTCATTAAAAATACAAGAAAATTAAAAATAAACACGAATCAGTATCTGAACAACTCATCGTATTAATACAAATCTTTGATAGCAGAGATTTGAATAAAGCTCGAAAAAACAAATTAAGATCGGATTGCCGCTTTCCCGACTATTTTGTTTTCTTTTTTCTGTTACCGGCCAGCTATTCAGCCATAGCATTTTCACTATTTTTTTTATTGATTTGACGGCGGTCAGTTTAAAAAGATTCTCCCTAGAGCAAAGCAAAGTAACACTTTCAACCCGCTCCTCAGGCAACTTCAGGCCTACTTTCCGAGAATGAGTAATGAAAAATAACATACCCAATTACCTCCGTGTTTGTGTTACTACCTTAGCATCCACCCTCATTTTACCGTACCTAATGACCGGCCAACAGCATGAATGATTTTTTTACTAATGAATGTAGTTATTATTTGTATTTTAATGATTTTACTCACAGTCTGAATTCTGGAGATTTTGTAGTTCACTGAATTTTGGTTATCTTTTATCTACTGATGATTTTTTTGAGTCTAATGAATTTCATTTGTATTTTAAGGATTTTGCTTTATTGAATTTTTAGACTTTATTTTTAGATTTTTTTTTTTGGTGGATTTGATAATATTTAAGTGATTGACAAATATTTTGTATTGTAGCATGTGCATATTTTGCCTTATTAAATAATTTAAATCTGTACTAATATTATAAAGAGGTAACATTTGTTTGTAAGTTTGTATGTAACTACTGGTCCGATTTGAAAAATTCTTTCAGTCTTAAATAGCCCATTTATCGAGGAAGGTTATAGGCTATATCATCACGCTAAGACAAATAGGAGCGGAGCAGTAATGGAAAATGTGACGCAGACGAAGTTGCGCGAGTCAGCTAGTGAAATATAAAATAAAATATTAAACCCTTATACTTTGTTGCAGTAGAAGACGTCGAACACAAAAATCTCAACAAAAATCGTCTGAATTTTCCACCACTTTGATTAATGTTCTTCCTAATATTCTCAACAGTTCAAACCGACGAAGATCTCAGTAACTCTGACGGGCAGTCACCTGTCAACCTGTTTTCATGCGTCGGCCATGTAATAAGATGGGACAGCGCTGGCTCTAGATTTAGAAGTGTTTATGCTCGAAATATAACTACAACATGATATTACGGACGGGTGAAGGAACTTGTTGGTTTATTACTGTACAAATCTATTAAGTGACGTTTCCTGGGTTTGGAATTTTACTGATGTATATGCATTTTGTGAATAATGTTAATAGTATGAATATCTTGTGTAATACTACTGATTACATACTAATGAATAAATTGTATTGTTGCTGTAAATATTGATTTTATTTTTATTTTACAAAAACTGTGGCTAATATAAGCAACATATGGAAACGTAGTAGATTGTATATTTACTTATATTATACTATGTATATGTTATCGGAAAATGGCAGACTCCGTAAGATTGTAATAAATCTTGATTGGATTATAATTTCTCGATATATTATGAAAAAGTCGTTGCCTATATAATATATCCCGTTCAAATTCAATTATTTACAATACATCCATGTCTTATTTAAAAAAAAAAAGTTTACAATTTTACGCGATATTTTATAATCATATAATTTTTTTTTAATTATATTTTGTTTTTTTTTTTTTTATATAAAAAAAAAACATCGTAACCTCAACTGAAAGACGTTGAAGTTGGATTGTTTCGAGCTCCACTAATTATTTAACTGCTTGGAAGATTTCAATATTTACAATGCTTAAACATCATTTTATACCTGTTTATGTCCGGCTGATTCTTACACTTTGCAACAGATCGTCCGTCGCAGTCGATCGTGGGGAAGTCCTGTTTGTTTACCATTAAACTTATTATCAGATGTCATAAATTTCCAAAAACGAAAGTGATTGATGACAGCCCTGATTTATTACCTCTAACACCTGTCAACAAAATGAGATGCGCTAAAAGGCAGAAAAACCAAATCAATCAACTGAGTCCGGAAGAGCCAAATCCGCTCCCCAGTTCGCAAGTGAAAATCCGATCTGAATAGCTTATCAAATGTCCGGACATGCAAACGAAACAAAAGACCCAGCGTATGCATTCAGAATTTCAGAACGCCACTCGAGAAATCCGTTCCAAAATATCGCGAGCTTGAAGGACATGAACAAAAAGTTGCGTCGCAGTCGCCACAGCTGCTCGCTTCCAGAGATATCGATTGCAAAAAGTACAGACAAACAGACAAGCTAACGGCTTGTACACAAAGGGGGATCGTGTTTCGTGCAATTCTCGTTTTTGGTCTTTACTTTGCTGACCATCGTTTGCGTTTTGGCATTGTTCCGGCCAATTAGATGGTTGGATTAGAAGTATTTGTATTGGTTTTAATTGAATTCTATTGTGTTAATTTTTTGAGTGCTTTGCATGCAGATGTGAAGCTTTGTTATTTATGACTAACTTTGCCCGCGACTTCGTCCGCGCGAAATAATATTTTATTATATATCAATAAAAATAAATATATTTTCTGAAATAAAAGTAGTCTAAGTTAGTCCTTATTACATCAGTTATCTGCCAGTGAAAGTCCCGTCAAAATCAGTCCAGCCTTAGTTTCAGAGATTATCCGAAACAAACAGACGGACAGACAGACAGATAGACAAAAATTATAAAAAATGTTATTTTGGTATACGTACCGTGTATAAATCCATATGAATTTAGTAAAAAGCAGTTGTTTTAATATTACAATCAGACACTCCAATTTTATTAATCTGTATAGATATGTTTAGATAAAGATAATTATTTTCGGGTAAACTGTTAACCTTAAACTTGTGTTTGCGCCGCAAACCGGTCCAGGCGCGGGGGGGCGCCTCCACACCGAGAGGGGATCGTCATCGTGACAGCAGTCCGGCGCGCGCGCCGCGGAGCGCGCGCCGGCAATCGGCCACCAAACGCCAATGTGAACGACCAATACGTTAATCTCAAAAAACCCTATAACTGTACCTACCTGAACTTCGAAATATAAACCTTAAACTAAATTCTGTGTTTGGACTTCGCCCGAACATAAGTGGCGACCGTGACAGGACTTCGAGGGCTTGCAGAGCAGCATCAGAGGTCATCACCAACAGGGAGTAAGCTCGTTCCTATTAACACTTACATTCCTTCCAACATTTCCATATACCTACTTCTATTTTCCAACTTCCATTGCTGTGCTAAAGTGTATGCTAACCGATCAAAGTGTCAGAAGGTATCTAGCTTATCGCGTATCTTCCTACTGTACATAATATGGTACCTAATTCAGGCTTAATAGACAGCTACCTATCGTAATAATTTCAGTTAGAAATTGTTAACTATCAATATAGGCCGGCCGATTCACGTTCACACTCAATTTTCCCGTTAATTTTGCAGCCTATTTTGCAAATCCCATTGTGTTGCAAATCGTTATATTCGTTTTTTACAGACAACTTTTTAACGCCTATTTTGCTGAACATAGCTTATCCATGTTGCAACTAGCTTTATATAATTATTTTTTCCTTCTTTTGTTTTTCTGCCCATTTCTGTCATTAATTACATTTATCAACCAATAATAATAATTGTGCAGATAATAAACCAACTCGTAAATTATTTATTTCTGAAGTCAAGCGCTGGTCCGTTGCTTTAAATAAAATCACCTACCCCAATTAAATACAAATAATTTGTGTGTTACATCTAGAAACCCTACCAGCGTCGGTCGGTACTGCCGACCCTACGTCCGTGCTCGAGCGGGTGCCCGGAGCCCGCGCTGTGTCGGCGCCGCCTCTGCGGTCTCGCGCGTGGGTGCCGCTGGCGCGGCCGGTGCGTTGACGCGCTCGGCACCTCGGCCTGCACTTGTGCGCCGCGCCGGTTTTCTCGTGCGCTGCTCCCGGTTGACGGGCTCGGCAGCGGCTGTATGGTTTGAACTACTGTCTATTGGATTGTTTATTAATTTATTTGTGTTTAATTTTTATTTCCTTTGCCCCACTCATTTATTAAAATGGCTGAAAAGGAAACGACCACTAGAGTTAAAAGTCCGCTTCCACTATTAAGAATAGATTCGACCGGTAAGCCCGACGTTAAGGATTATTTAAAGTCATTAACTAAAAAACGTGCGGGGTTTCGAAGTCGGCTAACAATTTTGAAGAATTTTATGGGAAAATATAAAATTTCTGACATTCCCAGAGTATCGAGCTTGGAGATGAAAGAAATTTCGTTAAGATTAAATCAATTGAAAGAATTAATGTCGAACTTTGATCGCGTACAAACTGAGATCGAAGAGTATTCTGATAATTTGGATGAACAGATTTCAGAACGAGACATTACCGAAACTGAGTTTTTTACCCAAATAGCTTTTGCTCAAGAGTTGGTCGATTTGTTTTCAACTGAAAATAAAGAAAGTTGCGCCTCAAATGTTCCTACCTCGGGTTGTTGTCATGGTCATAATAATGATTCAATTCGGCTTCCAATTATTAATCTACCCACCTTTGATGGAAGTTATGCAAAATGGCTTGAATTTAGGGATACCTTTAAAACCCTTATCCATGACAATGACTCGATTGCGCCCATCAATAAATTTCACTATTTAAGAAATTGTTTACAATCGGGTGCCAGTGTCGTAATTAGATCGTTGGAATTCGTCGCGACGAATTATGAGCTTGCTTGGGATACATTGTGCAATCGGTACAACAATAAAAATATTCTGATCAATAATCACTTGAACTCATTGGTTAACGGTAATACTATACAAAAGGAATCTTTCAAGGCTTTGCGGTATTTAATTGATCAGGTGTCTAAAAACTTAAATGCTTTAAATACGTTGGACGTTCCTACCGATAATTGGGATCCGCTAGTGATATTCTTGGCATCAGCGAAGCTAGATCCTAGGACTAGCAACAAGTGGGAAGAATACAAAGGCAGATTGTCTAACCTACCCACTTTAGACGATTTTAAGAGTTTCATGGAAAATAGGGCGAATGTATTAGAAACTGCTAACTGTCGCAATTTAGAAAACAAGCCTAACCCAGGTAATAATAATAACAAAGAAGGCAGGACCACTAAATCTTTTGCTACCTCCACAAGTGCTGAAGGCTCGCAGCAATACAAAACCTGTCCCATTTGTGATCAGCCTCATCTCGTACACCAATGTAACAAGTTTAAAGCGTTGAGTGTTGAGGATAGGTTAGGCGAGGTTTCAAAACACAAACTGTGTACAAATTGTTTGCGAAGTGGTCACTTCAACACCCAGTGTAGTTTAAAGGGGTCTTGTCGTTCCTGTAAGAAAAAACATAACACATTATTACACAAAGGTGACACAAATAAGGTATTTACCGAGTGCTCTGAGTCGTCTAGTCTACCTGTTAGCTTAGCTGCAGTCTCTTCCGGACAAGTTCTTCTGTGTACTGCAAAAATAGAAGTTATGAACAAACAATATAGAACAACTTACCTTGCTCGCGCGTTGCTAGATACTGGTAGCCAGTCGTCATTTATCACGAAGAACCTAAAAGAGAAATTAGGCCTATCAACTGAAAATTTAGATACACTAAATGTATCAGGCATTAACGGAGTAGCTTGTCCTATAACAGAGCGGTGTCAGGTGAACATTAAATCACGCACTAGCTCATTCACAAGAAATATTAATTGTTTTGTTATTCCGAAGGTGACTGCCAACTTACCTAATGTTCAAGTCGATGTCGAGAGACTAGGCCTGCCCAATAATATAGCTTTAGCTGATCCAACATTTTACAAACCTTCTGAGATAGATATTTTGCTAGGCGCTGATCATTATTTTGACATTGTTTCATCTAACAAAATTACACTAGGTCCACATAAGCCTATCTTGCTAGAAAGTGCCTTCGGATGGCTAGTAGCTGGTCCAACAGGTCATAGCTCCAAAAACAAAAACATACAATGCAATTTTGTACAAACCCAATCGTCACTTCAAGACATCCACGATTCCATAAAAAAATTTTGGGAGGTAGAAGAGCTACCCTCAGAAAATAGTACCTCGTCGATAGATGAACAATTTTGTGAAACCCATTTTGTAACTAATACCCATCGCTTAACTGATGGTCGATTTTCAGTCATGATGCCACTTAAAGAGTCTGCTGAGGAGACTCTAGGTACTTCATTTCCAATGGCTATGAAACGGTTTTTATCACTGGAAAAGAAATTAGATAAAAATCCTACTTTAAAATACCAATATTCTGAATTTTTGAAAGAATACGAAAACTTAGGTCACTTGCAAGAAATTAACAGACCCTCTTTTGGCTGTTACTTACCCCATCACTGCGTAGTACGAGATAATCATGAAACTACTAAATTGAGAGTAGTTTTCGACGCATCCGCTAAGACTAGCACGCTAAAATCATTAAATGACATTCAAGCTTAGCGGTCCCTTAACAATAGACGAACTGGAATCCTCACTGACAATATTACTTAAGTTCAGTCAGTTAGTATCTTTCCCGAAGGACATAGCCCATCTAAAACAAGGTAAACCACTTCACAACAAAAGTCGACTATTATCTTTGAATCCTTTTGTTGACGACAACGGTCTAATTAGGGTAGGGGGTAGGTTGGAACAATCTGTTTTCGACTATAATAAGAAACACCCTATCATACTTGATGCCAAGCATCACCTTACTAAGTTAATGCTGCAATATGAACATAACAAACTATTTCATGCGGGTCTTGTCATCCTTTCGTGAGAATTTCTGGCCTTTAGGAGGCAGAAACTTGGTCCGCGCTATCAGTAAACAGTGTACTACCTGTACCCGTATAAGTAGCAAAACAATACAGCCTATAATGGGTAACTTACCGGATGTTAGAGTAAATGAGAATTTTCCCTTCAATGCCTGCGGGATCGATTTTGCAGGCCCCTTTATGATCTCTTCCAAAAAAGGCAAAGGAAACCGGGTCACAAAAGCCTATTTATGCATTTTTGTTTGTCTAGCCGTCAAAGCCTTGCATCTTGAAGTAGTCAGCGATCTTTCAACCGCGGCATTCATTATGTGTCTACGCAGGTTTACGTCACGTCGAGGCAAGCCTAATATTATCTATTGCGACAATGGCAAAAACTTTGTGGGCGCAAACAATGAGTTGGGCAAAATGTTACGATCCAGTCGTCAGTCAGTATCAGACTTCGCAGCAAATAAAGGCATAAAATTCAATTTTAGTCCGGCCTATTCACCCCACTTCGGAGGTATTTGGGAGAGCGGGGTTCGCTCCTCAAAGAACCTTTTAAAACGCGTAGCTGGCAATGCCTTTCTCACCTTTGAGGAGTTGGCTACACTTTTTTCACAAATAGAAGCAATACTCAATTCCCGTCCGCTCACCCCACTTTCATCCCATCCCATGGACTTAAACCCTCTCACTCCAGGGCACTTTCTGATTGGTCGACCATTGATATCGCTTCCGTCACCGCCTATCAACACCAAGAACCCGACTAGATACCAACGCATCGAACAAGTTAGGCAGCACTTCTGGGAGCGAGGCAAATGGAAGAAGAACTGCCCGCCCCTGCAAGTAGGAGACCTGGTCGTCGTGAAGGAGGACAACCTGATGCCACTGCAATGGAGAATGGGGAGAGTTACCAAACTATACCCAGGACGAGACGGCATATCCAGAGTGGCGGACGTCTACGTAGCCAAAGGAACCATCCGACGAGCTGTAAACAAACTTTGTCTTCTGCCAATGTCTGCCAACCAACCTACGATGACTACTAGCAAGTAAATTGAAAACACTGAAGAAGAAGAGAGATTTAGAAGATTCCTTCAATGCCGGGGAGGATGTTTGCGCCGCAAACCGGTCCAGGCGCGGGGGGGCGCCTCCACACCGAGAGGGGATCGTCATCGTGACAGCAGTCCGGCGCGCGCGCCGCGGAGCGCGCGCCGGCAATCGGCCACCAAACGCCAATGTGAACGACCAATACGTTAATCTCAAAAAACCCTATAACTGTACCTACCTGAACTTCGAAATATAAACCTTAAACTAAATTCTGTGTTTGGACTTCGCCCGAACAACTTGTACATATGAGTAGGTACGTCCATACTCCTGTAATACTAAGTGCCAGTGTCTGCGAAGATAATTCATGCAAAATAATTGTGTCTTATTGTTAAAGCCGCGTAAGAAACTATGACTGTTAAGCCGCCGCTCCACGTAAAACACGGGTATTAAGCTGAATCCGGTTTGACTGGAAGCCGACCCTAACATATTTGAAAAAAGGCTCGGCAGATTATGAGATACTATGACTGGTTTAAACAATTTTCATAATATAAACTTATCTACACTACAATCTATACTTCTATACTAATACTATAAAGCAGAAGAGTTTGTTTGGTTGAACGCGCTAATCTCAGGAACTACTGGTCCGATTTGAAAAATTATTTCAGTGTTAGATAGCCCATTTATCGAGAAAGGTTATAGGCTATATATCATCACGTTAAGATAAAAAGGAGCGGAGCAGTAATGGAAAATGTGACGCAGACGAAGTTGCGCGGGTCAGCTAGTCACTGCGTCTGTCTGTCTGTGTGTTCGCGATAAACTTAAAAACTACTGCACCGATTTTTATGCTGTTGTCAGCAATGGATAGAGACCACTCTATACTAAAACCTTTCTCAAGAAACATCTTGAGGAAGGTTTTAGTATAATATATAATTTGTCAAGCGGGGGAAGCCGCGAACAACATCCAGTAATTTTATAAAGCTGAAAAGTATGTTTGTTTGGTTGGTTGCACGCGCTAATCTCAGGTACTACAAATTAGAATTGAAAAAATCTTCAGTTATTGGATTTCCTTAATATTGAGGAAGGCTAAAGACATAACATCATGCTACAATCAATAGCAGTGAAGAATATGTCGCAGCCGAAATGGCGCAGAACAGCTAGTTAAATAAATAAATTTAAAAAAAAAAACACTACAAAGTAAAAAATAACTTTAATTTTGGAAGTCGGTGTTTTTTGTTAGTTTCTTCGTATTTTGACACCGACTTCCGAAATAAATAAAGTTATCAAAAAAATATTAAAGGACCAATCTGCAAGTATATCCTTTCAGACAAAACAATAATGTTTCAAATCGGTTCATAATTGTGTTGTGAGTTATGAGGTAACAAACAAAAAAAAAACATACAACCGAATTGAGAACCTCCTCCTATTTGGGAAGTTGACTCGAGTTGGACTCGCACACGAAGGGTTCCGTACCTTAATAATTTTTATCACTTGTTGTCACAGCGGTAATAGAAATACACAATCTGTGTAAATTCCAACTTTCTGCCTATTAGGGTTCTTGAGATCCAGCTCGATGACAGGCGGGTGGAAAGCGGAGGCTTAGTAATAGGGTTCCGTTGGATACCCTTTGGGCACGGAACCCTAAAAATAGACTCTGCTATGACGTTTAAGTTACCTTATAAGATACTAGCTGACCCACGCAACTTCGTCTGCGACACATTTTTCATTAATGCTCGGCTCCTATTTGTCAGAATGATATATAGCCAAATAAAATGGGCTATCTAAAACTGAAAGAATTTTTCAAATCGGCCCAGTAGTTCCTGAGATTAGCACGTTCAAGTAAACAAACAAATAAACTCTTCAGCTTTATAATATTAAAGTATAGATTCATTTTCAAACAGCCATCCCATTCTTTTGAAAACGCGCCTTCCCCACCCTGAATACTAGAAAAGCCAGTATTATTCGCAAGTATTCTTAACAAACTGTAGAAAACAGGATACTTAGCAACAAAAGTTGATACTTATTCAACTTTGATTTACTCTACTACTGGCAGAGGCAAGCATTTCTGAGAACTTAAGGCAGGTTGTTTCACGTTTAGTTAACGCACGCGTAAACCTTAAAAATGGTGCGAACTATTGTTAAATCAAAAAATTTAGTTGTGTCACATGTCAGCGTTAATGCACGCAAAAATCATATATGTTGACGATTACGTTAACAAATGGTCTGAGCACTGGTTAACGTTACTTTAGTTGCGTCGAATAGAACAATATTGTGAAAATTCTTTTGAATTCCTCAATAGCAGTTCTTCTGATGTGTTCTATCAAAAAAATGGTAGAGTGCAATAAAGGCGATTTATGTAGGACCCGTGTTAATAACTTGAGCTATTGGAATGAGCAGCAGATTATACTAAAATGTTTTGAAACAACCCTTCTTATTTAACGAACGTTGAACATCTTCCGTAATCTTAACTTTTTGACGTACGTATGTTACGTTAACCAAGCGTTTGTAACAATCCACCCTTAATATCTTCTTGTTATTAGCTCAGTATGGAGACAAATAAAGAACGGTTTACTACATAATATTGTTCTCTTTATTTCGCCTCAATGGTCGCGACCTATTTAGATAGTAATCTCGTTTAGTATTTCGTTTTGGTTATGTTTATTTTTAGCTTTTGTTACGTTTGTGTTTTGTTTTTGTTTCTCTGCTTATAATTAAACTAGCTGATGCACGCGACTTCGCCTGCTTGACTAATTATAAACTAAAACCTTCCTCGAGAACCATTCTATCCATTGGTAAAAAAAGAATGAAAATCGCTGCAGAAGTTTTTGACTTTATGGCGAACAGACAGACGCGGAGGAACTTCGTCCGCGTATAAATTCTCGTTATTCCCGTGTAAATCCCGATGCCTCGGGAACTCCGGGATAAAAAGTAGCCTATGTGTTATTCTGAGTCTTCAGCTACCTACAGACCAAACTTCATCGTAATCGGTTCAGTAGTATTTGCTTGAAAGAGTAACAAACATCCATACATACTCACAAACTTTCGCATTTATAATATTAGTAGGATTATTGTTTGTGATTTTTTCCGCGCGTTTAAAAGATAAACCTTTGATCTTTTGTCGGCAAATAGCTTCTATTTTTAACCAGATAGCAATGATATTGCCCTTTAATGTCGCCCACGAGATTTTGTTAATGAAAAGAAATCCTTCACACAATACTGCTGATAAATTACCTGTGAAAGTCTGTTTGTTAATCAATCAGGGCTCAACGACTGATGGGATTTGGAGGAAATTGGTACTCTGTTAGAACTAGATTAGAATTAAGACATTTAATATTTTTCATACCGGTAGCTTTTGTTTATTTAAGTAATAAAAATTTCATGCGAATTTAATGCCTCATTTTAAATGCTTCATTTTTTATTCAAAATTGGTATAGAGATAACACGGCAGATGTATAAAAAGATTATGAACAACTTAATTGCGTATTTTACGTATTATAAAATCTATACATCTAAATAAAATTGGAGTGTCTGTTTGTAATATTG
This sequence comes from Ceramica pisi, assembly GCA_963859965.1. Taxonomy (NCBI): domain Eukaryota; kingdom Metazoa; phylum Arthropoda; class Insecta; order Lepidoptera; family Noctuidae; genus Ceramica; species Ceramica pisi. Next base: position 2,136,046 of record OY982530.1, on the reverse strand, counting down.
AAATAACCGTTTTTTACTACATGTATATTAATAAGATACGGTACATACACCAAAATAACATTTTTTACAATTTTTGTCTGTCTGTCTGTCTGTTTGTTCCGGCTAATCTCTGAAATGGCTGAACCGATTTGGACGGGACTTTTATCGGCAGGTAGCTGATGTAATAAGGAGCAAGGCTACGTTTATTTAAAAAAAAAACAAGAATCGACTGTTAGGCGGAACGAAGTTCGCCGGGTCAGCTAGTGTTAAATACGTTTGCCGTGAGATAATTACCTAATGTCAAATACTGGTACTAAATTTTTTACAATGTTTTACCAGGTTAGCTATCAACAGCTACACGGGTCGACCTTCAAGATTAAGCAACGCTTGTCCAGGTTGGTCTATGGATCATATCAGCCAATTGCCTTCCACTGCTGAATGCAAAGTTCCTCAAAAAGCGCCAATCATCTCGGTCCTGAGGAGTCCGCATCCATCTGCTGCCAGCCACCTTCTTTAAATCATCGGTCCATCGCGTTCCTCACTACGTTTGCCCACGCGCGGTCTCCACTCTAACACATGTCATATCTGCTCCATCATCCGTCTGTCCGTCCGACATGGCCGGTCCACTTCCACTTCAGCATGCTGATTCTACTCGCAATGTCAGTGACTTTAGTTCTCTGGCGAATGACTTCGTTTCTAATTCTATCCACCAGAGAAACCCCGAGCATTGCTCTCTCTATTGCACTCTGAGCATTTGTGGACTTGGCCTATGGTGAGTGTCCACGTTTCGGCTACGTAAGTCATTACGGGTAGGACGCACTGGTTATAGACTCTGGTCTTAAGGGATTGCGGGATCGACGATTCAAAGATACCACGCATAATTATTATGTCTATGGATGGGAGACCATCTTAAAATACTGAGTTTCCTCCGTGATGAAAAAAGCACGCTAAGCTGAAAGTCTCGGTTGTCCGTTGTAGATCCTTGGCAGTCTGTAAGAAATCTGTAAAAATAAAAATATTTTTATAATTTACTAGCTGACCAGCGCAACTTCGTTTACGTCACATTTTCCATTAATGCTCCGCTCCTATTTGTCTTAGCGTGATGATATAGCCTATAACCTTCCTCGATAAACGGGCTATCTAACACTGAAAGAATTTTTCAAATCGGACCCGCAGTTCCTGAGATTACCCCCTACATACAAACTTACAAACAAATGTTACCTCTTTATAATATTAGTATAGATTTTTTATCAACCGGCTGATGCCCGCGGCTTCGCCCGCTAGACAAATTATGAACTAAAACCTTCCTCGATAACCACTCTATCCATTGGTGAAAACAGTATGAAAATCACTGTAGTAGTTTTTGAGTTTATCGCGAACAGACAGACAGACGCAACAGAGGACTTTGTTTTATAATATATAGTGATCTGCGTCAGTAAACATACTTAAAACTTCCAATAAACAACCCAAAAAAAAACTTATTTATCTTTACTAATATTATAAAGCAGTAGAGTTTGTTTGTTTGTTTGTTTGGTTAAACGCGCTAATCTCAGATACTACTGGTCCGATTTGAAAAATTATTTCAGTGTTAGATAGCCCTTTTATCGAGGAAGGCTATAGGCTATATATCATCACGCTAAGACCATTAGGAGCGGAGCAGTAATGAAAAATGTTAAGCAGACGACGTTGCACGGGTCAGCTAGTTTTCAATAAATGAGAAGAGACGTACATAATCGACCCATCTGTAGTAGGTACAAAATCGCTCTTGAGTGTTTTCATTCTCAAGTACCCAATGTATATCAGCTAGTATTGAAACCACAAGACGTATGTGGCGATCAAGTGAGAAGAACTGTAATATAGCAAGCGCAGGAAGTATCCTTAAATCATTTTTATTGCATTCTGTTCTACTTGTATTTCACTTTAAAGGAAAATTATGTCAGTAAAGCTTGTTATAACAAAGTATTGATGATAGTAGCAGATACGGAAAAAGTAACACTTTGTAGACAAACGGAACTGATGTAACAGAGTCCCGTTTTACCCTTTGGGTACAGAACCCTAAAAAGAAACCAAGTACAACTTAACCGATATCAATAATAACCGGAATTTCGAATAGAAATTGTCACTCATTAGCGCGCGTTCCTGTGCGTCCTCACCAAAAACCATGGTCTACTTTTCGTTTTGCTTCAGTATCCTGTGTTTTTTGGATAGATCATTACATAACTCCTTTCGCTCTGGGCGGAGCAGAAAGGAGTGTCACTCTTACTGGCTAAAACCAACTCGTCTTCCTCCCGTTGCGACCCAGAGCCGCGGCAACTCTTTTGAACAAATCTAAAATTCCGCAACCCCGGCGTAGATGGCACACCCAAGCTTAATGAAAGACTGCCTATAGCAAAATGTTGTCATCGAATTTAAAAAGTGGCAAACATAAAATTCAATATCAAAAAATTATACGACGTGCTCTTATTTCTACCGACACGCCAAGATCACGGAATCTTTAAAATTACTTACTTTACTAGTAAGTAATTTGAAAGATTTTCTCCGAGCAGACAAGGAAAAGAAAACCGTAAATCTCAGTGTTTTGCCAAATTAATCACTTTGCCAAACAGACAGACAAACCTACCCAACAAAACAAGAAGCCCAATAAAATAAAAATTAAACCAAACCAAATTGTCCCAAAACGCTTAAGCCAAAAATCCGGTAAACACGAAACAATCGTATAAAAATATAATCATATTTCCCGACAATGCAATATGAGCTTAAGAACAAATCCCTGTCAGCCATCTTCGCCGGATTGTACGCACCCTAATAGGATGGTATAATAAATATTTGCCCGCAGATTTGAGCAGATGCGTCGTGGGCGAGCGCCTTTACTTGGCTTTGATATGAAACATGGCTGAAAAAAAGTCTGCTTGCTTCTCGAACAGCTTATTTGGGTCCTTGGCGAGGATTAATTTCATATTGTTTTTTTTTTTTTATGAATTGGCTTCCTAGTTGGGCAGTGTTAATAAAATTAATACTTTTCAAGCCACTTAAATCAGATAATACAGATATACAAGAGGCAGTATGTTATTTTGATAGACTTGTGTGTGGCCATGAAACTGCGGGTCTAAAAAGGCCACTTTATCAGAAACAGAAAGCACATCACGCTACCCGTCACTGTCAAATTTTCTCAATCAACCTTGAACCTAAAGCTTTAGCGATAAAGATGAAAATGAAATTGGACAGATTTGTTTTATGATTTTTTATGATTCGAATATTATGATTCTACTAAAGAGGTATTTTAGACCCGCTGACACCCCACTTTACACAATTCTGTAAACTGTAAGGTGATCTGTCAAACCGTACAAACAAGATGGAATGACTCAGTTCTCGTTTACTCCACCCAAGTGTACACGCCAAGATATCGACAGAATAGACCGGCTGATAGTCAGTGATGATGTGGTCGACGACGGAGCACGTTTGTCTAGATGTAACAATCCATGTGCAGAGGCAGCATCAGCTTTTAAAAACCCGTAAAGGCGCGAACCTACCGCGGTGCACGCTATCCACGGCCACGCGGCGCATTTTAGCTGCGTAGGTTTATTTGTTTGGTAACCTTGGTCTACGTTTCTACTGCGCTACACGCTACACGCCCACTACTATGTCAAGCTGTAGCGTGACCCACTGTGGCACACGGAGAGGCTACGTACGTTTGTTTTGGAAGAATATGGTTTTGACCTATGTCAAAACCATATTCTTCCAAAACAAACGTACATAGCCATACATACAGACATAGTTTAATATTCGTGTACCGCGTGCACAGCGTGCATGGCTTTGTTAGCGTTGACCTACGTGGGCGCCATATTCGAACCAGCCACGCGTGTGCCAATGACGTCAAATAATGCGTAGTGAGTCCGTGAGTTACAGTGGAAACAATCTCATATACATTCCTCGTCAAGCCTCACCACAATTGAGGGGATTTTTCGAGGACATACTGCATTTATTGAAGGAATGTGTCCAATATGAGTCTGTTAGAAATAATTTAGTAAGGTCCTTGAATTTGAACAGAACTGATGTAAGCATGTTCCACACAATTATAACTCATCCAAATGGCGACGATGCGAAGGGTATGTTTAACTCGTATACAACTGGGTTAAGCCCAGTTGCCAAGCACCACGGATTGGCATAGGGCTCAAAGCAGTTGTCGGGTCGGGCTTTGGTATCGGCTGTCATTATTTTGTAGATCATTGAACTTTCAAAGATCTACAAATTAATGACAGTTGGTTCTAAAAACTAGGGCTGCGTTACCACCAGAAATGTGTATGCGTAGCGAGGAATGTCTTTGCTAAGAATCAATTTAATGGCGCTGAGCGAAGCTAGGAAAGGCGATTGACCGAAGGAGCGCAGCCTTTTTTTTTTTTTAGGGATGGGAAATCATCCAATGACTCCTCCCGCTCTGGGCGGAGCGAGAGGGAATGTCAGACTTCTACTGACTAAAACCCATCCATGTTCCTTCATGTGCCCTTTGTGTTCCGGAGCCACGGTATCTAAGGAGTGCAGCCTTAACGCTGTTTCTTCTAATAGCATATAACTATAATTATGATTTCCTTCTCTCTCCTGTTGAATTGATTTTTCACAACACCCAAGACCCTTTCACGTTTTCATTCAATTTTATAAAACTGTAGTTAAGACAAGATAATTATATTCTTCTTTGACGATCATCAAGTTCAAGACGTTAAGTGCTACTTAATTAGAATTATTAATTAATTTAACATCAATGTTCTCTAAACCAGAAAATCAGGTTTTTCCCGGAAACTCTTTTATTCCTAAAATTATGAGGAAATAATTTTCTACTCATCAACATGATAATTAATTTGATTTTGCTGGCAAAAACATACACAACACACACACACACACATTCACAGCACATTTGTGTTTGAGAATAAATAAATAAAACACCCATTCTGGTACTAAGAAGTTTCCTTATCTAAGTTAAAAAAATAAATTCAAAAAGAAAAGGAATGTATAGTTTGAAATCTAAACTAAGAAATATAAAAAAATCTTTTAGACAGTAAATTACTTTGCTTCAAAAGCCAATCCATATATTTTCGTCGTGGACATAGCATTAGTAAAATATAAGAAAAAAGAGATTAGTAAAAAGAAACAAAACTTTTTACTTGAACACTTACCACATTTTATTGGTTTCTAAAAAATATCAATAATTTAAAACTAACTTTGATTTTAAAAATTGGAGTCCTTAAATTTTGCAAGCAGAATTTAAACAAAGTGCAAATCCCTTCAAAGTATTTTGTCCAGTCACTCCAAATTGAGAACCTCCTTCTTTTCTGAAGTCGGTTAAAAATAGTACTTCAATTTATTCATACAGACTATATCAATTTTAATATTTCTCGTTTTATTACTTTTGAATTGGCAAGGTCACTCAGTCAAAATCATGAAAGTATTTGCTCGTTTCAAAGCGTATATCTCTAAGAAAAAAAAAAGTGTAAATAAAAGCTGTCTCCACTCATTTTTGATCTGTGAACACTGAATATTAAGTACCGCATCGCAAATCCCAATGGATTCACACAAACTTTTTTCTCCACAAATAAGTGAAAATGTTCGAAAAATTCTAGAATCGTTTGAATAAAAGGAAAAACGAAAAGTTAAAATTAATTCCTCGCCGTAATTGTTAAATTAGGACTTTTTATTAAAATTACAACAGAGTGGACAACAAAAGAGGTCTTTTTATCTTTTTTCCGCCTCAGTTAGTTTCTGTCTTTGATTTTTTTTTGTTTGTTTTGTTTTAATTATTAAGCCGTTTCAAATTAGGAAAGCGTCTGTACCTGTTTTTTTTTTGTAATTGGAACTTAAAACTAATTAATTAAAGATACTGAATGCGAGATACCTAATTGCTATCCTTATTTAATATCTTTGACACATTGTTATTTTTAGGAAACTAACCAGGGGCCCGAGTCTGCTATTACAATAGTGTCAGAATGGTCGATCACTGATTTCAAAATGGTTGATTTTGACTAGTTTGGTAATCTACTAACATAATGGCATCATAATGGCGTCATTATGACATTCCAATGATCAACCACTGACACGCCATTGAAAGAAAACCATATGAATGGTAATCTCGTACATAATGACAGATTTAGTATTTACGAACTTCTCACTACTTCAGATTGCTTATAACACTAATAAATAATATGTAAAACTAAATATAAATAAAATCTGGCATGAATAAATGCTCAAATTTAGCTCGGTTTTATAATAATGGCAATACGGCACTCCTACCGCAATTCTATTACGAGACCATTGACGTGCCAGAGACCGGTCACTGACGTGCCAGTGACCGTACCATTATGAATTTAACAGATTACGAACTTTTAGCTAAATGACACTGGCATGACAATGACATCGTGTCGGAATGACAAATTTATAAAAATAGCAGACTCGGGCCCCAGTTTACTGACAGTGTACTGCTGTTATTATTCTAGAAGGCTGAAATTTCAATAGTCAGATACATTTTATCTAAAGAATAAATACGATGTTTGGACATAATATTTTCTGCACGACATATTTAAAAAAAACCTTGCCCTACACTAGTGCGGGGCACAAACAGCAATACCTCTCAAATTGACATATTTATGTCCTCAGTTATAAGATACTAGCTCACCCGCGCAACTTCGTCTGCGTCACATTTTCCATTATTGCTCCGCTCTTATTTGTCTTAGCGTGATGATATATAGCCTTCCTCGATAAATGGGCTATGTAACACTGGAAGAATTTTTCAAATCGGACCAGTAGTTCCTGAGATTAGCGCGTTCAACCAAACAAACAAACTCTTCTGCTTTATAATATTAGTATAGATATAGATGTAACAATTGTGAAACTAGCAATGAATGAATTTCATATATATGTCACCGGAAAGAGGCTAACGTCGTTAGATTATAAAATATCGCGTTAAATTGTAAACTTTTTATTTCCAAATTAAACACGGATATATTGGAAACTATTTAATTTGTATGGGATTTATTATATACAAAACGATTTTTCATAATATATAATATACGGATCACGGAATACATCTACCTACCAAATTTTAACAGCATAGTTCTTATAGTTTCGGAGAAAAATGGCTGTGACATACGGAGGGACAGACAGACAGACAGACATGAAGAATCTATAATGGTTCCGTTTTTGCCATTTGGCTACGGAACCCTAAAAAGAGAGTCAGTGGTTTTTTAACCGACTTCCCAAAAAGGAGGAGGTTCTCATTTCGGTTGTTTTTTTTGTTTTCTTTTGTTTGTTACCTCATAACTCCGTCAATTATGAACCGATTTGAAAAATTATTGTTTTATCTAAAAAATATACTTGCAGATTGGTCCCATTTAAATTTTATGAGAATCGGTTAGGAGAAAATACAATCCAATCAAAATTTATTACAAATCTTACGGAGTCTGCCATTTTCCGTTGACATTTATACATTCAAATTTTCACTTTCAACTACAAGTAGATAAAACAAAATTTTATATTTTATATAACAGTTTCACACAGTTGTGTTCCAAAAAAAGATAAGCCACAATATTCACCGAGACCATTACAAGAAAAATATATAGCACTTAACCACGTTGTAGTATTTGGTATTCAAATAGTATTCAACAAAAATGATAAGAGAAGCCAGGAGGTGTCAACTGTCCCCGAGATATTTAGCAGCCATTACCGATGGTGGCCACAGATAAAGCAGGGACAGAATTTCAAATGTCCCATTAAAGGAACTGTATTTTTGTCCTCCCTATATTTATTCAAATTAATTGCTTTTTTATGGCGACCGCCAAAAATCTCGACGTTATATTTTTTTTGAGATGAATTTTTTTACTGTCGGGCCGCGTTTTGTGGCAGATGTATAAAAGATTAGGAAGGATTTTGTGTTATAATCTTTAACAGTAACAGTTAAATTATTGTGCCTTAATTTTTCAAAATAATTCCGTATTTTACGAAAGATTAAAAAGATACCAAATTGTGCTCGATATCACGGATATTCTGGAATTTTTGAAGAAAGCTAGCTAGAGTAAAGCTCTTGCTACATTTTTCAGTCCAGAATTTCAGCACAAAAAAAAGAAAACAGATCCCAATTTACAGTGAAATTCCATTTCGTTGATTAAAATGAAAAGTAAATAATTAATTCGAATCCTAGACTTACTAAATGAGACGTCTCTTTTTGCCGACTGTACTACAGAAATAATTCATGTTTATTTTAATTTGTACTTAAATTAACCGTAGTCTATGACCTAAATAATTTGAATTCATTTACTTTCAACCCTCTCGTTTACAACTGCTTTTATAATATTTTTCATAATTTAACTCTAAACAAGATGATTACCTTGATTTTATTATTAGAAAAATAATTCTGAATTCAGATGTATGACTATAGTATAGTAGTAAGTGTATGAGTACTCTATCGGTAATCGAGCTTTTTGCTTGAAACAAGTAATTATTTTAATTTATCAGCAACAATGTGAATGGGCTTGTGTCCTGAAAAAATCTAATTAGTGCGTCAGTTAGATTATCAAATAATATTTGACCCGTGTCTTTTCTTTTTTTACGGGAACCAAAATTGACGAAGTTACGACGCTTTTAAAATTCTCAATACGTCACACCTTCGCATAATTTTTAGTGAGTCGTGACGTCACGAGCCCCCACTCCCGAGTTTTGATGCGTTTTATCTTTGTCAATATTCATTGATTTACAAAACCAAAAAATACGTGTCCATTATTTCTCATTATACTCTAACTGACGGGCTAAATAGTTTTGCAATTTGTGGATGATGATGGAATCTAGCCTATTATAATATTTGTACAACACATTTGAAATTATTAATGATACTATTATTTTTTTACAATAAATATGTACGTATTAAAAAGAGAGTCGGTGGGGTTCCTTGCATTTTACTTTCTATTTTTTAGTTGGTATATTGGTGAAAAAATTTACAAACTCTTGAGCTACTTCTAAATTAGAGCTTTAAATCTTAACTTCGGGAAGTGCAACTAGCTTCTTTACTGATCAACATTGGTAGTTCAAAAGAGCCTGTAGGTAAGTGGTTTATCTATTGATCTATGAAAATAAAAAAAGGAATCACCGAAATGTGTGTACGCGCGAAATCGGATACTTCTTTTTGTTTTGTGTTCGTAATTATCAAGGCAAAGTTTGTATAAAAGAAAATTTTGAAAAAATACATACATCCGGGCAAAGACGGGCTGGGCATCTAATTTGGAAAAAATATTTTTGATTTGATTTTATCCTTACTGAGGAAAAACACGACATGACAAAAGCAAAACAAATATTTACATTGCTAGGCAAAAATTCGAATTAAAATTCCCTGTTATCGACACAATGTAAAGTAAATTGACTTTGAACAACGCTGTATCGGAAATCAGTAATTTCTATGAAATGAATGAGTAATCTCGTTCGTGTGTCAATTTAAAAATTGACGCATTTTGCACGTAGAACGATCTTTTTCTGCCGTTTAGCGTAAACAGTTGGTAAATAAATACGTTACATAAAAGCTTGATGAGTTGGCCTGAGATTTGAAGAAAAAGCGAATTGAAAATAGAAGGCAAAATCTGTACGGATCTTTTCTTTCTTTCTTTCTTTTGTTATCACCGAATTAGCTGATACCGTGGCTTCGCCTTCACAAATTGTATACTAAACCTTCCTCGAGATCCACTTTATCCCTTGCTGAAAACAGCATGAAAATCGGTGCAGTAGTTTTTGAGTGTATCACGAACAGGCAGACAGACAGACAGACAGTTGCAGTGGAGGACTTTGTTTTATAAAATGTAGTAATATGAACCGAAACAATGGATGGATTTTGTGAAACATGATAATTATGTCTGGAAACGTCAGGGAAAACAGTGTTAAAATTAATTCATACAGTAGATTTGGTGAAAACGGCTGGTGCTTTGGTGACAGGCGACAGTACAGACAACCATTTTGGGAACATTTCAGTGTGCATTCCCTGCCAGACTCTGTTGTGTTTCCTGACGGCTATAACCAGGGAGTCTTTAAGTCAAGAGTGAATAGGTTACTTCTAGGCAAGCGTGCTTCATCTTTGACCACATCATTGCTTACCATCAGGTGAGATAGTGGCAAAACGTGTGCCTATCAACAGTAAAAAAAAAAACACAACCGAGTGATCCTATAAGGTTTCCATTTTTATATGGAATTCCTACATCGCGTATCGTTTCTAAAATAACTCTGTTTACTATTTTATTTTTAACCCGCTTATCTGTTGTGACTTGTACCAAACCTTCTGGTTTCTCTACTCCTACGTTGTCGAATCTTCATTACGTGAAGTTGTTTACTAAGGGCCGAGTAAACAGGGCATGCAATTTGACTGTCCGTATACTTTCGTGTTTTTGTGCTTGATGAGCGTTAACCATGGGTGATGGTTGATAACTGACAAACTAAAATTAATGGCTGAATTGGCCTGCAAACTCAATTACTTTGGTCAAGAGCATTGAAGACGGAAGAAAAAGCTGTAGTCTGCAGTACTTTAAGAGCGGTCAATCATTGAGGATAAACCGAACAGCTAAAACAAATTCACATACCAAACTGAGACAGACAGCCGTAAACGTAAGATCATTTCATCAAATGACTTCTCCTTCTCTAGGAGGAACAGGAACGAGTGTCAGGTCGCGGTTACGAATTTTATTCTTTTTACGAATATAAATCTATTATTTTTAACGCGACCACTGGCGTGTTCAAATGCATAGATTTATATGGAAATGCCCGCGCCGCCCGCCATCGCCTCCACTCCTTACCCGCTAAATTCACGTCCGCGGCCTCAGGTTAGCGTACCAGGGCCGCGGTAACTCTTTCTAACTATTCCACAGCAGACCATAAACACGTAGGCTTTAGATTATGCAACCTTAATTCAAACTGAATTGACACTCACAAAGACTCAATTGAAACGAGTGTGAACTTGAGAAATGACAATGTTGAGCAGTAGACTAAAATGTACGATTGATTGTACATACGAGTAATTTGATTTTATTTATTTCGGATAACAACAATTTCCATTTTATCACTAATTTTTGTCGCACACAAACAAAAATAAAATAAATCAACAAAGTGGGTGTCTGAGGCAGGATGTGCAGAGAACGATAAAGTAGGTAAGGAATAAGCTACCTGACCATTCTCCTCACATAATGCCTCAGAAAGGTGGCCCCGCGTTCTACGCATCAGTGTTACAGCCTTCTTGCGAATCACTGCATGGAACCCATCTGTTCGGTTCTACAAAAACATCTCTGATGGGCTACAGAAACGGCGCAGTTTCAACACCATAAGCTTGATGTTTGAAAATAACTTTATGAAGATAATTTTAAATAGTAGACGCATTGACGCATCTTTCAAGAAAAATAATTTTAAATAGATTTGATCTTACAAGACCTTCTTCGTAACATATTTATAAACAATCCCATGCTTAACTCACGACACGAAAAATTTATCAACATTAATTCACCAACGATAACTACAACTTCTACCCACCCCTTCCGAACTTATAGCGCAATAGCCATCCCCAGTTAACGAGAAAAAGCGTAATAACGTACAAATACACAAACAAACTGACCTATTTCTTATGCTCATTCGCGATATTACAGAAACTGGATGGCAAACACATAAATCTATGTTATGCTGTTACTTTTAGTTTAGGAGATAGTGCACAAAGAAGCAGAAACGAGTTGATTCTCGTTTTCTTGTTTGTTATGCAGCGAATTAAATAACAGTCTATAGTGTTTTGATAATAAAGAGGCTTTTTTATTTTTCGAACCGACTTCCAAAAAAAACTTTTTACAAAAAAAATACAACCGACTTCCAAAAAGTCTACTTGGATGATTGTTTTATGTCATCCAAGTAATCGAAATAGCGTATTTTGCTTTTCTGCGATTTTGCAGTGGTGTTGCACTAAAAAATGAAAAATAAAAAACTTTATAGCAAAAAATATAACCGACTTCCATACAAAACACTACTACATGTATAAAATAACCTTTATTTCGGAAGTCGGTTTTTTTTATCTGTACCTTTGTTTTTTAACATTTTATGGTGGTATGGTTAGGCTGCGTTTCAACCAAAGATGAGCGAGGGTGCGTAGCGAGGGATGTGTTTGTTAAGAACCAATAGTAGCGCTTGCGCTGAGCGAGTCTAGGCAAATTAAGTTTTCTGGTGGAAATGCAGCTTTAGAGCTGTTTAACTATCAGCTTTCATATTTGTATGCCTCTCACAAGGTGGAACGTTTTGATCGAGGCCACGGGAATCACCTGCATGTAAGATGGACTGTTTTTTTTTTAATTATTAAGTAATAGGCTTGCTAAATTTAAAAACTTTTAAATTATTAAGTGACCACAATCAAACCTGATGGAAAGCGATAGATTTTGGAGACCATGCGACCAGTTCTGCGCATCTTGCATCCAGGTTATTTCCATGCTGTCTTGTCCACTGTTGAACTTCGTCCTATATCAAACAGTAGACGTCGTCAGCTGACACAATGATGATGAACCGTATGTATTTTTTTTTTGTTTAAATGAAACGTTGCCCCGCATTAGGAATTTCTCCTGTATCGTGGGTGCGTTCACAAACATACAAACTCACTTACACAAACAGCCAGACCCGGAACAACTATCTATAGGCCATACAAATATTTGTTCCATGCGGGAAGCGAACCTTCGATACGCAGCGCAGCAGCCGATCGCTCAACCACTGTGCCAACCGTGTCGTCGTTATTGGACAAATGTAGTCTGTTTTTTTTTCTAAAAACCACGAAAGGTTTACATTTCGATATAATTCGAGAATACCACCAAATATTTAGGTATTTTCTTACACAAAAGATTGTTGAAACGAATATTTAACCAAGGTCAACTAGCAACAAAAATATTTGATTGTTTTTAGGGTTCCGTAGCCAAATGGCAAAAACGGAACCCTTATAGATTCGTCATGTCTGTCTGTCTGTCCGTCCGTATGTTACAGCCACTTTTCTCCAAAACTGTAAGAGCTATGCTGTTGAAACTTGGTAAGTAGATGTATTCTGTGAACCGCATTAAGATTTTCACAGAAAAATAGAAAAAAAAAACAATAAATTTTGGGGTCCCCATACTTAGAACTGAAACTCAAAAAAAAAAATTTCATCAAACCCATACGTGTGGGGTATCTATGAATAGGTTTTCAAAAATGATATTGAGGTTTCTAATATCATTTTTTTATAAACTGAATATTTTGCGCGAGAGATACTTCCAAAGTGGTAAAATGTGTCCCCCCCCCCTGTAACTTCTAAATTTCATGAACAAAACAAATTCCATGTAAACTACCAGCGAAAATTGGTTTGAACGAAATCTAGTAAGCAGTTTCTTTTTAATACGTCATAAATCGTAAATCACAACTTTTGCTTATAAATACCTACAGTTTTGTGCGGAACCCTCGGTGCGCGAGTCCGACTCGCACTTGGCCGGTTTTTTTTTTCAACTTATACTATGCCATTTTTCAGACGCGATTTCGCGCTTGGTTCCACTAGTTAATATAAGTAAAGTAGTAAATAAGTATCAAAAAGTTCGTAATGATGAGTAAAATAACTTCTTCAGAGGTATTGTGTTTATTCTGTTACACGTTGTAGAATAGTGTTCTTTCCTTTTATAACTAGCTTCTGCCCGCGACTTCGTTCGCGTGAAGTTTTGATATCGCGACGCATCGCCTGCTCGTGCTATACCTTTTTCCGACTTGCTAAAGTTAAATTGTGATAGCTCGGCTAATATGCATAGGATTAATACTAAGATAATGAAAACTTCCTTGCATTATTTTAGAACAAATTTGATTTCCATAAAAAGTGTTAAAGTGAGTTAACCTTAAGGGATAAACATATGCTGACAAGGACTTTTTTTTAGAACTTTTAAAGAGGAATAATTTCGTAATTCTTGATTTTTGCGTAACTTAAACCGTTTACGCAGCGCACGCAACGGAAGCTTTTCTCTCGCTTGCAACATTTCTTATTGCTGCTACGCTCCTATTGGTCATAGCGTGATGTTATATAGCCTATAGCCTTCCTCAATAAATGGGCTATCTAACACTGAAAGAATTTGTCAAATCGGACTAGCAGTTCCTGAGATTAGCGCGTTCAACCAAACAAACAAACAAACTCTTCTGCTTTATAATATTATATAGTATAGATGATGACCGTCTCCAAGCACATCAATATTCAATCAACCAACCAGCGACTAAATCTCAACAGCACTAAGCTGTTCAAACTCCAGTAACGTCTAACTATCACTAAAGATTGTATTAGTGATAGTTTGACGTTTGTGGAGTTCGAGATGGGGTAACGAACAGCGTGACTGTCTCTCGAACTAGTCGCGTTTGGAAGGCGATGCTGCAAATCGACCGGATGTCTGAGTAATTATTTTGAATACTAGCTGACCCGCTCAACTTCGTCTGCGTCACATTTTCCATTAATGCTCCACTCCTGTATCCTCGATAAATGGTCCATCTAAAACTGAAATAATTTTTCAAATCGGACCAGTAGGTAGATCTTGAGATTAGCGCGTTCAAGCAAACAAACAAACTCTTCAGCTTTATAATCTTAATCTAATATATACACCACTAATTTTTAATTAGTACAAATACTTAAAGGGCTTATTAGAAAAGGTCTTGTTATTATATATGTAAAGTCTCAATAAATAACTTTTCTTTCGCACTTTAATTGGGCTTAGGACCAACAAAATTATCAACTTTTTACAATTAAGTAATTTTTAAGAAATCATTTAAGATACTCAAGTAAAAATAAATCAAATTAAACAATTTTGGGATTTCGTTTTTTTTTACTTTTGACTGCAAAATTATGATCAGTAATGGGAACGGGAACAGCCCCATTTTTTTTTGTACTAATTAAAAAAATAGTGTTGTATAAATCACGTGTCACGTTGTTTGTCCGTGATGGACTCCTAAACTACTAAACCGATTTTAACCAAATTTGCACATGGTGTGCAGGTTGATCCAACTTGAAAGATAGGTTAGCTTACATCTCAATGTATAGTCGCAATATTATTTAGGAGCTGAGCATTCATGGAAAACTAGCTGACCCGTGCAACGTCGTCTGCGTAACATTTTTCATTACTGCTCCGCTCCTATTGGTCTTAGCGTGATTATATATAGCCTATAGCCTTCCTCGACAAATGGGCTATCTAACACTGAAAGAATTTTTCAAATCGGACCAGTAGTTCCTGAGATTAGCGCGTTCAACCAAACAAACAAACAAACAAACTCTTCTGCTTTATAATATTAGTATAGATGTGTTGCAGACGAAGTTGCGCGGGTCAGCTAGTATTAGTATAGATTTTGCATGCCGAGATAAACAGTTGCTAATATTGAGTGATCTGTTTAGTAGTGTTTGGGTCAAGGTGAACGTGAAGTGGAGTGTATGCTAACGTCAAAAAGTGAAATGTGTATTGGCTGAAACATTGGTGATACTGATTCGATATATAGTGATCATAATTTATGAGCTAAAGGTATATGAGCCTTGTTAGAAAAGAAACTATTTGTTACTTGCTGTCCCCCGCGGCTTCGCTCCCGTGAACTGGCAACTTTTTTTTCACATAAAAACCTTCTCCTGGTAATAACAAACACAACAAAAAAATAATTAGCGAAATCGATTAAGCTGTTCTCGAGATTTGCGCTTAGCAACACATTCAGTGATTCATTTTTATATTATTTCTTTAAAAGTCAAAGAAAATAATATTGAAAATTATCGCATGAAATTGCAAACTTTTTTTTCTAAAAAAGACACGGATATATTGGAACATATTGAATTTGGATGGGATTTATTATTAAACAAAACGATTTTTTTCATAATATTTCAAAAAATTATATTCTAATCAAGATTTATTACAACCTTACGGAGTCTGCCATTTTCCGGTGACTTGTATAATGTAACTTACTGAAAGTCTGATGAAGGAATAACATTACATAGGGTGTAGCAATGCGCAGCCTTATCGCTAAAAGCGCAGCATTATTTTCAGTAGTTTTAGCAGTATTATCTATCAGCTAAACTATAATTGTACGTTAATAATTTTGAAATCATCAACATAATCCAAACATTACGCAATACTCTCCATCTCATATATCCATGGCTAGCAAAATGATGCTATGTGTATCGCGGTAGGCGTTTCATCCAGTAATCCTATTTTAAGAGTTTCTCTTCTTCGTATCTATCGATGTTTTTTATCGTGAAATAAATAAACGTTAAAATAACTTTTTTTAAACAAGCTTTATTAGTTTTCGTGTGAGCAAGCCCTTTCATTTGATACCCATACTACGGTTTTAGTGCAGAAAAAATAACTAGTCCGCCATCTTGGATGATCCGCCATATTGGAATTAGAATGACATCACATAGACCCAACTTTCATTATCATCCAAAATAAGCGTGCATACCAAATTTCAGCACAATTGGCTAAAGATAACTGGTTTAAAATTCAGTTGCAAAATTCCACCCGAACAAACATACATACATTGCAAGTTAAATAAAAGCTTGTTTATGACACCTTAATTTTAACCTTGATTTGAGTGACTGTTATTACTCCTACGAATAAAGAATTAAATAGTTAAATATAAAATTTTGACATTGACACATAAAAAAAAACCGTTCAATTTCTTATTACGTCCACTTCCAGCATTAAATACAACAAAAGATTCTCCTATATCACAGCTTATCCGTAAAAACAAACTGGCAACACACATAATTCGGCTCACACAAACCTTGTGACGTGATTGAGGAGCATTTTCCTTGAGGACTCGGACAAAAGTTTGTTTCTTGTTAACTCTCAAAGTGGGATTTGTCGGTGATAGAGCCTCGAAACGACGCGATAAGGACTGTCTTATCGGGCTCTGATTTAATATTATTCTATGTCTACCCGAGGGTAGGATCGTCGCTGGTTTATCAGATAATATATTTGGCTTTTTTTTTGCTTGAGTTTTTTTGAAGTAAAAAGGCCTTGAATTTATGTATAGTCAGTCAGTGTTCTTTGCTATGTTGTGGACATATTTAGGTTTGACACCAGAGTGCTAATTCTACTAATTTTGACATTCGCATCGCATTCTCATGTCAAATATGTAAAAAATGTATGAAAATTAAGGTTTTATTGGCAGAATAGTCGACATCGGCTCTACTTGCCATATATTATCATCATCTGCCTAGCCTTTTCCCAACTATGTACGCATATCTTCCTAATCTTTCATATATATAATTGTAATTTTTGTGTATTTTTTATATGCGTCATATTGACCGCAAATAAACTTTTTTTCATTCTTTCTTTCTTCTTTTATTATATTGGGGTCGGCTTCCAGTCAAACCGGATTTAGCTGAATATCAGTATTTTACGTGGGGCGGCTGCCTACCAGATCTCCACAACCCATTAAGGCGGGGTTGCAGTACTTTTTAAGATTTTAGAACGTCTGAAAATCTTATTAATTATGAGTTTTTTAATAAATAAAAATCATTACATAAAAATTGAACATACCCTTAAGTAAATCGTAAAGATAGAAACGCGTACGTGTACTGCTAAGACATTTCATCACGAATATAATATATAAAAGTTATATCAATAGATAGAGCTTTTTATTTTAAAGTAAATGTTGAAACCATATTATATAATTTCTTTATCGGTTTTCGCCAAGAAGAAAAAACAATCAAAATTAAGGCATTATTTCGCTCGCCGGACAGTCGCTGTTGTTCGTCAAAACACACAGTACTGCAACCTCGCCTTAACTGGGAAACACCGTACTCCTTGGCAAGTCTGGTGTCAGATTTTCTGGCTTCTGACTTTCCGTAACGACGCCCAAAGATCTCAGAATGACAGCCGGGACCAACAGCTTAACGTGCTTTCCGAGGCACGGAGGAAACTCGGTATGTAAAGATGGTCACCCATCCACAGACCATCCTCCGCAAGCGTTACTTAACCTTGCAGATCGACCTGTGCGGCTGTTATTATTTAGCCAGGAGCTCCTCATATATAAATCAATTGCCATATATAAATATAGAATAGAAGGCTTTTTTGACAGTTTGCAATTGACATGCGAATGCGATTAAAAATTAGTAGAATAAAATTGGCTCTCAGAATGTCAATTCTACAGATTGCGGCTATATCGGTCACATTCGCATGTCAGTCGCAAAATTTCAAAAATTAATAGAAATTAAATGTCTTTTTGACAGTTTGTCAGACTTTCTACAGTAGAGAAAAACTGCATATATTATGTACATACAAACTAAATAAAAGAAAGAGCTTAACACATGGGCCATCAAGAAATAAAAATACGATTACCTAAGCATGCAGTTACAAAGTAGGTGTTACTTCAAATTGCTGTAACATGACAAATGTGAAGATCATCAGCTCTTTCCTAGTTGATGAAGAGATGTGACGAACGTCCACTTCCAACTACCCAACTCCTCACTTAGTATCAGCAGATTTTCATTTTTGGGCTCAATGGATTTTTTTCAACGAACAAATTAGTATGTAGTCTTGACCTGATGTTGACGATTTTTCTACATCTACATCTACACAAATATTATAAAGAGGAAACATTTGTTTGTTTGTTTGAATTGAATAGGCTCCGAAACTAGTGGACCTATTTGAAAAATTATTTCAGTGTTATATAGCCCATTTATCGAGGAAGGTTATAGGTTATATATCATCACGCTAGGATAAATAGAAGCGGAGCAATAATGGAAAATGTGACGCAGACGAAGTTGCGTGGGTCAGCTAGTATAAATTAACAGTAATGTTATTTAAAACATAATAGCCTAAATAACTATCCAAAAAAATAATTCTGCTTTTACCCCTTTATTCTCAATTGCAAACGAGAAACCGTATTTCCCCACCATTCACCCACTGACCTCAAAATGAAACAATTTCATTCGTACCCGTCAACCCGAACTTTCTAGAACAAAAACCGAAAAAACAAATTCTAACACTAAATTGAAAAACGCGCGAATCGTTCAAACGCCCGTGTTTCGTTGACAGTTGGAAAAAAAAGCTTTGTGTGTTCGTCAGTCAGTAACATAAAGAGATGTTGATGAGGGTTTTCTGCGAGGTTGCTGCCGAGTTTTTATTGATTTAGACTGTACATGACTTGTACTGTTCTATCTACACAGCTGATATTGAATATGTCTGCTGAAGATTTGTATAAAAACTGCAAGAAAAGTTGAGATTTTTTTACGTTGAGGAGCTCGTGGCTCGTGTTTAACAGCCGTGTTAATCTCTGGAACTACCTAGGTCAGATAAAAAAAAATCTTTTTGCATTTGATAGCCCAATTCTCTCACGGAAAGGTCCATAAACGCCGAGCAAAGAGAAAAATAACCGATTATCATGTAATACAGCCGCACAGATCGATCTTTCAGGTTAAGCAACGCTTGTCAAGGTTGGTCTGTGGATGAGTGACCATCTTAACTACTTCACTGTCCCATGAGTCACATGTGATATGCTGATTGTTTAACTATTGTGTCTGCTTTGCAGACAGTTAAATTATTGTTAACATACCGAGTTTGCTCCGTGCCTCGGAAAGCACGTTAAGCCGTCGTTGGTCCCTGCTGTTTTTTGTAGATCTTTGGCAGTCTTTACGGATTGTCCGAAGCCAGTAAATCTGACTTCAGTCTTGCCAAGAAGTACCGTGTTACCCAGTCAATGGTTTATGGAGGTCTGGAAGGCAGCCACTCTACGTAAAATACTGGTATTCAGCTAAATCCGGTTTGACTGGAAGCCGACCCCAATACAGTTAGGAAAAAGCTAAGCAGATGAAGGAAATTTGAGAAAATAATTATTTAAGACACTGCGTACCTACAATTCTGTTGCGATAAGACTCTCCATTTTAAGTTCACTTCTACACTAACACTATAAAGAGGAAAGATTTGTTTTTAATTTGTTTATTTGAATTAAATATGTTCCGAAATTGGTGGACCGATTCGAAAATTTCTTTCACTATTAGAATCCTACATTTCTTGATGAACAAAGGCTATAATTATAATATTTTCAAATAAGATTTTTTTTGTGAAAAAGCTTGACTTATCTAAAAATTCACAAAAAAAATTATGTTCAAAAATGACGTTAAATGTTATGTATTTATTTACTACTAGCTGACTTGGCCACTTCGCGGTATTTTCGGGTTAATATACATATAGGCCATGACTCTATTAAATAACGTGGCTTCCTATTTAAAAAATATTCAAAATCGGTTCAGTGGATCCAGAGATAAACTCCGATAACCTCACCAACAAAACTTTTGGGAACACATTCATAGTACGTACAGCAAAGGAGTGGAATTCCCTGCCGGAGTCTGTGTTTCCTTATAGCTACAGCCTGGGGCCCAAGTCTGCTATTTTTATAAATTTATCATTCCGACACGATGTCATCGTCATGCCATTGTCATTTTGCTAAAAGTTCGTAATCTGCTAAAATTCATAATGTCACGGTCACTGGTACGTCAATGGTCTCGTTATAGAATTGCGGTAGGAATAGTATTGCAGTATTGCCATTATTATAAAACCGAGCTAAATTTGAGCTTTTATTCATGCCAGATTTTATTTATATATTTAGTTTTACATATTATTTATTAGTGTTATAAGCAATCTGAAGTAGTGAGAAGTTCGTAAAAACGAAATCTGTCATTATGTACGAGATTACCGTTGGCTTTCTTTCAATGGCGTGTCAGTGGTTGATCATTGGAATGTCATAATGACGCCATTATGATGCCATTATGTTAGTAGATTACCAAACTTGTGAAAATCAACCATTTTGAAATCAGTGATCGACCATTCTGACACAATTGTAATAGCAGACTCGGGCCCCTGGGAGTCTTTAAGTCAAGAGTGAATAGGTTACTTCTAGGCAAGCGTGCTCCGTCTTAGACCGCATCATCGCTTACAAGCAGTTGAGATAGTGGTCAAACGCGTGGCCATCAAAAGTAAAAAAAAACACTCACAAACTCTTTATAATATAGTATAGAAGTGTAAATTGAGTTTTCTAAAAAAAATAAATAAAAATTAACGAGTTTTTAAATTCAAATTGATTGAAGAATAATTGCCCTACAGTAACAAAGTTCCCTTGAAACATTATAGCGTAAATTTTACATAAATGAGTATGTCAGTACCAGTGATTGAGTTTTCCGGGAACCGCCGCGCCGGTTACCGTTAAATTTCGTATTTTTCAAATTACCCAAAATTTTCGGTTCTGCTGACGTTTATTACGCTTTCAACTCCACGTGAATGTAATTGTTTTTATTTATTATCAGACCCGATGTAATTTCGCGTAATTGATGGTGACAACGGATGAAATTCGATCGGGGTTTATTTGTTACGGTTTGGTAAAATATAATAAAATGTTTATAACATTTGTATTATTTATCTTCATCAAAAATTTTGCGTTGAAACCTTGCTTTCTCTTTCATCATATTTTTATTCTCTCTTTTTTATTCGTAGGCTGCTTTATAGGGTTCCGTACCCAAAGGGTAACCAACTGATCCCTATTAATTTGCCTCCAATCCGTCCGTCCGTTTGCCAGTTATATCTCAAGAACCGTAATAGGTAGACAATTGAATTTTCACAGTATGTGTCGAATTATTATTATAGCGGCAATATTGCAGCTGGAATAATAATTGCCGCTATATAAAAATTAAATAAAATTAAAAATTAAAATGGGCTCCCCTGTAAGAAACGAGTTTATTCAAATTATTAATTATGGTACGGAACCTTTTAGCTGAGAGTCCGATTCATGCTGATTTTTTATCGTAGGCTGCTTTTCTCTCAATTATTTTTACTTATCCAGCACTATTACTTAACATTTTAAGATTTATTTAATCTATCTCCAAAGTCTAGAATCAAAATCAAGAATCATAAAACGTCCAATATTTCATCGTCTAAGTTACTAAACCTTATCTTTTACTATTAAATTTTGAACCTTCTCCTAATTAAAATAAAGGTGATTTCGTTCGCTAGTCCCTTATAATTAATAGAGGTTCAAAACTTTGCCCACTTTAGCGACATTTTCTTTGAGAATTGACGATTGTACTTGTCTCAGAAATTAATGTGACCTATAAAAGAAATATTCGTATGGAGTGAGGATTAAGTGGAAAGCGATTTGGTTCATATTTTTTATATATTTTTTAAATCGGTACATTGAGTCCTTCATCTGATATCAGCGGGTCCAAAAAGGCCACTTTCACTGTCACTTTTTCCCAATCAACCTTGAACCTAATGCGTTAGCGATAAAGATGAAAATGAAATTTGACCAATTTTTGTGTGATTAATATTATGATTCTAGTGTGATCTCTTAGCCCTCCTACGCACTAGCGGTTGAACCATCTAGCGGTTCGTTTGAGCGGCTGGCTGCTTTTCCAATTTGATATGCTACCGCTAGTGATTGTATGAACTTAATCGTCATTAAATGAGAAGCGGTTGAATATTAAACTGGAACCGCGCGATTGACGCTTCCGCGGCTGACCGCTAGTGCATGCAAAGGCTTAACGTAGCATTTTTAGCCGAATTACCGTCGAATCAAACTATAAGAGCAAAGCAATACATCGTGCACTTGTGTAAGGATCGGAAATCATCAAATGACTCCTCCGGCTCTGGTAAAGCAGGAGGGAGTGTCAGACTCTTACTGACTAAAACCCATCCGTGTTCCTCATAATGCCCTTTGCGTTCCACGTCCGCGGTGGCTCTTTCGAACAAATTCCGCAACCCCGGCAGGCACTGGCTCTAGCGGGCCCCATCTGCTTTGCTGACAACTCTTTGAGGCGCGCTTGGAACACAGCGCGCCGTCGACCCGGGCCTGGTTCAGATGGCGAGCCACCCAATGCTCGCCATCTGCAGGCCCACGTGACGTACACATTCGTGCATAATAATATCTACTGCGTACTCGGGTAATCTCCGTAAAGAAAGTGACAGAAATCCGGTTGGAGGATTCTACTTACTCGTATGTTTTGAAGCATGCGGTACAGAGAGTCCCGCAAACCTCCATAGAATAGGGAGGATCTCCGACCAAGCGGTTTTTGTGCCTGGCGGGCAACTGCCCAATGGATGATGTAGTTGTCGCTGTGACCCTCTAGAGGGCGCGGCAAGCAGTATATGGGCGAAGCTCCCTTGCTGCGGTGGCGCTCCTCGGCCCGTCAACACGGGCCTCTAGGTTGCCTCTTGTCGGCATGATGTGTTGGCGAGCGCCTGCCATAATAAAATAGCAACGCGCGCCTGTGTTTGCCCGATGGTTGAAATTCGGGCTGTATTTGATCCAATCGCACGGTAAACTCTGCTTGCGCGATGCAGGATTTGTACTTCGCTGCTATTTGGATAGATGGCGTCGCGGTTCTTTTTGTTGCTATGGGTCTTTTTGTTGCTGTTGGTTTTTTCTATTTTTACACTATAATTTTGAGTTCTTCTAACAATTGTTGCAAAATTGTGTTGGATCATCAACCTTAATTGTTCATCCATCATCCTTAACATAATCTCTTGCGTCTATTTCTCTTGCGGTTCCCACGTTGTTGTTTGCATCTTTTTCATAACTTGGACCATTAAAATTTCTAAGTCGCCGGAGAGCCCCAGAGTTTTGGCGGATTAAGATAATTAAAATACTTGATGGCAAAGTTACGCTCCCGCTGCCGAGATTAACGGAAACATGTATTTTTTATCATCCACCATAAAATGTGAGTGGATGATATTTCTGGGATGGTAAAACTGCTGTTCTTGAAGAGTTGCCTGTTAATGTAAGGGTTGAAGATAAAATTATGGCGTAAACAAATAAATGAGGAGGCACTTAGCTGTGCTTGATGATTGTTTTAAAGTTAAAGCTCTGTTTAACATCCGTAAAACAATAGAAAACATAAATATCCAATTCAATTTCAGTGTATAAAATAACGTAAATCCGAATTATTTCTGCTTGACTTGAGTCTTGAGAAAACCGGTCAAGTGCGAGTCGTGCTCTCACACAAAGGGTTCCGTACTATGAACCCAAAAAGTATGTTTCTTGTAAAGGAATATTTATTTTTTATAGAATTTTTTTTTTATTTGTTGATAAATTGGTAATAAAAATACACTCTATATATGTACTTATTACAGTTTTTGAGATACAGCCCGCACAAACGAACGGATGAACGGACAGCGGAGTCTGAGCAATAGGGTTCCGTTGGTTACACTCAGGTTGCGAAACCCTAAAAGAGGTATAATTTGCAGCCAATCGAATTGAGGTAAGTCCATCGGGTGTAAAATTAAATTTATTTATTTATTTATTTTACAAATAATAACAGTAATAACAGCATTATAATTATTAGTAGCTATTAAAATATTGTACACACAGAGAAACGGTACAGAATTACAGATACAGCATTATTACTGCTAATTTCTTAAGAAATTTCTTCCAGCAGACCTGCGAAAGGAAGAATTAAAAAAGAAATGTAGACAAAAGTGTGTAAGAAATAATAAAACATCTAAATTACATTTAGTTAGTTTAGTTATTTTGTTATCTTAATTTACAACACGCATTCTAGTAAGTGCTTTTTATTTTCACTTAAAAAATAGCTACAAAATTCACCGGATTGAAAACAAATGAAACAAGGAACAGACGAAGCGAAAGGGTCGAGCCCAAGTGACAAAGTTGGAAACAAAGTGACGTAATGAATACGTCCCTCTTAAGTGGAAGGTGACGAGAAAAGGGTCATGGAGATGACCTTAACACGTATTGATAATTGTACAAGGCAAGGGTTTAAGTGAAAACGGGGACTGAGATGCTAAACTTGTGTTTGACATTGAGTGACCTTTGGGCATTGCTTTGTTTAAAGCGGTACCTTCATCTCTGTCACTCCGATGGCTCTTGTGAGGCTTGTGAGGTAATAAAACATTCTTGACGGTACCTGATCTACGTGTTGTAGTTCTGGGCTTCACTTTTTCGGGTTTCATAAATCTACTAATATCTATACTAATATTATAAAGCAGAAGAGTTTGTTTGTTTGTTTGGTTGAACGCGCTAATCTCAGGAACTACTGACCCGATTAGAAAAATTCTATCAGTATTAGATAGCCCGTTAGTTAGCCCGTAGCCGTTAATATCATCACGCTAAGACAAATAGGAGCGGAGCAATAATGGAAAATGTGACGCAGACGAAGTTGCGCGGGTCATCTAGTCTTTAATAAACGGAACCCTTATAGGATCACTCGTCTGTCTGTCCATCTGTCACAGCCAGTTTTCTCCGGATTTACTGGACCGTTTCTGTTGGAATTTGGTATACATATGGACTTTTGTAACACGAACACCGACGCGTTCGTAAATAAAAAAAATAGTATGGCGGTCACTTTTAGGGATCAATCTAGTAGATTAAAAAAATACGTTTCATTAACTGTATTGTGTGACTTATCAAATGAAAGAACATAATGTGAGGGTTGTAATTATATTTTTTTTTTTTCATAATTTAAAACTAACAATGTTGAAGTTACAAAAAAGAATTAAAAAAGTGACCATTCCCTGTCTCAAAAACTACTGAGCCGGTCTGAGCCTTAAATTTTACAGGAAATCTTATAAAAAATCGGTGACGTTAAAAAAACATGTTCAAAAATTAACTGTGTTCTAACTGTGTACTGACTGTAAAACCATATCATTATAGCTATATTCCTTGAAGATTTAGGCGGAGGAGGATTCTTTAGTGGTTATTACTTGCTTTTCGCCATTTTGTGTTTAAATCTAGAATTTCTCAGAAGAATCCTGGAACTTTGAGATGTGCCTGGCTGATGGCAATAAACTCTCACCCTATGTAATGTTTACTTAATTTATTTTTTCTGTAACTTATATGGTGTACATAATAAAGAGTATTCTATTCTATTCTATTCTATTCTATTCTATTCTATTCTATTCTATTCTATTCTATTCTATTCTATTCTATTCTATTCTATTCTATTCTATTCTATTCTATTCTATTCTATTCTATTCTATTCTATGGGTTTGTTCTTGACTCTAGTCTTGGTCAGAGATGACAGAGACAAAGTCTACGATGGAGCTAGCTTACCCAGAAGTAGCCGACGATTTTAAAATAAAGTTATTTAAAATCGTTTTAATCAAAAAGTATGGTCTGACTTTTCACTCCAAGTTGGTCCGTCTTTTCACTCCAAGTATGTAGGTATGTCTTTCAAAAGAACTCATCGGACTTGTACAGGAAGGATTCCGAAACCTTAATTTCTATTATTTGTTGTTATAGCAGCAATAAAAATACACAATCCGTGGACATTTCAACTGTTTACCTATTACGGTTCTTGAGATATAGCCCGCTGACAGACAGAAAGACAGACGGACGGACGGACAGACGGATAGACAGCTTCAGCTTAGTAATAGGGTTCCATTGGCTACCCATTCGGGTACTGAACCCTAAAATGGAGGATTTTTGTTTGTTTTCTTTATTTAAAAGAAAACAAACAAAAATCATCCACCAATTCAGTAAGCAATTCTCTTTAAACACTTGGGTGGCCAAATCGAATTTGTCAAAGTTCCGCATCGTGAAACGTTATCAATCAAAAACACTGAAACTAACTTGCGAAGCGACAATTTTCTGTTCGTTTCATAGGAAATTATTAATAAATCCTCCGACTCGTGACGGTAAATATTTATAAGAGAAATTGAAAGTTGCAAACTGAATTATGTAGCGAATGATTAGCTGGTTATAAGCGTTGGATAATATCATTTTGGTGAGGTTGTTTTTTCGGCGACCCAAACGGTAACCAACGGAACCCTATTACTAAGCCTCCACTGTTTGGCAACTGGGCTTAACCCAGTTGTATATGTCCCTTGGTGCCTATTGGCCTAGCTCTAATCCGTCTCCTGCTTGATAAGGAGGGAAGTGGATACTTATTTAATTTTACTCTTCCGATTAATTTCGTTGCGGCATCCAAGACAGTAAAGTTGAATCGTATCTCCGGGACTGGTCAGGCTTCATTAGCTCGGCGTTTTTCTGGTAGTCGCCACTGTTGATTCTGGCTTTGAAGAGTTGCATTGGTTGGGAATATGTGGCGGGCTTGTCCCACAAAAAAAGCCTCCACTGACCGTCCGTCTGTCTGTCAGCGGCCTCTATCTCAAGTTTCACAGATATTGTATTTCTGTTGCCGCTTTAAAAATAAATGAAAAAAAATAAATTAAATTTGAAAATTAAAGCTCCCATACAAAAAACGTGTTTTTTTTTTTCGATTTATGGTACGGAACCCTTCGTATGAGAGTCTAACTCGCACATGGCCAGTTTTAAACTACTGCTTTCGAACCTTCATTGTTCTGACGTTTAACTATTTAAAAAAGTTATCGTTTTCTCTTAGCTAAATACTATTAAATTCATTTCGTAATTTTTGTTTACACATTTATGTATCTTAATTTAATATAAATCACGTGTCACGTTGTTTGTCCGCGATGGACTAAACTACTTGACCGATTTTAATTAAATTAGCACACTGTGTACAGTTTGATCCAACTCGAAAGATAGAACAGCT
This sequence comes from Ceramica pisi, assembly GCA_963859965.1. Lineage (NCBI taxonomy): Eukaryota > Metazoa > Arthropoda > Insecta > Lepidoptera > Noctuidae > Ceramica > Ceramica pisi. The sequence continues at coordinate 2,108,544 of OY982530.1, read as the reverse complement.
TACATCTCAATTTTTTATTGCAATATTGTTTAGGAGCGGAAAACGTGACGCAGACGAAGTTACGCGAGTCATCAAGTGTATACATATATTTTAATTTATCATTAAAAAAAACATAAAAAAATCGGCCAAGTGCGAGTCGGACTCGCGCACCGAGGGTTCCGTACAAACCAGTAGGTATTATATTATACGCAGAAGTTGTGATTTACGATTTATGACTATTAAAACAAACTGCTTACTAGATCTCGTTCAAACCAATTTTCGCTGGTAGTTTACATGGTAATGTACATCATAAATTTTTTTTAGTTTTATCGTTCTCTTATTTTAGAAGTTAAGGTGGGGGACACATTTTACCAGTTTGGAAGTGTCTCTCGCGCAAACTATTCAGTTTAGAAAAAAATGATACTAGAAACCTCAATATCATTTTTGAAGACCTATCCATATATACCCCACACGTATAGGTTTGATGAAAAAAAAGCAATTTTGATTTTCAGTTCTAAGTATGGGTAAAAAATTCTTGTTTTTTTTTTCTATTTTTTGTGAAAATATTAATGCGATTCACAGAATACATCTACTTACCTAATTTAAAAACAGCATTGCTCTTATACTTTCGGAGAAAAGTGGCTGTGACATACGGACGGACAGACAGACAGACAGACATGACGAATCTATAAGGGTTCCGTTTTTGCCATTTGGCTACGGAACCCTAAAAATATGGAAAATGTCTGCCCATGTTTATGGCTCCAGAGAAAGGAACTTCTCTCAATACGGGCCGCATCTAGGAGTACTGTCTTCTGTATCAGGCCCTTTATACAACCGTGTATAACGCCAGGTTCAACAGATGGTCGTCAAAGCTTTTTACTATCAGGCCGTAAAATTTATTCTATTACTATCCAGGTAATAAATACATAAGCTTAGGATTTCAAGGGTTTTAACCTAAAAAACAGCCGTTGGTCCCTGTCAGGCCAAATTTGTATCGTGCTTCGTTCACAAATTAGGCCGATGACTTAGTGAATCCGGGTTGGGAGGTATGCGGAACACAGAGAAAAATCCCTGAAACCTCCTTTGAAAAGGAAGGATCCTCCGACCAGAAGGTTGTTGTGCCTCGTGGGCAACCGCCCGATAGTTGATTATCAGACTGTTGATTCAAATCGCACGGTGAACTCGGAAACCGCGATGCAGGATTGCGAAGTACAGGGTGGACCAAAAGTCCGGTAACATTTGAATCAGTCGCTGCTTTGAATTGCGGGGAGTGGGGGAGAGCGGGGCATTACCAAACGCAAGAGTGGCTAATAGGAATTTAGTAGCATGGCGACATTCACTGGAGAACAACGCGAGCTTTGCGTACGCGAGTACTATCGCAACAACGATTCCGCGACTGAAGCGCAACGAAAAGACTGTTATCATTACATCATACGGAATAGAAATCAAGCTCCATCGACTCGTGCAATAAAAAATTGGATACTGAAGTTCGAGGAGACGGAATTCACATTCCAAACCACAATTCGGCGGACCTAGGACGTCTTTTTTTTTTTTTATTTATTTTTCTTTTTATTTTTTTTTTTTTATACAAAAGAACCCGTAAACATAGAGTGCGTACGAACATCTGTTAGAGATAATAATATAAAATAAATATATTTAGGCCAAATGACTACAAGATGAGGCAACATGTCACACCTCTAACGACTCCATAGCAGCAGTTCGCGAATATTTTGGCCAAAAAGTCATATCCAAAAGAGGTGACATTAACTGGCCACCCCGCAGCCCGGATTTACCACCAATGGACTTTTTCCTTTGGGGCTACCTTAAAAGTAAAGTTTTTAATAACAACCCATCGTCTATTGAAGAATTAAAAGAAAATATACCCGAGGAAATTCATAACATTTCTCCAAACACTTGTCGGGCGGTGATGGAAAATTTCCGCTTTAAGTTACAGGTGTGCCAAAATAATCAAGGATCACCTTTGTTTTGTGTTTTTGATCACACCGTCATCTCAGTAGCGTTCGATTGATGTTTAAGTTTGTGGCAACCCAGATTACGTCATTAAGCCTTCTTTATGGATGGGGAATCATCAAATGACTCCTCCCGCTCTGGGAGGAGCAAAAGGGTGAGTCAGACTCTCACTGACTAAAACCCATCCATGTTCCTCATAGAGCCCTTTGCGTTCCAGAGCCGTGGTGACTCTTTCTGACGAATTCCGCAACCCTGAGATTATCGAATCATCTTCTGAGTAACCAAATACCTCTCCTTCACAATTCACTAAAACGAAAGCTTAATTTTCACATTTTCATCGCAAACTTTCAACGGTACTATTCGAACTTCAGATCTTAGCTTCGAAATCAACATTAAAGCGTCAACTTCTAACTTGAGAGATAACGATACAAGTAGTTCTGCCTGTCCCACTTAGTACAGTATATATAGGCCGAGATAATGTTAGCGAACTTGCTTTGAAAACTTAAGATTTGAACTGGATAGGCTTGATTTATAATTTAGATTATAATTTAAGCTTTTTGGTTTTGTGAATTAATAGTAGCCGAATGGTTTGATTTTGAGGGTTAAGCAGCGCTTGCCAGGGTTGGTATGTGGATGGGTGATCATCTTAACATACCAAGAATTACGGAGGATTCTCTTCGCTAGGCAAATGGTTAGGTTTTTGGTAGCAGTTAAGTAAGTGGTTTTTCTACTTTTTGAAACTCATCATCTGCCAAGCCTTTTCCAACTATATTGGGGTCGGCTTTCAGTCAAACTGGATTCAGCTGAATACCAGTATTCTAAGTGGAGCACCCATTAACTGGGTGACACGGTACTCCTTGGCAAGACTGGTGTCAGATTTTCTGGCTTCTGACTATCCGTAACGACTGCCAAAGATCTCCAAACGACAGCCGGGACCAACAGCTTAACGTGATTTCCGACGCATGGAGGACTCTTGGTATGTTAAGATGGTCACCCATCCACAGACCAACCTCGGCAAGCGTTGCTTAACCTTGAAGATCGACCTGTGCGGCTGTTATTACTTAGCCACGAGCTTCTCACTATTTGAAAATATAGTTTTAAATTACCTGTATCAACAAAAAATAATATTTTTTATTTCAGGAGAAGGTAGAACGCGAACGAAGTCGCGGGCAGTAAATAGATTCTTATAATTTCCAACAAATTAAATCAGAATTTTTCATTAGCCATCTATAATAAGATGAGTGAACACCAGATACTTAGCAAGGGCTTCTTTAAATAAACATAGCCCGAAGTACCCACCGTTCAAGTTTTATAGCTCTTTGCATAACAACACAGAATAAATTAATTATTACCTGTTCGCTTGCATAATTTCATGGCTTGAAGTTTATTTAGGACTTAAGGGACGTTTTTACAGTGTAAGGCACACAGCTCAACATTAAACATTTTGTAATTTGGTTTGTTATACTTCGTGGGAGGTACTACGTTTTGATGATGTAGGTATGTGCTTTTAAAATGCGCAGTTTGAGCAGTGTAAAATTGAAATTCAACGACTACCACTAAAGCGAAATATGATTTTTTTTTCCTACTCCTCCGCTGTACTTTCTGATTAATTTTGATGCGGGATCCAAGACAGTTGGATCGTTTCTCCGGGACTCGTCGGGCTTAATTAGCTCGGCGTTTTTCTGGTGGTCGCCACTGTTGATTCTGGCTTTCAGGAGTTGCAGTGGTTGGGAATGTGTGGCGGGCTTGTCCCATTACAAAAAAAAAAGCGAAATATGACGCTCCAACGACAGGAAACATATTTTGGTCATGTACGTAGTGTACACAAGTCGAACTCGCATGTGAAGGGTTCCGTACCATGCGGAGACCTTGATTCTTGTGCAATTTCGTGTTTTCTTTGATTTGAGACTGTGTTGCTTTTGTCCGCGACTTCGTACGCGCACATCCCGTTTTTCCCGTTGTTGAAGGAATTTCGGAAAATTCTTAGTGCTCCCTTGCTGAATATAGGGAAGCTACATGCCATATTTAATATAGGGAAGCTACATGCCATATTTAATATAGGGAAGCTACATGCCATATTTCAGCTTTCTTTAACCAGTAGTTTCGGCTGTGCGTTGTTTGTCAGTCACTCAGTGACGGAAGAATATAAAATATATTAGAATGGGTTTACTCTTGATTTTAGTCTACATAGGTCATAGGTGACAGAGACAAAGTCGACACAACTCAAAAAACTCTTTTACGCAGGTAAAAGTTCCACTCCTTTCTGTGTGCATTATAAAAGACGTTTGGAAACGGTTATTGCGATTCTGGGACAACGACAAGTGTCCTATAGGTTTTGCGAGTATCTAAAAATTTCATTGGTAACCCTTCATGGACGGACAGATAAAAAAGGCTTAAAAGACAGTCTTCGAACTTAACAGACAGCTGTGTTGCTGGGGAGTTTGTTCCGCCACTTGTACTTCCCATCTAAAACACTAGGAAGTGGTGACAGGCTGGGCGATTTGGGGGACTGTCTTCATGTAAATTTTGACATTCAAAAAGTGCTAATTTTCAGGCTATCTTGAAAAAAAAAATACACACATACATACAGACACACACACATACATACATAGTTCCATTTGCTACCCTTCGCAAATCTACAGATGCCTTAAGTGTCCATTGGATATTTGATTTTTTATCCGGTATCGTTTTGAGTGGGATTATGAAATTAAAAAGATAGAAGCTATAAGTCAAGAAGGTTTTTACGATAGCATTTTAGTTTTTCCAATTCACACTCAAAACCCGTTTAAACCATTATATTCTTTCATAAGCAGTGAATATGTGTGATCGTATTCTACCGTCACGTTAATAGCCAATAGTAGTTTTCCAACATCATATCCAACATAAAGGAAAGCTATTGTCAGGTTGACAGCTCATTTTATCCTATAATGGAAAGTTTTTGGACTCTGTAGATATAGCCTTTACATCAGAGGGCTAATTTTACAAATTTTAAAATAACTTTCGCATTCGCATGTCAATTGCAAACTGTCAAAATAGTTTTAATTTGTATACATTTTTGACAGATTGCGATTGAGGTGTGAATGCGATGCAAATGTGTAAATCAGTTGATTTGGCACTCGGAAATTTATGGAACTAGCAAATAATACAACGAACACTATTGGATACCGAAATATAGAGAAAAGTTCATGGCTAAATAAAAAAACTTTTTACAAAAAAATACAACCGACTTCCAGAAAAAAAAACACTACAAAGTAAAAATTAACTTTAATTTCGGAAGTCGGTGTCAAAATACGAAGAAACTAACAATAACACCGACTTCCGAAATTAAAGTTAATTTTCAGTCAGGTTTGTTATTATTAATTGGAATTGGAATGTTATTATTAATTTAACACCTCAAATGTACTGTGTATCCTTACTTTCTGAATCAAATGATAGAGCAAATAATATTATTAGTGTACGAGTTTTTTTTCTTCACTCACTTTCCTTCATTTTAGGTTGCATAATCATTTTTTTTTAAGTATGGGAAATCGTTAAATTACTCCTCCCGCTCTGGGCAAAGCAAGAGGGAGTGTCAGACTCCTATTGACTAAAACCCATCCGTGTTCCTCTTAATGCCCTTTGCGTTCCCGGGCCGCGGTGACTCTTTCGAACAAATTCCGCAGCCCAAACCATATAGCTAGGGATGTTCCACACGCAATAACATTAATTGAAATAAATCTCAAAAGTTATGTCCAAAATCATGTGAAATGTGTAAAACTTTGCCAATATCCGCGTCTTGGGTGATGTAGGTGGCAAACTTGCACATAAAATGTTTCTATTTGCTAATAAACAAGCTTGGTTCAGTTCATTTGTCAGTGGTGCCACGGCATCAGTTTTGTGATGGTGCGAGATAGAAGCTGTGGCGATATACCAACTTTGTTTCGACAAAGTGACATAATTTCTTTTGGTAATGATTATTATCACAAGTCCAATAGCAGTGTCAATGTCAAAACAATGTTTTTTTTTCAACTTTTTGATAATGATTACTGCTATGACACTTTTTGTAAGCCGCATTTTCAATTGTAGTCAGCGATTTATAATAAACACATTTAAAGCCCAATTCCACTAATTTTGCAACCTGTCAAAACCATTTTTACATTTTTTATGCCAATAAATAATAATCATTTTATTATCAGGCAACTGAAAACCATAGATAAATACACAAAAATAATATGTACAAAAAACAATAATAAAGTAATGATAATTAAAAATGAGTAAAATTGGTCTCTGGTTCAACTGAAATGCGAATTCAAACGTTGCAGAATTGTAGAATTAACCATCCGATACAGGTTAGTTCTGATCCTATTAGAAAATTATTATTGGCTAGGCTTACTTTTTGGCATTTTGCTACAACAAGAACATTTCTTGAAATTTTGTGAATCACAAGTTCAAAAGAATCTTCTTATACACTTTGATTATACAAACACAATTAACTTTGGACTACGCACCGTTTGAGCAAGCGTATGGCAAAGTTACCAAAACGGATAACAGTTTCAATTGTCATTAACATAGTCTGAAAGCTATTAAAGCCCGATCGTATCAGTTGAGCTCTAATCTTGTAACTTGTACCATGAAATAAACACAACGGTGTGGTCTCGGTCGCGTATGTGCAAATTACACTCGAAAATTTATTAGAACATTTCGTTCCAAAATTATTGTAGCTGTTTTTGGTTTCAACGATAATGTACGTCAGAAATCAGATGCTAATGTTGAAGTTCTCTTTATTTCATTCATTAACAGATAGTTGTGTTTAATTAATTGATTTTGTCTTGCGGTTAGTGTTTAGGATACCATAGTAACATTTAATGGGTAATGCTTTTGAAATGTTCATTTGTAATTCAAATGTGATTGATTAGTAATCATAGCATTATACGCAAATTGAGTTAGGGCTGTTTGTTGATTTACTCAAATAGAGTAGGTATTTTACTGAAAAGATCGAATTACTACGTCAGATAAACTTAAATAAATTTTAATCGGTTTGAAATTGCAAAACATAGGTCTCGGATAATTATTTAAAAAAAAATGTAACTTACTGACTAGAATTATTGTTTTTATATTTTGCAAAATACCCTATTGTTATTGTATAAAAATAAAAAACAATAAAATCCATGCAATACTATTTAAATGTTGAGTAAACATAAATTAAACACAATCCAAAAAAAAATCGCAATATAAAGAAAAATCAATGAAATATACTAAAATTTAAAAAATCACTATCAAATCGCAATAAAAAGAAGAATCTCTAAAACAAATCACAGTCAAGTAGGAATAAACACAATAATAAATAATACACACAGTTATTAAATCTTTTTTAATTAAATATATCTCATACACACAAAATAATAAATCCTCTAAGCAAATGAAATCCAGCAAAATTATAATTCCAGCAGCTTTTATAATGTTTTTTGCTGGATCTAAAGTTCAGAAGTGACTCTACAGGCTTAATCTAGAATTAATTACTAAGCGTTTGTGTTTAGTGCAAACGCAATTAAAGAGGCCGCATGCCCCGCATAATTGCGGAAGTAGAGACGTGGACGAAGTTAGGTGCTTAGTCGATATTTCTAATCGATGGTTTTTAAGAATAAGAATATTTTCATTTGTAAACATAGGTAGTTACATGGTATGTGAGATGTCACAATATTGGATTGTTTCTCTATGTTTTGCCGAGAAGCGTATAAATATCAGATAATATAAAATTGAAATTAATTAAAACACACACAGTGGTCAGTTAAATAAATAAATAAACAAAATGTCAAATCAGTAATAAAATCAAATAAAAACAATTAAACAGACATGTCAATAATTAAAAATTATAGTGATATTTTATCCTTCAGAAACTCAGTTATATTTTTTCAAATCGGTCCAGTAGTTTTGAAGTCTATTCAATTCAAACAAAAAAATCGTTCTTCTTTATAATATTAGTGTAGATTGCTCTACAAAATGCACTCACTTTCGAGGTTCTTCCCTTACCAAAAGTTATCACAATGATGAGTACAATTACTCCATTTCAGGTTTTGCGTTTATTCCGTCACACGTAATTTTTTAACATTTATTCAAAAACCCACTGCGTCACATCACTACGAGGAAGCGAATATCCGGCCGCTCCTGTTTGCTCCCTGGTGTTTTATTTTTTAATTCAGTGCACCTTAAATATGTTATTATGTGGTTTATTATCTAAGCTTTTAATTTATTTATATTAATTACTTTTGTGTTTACAGAGAAAAGCAATTTTCGTGTTTGGAGTTCACTGAAATTACTTGTGAAATGCCTTTTAATATTTATTTTTGCTTCTCGCAAAAAAAAAAAAATCTTCTCGCAAACTTTTGTGCCTATTTAAACTTCATGCACATAAGTGCATTAAGTTTAAATAGGCACAAAAGTTTCAGTCAAGTACGGCTATTTCAGTAATCTTAAGGCGCGTTTTTTTATAACTTACTAGCTGACCCGTGCAACGTCGTCTGCGTAACATTTTTCATCACTGCTCCGCTCCTATTGGTCTTAGCGTGATGATATATAGCCTATAGCCTTCCTCGATAAATGGACTATCAAACACTGAAAGAATTATTCAAATCGGACCAGTAGTTCCTGAGATTAGCGCGATCAACCAAACAAACAAACTTACAAACAAACTCTTCTGCTTTATAATATTAAGTATAGATTAAAATAAAACACCTCGTTAATAGTAGAATAGTTCATATCGGGATTGCTACCATGTACCTTTTTATTTGCGAGTTTCCAATATGAACTATTCTAATGTTAGTGACCATGAAAGTTTAAAACAATACCTCGTTAATAGTGCTTACGCAACAAAACAATGTCACCGTTCCAACCCGCGCCGTCCTCGGAACACAAAGCTCGGACTGCGCTCTCTCCTTAATGTTTCAAACTAATAGTGAAAAATATTTTCATTATTTTAATAATTCAAAATGTTCTTAGATTTCCGCTTTTTTTAATTGATGTGTAATAAGTAATCACACATTATATGAAGCTGTCTGCCGTTGTTAGAGTAAAATGGCACCATGCATGACGGTGTGCTGGACAGGTAAATAAATGCATTCTGTAGGGAATTATTGCTGTAGACTTATCACTAATCAAACTAGAGCTACTGAAATAGATAAATTCATGGTAATAGGTATTTATTACCAAAAAGGTTTGCGGGTTTGAGGACAATTCGCGCCTTTTCACAATGAGATACGTTGTATTTAGTTAATTGGTAAAAGTTATTTCTGGAAGAAAAGAGGGGAGATTGTGTTGTTTCTTTGAGAAGAGTTCACATCGCAGTCGCAAACTATCAAAACATCTCTAACTTCTCTACATTCTGACAAGCTTTTGACATTGATCGTCTATTCTTTTCTGTTTTTAAATGGCTAACAAAGCCAATGTCGCAAATTCTGCCAATGCCTAAAGTGGATTGAAGAAGCAAGTGGACATTGATCGCTGCCGAGATGTTACAGCGACTTGAATCTAAACACTTTGCAAATCCGAGATTAGTTTCCGTCCGAAATAACTGAGTGAAAAATAATGTTTCTATTTAGTCCGTCAGATAATCAAAAAATTGGACTCATATTTTTTGCTTTATCAAATCAATAAAAATACGATGATAAAACTTATCATCAAAGAACAGGAGAGTAAGCTCCAAAAAATTGACGTAACTTAAACGTAAGTGAATTTTGAATGTTTAAAACTACAACTCCATAGTATTTTAATTTAATAGATATACACAATTTCTATCATTTAAAAATGTGAATATAGTATCTCATTCAAATAAATATTATGTACGAAACAAGTATTGCAGCTATAGTAAAATTGTACGTTACGTTACTATACGTCAAAAATATTCGTGCTATGTCCTAAGGAGTTGGGCTTGAGACGTAACGTATGTACAACACTATACAATAAAAAGTGCACTGTCTCGTCGAAATTTTTTGTTTAGGTGAAAAAGAAAAAACGTATCCAATGATTTGTGGAAACCTAGCTGACGGACTAATTCGATTATTTTAGTCATTTACCCAATCGGCTTTTTAACCGACTTCCCAAAAAGGAGGAGGTTAATTCTTGTTTTATCTGAAAGGATATACTTGCAGATTGGTCCCATTTAAATCATATCAAAATCGGTTACGAACTTTGGATTTTAAATCGAAATTTTATGATCCTTTGATAATTGAAATTGCGTATTTTGCTTTTCTGCGATTTTGCAGTGGTGTTGTTAGGTGTGGGGCACCACTAAAAAGTGAAAACTTTTACCACTAAAAAGTGAAAACTTTTTAGTGGTGCCCCACACCTAACAACGCTTTGTAGTGTTTTTTTTTGGAAGTCGGTTGTATTTTTTTGTAAAAAGTTTTTGGACATTAGTCTCCAGTCGCAAAAAGCAACTCAACCAATGAACCCAACGAAACAGTTGAATCCACACAAAATAACCGTTTTAACCTCAGCCATCGAATTTCCTTCATAACTTATATGATGTTGGTTGCAGTTACAATGAGCATTTATTTACCCGTCGACATGCCTGCTACTCCTGCGTCCCACGAGAAATAACCCGAAGAGCAGATGTACTACATTGTATTACTTCGACCATGTTTGTTCTGTATTGGTTATTTGAAAAGTTAGGCGAACGTTCTTTGAAAATGTATGTCCGATACGAGAAAATCCGAAAATTGAAGATAACTTTAACGTTGCTGTCGTGCCATAAGTTTTGGTGCCGTATGCTTGGTGGTTCATCAGTATTTTTCACTGGGAATGGTTCAAAACCGGCCATTTGTGTGTGAGTCGGACTTACGGACAAAGGGTTCCGTACCTTTTCCTATAAAAACGGTAATAAAATCACGTTTTGGGATTAAATATTTGTTTTTCTGGTTTTTCACAGTTTTTTAACAATTTTGCATAACGGCCACAGAAATACATCATCTGTAAAAATTAGTTTGGTGACCCTTTGGGTACGGAACCCTAAAAATAACTTCTATGACGACACATTACAGGAGCTCGTGGATTTTTTTTTTCTACTACGAAAAAAGGCTGTAGGCATATTATATTTATGCATTTTCAACCCTAAATCACACCTTGATGAAAATTTTAAGATAGTAAAATACATGTTTTCTATCTCATATCATTACAATCGAAATTCTGTACCGATTGCAGCTGAAGCCATCAATCCACTTGAATTATCATTCCATCATCATATCATTCATTAAATCATCAGTCTTAAACAATGCTTGAGTTTCGTCAATTCTTCCATATCTCACCGTCGAAGATAATAATCCAACGTCACTTCCATGTATTTCCTTTGGGATTCGAACGCTGCATCGCATTGGAATATTTCCTATATTTTCTATAAGTCATAAATTCCACATTGATTTCTTGTTCAAAATTTAATTTCAGATAGTGATGTTGGGTCCATCGAATATTCAATGAGGACGGACATAGTTGTACCAAAGTTCTGGAGAATATCTGGGACTGTCGTACTTGTCTGCAGGTTTGTGAAGCGTGCTTCAGTTGTCGTTTGGTTCTAAATTATATGAGGTATTGAAGTTGGAATGTTAATGCACAGTTTGAACTGTTAGTCAGTAAGCTTGTAGAATAGAATAGATCATCATCTGCCTAGCCTTTTCCCAATTTTATTTGGGATCGTCTTCCAGTCAAACCGGATTCAGCCGGATTCATTGTACGTATTACACACGGTACTACTTGGCAAGACTGGAGTCAGATTTACTGGCTTCTGACAATCCGTAATGACTGCCAAAGATCTACAAATGACAGCCGGGAGCTACTGTTTAACGTTTTTTCGAGGCACGGAAAGTCTGGGTATGTTGAGATGGTCACCCATCCACAGACCGACCTCGGCTAGCGTTGCTTAACCTTATAGATAGTACGGCTGTTATTATTTTCCCACGAACATAGATATTGAATGTTATTTAAAATAACGAAATTGTTATTTGAAATCATCTATAGAATTAGTAACCAATTTATTTATTTATTTATTTTTCGGAAGACTTACAGACTAATATTATTATAATGACAAAATAATATCTAAATTGATAATAACAAGTCTCCACAGATAAATACAAACTAGATAATTCCTTCATAGACCAAGTTACATCTTATATTTTATATTTAACTTAGAAATTCCCTCAAAGTTGATTGGTTTCGTAAAATTTTAAGTAAGTTTGTTATACAGCAATTGGTTCAAATGTATTCAGCAGTGCTATTCTGAAATGTTCATTTGCAAAATCACTTCTGAATCCGCGGTGATTTCATGTGAAATTAAAATTTCGTATTCTTAAATAGAGTGAATTCGACACTGGCGCCACCAAGTGATGATCAAAGTGAGAGGAACTAAAACGGGTGAGTATTTTGACGTTTGTCTATAGAATTTCGTATTCATAAATACAATTCGCTTGTCATATCGAAAGTCATCTCACATCTCACACACGAATACATCTGTCAAATTAAAAGTTACTATTTCTTGAGTGAATTGTATGTGGTTGATGAAATTAGCGCAAAACAAAAAGAACAATTATATAATATTTGTGACTTTCTTGCAGAAAAAATTGAAACGGTTAGTATGAACTAACTACTTATTATACCGACCTTATAAAACTTTATGAACTTGATGTGTTTTCATCTATTTCTAACCTTTGTAGATGGCTCATTCTTTTTTGATATTGAGTTTACTGAAAGAAGCTGATACTCTAGACGTTGCCGCAAGCCATCGCCAAGCCCGGAATATAAGAAATCTCAACTTATTGAGCCGTGGTCAAGACTACGTGCATGTGTACAGACTAACAGAAGAGCTTATTAGAAAGGTAGAACAAGAGCTTAGACCTCTATTACCTGTGAACGCACAAAAAGAAAGAGGTCTGGCCAATAGAATTAAGGTAGATATTTTGTTTTTTTAAGTAAAAAAAGTCTAAGTTGCAAATGTTTACCAGCAACATAAATATGTGTCAAGTTTTACTTATTTTTCCTTTTATGGTATAGGCCTATCAATTATCAAAGGCACCATTTGTTTATTTTTTAAACAACATGGGAGTACTTACCTACTTGATGTGTTTAAAAAAAGGTATTTTTTCAGCTGCTCTCTACTCTGTCGTTTCTGGCCAAAGGAAGCTATCAAAAAATATTGGGTAAAAATGTAAATACTTTTCTGTCTCAAGCCTCAATATCACGCAGCTTACATCAAATTGTTGATGTATTAAACCATCCTACAATTGTAAAGAAATACATTAGATTTCCACAAAATGCAGCTAAAAGACAAGCATTAAAAGAACAGTAAGTATGTTGAAAATGTGCTGCCTAGTAATCGGTCTCTACGTATCGTTTAGAGCACCCTCTCTGAGAGGTAAATTTGTAAGCTGTTATTTAGATGTACTTGTACTTATTTTAAAACACTATTTTAGGTTTTATGAAAAATTTAACATACCATACATACATTTTTTTTTGTTAAGTAGGTACTTCACTGAAAATGCGCGGGGAAATAAAAATAATTTATTCTGCTTGTTCATATACAAAGAAATAGTTTAGAAAAAGTTATACTTTTCTAATACACGGACACAAGGCAAAGGCGACACTGCATTCAGCCTAGTTTTTTCAATCTCATCTCAAATATAACTTTTAAATATTAATACGTACAAAATTGTGCATCTAAATTGCATTTATGGCTGAAATAAATTATAAACTATTATTATAGAGCACAAATTCAGCCAAAAGTGAGTCGATGTAAATTAAACCAAGAAACAATTCAGCGTCACTACCCTACTACCATAGAGCAATGTCACTTGGGTTTTCGGAGGTCACTTCACTTCACTTGGCCTTGATCTTGACGTGCGAATACCGAAACTTGTACAGGCGAAATGAGAAGCGAAGTGAGAGTGACTTTCGAGATGGCTTTCGAAGTGATTTACCATTTTCAGAATAGCATTGCTGGTACCTATTGTTCAAAAAATGGTTTTGCCAATAGCTTTCTTAGCGTGCTTGCATTGGTGCAGAATAGGTCAATGCCTTGTTCACAAGTAATTTCATTAAAGCTGCGACTGGATCTCTGAAAATATGCATTACGCCTGTAATTACTGTTTACGCGAGGCACATGCAGAAGTGGTCGCTGACGTAGCCCCATCTGATTAGTGCGTATCTTTAATTTTGAAACAAGTTCGGGGCAGTCAATTGAACCATTTGCGATATTCAGTAAGTAGCAAATATCATTAATTTGACGTCTTTGTTCCAGCGGCAGAAAATGGTACCTTCTACAACGGTGATTGTAGTCAACAGATATTTGTTTCGCCCTGTAATCCAAGTACTTAAGAAATTTTCTCTGAATGCCCTCAATACGAGACTTGTAGATCCCATACTGAGGGTTCCAGACCTGCGATGCATACTCAAGGTGGCTGCGTACGAATGAACAATATAAGACTTTGATGGGTTTTAGTGATCTGAAACATGCAGAGGTTTTCATTATGAAGCCAAGTGCTCTCGATGCCTTATTCACTATACTATCAATATGCTGATCGAATAGTAGCTTGCTGTCCTGTATAACCCCAAGATCCCTAATACTATTGACTTTGCCTATATCAATATTTTGCAGTGTGTAGTTGGAATCAATTACAGACTTCTGCCGTGTATAAGTCATGTGAAAACACTTCGAAACATTCAATTCAAGCCTGTTACGTCTACAGTATTTTTAATTATTATAACATGTTTTATAAACGAGAGTGTTTTTAAATCAAGTTTACTATAAACTGCAAATCTTAGATCCAGAAATATAAACTTGTATTAAAGTCAGAAAAGCATGACTGCTAAGATTTATTTAAAAAGGTTAGTCATACAAATAAAGGCGACAAAAAACTTAACTTTTGGTACAAAAACTTGTTAAAATCTGCTTACCATTCATAGTAGCATGAAAATAATATGCAGATTGAGTTTGATTGCGTCCAAATTAAGTTAAAACAAACGAGCTCTATAACACGGTCGAGCACATAATGAAAATGTGCAATCGTAACTGGTGAAAGAAGTATGAAAATGTTTAGTCACTGAAATAACCTACAACCATAGTAAACATACTAAACAATATGAGGGTACGGGTCGAATTGTCGAATTGCAAGGTTAAACTACACTTGCCGAGGTTTTTTTTATGCAAAACGGGGAACTCTTGGCCCAAATCACACCTGATGGAAAGTGATGATTAGGCCGAAGATGAAAGCGAGTTTCACCCGGAATCCTCTTACACAGAGGAACTGGCTATCATACCTCTAACTGCCGGAACACAACAATGCTGTTAACATTGTTGTTATGGCGACAGACTTAGACATGATGGTAGTAGCTTGCCAGGCGGACTTAAAACACGTCCTACCACCAACCAAACCGAGCAAAAAATTTGCCCCCGCTGGGAATCGAACCCGGGACCACTGGGTCTGAATCAGGTGGTATAACCACGAGACCACGGAGGCGGTTAGTGTCACCTGTTTAGCACCACCCAGGGACCACGTATAAGGATTCGCTGAAGGGTATTCTCCTACGGACGCGGGTGACTCGGCCCCCAAAAGGTTGGTTCGTGGATGGGTGACCATCTATTACTTACTGAGTTTCCTCCTTGCGGCGGAAAGCACTTCAGCCGTATACGAATGTTTCCTTCCGCTCTTTCTGATCCAGGTGGAGCGAGAGGAAATTTCAACTAGACTCTTTCTGACTAAAACCCATCCGTGTTCCTCGTAAAGCTCTTTGCATTCCCAGGCCGCGGTGACTCTTTCGAACAAATTTCGCAACCCTGGTAAAGCCATGGGTTACGGCTTCCATTTGAACATCTTTGAAAGACGTTACTGATAGTCAGAAGCCAGAAACATTTGACAGCAGTCAATCGT
The DNA here is from genome assembly GCA_963859965.1 of Ceramica pisi. Lineage (NCBI taxonomy): Eukaryota > Metazoa > Arthropoda > Insecta > Lepidoptera > Noctuidae > Ceramica > Ceramica pisi. The sequence goes on along the minus strand of OY982530.1, from coordinate 2,092,708 downwards.
ATTACCCAGTTACTGGGTCGTGGAGGTCAGGTTAACAATGGTATAGCTGCATCTGGTTTGACTAGAAGCCGACCTCAACATAGTTGGAGAAAGGCTAGGTAGGCAAACAGGCAACTTCAGATTTAATAACGTTTAAAAAGTCGGTGTTTTTGTTAGTTTCTTCGTATTTTGACACCGACTTCCGAAATCAAAGTTATTTTTTTACTTTGTAGTGTTTTTTTTTTGGAAGTCGGTTATATTTTTTGTAAAAAGTTTTTTATTTTTCACTTTTTAGTGGTACCTCACACCTAACAACACCACTGTAAAAACGCAGAAAACCAAAATACGGGATTTCGATTACTTGGATGTCATAAAACTATCATCCAAGTAGACGAATTCCAGCTATTTCGATTTAAAATCCAAAGTTCGTAACCGGGATTTAAATGGGACCAATCTGCAAGTATATCCTTTCAGATAAAACAAGAATTTTTCAAATCGGTTCATAATTGTCGGAGTTATAAGGTAACAAACATAAAAAAACACAACCGAATTGATCAATTCAATAACCTCCTCCTTTTTGGGAAGTCGGTTAAAAAGTGAGTGACATTGAGAAAATGGCTATTTTAAAGATGTCCCATGTATTGCAAAGAAACAAGAGACGAAAGCAAAACAAGGTGCAGTTGTCAGCCATCTAGTTACCATAACACAAGCATTAGATTGCTTAGCTTGGGACTATACGGCGTTGTGTGTTATGTCCAAGGATATTATTATTATTATTTTATTATTATTAGTTCTATGGCAAAAACATGTGCATTTATTCAATGAAACTGTGAAGGAAATGATACCAAGAGCATTCGTGATTTACGACGTACCTTAACATCCCACCCGGGAAGCGATAAAGTGGTCTTCTCGACAAATTATACACGTTTCATAACTTAATTTAGTTCTCCCTAGACAAGCATTCCAAGAGCGTTAACATTATGCCATTCTACGTACAACAAGCGCAGTTCGTTCGTGTATTATGAACTAAGAAAGTTGATACATGTGCAGTGAACGGACGTGGGGACTATCACGCTCAGACTGCTTAGATATAGAGACCCACTGGTCCGCGAATGGAAATTTACCAGAAGACCCTGATAAAACATTCAGAGATAACTTATAGGAGTTCAAAATGTACCGAATAGGATTGGTTAGCTTAGGGCGGATTTTGTAATCAATAGAACTGAATCAAATTTCCGCACCACGTGACTCACTGACATTTTGACTGACGTGAGGGACAATTCTACAAATTTTTAAACAACTTTCGCTTTCTAATGCCAATCGAAAACTGTCAAAAAACCCTCAATTTTCATATATTTTTGACAGTTTTCTATTGAGATGTAAATGCGATACGAATGTGAAAATTAGTAGAATTGGTACTATGATCGGTTAAAATGACTCCGTTTCTTCGCTCAGCTGCCTCGCTCCGCTGTAATGGCACCCTAATGCTGAGACTCATGTGCTAGTCAGAGCCACAGCGCTAGTTCATAGGAAGTTCAAAGTCCATAAAGCCTGCTTCTCTTAAATACTATATAATAATAAAATTAAGACCTCTTTCTTGCCTTAATCGGCCGGTCTAAGTGGAGATTTGCAAGAGCAAACGTACTCGGGAGAAGGATGTTTAATCCAGTAAGATGCTGGTAGGGATATTGACCGTACTTCCGGGATTGTCCTGATAGCCGTGGTATACCTCTCCACTCGTCTAGCACCTCAGGCTATGTTGCTTCTTGGCGCTACGTCACTTTGTGCTAGCGACTTTGTGATTGAGTGTGCAAGTCACCCCCTGCCATATAAAATCCGTGTAAATTGTTAGTGATCAGGCAGGGGCCAATAGGGTTCTTCTATAATAAACGATTATCAGTCCACTAAACCACCCAAACCCATAGTTTTTCATCTTTTGTTTCCATATTCTGCAATAGGAAAAAATAAATATAGTGGAAATTATATTTATTTTTCCTACTCCTCCGCTGTACTCTTCTGATTAATTTCGATGCGGGATCCAAGACAGTTGAATCGTTTCTCCGGGACTCGTCGGGCTTTATTAGCTCGGCGTTTTTCTGGTGGTCGCCACTGTTGATTCTGGCTTTCAGGAGTTGCAGTGGTTGGGAATGTGTGGCGGGCTTGTCCCAAAAAACATTCTGCAATAGTACTGCTCCAACCAGGGATTGTCATTGGAAATACTTTCACAGTGCATACAGGGATAATCGCCGGTTGGTGCCCCATTACATTTGAAATGTCTAACGGGGTCTCTGCTACTTGATTTCGGCCCCTCGTGCACCTACCAAAAGACCGGGTCTCCAGGGACCCGAGAAAGTAAAAAAAAACAAGACAAGTGACCTTAAATTAAATAACCATAATCTCGATTGAAACTCACAAGCCAAAATCTTAGTACGTCCCAGCTGCAAGTTTCAATGTAAGCTTGTGAAAGGCGTCTTATAGCTAAAGTTGTAGATAAGAAGTTGGGACGAGCACGTGAAGGGAATACTCTCACAACTTGTACTTTTTGAGAAACCACACGGGTAATTAATTTCGCTCCAATATTTGTTTGTGTTTATGTTTGGAGTTACGTGTTCGTGGGTTGTTTGGGAATGTTATGATGCGTGTTTATAACTTTAGTCTGTATTTAGACGGTCTAGTCTGGTGGTTAGAATGTTAAATTGACTTCTGAATGTGAGCTTAGGCTCTAGATAATTTGTCCTTAATTCTTTATTGTACACCAAAATAACTTTTTTGAAACAGTCATAAAAACTTTTTACAAAAAAATACAACCGACTTCCAAATAAAAAAAACACTACAAAGTTAAAAATAACTTTAATTTCAGAAGTCGGTGTTTTTGTTAGTTTCTTCGTATTTTGACACCGACTTTTTAATGGTACCCTACACCTAACAATACCACTGCAAAATCTCAGAAAAGCAAAATACGCAATTTCGTTTACTTGGATGACAGAAAACCATCATTGGATGATGGTTTTTTGTCATCCAAGTAAACGAATTCCAGCTATTTCGATTTAAAATCCAAATTTCGTAACCTAAATGGGACCAATCTGCAAGTATATCCTTTCAGATAAAACAAGATTTTTTTAAATCGGTTCATATTATTGACGGAGTTATGAGGTAACAAACATAAAAAAACACAACTGAATCGAGAACCTCCTCCTTTTTGGGAAGTCGGTTAATGAAGTACCTACATGTATAAAGACGAGCATAACTCAAAGTTGATTTTTAGAGAAAGTTCACCATACAGTGTAGGATCATTCTATCAGTGAAGGAGATTGTCGTTATGCCACAATATGAGGGACTAGCACTTGCCCGTGACTTCGTACGCGCACATGCACATCCCATTTCCTCCCGTTCCTGTAGGAATTTCGGAAAATCTTCCGAAAAGTGTTACCCGACGTTCCACAAGGAACTAATATGACAAATTGCAGCCTTCTGCGACCAATACTTTAGGCTGTGTGTTGTCTGTCAGTCACTCAATAACGGAAGAGTTTTATATATTAGGATTTATCATTAGGCTATATATCATCACGCTAAGACTAAAAAGAGCCGAGCATTAATGGAAAATGTGACGCAGACGAAGTTGCGTGGGTCAGCTAGTATGGGAATAAACTCACATAAAAACTAAATACCTACTTTGTTTTCTCTGGATTAAGGTAGCATCGTCCCTTCACTTAGGTTTTAAATCACATGTAATATTAATGGCTAATCTAGCTATTCCTATTAACTAAGGAAAAATCCAATCTCTGCCCTCTTTTTTTTAAGGATGGGCATTCATCAAATGATTCCTCCCACTCTGGTCGGAGCGGAAGGTTGTGTCAGACTCTTACTGACTAAAACCGATCCGTGTTCCTCCTAATGCTCTGCAACCCTGGCAGGTATAACCTCTGCAACTGTAATATATTTATTTATTAAAACTTTATGCACTAGTAAAAACACTGTACAAAGGCGGACTTAAGGCGAGGTTGCAGTACTGTTTTAGGCCAATATCGATACTCCCATCAATATCTAAAGTGCTCGAAAAAATTGTCAACAGCAGGCTAGTTAACTATCTAGAAAAAAATAATTTAATATCATCTGCACAATTCGGTTTTAGAGCCAAATTATCCACAGCCGATGCGGTGCACCATCTGACTGACTATGTCTCAGTGGAACTTGGCAAAGGAAATCAGACCCTGGGGGTCTTCCTTGATCTAGCAAAAGCCTTGGACACAGTTTCTGCTTCTAAGCTCCTTACCAAATTAGAGGCCATGGGAATTAGGGGTACGCCGCTTAAACTCTTTGCTGACTACTTAGACGACAGATATCAATGTGTTAAAATAGACAATATCACGAGCGATGAGCAAAAAAATACTGGTTTTGGTGTTCCTCAGGGCAGCATTCTGGCCCCAACCCTTTTTCTGGTTTATATTAATGATTTGTGCAATTTAAACATTAAACATGGCAAAATTATCTCATATGCTGACGACACGGCTTTAGTATTTACTGCTAAAACCAATAAAGAATTGTACGAACACGCTCAATTAGGTTTCAATACTGTGACTAATTGGCTTCAATGCAATTTACTAACATTAAATGCTGACAAGACAAAATATATTCACTTTTCCATGCGCAAGCCTCAATGTAACAGTACTAATCCTGAGCTGTTTGTTCATAAATGTGGATCCCACTCAATCAGTACATGCGATTGTCCATTTATCCTCCAAACATGCAACGTTAAATATCTCGGAGTTATAATAGACGAAACACTCTCTTTTAGACCACAATATTGAAAGTCTGGTTAAAAGAATGCGCAAATTAATCTATGTTTTTAAAACACTGCGGACGATTGCAGATTTAAAATTAATCACACAAGTTTATTTGGCCCTTGCTCAATCTGTAATCCAGTACTGTATCACCTCATGGGGTGGTGCACTCAAAATCCACTTACTCCCTCTCGAAAGAGCTCAGAGAGCTATTTTAAAAGTTGCCAATTTCCATCCCTTTCTCTATCCCACAGATCTCCTATACAAATCCTGCAACGTACTAACTGTTCGCCAGCTTTTCATTATGCACTTGGTATTAAAACAGCACACCTTGCTTTCATACAACGAAGAAAATACCAATAAGAGACGGAATGGCATTGTATGCGACTCTAATGCGATTTCAAAATATGTGTTTGTAAAAAGATTTTTTTCATTTTTAGGTCCATTTCTGTACAATAGATTAAATAGAAAACTAAGTATGTATAAGTTAAATTATTATAGCTGTAAAAAAAACAATTTTACAATATTTACAAAGCATTTCTTACGTAGAGACAGAAGATCTTCTTTCGGTCTGTAAGTAAAACTTGTTGTGTCCTTTTATTTTAATTTTTAATTGTAGTCATTTGATTTATTGTTAATTTATTATTTTAAGCTAATTAGGTTTAAATAAGCACTTTCTAGCCTGAAGCACAGGTTTATCCTAGTTCAGGCAAATTAACTATTGTGTTCTTATAACTGTAAGTCATCTTTAATGTAATGTGCCGCTTGTATAAATAAACGATATATAAACTATAAACTGTGTTTTGACGAACAACAGCGACTGTCCGGCGAGCGAAATAATGCCTAAATTTTGATTGTTTTTCCTTCTTGGCGAAAACTGATAAAAAAATAATACAATATGGTTTCAACATTTACTTCAAAATAAAAAGCTCTATCTATTGATATAACTTTTATATATATTCGTGATAAAATCTCTTAGTTTAGTGTCATGTTTAATAAAAAAAAGTATCGATTCAATAATTCTAAATCGCGTTTCTATCTTTACAATTTACTTGAAGGTACTATGTTCAATTTTTGTAATGATTTTATTTAATAAAAAACTCATAATTAATTACATTTTCAGACGTTCAAAAATCATAAAAAGCACTGCAACCCCGCCTTAATGCCATAAGCATTTCTACCAGTCAATCTAACCTTACTTAAATTGTTTTATATTTAACTAGCTGATGCCCGAGGCTTCGCCTGTTTGACAAATTATATACAAAAACCTTCCTCAAGAACCACTCTATCCATTGGTGAAATAAACAATATGAAAATCGGTGCGTAGTTTTTGAATTTATCGCGAACTGACAGACAGACTCAGCCGAGGACTTTGTTTTATAATATCTAGTGATCAATGAACAATAAAACTACCTTCAATTTATGGTAACCAGTATCTACCAGTACAAATCGAAATCCTAAGCTAGAATAAATTAAATTCTCAGCATTTAGAACTGCAAGTATTTGCGGTAACATCGACCAGGCGTGGTTGCAGTTTATTCCCCGAACGAATTTGTTACCGTTTTACAGTATTGTTTCAGAGGTTTTACATGTACTGCTTTATTTATTACCTAATAGATGTATCCTGGACATTTTCTAAATTAAACTAGTGCTCGGCTCTGATGGTTTTCTAAACAAATTGATCAGTGTGTCCGAGTTGTCAACAATCTCAAAATGTTTGTTGATGACTACATCAGAGAGTTTACAATTATATCTAGCTATAATAGCAATAAAATTATAAGCGCAAAAATTGAGAAAAAAATAATGGACCAATTTGGCAAATTTTGAAATGAAATGACAAATTTTGTTTACTTAAAATATTCGTTCCAGTCCGAGGAAGTTGTTCTTTGAAGAGAACAAATGGAACCACGTAAAACGCATGATTAACAGAACGAGGTCTGTCGCGTCTATTAGTACCTAAGATTTAAAATTTGTACTGGTAGTAGACATTTTTGGTCAGTTTCAAACTAATTAACATCCATATACTCAACGTAAAGTTCAGTTGAAAACCAGCGTCAGGCAGCTCCCAGTTGTCTGGCATTTTGAACTGGACCTATTTGGCGCAGCCGCGGGGCACACAATGTAACTGTTTTAGAATTAAGTTCCCTTTTTATTTGTACCTACACTGTGTGTGCCAATTAAACTTGTTTATTTCCTTTTTTAGAGTTTTGTACCCAAAGGTTAAAACAGGATCCTATTACTAAGACCCTGCTGTCCGTCCGTTTGTCACCAGGCTGTATATCATGAACTGTGACAGTAGTCAGCTCAATCACTACACAAATTTGTTGATAAATTTCGTCAAAATGCAAATTAGCTTAGGTTATTCTTGACAATTGATCAAACATAGATCGATAAACACAAATTAAAGAAGTTTTTTTCAAACAAAACGCTATAAATTAGTAGCATTAGTTGTTGCCGAAGGCGATGCGACAATTACGTGGTTTATGCTACTTTTAAACGTGTACAAATGGGAACCTTCTCGGTATTTAGATACGGGAATAAATATAATGACCACCATAAAATGCTTTGATAGGTACCCTTAGTTTTGTAACCAAAAATATCTACTTAACACCAGAAAAATAGTCACGACTCCACTTTAAATTTTATTCGACCACCAAATTTAGTAAATGATCACCAAATCTTAGCGAGCAAATTAATATTCAGTTAGTATAATATTCAAATTCTATAGTAACGTGTCTGCGTCAGATCCCCTCTATGGCTGGTGAAACATGTGGGTTAGGTTAGGTTAGAACCATGACCATTAGCGGATTGGTTTAATTTTGGTGATCATTTACTATTTTTGGGTTACTCATGATTTACTTGTCATTTTACTTAAATAGGATAGCAAAGTGTTAAAACTTTGGTTATAATTTTACATTAAAATGCGAGTTTCATTTTGGTGATCATTTACTACTTTTGTCTGCTATTTGTTACTATATCTGGTGGTAAGTTAAACATAAGCCTTTAGATACCCACCCACTGTACGACCCATAACATTCAAACAAAAGGAAAACAATAACAAAAACACAAATAAAATTACCAGGATAACATTTCAGAACAAAACTACGGAAACTAAAGACCCACAAAACGGCTGGGGAATAAAAAAAAATAAACAATATGCTCTCTTACCGCGGAAAAGTTTTGATTTCTCTGGGGACTGACAGTTGAAAAATATGATGCTTAAATGTCTTGGAGACTTCGGAATTTATTTATGAAGGATATTTAATAGGAAGGCGGAAGGGTTAGTTTTGGTGAATGGCATTGCAAGTTAAGGTTTTTTTTATTTGATATTTGTTTGTTCTTGACTCTAGCCTAAGTCAGAGACAAAGTCGACGAATGAGCGAGTTTAAGCAAAAAGAGCCTTTTGTCTTTGAAGAAATTAAGGTGATAAGCGTTCGGATACACAGACGCAGGCAAAGAGTTCCACTCCTTTGCTGTGCGCATTATAAAAGATTTTTGGAAACGTTTAGTACGAATTGTTTTTTTTTTTTGGGGCTATAAATAATCAAAATTATGTCAGTTTACTTATTTTAGTTGTATGCATTTACTTAACATGGCATATCATTGATTACATTTTGTAACATATAAATCCTCATGGATGTCTTTTGCTCCGGTGTTAGTGCAGGATCTGTCAGATTCGTACAGACTGACACCATCGGGCTGGTACCACTGTTCCGCTGTCCAGGCCGGTTGCTTCTCCAAAGTATGCTGCGTTGTATTGGTAGGCAGTTACCACATTTTTTTTTATATTTTAGATGGGTTTGCTCTTGACCCAAGTCTTGGTCAGAGATGACAACGACAAAGTTTACGATGGAGCGAGCTTACACAGAAGTAGCCTGTTCACTCTAACTTTGAATAGATTGATGAAAACCGGTCGGCTCTCGGTCTGTGCCACACAGGAACTTTTCGAAACACCCATGACCGAAAATCAATAGGGAATATGCACGCGATTTTTTTTTTGCAAAATTAAATACTTGTTAGCTCTAGTAAACAACCATGAAATATTTTTTAAATACCTTCATCAGCGATGAAGTTATGAAGATTCAAAGATTACTATTAGAAAGAGAAGTCCGATATGGAGTTGACGTCAAAATTCATGACGCCTATACAGCTGCCTTAGAAAAACGCGTTTTCGCGAGAGGGACAGATATATTTGTTATTATTATAATATTTTTGTATATTTTTAGATAAACTGTATAGATAATAAATATATTTTTCATGCATTATCCCTATTGTGTCAGCCGGATAATGAGGGTGCCATACCATCTTCCCAACCACTCTTTCATCACGTATCTTACCGCCGCTGTTAAGGCGTAGGTACCCTATATTACTGATGCCTAGTGGAAATTTTACTACACAACAACTTACTGTCCGTGACGTAACCTTCAAAACGTAAAGGATCTAAGTAATCTAATCTAATCTAATTAAATAACAAAGAGAAAAACATTTGTTGGTTTATTTGTTTGTAAGAGATAATCTCCGAAACTCCTAATCCGATTTCAAATTAGTTAACTGATACAAAGTTACGCTATCGTTGAGTGGACGACAATTTTCGTCCCGTAAATAATGCGGCAGTTTTATCTAAATAAGTTTAACCGTTATTTAAACATTCCACCACAGGACAGATACCAGAAGATAAAAGCCTTTTACGTCAAAATAAAACTAAAATGTAAGCCATTATTACCACCTTCCACTTATATGTTTACCCACACTTTTAATAAACGAGCCATGGTCTGTGATAAATATTATAACGCCTTTACAAAGAGCAAAGAGCACTGCTCGAGTTCCATCCATTAATCATGTTAGTTCGCGAACAAATGCCAGCTGGGGCGAAGTTGGCGTGACTATTCAATATTGGTACACATACCCTACATACTCGACACAGCCTAAGAATTACCAGTGTAGAAAATTATTCAACTGACAATAGAACGAAAAACAATTCCGAACTTTTTTAGGCTGTGGTAACAACGCATGTAGAGTAAACGCTCCTGTTATAGGCTGTGTAGAAGTTTTCTCGATCACGACCGCAAACATACCGTTGTGCTACTCCAGCCATGATGGATTGCGACAGTTTTGTTTAGATTTATTTATTATTTCATTCATTCGTGTTTTTCTATGTCTCATACTTCAAGTGTTTGCGTGGCCGCTGTGTTTGATTAAAAATTTCATTTTTTTACTGAAAAAATTATGACTTATTTTTATTCAAGAATGAAGACACATAGCGTTTTCCAAGTTTCAAGGCAAAGATTTATTACGACTGAATCTGTGTACGCGTGTATAATTTCCTTACGTGAGCGGAATTCCAAAGGTTTCTAGAACAAATTGCTTTGATATCGCTGGAGCCACGTACGGCAATAATATGCTATGTATGCATGGAGATAGTTCATATGGCATTCATAGGAGGCTCTATGGTAGCTATTAATATATTTTATTGAAAGGTTATATCTAAGATAACTGTAGAGTTCGTCCTTTCCACTTACATCCAAATGAGTTGATTTGTACTTAGATTATTCAGGGTGTTTAGGAATTATGGAAAGTGTGATAAAATCAATGTTCAGTTCAGTAAGCAGTTCTTCTAATTGAGTCAAAGTGATAATATAGAGAGTTAAATTAATTATTAAACTCTTCAACTCATAATTTTTTTCTTGTGGTCCCAAAGTACCACTCAAATATAATATAGGAGTAGTCCAGAAGCGCGGTCCCGCTCCCGAAATCCCCTCAATCTTGCCTGTGGTCCCGTCCCTGCGAAAGCAAAAAATTAGAGAATATAGTCCCCGGAAAAAAGTCCTATTTCAAGACATGGTCTACCCGCATGTTAAGCTTTATTTCAATTTGTTCAGCCGCTAAGTCGTAGAGGTAACAAACGAACTTACTTTCTCAATTATAATATATATTATTATTAGTTAGCATTTTCTGTTAAATTTTTTTTTCAATTTTTATTTTATTTTTTTATTTGTTTTTTTATAAATACCGGTCAAGAGTGAGTCAGACTCGCGCACTGACGGTTCCGTGCCATCATGTGAAACATTAAATGTTTTAAAATTTTCATTAATTAGAATGTGTAAATAACGTTCTTTCATAATTATTCCACACATGCTCTCAGCACTGCAGACTCGCTTCGAATTTTTAAGAACCCCTTTCAGTAGCTGTTTAAAAAAAAAATTTTGCAAAATAGTTGAAAAAAGTCATCTCAAACTATTTCAAGTTTCAAGTTGATAGCATTAGTAGTCTTTAGATATCCAGCTGTGGCAGACGGACAGACTTAGTCACACCATAAGAGTTATTTTTTACCATTTTGATACGGAACCCTAAAACCAGTCAGTGCAATAGCTCCTTATCTGATACTGAATAAACCATTATTACTAATCATATCTAAGGCTATGTAACCTCACCAGTTGACAAGAAAAGTAATCAAAAGTGAAATCACGTCCACACAAATAAGTTCAAATAAAAAACCAGCACGTTGTATTTTACGACACATTTGCTATTCCCGCGAATTCACCCTATGAACTTACGTTGGAGTAAAACTTGTAAAAAGTCACGTATCAGCCGAGCCCGACAAAGTATTTTTATACGTTTTTAAAAACTGTAGAATAAAATTAGAAAGGGTAGACACCGCTGTTTCACAAAGTGTTGCAAATTTCACTTGACATTTTATGTTCTCTATTTGAATTTTATCTCGATTTTATTCTTATTTTTTATTGTTAAAGTGGACAGTTGTTGGTGTTTTTACCTTGTTTTTTGATGTATTTTTAGGTATTTCCGAGTATCCGGAAGGGAATGAGGGGAATAGTGTAGCATTCGTTCATGTTCCCACGCTAATTGAAGGATTTCATTGAGAAAAAGCTCTCATGTTCCATTTAAGGATCGTGATACATGATGCAGTGTTGGCCTTTTTTTGTGTGGGATAACGAGGTCATCAGGTAATAGGAATTTCAGTAGCTCGTTTCAGTTTCAGTAGTGTGACTCTGTAAACATGTCGAAGTGAAGGCTTGGGTGATGTGAGCACGCTTCGAAGCTTTCAATCCAAGTAATCAAGATGGAATGACAGCTCATTTCGTGAGCACTTCACCCAAACTTTCACTTCGACATGTTTACAGCCGGTCGATTCTGTCGGCATCTTACCGTGATCACTTAGGTGGAGTGAACGAATATTAAGCTATCATGCTATCTAGATTGAACGGTTTGACAGCTCACTTGTCACTTGTCACTACGCTTAAGTTTTCACTTCGACATGTTTAGAGAATCGCACTGCAGGATAATTATGGTCTACTCGTACAATATGTTTCCATTGAGGTGTTATTGGTCAACATAAATCCATAGGCAATGCCACACTCAGAACACAGGTAGGTTTTTAGTCAATAAGAGTCTGACACTCCCAGCCACTCTTGGTAGCACAGGAGCGATAGGAGTCATTGATGACATTCCATCTCACTAAAGCCCATTGTTATAGTTTATACTTGTTTTGAAGCTTTTTATTTTTTATTGTGTAAAATAAAGAGTATCAATCACTATTCCATTATATTTATGTGCTAGGAAATCATTCATCATCTGCATAGCCTTTTCTCAAGTATTTTGGTGTTGACTCCAAGTCGAACCGGATTCAGCTGAACACCAGTGTTTTACGTGAAGCGGCTGCCTACCAAACCTCCACAACCCAAAAACTGGGCAACACGGTACTTCTTGGCAAGACTGGAATCATTTACTGGCTTCTGAAGATCTACAAATGACAGCCGGGATCAACAGCTTAACGTGCTATCCGAGGCACGGAGGGCTGGTCACCCATCCACAGACCAACCTTGGCAAGCATTGCTTAATCTTAAAGATCGACCCATTCGACCGTTATTATTTAGCCGCGAGCTCTTCTAGTGCTAGGAAATAATTATAACTTACAATTCATAAACCCAAACGTTACTTTTCCACCAATATACCTACTACAACAGACTCTATGATATATCACTAGATCCTGAGCTCCGCACATTAGTATGGGCGTGTGCCGCAATCACTGCCGAGATATATTGAGTAGGGAACGAAGCACGTGACGAGACTATGTAAATACACGGACTTTTATTCTGTTAGGCGACGAAAATTTACAAGAGCGTTTATAAACTCCTGGAAAAGCTATTTGGTCGATAAAAGAACTCATGAACAGAGACAATTTTCCATAACCACATACCTGTATTTTTAAACCAATGCTCAAACTTGTGGGTCTGAAAAGGCCACTTTGGTGGAACCATAAGAATCATAAATCATATTATAACACTGTCAAATTTTATTTACACCTTTATCGCTAAAGCATTAGGTTCAAGGTTGACTGGAAAAAAAATACAGTTTCGGCCGTAAAAGGTAAGTGGTCTTTTCAGACCGCTTGACCCTATTCTCAAATTATTTGTATTTAGGTACATGAGTTACGCGTCGCGTTTGGGTCACAGAAGTACATACAATTTGTACCATGTTTGAACTGCATCGATTCAGTAGAGACACACAGCGATCCAACAAGGGTTCCGCTGTTTCGTATAAACGCGCCAGACGTTTGAAACTCTATTAATAAGAATTAACTAGCTGTCGCTGTGACTGCGTTTGCGTCATGTCGGAAAACAAAAAGATTTCGCCAGATACGATACACATACAGTCAATATCTTGCATTACCTGACCTCTATTAATAACGAAATTACCCACAAAATTCTTGCTGTATTCTTTTACAATCTAGAAACTACCCAGTACCAAATTTCTTCCCGTATATTCCTCGATCAGGTAAACACGCTCCGTCTGACGCCTCACCAAATTTGAATTGACGCCGCGCTGATAAAGATGCTATAAATCATGGTGGAAAAGAATCCCCGTCTAATCCTGCCACTGGGGTATTATTTGCCAAGTTTTCCCACAAAGAATTTATTACCTGTGTGACTGTTATCAAGTTGAAGTAGATAATTTATTTCAATTAGTGTGAATTCAGTCTTAGGCTTCGTGCCACCATAGGGTTAGTAACAATTTTACTTAAATTCTAGTGCAAGTAGAGTACAGACACAGATAAAAATATGCAATTAACATTCAGCGTGGAGCCACAACCACCTCCCACGAGGTATAGGCCACGCGAATACGCTGGAAGCGAGATGCACAAAATCGGTCTATGTGGAGACTCTTGGCTGAAATGATAAGCATGATGACTAATATTTTTTTTTTAAGTACTATTGATAGGCATACGTTTGACCGCTATCTCACCTGATGTTAAGCGATGATGCGGTCTAAGGTGGAGCACACTTGCCTAGAAGTAACCTATTCACTCTTGACTTTAAGACTCCGTTGTAGCTATCAGGAAACACAGACTCAGGCAGAGAATTCCACAGCTTAGCTGTACGCACAATTAATGTATTTCCAAAACGTTTTGTGCGTATAGGTATGGGATGTCCACCATGTACCGGTGGCACATCGCCATACGTCTTGTGGTCCGATGGTGGAACGGGCTTGGCGGAATTAAATTATGCGATTCCGTCGCACACTCCCCAAAATGTAACCGATAGAAAACCGACAGGCCAGCAACTCGGCGTCGATGTTCAAAACTTTGGAGCTTCGATTCGACGAGTTTATCATTGCCCATCATCCTCTTGGCTCGTTTTTCAATTGACTCGAGGGCATCAAGCTGGTATCTGGCAGATCCGTCCCAAAGATGAGAGCACTACTCCATACACGATCGAACTTGCGCTTGATACAGTTTAAGAAGATGTTCCGAATATCATCATCAAAATAAATGACTCCTGACTGAGCGGATTCGCACAGAGTGGAGCGGAAGGAAGTGTCATACTCTTACAGTCGTTTGGACTACAACATCAGCCTCAAGTATGTATTCTAATATATCTTAAAATATAATTGAGTATATATTTGCGTCATATTTATTTTAGTATTATCTATGAATTGTATGTTATATTTAAAGTTTATTGTTTTATTTTTAGGTACCTATAACTTTTACAAATGGTGTCTACATTTCTTTTAATTGCCTTTCCTTTCGCAGGTACGCTAGAATAGATTTCTTTAGAAATAAGCATCATCTTTGTACCTATTTTTCTGTTTCCTTTTTAGTGTTCCGTAGACAAATGGTAAAAAACAGAACCCTTATAGATTCGTCATGTCTGTCTGTCTGTCTGTCCGTCCGTATGTCACAGCCATTTTTTTCCGAAACTATTATAAGAACTATGCTGTTGAAACTTGGTAAGTAGATGTATTCTGTAAACCGCATTAAGATTTTCACACAAAAATAGAAAAAAAAACAATAAGTTTTTGCCCAATTCTTAGAACTGAAACTCAACATTTTTTTTTCATCAAGTCCATACGTGTGTATCAATGGATAGGTCTTTAAAAATGATGTTGAGGTTTCCAATATAATTTTATATAATTAACCTTCGGTGCGCGATTCCGACTCGCACTTGGCCGGTTTTTTTATCTATTTGTGTGTGTGTGTGTGTGTGTGTATAGACTGTTAAATAAATAAATAATTAATACATACATCTTACAAGTACCTATACTCTCGTTACACTCTTTTTGAGGCAGTCGAGTAAAAACACTAGTACCAACGCTTCGATACCTGCCCTCATCAGTATACAAATAGAGCTTTGAACCTAAGACTGTAGTCCTTTTTATTAACTTACTACCTCAATGAATATTTAGTGTGCTTTAAATTAGATTTAGATTTAACGAAGACTAAATAAAATATAGAGACCAAGTTTAATGGATTTAGTTACGATTTAGATAAAAGTGTAATTTAATTTCGACCACAATAATTTAATTTGATGTTAGTCTTGTGTTTTGTACACAAAGTAATATAATTATTTCAGTTTGTTTGATCAAATTATCTGATGCAGTGTTCACAGGGTTGATTGATTGGGTAAATGTTTTGATTTAATATTGAGTAAATAGAGATTTTAATATAAGACCGTCTATTAATATTTATGGCTGATTTATCCATATTAATTATTTCTACATATAAAAAAAATGAAAATACTGGTTTTCAGTTAAATCCCGTTTGACTGGAAGCCGACCCCAGTATAGTTGGTAAAAAGCTAGGCAGATGATGATGATGACAGGGATTTTTTTTTGTGTGCTTGTGTGTATGCTTGTTACACTAACCTTGGATATTATAATAATTACTTTAAATGTTATCAGGCTTTAGACTATCTCTGTACAAAATTTCATTTTATTTTCAAGTTCAGTAGTTTAGGCGTGATTGCGTAACACATAAATAGCCAGAGTTACTTTTGCATTTATAATATTAGTATGGAAGTGGAAAGTATTTATACTAGAAGATATATGCAAATAAAATTCAAAAACTAATAATCTTCTATCTATACTTATAATAAATCTGTAGAGAGGTCAATTCTGTACATGAAATATATTTCCAAAATAACTATCAGGGGGTGATTAGGGATCGATACTGATGCCAAAAATGCAATCAGTAAAATTTTTGTCTGTCTGTCTGTCTGTCTGTCTGTCTGTATAACCGTTATAGAAACAAAAACTACTCGACGGATTTTAACGAAACTTGGTACAATTATTCTTCATACTCCTGAGCTGGTTTTAGTATACTTTTCATCACGCTACAATCAATGGGAGCACAGCAGTGAAGGGAAATGTTGGGAAAACGGAAAAAGTTACTCCATTTTTTAAGCTTCCGTCACGTGTGCAACCTAAATGATTAAAGCTACACAGAAATCATGTATGACGGAAATGTTCTCCTTAACCCAGATACTGCGACGGGACTTTTAAAAGGCCCAAAAAAATAACGAAATCTACCTGCATTTTTCATTATTTTTCAATTACTTGACATATATATTCATATTATTATCTTACTTAGTACCTGTTCACCTTTTATTTGATGCAGTTACGTTCCCAATTGGACACATATTTTCATGTATTTGAGTGTTTTTGAAGATCTTGGAGTTTTTTTTTTACAATGGCTTCACAAAGGTAAGCGTTTATGTTATTTATATACTGAATCTGATAGATTTCGCTTTGATATTTATATGTTAGAATATTTCATCAAAATATAACTTCATTTGTTTGGTTCGAAACGCAAAATAAATGTTCTTTTTTTACGTTTGAAATTGATGGCCTTTTAAAAGTCCCGTCGTAATATAGGGGTTTATTATATGATAATTTCTGTTTTAGCACGAGATTAGTAAAAGCGCTCAATCTCATCGAAATTGTTGATGAGTTAGAGCGAGATGACGAAGACACTTTTTTGCCGAACCAAATAACCATTTTCCCGCCTGAGAATGCCAACGCGGATGTTACTGACGAAGACTCAGGAGATGAAGAGTTCGTAACATTACAAATTCTTTCAGGTAGGTAAAGTAATTATGAATTTATTTTATTTACTTTGCTTGTGGTGTTTGGTTGTGCTTTGTATTATAACAATATTTATATTATTTTCTTGCAGGCTCTCAGCTAAGAGCTCCTGCTGAGGTAACGTTCTCTCAGAGTGAAGATGACGTGCAACCTTTGTCGTGCTTGCGTAAGAGAAGACGCACAATTGACACGATCGGTGAAGATAGCGAAGTTCCTGTGCCTTCTACGTTTGTTTCTTCTACTCCAGGCGCGTCAACTATATCTGGATTTGTTCAGCCGATCGTACCGCGAAACCAAACTTATAAATGGAGAAATCGTCACACACCTACACCTAGGTCTCATCGAGAATCATCTCGATATGATATGGGGTTGATCACTTAGTTCAATATAGTGCGCCTCAACTAAGATGCAAAGCTTGCAAATCAAAAAGCTTTTTTATTTGTCAAAAGAGTAAAATTCATTTACACCCCAAAACTGTTTTATGGTACATCACAGTCAAACTCAGTAACGAGGGCATTTGCATGTGTGTGTGTGTGTATTTCTATTGTTTTAATACAACCGTAATTTTGTGTTTTTTTACTATATAAATTGATTAAATATTGATTCTACAATATTTTGTTTCATTACTAGACCGCCATACATGTATACGACCCCCATATTACGACGGGCCTTTTAAAAGGCCACCTTTTCCTGGCTTTTCCAGAACAGTTGAATTTTTTTCATTATTTTTCTTAGTTATAATGTGTCATATAAAGAAACATATCCAAAAATCACGGTTAACGGAGGATAAAAATAGTTTCAGTAACATCTGGGTTAAAATTATATAAAAAATATCTCACGACAGTATATGTCTATCTTTTATGATTGACTCACAATAACACGTGTAACTCCCGATAGCTTAGCAGTTCGAAGCTTTCTGATTATATATGTCTACTCTTACGTTTATAACACTCTCAGTCATCCCATTCTTTTTTATGGAATGGTTAATAACGTTAATTTAAAAGTTAACATTATTAACTATTCCATAAAAAAGAATCATAGAAATCGGTATAGAAACACCAAAGTTATACATGAAATAGGTACGCTAATAATAAGCCATCGCGCGTGAATACTGAATCATGCTGGTCGATGAACAAGAAGCCACTAATTACCCGATAGAATTTTTAAATTCTTTAAATATGTCCGGACTTCCTTCTCAAGAAATTTGTTTAAAAAGTGGCATTCCGATTATTCTGATCCGAAGTTTAAGACCACCACAACTTTGCAATGGAACTCGGCTAAAAGTAACCCAGTTGCAACAAAGTATAATCGAGACTCAAATTTTAACAGGTTGCGGTGCAGGTGAAACCGTCTTTATTCCCAGAATTCCCATAATACCAAATAAGTAATTTTCCAAGAACGCAATTCCCAGTATCGGTGTCTTATGCAATGACAATTAATAAGGCTCAAGGGCAGACTTTTCGTATTGCTGGAGTAGATCTCGGTGTCAGTTGTTTCTCGCATGGTCAGTTGTACGTCGCTCTTTCCCGGGTTAGCAGTTCTAGAAATCTTTATGTTCACGTACCGGACGGGTCAACTTCCAACATAGTTTACCCGGAAGCTTTGCGCTGAAGTATTTTCGTTCTATAGGTACTTAAGCCTCATGTGAACGTGATCTAAACAATATTACCAATACAATAACTTAATAACACACAAGGAGTTACACGTTGACGGAGTCGTGGGCACAGCTATTAAACAATAATATTGTGCGGTTCAGTATTGCGATATTTTTCAACAGTATTGTAGATTGACATATTATATTTCCCTACTAAAATACGAAAGTTAATCTGCCACATCAAAACCACTGAACCGTGAGGAAGGACATAGGCTACTTTTTTTACGAAAAACGACAGAAACGCGGACGAAGTCGCGGGCAAAAGCTAGTTGCTAATAATTTTAAACAAAGTTATGCCTACAAATTCGAATTCTTCTTACCTACTTGTTCGAGTTACTCCTAGTTTCAAAACTCATGCTAACATTTTAGTCAAAAAGTTAAACTTGAAGTTAAAGTTCCAAGTCTTGTAACTTCACCAACTCTGGCGTTCGTTTCTCGTCATGCAAGATACGGTGTAACAGGGAAACTCTGTATGTTGCGACTGAATTAAGGTCTTTTTTGCATTACGAAATACCATGGCAAGAGAAATTGACTACACTAATTATATGGTAAAGAGAAAAGATGTGTTTGTTTGAAATTAATAGGCTCCGAAACAACTGGGCCGATTTGATAAATTCTCCATTAATATCCTTCATTATCCCTGATGAAAATGGGCTGTATTATATTTTCAAAAAATATAATATTAAGTGTTACTAGCATCAAGTGTATAATTTGAGATGGGTTTGCTCTTGACTCTAGTATTGGTCAGAGATGACAGACACAAAGTTTACGATGGAGTTTTCATTTGCTGCTAAACGAATTTCTATTAAATTTCTGTCCGCAAATGTTTTGCGGACAGAAATTTAATAGAAATTCGTTTACTCAATACTAGGAGAGTCCTTGTTAGGAGACCCCGGTTTTCAGTAAATCAGAACATAACTACAGAATCGGCACCATATTTCAGTAAACACGCAAGTAATGTTTCATGAAGAGATTACGGTTGTAAGCGTTTAGAAACACAGACGCAGGCAAAAAGTTCCAGTCTAATACTGTGCGCATTACAAAAGATGTAGTACAATATATACCGAGTAAGAAAACAAACCGCAAAATAAATAAAACTGCAATACTAAAAATAAATTCAGTCTTTTTCCAACGAACATTAAATGCGCTAAGAAATATTTTAACCTCACACGACAATAAAAGAAAAATTAAGAATGAATAAGTTACATTGTGCGTGCAAGACTATTCCATATTCACAAGGAAGGAGACATAAAAATCCCGGCTTTGCTTGGAGTGAAAATGCAATCTCTGGGTAACTAAAAAGTTTTCAAGAAAACGATCTTGGAGTAGCGCCTTATGTGATACAAAGGTGTTGAAAGTAGCGAACTTAATCTTTTTTCTTGCTCTTTTTAAAGCGCTTTAGTATTTTCTGTTTTCTGCTTTTGTTTTTGGCTTTTTAGTTAAAATACTGTGTTAGGAACTAACTATATTTGACCAGTACAATTGTATGGACTTCAAAAGAGACTTTGACCTCAGTGTTTGTTTTAGTGTTTCTTCTCAGGGTAGGCAGTCCGGAAATACCGGCCTCATTTAGTTTAAAACTACAACATAAACAAGCATGTCGTGTGTAAAACTGATAATTTCAATCTACCTACAAAATAGACGTGCTCCATCTTAGACCCCATCATCGCTTACCATCAGGTGAGATAGTGGTCAAACGTATGCCTATCAATAGTAAAATAGAAAATAAATAAATATCTTTAGCCTTGATCTAGGCTCAAATAGGAATGTTTCCTGAGTAGAAAATATGATTATGTTTAGGCCGACAAATATTATTTTGAAAAAAAAAAATTATTGAATAAGGTTTTTTTTCGGATGAGCTCGTGGCTATATAATAACAGCCCCACGGGTCGATCTTTTAGGTTGACAACGCTTGCCAAAGTTGGTGTTTGGATGGGTGACTACTTAACGTATCGCGTTTCCTCCGTACTTCGGAAAGCACATTAAGCCTTTGGTCCCGGCTGTCATTTGTAGATCATTAGCAGTCGCTACGTAAAATGTATCGGAAAGTGACGTCACACGAGTTTACTACGCACTGTATCGTTTTCATTGATTTTTTTCGTGTAAAAAGAAAAAAATACATTTCCAATATTTTTGGAAATTTATCTGACGGACTAATTACTTTTCTTAAGACAACTATCCTTTTCCTGTTATACACGTTCTGGGTTTCTGGGTTCTTGGATTAAAATAATATTATTTACAGTTTCCATTTGGGTGCCGTCCTACTACTAAGGATAGCAGGCACGGTCATAAGATGGTGCTGATGAAACCTGGGAACACTAACACTAACTGCAAATCTATTGGAAAAATAAAGCCATAATTCCTCATTATCACATCAGTTGGAAGACTGCTGGAAATAAGCCACTCCCAACCGCCGCCAAATCACCAATCCTGAACTTTCGACATCCAGCAGAAACAGCAAATTTATAATGTTGATATTTCAAAGCTAGCAGTTGGCCGTAGAATGTTAACCGAAAGTTTGAATGTCTTATCAGCATTTAAGAATGGCTTCTGCGAAAAATAAAACACTTTTTACAAAAAAATTAAACCGACTTCCAAAAAAAAAACAAAAACTTCCAAAATTGTGATTATTTTATACTTTGTAATGTTTTTTTTTTCGAGTGGAATTCGTGGCTAGATCATACCAGCCGCTCAGATCGATCTTCAAGGTTAAGCAATGCTTGCCATCTTAACATACGGAGTTTCCTACGTTCCTCAGAAAGCACGGTAAGCTGTTGGTCCCGGCTGTCATATGTAAATCTTTACGTATAGTCAGAAGCCAGTAAATCTGATCTCAGTCTTGCTATGATGTACCGTGTTACCCAATTGTGAAGGTCTGGTAGGCAGCCGCTCCGCGTAAAATTCTGGTATTCAGCTTAAATCCGGTTTGACTAGAAGCCAACCAAAATATAGTTGAGATAATGCTAGGCAGATGATGATGTAGTGTTATTTCTTTTCTTAATAGTCTGGGAAATTATCAAATGACTTTTTCCACTCTGGGTGCAGTAGAAGGGAGTTGCAAACTCAGACTGATTAAAACCCATCCGTGTTCCTTCTAATGCCTTTTGTGTTCCAGGGCTGCGGTGACGCTTTCGAACAAATGGCGCAAAATTGGAAGACATTTTTTTTTGTAATTGGGACAAGCTCGCCACACATTCCCAACCACTGCAACTCCTGAAAGCCAGAATCAACAGTAGCGACCATCAGAAAAACGCCGAGCTAATGAAGACCGACGAGTCCCGGAGAAACGATTCAACTGTCTTGGATCCCGCATCGAAATTAATCAGAAGAGTACAGCGGAGGAGTAGGAAAAAATAAATTAATATAATTTCCACTTCCCTCCTTATCAAGCAAGAGACAGATTTGAGTTAGGCCAATAGGCACCAAGGGTATATATAAGGGTACATATACAACTGGGTTAAGCCCAGTTGCCAAGCACCACGGATTATATATTAAAACTGAAATTAATGGGTCCTTAATTGTGACCAACTTTTGATTCCAGTAATAGGTATGGCAAAATCGCCTGAACAAAATTGGAAGACATAACTAACATAACTTGAAATATAAAGATCGGTCTCCAAAATGCAGTTGGTCATCGAAGTCACCCGTGTGTCACATGTAAAGTCGACCCGCCAATGTTTACAGAAGACTTTGAAGGGGAAAGCTTTCACATTGCCCCCAACCTTTCTGTTTGCCACCTCGCGATTTGTGTTGTACCATATATGCGTATGTGTGTAGTCAAGTGGGCTTAAGCGTGTTTGTTCGGGAATATTATAAGGATCTGTTGTGGGGTAGGCTGTTTACATTGCCCCGTGTAGGGAGCGTTACCGTGAAATAGATACTTTTTTACTGTTAACATCTAAGTAGTGTGATCCTAAAAAACCTTTTTATAGTTGATTCTTTTTCCAGGGCAATGTGGCGATGATTTTAGACATTATGACAAGAGTCCTGTTAAACTAGATGTGGATTTGAGCCAAAATGGTCACACAATTCAACATATAGAAACAACTTCAGAGATAGACAGTAAAATAGATAAAGACTGGTTGCAATTTTAGGAGTACCAGCATTCATCATCTGCCTTGCCTTTTCCCAACTATATTGGGGTCGATTTCCAGGCAAACTGGATTCAGCTGAATACCAGTATTTTACGTGGAGCGGCTGCCACCAGACCTCCACAACCCATTAACTGGCTAACACGGTACTCCTTGGCAAGACTGGTGTCAGATTTTCTGGCTTCTAACTATCCGTAGCGACTGCCAAAGATCTCCAAATGTCAGCCGAAACCAACAGCTTAACGTGCTTGCCGAGGCACGGAGGAAACTCGATATGCAGCATCCACAGACCAACCTTGGCAAGCATTACTTAACTTTAAAGAACGACCTGAGTGGCTGTTATTATTTAGCCATGAGCACTTAGGAATATTAGCATTAAAAATGAAATAAAAAAATCACTTTTACAGTAAATATAATTTCGTCGCTGGATCTGTTATAAAATATAATTTTAAATTCATAACAAAATAAATAAGGACTTAATAGCATCAAACCTAATTTTTCATTAGTTTTTTTACATAAATATGTACTTTAAACTAACTGCTTATCATAAAATTATTCCAGATTGAAATAAAAAATTTAAATACCCCAAAAGTGCAATAGTCTTAAAATGCATTACCAATTCAGCGTTTCCAACAAGTGGTGTGTGACGTCACTCAAGCGTTACACCAGCAAAGTTTCTTGCTCAAATATTAACGAGAATGCACTTACAAGCCCAAACTAACGGGCTTGCCTCAATTTAGCCTGAAACTTGCAGTGACGGTAAACCGATACGGGATAATGTGACTTGCAATTAACGTTTTAGAGGAAAGAAGAGTAATTTATGTAGTCCTTGCGGTTTTCATTTTAAAAAGGGTAGTATTTAATCCTACAACTGTAAATCCAATGTTTTCTATTCAAATATTTGAAGTTACCACCAAAAATACTGAATTGCACACTAATTTGCTCATAAAATAAATCGGATCTATTATACTGTTTGATCTATAAAGCTAAAAATTATCCATCTCCCCGTGACGTCGACCGTCTAGGGTTAGCGTTTCCGTCAGCAGGTTGAAGGAGCCCCGCTGCGTGGGGCTCCTTTTTTTTTGTCTGCAGGGTTTAAATGAACCTAACAAACCGAACCTCGGGGTGTCCCTGACGTTGACCGTCATTATTTAGTGTCGTCGTAATTTAGTGTGCAAATCAGTATTTTTGTTATACAGTGGGTTATTAGTTGGGAGATCTACTTTGCTTGAATTTTAAATAGACGTGGAAATAGATATTCCCCTTTTAAAAATGTCATGGCTAAATCGTAACAGCAGCATATTTTTAACAAGTTTCTGCCAGTGGCATCGCTCGCGTGATTCATAGGGAATTAATTCCTGGGATAAAAAGTAGCAAATGTGATATTTCAGACTATAATCTATCTCTGTTCCAAATTTCATCAAGATCCGTTCCGCCATTCTGGCGTGGTTGAGTAACAAATATCCAATCTTTCTCAATTCTACTATTATAAATACCTAGTACCTAGTTTTGTTAGTCAGTTTATGGGGGTAAATCATAAAATGATTCAATGAATGAGTGTCAAACTCTTACTGACATATGGGTATATGTGGTGACTCTTTCGAACAAATCTGGCAACCCTGGCAGGCACCAACCCTAGCAGGCTCCATCTATTGTGCTGAAATCCACTCCCAGTAAAAAAAACTAAAACTGAATACCATTAAATCTGACATAACTCTCTTATGTGTTGTCATGAAGAGAATAAAAATATTTTTACAAGAAAATATAACTAAACTAATAGTCGGTGTTTTTGGTGTTGGTTACACCGACTTCCAAAATTAAGGATATTTACTTTGTAGTGTATTTTTTGGAAGCCGGTTATATTTTTTGTAAAAGAGTTTTATTTTTTTATTTTTTACTTTTAAGTCGTGTTACTTGGACGACGTCTTCGTCTACGCAGAAATTGTGTAATCAATAATGGTCATAAAATAAAAACTATAGAGCCAAACCGAATAGCCTAATTTTTTACCTAATGTCAAGTATCGAACTAAGAAGAATCACACAAATTGGAGTTATCGGTGTACAAAAATTAAAAAAATACGCAATGAGTTGAGAATCTCCTCTTTTTTGGAAGTCGGTTAAAATGACATCACGATATTTTATTATCCTCTACTACAAATGGAAGGCCAAAACAAAGTAGGTAGCAAAAATGACAGAGGCCAGACCAAAAGAATTCTGAAAAGACTTGCACCATGTTCTATATTAATGAGTTTTACTCGCACTAAAACCACATTTTCTGGAATAAAGATTGAAATTGTTGTCTAAGTCAGAAAAATAATATTGAGGTGAAAATGAAGTTCTTAATGGTATTTTAATTTTATTTCTACTGATTTTATATTTATTTCTATTTTATTCTTTTATAATGTATTTTTCGGCTTTTTCAAACTTCTCGTCTAGACCTAAATGAAAAACCTTACATTAAAAACTTAACTTACATATTTCAAAAGCGTTTGTACTCCTTTTATCTACCTCTTTGACAAGGAGCTGGCTTCTGATTGCAAAAGTTTCATAGTAATACAGACTACCTATATTTTTTTCAGAAATCCGGGGATGAATTCGCAGAGAAAGATAGACAAAACTTTTTTACGCTGTTATTCATTGCTGTTCACATTCCGACAAATCATCTATGCAGATAAAAAAGCTAAGTTTTCTGATATGTAGTGAAACCAACATGTTGAAAAATGGTACAAGTGCGAGTCGGATTTTCACACGAAGGGTCCAATTCCATGTATATATCATTTATAATTTACCCATAAAAATCACTTTTCTTTTAAGGGAGTGCTTTTAGATTTGATTTAATGTTTATTAGTTTTTACTATAGTTAACTACTTCACTGTCTCATGAGTCGTATGTGATAGATGCTGATTGGTGTCTGCTTTGCGGACAGTGAAGTTGTTAAACTACACACTCTGTGAAAACTTTCAAATATCTATTACGATTCATGAGATACAGCCCGCTTACAGACAGATGGACCGAAGGACGGACGGACAACGGAGGCTTAGTAATAGGGTTCCGTCGGTTACCCTTTGTGTACGGAACCCTTCTTCTTTTTATCATGTAGTCAGTAAGGTCTAGGGACCCCATACACGCGAGTCTCAGAGTTTCTAAACCGCCTCAAGAGCCTCTGACATGGTTTAGTTGACGACCGCTATTTGACGGCCAGGGCAACCGGCTTATACGTGCCTTCCGAAGCACGGAATCATCGTTTTATCATACAATCAAATGATACAAGTGTCCGTGGAGTTTCTTGCATGTTCTTCTCCATAGAGATCTCCGCTTTGAACGTGCAAATAGCCTCATGTTTTTGACTGACTGACCTTGACATTTAAAAAGTGCCTGTAAATGGTTTATCTGTACTAATATTATAAAACAGAAGAGTTTGTTTGTTTGGTTGAACGCGCTAATCTCAGGAACTACTAGTACGATTTGAAAAATTTTTTCAGTGTTAGATAGCCCATTTATCGAGGAAGGCTATAGGCTATATGTCATCACGCTAAGACAAATAGGAGCGAAGCAATAATAGAAAATGTGACGCAGACGAAGTTGCGCGGGTCAGCTAGTTTGAAATAAATGCTTTGAATCTTGAATCAAGCCTGCAATAAAACGGAACTCTAAAACCAAAAACAGTTTTCTGATATGAAGTAAATCCAAAATGTTAAAAAAAAAACATTGATTTCTGAAATACCCAAAGGTAGACTTATAAAAATCCAGCAATCAACGACCAAAACACAAATCGCCGACACGTCACTCAAAAAGCGGTCACTCTCAAATGGGACTGGGCTGGACACGTCTGCCGCATATCAAACTAGTCATGAGCCAAAGCAACCACAATGTGGGTCCCAGAAAATGTCTGGCGGCATTGCGGCAGAACCAGGCGAAGATGGCGGGATAAGCTTGATGCCTATCGACAAGATCGGTCCACATTAGCCCAGAGCCGGGAAGAATTGAAGGAAGAAAGGGAGGCTTTTGCCCGGCAGTGGGACAAAATAGGCTAAAAATAACAATAACGACAACATGCATCTTCATCAACTGCCTAGCCTTTTCATCACAAATACAAAAAAACAACCCAGTAACTGGGTAACACGGTACTTCTTAGCATACTGGTACAGATTTTCTGGCTTCTGACTATCCATAACGACTGCCACAGATCTGCAAATGATAGCTAGGATCTACGGTTTAACGTGCTTAACAAGGCACAGAGGAGTCACGGAATGTTTAGATCACCCATCTACAGACCAACCTCGGCGAGTATAGCTTAACCTTGCAGACCGACCCGTGCGGGTGTTATTATTTAGCCACAAGCTTCTCCGAAGACAACGTGCAGATAATGGAGACACGGTTGGCGCTGTGGGTGAACAATTGGCTTTTGCGCTGCGGGTCGCGGGTTCCATTCACGCAGGGAACAAATATTTGTAGGGCCTACAGATAGTTGTTCCGGGTTAGGCTGTTTGTGTATGTGAGTTTGTATGTTCGTGTACGCTCCCACGATACAGGAGAAAATGCTAGTGCTAGTGTAATATCCATTAAATCTTTCACATTCCCGCACATTTTCAACTAAAAACTGTTCAGCAAAATCTAGCTTTAAATGCTGTGAAACAATAACATGACCGTAACGCAGCGAGCGACCTAGCACAAAAGCGGGCACTAAGTGTATTTCCTGAAATATGAAACGCTTGGCTCATGATTACAGAGACTGTGGTTAGCTGGATACTCTTTGCTTAACTTTGGCGTTGCTTAGCTTTGCTGGTTTCAGTGAGCCTGTGTAGTTGCTTTTTAAGCTGTTTAGTTTGAGGCTTTTATATAATAAAGCCTATTTAAATTCTTAGTGAGATACGTTTTGATTTTAGGCTATTATCAGAACTATAATCAGCATTTTTTTTTCAAAATTTGGATAAGTAGTTTTGAGTATGTTACGGGGAACAAATTACTTCTTTAACGAAGTAAATATTCTTCAAATTAAAGCCGTGAAAGAAATATAGTTAAACCTAATACAATAAGCCCTGTTTTTGGATGGCGAATCATCAAAATGACTCTTTCCTGTCTGGGCGGAAGTGAAGGGAGTGTCAGACTCTTACTGACTAAAACCCAGCCGTGGTCCTCCTAATGCCCTGACAGTGTATGTACAAATGGGAACTTGATGGATTATTCATATTAAGTCGGTCATCGAATACGGTGACTGCATTCGTTTATGATGCCGGATTACCGGATTCGGTGAATTCAGCTGAACAATGAGTGGCCTCCCAAAGGATCAGTGTGCTCAGGCACCAAAAACGACCGAATACGGCAAACCGAAAATCTGTTCACATTGTCGGTGACCGATTACGGATTGCAACCGAATCGGTCAAAACGACCTAATTTAAATGAACCATAACCCAGTTTTCTGCAGTTTTCTAACAGCAAACTTCAGTGCGATACAAATCGGCGAATCTATCGATGTTTTTAACTGCTACATGTTTAATGTTATTAGGAGCTGGTGGCTAAATATAACAGCCGCACGGGTCGATCTTTAAGGTTAAGCAACGCTTGCCGAGTTTGGTCTGTGGATGGGTGACCATCTTAACATACCGAGTTTCCTCCGTGCCTCGGAAAGCACGTTAAGCTGTTGGTCCCGGCTGTCATTTGGAGATCTTTGGCAGTCGTTACGGATAGTCAGAAGCCAGAAAATCTGACACCAGTCTTGCCAAGGAGTACCGTGTTACCCAGTTAATGGGTTGTGGAGGTCTGGTAGGCAGCCGCTCCACGTAAAATACTGTTATTCAGCTGAATCCGGTTATTACTAGACATTTCTTGAGTCCCAAATAGGAATTTTCGCAAAATATTTTATCAAATTACTCGTACAACTGATCCTTTCTCTCAAACTACAAGGATATCTCGCACAGATGTTTTATTCAGGGCGTATCTTCGTCATAAAGTATGCAGCTGGGGTCCAGATATGTTGGATTTATCCGGTTAATATCTTATAGCCACCGGTTAATAAGCCGAAAGGTTAAATATAGATTCGCAATTGTGTACGTTAGAAGAGTGGGGTTGAACGGTGGTGAGATTGCGTTGTTTAATGATGAATGGGGGATGATGAATTGGGAGATCGATATAGCCAATATATCAAAAAACCTGTTAGTATAAAACTGTCCAGTAAATAAGCACTGGATTGTTTGTTAAATAATCTAGCCTTAAAAGCTGTGAGTGACTACAAAGTCACTTTAGCAGAATCAGAAAACACATAACGCTACTCGTCATTGTCAAGTATTTCCATCATCAACCACTAAAAGATCAAAATTAAATTTGAAAGATTGTTGTCCTGATTCTGCTAAAGTGTCCTTTTTGGACCACCTGATTTGGATGACACTTGTATCGTTATAAGAAAAAAGACGTATCGACACAGAACACCAATTTCCAACCTTAATTTACTATCTTAATGTTGAAAATCGGTTACTTCGTTTTGTGTAGATCCTTTTTTCCGGCAGACTATCTACACGCGCAGATCATGACCTAGACGAGGACCAAGGATAGGCATTTTTCAACTTCACGTGGGCGAAGCTGCTGTCAATAGCTGTTAAGGCACTTGTCTCACCGCTGGCGAGGAAGCGATTAGCTATCGACTATTTGCTCTCTGAGGAAAGAGACAAAAGATATAGATCTCTTGTGAGTAAAAGAGACACATACAGTCATAGTCGATAGCTGGCTGTTCACACTGCCCGCGAGCGGCTCTTATCTCTAGTTGATCGCAGAGATAGGAGCTATCAAAGACTGAACTCGCTCAGCGACACTCGCTCGGCGATGCTCGCTTGGCGGTCAGACTCACCAATCAGCGGTAAGTTCTACCTATAGTGCGGCCCGGAGCCAATGTTGCGAGTAAAAGCCCGTCGCATTAAAGCACTCGCTTAAAGCCAAGCGTCAAAACTATCGAAACTTCTCACTCGCTGCTCGCCAAATCGTTTCGAGTTTGAATGTTTACTCGCTGCTGACTGGTCGCCAGCGGTGAGACAGGTGCCTTACTTATATGAAGCAATTTAGTGCATCATTTAAAAAAACATAGCAGTGACTTGTAGATTCACGTACATGCTATAATAAAATGAGTAGGCGTTTGCGCTCCACCATTGTATTTTAAAGTATAGGTTGTTGCTAGATAATGCCAGAATAGAATAGAATAGAATAGAATAGAATAGATTACACTTTATTATATATATAATACACCATATAGCACGCTTGACAAATTAAATACCAAAACCTTCCTCGAGAACCACTGTATCCATTGGTGAAAACAGCATGAAAATCGGTGCAGTACTTTTTGAGTTCCTCGCAAACAGACAGACATACAGACGCGACGGAGGGCTTTTATAATATGTTGTGATTAGAAGTAAATTTAATTTAATTCTATTTAAAAATTAATAAATAAGATTAGAAATTTTAACCCCTTACAAATCATTTAGGTTCCTCTTCCCCCCGGACCTCTGAGGAGATCAGACGCTTACAAAGTAGACTTATCGTCAATTTATAAAAAAATAAATATATTAACTAATTAGTACAAATAAATCAACTCAAAAAAATAGGAGTGCATACATTTTGAGGAGCTTCATTGCTGCGAGCGTGATCGATCAAGAAGTGAGTCACCGTACCATCAGCGATACCACCGCCTGCAAAGTGACACCCACTGCTGCTTCAAGACCCGCCCACAGGGGAGGCACGCGTCCTGACCAATTAGCTGCGCAAGAGCCATGCCATCGCACTGAGCGTCATCAGTTGGGAGGTACGTGATCTGTCATACTCTTTGCACATTGTGACTATCGCTGCTCTTCGCTGCGATCCTGGTACTCGCACCTTCAATCACCGTACTTGTTAAAAATGCCGTTAAAACGCACTCCCCCGAAGCATTTAACTATGTCGGAGACGGACACGGAGAGCGTGGATGGAGGCGTATCAGACAATTTAAACGTTGTTGGTCAATCTAACATTAACCCTTAATTCGACGTCGTGCAGTATAATTCCCGTTGAATGAAAAAAAATCTACACACAAAATAGACCGTATATCTAGAGTTTTAGATGCTATTATTACACCCTTAACTATCCAACTACGTTGTCAAAAACCAACGACGCGTGCACACCGACGAGACGCGAGCAGTCGCCGGCGAGATGGCGGGGAGGAAGGACTCGCTGCGCGGGCTTTCGGTAAGTTGCATTTTATTCACTGTTTTACGGCTTATTACCTTGTAATTTCATTGAAAACTAAAGATGACATACCCGAAAGGCTACTTATAATATTTTGATTGTCTTACTGAGTTATATTTAGTTTTTACGACGCCCACAACTTGGATGTCCAGTATACTTCCCGTCGTCGAATTACTAGTAAAGTAACTGCCAAATACTATGTCCAGTATGCTTCCCCTTGTCAAAGTAGTAGAAAACTAAATACAAAATCGTATGTCTAGTATTGTTCCCGTTGCCATATTATGAGAAAATCAACTTTTGTTGTTTGTCGTAATAAAATTTTTAGGGATCCGCAGATAAAATGTTTTCATCTTACTACTTTTCGTTTTTCAGAGCTTCAAGTCTAGAGGACATTGCTTAGTAGCATTGGTGCCGCCTGAAAATGCTCATTCAGATGTAGATAGTGGTTCTGAACCTGAGAATGCAGAAGAAATTGCTGTTCATTGGACTGAAGAGTTGTCCTCCTCACCCTGCCGTTCCATCGATTCATACATAGAGCGCATGAATATATTAGACAGCTCCGAAAATGATACACAAGGCAATACTTCAATCGACAGTGACGAGACTAACGTTAATGCTGATACTGCTGCCTCGTTCATGGAGACAGTAAACGAAAATTTTCAAACAGAGGACCGTCCTAGCGTCAGTGGCAGTGAGAACAACCCTGTGTTAGAAGTCGAAGACAATTTGAACCATCAGCGACCTCCGTTGACTCCTATTTTTGACAAAGTGCTACCACCGACTGGCGAAGTAAATTATAATGCTTTACCAAGTTTGGCTTCATTATTGTCAATTCCGTCATCAAATGCTTCGTCTATTGCTAGTCCATCAACATCAAGAACAACCAGGCGTAAGAGGAATCTACCAGTACGAGCTGTGCCAAATATCCGGGCAAAAAGACCAAAGAAACACTCATTGTGAGCTACAAATGGAAGAAAGGACAATTCAGACACAAGGCTGACATTCCATCAAACGACTTCGTGTTTGATTTACCGGATACTGACTCTCCTTTGGACTATTTTCATCGGTTCTTCTCAACAGATATACTCGTTGATATCGTCAACAACACGAACTTGTACTCAACCCAAAGAACTGGGAAATGTATCCAACTGACCATCGAGGGGTTGAAAGACTTTTTTATGATTCTTCTTATCATGGGCATAGTGAAAATGCCTTCCTATCTAGACTATTGGTCTACAGAATTCAGATATGCCCAAGTGACTGACGTCATGCCATTGAAACGATTCGAGCAGATTCGACGCAACATTCACTTTGTGGACAACGCCAATTCGGATGAGGACAGATATTACAAGATACGACCATTCATTGAAAAAATAAGGAGGAACTGCCTTGCAACGGAAGAAGAAACGAAGTATAGCATAGATGAGATGACTATACCGTATAAGGGTACTAAAGCAGGAAACCGGAGACAGTATAACCCGATGAAACCCAATAAATGGGGATTGAAGAACATAGTTCGCGCTGGTGCGTCTGGAATCGTCTATGATTTTATATTGTATGGCGGTGATGACACCTTCCGGTATATCGATTTTAGCGAGGAGGAAGAGCAGATGACACTGGGTGCTAAACTGGTATTAGCCCTTTGCAAGACAATTCAGACTCCAGGATGTGCTGTTTATTTCGATAACTATTTCACAACGCTCGACTTGATCTGGTATCTACGTGAACACTGGGGGATTTTCAGTCTCGGAACCATACGGCAAAACAGACTGAAAGGTTGCAAGGGACTGTTAAGTGACAAAGAACTGAAGAAAAGGGGCCGAGGTTCATTTAGCCAAGTCGTAGACAACGACAAAAAGATCGCCATTGTCAAATGGTACGACAATAAAGTTGTGACTTTGGCCTGTTCTTATGCAGATGCTTACCCGGTTCAAGAAATCAAGAGATGGAGCAAAGAACAGAAAAGGAAAATTGGTGTCATGTGCCCGCAGTTAGTCCGACACTATAATCAACATATGGGAGGCGTTGACCTGTGCGACATGTTGATAGCTCTCTACAGAACATCTTTCAAGAGCCGTCGTTGGTACATGAACATCTTTGGCCAAATGTTAGATATAGCTGTTAACAATGCTTGGCTACTCTACAGGAGAAAATGCAACACAAAGAGCCTGAAAAACGTAAGCCTGAAAAAGTTCAGACAGAAGTTGGCAATCGAATTGAGGCAAAAGGGAAGATCAATTGAGATGGAACCACCAAGCCCTGTACCGAAAAAAGCCCTGATCCAAAACCCAAGTGCACCGAGGCCTCCAGTTTCTGTGCGTTATGATGGCTACAACCACTGGCCTGAATATACGACATATGGACGTTACAAGTTTTGCAAGAACAATAAAACGAACACACATTGTTCCAAATGCAAGCAGAGGTTGTGCTTAGTGGCCAAAAGAAATTGCTTTTATAACTTCCACAATAAGTAAGTAGGTAGGCAGGCGACCAAAAAGAAAGTTGATATAGATTAATCTACATTTATATTTTTAAGAACTAGAAGGCTGATTGTTATAAGATAAATGTTGATTTTTATGAAAATTTTATAAATACCTAATTATTATATTCAAAATATAAGTGAGTTCTTTGTACTTATAAGTTTTCGGGAGTTCCTATTAGTGTTTTAAGCGTAAACAAATGTAACCATGAGACTAATTTTCTAAAATATATGAGTATTTTCCTACGGAATCACTTGTTTCTTTTATTCTTTCTCTTTGACAATGGGAAGTATACTGCACATGGTTGGAGTGCATCAGTTTCTTATAAACTTGGTAATGTCCAGTATAATGGACGTATGTTTTTCAGGAAACTGAAATAGGTAGATTTTTTCAGGTATTTTTTCTAGGGTCCCCTATAACCTAAGAACCAAAATCTGTAACGAGTTTACAAATTTAATTTTTAAAAAAAACTGTCGAATTAAGGGTTAACTTAAGTCGCCTAAAAAGAAAGCGTGAAAATGAATTGTCACAATTTATGAGCGAAGTTCGGGAAATGTTCAAAGACTTTGCTACACAGCAAAATTATAAATTGCAAAATTTGGAGTCTTCGTTATCCGAAATAAAGAAACAAAATGATAGTATAAACACGTCTTTAACTGTACTGTCTGATAAATATGATGATATACAAAAAGATTTAGACAGTTTGAAGTTAGAACGCAAAGAACAGTGCGTTTACATAAAGAGTCTAGAGGAAAAAATAGAAAACTCTGAAAAACAATCTTGTACGACAAAGTTAGAGATAAGAAATGTGCCTAAGCTACAAAATGAGACAAAAGAAAATCTTTGTAGTGTAGTCGCCAAAATTGGTGAAATATTGAAAACTCCTCTGCATGCCTCCAATATAAGAGACATCTATCGGCCCTACGTGAAATCGGATGCTGTTAAACCAATCGTAGTGGAATTCACATCAGTCTTAACAAAAGAAAGTGTAATGAATAACCTCAAAAAGCTGTCCCTGCAAGATAAAAAAGATAAAATGAATACTTCTATTTTAAATCTAGAAGTCCCTCAGAAACCAATATTTATCTCGGATTATCTTACTCCAAAAGGAAGACGACTTTTCTTTTTGACCAGAGATTTTGCTACTACTCACAATTATGCATTCTGCTGGACCTCATATGGTAAAATATACCTAAGGAAGAGAGAGGGGATGAAGCATATTCGCGTTGATGAGGAGGCAGATCTTATTAAGTTAAAGGAAAAGTCATCCGAATGACTATACTTCCTTGTCAACCTTTGCTTCCCTGTTGTATTTTTATGCGTACTTAGTTCTATAATAATTCATAATTTGCATGCTAATAGTCTAATAGTTTTAATTTTCTACTTTAATCATATTTATTGCTCTTTTTATAAGCACTCCACACAAACAAAAATCCACACGTTAATTTTATTTATGTACAAAGCACAAACTGTTGTCTCATACCAAATTATCAAATACATGATTATATTGATTAACAGTATACCCAAAAGTATTGAATTCCTGTATTTGTCCATAAATAACCCCAGTGACTTTTTAATTGTAGTTCAGGGTAATCGCTTTATTTACGTTGTTTTAATGTCAAAAAGTGGCTCCTATAGTCCATTTCTAAAAGGTACTTCGTTATTCTTAAATTTCAAAAATGGTTGATTTTGCCTCTGAAATTGATGGTATATCCATCTCCGATTCTCGGTTTTGTGACATCGAGGATTGCAGCAGTTTAGTATCAAGCCCTGCTAATTGCCTGACAGTATTAACTCAAAATATCCGAAGTATATCACGAAATATGGATGATTTTGTTACAATGCTGAGTAGAATAAAGATTGATTGCGATATTATTATCTTAACAGAGTGTTGGCTATCATGCAACCCTGTGGTGCCGAGATTAGATGGTTATAACCATCACATTACTGAATATTGTGTTAACCAAAATGACGGAGTTGCAGTATTTTGTAAATCGAATCTTGGTATCACCTGTGAAGAGCCTACTTGTGAAGACTTTAACTGTCTTATAATAAAGATTGGTACTGAAAGTGTTATTTTAGCCATTTATCGATCGCCGTCAAATAGAAATATTAATAACTTTCTCCAATCTCTGGATAACATTTTAAATAAGTTAGACAGTTTCAAAAATATCTCTATTATTGGAGATATCAATATAAATATCTGCCCCGAATTTCTCGAGTCAAGGTCGCTGGACTATCTGAATCTGTGTTCATTTCATGGACTCTTACCAGCACACTCTCTCCCGACTAGACATAATAAATCATGCCTTGACCATGTTATGCTAAAAACACAAAAATCAGCTCTTACACTAGTGTTAAACTCTACAATTACGGACCACCAAGCAGTCCTACTCTGTCTGCATCTTAAACAAAAGAGAACCTTTACCTATGTATCTATGAACCGGATCGATACTGAAGGGTTATCGTCAGATCTCACTAAAATCGATTTTGCACCTATCTATGAGTCAATCGATGCGAATTTCGCTATGGAATACTTCTACAAGTCAATTCAGAGGGCTTTATTGCTAAACACAGTTGTAATCAAATATCCAAGACGTCAGAAAATTATGAAGCCATGGATGACACCTGGGCTGTTAAGGTGTATTCGACATAGGGACAAGCTTCATAAAGAAATGCGAGAATCAAAAGCACTCCAATTCATGTCATGGAGAGCGAGTTAAACATTGCTCCTTTATTTATTCGAAGACAATATCTAGCTTATAAGTATTTATTAAAAATCAGTGCTTGGTCAAATAATAGTACTATTAATTTAATTTCTGAAATGAGGTCTCTTACGCACATTAGTTATTGGGTTAATAAAAAAAAGCCTTTACTTACACAAAAGATAGAGGATGTAAAACAGACTGAAGGTGTTTCTGTGGATATTCTTAAAATGTTTACTTTCGATGTTTGGTTATCAGCTGTTGATTTTCATAAATGCTTCGTTATGGGTTTAGAATGTATATCACTAGCCAAAACAAGATACGAGCCTAATACCTTAGTTAATGAAGTTGTGAGGGAATTGAGTATTAATTATAGTGGGTGGCAGAAATTATATTCAGATGGGTCCAAGGGTGCTCATGGATTAGGTGCAGCATTTTACGATCCAAGTTGTAATTATAGAGCAGGTTTTAAAATAATGTCAGATGTATCCGTCATGACGTTGGAACTCATAGCAATTTTGCAAGCTATGACCTATGCAACAGAGAAAAATTTTAAAAAGGTTGTTATATTTACGGATAGCAAAAGTGCATTGCACCACGTAGCTCGATGCGCCTCTGGCTTCAGAGGTATATCGATAGCTTACGACATTTTAAAACTAATTTTCAAGTTTGTTGAAAATAGTACAAAGTTGAAGTTGCAATGGGTTCCAGCGCATGTTGGTTTACAGGGTAATGAGGAGGCTGATTTCTCATCTAAATTGGCAGCGAAGGAAGGAGTCGAGCTGAATTTTATACCAGATTACGTGGAATATGTATCAAAATTTAGAGTAAAAAGTTTTAATAACTGGAAACACCATTTTAACATTAAGTCAGTAGACAAAGGAATATGGTACAAAACAGTTCAAAATGAGCTTCCTCAAGTGCCCTGGTTCGACAGTAGCAGGTTAAGTAGAAGTTATGTTAAGTTAGCTGTAAGATTACGGTCTGGACACTATCCATCGGCAAAATTTGCATTTCTCATGAAGAAAGTAAGTTCTCCCAACTGCAACACATGCAATGTACTTGAGGATGTACATCATTTGCTGATGGATTGTGTCAAGAACCAAGAGGAAAGGAGAATTTTAGTCAACGAGTTTAATTTAAATATTTCGCAAGTTGGCTTAATTCAGTCAATTTTAGCGCAACCGACGTCAGATGTGGCGAAAAGATTTAGCGAGTTGGTGTACTGTGTTGATTAAGATTCTTCTTAAATTTAAGTTTCAAGCAATGTTTTGTAGTAGTCTGTATAAGGCATGATGGGGTTGGCGTATCCATTGGGATAA
Organism: Ceramica pisi; assembly: GCA_963859965.1. Classification (NCBI taxonomy): domain Eukaryota; kingdom Metazoa; phylum Arthropoda; class Insecta; order Lepidoptera; family Noctuidae; genus Ceramica; species Ceramica pisi. The sequence goes on along the minus strand of OY982530.1, from coordinate 2,055,113 downwards.
AAACCCCGATTATTATACCAATAAAGATGGAAAAAAAAAAAAAAAAAACCTAATAATGAGACTTTTAAAATTATTTACTCCAGGTATAGAAACCATTGCAATAACTTATTAAAAAAGGTCAAGCGTATGTATGATAGAGACTTATTAACAAAAGCAGGAAATAACAATAAAAAAATATGGGAAGCGATAAAAACAATAACAAATACAACAAAATTGAAACATAGCGCTACGGAATTAATAAACCCATTAAAACCCAAAGAGTCTGTAGAGATGGTGAACGACTTTTTCGCATCAATTGGCAGAAATTTGTCTGATAATACTCATTCCTGTTTAAACCCTACCCATATTAACTTTAATAAAGCGCCCCCACAGCCGGTCTCCAAATCCTTTGTTTTACTGGAAACCGATGAAACTGAAGTGGAACGTTTAATATTGAACCTGAAGGATGCGTGTTCCGTTGGTTGGGATTCTGTACCAAATAATTTCCTCAAAGAATATAGACACATTTTAATCCGTCCATTAACGCATATTTTTAACCTCTGTTTAAATAAAGGTCAGTTTCCTACGATGTTAAAGAAGTCATTAGTATACCCAATTTATAAGTCGGGAGATAGAGACCGTGTCACTAATTATAGACCCATCTCCATATTGCCTTCGATTTCAAAGCTTCTGGAACGTATAATAAATAGTAGACTGATTGATTACCTGGAATCAAATAACCTTTTATCCAACAAACAATTTGGTTTTAGAGCAGGTAAGTCTACTAGTGATGCAGTCCACGAGCTCCAAGACTATGTGGTAAGGAATGTCGATTCAGGTAAAAAGACATTAGGCATTTTCCTTGACCTAGCCAAGGCATTTGACACGGTCTCTACGCCTTTGTTGATTAAAAAACTAGAACATCTAGGAATAAGAGGAAATCAACTACAACTTTTAAAGGACTACCTCTCTAATTGTTTCCAGTGCGTTAAGATTAATGACAGTATCAGCAGCGATTTGCCAATCACTCACGGAGTTCCGCAGGGGAGCATTCTGGGACCGACACTCTTCCTCGTATACTTGAATGACCTCTGTAAACTAGACCTTTCAGGAGGTAAAATTATATCATATGCAGACGACACAGTTCTGTTGTTTGCTGCTGATACCTGGGACAAAGTATATAGGGAAGCGCAGGATGGATTCAATGTTGTGACGCACTGGCTGCAGAATAACTCCCTGACTCTTAACCCGGATAAAACGCAGTACATGATATTCTTGATGCGCACTCAAAACGAGCAGCTTCCTTATACCCCCTCGATTACAGCACATAATTGCTGTAATAGCTTAGTATGCTCTTGTCCAATACTAAAAAAGACAGCGTCAATTAAATATCTTGGAGTTATTCTAGACTGTAACCTCTCCTTCAGAGACCATATTCACCTTCTTACATCTAGGACAAGAAAGCTGATCTATGTTTTCAAGAACCTTAGACATGCTGCGCCCCCAAAATTAGTAAAGCAAATTTACTTGGCACTCGTACAGTCCATTCTTCAATATTGTATCACCGTTTGGGGAGGTGCACATAAAACTATATTAAAGCCCTTAGAAATAGCCCAGAGGGCTGTACTAAAGGTAAGTACTTTTCGCCCCTATTTGTACCCAACCCATCTTGTGTATCAGTCGTGTGAGGTCTTGACAGTTCGCCAGTTGTTTATATTTCTTGTGGTCCTTAAGCAACACTCTTTACTGCGGTTCTCAAAAGGTGATCTAAATAAAAGACGAAATATTATTAGTAATAAGGCACGACCTTCCTTCAGACATGCGTACGTAAACAAATATTTTTGCTTCTTGGGACCGTACTTATATAATAAAATAAATGACGCTTTAGATATATACCCTATGAATAAAAAAAGATGTAAGAGCACAATTTTTAAATATATTAGTAAACATACATATGAAGAGACAGAAAACTTATTAAAAATAATTAAATAATAAATCTCTTTTTTACTCACCCTCTCACACTCCTTCACACGCTTTAACATATTACTCACCGAGAGGTTAACACTCCACAAATCGTTTTGTTTATCTAGATTTGTAATTTTTTTCTTTTTCTGTGTAATGAACTCCTCGTATAATTATTATGTCTATTTAAGCTAGTAATGTAATGGTCATCATAAGGAAGAGCGCTGATGTCTGAGATACAGATATTCTATATCTAGTTCAGACACAGATGCCTTCAATATAAAATTAAGAAAATTTGAATGTATCCTTCATATTTGTTAAAATTTAACATATTTGTTGTGTCAAATATATTATTATTTATTATTATGTATTTATTATTTAAATTTATTTCAATTAATTTCATGATAGAGACTTTAAAAAAAAACGATTATGTAAAGCTGAAATTAGCTACGTAATTAATAATTCGGGTTAGTTATATACGCACCAGACGTTAATAAACAGAGTGCCTATTCTACTAATTTTCACATATCGCATCTCAATCGCAGACTATCAAAAATGTATGAAAATTAAGGCATTTTTGACAGTTTGCGCTTGACATGCGAATGCGAAAGTTGTTTAAAAATTAGTAGAATTGACCCTCAGATCAAAAATGTGAGGGTTGAATGCTGAACCACAATACTGATGAATTTTCAGACCTCTAATGCCATGAATTACAAATGCCTTTAACCTTCAGAATATCGAATGTATCGAGGAAACATTGACAGCTCTCAGCGGCTAGGGATGTAACCGCAACTCGATGGTTGCTCCTCCACTTGTACAACCCCTCCGTGGCCGCGGTTACTACGGGGGCGGGGGCTGTAATGAATACTCGAGGTATTGATAAGTAGGGCGGGGTAATACAAGTAGTGTTTGAACTTTAGTGTAGGGTTAGAATCGAGACTGAGGTAATTTTTTATTCTTAGCTAAAATATTTTAATTTAATCCAGTGATTCGCTTTTCGTATAAACACCGAAAATAAGTGTACACATATAAGCGTAATCTCTCGCTTACTATTAAAGAACGTACAACCCATTAACTGGGTAACACGGTACTCCTTGGCAAGACCGGTGTCAGATTTTCTAGCTTCTGACAATCCGTAACGACTGCCAAAGATCTCCAAATGACGGCCGGGACCAACAGCTTAAGGTGCTTTCCAAGGCACGGAAGAAGCTCAGTATGTTAAAATGGTCACCCATCCACAGACCAACCTTGGCAAGCGATGCTTAACCTTGAAGATCGACCTGTGTGGCTGTTATTATTTAGCCACAAGCTCGTTAGTTTGAAAATCAACCCTTGCGGTTTCTATTTACCCAAGAGCTACATAAGCACTAAATCATATCACACAAAAACAGCCAAAAATACCCAATAAGCGAAAGCACAAGACATAAACACAGTACATAGAACCTCTGGCTTCGCATGGTCTCTGTTTTATGTGATGTACGTGACTCCTGAAGCTGTATTTTCTCTTCATTTATTAAGCCTTAAAACAGAATCACTCGGACAAACAAAAAAATTATACCCAATAAATATTGTAAGGGCTTTTTCATATGAGGGTGCATATAATTCGGTGTCTAGTGATGATGCATCTTTACTATAATATTATAAAGCTGAAGAGTTTGTTTGTTTGAACGCGCTAATCTCAGGAACTCTGGTCCGATTTAAAAAAATATTTCAGTGTTAGATAGCCCATTTATCGAGGAAGGCTATAGGCTATATATTATCACGCTAAGACCAACAGGAGCAGAGCACTAATGAAAAATGTGATGCAGACGACGGGTCAGCTATTTATCATCCTCATTTTAGCCAATTACCGTCCACTGCTGGACGTAAGCCTTCCTCAAAGAGTGGCAAGCATCCCGGCCTTGAGCAGTCTGCATCCATCCCCTGCCAGCCACCTTCTTCAAATCATCGATCCATCGTACCCTAGGGCGTCTCACACTACGTTTGCCCAAACGCGGTATCCACCATAACACATGTCGGCTCCTTCGACCGTCTGGCCGTCCCATATTTACTTCAGCACGCTGATTTTACGCGAAATATCGGTTTCTATAAATCTCTGGCAAGTGATTTCGTTGTGAATTCTATCCACCAGAGAAACCCTGAGCATTGCTCTCCCCATTGCAAATGTGTTTATAAGAAACTGGTATGTTTACACAAATAATATTAATAAATAAATTAAATCCAAGAAGAGGTGTGGAATTCCCTGCCGGAGTTTGTGTTTTGTGATAGCTACAACTGGGAGACTTTTGTCAAGAGTGAATAGGTTACTTCTAGGCAAGCGTGCTCCATCTTAGACCGCATCATCGCTTACCATCAAGTGAGACAGTGGTCAAACGCGTACCTATCAAAAGTTTAAAAAGATAGTTAACAATTACTGAATGATGATAATTATTGACACTTTTCTAAAAAATCAAATACCAGTAATCAGATAAAAATAAAACGCGAATATCGTCCGTATCAACGCCTCCATGCCTAAGGCACATGCAGAATTACACTCTTTTTCTTTATTGGGTCGACAAAGTTATAGCGAATTTACGAGTACGTACTGTGACAGAGTGGCTCTAAAGCACCTATTTGTTTGGTTTAGTGTCCATAATTTACTTGCGCAATGTATCTGGGTCACGGACGGATTTGGAAATTTTCAGAGGCTTAGGATACTTGTTAAACTTAGGGTGATACGAGATTTGTTCAGCATTACGTTCAATCTTCTTTTGTTTTTGGAGAAAGATGTGTTTCATGTGTGAGGTCGTTGTTTTGAAATCAAAAACTGATATTTCCTTTTGTTTCTATTTTGTAGTGACGATTAAATCTAGTGTAACTAAGTGTTAATTTCTTTAAACATTTTATATGTATCACTATTTGGTCGAAGGATGTTGTTTGTAGCTTGTTGCTATGTTAGGTACTGTTAATCAGCCTTACCTAGTCTAATAACTTTGCTCTGCTTTCAGATAGACAAACGATTCATTTTTCAAGTTATTTACTTACCTGAATATTAAGATAATGAAATATCAAACTTCATAAAAACACCGAAGGGCTATTTCTACTATTTTCTAATCAACATTCGCATTCGCATATCAGCCGCAAACAGTAAAAAAAAGCCTTAACTTTCAAACGTTTGGAATTATTATTGGATATTGGAAGCTGTTGGTCCTGGCTGTCATTTGTAGATCTTTGGCAGTCGTTACGGATAGTCAGAAGCCAGAAAATCTGTAGTGCGATTCACTAAGGAAGAACATCTTTACAACCAAGAAATCATCGTTGAAACATCTGTTAAATATAGCCACATCAGACTGGCCCGGCTGTCATTCTGAGATCTTTGGCAGTCGTTACGGATTGTCAGAAGCCAGAAAATCTGACACCAGTCTTGCCAAGGAGAATCGTGTTACCCAATTAATGGGTTGTGGGGGTCTGGTAGGCAGCCGCTCCACGTAAAATACTGATTTTCAGCTAAATATAGTTGGGAAAAGGCTAAGCTAGCTATTGGGGTTGGCTTCCAGTCAAACCGGATTTAGAATAGTTCATATCGGGATTGGTACCATGTACCTTTTTATTTCCGAGTTTCCGAGTTTCGGAAGTCGGTGCTTTTGTTACTTTCTTCGTATTTTGATACCGGCTTCCGAAATTAAAGTTATTTTTTTTACTTTGAAGTGTTTTTTTTTTTTTGGAATTCGGTAGTATTTTTTTGTAAGTTTTTTATTTTTCACTTTATAGTGGTACTCCACACCTAACAACACCACTGCAAAATCGCAGAAAAGCAGAATACGCAATTTCGATTACTTGGATGACATGAAACCATCATCCAAGTAGACGAATTCCAGCTATTTCGATTTAAAATCCAAATTTCGTAACCGATATTGATGAAATTGAAATTGAAAGGGACCAATCTGCAAGTATATAATTATTATCCTTTCAGATAAAACAATAATTTTTTAAATCGGTTCATAATTGTCGTAACGTGAGTTGTGAGGTAACAAACAAACATAAAAAAAATACAACCGAATTGAGAACCTCCTCTTTTTTAGGAAGTCGGTTTAAAAGAAGAAGATAGGTAAACTAATTAAATTTAAATTAGGTTAAAAAATGTTTTAGCAATTTCCTACTGACCTAACTGATTGAAGGTCAAACAAATGGGACACAGAGCCAAAAAAGTAATTTATTATTCACTGAATACTAGCTATTGTACACGCATATCCCATTTTTCCCATTCCCGTAGAAATTTCGGGAATAAATTATAAAAATACACCCTCTTCTTGAATCACTCTTTCTACTCCTGAAAACTGCATTTAAATCCGTTGTGAAGTTTAAAAGATCTAAGTGAAGAGACAGCGGGTGCGACTTCATTTAATACTATGTAGAGAAGAAGATTTGCAGTTTGATGTCGGCCGGTGCCGTATGGTGCCGTCAAAGAATAATACCTACCATCCACTTCCCGTGGGTTTCGTAAGAGGCGACTAAGAGACTCGCCAGAGAATGGGCAGCAGCGTTCTTTGTAAATCACAACGCCATACACTGCGATCTCCAACCCGCCTACAAACGTGGCGCTTATGGCAAACCATAGAGGCTCATTGGTGACGTAAAACTGGTGGATGCCAAGCTACACAGCTTGGCTCATCGCCGCAAGGTTACCTGCTTGTCGGTCTTCTACAGAATGTACTTCGGAGAGTGTGCCCAGGAACTCCACGACCTCATCCCACCAGCCCCCTTCTACCATCGGACATCCAGACTCACTGCAACTTGCCATCCCTACCTTGTTGCTATTCCACCAACTCGCACTAAGCGCTTCCAAGCGTCTTTCATAATGCGCACAGCAAAGGAGTGGAACTCTTTGCCTGCGTCTGTGTTTCCGAATTCTTACAACCCTAATCTTTTCAAAGTTAGAGTGAACAGGCTACTTCTGGGTAAGCTCGCTCCATCGTAGACTTTGTCTCTGTCATCTCTGACCAAGACTACAGTCAAAAGCAAACCCATACCAAGTAAAAAAAAAAAAACCTCCCCAAATGACAAGCACCACGAAAAAATAGCCCCTTATATCCGGCAGCCTGTCTAACCTTGATTCCGGTAGTAGTCAAGGTCAGAGCATTAAGACGCAACGTTGGAAGGTCTCCCACAAGATGGACCGATGACCTGGTGAAGGTCGCGGGTAGCCGATAGATGCGAGACACACAGGACTGGTCGTTGTGGTGACGCTTGGGGGAGGCCTATGTCCAGCAGTGGTCGTCTTTCGGCTGATATGATGATGATGGTCATGAAAGAAGAAGCTTCCAAAATCCTTTATTCCAAATAGACCAGTTTCAGGCACTTTTGAATAGTCAAGGTCTGTCAGTCAAATAGATGTAGCTAATTCTGCCGCCCTAGCAAAAATAGCAGCCAGTTGTTCTACAACAAAATACACTCATTGACCCTATCTCCAGCGCAGCAGTTCCAAAGAGTAGATCCTATGGAGAAGAACGTGCAAGAAACTCCGTGGACACTTTTTTAAACCAGTTATCAGTGTTTACAAAATCTTGGCTACCTACATGCGTTATGAAATAATTTAAGAGTAAAATTATACAATGCTAATGAGAATAAGTCTATACAATGCAATGATAATCTTACAATCTTCAGCAGGTTCTACAATGTTTTCATATCTTCATCAAAGTTTACTTACACTCCAGTCGCTGTGGAGCGGACCCCTAATTTATAATAGGTATGCTTGTTTGCATATTGTGCGTTTTATACAATTTTTAAATTTCGTTATAATACATGTGATAGTATTTTATTATAACACTTTAAACAGTATCCCATGAAAGATATTGCTCCTTTAGCAAGTCTGGAACCTGGTTGAATTAATCGGTTCCCATTTCTAGTGACATAGGTAAGTCTGTCGCCTCGTTTACTGAAATTCTTTTTAACGTACATGATATTTTCATAGAGAAAAGAAGATAAAGAAGTAGGATTAATGTTAAAAATGCCATTCTATTAACGAATGGGATTGTCGTATTTTAAAAATAGAAGGAATTGATCACGTGACATTTTGGCAGTCTTTGTCAATCTCAGACATTTTTGACGTTTAGTCAATAGCCTTAGTCACGCTATCGCTGACAGTATGTCACTCACCTAGAGCCTCTGTTAGCAGATTCGAATTGAATAATTAATTAATCCATAATCAGTGGGACTAAAAAGGCCACTTTAGGAGAATTACACAACAATCTGTCAAATTTCATTTCCATCTTTGTCGCTAACGCATTAGGTTCAAGGTTGATCGGGAAAATTTCAGTCATCATTTCAACATCTCAGTCGGAAAATCAAAAAAAAAAAATGAAAAATTTGCTTTAGAGAGATTTCGAATGCGAAAGTTGCTTGAAAATTTATTTAGTTAGCATTAATTTTAGACCAGTAGGTACCTCCTTTACAGTCGTTAATAATAAAAGAAAGTTTATTCATCCTTTATTTTTTTTTTCTTTTCTTTATTATTTATTCAATACTTTTTAAAAGCTTGAAAGAGTTTAAACATAATATTTTAATTATTCTTCTAAGCCTCCACGACAATTCCAACACATTAAAATTCCTCTGTTTTTACATCTTGTACTGTCTCTGTTTCAAGAACAACAAATCTCATTACCCCACCTTTTGCCCTTAGGCGTGGGTTTAAAATATTAAAATTTAATTTGCATGTAACGGAGGTTCTCTTCGGAGCCTAAATAATTCTCACTGCGTGGCTAGACTAAAGGGAACTGCATTAATTAGAGCGGTCAGAGCCCCCTACCGTAATTCACTTCATCTACAACACTGGGCTGTATTATGTAAGGGTAATTTTTTTGCATGGGAGCCTTGGTTCGTGGCGTTAGTTACATTTTCAAGTCTATGATTAATTCCAGTATTTTTTATTTGTGATGGGTTTGCTCTTGACTCTATAGTCTAAGTCAGAGATGATGGAGACAAAGTCTATGATGAAGCAAGCTTACCCAGAAGTAGCCTGTTCACTCTAACTTTGAAAAGATTAGGGCTGTAAGCGTTCGGAAACACAGACACAGGCAAAGAGTTCCACTCCTTTGCTGAGCGCGTTATGAAAGACGCTTAGAAACGCTTAGTGCGAATTGGATGAATAGCAAAAGTTAGGGATGGTAAGTTGCTGTGCGACTGGGTGTCCGATGGTAGAAGGGGGCTGGTGGGATGAGGTCGTAGAGTTCTTGGGCACACTCTCCAAAGTACAATCTGTAGAAAACCGATAAGCTGGACCTTGCGGCTATTGCTGCAAACTTCAAACCGCCACAAAAAGTTTGGCTTGATTGATTTCGAATATCGCAGACAAATCACCGATATAAAATACCTATCTAGAGGAGTCAAAAATCGTTTCCATTCTATTACTGTGCTATATCAACAACTTTATTGGCATTATTCGATTGATAACCACGTAACCTCATAAAAATATGATGCGTATTATAATCTGCCTACGAAGATTCCAATTTGACGGGTAGATTAGATTGGGACATCGAAATTGAGATTTCTGCCGGATTAACGTGTGTAGGATTAATAATATGAGTAATATCGCTCTTTAAACTGAAGAAAACATTGGTAAGGTTCCTGTGAGCATAAGGAAAATATAAGTTTAAATTTTTGCCATAGGAACCGTAAAGAAAGTGATTAAAAAATTTACTTATTAAAGTGAAAACTTCTTTAACGGCGTTGACCACTTTTCTTGGGATGCGTATAAAATGTTAAACTCGCGTCAGGACACGTGACCTAATCGAAAATTCGTAAGACGGATGATTGAAAAATGTTGTTCAAGATTTCACTTCTGCCGGCGCTTCCGGAGTGCAAACCGTTTTATTTTTTACTATTGATAGGCATACGTTTGACCGCTATCTCACCTGATGTTAAGCGATGATGCGGTCTTAGGTGGAGCACGCTTGCCTAGAAGTAACCCGAATAGGTTAATTTTATAGGTTAAGTTAGTTTTTAAGTCAAGAGGTAATACTCTTGACTTAAAGACTCCCTGGTTGTAGCTATCAGGAAACACAGACCTGCACGGAATTCCACTCCTTAGCATACACGCAATGAAAAAAAAAACCCTCTATACGGTTGTGGCCTGGGAATAGTTTGGTCAAGTTTAGATAATGAATGAAAGGCGAGTAACAAAACTTATTTTTAAGGCAGATGAGTGTGGAAACACTGGGAGGCGAACCCTCAAAGTAGATGCACAATTGCACATACGAGTAGCTAAGCTACCTTTTTGAAGTAAAAAAAATCAGAGGGCCCAGCATGAATGGTTTTAAGGATCCGTACCGCAAGGGTAACCAACTCAACCCTATTACTAAGCCTATGCTGTCAGGCCGTTCATCCGTCTGTTGTGTTTGTCTGTCTGTAAGCGGGCTGTATCTCAAAACCGTGATAGGTACACATTTTTACAGATTGTGTATTTATAGTGTCGCTATAACAACAAAAAATACCATTTTATACTACACTAGCTGACCCGTGCAAAGTCGTCTTCGTAAAATTTTTCATAACTGCTCCGCTCCTATTGGTCTTAGCGTGATGATGTATAGCCTATAGCCTTCCTCGATAAATGGACTATCTAACACTGAAAGATTTTTTCAAATCAGACCAGTAGTTCTTGAGATTAGCGCGTTCAACCAAATAAACAGACAAACTCTTCTGCTTTATAATATTAATATAGATATTAAAAATTAAAGGGTGCTCCCATACAAGAAACGAGTTTAGTTCGGTTTGTGGTACGGAACCCTTCGTTTGCGTGTGGATTAAAGTAGCGTTACTTAAAATTTTATAATTATTATAGTACTCGTTTTGTATAACCGATAATTTTTAATTGAATGGGATACTATATTCGTACTTTTTTATAATATATATTTTTTTGTTTTAGGACAATCCCGCCACACATTCCCAACCACTGCAACTCGTTTCTTTTTTTTTTCCGGCAACTGGGCGCGCTCCGCCGCCTCCTTCTGCGAGATGACATCCTCGCAAAAGGAGGCTACCGCGACCCAGGACTCCTCACTCCCCAGCATGCATCTGACCACGCTGGGAAGGGAGAACCACTGCAACTCCTGAAAGCCAGAATCAACAGTGGCGACCACCAGAAAAACACCGACCTAATGAAGCCCGACGAGTCCCGGAGAAACGATTCATCTGTCTTGGATCCCGCATCGAAATTAATAAGAAGAGTACAGCGGAGGAGTAGGAAAAAATAAATATAATTTCCACCATATAATACAAATTGTGGATGTCGCATAAAATATACTACGGGGTTGTTGTATCTTATATTCAAAACTAGCTAATGCGGCTTCGCCCGCTTGACAAATTATATGTATACTAAAACCTTCCTCGAGAACCACTCTATCCATCGGCGAAAACAGCATTAAAACCGGTGCAGTAGTTTTGAGTTTATCCCGAACAGACAAACAGACAGACGCGGCGGAGGACTTTGTTTTATAATTTGCAGTGATGATTCACTTAATTTATTATATGTCAAAACATTCGTACTTGGCCCTCTAAAGGTCTAACAAAAGAGAAATAGCCATTGCCCGGCTTTGAATTTAAGCGTTCTAATGAGACCTAGTTTACACCTTATAGACAAACGAATATGATAGAAACCATAAAATCTGTCCTGTATGGTGTAAAGCTGCTTTCTGACTACGCTATAATGTAATAACATATTTTAGTATATAGCTCATAGCACACCAATATCGCGCACCTTAGATTATTATGGACACGTTCACACTGTACTGTACTATTATTATTGACAACTACTCGTAGCTGTCCCCCGCGGCTTCGCTCCCGTCAATTAAGTATTCATTGCACATATCGAGATTTCATTGTTTTTAAGATGTATTCTTAAATTCGGTTCGGAGACAAATCCAACGAATCAATAACCATGAAAATTGGTTCAGCAGATCTCTTATAAGTGTTGTAACAAACCCGTCTTTGTTTTATATATAGATATATATATAGATGTATGGTGCGCGATATTGTTGTGTTATGAGCTATATACTCTATGCTATATATTATAGCATAGTCGGAAAACAACTTTAAGCACTTATTGTTTTTACAAACATAAAGATGAGACAATGATTTTATGTAAGACCTAGATATGCAACATAAATTCAATACGCCTCAAATTCCAAAATAACAATCCTACAGGAAAACCAGACAGACATTTCATATTCATCATCCGTCCAAAATCAGCATGAAAGTAAAATATGACCGAGAATCTAAAATCTTTCGTACAATATGTTCGCGGAGCCGCGGTTCAAAACTTTATACTGGGGCAATATAAAAGTTTTAGAATACAGTAAACTGAAGATATTGGGTCAATATGAGATAAACGCCTGAGGCAAACCACCTACGTTTTATTGTCGACTATTTCAGTTTTCTTCAACTATAAAAATAAGGATGACTTTTAAAGAAACTCTATTTCCTTTGTTTCGGGAGGAATTTTAAATTTAAAGACGGTGGTGTGTAAATATTTTGTATTACGCCAACAACTTTAGTGGCACTAAAACTATACATATATACAGTAGCTTTCCCATTAAACAGTTCACATAATTTGCCAAGCGTAAGATGTTCATACTCTGGATCAGAGAAAAGAAGAAATAGACAACATGCGCTATTGTGTAAGAAGCATTTTTAACCGACTTCCCAAAAAGGAGGAGATTATCAATTCGGTTGTATGTTTTTTTTTTTTTTTTTTATGTTTGTTACCTCATATCTCCGACAATTATGAACCGATTTGAAAAATTTTTGTTTTATCTGAAAGGATATACTTGCAGATTGGTCCCATTTAAATCATATCAAAATCGGTTACGAACTTTGGATTTTAAATCGAAATAGCTGGAATTTGACTATTTAGATGATTCTTTGATGATCGAAATTGCGTATTTTGCTTTTCTGCGATTTTGGAGTGGTGTTGTTAGGTGTAGGGCACCACTAAAAAGTGAAAAATAAAAAAACTTTTTACAAAAAAATACAACCGACTTCCAAAAAAAAACACTACAAAGTAAAAAATAACTTTAATTTCGGAAGTCGGTGTCAAAATACGAAGAAACTAACAAAAACACCGACTTCCTTAAAGTTATTTTTTACTTTGTAGTTTTTTTTTTTTTAATTATTTTCACGGAATTAAAAAAAAACGTTTTAAAAAGTCGTATTTTGACACCGACTTCCGAAATTAAAGTTAGTTTATTTGTAGTGTTTTTTTTTTTATTTGGAAGTCGGTTGTATTTTTTGTAAAAAGTTTTTTTCTCTTATTGGTGGTACCACATACCGAGCAACACCACTGTAAATCGCAGGAAAGCAAAATGCGCAATTTCGATCACTTGGACGACTAAAAACCATCATCCAAGTAAACAAATTCCAGCTATTTCGATTTCAAACCCAAACTTCCCAACCAACTTGTCGACGTGACCAGAGGGCTGGGCTTTTCTTCGGCCAAAGAATCAGCATTGCCATTCAACGTGGCAATGCTGCCAGTGTTCTGGGCACTTTTGCCGTTGACAGCGATGTGGATTATTTTTTAGATGCCCAATGATTTATTTTGTTTTTTTTTTTTATGCGTTTGTACATAATGTAGATACTGTAAACATTGTAATTTAATAATACCCTAAATAAATTATAAAACTTTACATCTACACCAATTTTGATGAAATTTAAATGGGATTTAAATCGACAAGTACCTATATATCCTTTCAGATAAAACAAGATTTTTTTAAATCGGTTCATTAAACAACAGAATTGAATAGCTCCTCCTTTTTGGGACGTCGGTTAAAAAATCAGCTTGGACAGATAGATGGATGAATTATTGGCATCATGGGGGTTTCGTTTTATTATAATAGTATGGAACCCCGAATATAATGCTCACTTTGACTTGAGATATTAAGTGGTATGCAAAGCTAATCGGTAAAAAAACCGGCCAAGTGCGAGTCGGACTCGCGCACCGAGGGTTCCGTACAAACCTGTAGGTATATATTATAAGCAAAAGTTGCGATTTACGATTTATGACGTATTACAAAAAACTACTTACTAGATCATGTTCAACCCAATTTTCGCTGGTAGTTTACATGGTAATTTTAGAAGTTACGGGGGGGGGGGACACATTTTACCGCTTTGGAAGTATCTCTCTCGCAAACTGTTCAGTTTAGAAAAAAATTACATTAGGAACCTCAATATCACTTTTGAAGACCTATCCAGATACCCCACACGTATGGGTTCGACGAAAAAAGTTTTTTTGAGTTTCAGTTCTAAGTTCACCCCCAAAATTTATTGTTTTTTTTTCTATTTTTGTGTGAAAATCTTAATGCGGTTCACAGAATACATCTACTTACCAAGTTTAAACAGCACAGCTCTTATAGTTTCGTAGAAAAGTGGCTGTGACATACGGACGGACAGACAGACAGACATGACGAATCTATAAGGGTTCCGTTTTTGCCATTTGGCTACGGAATCCTAAAAACTTTCATTATAACATTTATTTATTTATTTATTTAACACTTTAAGCACAAATGTACAGAGGCGGACTTAATGCCATAGGCATTCTCTACCAGTCAACCTTTGGGTGATGTAGAGACAAATAGTGGTAGGTGCAATATGGAGAACATAAAAGCGATTGATATTAATATACAAACATACAGAAAACATAAATATTATATAAACTATACATATTACATATAATATAAAAAAATTTAATTGAAAAAATAAACATACGAACATATTTATACAATTAGTACCAATAGATAGTTGAGAAATATTAGCGCTGTGATGAGACTACTGCCAACTTCTTGTGAATGTGCTCACGAACTCTAACTTTAAAGGTTAATCGGTTGGTGGCCATCCTGAATTCCTGAGGGAGCGCATTCCACAGAGAAATAGCCTGAACGAAGAAGGAAGAGTGAATGAAGTCAGTACGGTGAGTGGGACATTGAAGGACGCGGTTATGTGATGAGCGTAGATTTCGATTGTGGTTGGCACAAATGTATTGGAAGTGAGGGGCAAGATAACTGGGGGAGTTGGGAGAGTCAAGGAAAGAAAACAAGGTAGTAAGGGCTCTTAGCTCTCTGCGCTCGCGTATGGGCAACCACTTTAGAAGCGACCGATGCGCAGAAACATGATCATATTTACGCAGATTGAAAACGAATCGAATGCAGTAATTCAGAAGGCGGTCAAGTTTGTTGAGGAGATCTGCATTCAGGTCGTAGTAGCACACATCGCCATAATCGATTATAGGAAAAATTAAGGTCTGTACAAGCATTGTCTTCGTGTTTGATGGTAAAAAGTTTTTCAAGCGATACAGGGCCCGCAGCGCTCCAGTAACCTTCTGACTGACACTAGCGACTTGAGTACGCCAGTTTAAGGTACTATCAATGCGCAAACCTAGATTTTTTACATCAGCGCTAAATGGGACGATCGTACTGTCAAACAGGACATTTGGCAAAGCTGTTAAATCCAGTTTAGCAATGCTTCGTGAACTCCCAATGATGATAGCCTGACACTTATCAGGGTTTACCGTAACACCAAACCTGTCCGACCACGTTTTAATGGCTATCAAGTCCCTGTTCACTTTGTTGATAACGTCAGGTAATTCATCGACCCTCCCTTGAAGATACAACTGCAGGTCATCTGCATAAAGATGATACGCACATTGAAGTTCGGAGGTTATTAAATTAATAAAAATAGAAAACAGAAGAGGAGAAAGAATGCCGCCTTGAGGAACGCCAGTTTCCAAATTAAGCCAGCAAGATGAGGAATCCCCAACGCGAACCGACTGCTGACGTCCCTGAAGATAGGAGGTGAACCACTCCAGTGCTTCGGGAGAGACCATAATATAGGAGAGAATGGCTAAAAGGATTTCGTGACTGACGGTATTGAAGGCATTTGAGAAGTCGACTAACACAAGTACAGTGACTTTGGTGTCTTCCAGTCCTGCCCTTATATCACCAGTCACTTTAAGGAGAGCGGAAACAGTACTGTGCCCAGGCCTGAACCCAGATTGTAGAGGGCTTATGAGCGCGTTACAGTGCACATAGTGCGAGAGTTGTTTGTGTACACAGGCCTCGAGCACTTTGGATAGGAATGGAAGTATAGATATTGGGCGGAAGTGGGTTGGAAGAGTAGGATTGGCAACTTTTGGTAGTGGACGAACATAGGCTTTACGCCACAGGGACGGGAATACTCCGGAGAATAGGGAATAATTAACAATATGGGTGACGGCAGGTAAGAGGTGATCTATTATAGTAATGATCATGCCACGAGTGACATTATCACAGCCTACCGCTTTTGACTTTATGGATAGAATGATTTTTCTGATCTCTCCCGCATCAACTGGAACGAAACGAAAAGAATTAATAGTAGGACGCGTTAGACTAGAGATAAGAGACAGAGTAAATAGTTTGGCTTGATGATCCATCGTGGGTACAGTGGAGAAATGAGAGTTTAGATCATCTAGGTCAACGGAAATTGGAAGGTCTAAATGTCGCGGTTTGCCGATACCAAGAGTTCCAAGGAATTTCCAAATATCGGCAGAAGAAGAAGAAGAAATATTTTCGAGAATATGGCGGCGTTTAGCGTTGCGTATCATCTGGTTGCACCTATTCCTTGAACTTTTATATAGTGTCCAGTTCTCATCAGTACGATCTCTCTTATGCTTACGGAACGCACGGTCCCTACGTCGCATAGCCATCCGTATTCCTCTTGACATCCATGGTGCTGGAAGACGTTTCAGCTTTACTTTTTTTATAGGAGCATGGTTATCATAAAGACTGATCACAGCATCATTGAAAATAGCAACCTTATCATCAATCGAGGTAGCCTCGGTCATAAGCTGCCAGTCAATTAAAGATGCATCTTCCTTAAGTTTCTCGACGTCCATCCTCGCAAAACAACGCCTGTACAGGACCTTGGGTTGAGGTTTAGGCGGTTTAAGGATAAAGGAAAGAAAAATCATGTCGTGATGAGAGAAGCCAGGAGCGTCATGTTGACCATGGGAGGAGACGAGGGAAGGATTCGAGGTGAGGATAAGGTCGAGCCAGGTGTCATCGCCTGCAGCGTTGTGGTGAGTAGGTTGGAGCGGTAGCACATGCAGACTAGCTGACTCGACCAGCTGGAGAAGCTTACGGGACCGAGGGGAATTTTGGGTAAGGAGGTTTGTGTTAAAGTCACCCATAATTATGTGATGTGCATACTCAGAACCCAGAGAATCAAGTACTGATTCGAATTCAGTGAAATAATCGATAGAGGGAGGACAGTAGACAACACCGATAACGGTTTTGGCTCCTTTGATGCTAACTTCAAGGAAAATATACTCAGCAGATGCAGAATAATTTGAAGAAGAAGAAGCAAGTATTTTGTAATGAAAATTACTACGAAGATATATGGCCACACCACCCCCACCCTTGCCGATACGATCATTCCTTATAAGACATTTAACATCATCATATCATCCGCAAGACCACTGCTGGACGTAGCCGCCTCCTCCCCAAGTGTCGCCACAAGAACTGGTCCTATACGTCTCGGACATATCGGCTACCCACCCTCACGAGGTCATTGGTCCAGCTTGTGAAATTCCTCCCGACGCGGCGACGCTGCGCCTTCCTGTACGGTCGCCACTCCAGGACTTTTCGGCCTAACAACCATCTGTTCTACGAGCAATGTGCCCTGCCCACTGCCAGTTTTGGTTTGGCGATCCTTCTGGCTGTAGCAGTAACCTAAACCGATATCATAATTTCTGAGGTAAACAGGTACTATAGGACAGTTATTTACTGGTTACTTTATCTTTGCTTTCTTTTAAAAACAGCTGCAGCAGAACCCTTTATGTCAAAATAAATGGCAGTATACATAAGTTTTTTTTTATACAAAACGGGAAACTCTTGGCCCAAATCTCACCTGATGGAAAGTGATGATTAGGCCGAAGATGGAAGCGAGCTTTACCCGGAATCCTCTAACACAGAGGAACTGGCTATCATACATCTAACTGCCGGAACACAACAATGCTGTTAACATTGTTGTTATGGCGACAGACTTAGATAAGATGGTGGTAGCTTGCCAGGCGGACTTAGAACAAGTCCTACCACCAACCAAACCGAGCAAAATATTTGCCCCCGCTGGGAATCGAACCCGGGACTTCGGGGTCTGAATCAGGTGGTATAACCACTAGACCACGGATGCGGTTAGTGTTACCTGTTTAGCACCACCCGGGGACCACTTAAGTAAAGTTTTACATATTAAACCTGTAAGAGATTAAAGCTTATTTATTTATTTTTGTAACAATTGCTTCCTACACTAACAGTTTACAATTTTTTAAAAGGAGAATGGCAGAAGTTCATAGAACGCTGGCATTAAACTTTTTATGTTTCTACAGAAATCAAAGTGGCATGGTTTGATAGGGAATATTATAAGCTATTATTAAAAAAAAATTAAAACGTTAAAATAATAGGGTTAAAGAGAAATCGTAATTTTTGTAAAAGTGAGGTTAAGTGCGTTAATGATTGTACATATAGGGTCTTTCAACTCTATTTCTATCATAACGCATAAATGTTTATTGTATACATAACATATTGCTAATTATGCTTTCTAATGACTTGAAAACTACTTGTTGAAGTTTGTTTAGTTCAATGATTTACCTACACACTGATCATTTACCTAATGACAGTTTAGGTAAGTGTACCTACCTACTCCGTCAGCTTTATGTAGGTAGTCACAGGAAACTCAGGAGAGTTTTTAAGAGACTCATATCTAAGAATCTAAGCACATAAGGAATAATAATCCTGTTAAGGATAACAGGATTATTTAAGAGCGTTATCGGTAAACGGGCCACCCGTAATTTAGGTATAGACTAGCTTCTGATGTGTCTGTGTGTATCCGCACGGCACACACGCGCGCTTGGTACACATTGCGAATTTTATGAACGACCAACCCGTTTTGATCCTTTGAATATTAAAAAAAAACATCATTTTTTTTTGCCTTTCCATAAAGTACAACCTTTCTTACGTAAAATCGTCTTCACACAAAATTTAGTTATTTGTAATAAACTAAAATGTTTTAATTAATGTATCGTTTATTTGAAATTATTAGAGGATTTGAGTATCCTTGTGTAACCACCAGTATCGAATTTTAATCAGCAGAGCAATATATACAAGCAAAGTTATATTAATTTTCTACGTTTGTAAATGTAATTTTAGTAACTCGAATTAAAAAACGGACTGGTAGGTATATAGTTTTTTTTTTTCCTTTTTGCGCATAGGATGAGTAGGTGGGAACTAAATAAAAGTTTTTCATGTTTTGTATAGTAAAACATTTAATATAAAAAATAAAAAAAACTGTTACATTATAAAATAATTTCCCTCAGTGCCATTGATCGAGTTTTTCTTGGATCAATTATTTCGGGAAGAACGCACTCATAATAAAATTTTTTCAAACGAGGGATCATCTTTTCTTTCCAAAATTGATCGTTTTTATAAATTTTAACTACTTTAATTGGAAATTCAGGACCAGTGTACACCGCAAACAAACACACACTTTTATTTGCAATATTTAATTGGCCCTGAACTTGGTAGTACCAGTCATGGTTGGTGTTCATAATGACGTTATCACCATCAAATAAAAAACATTTCAGTTTTTTTTGACGGATTGCTGTATCAGGGTCAATTCCGCGTATGGAAATGGGACATTTTACTTCTATTATTCCTTCTTCAAAAAGTCCATCTGGCGAAGCACCTAAAAAGCAATGGGTTTCATCGATAAAAAGACCACATTTTTGGATGGTTATGTCCTCTTGAATGGCGAGTTGCTCAATAGCCTTTCCCTCATTTTCTTTGCCATATTTTACTGACGCTACATGGTCCAAGGAATATCCATATAAAATGGATTTCACAAGTGGTGCTGAATTCAAATTCGGGCGTCGTTTACAGATTTTGGCAAAATTGGAAGCAGTTAAAATACATCTTCTCAGCTCAAGCCACAAGGCACTCTCAGCCTGAAGAATTGTATCTCGTTCAATGTCATGCCGATTGAAAGCCTGTTTTTTTAAATGTTCTAGGAAAACTATTTGTGCCTGCCTGAAATCGTCTGGGTCCATGTTAGGCTTTTGACATACGTTTCCGTAATCAACTTTAGTTACGGGACCTGCGCTAAGTTGATTTTTCGGCGAGGTATTTTGCGTTTCCGATTTTGATTCAATGAAAAACGCTTTTGTTCTAATCGTTTTAGCGATTGACCTGGACTTTTCTGGTAGGCAGATTTATACAAGCTAGTTTGAGGTTTACCTGTGTTAAAACTGACCACAGCGGCATGACAACGGACGGAGTAAGAATCTTTTAGAGAGAAATTAATACGTTTTCCACCTACAGTTTTTGCTACTATGCTGTTAAACTGCTCTGCACGGTTTGTGGTAAAGTTATGAAGCAGACTACGAGAATGATAAGCCAGCTGAGAGATATTTCGTTGAAGTTTTAACATCAATGTTTTTGCTTGGAGTGTTTGGTTTATTTCTTTTTTTCTCTCTTCGGTGCAGTAATAAATATCACATTCGCTGTGATCTCCAAAGATATGTTTAGCGCTGTTCAGAATATCTCTCTGTATTTTTATTATTCTTTCTGATTCCGTTAAATTTTGTGTTAGCCAGTGCCGTACTGAAGATCTCACTGCTGTTCTCAGTCGAGTCAAACGTTCCGGTGTTAATAATTTACGCTCCGAGAGAGGTATGGTAGTATCACCTTTCAGTAACAAATTTTTTCCGTTGTAATTGCGGAGGATATGGTTGGTGCACTCAATTTTTTGAATCGGAATACCGGGATAGGGCCTGCTCTCTAATATATTTTTATATGTGCTGGCATCACCATCAGCAATTAACGTTTTATAAATCAATTTTCGGGTTTCAACGGAGGACTTGAATCCTTCTACCAGTATTGTTGGTTCCATGCTAGATGATGAGCCAACGTGATTTTTAGAACATTTGTGAGCAGCAGGCTGCTGTTCGTTTTTGTTTGCACGAGCACAAATGCCACAATATTTATTCCGGACCCCAATGTAGAGAACTTTCCCAGTGTGATGTCCTATGATAGCTGCAACACCGGACAACGCATTGTATTGATTTTTATATGAGCGTTTGCTCCAGCAACAGTCTGCTTCCACTGGTATCATTGGGATGTCATCAGTGTCACCTCGTAGTCGAGCAGCAGCAGTTTCCTCCTGAGCTGCGACTTTCATAGTTTCTTCAGCGGCATTTTTCCACATATCAGCAACTTTATCATGGCATTTACTATATGTGAATATCGACATAACAGGTAAGTCCACTGATGCAGCTACTTCATTTAAATTTGTTAGGCCAATCCCTGACATTATGGCTCCTGACACGGCGCCTTCATTAGCATTTAATTTGTCTTTTTGCTTCTCATCGTGACTACTCAATTCGAATTTAGAATTACACATATTACACTGAAAGAAGAATTTAGATAGAAATCCCGTTTTATTTTCTTTTAGTAGTACTAAGTTCTTCAATGTACAACCAAAGCGATCATTATGGTTACTAATTTGAATCAACCCATCTAAAAAATGTTGAAAATCAACGATTCTTCTTCCATTAATTTTTGTCGGCTCATCAATCGGATTCTGCAACAACAATATTGTATCTTCATATGATTTCAATTATTTTAATTATACTTATGAGATTGAAAAAACGTTCTGTTACTTACCTCTGCAGACATACTTATGTCGAAGTCAGGAAGATCATCAGAAAAATCTTCCGAGATATCAACCCTAGAAGTATAATATTTATGTTAACAACCTATTCAAAATTATTAGCAGTATTTTTAGTATAAAGCCAAAAACTATAAGTAGATACATAATATAAGTACAAAAACAGCCACAATCACGTTATTATTTTGCCATTGATTTCCAAAAAGTAACGCCTTTTTACATTCAAGACCTATGAAATAAAGAATAATAATGGGAAATTATACCTAAAAAGCATTGTCTGATCGCATTTATTTGCCACTTCTCCTGTTACTGATTGCAATTCCGGTGTTGATGTTGAAGCTAACTGTGACTCTTCGTGATTCTCGTATGACGTTTCCGCATGGTCTCGCCGTTTACTCCTACATAAAAACGTATTATTGCATGGCATAAATTTATTATATTATTTATTGTCATTTTATGCATTTTAGTGGCAACAGAAACAACACAGCACGCGTAATTCAAATATCTACGAAACCATTAACCCATTTAGACATTTGAAGTCATAAATGTTTATAGCCAAAGATGGAATATTTGTTTCGCAAAATATAGCACTACTATGTAAAATTAATAAGGACTCATGCCTTCAATTAGATACTATATTTTCACTTTTGAAAATGGAGCCGTACTGTAGTCATATGGAATAATGAAAAAAAAAACGACTAATAGAGAATATGCATGAAGATTAAATTTGTCTGGATTTTTTTTTCTAGTTCTTTATTTTCGTCACATTATATCTAAAAGATATTTTTTTAATTTAGTTCTTATTTAAAATGAAAAAAATATACATAAAAATACAAAATCAGCGCGGGAAATTTAAACTTGCGAAACGCGTCACCATTGGTCGCGACCCGCGTCATCCAAAGCCCGCGAAAAATGGCGGCGTTTGAACTGCAAAATTTTATTCACCATTTTTAATATTTTTTAAAAAAGTAATTAAGTCATTTCCAAGACTATTTATATTTTTTCCTGCGTTGTAATGATGAAAAAATAAAATAAAAAAACATCATGCATATTCCCTATTGTGAGTCGGTTTCGATTTTCGACTCAGTAGTAAAATTATAAAAAAATATATATTCTAAACCCTTGTGATATATACCGTGTGATATATCAAATGAAAACCCACGTATTGGGTTTTCATTTGATATATCACACGGTACAGTTGGAAAATCTTTTACTTTTTTAGTTTTCTAATATGCCGCACAAAAAGTAACCCGGCTGTGACAGACAACTGAGTGATCCTCTAAAGGTTTCGTTTTTATATATGGAGGAACCATAAAAAATTTTGTCTCTTGGGATGACGTAAGGATTTTAACAATACATTGTAATCGGCCCAGGCATTTAAAGTTTTGGTGAAATAAAGAAACTTACAAACATAATTATATACATGGGCTCTGAAAACATAACACTGTTATTTTGGACAGTTACGTAATAACATAGAAACTTTAATTACCTTGCAGCTTGTAATTTCTCCAACATTTTCTTTTTTCTAAGTCGTTTACCTCCACTGTCACCATAATAGAGTTTACCCTTTCGACCCATCTTCTAAAACATAAAATCACTAACATACACATAAATATAAAAACATACTACATTATTTCGTTCTTAATTCGAATGTATAAAAATACACCAAAACTAATATTCTATAAAAAAAATACTTACGGATCAAAACTGATTAGGCGTAGTATTAATCCCCGGTGCAACTACTTATTTCTATTGTCAGCGCGGCAGCGTGAGCGACATAGGTCCTACCTCAGAGAGCGCCACAGCGCGACTGGCCGACACTGCTCTGCCGCTGCGTTATTTATTAGTAACTTTGGAATTTTATATTGTCGAAATTATAGTTAAATGTATTAATTTTTTTTCTGATTTCTATTTGCCTTAACTCCACTTACAAATGATGTTTTTTTTTTTTAGCTTTTTGAGCCATTATATAATATAAAAATGACTTTTTAGGATGCAAAATTTAAGTAAAGGAAATATTTTTTTTAAGGACTTTAAGAATAAAAATTACTTTTCTATTTTAAACAATAACATGAACTGTATCTTGCCTTTTGTCACGTATTTTTTCCAGACTTCCACGACTCATTGTTGATTCACAATTTCATTCCGAAATTCAGCCATCCCGCAAAATTCCAAAAACATGTGTTTAAAATAAGTGCTTATTTTGATAATTATCAACATTTTTCAAATTTTTTTTCTATACAAAACCAAATTAAAGATATGCTTATTATGCTGCTATAATTAGTTTTTCATAAAGTCCAGGCAATGAGGAGTAATTTAACTTCAAAAAACCCCAAATTTATGATTATTGAATTTTTTTACCGAGAACACTCTTAAGGTAAAATTAAAAACTCATAAGTATTGTAGGTATTATATTTTATTCATGGTCATCATCATATATCAGCAATATATTATCTAAGAATGGTGCAGGGGGAGACAGGCTATCTTGATGCCGTGCCCATGCCAAATACCAGATGATTGACATGATATGGGCACAGCATCCTACTGTTCTTCGTCCAACAATGCAATTGCAACAGTATTGCTTTATAGCTTCCCGGCCACTTAGAGAGCTGTCAATCAAAATATAAACAAAGTATATTTTTCTTCCTACATGTCTAGACCTAATTCTTCCCCGTAAAATCCAAGATGTGTTTGATGTTGACAGCTCTTCCAGTAGACTCCTGTCAACCTCCCTGCATACTTCTATAATATAGGTGCCATTTGCCCTTACGTGCTCTCCATAATAGGAGCGAGATTGCTTTATTTGATATGTTCCAAGAGAAATTAATATAAGTTCACTGTATGATAGCCGAGGAAAATCTGTTAGGTTATCATTTTCAACAGTAACACTTACAAAATCAGCTCGTCTTCTGTTTAGTTGATTAACATTGACAAAATCAGACAAAAGATTGTTTACAAACATGTTCGCATTTATTATATTTAGGATTTCCCCGGCATCACTTCTATCAGTTATCGGAGGGTGAAAGCGATTAATTAATGCAGCAGCTATTTTAAAATCAATCATAACATGTTTTGAGGCTACGTTAAAATATTCCTGTCTAAACAATTTAAAATCTCTTTTAAACCTACCATTGACTGCTTCTACAACCCATCTAGAAATAGTAACCGACCTTGATTTGTTTGCTGCTAGTGTTGATAGTTGCGTTTCACCCCTCTGTAATGAAGCTGGAACATGGGTTTTATAACCACAAGCATTCAGCAAGGGCAAGGCATCTCTGAAACCCCTATCCAGTACAAAAGCATCACCTTCTTGAAAATGTCTGCGTAAATAACTATTTTCAGTTTCAAATTCCCTTTGCATTATAGCTGCATCTGATGTTGTAGCTGGATAAGGGCCCAGAACATCTATAATATAACCATCAGAACATACTAACATAAATGGTTTAACAAGATTTCGATATTTATGTAAGCTGTAAGTATTTTTTTTGATATAGATAATTACAACTTTTTTGTATGTAGCAATATGAACCATCAGCTATGACTATAGGGTTTTCCTGGCCATCACTTTGAACTCCAAACAATCCACGGGGTATCAATAGATTTCTTTGTATTATTTGTTCTCTTGATATATGTGCTACTCCCAAGTGAGTTGGAACGAACAACAACAGCAACAGTTCTCGAACCTTTGCCATCAACACCTCCAAAGATCTCCTTGGAATTTGAAATAGTGATGCCAACCTTTCATTGGGTTCACCTGTCCTCAGTTTCATTAAGAATGCAGCGAGAGCCGTTTTACCTCTTCGCATTTCATTTATGGTAGGTATTTCGTGTAATAACTGATTGAACTGATCTTTTGTGTAGCCAATCCAGTGACGTACAAGATGGTCTTCTATATTATTTATATTTGAAAAATCTAATGCATTAACATTAGTGCTCTTTAAATTCAACATATCTTGTATATGTGTTGCATTAAATGCATTTGAATAACCACTAATACCAGCTTGAAAGTCCCATGTTTCTGTATTTAGATGGTTACTGCACACGCGACTATTAACTGGTACATAATAATTAAACTGTAAAAGCAGCATTTTTCTAGTTGAAACTGGTAGCCTGAATCTTTCACTACCCTGACAACCTTCAATAATGCACCTTGACCCAGAGTCTACAGCTCTAATATAATCAGGCAACACAATTGTCTCTTGTCTTCTTGATATGGGCTGAATTACAAGATTAGGTTCAGGCTGATCTTCAACAACAGGTTCGGGATGATCTTCAAAATCAGATGCAGGCTCATTATCTCCATTAGCTTCAGACACCATTTCAACATTAGATTGAGGCGGAGTTTCAGGATCACGTTGAGGCAGTCTTTCAGGACTGTCATGGGTCATGGATACATTATCAAGTGTACCTTCAGAAGTTTCAGAGTCAAGATGAGAGCGCCCACTTGACGATGTGGATGCCCTGGATACAAAATGACGAGAAGCTTTGTGTGCTCTCACCCAGCAACGGTGACAGACATTGTTTGTAGTCCGTAGCTGCAACAATAAAACATTTATGTAAAACATACTCACACATGTGGATTTTATATATAAGTGTGAACACATTATAAAAGAAAACTAATAATACTAAATGTATTGATGCATAATCACATTATGCGTCAATATAATATTATATATATTACTGCGGGGACATCCAATTTTTGACATTGAGATCAGAATGTTATTTTTATGTAATGTATCTAAGCTTGTTTTGAAAAGAGTTAATTGATGACTTCATTGCAAGCTCTTCTCAGCAAATGCAACTTTCCCAGCTGGTATTAGAGCCAGACTATTCATAAGTATGCGTCGGTTAAATAGAAAAATGACGTAACTCAGAAAGTACAAATTTTACAGTACAAGCGTTTGAAGTTTTTAATTTCATTAAAATTTTTTTTTCTATAAAAGTGTTATTTTTACATATAAGTGTCATATATCATTTAAAAGGTATTTACATGGGGATTTAGGTGGTGTATTATTTAATTATTTATTTTTGAATTAGAATCATTTTTTAGCAACAAGTGTCTTTTTTCTACACAAAAAAATATATATAACTAGCACGGATTTTCTAAAATAAATAACTTCATATTGGAAAAATAGTTTTATTAAGTAAGTTTCTTTTACAATTTGAGATTTTTATAGGATGGCACATCCACTTAAAATTACTTATAATGAAATAAGATTCCTTAACAAACCCCTGTCTAAAAATGAACACTGTCTTATTAGATAAATCAATGGCTAAAATATTATTGAGATCAATGAGCTTAAACTTAGAGCTATTTTATTAACATAAACAAAATAAAATTGTAATTAAAAATGAAATATTTGTTTCAGTAAACTGTTTAAAAAAAAATATTTGTCTTCTCTTAATTAAAAGTTGTATCTAAAAATCCAAAAACAAAAATACTACCAATGAATATATAACTACAACATTAACTTAAAACATCTCTTCTTAATTAAAAGTTGTCTAAAAATCAAAACTCTTCTAGAAAAAAAAAATAACAATAAGTGGTAAAAAAGAAAAATATCAAAAATCAACGAAGTCACAGATTCTCATAGAAGTTTTTTATAAAATCTAGGTATTATATTTTTATCTATAAGTGTAAGTATACCTGCTTTCTTACTGTCGTCAGATACAGGTAATTTTGTTGAATACAGTGGTTGTAATTCTGAACTCAAATTCTTTTTCATCTTGCTAGCTCGAGTTTTGACGAGTACAGTTTTGAAGCTATCTTCTTTATAAGAAAATTTATAAAAGAATCGATCATTGTGAATTTTCTCCACTCTAATAACTTTAATATCCTCCATTTTTACCTTTTATTTATTTATTTATTTATTTAACCATTTATGTACACACATTTAACAAGAACAAGAGAAGAAGGAAACAGAAAAATAGGTACAAAGGTGATGCTTATTTCTAAAGAAATCTCTTCCAGCATACCTGCGAAAGGAGAGTATATAAAAAGAGATGTAGACATTGTGTGCAAAAGTCTCTAGTAGTAGTCTCTTTTCTCTATCTTCATTAATAGAGTAATTTGATCCAACACCGTCTGCGTTTTTTTTAATGTCAAAGAAACTTTCATGATTTAGTTCATGGACTCTGTATGGATTTCCTTTTTTTTTAGCGGTTCTAATCAAAGTTATGTATTGCTCCGGGACGTAAATAGGTGCAAGATCTTCGCGTAGTAAAAAATCCGGGTCATTATCTGTATCGTCAGGCGAGAAGTCTTTTTGACTATCAGCTAAGGAGTTGGGACAACTATCGTCGTCATCCTCAGAGGATAATATATCCGACTTCGATATTACTATATTGCTTGAAATCTTGGAATGGAGAACGTCTGTACTTTCTTCTGATACTGAATTACTTACGGGAGATTGCACAATGATCCTACTAGGCCCAGGTTGATCATTTGGCAGGTATGGAGTAATTTTTGAATCCGAAAAAGAATTGTTGCTAATAGGATTCGGTGTCTGAACATTCAATGGAGTGCGTATGGAATTTAAATTAGTTTGCAGTGGCTCAACGTCAATAATCTCACAAAATTTAGATGTGGATACTATGTTTGATGGTTCTATATTCTCTGTAGCTGAGATATGGCTCTGGACAACTACTCCAGATACATTAGACATCTCTTCTCCAGTGTTCTCTAGATTATTTTCAGAAAGTCCCTTGGACATAATCATTTTTATCATTTTTTCACCACGCTTCATCCTAAAACAAAGAATTAAAGTAATCAAGCCAATTAATGTAATATTATTTAGAATTGTCTCCTTATAATAATAAAACAGACAAATAAGAAAAACGGCCAAGTGCGAGTCGGACTCACCCATGAAGGGTTTTAAGAACCTCCGTGTAATTTTTAAAGACGTATCCGACACTCGCATGTGTAAGTTTACAGAATACATCTACCTACAAACTTGAAACTGTGTAATCCTTATAGTCTCGGAATAAAATAGCTGTGACATACTAGACAGACAGACAATCATGACGAATCTATAAGGGTTCCGTTTTTTGCCATTCGGCTACGGAAAAAAATATCAAATAACAGAATCAATCAATAGTATAATAATTGTTATTAACTTGTACTTTAAACGCTGAGATCTCATTAAAATGCGTTTATTTTTACAAGATAAACGTCATTACTTTACAAAATCCATACAAAAAGTGTTTTTCATAAACAAAGACAGTCATATTAAAAATTATGTCATTTTTCTGATAAACTTCATGCACCTAAATGTGCGCACAAACTATATAGAAAAATGTCATTTGTTTAAATATGTCATGTTTCGTTAACTCCATTTCACAAAACGTAGTCACATTTAAAAAAATGACCTTTTTCTATTAAAGATATTGTCATAGTTATAGTCAAATTTTAAAGGAACAAGGTAATTTCTCAAAGAAATACATTTTTCTATAATATTGCTTACCTTTTATAGTCTTATCCAACCACAATTTTTGAGAAATGTCACTTTTCTTAAAAAACGCACGTGTGTTCAGTGTCGTGGGCCGGTGGCAAATGACAGAGGGACATTTTTCTACAATCAAAATGCCGGATGACCACAGAGAATCGAAATGACACTTGCGACATCTGGTGAACTTGGCGTGAACTATTTAAAGTGTCGTTTTTACATATAAAATAATCTTGTTAGTAGACTCGTTTTATGTAATAATCTCATTTTCCAAAAATTTTGAAAAATGCCATTTTTCCATTTAATCGACCACTGGACTTTGGACATACTATGTCCAAAGTCCAAAAAGTAGTATAGTATATCAGCTACTTCGTTTTCAGATGTATGAGTAATGTCCCAGGATTTATGCATGTCTTAGTGAATAAGTTTGAAAATAATATATTACAATTAACTTACTTGTCGGGGTAGTATCCATTCTCGAACCACATTATATATGCCTCGTTCTCTGTCCGAATCAGTCCGTAGTTGGTGATTTCTTGAACGTGCTGTAGATGATCCACAATTGACACACACCTGTCGGTGCCCAAGGGTACAAGAAGGTGGATGTGGTTCAGGCGTAGTGTGTACTTGATTTAAATAATTGTTTACAAGTACCCAACAGGCGTTACATAGACGATCCTGATTGCACACCTAAAAAAAAAATGAATTAAGGTTAAATTATTATTATAAAAACCAATCGAAGTCTTTCATAAAATAGGTGCATAGTAAATGAACTTACAGGCTCAGGAGCAATCCAGGAGCGAATGACCGATAGAATGGATTCATCTTCCAAAGAATGTGTTGTTATCGTACTGCAACGATTTGTAGATATTCTACAGTTTACGCAGCGGTCCATGGTTGACATCACGTTGACTCGTAATGTTAAACACACAAAGGATAGATGAACATAAACTATCTTAAGTAATATCAGTGTCCAAGATAGAGCGCCAAGGTCGATCATATAAAAGTAGGAAACGTCGAGGTCCAAGTCTTGCAACAGTTGTACAGAAAGGTAGGAGTCTTCAAAATCCAAAGGCAAGCCAGGTCGTTGTAAAAATCCACGTAAAACTTTGGAAGCACAAAACATTCACACCAGCACAAAGCAAAGGAGCGAGCGAATGTGAACATGAACAATCGGAATCGCGAATGTCACACTAACGTATTCAGTGGAATGTCACAACAAATGTGACACGCGGGTTTTAGTGTTGCCAATAAGCAATAAACATTTCTTTGCTGGATCAAGTCCTCGTAAACTGTTCGCATAGTTTTTTTGTATTTATTTTTTTGTGATTTAGTTGTTTTAATTATGTATACACAATTAATTAAAACATTATGCAAATTAATTTAATGTTTTTTTTATATTTTTCCATGACAAACAAAACTATCAAATAGTTATGGTTATGACAGTGCTAAAAAGCCTCGTATCCCATGGCTTTAGAAATAAAGACCGCCTCTGTGCTAAATAAAATCAAGTTATCCACTCTTATTATCGAGATTTTATTTCCACTGTCAAAAATAAAGTTAATCTGGCTATTAACTCATAAAAATAAGCGTTAATTTTTGAAATAGCTTTGAATTCTGTACCTTTCCAAAATCAGTAATGCCAAAAACTGCCATCTCCTTTGTCATCTAAACTAAAAAACTTGATACCTACATTTTGATCATCGATCTGTGAGTACACGTAAATACATCTACTTCTGATTCCTGAGCAATTAGGGCGTTCATCAAGCTAATCGCTACAACATGCTTGCTTATAACGTGCTTCTGACTTTAAACTGCGTTCTTACGAACAAAAGGCAGAGTACAGACTCCAAACAAAACCGTCATATTTGTGAAGCACGAAGTTAAACCAACACTGATCTGCTTCCCTAATAGATGGCTGGGTTTAAGGCAACACTGGCTCAAATATTTGTTACTTGTTAGCAAGGTTCACGAGGCCAATGTTGGCTAAACATATGTCAAAATAATCCCCAGGTATTTGTAATGCATGTATCAATATCGAATATCTACGGTGTACATAAATTTTAACGATACTGTTTGGTTCTTTTCTAGTTAAAATTTGAATATGTACATTTCATTAGAAATTGCTGGACACATTGAACGTTGATGTTGTTGTCGATATTTTTAACAAAACCAGATAATAGGTATCTAAAACTAACAAATACACTAAACTAACAACAAACTAAAATATAGCATCAAAAATTCGTCCTCAACGCTGTCAGCTGGTAATGTACCCAAGAGACTGGCGGCATTGCCACGTTGAATGGCAATGCTTAATCTCTGCCCAAAGTAAAGGCCAGCTCTTGGGTCACGGAAAGTGTTAACCAGCTTTTTCGAAATTACTATGAAAAGGCAGTAAGCTCAAGGGCCCGAAATTGGCCCTAGAGTTTCAACCTCAAAATGCTCGAAAATGTAGTTACCAAATAAGGTATTATAATTATTATTAGGTATATTGATGCCGTTTTCTCAGCCGAAGCGGCAGCGCCAGCACAATACGATGAACTAGGAAGATGGAATGGCGCAACAGTATCGACACAGGTTGCGTCCCACACTAAAAGACGCACACACAGAGCACAGTCACACAGTCGTTTACAGTTTTTAAACAAAGAGTGAAAGAACACTACCTTTTCTGTACCGTCATAGTTGCAAGTATGTATTTATTTGATTGTATTTATCTTAAATTAGCGTCATATTTTTTTTGTAATATTTATGTATTGTATGTTTATTGTTTTTTTTTTATTTATTTTTTTATTTAATTACACACGTGTCTACATCTCTTTTATGTGGCTCTCCTTTCGCAGGTATGCTGGAAGAGATTTCACTAGAAATAAGCATAACCTTTGTACCTATTTTTCTGTCTCCTTTTTTGTTATCTACTTGTGTGTGTACATAAATTGTTAAATAATAATAATAATAAAAGGCTACCCATCTTCCAAGTAAATAAATAAACTTTTTTAGCAGGACAGCAGGTCCTGAAAAAAAAGTTTATTTATTTTGTAGTGAGCTTGATTTTACCAGCAACGTCAGCCACGTGAATATCGTTTTTATTTTTTTTCTGGAAACATTACTGGTTGCATAACAATCTATGTGGTTGCATGTAACTGGCAGGTTAGATTTGGAAGGGTTGCGTAAACATATTATGGAAGTATTTCAAATTTTTCTACACAGATATCTACGCTTTAGATCGTGTAACAAATAAAAAACATGAAGCTGTTCATGTCCCTGCCCTGTTTACCTAATCAGGCAAAAAATCTAAATCATGCAACGAGCCAACAAGCCAACCCTACAATTTACTGAAAACGAACACTGTTGAAACAAAAGTATTTATTCAGAAAGCCATTCCACAATACTTTCTGAGCTAGACAACTAGATGACACCTTATTTTGAGCTCATCAAGAATTAACGATGGAATGATAACAGGTTACTTTAGAATTCAATTTTCTGGTTTGGGGTGTAGGTATAAATTTCCCGAGGGACCGCTATGTCAAATACACTGTAATGTTATGGGCTGGAACGGACTGCGTCTTCAAGTTACTGGCGAGAGCGAACTGGGGAAATCAGATTTCTTTTTAAATTAAGAATGTCTGTAAGCGGACAATTTTTTTCGAAACTAAGACACCTTTATCATTCTCTTAAGTCAATCTAAATTTATGTGAGGTAGTCACTACATGTCTTCATCTTCAATACTTTTCTGATGTCGTCCTTCATTTTCTGTTTGGCCTTGTCACTTCCCATTCTAGGGTTTATTTAAGCGCTTTTAAGAAAGTAGATACAATGACAGGTGGTTCTGTCTAGCACAATTCCTTGACAGGTGAGGAGAAAGATGCCATGTGAGTCAAAGATCTCCAAATGACAGCCAGGACCAACAGCTTAACGTGCTTTCCAAGGCACATAGGTAACTCGGCATGTTAAGATTGTCACCCATCCACAAACCAACCTCGGCAAGCGTTGCTTAACTTTGAAGATCGACCTGTGTATCTACATACATACATATTAAAAATACATGTAAATAAGTATGATATATTTTATAGTCTGTGTAAGTTCATGACTTAGACGGAATGATTTTCAACACGCAGCGTGATATCTAAAGCTAGTATCTAAGGCGCTTCCCTATCATTGTCTCCTGAAGTTTATGTAAAGTGTATTTTCATATTATTACAATTAAGTTTAGTACCTATTCCTTTGCTTTCCGGCCAACAGTTTTCATGAAACAAACCTTTATCAGAGACTATCTTTCGCTCGCGACTTCGTACGCGCATAACACGTTTATTCCCGTTCCCGTAAGAATTTCGGGAAATCCTCTCTTTGTGCATTTCTACGGAGTGTAAGAAAGCAACATACTAAATTTCAGCTTTCTACGACATATAGTTTCAGCTGTGCGTTGATATATAGGTACGTCAGTGCGTCAGGTTTGCCTTTAGTATATGTTTATGAAGGCGTCAGCGACGGCTGAACGATAGCACCATCATCGTTTGGGTTCGGTGGTATCAGGATCATTGTAGAATAAAACACTCAATACAGTACTAAGCTCTCTGTGGCTGAGTGCTAGTACTTTACAAATAGACAGTCCCCCAAAACGCCCGCCCGTTACCACTTCCTAGTGTTTTAGCTGTGGAGAAAAAGTGGCCAACAAACTCCACAGCAACATATCTTGTCTTTTGAGTTAGAAGAACTCGCATTTATAACATTATTAAAGAAGTCTGTTTAATTTTAAAATAGGTAAACCGACAGTATCGTTCTGGACGAGTGTCCTAGTCGGTGTCTCAAGCCAAAGTGCGCACGGCAAAGTCCCCACTCTCCAATACGACTTTGTGCACGTACCGCCATTACAACTGACAACTGACGTCACGGCGTTTACCACTACCCACTACTACAATACTCAAATCAGCAAGTAATTATTAAATTATATCTTTATCCACGACATATATATATACATGTATATATAAGAAAGTTACTATTCATATCTCTAAAACGGCTGAACCGATATGGCTGAAAATTTGTGGGGAGGTAGCAGACGCAGGTATAGAGTTCCACTCCTTTGCTGTGCGCATTATGAAAGACGCTTGGAAGCGCTTAGTGCGAGTTGCTGGAAAATCAACAAGGTAACCTTATTTTGTTTACGTGTGTGTATATATGCATTTATAATTACATTTCTTCTCTCGGTTTGTCTTTCCTCTAAGTTACGCCTACCTTGTTGTCTCCTGCACCACCCTAAGATCGACTGGTAGAAAATGCCTTGAGCAGTAGGTTCGTTCTTGTAGAGTGTTTTTACTAGCACATCAAGTTTTAATAAATGAATATTCTTGATAGTTCTGGTAATTAGATGTTTACTTTGTTAATTTGGGTTGAAAAAAGATACGCACCCGTGAGAACCAGTGGAGGGTTACTATTAGTCGAATAAAAAAAAACAAATTACATATCCTTTATTAAAGTCATACATTTTCTTTGAAAATCAAATTCAATAGACATTTAGTCAAACTAGGCTCAAAATCACTAATTTTAAATTCAAAATTTACATGAAGACAGTAAGTACCCCAAATCGCCCAGCCCGTCACCACTTCCTAGTGTTTTAGCTGGGAAGAAGAAGTGGCGGAACAAACTCCCCAACAACACAACTGTCTGTAATTTTGAAGAACATGAGTTATTTATGCATAGGTATACAAACAATAGCACAAACTCATCAACTTTTTCTCATTTTATGTTTATTTTTTTCATCATTATATATTTTTTCTTTATTTTTTTGTTCTATCCCAGATAGCATGCAAACTTGTGGCAAATTTGATTTTTCTTTGATTCTAAATTGCTGCGTCAAATATGTCGAGCCAAGTTTGTGACAATATGGCTGCAATATTGTTAAGCTAAATATGAAGTTTCAAGTTTGCGACAACATTGCTAGAAGATTGTTATGACAAGAAATAAATGGTATATGATTAAAAAAATTAGTGTATTTTTTATTCACGTATTCACGAAGTCACAGCAATAATATTATTTTCTATGAAGATTTACATTGTTGCGGTTTCTTAGGTTAAACTTATCTGTGCAGGTATGGTAGTGAATGCTACATCTATGGAATACCCATTATTTGTAGGCAAATGACAGGACGTCTTGCATTTTGTTACGGTGGTATAGGTATAATAATAAAATCCCTAGGATAAAATTTGCAAAATGTTTTAAGTTTTATGAGACCTTATACATTTTGGAAATTTTAACCTATGAAATTATTATTACCACCATAACGCAGGTAGAGCAAGTTTGTCGTAACAAAATAATTGTAGCTAGTATGTCAAAACAAACTTCATGCAAGTTTGTCATATCAAGTTTGTCTAACCTTTGAAAAATCAAACTTTATGCAAGTTTGTCACAGTGAAACTAGAAAGTTTGATTTAAACTTGCTGCAAGTTTGTAAAGTTGCCATGGCAAACTTGAAGCAAGCCTTCTTTTTTGATGTATCAAACTTGTTGCAAGTCTGAAACAAGTTTAAATTGTTATCTGGGATTATTTAAGGAGTTTTTTTTTTCTATAAACAGCCCCGTTGAGTCAAAACTAAGCAATACAACTACACAATTCAAATAAATCTAAACTAATCAATTGTGTAAGAAATAAGATCTCGCTGAAGCGTGAATATTTTCTATAATGTAAAAATGAATCCCTGAATGTGTTGCTAAGCGCAAATTTCGAGAACAGCTGAACCGATTACGCTAATACTTTTTTGTTGTGTTTGTTATTATGACAAGAAGGTTTTAATGTAAAAAAAAATAAGAAAGTAACCAGTTGACGGGAGCTAAACCGCGGGGGACAGCTTAAATAGATTAATAGCAGCAGACGATTGATTACTTAAAAACATCCCAACATCCATCATATTTCATTTCAATTCACGCATCAGCGATTAACAGTCTTGTATATAAATATTATTGAGTACAATCTATTAAAGTCCAGTCGCGAAGCAGGAAGAATTTCGTACAATGACCTTTTTACCTACTGGCAGTGGTCACAAACATTTTTGTATTAAGTGCGTGCGGTTTACATGAAATATTTGAAGAAGAAAGTACCAATTTAGAAAATAAAAAAAATATTATTATCATATAAATGATGTATTTAGATTTTATATTATAAGTTATAAAAATCGCGTTACAATTACTAATACGGCAAAAATAAAAAATCTGAATACGATTCCTCTGTATCGGAGTTTCTTTCCGAAAACGTCTCGCCTATCACATTTATTACAAAAGAATCAACAGTTTTATATTATCATCTAGTTTAACTAATTTCAATTCCTTCTTTTTTTACGTGATACACACTTGCAAACAAGAAGAAACATTACACTCTCAGGCAAAGGTTTACAATCCCTGAGGACGGCGGCCATTGCATCTGTGCGAGCGAGACTCATTCTATTTACGCGGGAGTGACAGAGACAGGTAATAACAGGTCAACGGACGAAAATCTTTCTGCTTCGTGGCCGGACTTTAGTAAGTGGTGAACATCGTCAAGTACACCCCATACTTTGCATTTAGGGGAATAAACTTTTGTCAATAAAAACGAATTTATTAAACATTTTATGATAGAAATAGAAACATTTTAAATTAAATTAATTGGCATATGTTATGCTGGCACACTGTGTTATACCAACAACTAAATATGTTTGTTTTTTTCTTAATATTTCATTCATTTCATTATTAACCGACTTCCCAAAAAGGAGGAGGTTCTCAATTCGGATGTTTCATCAACAACATCATGAACCCATCATCTCTTTTCTCTTATCATCTTTCATTGTTTTCACATTTTTATGCTTCTTTTTTCATTCTTTTTTTAATTTTTATATTTTTTTTTCCTTTGTTTTTCTACATTTACTAAAATAGATTAATAGTAGCATAGTCCGGAACCGCTGTTTCGGTTGCGAAAAGACCTCGCAGTAAAATTAAAAAAGGGTTAAACAACAATACTAATACACCAAGGTTAGCAAGACGACCAGTCACGACGACATAGATCAGCTATTCCCTTCCTCGTCATATTAATTAATTAAATAGTTTATTTCTCACCGGCCGTATAACAATGATTACAAGTACTTAATACTAGGTGGGCATTTTGAAAAGTAATTTTATTTAATTTCCGTGCATTATTTGAGAAAAGTACATGTACAAGCCTTGCCCTCGGTCCAAATTTTCACGTTCGTCCATCAATGCCTCTTTAGCTGGCTGCTGCAGTAATCTATCTACACTAATATTATTATAAAGAGGAAAACTTTGTTTATTTGATTGTAATGAATAGGCTCAAAAACTACTGAACCGATTTTAAAAATTCTTTCACCATTCGAAAGCTACATTATCCACGAGTAACATAGGCTATATTTTATTTTGGAAAAAAATAGGGTTCCGTAAGATATTTGGGTTTTTCGGACACAAGGTGTAAAAATCAACCAGAAAAGTTACTTATTTTGAGTACGCTGCCTAAACTATAAAAGATAGAACCATGAATTGTTCTAATTAATTGTAGATCTTATAAATATCTACAAAAAAGTCCGCGACACACTATACCTATCTATGTCGAGTGAGGCACAACAACCACTTTTATTTTAAATATAAATCTTGATTTTTTTTGGACTACATTTAAACGCGTTTATTTTACTCATGCTATTAATCCTTATCAAAATAAAGTGTTTCATCACTAATTACAGTTTATGTAAATAATATTTGGTCTTTGAATGATTAAAATCGGACGTTTGGTTTTGAAGTTATGGCGAAATTAAAATATTACGATTTCTGCTGCACGGCCCGTTCTGCCGTCCGTTTACTAAAAGGCCGTTAAGTGACATTTTGGCAAATTTGAGTTATATGTACTACGTAAAAGAGCAACTTTTTTTCTATCAATCAGTCCGGGTCTTATTTTTCTATCTTCATTTACGCTTAAGATCTGGAGGCTACACCCACGGCTAACTACATCATTTTTGAGATCGTTCAACACTAAAAAACGGTTGTGTCACTTTATAACACTATAATACGGCTACACGCTTGTAACCGTATGTTTAAAATTTATTTTAATCCACCATGCAATCTTAGAAAACGGTTACATGAAACTGCAACAGTTTAAAACCGTTACATCACTTTATACGCATTTTAATGATTTATGGTAATACAAGGCGCATTGGCATTAACGACATCTAAAAGACAGTTTTCTTCAATTACCACTCTACAAAACCGTTATTCACACTAAACTGGCTATTCGTTGGTAAGTCAGCGTGATTTTGGAGCATATACAAATCTAAAAGACAGTGACCGTTATTTAGTTGTGATTGTTTCAAATAAAAGGTCAAGGAAAACAATACAAAAAACGGTTAAGTGACATTCCTACGCTAAAAGACGTCTATGTTCCTACCTTCCTGGTATGCCTGCCTGCCCCCGCATCTCGTGACTCCAGTTGTCCGTTACTCCTAGTTACTTTACTCTTTGGTTACTCCGCGGCAAAGTAAGACGTGTCTGTGACCGATTGTGTGCTTTCCCGCCAAAAATGGCCACGAACGGGAGGTAAGAGTTCTGTTACATTATTTTTAAGATTTATTAATTGCTATGTCATTTATTCACGTCGTAATATAAAACGCATGTACCTGTATAAATTGCGTTATCATTTATTCAGATCGAAATAATATATCACGCAGTAACGTGTACCTACATGGTGTATTGAATGAACCTACTGATTGACGATTGTTTTTTGCATTTTGCTTGTCTGCATTTATACAGGTTGAGCTTTTATTGGATCCATACGGCAGCTATGCTAATAGTTCGAGATATTGCTCTTCAAAATAAATATCGAGTTTCTGAAACGCAATAAAACTACATTAATTAAGGATTTCTTTAATGTTTTATTTTGGTTTAGAAATTGGAGAAAACGTGTCTATATAACTTTTTGTTTGTAATTAAAAATTAGGTATGATTTTCGTAAATAAAAATTAGATTTTTCGGTTTCTGGGCCGAAAACGTTTTCAAAAACCGTAAATGCAGTTTTAATTCGTTTCAAAACCTAGACGGATTTGTAAGAGCCAATTTTAATCTCATCTTCATAATATATCTATAAGGGTCAGCATAGTATGTACCTAATATAATAACATATACTAGATAGCTGCCATAAAGATTCTTAAAAAAAACTAACCCTGCATAGGTACTCCATAATGCTTACCTACTTATATGTTTTTGGCCAGGCTTTTA
Source organism: Ceramica pisi (assembly GCA_963859965.1). Lineage (NCBI taxonomy): Eukaryota > Metazoa > Arthropoda > Insecta > Lepidoptera > Noctuidae > Ceramica > Ceramica pisi. Next base: position 2,015,773 of record OY982530.1, on the reverse strand, counting down.
CTTTTTTGCTTAAAACTTACATTTTTGCTTATTCTCGTTACGATTTCATTTCTAGATTTAAGAACTCGAGAGTCAAAGCGATGTTAGAGATATGCAATTATAGATGCCAACCAAACATGGTTAACAATAAAGAAAACCAGCCACCACGTCATCAACATCGTCAATCTTCCACCGAGCTTTGCAAGAAAACTACGTCAGGCAGCAACAATAATATCCCAAAACATATTGAAAAAATTGTCAACTCATTAGCAGCTGATTATTCAATGACGTCAATTATTTTTCAAAAATTGAAGTATCTACAAGGCAAGAAAAGACGCAGTTATCAGTGCGTTAAAAGATATGTTAGCGTACTGCATAAAAATCCAATTCTAACAAAAATGTATATAGTATGTGTAAGTACAAAAATAGTTTACGTCCCGAACGTTTTTTTGTTTTTTTTTTTTTTTGTAATACATTTTAATTGGTTTGCAAGACTAGGGACTCTGTACCTATAGCGGTGCTTGTGACAGCTTATAAAAGTGTATCTATTGTAATATTATAAATATTATTATAATGATAAATACTGTTTAAATGATAGCTGCATTGGTGCGTCACTATTGTAACGTCTCCAACCTACGGCATATAATATTAATTACATTAAAATTTTAAATGATCCTTGTGCTCTTGATTATCTAAAACAATATTTTAAAGTGTTGGGCAGTTCTCGTAATCTTAACCTCCGAGCGTCCAAAAACTTAATTCTTCATATTCCTCCTCACCGCACTGGGTTTTTGTCTAACTCCTACGTTATTTCCACCATTAAACTCTGGAATCTGACCCCTTGACATCAAGAAGTCTGAGTCAAAATTTTCTTATCTTTTAAGCTTAAACTCCGAAAACACTACTTAAAACCCTGTCTTTCGTAGTTTGGTCTCGTCATAATTATTGAAGTTCTCTTAATCAGAAAAATATTATAAAATATCATATTTATTAGTTTATTAATTGAGCATATATTATTTTATGTATTTTATTAGTATATATTATGCTATTAAATTATTTGTGTAATGTATTGATTTGAAAAGATTCAATTTAAAAGTTTTTATTTTTTATAATTGGTTTTGTACACCTACCACAATGTAGTCTTTTTAACCCAAAGGTTGACTGGTAAGGAATGCATTGTTGTTAAGTCCGCCCATGTAACACTTTGTGCATGAAGTTTAAATAAATAAATAAAAATAAATTACACACTTATGAAACAGGTGCCACCATGCAATGCCCCGTTGACGTCTTTTATTGATATATTTTCAAATAAGTTATTGTTTTAGAGTTGATTTCTGATTTTATGTACCACAAAGGTTTGTGAGCACTTTTTTATAATAATTATTTTACTTCTTATTTGATCATTAAAACATAAACGAAAAAAATCTATTATTTTAATTACCTAACTGTCACTCTTAACACGCACACACATATAAAAGCACAAAAAGCTAACTTAAAATCTAACACATAGTTGTCCATTTGACTTTAGAGCAACATGGGTTAGCCAGTAATTCCTAAACTAAAAGACAGTTAGTGTGCACAGATTATTCAGAAACTGTATTATAGACCATAAATCTGTATTATATCAGTATCTCTTAACAATAAAATAGACAGTTAAAATCTAATAACGCTTTTTCACAAGTGCAGTTCGTTGAGTTTCAAATAATTTACAATGCAAAAAGAAGGTTTAGTGGTTTAACTGTTATTTAGCTTTGGAATTGCATTTTAACTGTGACTCAAAGTAAATCTATAGTGATTACAATTCTATTACAACTCTATAACACGGCTGCATGTCAGCCAGCCGTTTTTTAGGATAGTATGAGGTTCCTTAGTGGAATAGAAAAACATGACAAAAACACAAAACCATAATTTAAAACAATAATATTTCACTTAGCAATCAATAAAACCCATTGAAAGAAAGCTTAACAGCTATCAAAGATTTTAGTCTATTAAACATAGCTGTATGTTTAAACAATTTCTAGGGACATTATTTCCCACATTTTGGACCATAGCTCAAAATCAGGTTTATTCATTTAACGGCCTTTAAGTAAGCGGACGGCAGCGTTGCGAAGTGGACGTCACCAAGGCCCCCGGGTGCGCGTGCGGGAGGGGAGTTTAGATCTATGAGTAATATAAAGTGTCCTCCACACTATTCCGAAGTTGCACGAGGCGAAGTGCTCTCCGAAGTTGACCGAAATCCGAAGTAGGTGTCCACACACTCGAGCAACTTTGCGAGGAGCTCAGTCGCCCGTTCCCCCCGTTCCCCTCACGATAGGCATAATGGATAACGTTCATGTGGCAACTGCCGTTGCAATGTGTACTCTCGCATAATACAATTCCTGCGTATTTACTATGGCTGACGCGAACCGAAGTGAGCCGAGTAGTGTGGACAGACGCTTCGTGTTCGAACTTCGAGTCCTTTGACTCGGGCGCAAAAACCGACAACAACTGGAAGTCGCCCGGGGCGAAGCGAAGTTGCACGAGGCGAAGCGAAGTGCCCTTCTACACTATCGTATTCGCTCAACTTCGATCAACATCGGGAATAGTGTGGAGGCTACTTAAGGTACACGCGTGGCTCAGACGCGAGCTCGGCTCCCTACGCAGCGGTTGTGCGCGAAGTCTAATAATTTTCGTGCGATTTTTTTTAGATTTCGTTCTTAAAACTATACCTACGCAAAAGTTCTTCTCAGAGCTAAACAACAGTTCTTCTCAGGGCTAACCAACAGTTCTTTTCAGGGCTAACCAACAGTTCTTTTCAGGGCTAACCAACAGTTCTTTTCAGAGCTAGAATATTACACGCTATTAACATTTTCTTAAACATTTGAAAATGCCTAAGAGAGCCAGGTCTCAACTTACTAAACATAGTTCTCAAGCACGGGCAGCAAGAATACGCCGTATGGGAGAATCTTCACCTGAACGTTCACAACGCCTTGCTGAACAAAATCAGAGACACTCTCTGGAACGCGCTCGAGAGTCGAGTGTCGAACGTTCGCAACGCCTTGCACAACAAAATCTGAGAACCTCTGAGTTATAATATTATAAAGCAGAAGAGTTTGTTTGTTTGTTTGTTTGGTTGAGTACGCTAATCTCAGGAAATACTGGTCCGATTTGAAAAATTCTTTTAGTGTTAGATAGCCCATTTATCGAGGAAGGCTATAGGCTATTTATGTATATCATTAGGCTAAGTCAAAAAGGAGCGCAGAATTAATGGGAAATGTGACGCAGACGAAGTTGCGCGGGTCAGCTAGTACTATATAATATTATAAAGCAGAAGAGTTTGTTTGTTTGTTTGTTTGTTTGTTTGGTTGAATGCGCTAATCTCAGAAACTACTGGTCCGATTTGAAAAATTCTTTCAGTGTTAGATAGCCCATTTATCGAGGAAGGCTATAGGCTATAATTATATCATCACGCTAAGACCAATAGGAGCGGAGCAGTAATGAAAAATGTTACGCAGACGACGTTGCACGGGTCAGCTAGTGTACTAATAAAAGCTGATATTGAGCCTTGGATAGAAGATAGTGAAAGTAAATATGAAGTAAGCTATCAATCCATACAAACAAGATGGCATGACACCTCACATTATACCAACTTTATCTAAGTTTACACGGTAAGATGTTGACCGAATAGATTTGGTAACATAAAATAGTGTTGTTATTTCACTTTTAACGACTGTCACAAATAATGCGATAGTGTCAGGATCTCTTTGCTATTTGGTTTTTGCAGCACAGACTTACATTCATTCAGATTCTTTATCGCAATTTTTAGTAATCCTCCTGATTTGGATTAAAGCGAAGTTCGTTAGGTTCAACATCTTCAAAATCACGTCGTATTTGGTCTGTCCAAGCCAAAAATCTTTCGCTCAATTTACGTGAAATTCTAAAATTCATGATGTTATCAATTTCTGGTGGGTGCGCTTTCATTCTAGGGTATGTAACCTCTCGTTCATAAATGTCACCAAGTTGGTATGAAGCACTTGGTTGATCTGCACCTTCTAAAAATATTTCTCTCACAGCTCTTCCATTATATTGCATATTAGCATCGTCTAGATTCTCAAGTATGTCAAAATATGCATAAAGACTATCAGCACATAATAAGTCATCTGATAAACTGTAATCCGATTTCTGAAGCTCTCGCTTGAGGATGGGAAAATCAAACTGCGTTCCATTATGGGCGACGAGGCACACCGGTTTTTTAAGGTTGTTTAAAAAATTATCTATTTTCTTACAACTACTCAAATTAAACTCACTTCGCCTGAAATCCAGTGTCAGTTTAACACTCGGTTCTATCATTTTTTTATCAAGATAGAAAAAGCGAGGTACAGATAACAGGCTCACTTCCGTAACACTTTCCGGATGACCGTGAACCGTAGCAAAATCTATAAACACAAATGCTTCTATCGGTGTCGGCACCATTTTGATTACTGACAACTGCATTACTATTCACAGTTTTTATAGCTTTGTTTTTGAGTGCATCGATATGTATTGCATCAACACGTGATTGTAATGAGCCGATAAACAGCTTATCTAGATAAGCTGCGGAATGCATCTATTACGTGAATATATTTCAAGAACTGCTAATTACTGTTCGCGCAAATTTATTTATTGAACACTTTCAGCACATAAAAACTACACTATTCTCTACCAGTCAACCTTTGGGTGATGCATAGAATCGTGGTATAGGTGCAATATGGAGAATTAAAAATGATTGATAATTGTAAAAATACAATTAAATTTAATAATATACACATACAATCTATACCTACATAAATATATAGTAAATACTCAAATTGTGCATATGTAAACGAAATTCTTTAACAATAAGTACGAATATGTAACTGAATAAACATTAGCGTTGTGATTATACTACTGTTTAATGAGTGTAACTATTTACACCCTTAAAAATTTATAATTCACATACAAATTGCAACGAATAAAACAGATTGATGTGCAATAACGGCCTCATACATTTATTGACTTTCTTAATATCAAGAAACCTCGCAACAATCGGTGTACGTACATAAAATAATATAAAAAAACAACGGGTTGCAGTCTGGGATGGGTCCATATTGACTCACCTAAAGTTCTTTACCCGAAATTGTTCTTCCTAATTATTTGTAATCCAAATGATCACTCTTCCTAAAAGTTTTCATTCATACTATTTGTAGTGATGTTCATAACACTCATGTTTCCGAAAATTGAAAATAATAATATCGTTAATGTAAATATATCTAAACTTCTGCTGTTTTTTTATCATAACGCTTTTATTCCTAAACATAATTACCATAATATAGAAAAATTTCGCGACCAATTTCGAGGTAGCGCTCGCCGGCCGCTGCTGCCGCAGCACCACTCGCTTCGCTCGCTCGGCTCGCGCGTAGTTGGTCGTAGTTCTAACCTAACCTAACCTATGGATATTTTTGCAGGTACACACCGCTATAAATAAAATAAAAAGAAAACTAAAAAAAAAGTAGTGTAAAAGATGGTTATGTTGAGAAAATATAGGAAAACAAATAAAAGTATACTAAATGTTTATTGCTACTGACATTATGAAGTTGAATGCTTCGAAATTATGAACACAAGAGACAGAGTAGGTAGGAATTGTGATTGTTAGGATTGAAAATGTTAGGAAGAACATTTTCGGATTTCCAATTATCGGAGTTGAAAATTTAGGTGAACGTTAGCGCACTCCTCTGGGATTGCCGGCAGAAGTGAAAACTTGAACATTAACGTTGTGCATTTTTGAATCATCCGTCTTACGAATTTACGATCAGGTCACGTGTCCTGATATGAGTTTAAAATTTAATATACATCCCAAGAAAAGTGCTCAACGCCGCTAAACAAGTTTTCACTTCAATAAAGAAAATACCCACCGAATTGAGAACCTCCTCCTTTCTTGGATGTCGGTTAAAAACAGAAATTTTACTTCCTACTATAGTTCTTCTAATCCTACTTCGTACTTTATTTTATATTTTATTTATTAAAATTATAAAAAGTTTGTGAAAATGGATGGACGTTTGTTACACTTTCACGTCAGAACGTCTTCTCTCTTCTTTCATGAAATGAAATTTGGCATAGAGGTAGATTATAGTCTGGATTCCAGGAATATATTCCCTAGGGATCACGTGGGTAAAGATGCTGGCTAAAGCCAGTAAAGACATAAAACTGTCCTAAATCGACATCTTCATGATCCTTAACGTTCTCTAGTAATAATTATTTTTATTATTTATTTAGGTTAGCCAACAATTATTGTTTACACAATACAATTTCAGTTTTTTCAATTGATAAGCCTACATTATTACGTGTAACAATTACTTACAGGATAACACCACATATACAATTTTTGGTTAAACAATACAATAAATCATGAAATTAAATAACAATAAAAATATAAAAAAAAGAAATGATTAGTAGGATTGGTAAATTATCAATAACAACAAGTTAATTATGAGTAGTATAAAATGAAATTTGGATAGAATTATTGAAATTAAAATAACAGTTAACAAACAATTAACATAAAAAAATTGAGAGCATTCAAATAAATTAAAATCAAAACAATTAATTAATTCTATTACATTAAAATATAACGATTAATTAAATAATTTGTATCATAGCTCATCATTAAAACATTTAACTAGGTTCGGATAAAATAAATTAGATTAAATTATAAAATATTACAATCTGGAATCTATAACATTAAAATAAGGAAATTTATGTTTATAAAAACGATTCATATTTATTTTTTGTTCGGATATCTACCTAGGAAGATATTAGGTCAAGTGAATACAAAATGGCTTCAAATGCTCTTTACAAAATTAAATCATGTTTAGTATGTAATATGTCGTTACTATATCGTAGAAGTGGATGTTTCATATTGTGGTCGATATTAGGTTTAAGGGAATTCAGGAGCGAGAGTTAGCGAGCAAAGCACTAAAAAAAACACGGTTCTTGTTTAGGGAGCCTCCTTTGATTTTTAATTTCTTTGATGTTACATTGGCAATAGAAATACACACTCAACTGTCAAACGTTCTTGAGATACAGTCCGCTGACAAATGGATGGATGGGCGGACAGCGTAGGCTTACTAATAGGGTTCCGCTGGTTATCCTCTGGGTACGGAATCCTCAGAAGACTTCATGAAAGACCAAGACTCTTCGAAGTTTTTTTACCGTTTTTTTTTTTTCATTTAATGTAGAGCAAGACAACTTTGGTCAACAAAAGTGTTAGTAGCACTTACTACTGTTGTTATTTCATTCTAAAAATATGATAGAAAGCACCCCTTTGCAGTATAAAATTAATAAATGAAATAATAATTAAATAATGTACCTGTTTGACAACATCGAGGAGTTTGTAGATAAACATTAACAGCAGCACAGGTCGATTTACCATATTAAGCAATGCTTGCCAAGGTTGGTCTGTGGATGGGTGACCATCTTAACATACCGAGTTTCCTCCATGCCTCGGAAAGCACGTTAAGCTGGTTGGTCCCGGCCATGTAGATCTTGGCAGTCGTTACGGATAGCCATAAGTCAGTAAATCAGACTCCGGGACTTCTTGACGGGACTGGAGAGTCTTGCCAAGAAGTCCCGTGTTACCCAGTTAACGGGTTGTGAAGGCCAGGTAGGCAGCCGCTCTACGTAAAATATTGGTATTCAGCTAAATCCGGTTTACCTGGAAGCCGACTCCAATACATTTGGGAAAAGGCTAGGCAGATGATGACCTGTCTAACAAGCGCAGTTTTTTATCATAACAACCTTAACGTCATTTCTGCAGTAATTCAGTACGTGTTTATAATCTGAAGTTGTCCTTGAATGCAGCTATGCACGTTGCAGCGATGCACGTTGCATTAACACGTGATCGATAAGGGTTCTCAAAATAAGTGTTGATAAAGGATAATTATGATATAGGTTAGAGGTATGTGTCATGTAATGAGTCGATAATTTCTAATCTTCATAAGTTGCAGCGTTTTATGAGGCAGTGATATCCTGGTTTATTTCAGAAACTAGTTGTCGCAAGCGACTTCGTACACGCTTATCTCGTTTTTTCCCGTTCTCGGAATAGGGAATATGCATAAAAAAATATTATCTAAACAGTTTATCTAAAAATATACAAAAATATATTACTAACAGTGAAAATAGAATCAAAATTGCTCGAAAAACAAACGAGATATAATTATTTTAAACAAATATCCCTCTCGCGAAAATGCTGTTTTCTATGGCAGCTGTATAGACGTCACGGACTTTGACGTCAAATTCCATGTCGGACTGCTCGTTCTAATAGTTAACTTTGAAGCTTTATAACTTCATCGCTGATGAAATTTAAAAAATATTTTCTTGAGTGCTTACTGGACCTTATAAGTATTTACTTTTGCAAACTAAAAAATCACGTACATATTCCCTATTTCGGGAAATTCTCTCTTAGTGCACCTGGAGTGTAAGGAAGCTACATGCCAAAGGAGAAGGGAATGACTCTATACATTCCTGGGCCCAGGTGGTAACTGAATCAAACTAGCCTTATTTGTAAGAGGATATAATAACAAGGTCTCACTGAAAATTTGGTGCAATTTGGCTATCCAGGAATCAAGTTATATGAAGTACCTACCTATAGTAAAAGTGAGGCTATATTTCAACCAAACCTAACAACAAAATATGGAACATAAGTACTCTGTGCTCAGAACGAAAGAAAACGAACGAGTGACATCTGTCAGTCGGTGATTGACTGATGTCAGGCAGAAGTGTTAGGCCGGAAGAAAAATTAAAAGAATTCGATTCACTATGAATCGATTCCACGAAAAAAAACATGTCACTCGACCTTGATACATCTATACTAATATTATAAAGCAGAAGAGTTTGTTTGTTTGTTTGTTTGGTTGAACGCGCTAATCTCAGGAATTACTGGTCCGATTTGAAAAATTCTTTCAGTGTTAGATAGCCCATTTATCGAGGAAGGCTATAGGCTATATATCATCACGCTAAGACCAATAGGAGCGGTGCAGTAATGAAAAATGTTACGCAAACGACGTTGCACGGGTCAGCTAGTATTCTGATATTTAGTTTCAGAATTTAATTTAAGTTTTCTCGCTTCCTAGATAGAAACATGGTACCATATTTTGTGATTTCGTTTAGAAAAATATAACGGTTTTTTTAATATACATTTCAACTAGTTAACTGCTGGGCCCAGAAGTCCCCTTCTCCTTTCAGATTTCTACGACCGTCGATCAGTAGTTTCAGCCGTTCGTTGATCGAACAGTCAGCCAGCTTCTGCTTTTATAAATAGACTAGTTTCTGCCCGCGACTTAGCGCGAATAGGATGATAAACTCTGTATTACTTGACCCCTTTTAGCATTGATAATAAAAAGATGGTTATGTAGAGCACTGACTGTATGACTCCTTATGTTTAAAATGAGAACCAGCTCTATGATACATCCAATCTAGTTGTTAATTTCGTTTTCAATTGAATTAACGTAATAATTGAAAGCTAACTAGATTAGATTTAATTTAATTTATGATTGATTTGTTATTTTTTTTTTCATAGTTTCTATTTGATTTTTAATATTGACTAACAAAGCTTTAACACAGCTGTTACTAACAATTATGGACATTATTAGTCTGAAATTAAATAAATAAATGAATCTGATCTCTGATCTTCAAATTTCCAAAACGAATGAACACCTAAGTAATTTTTAACCGACTTCCCAAAAAGTTTCTTTTTTTTTTATGTTTGTTACCTCATAACTCCGACAATTATGAACCGATTTAATTTTTTTTTGTTTTATCTGAAAGGATATACTTGCAGATTGGTCCCATTTAAATTTTATCAAAATCGGTTACGAACTTTGGGTTTTAAATCGAAATAGCTGGAATTTGACTATTTAGATGATTCTTTGATAATCGAAATTGCGTATTTTGCTTTTCTGCGATTTTGCAGTGGTGTTGTTAGGTGTGGGGCTCCACTAAAAAGTGAAAAATAAAAAACTTTTTACAAAAAAATACAACCGACTTCCAAATTAAAAAAACACTACAAAGTAAAAAATAACTTTAATTTCGGAAGTCGGTGTCAAAATACGAAGAAACTAACAAAAACACCGACTTCCGAAATTAAAGTTATTTTTTACTTTGTAGTGTTTTTTTTTATTTGGAAGTCGGTTGTATTTTTTTGTAAAAAGTTTTTTTATGACATAGAAACGACAATCTTGCCCCATAATGCCTCAAAGATGCCCCAGAAATTTATAAAAAAACCCTGGCTAAGTGCGAGTCGGTCTACTGTGCAAAGGGTTCCGAGTTTTAGCAGTACATACTTTTTATAGGTTTTCCTATAATCTCTAGGCATAGAACTATAATCTTCATTTGTTCCAAAATTTAAGTGTCAGTAGTTTTGAAGACAGGCAGCGGTCAGGCAGCGGTGGCGGGACGTCGTGCGGCGAGTACTGTCTGCGGCCCAACCTGCCGGGACGTGATAACCACGACCACTCTGACAAGAGTGATACGAATAAGAAGAAGAAGAAGAGTTTTGAAGATAAGAGGGGAATGGTCATCTTTGGTCTAATATCTTAAATGCATTAATTTCAAAATTATACAAAAAATATAATTAAAACTCTCACAGTAAGCCCTTTCATTTCATATTATGTTACACAACACAGTTAGAAAAACGTTATTATTTTAAAATTTTCTGGTTTGACCCCCAAAAGTGAACCCCATACTACAAATTTATTTATTTACGTAACGCGTCCGTGTTTGGGTCACAAAAGTCTAAAGGTCTGCCAAATTTCAACAGAATCGGTTTAGTAGATCCGAAAAAAACTGTCCATAACAGACAGACAGGCACCCGAGTGATCCTATAAGGGTTCCGTTTTTGTTCGGAACCCTAAAAAAGTAAAAAATAATCCTGACTTTTCTGTTTTCTGACTGACAGACAACGCACAGCTGAAACTACTGGTCGTAGAAAGCCGAAATTGGCATTAGAATAGTTAAAAACAAAAAAAAAAGTAATTTGAAAGTTTACATCGGTAATTATAACATTATCATTATTATATTTTTTTTTTTTTAATTTCTCGTGTCCCTGGAGACCCGGTCCTTTGGTAGGCGTACGAGGGGCCGAAACCAACTCGCAGAGGCCCCGTTAGAAATTTCAAATGTAATGGAGCACCAACCGGCGATTATCCCTGTATGCACTGAAAGTATTCCCAATGACAATCCCCGGTTGGAGCAGTACTATTGCAGAATATGGAAACAAAAAATGAAACGCTATGGGTTTGGGTGGCTTAGTGGACTGATAAATCGTTTATTATAGAAGAACTATTGGCCCCTGCCTGACCACTAACAATATACACGGCTTTTAATTGGCAGGGGGTGACTTGCACACTCAATGAATGGGCCCCCGAAAACGGTCGCTAGCACAAAGTGACGTAGCGCCAAGGGGGCAACATGGCCTGAGGTGCTAGAGGAGTGGAGGTATACCACGGCTATCAGGACAATCCCGGAAGTGCGGTCAAGATCCCTACCAGCATCTTACTGGATTATACATCCTTCTCCCGAGCACGTATGCTCTAGCGAATCTCCACTCAGACCGGCCAATTAAGGCAAGAAAGAGGTAGGAACTCTGATCCTCGTCAGTTTTCACTCTGGCCAGCCAATAAAGGCAAGCCGTAGATGAAGAACAAGACTTCTCCCGGGAGATAAGGTTCGTGGGGTCGCTACTGCCCAACAGTTCGCCACAAATATTATTCTCTTTATTTATTTTTCTTAACCTACTTATATATATATTTTTAAACATTTCTTAAAAAAACAAGTAAAAAAAAAACATTTAAAAATATAAAAAGTAGTAGTCCGCCGGTGTCGGGAGCAGGGTCCAAGCTACCGGTGGTTAGGGCTCCAGAGAAAGGAACCTCCTCACAATACGAGCCGTATCGAGGAGTACTGCCTTCTGTATCAGGCCCTTTACCAAACTGCGTAACGCCAGCTTCGACAGGTGGTCGTCGAAGCTTTTGGCCAACAGGCCATTGGCCGTAACGACAATCGGCACAATGACTGCCGAGTCCACATTCCACATGTCGACAACCTCGTGTGCTAAGTCGAGATACTTAATCTGTTTCTCTTTCTCAACTTTCACGAGATTCTCGTCATGTGGGATGGTAACATCGATAATCATTGTGCGGCGCGCTAATCGGTCTATCACCACCATATCAGGCTTATTGGCAACAATAGTCCTGTCAGTGATGATAGACCGATCCCAGTACAACGTGACATGGTCATTTTCAAGAACTGGGTCGGGCACATACTTGTAATACGGTACCTCAGAGTCCACAAGTTTGTACTTCAAAGCAAGTTGCTGATGGATGATCCTGGCCACTTGGTTATGTCGGTGCAAGTACTCGCCGTTAGCCAGACGAGAACAACCAGAGATAATATGTCTGATGGACTCACCCGAACGGTGGCATGCCCGACATACGTCCACCGTCCCATCCTTCATAATATGTCTCCGGTAGTTATTCGTCAAGATAACTTCGTCCATAATCGCACAGACAAAACCTTCAGTTTCTCCGAAGAGATCACTGAAGCGCAGCCAAGCCACAGACGCTGAAAAATCTACATCGGACCCATGAAGAGCCCGGTAGAAGCGCCCGTGAAGCTCCTTGCCTTTCCACACCTCCTTGCGGTCATCTGTGGTAAGTATCACAGGTTTGCGCCAGTTCTCTTTAGCCATGGACAACGGGGTGAGTCCTTTGTCCACTGCGACCACATCTCGGTGCATACCCACATCAGCTTTGAGAAAATATTCTCTGAGACGACTCAGAGACTCAGACTCAGAGAGTTTTGGCGTTTAAAAAGCCTCGACCTCCACACTTCCGCGGGATGTACAGTCTCATCACCGACGATCGCGGGTGATGCATCCGGTTTGTGGTCAGCAGTGTACGGACCCTCCTATCCAGGGCGTCGAGTTCGGTTTGAGTCCATTTGAGTATGCCGAAAGAGTACATTAATACCGGCATGACCCAACCGTTGAAGGCGCGCACCTTATTTCCGCCCGACAAAAGGCTATTCAAAACCTTCTTCAGGCGGCCAAAGAAGCGTTCCTTCAATAATTGCTTCATGTCAGCAACATCAATGCCCAACGCTTCCGACATACCTAAATACTTATAGGTTTCGGTTGAGCTGAGGGATCTAACCTGTATGGAATCCGAGAGTTGAATTCCCTCAGATTCCATAATCTCCCCTTTTTTAACATGCATGACTGCACATTTGTCCACACCAAATTCCATCCTGATGGCACTACTGAAGGTTTCAGTGACCTTCAGTAGCTCCATCAGTCGCGAATTGTTGGGGGCAAAGAGTTTCAAATCATCCATGTAAAGAAGGTGAGATATGGTCTGACCACCTCTTCTCAACCGATAGCCTAGACCTGAATCCTCCAGCAATGTGCTTAGAGGATTCAGAGCTAAGCAAAACCAAAGCGGACTCAAACTGTCGCCCTGAAATATTCCCCGTTTAATCCATACAGGCTCATCATTCCCTTGAATCGGTCGACATCCTGGATAGCGAAGGACTGTTTTCCATTGCCTCATACATGACTCAAGGAAGGTGCGTAGAGTTGGATCTATTTTATACAACTCCAACACCTTCGTGAGCCATGTATGTGGCACAGAATCATAGGCCTTCTTGTAATCTATCCAACATGTCAACAGATCCTTGCAGGATCGACAAACTTGTTGGCTTAAGGCCATGTCTATGAGGAGAAGCTCCTTAGTGCCGCGGGACCCCTTCCTACATCCATTCTGAGAGGCAGACATAATTGAGTTAATCTCAATGTAATCATTAATTTTCACTCTCAGGATGGATGTAAGAAGCTTATAGACCATCGGCAAACAAGTAATCGGTCTATAATTCTTGGGTTCCTCGGGACTACCTGTCTTATGGAGCAGGTGGGTAACACCAGTTGTTAGAAACTGTGGTAGCGACCCAGACTCTAAGCATGACTGGAATTGAGATGCCAGGAGCGCGTGTGAGCTGCTATACTACTTTAGCCAGAAGTTGTGCAGTCCGTCCGGTCCCGGAGATTTCCAATTCGGTAACGGACGAACTGCATTGGCTATATCTAATTTAGATATTATAATTTTTTCCATTTGTGGTATAGCTTCACACACACTCTCGACATCGCGCATCCAGTCACCCTCGGCGTGACAGACGGGCACCGACCAAATGCTGCGCCAGAAAGTACTCGTGGTGACATCATCCGGGCGGCACACGTCTGACACACGTTGTTCAGGTCGCTCCCAAGCTCTGTATACCCACCTCTCATCGCTCTGGAACATGCGATTCTGCGAGTATCGATCACCCCGCCGCTTATACCACCGAATACGGTTTGCCCATGCACAAACTTTTTGCTTCAGGAAGTCGATGCGCTCTGTGACACGGGACGTGTAATCTCGAGGGCTGATACCAGTCCCCGAAAACGCCCGTCTCACAAAGCGCATCACGCGTGGCCTTGTGTTGCCCTCCCTGAAGCAGTATAGTTTGCCGATGAGTGCTCTTGCCTCATCAATACGCCGCTCGATTATGCATTGCCAAGCTGGTGCAGCAGGTTTTTGTCGTATAGCTTCGTCACAAGTTGGGAACTTGACGTTGGCTATACGACATGCTGCAACAGCCCCGCAAAACAGAATTGAGTGCGTATCAACGAGGCTCTCGCTGCTTGCAAAGATGTTCTGCAGCAGCGAGTCCAAGGCACACACCAGCGCCCTATTCTTTTTGTGCATGGGTAACCGTGGTAATCGGGGCCTAAGTTCGGTCGGAGTCGATCTATACTCACGAAGCGCATCCTCCAGTGCGCTCCTCAGTCTATCGTTGCACTGGCTACTTACCGCGACAACCCTATCATCTACCTCATCACTGATGTTGTTGGGCCGCGGTGTGATTGCGCCACTAGCTGGCGCCTGAACCGCGGTCTGTGTTGATGTCGAGATAATAAGGTTGTTCAGTACCTCTGAGCGCAGCCTATCAAGTACGGCATTGTCCAACCTGTGATTACGTTGGATGACCCGCACTTGATCCGACAACCGTTGGGCCGAGATGTTCACAGTAGGTTCCAGGTCCTGAAACAGAGACAGCATCCTGACACGGTACGCAGTAAGGTTAGTTCCCCCCTCTGAAGACCCGTAGTATGCGCGCATGACGTTTTCATTCATGGACTGCGTCCATCTCATGCGCTGCACACAACCACCGGTAGCGGGGACCCGGCTCGGGGCCGGTTGGCCCCTAGGTCCCAAGCCCCTCGGTGGCCGGCCTCTCCCCTGCCGACGCACAGGTGTTGGCGACGTCGGCGGGGAGAAATACTCGTCACTGGAGATCGACGCGACTGCGGCCGCCGGTGACTCTGGTAATCCGCTGTCCGGCGGCGGCGAGGCGGAGTTCAGCGACGGGTCCGGGGATGGTGGGCGTGCGCGTCTCATAGCTGCTGCTCTCGTTAACATTGTTTCATAATTTAATTCAACATAATTATTTTATTTTTATTAGCATTGGTCATTGGTGACATATGTCATATTCTGTCCGAGACATATAATTTTCTTTTCTTGCGTTGCATTGTTGTTCTTTATTTTTTGAAGAGTTTGTTGTATACTTTTCTTTGTTTGTGGGTGCTTTTATGTGGAAATTGTGCATTAACTTGGTCGAAAACTGTTATTTTTAATTTAATTTATACGGACGAATAAAAATCAAACTTCGGTTGTCAACGAGAGTTGCCAGTCTATTTATTATTATTCCCTTTATTTATTTTTCTTAACCTACTTATATATTTTTAAACAT
Organism: Ceramica pisi; assembly: GCA_963859965.1. Lineage (NCBI taxonomy): Eukaryota > Metazoa > Arthropoda > Insecta > Lepidoptera > Noctuidae > Ceramica > Ceramica pisi. Next base: position 1,999,963 of record OY982530.1, on the reverse strand, counting down.
TTCTTAAAAAAACAAGTAAAAAAAAAACATTTAAAAATATAAAAAGTAGTAGTCCGCCGGTGTCGGGAGCAGGGTCCAAGCTACCGGTGGTTAGGGCTCCAGAGAAAGGAACCTCCTCACAATACGAGCCGTATCGAGGAGTACTGCCTTCTGTATCAGGCCCTTTACCCAACTGCGTAACGCCAACTTCGACAGGTGGTCGTCGAAACTTTTGGCCAACAGGCCATTGGCCGTAACGACAATCGGCACAATGACTGCCGAGTCCACATTCCACATGTCAACAACCTCGTGTGCTAAGTCGAGATACTTAATCTGTTTCTCTTTCTCAGCTTTCACGAGATTCTCGTCATGTGGAATGGTAACATCGATAATCATTGTGCGGCGCGCTAATCGGTCTATCACCACTATGTCAGGCTTATTGGCAACAATAGTCCTGTCAGTGATGATAGACCGATCCCAGTACAACGTGACATGGTCATTTTCGAGAACTGGGTCGGGCACATACTTGTAATACGGTACCTCAGAATCCACAAGATTGTATTTCAAAGCAAGTTGCTGATGGATAATCCTGGCCACTTGGTTATGTCGGTGCAAGTACTCGCCGTTAGCCAGACGAGAACAACCAGAGATAATATGTCTGATGGACTCACCCGGACGGTGGCATGCCCGACACACGTCAACCGTCCCGTCCCTCATAATATGCCTCCGGTAGTTGTTCGTCAGAATAACTTCGTCCATAATTGCACAGACAAAACCTTCGGTTTCCCCGAAGAGATCTCCGAAACGCAGCCAGGCCACGGACGCAGAGAAATCAACATCGGACCCATGAAGAGCCCGATAGAAGCGCCCGTGAAGCTCCTTGCCTTTCCATACCTCCTTGCGATCATCTGCTGTAAGTATCACAGGTTTGCGCCAGTTCTCTTTAGCCATAGACAACGGGGTGAGTCCCTTGTCCACTGCGACCACATCTCGGTGCATACCCACATCAGTTTTGAGAAAATATTCTCTGAGACTGCACATCTCGCGGTTGTGGAGAGTCTTAGCGTTTAAAAAGCCTCGACCTCCACACTTCCGCGGAATGTACAGTCTCATCACCGACGATCGTGGGTGATGCATCCGGTTTGCGGTCAGCAATGTACGGACTCTCCTATCCAGAGCGTCGAGTTCAGTTTGAGTCCATTTGAGTACGCCAAAAGAGTACATTAGTACCGGCATGACCCAACCGTTGAAGGCGCGCACCTTATTTCCGCCCGACAAAAGGCTATTCAAAGTCTTTTTCAGGTGGCCAAAGAAGCGCTCCTTCAACGATTGCTTCATGTCAGCAACATTAATGCCCAACGTTTCTGACATACCCAAATACTTGTAGGTTTCGGTTGAGCTGAGGGACCTAACCTGTATGGAATCTGAGAGTTGAATTCCCTCAGATTCCATAATCTCCCCTTTCTTTACATGCATGACTGCACATTTGTCCACGCCAAATTCCATCCTGATGGCACTACTGAAGGTTTCAGTAACCTTCAGTAGCTCCATTAGTTGCGAATTGTTGGAGGCAAAGAGTTTCAGATCATCCATGTAAAGAAGGTGAGATATGGCCTGACCACCTCTTCTCAACCGATAGCCTAGACCTGAATCCTCGAGCAATGTGCTTAGAGGATTCAGAGCTAAGCAAAACCAAAGGGGACTCAAACTGTCGCCCTGAAATATTCCCCGTTTAATCCATACAGGCTCATCATTCCCCTGAATCGCTCGACATCCTGGATAGCGAAGGACTGTTTTCCATTGCCTCATACATGACTCAAGGAAGGTGCGTAGAGTTGCATCTATTTTGTATAACTCTAACACCTTCATGAGCCAAGTATGTGGCACAGAGTCATAGGCCTTCTTATAGTCTATCCAACATGTCGACAGATCCTTGCGGGATCGACGAACCTGTTGGCTTATGGCCATGTCTATGAGGAGAAGCTCCTTAGTGCCACGGGACCCCTTCCTACATCCATTCTGAGAGGCGGACATAATTGAGTTAGTCTCAATGTGCTCATTGATCTTCACTCTCAGGATGGATGTAAGAAGTTTATAGACCGTCGACAAACAAGTAATTGGTCTATAGTTCTTGGGTTCCGTAGGACTACCTGTCGTATGGAGTAGGTGGGTAACGCCAGTTGTTAGAAACTGTGGTAGCGACCCAGACTCTAAGGATGACTGGAATTGAGATGCCAGCAGCGCGTGTGAGCTGCTATACCATTTGAGCCAGAAGTTATGCAGTCCGTCCGGTCCCGGAGATTTCCAGTTCGGTAACGGATGGACTGCTTTGGCTACATCTGATGGTGTGATGTTAATTTTGTCCATTTCTGGTATAGCTTCACACACGCGCTCGACGTCGCGCATCCAGCCATCCTCGGTATGACAGACGGGCACCGACCAGATGCCTCGCCAGAATGTATTTGTGGCGATATCATCCGGGCGGCACACGTCCGTCACACTTTGTTCAGGTCGCTCCCAAGCTCTATATACCCACCTCTCATCGCTCCGGAACATGCGATTCTGCGAGTATCGATCAACCCGCCGCTTATACCTCCGAATACGGTTTGCCCATGCACAAATTTTCTGCTTCAGGAAGTCGATGCGCTCTGTGACATGAGACGTGTAATCTCGAGGGCTGATACCAGTCCCCGAAAACGCCCGTCTCACAAAGCGCATCACGCGTGGTCGTGTGTTGCCCTCCCTGAAGCAGTATAGTTTGCCGATGAGTGCCCTTGCCTCATCGATACGCCGCTCGATCCTGCACTGCCAAGCTGGTGCAGCAGGTTTTGGTCGTATAGCTTAGTCACAATTTGGGAACTTGACGTTCGCTATACGACATGCCGCAACAGCCCCACAAAACAAGATTGAGTGCGTATCAACGAGGCTCTCGCTGCTTGCAAAGATGTTCTGCAGCAGCGAGTCCAAAGCACATACCAGCGCCCTATTCTTTTTGTGCATGGGTAACCGTGGTAATCGGGGTCTAAGTTTGGTTGGAGTTGATCTATACTCGCGAAGCGCATCCTCCAGTGCGCTCCTCAGTCTATCGTTGTACTGGCTACTTACCGTGACAACCCTATCATCTACCTCATCACAAATATCAATGGGCCGCGGTGTGATTGGGCCACTAGCTGGCGCCTGTACCGCGGTCTGTGTCAGGGTCACGATGATAAGGTTGCTCAGTACCTCCGAGCGCAGCCTATCAAGTACGGCATCGTCCAACCTGTGATTACGTTGGATAACCCGCACCTGATCCGACAATCGTTGGGCCGTGACATTCACAGTTGGTTCAAGGTCCTGGAACAGAGACAGCATCCTAACACGGTACGCAGTGAGGTTAGTTCCCCCCTCTGTAGCCCCGTAATATGCGCGCATGACGTTCTCGTTTATGGACTGAGTCCATCTCATGCGCTGCACACAACCACCGGTAGCGGGGACCCGGCTCGGGGCCGGTTGGCCCCTAGGTCCCAAGCCCCTCGGTGGCCGGCCTCTCCCCTGCCGACGTACAGGTGTTGGCGTCGTCGGCGGAGAGAAATACTCGTCGCTGGAGCTCGACACGACTGCAGCCGCCGGTGACATTGTTGATCCGCTATCCGGCGGCGGCGAGGTGGAGCTCAGCGACGGGTCCGGGGATGGTGGGCGTGCACGTCGAAATGCTGCTCTTGTGATCATGTTTTACATATCTTTATTTTATTCATCACCAGTTGGTCATCTTACGTGACATGTGTCATCTGTCGGTCGTATAGAAAATTTTCTTCTTTTTCCAATGTTTTCCATGTTTTATTGAGTTTTGATTTGAGTTTTTAATTATTGCTTCTGATATTCAAGTTTTTATATAAAATCGTGCATATAAAAGGCCAGATTAATTTTCTTTGTGTACAAAATTGTGAGAACAAAATAAAAACGTGTTGTAACATTCAGAGTTGCCAGCTTCTTTCTTATTATTATTATTATTATCGGTAGCATGTAATTACTTTGAGTGTAAGGGAGCACAAAGAGGATTCCCTGAAATCTTACGGGAATCGTGATAAAAGGGATATGCTTTTACGAAAACGCAGGAAAAAACCATTTATAATATAATAATAATATATTAAAGGTAAATTATAAAAAAAACACACAAACTACTACACAACACACGTATTACTTTGCACTTGGCCAGTTTTTTTTTTTGTCTGTACAGTCCCATTGGTTGGTCTTTAAGGTCTGAAAGGTCTTTCCCATAATTTTCGTACATTCTTACTTCAGTGCTTTCTTCTAACTATCTCAATCTTATTCAAATAGTTTCCAACCCAAAGCGTTTTACATCACAACCCAACACAACAAAATTGATTTGAAATCAAATTCAATTTCCGATCAATCAAGAAATCACCGCACTATCTCGCTGTGAAATCAACTGTTCAGCAAATCAGTTCCAAAAATACACAATTTCATTTCACATATTTTTTTCTCGTATACTAGTTCCATGTACGACCCTTAGGGTGGTTTTATATTAGTTATATGCGAGGTATGCTAGGCGGGTTCAGCCGGGCTTCACTTAATACTTACGCATAACATGACACCACATATGACTAATTATTCTGCTTTTGCTTTTTAATTTTTTTGTTTTTAATAATTGTTTTGATTTTTCTTGTTATGCTAAGTTTCTATTCTGTGTATTTTTATTTAATTTTCTTTTAATAAAGCATATTTGTACGCACATAAGGTCGAATTAAAAAAAAAACTATTTTTTCTAATGTTGCGGCGGCCCTGGTGATCTGTATCACAGGTTTTAGTCCCAGAACCTATTTCAGGCACCAGTATCTTACAATGGTGAAATATAGTTATATAAATTAGTCGTAAGCAATGTTAATTTAAGGCAACCATTGTGAAGAGATAATAAATAACTTTGAATTAAATTGATTGAATTGAAATCTCACCGTGTTCACATAGATGGAGTGAACGACAAGTGAGCTGTCATTTCATCTTGTTTGTATGGTTTGATAGCTCACTTCACTTAAGTTTTCACTTCGATATGTTTACAAAATTGCACTGCAGGATGTGTAGCTGTGCTGTGAAACTGAATGTTTCCGTACAAACGATGAGAGTGAACTTACTTCATCTGTACGCGCTCACATTCCTCTACGGCGGCGTTACTTCCACACATTTCTCACTTTTGTGTAGAAATCAACGCGTATACATGCATTTTAAAAAGAAGACAGTCTATTAACCTTCTCTATGGTCTTTTATTTCTGTTTCAAAATTGATTAAAATCGGTTCTGCGATTTAAGCATGAAAAATAATAAAAAATATAATTTTTGCTCATTATGTCAGTAAAGATGCTTTGCTACGCTATCATAAGGCTAGAAAAAATATTTCCCCGCAAACTAACATTACCTCGCACATCTCTCGTGGAACAGAACCCTTAAGCGAATTTCGGGAGGGTTATAAATTCGCCGTTGCTCGGAAACGGGTCGGTGATGAGATAGCTGGGCGAAATTAAAATGTAACAAAATAAATCATGGCGGAGTGAGCTCCCTTGCCCTCAGGCTTGCGTGAGATACAACATAAATTTGTAGCGAGACAGTTTGCAACTAACTTAAATTGCTTGGAGATATTTTAGAAACGTGGCTGTATGGTTTTTGTGTACGCCTGAAATAGTGCTTGTGATTCGTGTTTTATGTTTTCTAGTACACTTTTAATGGTTGATTTTTTCACAAACACTAAGAGAAGAGAAGAGAGCTTTGTGTTGTAAAGGGGTTCGAACATTTTTGGATGGAAGCTGGCAAAGTTTCACTCTACACAACTAACCGCCATTTTGCGTCGCATTTGGTCGCGATCTTGTAGTGCGATTTTGTAAGTCAAGTAATTCTGTAACGACAAGTGAGCTGTCAAACCACACAAACAAGATGGAATGACATTTCGCTTGTCGTTCACTCCAACAAAGTGATCACGGTGAGATTTCGACAAAATCGACCGGCTGATCTGTGAGGGAATGATAAAGAAGAAGACAAACAGTACCAAGCTAGCAGAGATCAGGCAGTGAATTAAGCAGCATGATGATTCTTTAACTATGACAGAAACAGATATAGTCAGGGTGATCATTTTTCTCACCGTAAGGTTGCATGTCACTTGGAACTTATAAAAAATCAAGATTTTTACATCGTGGTTTGATAATATGATGATTTTTCACACATACTCGAACAATAAATTATGAACCTTTTTTCATTGCTAAACTAAAAAACGGAAAAGAGTATGATAGAAGTCGATTCAGGACAGCGTAATGTTATTATTTCTGTTTCTGATATTTAGAAAGTCAATGAATGCGTTTGTGTCAATGACCGTTATTGCACGGGTATCTGACGTTTACCAAAACTTTACTCAAATAACTTTTTTTTAGTCAATGTGGTAAACATTCATTTTCTCAGGCTTTAAATTTCTCACTGAGTAGTGACTACTCCACCCAATTCATTAACTGAAACCTGTCTGGAGGTGATGTGACAAAACATAATAACGCCTCACTCAGAATATGTACCTATTAAACCGTAAAACATATAAGTATGTACCTAAATAAGTTTTGTGAAAGCAGCACCTGTTAATTTTAACAACTTTAATTAAACTTAACGTTAATTTTATACCTTAATTACATAAGTACTTGCTTTATATTAAATACAGGAAATGTGTTTCATGTTTTATTATGTACTTGATTATATAAAGGTTGTCCCAAAAGCTACGCAAGATTCGAATTAAATAACAAACTGTTATTTTAATTTGAGTCTTGCGTAAAGGAGTTATTCTTTTATGGGCCCGCTGTTTTAAAATGGCTATTGTTAAAATTATACAAAAAATATATATATTTATATTTTTTAATTTATATTGGTAGATTTTCTATAATGGTGGCTAACGGGGTTCACAAGACTGACGCTTAACCCACAAAGGTTTGTTATAAATTGTTAATCCAGATATCATTGAAAGCCTTCACTCTCGGGCAAGGTTTTCCTTGTACTGTTATTTTAATTCTAGTCTTGCGTAAAGGAGTTAAGCTTTTACGGGCCCGCTGTTTAGAAATGGCTATTGTTCAAATTATGAGAAAAATATATATATTTTATAATTTTCATTGGTAGATTTTCTATAATGGTGACTAACGTTGTTCACAGACTTACAATTAACTCAAAAAGGTTTGCTATAAACTGTAAATCCAGATTTCATCGAAAACCTTGCCCGAGACGGCGAAAAATGTTGTGCTCTGATTATGAACTTTTCAACGCGTGGAGTTTTTTTTTTCTGTTTGAAAGTCAAAAAATATTACAGCTACTGTACCTTGTGTTCGTTAAACTTAAACTGTAGCTATCAGTTTAAGGTTTGTTTTTGACTTGAATGTACCGTGGTGGTTGGGAGTGTCATGCTCATTCAAAAGTTATTTGGATCTTTTTACTGTCTTCAAAATGGTTGGGCCGAATGGTACTCCTATGGTGCCAGCGCATGCGTTATGTTCGTAAACGGGCACGCTCAGTTGGTACTAGTAATTTTAAAAATCGAAATCAAAAGATATTATTTTTTGACGAATTGGGCTGGTGCATATCATGGCGCCGTCGGTTGGAACTGGTCACTTCTCAGCTGCTATGGTTTATTTTAACGAACCGCTCATGCTCATATTTTACTTTGTTCTCACATTGTATAATTTAAACATGTTGTAAACAAAACATTGTAACAATTTTTTGTTTTTAAAAGTGTCCGTGGAGTTTCTTGTACGTTCTTCTCCATAGAGATCTATGCTTTGGAACGTAAAAATAGCTTCATCTTCTTCACCGACCGACTTTGTCAATTCAAAAGTGCCTGTAAATGGTTTACTGCACATCATTTACTGTAGATCTTTTTTTTACTATTGATAGGCATATTTACATGAAAAGGTACCACAGTTTCTTTTGCACTTGGGTCACAATTGTGAAAAAACTTAAAAAATCGATTAAAAAAAAAGTTTTTTCAAATAAGTTTACCGTCGATAAAATTAGGTATAGTTTCCCTCATTTTCGTACGTGCACATTATAAAGACTCACACTGTATGGTAGGAAAAGGGCAGATTCATGGATTTGCATAATAGGATAGGAAAACCGGCCAAGTGCGAGTTGGAGTCACGCACAAAAGGGTTCCGCACCATTATCTATAAAACAAGCAAAACAAAAACACGTTTGTGGTACGAGGGCCCCTTTAAATATTTATTTCATTCTGTTTTAAAGTATTTGTGTTACATCACCTGGGAAGATTCACCTGAGATCACCGAAAGACATCATCTGGGAAAATTTCAACTGTCTAACTATCACGGTTCATGAGATACAGACTGGTGACAGACGGACGTACAGCAGAGTTATTGTAATGGGGTCCCCTTTTTATTATGATTCGTTACTTCATCAGTTAGGTTTTCAAAAAACATTGGACAGTTATTTTTTTCCTTTTCAAATCGACAGAATATAATAAAGACAAAGCGCATTAAAGTTTTAGAGCGGGGCTGGTGACGTCACGTCATCATTTGCCTAGATTTATTTGGTTAAGTGTAAACTAGTAATAGTGCATTGAAAACAAGGTTAGTGGCGTTGTATTGTTTGGTGATCGTCTATTTAAATAGGTGTTTACCTAGGTAAGTGAGGATTACTAAGATAGCTATTTTAGTTTGTAGTTTTATAAGAAAGTAGTTATTTCAGTAGTGATTTTGTTATTATTGAGTAAATTCGATAGCATGGCGGCATTAGTGAACGTAGACTGCTGTCTGAAAGATTATTGTTGACTGAGGAAATATCGTTTTAAAAATTCAAAATCTGCCCAGTTTATGATAACACTATCATAAAAGCTGGGTTGATTTTTAATTTTTTACATTTTGTAAAAAAGAATAGACGAATAGTTTTAGAGTATAAGTAGAAAAGTAGTTAGTGAAAAGAAGTGTAACAGTAAAGTAGATACATATTTTATTTCTTCTTTTTCTTATAATTTTAACGACCTGTGTGTCACAATTCGCCGTTGCGCGAGATATTGCGAGTTCGATTTTCGCATCAAAGTTGTAAAAATTAAAGTTGCACTTTATTTATTTTTTAGAAAGTTGTGGCTTTCTAAAAAACCCTCCTCACACTTGAGCAAAGTAAGCATTTTTTGGTTTCGGCTTCCCTTTTAAGAAAATTCACCCTTCGCCACTGATACAAGTATTACCCTTTAAATGGTTCATTGTCTCGATACTAACCTCAATTTGCAAGCGCAATAAAGTAGACAAGTAAGTAGGTACAGAAATTATCACAAAACAATGCAGGTATGCTAATTTTAAGTAGTTCGCTGACCTTAATGAGTTTCATAAAACATAAATAACATTTATGATTTTATTTAAATAATCATCGAGTACTTATTACCTTTATCTTGATCAAAGACCGAGGCGACACAGTTATTTGAGCTTGTAAAAAGGACATACCCACTCAAGTACACTAGTGCATTATCATTTATTCATATCGGCGAATTGCCGTTCACTACTGAATGTAAGCCACCTCCAGAGAGCGCCAACCATCCCGATCTTGAACAGTCCGCATCCATTCACTGCCAGCCACCTTCTTCGAATCTTCGATTCATTAAATTCCAGTGCATTTTACACCAAATAAAACAAGTCATAATGCGCACAGCAAAAGAGTGGAACTCTCTACCTGCGTCTGTGTTTCCGAACGGTTACAACCCTAGTCTCTTCAAAGTAAAAGTGAACAGGCTCCTTCTGGGTGAGCTCGCTCCATCGTAGACTTTGTCTCTGTCATCTCTGACCAAGACTAGAGTCAAAAGCAAACCAAAAAGGTCAAACCTGTATAATCTTGGGAGTCTTTAAGTCAAGAGTGAATAGGTTACTTCTAGGCAAGCGTGCTCCATCTTAGACCGCATCATCGCTTACCATCAGGTGTGATAGTGGTCAAACGCGTGCCTATCAAAAGTAAAAAAAAAAAACTGAAGGATAAGATAAAAGTGTACCTATTTGACAGAGACTTTTTTGACAGGGAATCTAGATTCAAGGTTGCTACAGAGATATAATAAACGGAAAACTCATCACCTAGAATCGATGTCAGATCGTCATGTTGGGGGCCGAGTCACCCGCGTCCGTAGGAGAATACCTTTCAGCGAATCCCTACACGTGCTCCCCGGGTGGTGCTAAACAGGTGACACTAACCGCCTCCGTGGTCTAGTGGTTATACTACCTGATTCAGACCCAGAGGTCCCGGGTTCGATTCCCAGCGGGGGCAAATTTTTTGCTCGGTTTGGTTGGTGGTAGGACTTGTTCTAAGTCCGCCTGGCAAGCACCTGCCACCATCATGTCTAAGTCTGTCGCCATAACAACAATGTTAACATTGCATAGCATTGTGGTGTTCCGGCAGTTAGAGGTATGATAGCCAGTTCCTCTGTGTAAGAGGATTCCGGGTGAAACTCGCTTCCATCTTCGGCCTAATCATCACTTTCCATCAGGTGAAATTTGGGCCAAGAGTTTCCCCGTTTTGTATTAAAAAAAAAATATGTTCCGCAGTAGTCCTTGTCGCCAAACTTAAGCCTTTTCCCAACTATACTGAGTCGGCTCCCAGTCTGACCGGAGTATTTACATAGAGCTAATTCCTATCTGAACTCCACGACCCAGTTTCTAACTGGTTATCACGAAACCTCATGGTAAGACTTATTTGTATCATAGTGCCATTTCTAAAAAAATTCACATTCGCATCGTATTCGCACTTCAATCGTAATTTGTCAAAAATCTACAAATGTCAAGGCTTTTTTGACAGTTTACGATTGACATGCGAATGTGAAAGTTGTTTAAAAATTAGTAGAATTGGCTCTATGATATCCTAAATTATTTTACACGGTGGTTATTTATAATAAATAACACGTAACTCTACTAGAAGAGAATCTTAGTAAAAAACTTCGTATTTAAAAAAAAAATCGCAGATACAGTATTATTTGTTCCAATATTTTAAATTATTTATTTTACCAATTCAATTTAAAAATTTAAATTTTTTTCTTTTAACTCACCGACCTTGACAATTTAAAAGTGGTTATTGGTCTAACTAAAATAAATGCTAGAGTTTGACTACGCGTATAATTTTTTTTATAATTATTATAACTTAACTTGCTTGTTTTAATTTATTTTAAAATTAAATGTCAAATAATTACTGGTTAATGTAATGTTAAAATTGTATACACCTACGACTGACGAATTTACACAGAACAAAAAGCAATGTACAATTTCTATTAAAAAAAAATTTGGAAATATGTGATTCGGGTTCCACCATAAATAAAAAACTAAGCATCACCGTCACAAACTGTCAAAAACACCTCTAATTTCTAACCCACAACTAAAATAATAATTTTATTTAACTCTAATTTGCACATTTTCAAGTTTTTGTCGCGGAGATGATATTGTGACGTGAATTTGAGCTGAAAAACAGAAAAAAAAATCAGTACTTAACACTTTCGCCCATAGATACCCGTCTCCTGCACTGACAAATCTAAGAAGACGGTTGCACCATAAATCAAGTTTACCGGGGGCTACCCCACAAAGAGCTAGCACTTTATCCTTTGAAAAACTGTAAGAGCTTCCTTGATATTCGCATGTGGAATGAGCTCTTTTGTACCAAAGACGTTTTTGCTAGACGGCTCTCAATGGAGATCGAATTCACGATCCTTTTTGTCTGTCCTCTAATGTGGGACGGACTGATACGTTTCTATGTTGCAATCTGTCTTTTTGGAAGGGGTGAATTCGATAGAATGTACGAGTCCGATTGTATTGTGTTCACGTAAAAACTTTTTTCTTTTTATGTGTGTAAGCTCGTGGCTAAATAATAATAGCCGCACGGCACGGGTCGATCTTCCAGGTTAAGCAACGCTTGCCAAGGTTGGTCTGTCGATGGGTGACCATCTTGACATACCGACTTTCCTTGGAAAGCACGTTAAGCCGTTGGTCCCGACTGTCATTTGTAGATCTTTGGCAGTCGTTACGGATAGTCGGAGGCCAGTTAATCTGACTCCAGTCTTGCCATGAAGTACCGTGTTACCCAGTAAAGGGTTGTGGAGGTCTGGTAGGCAGCCGCTCCACGTAAAACACTGGTATTCAGCTGAATCCGGTTTGACTGGAAGCCGACCCCAATATAGTTGGGAAAAGGCTAGGCAGATGACGTGTGGTATTGTACGGGTCGCTGCCGTTCTAGAATTTTGTAAAACAAATGAAGTAACACTACACATAAAACACGCACGGTACATAGAAATAACAAAAACTGAGTATGTCTCACAGCTACCATAAGAAGATTCATTTCATATTCTAATGAACCATTCGAAACTCGAGTGAGGTTCATATGCAGTCCAATTATTGAGAAAATGCTGTACTATTTTTTTTTGTCTCATTCTGGTGGCAGTGTTGGTAGTGGGATGCTGGGTTCGATTTCTAGGTCGGGCATAAAGTGTTATTGGGTTTTTACATTGCAAATTTATCTATGACAGCACGGAGTTGGGTAGTTAGTCATGTGACACCCCCGACGCTCAAAGATTCGTACTCAAAGGGTAAAACAGGACCCTATTACTGAGACTCCGCTGTCCGTCCGTCTGTCCGACTGTCACCAGGCTGTATCTCATGAACCGTGATAGTTAGACAGTTGAAATTTTCAACATTTAAAAATTAGTTGCTGATTTGAGTATTGTAGTAGTGGGTTGTGGTAAACACCGTGACGTCAGTTGACAGTTAGTAATGGCGGCACGTGGACAGAGTCGTGTTCGAGAGTGGTGACTTTGCCGAACGCACTTTGGCTCGAGACACCGACTAGGACACTCGTCTAGAACGAAACTGTCGGTTTAACTATTTTAATTAAAATTAACAGACTTCTTTAATATTTTTATAAATGCGAGTTCTTCTCACTCAACAGACAGATGTGTTGCTGTGGAGTTTGTTGGCCACTTCTTCTCCACAGCTAAAACACTAGGAAGTGGTAACGGGCAGGCGTTTTGGGGGACTGTCTATTTGTAAGTTTTGACGTTCAAAAGTACTAGCACTCAGCCACAGTTAGTAAAGAGAGCTTAGTACTGTATTGAGTGTTTGATTCTACAATGATCCCGATACCACCGAACCCAAACGATGATGGCGCGATCGCTCAGCCATCGCTGACGCCTTCATACTTATAAAATACATAACATACACTATGTAGAATGCTAATATAATATGATGTTTTTTTTTTTTTTTTATACAAAACGGGAAAACTCTTGGCCCAAATCTCACCTGATGGAAAGTGATGATTAGGCCGAAGATGGAAGCGAGTTTCACCCGGAATCCTCTTACACAGAGGAACTGGCTATCATACCTCTAACTGCCACAACACAACAATGCTATTAACATTGTTGTTATGGCGACAGACTTAGACATGATGGTGGTAGCTTGCCAGGCGGACTTAGAAGAAGTCCTACCACCAACCAAACCGAGCAAAAAATTTGCCCCCGCTGGGAATCGAACCCGGGACCTCTGGGTCTGAATCAGGTGGTATAACCACTAGACCACGGAGGCGGTTAGTGTCACCTGTTTAGCACCACCCGGGGACCACGTGTAGGGATTCGCTGAAGGGTATTCTCCTACGGACGCGGGTGACTCGGCCCCCAAAATGTTTAATTAACTAATAAATATGTCCTTCACTGATGACTAGATTCCATTGCGGTTGGCTGCCATCGCTCAGGAAGACGATCATTACTGCATACCCCACCATCAGCAGACCTCATCTATACTTTATCAGATTATAAAGAGGTAACATTTGTTTGTAAGTTTGTATGTTTGTAAGTTTGTATGTTGGGGAGTAATCTCAGGAACTACGGGTCCGATTTGAAAAATTCTTTCAGTGTTAGATAGCCCATTTATCGAGGAAGGTTATAGGCTACATACTTATCATCACGCTAAGACTAATAGGAGCCGAGCATTAATGGAAAATGTGGCGCAGACGAAGTTGCGCGTGTCAGCTAGTTCAGTCATAAAATATCAAAAACATTTACCGACAATATCGTAAACCTGAACCGAAGAGGCCACAAATTCTTGCCAAGAAAATGGCGTCGGAGATCGAATCTTACACTTTGTTACACTATAGGCGTATATTTTGCTCACGACCCACCCACTTAAGAGAAACACGGTGCAGCATGTAATTAGGTATGTGTAGGTATATGTGTAAGGCGCCTTCCTTACTGCTTGTTCTGTTAGATTTTTATAGCGTTCATCTGCCTAGCTTCTTCCCAACGATGTTCGGGTCGGCTTCCAGTCAAACCGGATTTAGCTGAGTACCAGTATTTTACGCGGAGCGGCTGCCTTGTGCTGTGCGGTGCTTCGTGGAAATACTTGAGTCAGATTAACTGGCTTCTGACTATCCGTAACGACTGCCAAAGATCTACAAATGACAGCCGGGACCAACGGCTTAACGTGCTTTCTGAGGCACGGAGGAAACTCGGTATGTTAAAATGGTCACCCATCCACAGACCAGCCTTGGCAAGCGTTGCTTAACCTTGAAGATCGGCCCGTGTGACTGATAATAATATAATTTACCCAAAATCTCTAATAAAATACCCGTGCGCAAAAAAAAGTGACTAAAAAATACCAAACAAGACAGTTTTCTAGCAGTGTGTTGAAAGCATTTAATTTAGTAGGTAGTTCAATCACTGGTTAATGTTTTTTTAATTAATTTATTTACGTTACGCGTCTATTTTTGAAACATCGATGTTCATATAAGTAACAATTTTTTACAAAATCCGTCTAGTAGATTGCGCAAGATTGCGCGCACTGCAAGACGCTTGCCGAGGTTGGCCTGCGGATGAGTGAATATTTTAACATGAGACTCCTCTGTGGCTCGGAAAGCACTTTAAGCCGTTGGTCCCGGATGTCATTTGTAGATCTTTGGCAGTCGTTATGGATAGTCAGAAGCTAATAAATCTGACTCCAATCTCTTCAAGCAGTACCGTGTTACCCAGTTAAAGGGTTGTGGAGGTCTGGTAGGCAGCCCCTCCACGTAAAATCCTGGTATTTAGCTGTATCCGGTTTGGCTGGAAGCCGACCCCAATGTTGTGGGGAAAAGGCTCGGCAGATGATGGATGATTTTCTTAGGCTACCTGATTTTTTTACTGGTAAGCATGATGATTGACAAGCAGAATCTTACAGACTAAAATGTTCTTCCAGGCTGGCTGATGATCTGTGGAAGGCGAGCTATGGGTGGCTCGCCGTCCGTCCGTCTAATGACGACAGGCCGTGTCGACGGCGCGTTAGTGTTTCACGCGCGCCTCAAAGAGAGTCAGCACACAGAGGGGCCCGAAAGGGCCGACGCCTGCCGGAGTTGCGGGGTTATTCGCAAGAGACACCGTGGCTCCGGAACACAAAGGGCAATGAAGGAACATGGATGGGTTTTAGTCAGTAGAAGTCTGACACTCCCTCCCGCTACACCCAGAGCGGGAGGAGTCATTGGATGACTTCCCATCCCAAAAAAAAAAGGCTGTCTGATGAAGGTGATTCCCTGTTTGCAGTCTATGAAGCCAGCCTAACGTGTACTTGCATTTCCTAAGTGCAACGTTTCGTCGCAAATTTGTCGCCCCGCCCCGAAGTCTCGGGGACAATTTGGGCTAATTACACTGAAACAAAGACACGTTTCGTACTGAATAATGAATGTTGTGCACTTTTGTGTGGTCTTAACTGAACTGACGGATGTCTTTAGTTCCTTAGGAGTTGTAAGGTATTTTATTAAGAATGAGCATTGTTTTTAACCGACTTCCCAAAAAGGAGGAGGTTCTCAATTCGGGTGTATTTTTTTATGTTTGTTACCTCATAACTCCGACAATTATGAACCGATTTGATGAAAAATTCTTCGTTTTATCTGAAAAGGTATACGACCACTAGGGAGCACCAACTAATCTGTAAATATTTCGGAAACATTGTTGGACCGGCTGAAGATCTGAAGATAGTAAGAATAATTTGCATTGTTTAGAATCAACTTACCTAGCATTGTATAATTTCAGCCATTAACAGCACATGTGTGAGTACTGTGTACCTGTAACTTAAACTTTAATTACCTATCAGTTTTAGGTATGTTTTTGACTTGAATGTACCCTGGCGGTTGGGAGTGTCATGCTCACTCAAAAGTCTAGCTGATGGTGGCGTATGCGTTTGATCATTTGGCTCCCTTCAAAATGGTTAAGCCGAATGGTGCTGGCGTATGCGTCATGTTCGTAAACGGGCGCCGTCAGTCGGGACTGGTCATTTCTCAGCTGCCATGGTTGATTTTAATTATTTATTTGAATTGTTCCTCTTTTATTCCGGACGCTTTTATCCTGCTCGTCTTTTACATCGTTCTCACATGTATGTATAATTTCAACCCGATGTAAATAAATCTTTGTAAAAAAATATTATTTTTAAAAGAGTGTCCGTGGAGTTTCTTGCACGTTCTTCTCCATAGAGATCTACGGTTTGGAACGTGCAAATAGCTTCAACTTTTTGGACCGACCGACCTTGACAATTCAAAAGTGCCTGTAAATGGTTTAATTGAAATAAATGCTTGAATTTTGAGTACATCCTTTCAGATAAAACAAATTAGTGCGAAAAACATTTTGTTTTTTTTTTTGTTAATTATTTATTTATCGTTATTAGAATACTCGATCAGCTTGTATCAACCTGCAATTTACAAAAGATCCGCAAAAAAAATGTTTTCATTGCCCAAAGCTAAAGCGCTTAGTGTGTACAGCTAAATGAATCTGGACTGGACACTTTTTTCTCAGGATTTTTTACCCTTGGGATAATTTTTGGCTTTGAGAGAAGCGCTGGCAGAAGCTAGTTTGACTATAATCTAGAATGATAAATTAATACAATCACTAAAGTGAATTTTCAACACTAATCCAAGTTGATCCAAGATCAGAGGCATTAGTAAGTCTTATAGCAAAGAAAGCTAAGCTGTAGGAAATTCACGCTCAGTTGAACAGAATTAAACGTAGCACAGACACTGCAGCTTGTGATTTTCTTAGATGAAGCAGTTTCTACTAAATTACAGGAAATATTCTCTTTAATCGGTTCATCTCATTGTAGAATCAAAATTACAAGAATTGCATTGCATGTTGAATTGTTCAGCATGACGAATAGAGAATCTGAAGATTTTTAAGAAGGCTGTTTGTGCATGTATGTTTTTGAACGCACCTACGATACAAGAGAAATTCCTAGTATGGGAAAACGTTTATTAAAAGAAAACGTTGCTGCGTTAATTTGGTGGGTTGTTTTTTCTCAATCATATTGCTGATTTTGGTTAAATGCATGTTATCTATACTTCTATACTAATATTATAAAGAGGTATCATTTGTTTGTAAGTTTGTATGTTTGTAAGTTTGTATGTTTGTATGTAGGGGGTAATCTCAGAAACTACTGGTCCGATTTGAAAAATTATTTCAGTATTAGATAGCCCATTTATCGAGGAAGGTTATAGGCTATAACCTTCCTCGATAAATAAAATATATATCATCACGCTAAGACAAATAGGAGCGGAGCAGTCATGGAAAATGTGACGCAAACGAAGTTGCGCGGGTCAGCTAGTTATCTCTAAAGAGATAAAGAAAACAGAAAATTATCCACTAAATTGAAAACCTTCTCCTTTTTTGTTGCATACTTACCACATCGTAGTCTTTTTACCCAAAAGTAGACTGGAAGTCCTCCCATGTACCACTATTGTGCATAAACTCTAAATATATAAAGTCGGTTAAAAAGCCTCAATTTCCATACATTTTTGACCGATTGCTAATGAGATGTCAATGCAACCTTGCCGAAAAATCGTTGAACCTCAACATAGACTTGAGTAGGGATGATAGCTTAATAAATTATTCGCTTCTCTGGCAAAATCTTAGATCTGGAACTATTTATAGAAAATACCATGAAGATTTGTTATATTTTTGTAAAATCTGGTTAAAACCGATTTGTGTTTGCTTAACCGATTTAAAGATATTATATATAGTTTTCAATTAGGCTTTTATTTAATTGCAAATTATCCACACGGACACTAAACTTTCCACACACATACACTAAACTTAAACATAGTGGCAAAAAATTCGTCCTCAACCCTGTCAGCTGACAATGTGCCCAAGAGATTGGCAACATTGCCACCTTAAATGGCAATGCTCTCTCTAGTATCTAGCCATACTAGCATGCAAGCTCTAGCCCAAAGTAAAAGCCAGCTCTTAGGTCACGGAAAGTGGCAACAGCTGTTTCAAAATTTATTTGAAAAGGTTCTGAAAAGCTCAGCAGGCCCGAGGGTTTCAACCTCAAATTGCTCGAAAATATAATTACCAATAAGGTATATATTTACGCCGCTTGAGGTTTCCTGCTGCCACAGCAGCAGCGCTAGCACAACATTATGTTGCCAGTTAATGGGAATAACTTTTCAGTTGTCAGTATTGGTTTCTTCAAAAACCGTTTAGAACGTGGGTGGCTCCGGTTTGGTTAAGGGTTCCGTATGGATCCCCAAAATCTATAATTATAGAGAAGTAAACTAAACCGCTAGGGTAAAATGCACAGCGCGGTAGTAACAGTATTAATTAACAAGAAGCCGTGTCATAGCAAGTCGTTTGCACGTGAACTGCTAAGAACATACGTCAAAGATTATTTCACAGATGAGTCACTGCTTTCATTATTCGTGCTACTATACTGCTGCTAAGGAGTGGAATTTTACCTACGCTCTATTTCTTGTTTGGTAGTTGTTATAACAACGTGTAATAGAATAAACATAATTCCTGAGAAGGGCTAATTGGACTTATCATTATGAACAATTTGTACTATGGGGCCAATGCAAAATATCACGAAAAAAACTTTTATCGCGATATCTTTTCAGTACATTTTATCGATAAAGCGCTCGTAAATGTATATGAAGCTGTCAGTTTTTTTTTTCACAATCTGTGTTGGTCCTACATTGAAAGTGGTTCATAACGATGATAACAAGTAAGAAGTACTGTGTTTATTCTGACAAAAAATAAAATGAAATCCTATTTAAAAACAACACGCAGAAAAGACCTTACTGGGCTCCAGCCAAAGTGACAATTAATCGGCAACAACGATGTTCAAAAAACCAAAGATAAAGCATGAGGTTGACATGCGATCCCGAAATGTCAAAAGATAAATGACCAATTTAGACACTTCGAAAATCAAAAAATATAGTATCATTCTGTCGGCGACAGCAAACCTCAGAGTGCTAGATACAAGAAAGCATTCCCTTCTGAGTCGCAATCTGTCAAAAATGAATAGAAATTGCGATTGCGTTGCTTTTAAATAAGTAGGATTAGCTCTCCATGGGGAGTATGCGGTACAGAGAGTAAAGTCCCGCAAAACCCCATTGAAAAGAAGGATCCTCCGCCCAGGCGGTTGTTGTGCCTGGGGGGCTACTGCCCGATAGTTCATATTCGGGTGGATGTATATGTTCAAATCGCATGGTAAACTCTGCTTGCGCGATTTAGGACTTTTTAGAACCGCGACGCCACCATTATGGTCTCACTGCATTTTTTTGGTACCGTCTATATTTTATAGTTATTCTTTGCCAAGTTGGCGTAAGAACAAGTTCTGCTTAGCAGTTAACGAGGCAACTTAAAGCTTAAGGCTTAGAGGTTAAGACGTCACAAACCCCCGCCATGCCTCGGATTGACTCAGCTGCTTTCTGAATAAAAAATCAAGCATTTTGTGCTATCCCGCGTTATTAAGTGTTATTGGATATTTCAAATTTAGTTTTATCATTCTCTTATTTTAGAAGTTTCAGGGGGGGACACATTTTACCACTATGGAAGGGTCTCTCGCGCAAAAATTCAGTTTAGAAAAAATTATATTAGAAACCTCAATATCATTTTTGAAGACCTATCCATAGATACCCCACACGTATGGGTTTGATGAAATTTTTTTTTTTGAGTTTCAGTTTTATGTATCCGACCCCCAAAATTTATTGTTTTTTTTTTTCTATTTTCGTATTAAAAATCTTAATGCAGTGTACAGAATACATCTGCTTACCAAGTTTCAACAGCATAGTTCTTATAGTTTCGGAGAAAAGTGGCTGTGACATACGGACGGACAGACAGACAGACATGACGAATCTATAAATGTTCCGTTTTTGCCATTTGGCTACGTAACCCTAAAAAAACGGAAGTCTTCCATCTGTCACAGCCAATTTGCTCCGAATCCACCGGTTCGATTGAGTTGGGTACATATATCTATGTCGAGCCCTTGGAGAAATCTTGACTACCAGAGGGGTCAGCCTTTCTCGACCAAAGGAAGTCCAAACCAGAATTAAGTAGGCACAGTATAGCACTGCAGTTGATTTTAGTTTAAATTAAATTAAGTAGGCACAGTAAAACACTGCAGTTGATTTTAGTTTAAAATAAATTAAGTAGGCACAGTAAAACACTGCAGTTGATTTTAGTTTAAATTAAATTAAGTAGGCACAGTAAAACACTGCAGTTGATTTTAGTTTAAATTAAATTAAGTAGGCACAGTAAAACACTGCAGTTGATTTTAGTTTAAATTAAATTAAGTAGGCACAGTAAAACACTGCAGTTGATTTTAGTTTAAATTAAATTAAGTAGGCACAGTAAAACACTGCAGTTGACTTTAGTTTAAATTAAATTAAGTAGGCACAGTAAAACACTGCAGTTGATTTTAGTTTAAATTAAATTAAGTAGGCACAGTAAAACACTGCAGTTGATTTTAGTTTAAATTAAATTTCAAAACTACTAACAGAGTGCCAATTGACACTCCCTCCCGCTCCGCCCAGAGCGGAAGATGTCATTGGATGATTTCCCATCCCTAAAAAAAAAAAGGCTATGACAGTGCACAAGCTGTAAGGGACGGCTTTCTTCAGAGTCGTCGTAGATCTAGGCTCTACCATGTTTTCTAAGGGCTAAGCTTATGCGCACTTAGTCGCGTGTGATAACTAGTAGGTTTGTCAATTGGTGTTTCAGATCCACGTCAGCTTATCTACGAGCTACGCTATAAAAAGTCTCCATGTTTTGAATCACCTCAAAACATTTTAGTATCAATCAAAAGACGAATTATTTTCGAATTACATCTGTACTTCTATACTAATATTATAAAGAGGTAAAATTGTTTGTAAGTTTGTATGTAGGGGGTAATCTCAGGAACTACGGGTACGATTTGAAACATTTTTTCAGTGTTAGATAGCCCATTTATCGAGGAAGGTTATAGGCTATACATTATCACGCTAAGACAAATAGGAGCGGAGCATTAATGGAAAATGTGACGCAAACGAAGTTGCGCGGGTCAGCTAGTACATTATAAAGAAGTGTTTGCAAGTTTGTATGTAGGGGGTAATCTCAGGAACTATTGATCCGATTTGGAAAATTCTTTCAGTATTAGATAGCCCATGTATCGAGGAAGGATATTGGCTACATGTCATCACGCTAAGACTAAAAGGAGCCGAGCATTAATGGAAAATGTGACGCAGACGAAGTTGCGTGAATCAGCTAGTATTATTATAATCCAATCAAAATATCGTTTGGTCACTAAAAGGTATGAAATAAAAAACAAATAATTTAAAAAAATTAAAAACACGCCTGCCATGTCTAAAAATGAACTAAAAAGTGATAAACAAGCGTTTGCCCAAAAATGTAAAACTGGAAAAATAACTTTTTATTGCAGTCGGGGGACAGTTAGGTACTCTGTAACATTTCTTTAAGGGTCCCCAACCAAGTAACCGGCTATATATTTGTGATCAAATAATATAACAAATAAGCTTCGGCCAAAAGCAAAAAGTTATTATGTTAATCGGCGTTATGTAGCTCGGTAAAATAATACACATGAAACTTCGATGATCTAAAAATATTTCTCATAATATGTGCATTATTTGAAATATTTTTAGATCAGCAAACAATACGTCGGTCAATAAGTTTCGGTAAAATGAAATTCGAATAAAAAAAACACTGAAAAGTGATCGGTTCTCGCGATAGTGATATGCGCTGTTTTTGATTTAGTTTTAGGGGAAGCCATGCACTATAGTTGCTCATGCATTGGAGGACGCATGATGAACAGGAAAACGAAATAATGTACCTACCTAAATTAAAATATCCTATGACACATGACTAATACAATATTGGACTGTTGTTTAATAGGTCCTATAGTCCTAATATCCATGCTCGAGTGTGACTGCGTCGCTGAGCCTGTGTACGATTATTTAATTAACTTTTTTAATTTTCTTAGCTAGGTCAAAGTATATTTGGATAGCTAGCGCGTGATAAATATGTCCTGTATGATAACACTAATATCATAGGCTGACGCGTGAGTGCATAAAAAACGAGGAAAATAGTTATAATAAGTACTAATCCAAATAACACCAAAGTGTGTACTAAAATGGCGCCGATACAAGTGTTCGTGTATATGGATATTGGGTGTGTGAGAAATGATTCAGGCAATTTTACTGAAGTATGCCTATTAGCTGTACCACGTAATCAAATTCTCCAACCGCAGAACATAGAAGATCCGCAAGATAAGCTGACGCTTGATCTAAGGAGCTCAGGATTTGATATGGATGTTTTCAAACAAATAAATGATTTCATAAATCGGCAAAAAACACCAGTTTGCCTCGTCTGCCATAACGGACACAGGTTTGATTTTATAGTTCTCAAGGAAGAGCTTCAGAAATTGAACGTAAGTTTATCCGATGATCTCTTATGTGCTGATAGTATTTATGCTTTTTATGATATACTTAAAGAGAAACATAGAATAACTGATAATGGTGATGAATTATTGTTGGAATTTGAATCAAACAAATTAAATAACAATAGCTACGAGTTAAACAAAAAACCTGTGACGGAGCAAGAGACATCAAAAAATGAAAATCAACCAAATCAAAATGAAGAAACTTGTCACAACATAACCGAAGAACAAAGTAATAATGGTGATTTGATTGAAGAAGAATTTATCACTCCTAGTTCGTCAATAAATGTCAACCGCACATATGAAACAGATGATCTTGCTTCCATCGCAAACATTGATGCTGTGAAAAAAGACAACTTGGTAGAAAGTAAAGAAGAGCCTACAAATGAAGATTTGATAAATGATTGTTCGATCCAACAACAAAATGAAAAGACGCCTAATAAGCGAAAACGAGACACTACAAGTGTGCACTTTAATAAGAGACTAAAATTTGAGTCAAATTCCTTAAACACTTCTAATACGGAAAGTGCTAAAAAGAAACTAGAATTTGACGATGAGAAACATCATGTTTATAATGGTCGCGCCTTTAGAAGGTTTTTTTTTGATAATGACCGGTCACCAAATGAAAGTTATAAACTAGGTGACATTTATAAACGAATCGTGAAATATCCTCCAGTTAAGCCACACCCAGTTGAAATTGATGTTTATATGCTGATCAGAATTTCACAAAAACTAGGGAAGAGATTTTTAGATTGGACAGACCAAATACAATATAAGTTTTCCGATGTTATTAATCCAGGAAATAAAATTGTCTTCCAAGACAAAAAAGTAATATGATAATATAAATTGTCCGACCCCTATTGGGAGGTGGTTTTTTTTTTTTTTTTTTTTCTGTTTATAATAGGTTAAGTAGTCAAATGATGTAGAATAGTATCACACTGTCTTATTAGCTGTTAAGTTTTTATGATTAACTTTTTAACAGAGTAATAAAAACAAAACCCCATATTGTTATCACGAAATTAGCCAATCAACCATCGCAAATTTTTTGTCTATGTGTTCATAGTTGTTTGTGTGTGGAAACTATGGTTGTATGGTAACTATATCCACGTACAAATTTGTTGCTTGCACAACCATTAAGCCGTTTTATAATTTAGCCGCATTTTAAATAAGAATTACTTTAATTTAGCCTTTAGCCTGAGTTTAATTAAGATCAATTTAAATTTAACCCTAATTTTTTTAGCTTTTCACATTAATTTCATTTAAAATTAGTGTAATTAAGCTATAACTTCATTTAATTTAAGTTTTATTAAACTTACATTTCGCTTATTTTATATTGTTTGTTTTTTTTTCCAAAATACTAAATCAAGTAACAATTTATTTTACCATACAACGTAAACCTCACAGGGTTTCAGGGATGTTTTAAATATAATATTTAATTACATCATGATAACTAGACATCGGATTATGCACTATTAAAATGCCGAAATAATGCACTAAAATAGGGCAATAACATATGCACAAAATATGCGCAATCAAATAACCATTTATTATAATAATTTACGTTTATTTTCACTTTATATTTATATGTTATACATATATTCATATTTGTATATATTTTAACATAAATTGTTATTTTTATCATATAACATAATAAATTATAATAATAATTATTAAAATTCTTGTGACAATTTTCTTTATTTCTTCAAGACCGGGGAATTATTTACAAAACGCCTAATATAATTACTAAAATAAGCACTGTCAATGAAAAAAAAAAACAAAACATACAATAACGCTATCAAAATAGAGTTATGCATTTGCATATGCAAACATGCAAGTGCATATAATCCGATGTATAATGATAAAACTAAATACAGTAAACATATTATGCGTTTAGAAACGTTTGATTTGTACTTATACATTTTTGAAATTCGTTGTAAATAACTTTGTAAGTCCTCTGGAAGTTTATTGAGAAAGTATATAGGTACTAAATATTCTGCAACTCTCATACCGTAGTCGTTGTTGCCGTACTCGTTGTTGGTTGATTTCAAAAAGTCAGGTCTAGTTTTTCGGGTAGCAGCTCGGACCTATTTACTTCAGCGAGGCTGAAAAATTCAACTTTATTGAACACATTCATAACATTACATTATTTAAACATTTCTTATACACGTATGGAAAAATACGGTGACAAAATAGCAAAGTCATGTATAATATCATGATTGTGTTTATCCGCACTGCTAGTTCACATAATATATATATATTTTTTTATACGAAAGGGGGAAACTCTTGGCCCAAATCTCACCTGATGGAAAGTGATGATTAGGCCGAAAATGGAAGCGAGTTTCACCCGGAATCCTCTTACACAGAGGAACTGGCTATCATACCTCTAACAACTGCCGGAACACAACAATGCTGTTAACATTGTTGTTATGACGACAGACTTAAATTAGACATGATGGTGGTAGCTTGCCAGGCGGACTTAGAACAAGTCCTACCACCAACCAAACCGAGCAAAAAATTTGCCCCCGCTGGGAATCGAACCCGGGACTTCTAGGTCTGAATCAGGTGGTATAACCACTAGACCACGGAGGCGGTTAGTGTCACCTGTTTAGCACCACCCGAGGACCACGTGTAGGGATTCACTGAAGGGTATTCTCCTACGGACGCGGGTGACTCCGCCCCCAAATATAGACCCTATTTATAGATACATGTGAACTAATTGTCAATACTTCGCCGGCCGACCACTGCATAACCGGCTATGCGATAATAAGCGTGGTAAGCAAGAATGACCCACACTCTTCTAGTCAATTAGTAACAAAGATAGATAATCGCAGTGTGCACAGTGAATAACATCGATCGGTGTGTGGGTCGGGATTTCCGTTGCAGTTTGGCAGATGTTATAATAAAAAAAATTGAAATCGACTAAATAATACCGTTCATATCTTCGATAAATCTGTATTGAAATTCAATTTTCACCAGCATGTAATTGACATCTGGAACTAGAACTATGATAGATAGATAGAATACTTTTTATTATGTACACCATTTAATTTACAGAAAAAAAAAAATGATGAAGAAAACAAATGAAAAAAGAAAAACGACAAAGACGTTTTTGAATGATGTGAAATAGAAAGCAATTGTATAACATAAACTCTGTGACACAAAAATGTACGGAAAAATGCTTTATCGAAAATGTTTATGTTTTTGTTTATTAGGTACAGTGCTTCAGCTTGCTGGCCGACGGTTTCTTGTGATCATGGTACGGTTTCTTGTTATTTACGACCGTCATTTGGCGGCCCAGACCAGCGGCTTATACGTGCCTACCGAAGCACGGAATCATCATTTTATCAGACAATTAGGTGATTCAAGCCTGCCATGTCCTAGCCAGACTGTAAAACAACTTTACAAAGCATGCTTCCCGTCGGAATCGAACCCACGACCACCGGGTCACAAGGCAAACGCTTAAAACACTCGAGCACGGAAGCAGTTGTTGAACATGAAGTTGAAAAATGCTAAAATATCCGTTTGTACTTTTTCCCGACATGGCTGCTTATTGCACAACTATGCCTAATAAATTCATCTAAATCAGTTAATTTTCCCGACATGGCTGCTTATTGCACAACTATCTAAACTTATAATAAATCTGTAGAGAGGGCAATTCTGTACATGAAATATATTTCCAAAATAACTATCAGGGGATGATTAGGGATAGATATTGATGCCAAAAATGCAATCAGTAAAATTTTTGTCTGTCTGTCTGTCTGTCTGTCTGTCTGTATAACCGTTATAGAAACAAAAACTACTCGACGGATTTTAATGAAACTTGGTACAATTATTTTTCATACTCCTGAGCTGATTATAGTATACTTTTCATCACGATACAATCAATAGGAGCAGAGCAGTGAAGGGAAATGTTGGGAAAATGGGAGAAGTTACTCCGTTTTTTAAGCTTCCGTCGCATGTCCAACCTTAATGGTTAAAGTTACACAAAAATCGTATATGACGGAAATGTTCTCCTTAAAATTATATAAAAAATATCCCACGACAGCATATGTCTATCTTTTATGATTGACTCACAATAACTCGTGTAACTCCCGATAGCTTAGCAATTCGAAGCTTTCTGATTATATTTGTCTACTCTTACGTTTATAACACTCTTAGTCATCCCTAATTAAAAAAGTTAACATTATTAACTATTCCATAAAGAAGAATCATAGAATCGGTATAGAAACACCAAAGTTATACAATGTGAAACTATATTTGCACAAAATTTAATCCAAATCGGTTCAGTGGTTTAGGCATAAAGAAGAGACAGACTGACAGAGTTACTTTCGCATTTTTAATATTAGTAAATAAGTAGGGATTTCGGCAGAATATTTATTTGAATTGCATACTATATTCATATTTTTGTATAATAAAAATAGTGTAATGTTGCATTAAGCTGATTTCAGACTACGCTATAATATATAGCATAGAGTATAAAGCTCATAGCACAAAAATATCGCGCACCATTCATTGCATACATTGTCAATAATATATAGTACAGTACATTGTGAACGTGTCCATAACAATGTATGGTGCGCGATTTTAGTGTGCTTTGAGTTATATTCTATATGCTATTATATTATAGCGTAGTCTGAAAGCAACTTGAAATTAAAACAAATAACTATGTGTGAAGGGCACAGGAAAAAAAGGAGCTCATTAACAATCTCATTGTTTCGAGTAATCAAAGGATTAAACCTAAAATTTCAATTTCTACACTTACACCTCTACTGGAATTTGATTTGTACATTCTATATAAAAGGAACAGTGTATATTTAATCTAATAGGTTATTATTTTATGACATTGGGTTGCTAAATAAATAATAGTTTGACCTTTAAGTGCCTAACTCCATAATGTAACTGGCAAGAAGGTGCTCATTGTCACAATGAGCTCTCCTTTTTACATTCTACAACTAAAATGGTGATCATAAACAATGTCTAATATACCTATAATCTGTAATCCTGTAATCTGCCTATTAACTGGGAGAACGGAGATCAATCCACTTAAATAGCTGTTTTGGGCATCATGTGATGCTAGTAAATTAAAATTCTGGAGAATCTGGGTTCTTGCTTCTGCAGGAATCTAAATGAAACATCCCAATTTGCAACCACAGGCTGGACCGGGTTCATGACTCGATAATTTTAATTTTATCAACACTTCAGACATCCGACCGTGTGACTTTCTCCTTTTTGTAGTCTTATAAACATAATTTTCATCACAATCACTACTATTTTTGTCCATTTTGGTATAAACAAGCAAAAAGTTAATCACAATTTACCGCGTCGTAAAATTTTTGAAGGGAAGCTTATCTGACAGCTGTCACTTGTATGGCAAAAAAATTAAGATGGCCGACTATGAGCGCGTTCTTTGTTACAACCGCTGCAATCAGCCTGTTCTAGCGTGGTTTCATAGATAATGGGCACCTTTTTACTTGGTATAGAATGTAATGAGCGCGTTTTATTCTAAAGTTGATTTTTTTTAGTTGAACTTTACGCATAATCAGCCCCTTTTATCATGTTTAAAATAACGTGCTCTGATTGGCCATAGAAAAACGAAGTAAATGATACAGTTAATTCAAAAAAGGCAAAATTGTCAATGAGCTCCTTTTTTTCCTGTACCCTTCGTTTTATATAAGAGTAAATAATATTCAAAACTATATGTCAAAATATTTGTGCTAGGCCCTCTGGGGATCTAAAAAGTTGATGTAATGTGAAAGATGAAAAGGTAATTTCACATTGGACACATTTTTGTGTGGTTAATATAGTGATTCCGCTAAAGTGGTATTTTCAGATCCGCTGGTATTTTAATCTGAAGACTTATTTATTAATTCACGTGTAGAACACTTTTCACAAGTATGGTCACCGGTACTGGAAATGATAAGATATAATATGCAACAATAATGTACTTTAATCGCCATATCTAAATGTGCACTCCGTCTACAAGTGCGTCATTAAAGGCCGAATTAAATTATCACCGTATCTATTTATGAAAATGTCGATTGTATTTTCAAAAAAGCATTCTGGTATTATTTTCATGTAGGTATGTTGTTTATAACCGAATTAAAAAAAACCGTCCAAGTGCGAGTCGGACTCTCGCACCGAGGGTTCCGTACAAAACATTTGCCTATATAATTACCTACTTAATAAAAAAAAACTACTTACTAGATCTCATTCAAACCAATTTTCGCTGGTAGTTTACACGTTAATATACATCATATATTTTTTTTAGATTTATCATTCTCTTATTTTAGAAGTTACAGGCGGGGGGGACACATTTTACCACTTTGGAAGTGCCTCTCGCGCAAACTATTCAGTTTAGAAAAACCATAGATACCCCACAACTATGGGTTTGATGGAAAAAAAAAAATGAGTTTCAGTTCTAAGTATGGGGACCACCAAAATTTATTGTTTTTTTTTCTATTTTTGTATGAAAATCTTAATGCGGTTCACAGAATACATCTACTTACCAAGTTTCAACAGCATAGCTCTTATAGTTTCGGAGAAAAGTAGCTGTGACCTACGAACGGACGGACAGACAGACATGACGAATCTATAAGGTTTCCGTTTTTGCCATTTGGCTACGGAACCCTAAAAACGGTTGTATTTTAAATTTATTCAAGTAAAACGTCAGTGTTTGAGTCAAAGAAGTCCATTTGTACAACCAATTTCAATAAAATTGGTCCAGTAGATTCGGAGAAAACTGGTTTATTCATTTATTTATTTATTTAAAACTAAGCACAAATGTACACAGGCGGACTTAATGCCACAGGCATTCTCTACCAGTCAACCTTTGGGTGATAAAGAGACAAATAGTGGTAGGTGCAATATTGAGAACAGAATTGCGATTGATATTTATTATACAGAGTGGGGATTTCAATACGACGATAAATGAAACTTCGTATACCTAAGGACGTTCCCAGTCTACATACAAAAATTCATGTGAAAATATCCAGTAGTTTAGTCACAGGAGATGATTTTACTTTTTTAACATTAAATGTTAAAAAAGTAAAATCATCTCCTGTGACTAAACTACATGCAACTACATGATGTATCTGTAAATACGGAAGCACTGACAGGTTAACGACCCCCGCATCGATAACATAAAAAACTTTCGCCAAATTAGTTTTTAAATTTAATTTAGTGCAAATTATACCTTAAACCTATGGCATAAAAGCCATAAAGCGTGTCATCAGAGTTCAATAAGAAAATAACGCATGCGGAAGTTGCTATCCACTTTAATAGAAAATTTTGTGTGTGCGAAAGAGATAAATCTAGTTTCGTGAACCCTTTTAATATGCTTACTTTTGTGAACATTAAGTTCTTCCTCCTTAAGGTGGCTCTAGTCGATATTTTTTCCATAGAAACTTCGGGAGGGTATTACTCCGCTGTTTGACAGAGTACATCAAAAGTTAAACATAATATCGTTTTGTCATATTATTAGTTTTGTCTGTATGGAAACAGAATGGTAAAATAAACCGCCATTAAAAAGTTATGAGCCACCAAAGTTTCGTTTTTCTTGCCAATTTTAACGCATCTTTGGGCGTAAATAAGTAATATACACAATGTAAAATCTTTAAAACCAAGTCGGTACCGACAAAGCTCAACTATCGAAGAATTCAATAACTTTTATTTTTAATCGATATATGCAGTAGTTTTTTCATAAAACTCGATTTACGAAAGGCCTTCTCATATTTTTTTACGCGCGCGTTTTACTATGAATTATCGTGCCTCTCACTGAATAACGTTCCCCCCGGTGCGGTGCGGGGGGACAATGCTCACGCACACGTGCGTATTCAAGTTACAACTGTGTCTGCTGCGGTGTGCTGTGGCCTGTGGCCTATGTCGTTCATACGTATACGTAGGTAGACTATACTTGCGCTCTAATTTATATTGACTCATTGGCTTGATTTTTGGATTTCAACATTATATTTTATATCTGTTTGACTTCGCACTGTAGTTTGGACTCCGTATTTGCGTTTGAAATTGTTATTGTTGCTTTGAGTGGACGCTGCATAAGTACGTGACATTGTTTTGAATCATTGAAAAAGTTTAAAAAACCACATATTATAAACAATGGGTAGAAAAGTCATAATTTGGCGTCGTGACCGGGTCTTCGACACCGCGTCGCTGCCCGCGCCCGCTGCAGTGTAAAATCATCGCGGCGGGATGCTATTGCGCAATGAATTTTCAACTCTCGATGTTGAAACCAATGATATAATTATAAGTTGAAACGGTGTCTTTTTTTGACGCGTTGGGATTAACTCTGCTGAGTGCTGGGTTCTCAACGCTCGGCTGAACGGAATATTTTTACGTCCGTGCGTACGGTGGCTAAGCGTTCTTACAATCGAGCGACATGACGCCGCCGTGCCACCGCCGCCGCACGCGTCTACGACAGGGATAACTGCACGCGTCGTTGGTGGTCGTTGAAGCGCCCGTCGACAGCCAACGACAAAGGTTGCCCTTGCCGGCCGCCAGCGGCAACGTGTCGCTCGTTTAGTTGAGTACCTAGGTAGCAGGTAGCGAAATCCAAAGTTCAAGCCAGGGTCAATGTAATGTTTGTTACTGGGTTCATTCTATTTGCTTTCAAAATAGTTTCTTGCAATTGACAAACCTAATTTTGTGTTCGTAGGTACTTTTGCGGCGGACAAGACTTTTTTATGGATGGGAAACCAAATAACTGCTCCCGCTTTGGGCGAAGCAGAAGGGAGTGTCAGACTCTTCTTGACTAAAACCCATCCGTGTTCCTCCTAATGCCCTCTGCGTACCGTACTTACCAGGGCCGCGGTAACTCTTTCGAACAAATTCTGCAACATCATAGTTTACATAGCTCTCTGCCTAATAGGTACCTACTGTTATATTAACGTAGGTAGGTACTTACCTACAAGCAAAGATGCCATAAAACAAACCGTTGGCGTTCGTAGACACTAAAATTTTAATGTTAGGTAGGTAGGTATGTAGTAGCTAAGCAAACAATCTTTATGTGTCACTTGTCAGTTTGTCACAATATACTGTGCACTTGTCTGATAATTTAAAGCAATCTAATAATGAATGCAAATCTAAACACGTCTGTGTCAACCAATAGGGGTAACTAAAAATAGAAAACCGGCCAAGTGCGAGTCGGACTCACGCACCGAGGGTTCCGTACAAATATTATAATATAAGCAAAAGTTGTGGATTACGATTTATGACGTACCTATTAAAAAAACTCCTTAGGTACTAGATCTCGTTCGAACCAATTTTCGCTGGTAGTTTACATGGTAATGTACATCATATATGTTTTAGTGTTATCATTCTCTTATTTTAGAAGTTACACGACACACACACATTTTACCACTCTGGATGTGTCTCTCGCACAAACTATTCAGTTTAGAAAAAAATGATATTAGAAACCTCGATATCATTTTAGAACCCCTATCCATACTATACCGGCCTACAGGTTTAGGTAGGTAGTAAGTTCACAGAATACGTCTACTTACCAAGTTTAGAGTTTTCGACAGCATAGTTCTTATAGTTTCGGAATAAAGTGGCTGTGACATACGGACGGACAGACAGACAGACAGACATGACGAATATATAAGGGTTCCGTTTTTTGCCATTTGGCTACGGAACCCTAAAAATTAAGAAGACAGGTAGGTAAGTAAGTAATTTTGATAACAATTTATAGGATGGTACTTAGGTAGAACTAATTTCATTATTAGGTACTAGCGACCCGCCCCGGCTTCGCACGGGTGCAATGCTGATACTAAATACACTACAGAAAAACCGTGAGAAAAACTGTTACCTACCTACCTCACGTCTGAGCCGCGCGGGTACCTTACATAGATCTAAACTCCCCTCCCGCACGCGCACCCCCGCCTTGGTGACGTTCACTTCGCAACGGGCCGTGCAGCAGAAATCGTAATATTTTAATTTCGCCATAACTTCAAAACCAAACGTCCGATTTTAATCATTCAAAGACCAAATAATTATGATCTACATAAACTGTACTTAGTGATGAAATACTTTATTTTGATAAGGATTAATAGCATGAGTAAAATAAACGTGTTTAAATGTAGTCCAAAAAAATATCTAGATTTTTAAATAAAAAAAATGGTTGTTGTGCCTCACTCGACATAGAAAGGTATAGTGTGTCGCGGACTTTTTTGTAGATATTTATAAGATCTACAATTAATTAGAACAATTTATGGTTGTATCTTTTATAGTTTAGGCAGCGTACGCAAAATAAGTTACTTTTCTGGTTGATTTTTACACCTTGTGTCCGAAAAACCCAAATATCTTACGGAACCCCATTTTTTTGCAAAATAAAATATAGCCTATGTTACTCGTGGATAATGTAACTTTTGAATGGTGAAAGAATTTCCTGTCTATCCCCAAGCGACCGCCGGCGGTCGCGCGAAATTCATCGCGCCATTCCGTCAAACCCCAAGCGACCGCCGGCGGTCGCTCTCACCCACTCCATTGTAGGCCATATTATCAATACTTAGAGACTACTTCTCTATGAACAAGTTTGGATATTTACGTTTATGGATAAATTTCCTACAAATTGAACGCAAAAAATGACACCTTTCAAAAATGACAATTCAAAAACTCTAGTGTCAAAAGTTTCTATGTCACGGCGATTTCGCGCGCAAATGGTGAAGAGATTTTAGTGAATTTTGTGTGTTTTTAGTGCGATATTCTAGGGTAAGTGGATAAATAATCATTTATCAGTATTTCCTACAAGTATGTAGCTAGTTTTTTGCATGAAATAACATAACAAAACTTGTTTTATTGAGCCAACAAAAGTTACGTAGTTCCGAGTGTTCGTCAAGGTAAAAATTGTTATTGTTTGGGTTTCTGGCTATTTTTACAATTAAAGTAAGCATATTGTAACGATTTATAGTTAACAATGCGTTAATGAATATATAGGTAGTATTCTACAAGCTTTTCCAATTGGAATCTGTTTGATATAACTCTGATAATCGTTATCAAAATAGCGCATTGAATTACGCAATAAAAAACAACAAATGGCGCCGCGCTTTATGAAGTTTGAGCTTGAATATTGCTATAATCGGCTATAGAACTCATATAAAAGATCATTGTCATTAGATTACTTGTCTTTTCATAAGCTAGATCCCAAAAATTGGTGTAAATTGATGCAATAGTTTTGTCAGAAATAACATAAACAGCAACATAACTACATTCAGCAAGTTCTCTCATTTCAATAGGATATATTTATTTCTCGAGTACTAATAAGAGTTTTGTTTATACTTAATTTCATGACGACATAATTAAAGAACCTGAAACCGTTTCAAGTGCTCGGATACAAGCTACAGAAACGCTGCGATAACGTTTTTTGTTGGCCGGGTCAGATTACACTTACGGTAAGCGGCCGCCCGCGGCGCTGCCGGCCGTCACGGATTGGGTGACGTAATAACGTCTGATATCGAAAGGAATCGGTCAAGTAGTTTTTGAGCCTATTCATTACAATCAAACAAACAAACAAAGTTTTCCTCTTTATAATAATAGCGTTTTTAAATAAAAAAATGGTTGTTGTGCCTCACTCGACATAGAAAGGTATAGTGTGTCGCGGACTTTTTTGTAGATATTTATAAGATCTACAATTAATTAGAACAATTTATGGTTGTATATTTTATAGTTTAGGCAGCGTACGCAAAATAAGTTACTTTTCTGGTTGATTTTTACACCTTGTGTCCGAAAAACCCAAATATCTTACGGAACCCTATTTTTTTGCAAAATAAAATATAGCCTATGTTACTCGTGGATAATGTAACTTTCGAATGGTGAAAGAATTTTTAAAATCGGTCAAGTAGTTTTTGAGCCTATTCATTACAATCAAACAAACAAACAAAGTTTTCCTCTTTATAATAATAGTGTAGATGTAGATGTATCTAGTACCTACGGACATAAACTGCGATGACTATTCAAGTAAGCATCAGATCTGTCGGTGGCGGCGTGGCGGCTGCATTACCACCAAGGAAAAACTAAACATAATAACAATAGAATAAGCAATCCATATTAGGTACCTTTAGGGCCGTAGAGGTATAAAACGATAACACAGTGCCTACTATTTTTAGTAAGAGTTTTTAGGTAGGTAGTAGCTGATTTCTCGGCGAGCGTCGAGCGACTACGCGCAGCGGCGTGCGGTGGCGGTATGTGTGCATCGTGTAACTTCGATTTAGTTCGGAACGGTTCGGAACGATGTTTGTGTGCGTGCGAACTAGACGTGCATGAAAGCTAGCGTCTAACTGCTCATCACTGGTACTATCTCTGTCGGGCATGATGCGAGGTGAGACAGCGTGCTTTTTGGCCATGCCTACCACTGAGTTCGAGCCCGCGACTAGTTGGCCCTTAAGACACAATTGTCTCACTGGGAAGTATTTTCCGCCACTTCTTCTAACCCAGCGATACTCTAAGTGTGTTCCGCGGAACCCTGGGGTTCCGCGATACTCCTGTAAGGGTTCCGCAAGAATTTAGAAAAAATAAAATCAAAATACCTCTCTGGTCGACCGTTCTGATGCGGCGTATCATTCACGTCCACTACAATCCCGATTGTTCTCATTATTGTGTGAAGATTATGGCAGCAAACATAAAACACTGCTGCTCCATACAGAAGTGCGATGGCTGTCTCGGGTTAAAACTTTATCAAGGCTATTTGAGCTTAGAGCCGAGTTACAAAAATGAAACTGAATTCATGAATTCTTAATTCTTTTTTACCCAACTTACAAAAGCCCGAAAGTATGTCAAACGAGATATATGAATGTCTTTTAAAAATGTCGCCATACGGGAAAAAAAAAAATGACATCAGACACAAGTATGGAGTAACTGTTCACAAAACGACGCCTCTCAACGATTTTTGGTGCAGAATCCGTGGTGAATATCCAATGCTTGCCAAAATGGCTCTGAATATTCTTCTCCCGTTCCCAACAACATATTTGTGCGAAACAGGATTCTCAACCTATGCAGCCACGAAAACAAAATATCGCAATAGACTGTCCTCTATCAAACCTGATATTGTCAACCGATTGATGAAACATAAAACACAGTTTCATACCTCCCATTATTTAGTTAGATTATTTTTCTTTTGTTAATATCTTCTATTATTTTACTTGTTATGTAAGTAAGTACCTAATAAGTAACTGTTACATGGTAAGTACTTTTATTATGCCTATTAAATAAGAAAACTTTTTTTAAAACGATTGTTTCATTGTAGGGTTCCATCAATAGTATATCGCTATCCAAAAGGGTTCCGTCACCAAAAAAGATTGAGAACCGCTGTTCTAACCAGTTACACTAAATAGTGGAAAAATGGACATGGGCCGTCTATTTTTCCACTGTTTTGATGAAATATAGTTCTTACAATTAGGATGTCCAAAAAATTAATTATTTTATTTTTAAAGAAATAAAACTTTTTTTACATAATATTTATTTGAAAAAAAAAAATGTCATAAATCCACTAAAACTCAAAATGCTTTGAATAATGTATACTCGTTCAATGAAATCGCTAAACTATACAGCATGCTGTAAATCGTTCGATCAAACTGCAAGCCTTCACGGATAGTTGGCTTTGAACATCGACCAGTAACTGACGTGCTTGTGTTTGCACTAGTACAGCCTTTTGCAAGGGCGTTTAAACTAGATGGAGCTAGTGATGCGGTTGGAGTGGAAAATAGCTTTGGAACAACACAAAACATGTAAATTGTACATAGATGAAAAAAAACACGCAATTTTTTACCTTTTATTTTTAATCATACAAGTTAGATCCCAGTAACAAATAAACTGGGTGAACTTTTAATGGACGTAGAATGGCAAATTCAAAACTATGAGAAATATCGAGCACGATTACATAATTATGATGAAAACTAAATTTATCTAATCGCATGAGTTGATTTTGAAAATAAAACACCCTGTATTTTTATAGGCTTATGTTTAACTTACCACCAGATATAGTAACAAATAGCAGACAAAAGTAGTTAATGATCACCAAAATTAAACTCGCATTTTAATGTAAAATTATAACCAAAGTTTTAACACTTTGCTATCCTATTTAAGTAAAATGACTCCAAGTAAATCATGAGTAACCCAAAAATAGTAAATGATCACCAAAATTAAACCAATCTGGCGCTCGGCGGCCGCTGCCGCGGCACGCTTGCTTCGCTCGTTCGCCTTCGCGCGCTACTGGTCATGGTTCTAACCTAACCTAACCCACATGTTTCACCAGCCATAGAGGGGATCTGACGCAGACACGTTACTATAGAATTTGAATATTATACTAACTGAATATTAATTTGCTCGCTAAGATTTGGTGATCATTTACTAAATTTGTTGGTCGAATACAATTTAAAGTGGAGTCGTGACTAAAATAGCTGGTACTATTGTATTTTTAGACTTTATTTTTCTGGTGTGTAGATATTTTTGGTTACAAAACTAAGGGTATCAAAGCATTTTATGGTGGTCATTATATTTATCCCCATTTTTATATCATCCGAAAGTGTAGCTACACTTTCGGATCAAAAAATCCAAAATTCGATCCTTTGTAGCTACTAAGGATCGAATTTTGGGAAGTAATAACACAGGGAAAACATTTACTGTTTTTTTTTTTTTTTATTAAAATGGTGTTTTGTGAAAAATGAGCTCTGTGAGTGTATTTTATTTAAAAAAAAAAAATCTATCGCTGCGATTCTTGGGTAGCAATAAATAAGTACTTATATTTCAAAACCCAATCATGCAGAATTAGTTTCCATAAAAATCTGGCTCGTGACTCTTTAGTGTTTTTCGATATTCCTTATTTTTTCGGATTTTGCTATCCAGTCACACTGTAAAAAGGCAAATTAGGATTTTTTCGAACTCAATAATATAAAGGATCATGAGTTCAAAAAAAAAGGTTATTTTAGTATAACATGATAATAATATAATGTCTGAATAAAAAAAAAAAAACAATAGACTATATATTTTTTTAATAAAATAAAATAGAACACTCTTAGCCCGCGTCTGTGTTTCCGAATGCTTACAACCCTATTTGTTTTAAAGTTAGAGTGAACAGCCTGCTTCTGGGTAAGCTCCCTCTATCGTAGACTTTGTCTCTGTCATCTCTGACCCTGAAGAGCTGTCAAGAGCTGGACACATTTCAAGTAAAAATAAGGACTAAATATTTTATTAAATAAGTGCCTCTTCTTATCATTGTATTATACCAGTTGATAATTAATCATCTCCTCTAAGAACTCATTAACTGATTACTCACGATTATTCAATAATTCAACACAGCTTGATATTTTTTGTCATAATTTATATCTCTCTTTCTTCGCGTTTTCCTTGCAGGCTCAAACAAACATTTTTTAATATTTTTGTCGAAGCGATTAGCTTCTTTACGGAGTTTATGAATAAAATAAAACAACTGGGCCGTTTTGGAATGAGTCCATTAATGCGGTAGTGCCAACCTTCCAAAGCATTGGCGTCGTGCGATGACGCTGACCTTCACAACTTATGACAGCCGTCGAATACTTCCCTGGATACCAGTGTTCCTCAAAATATTTCTGAAATCTGTCCATTGTTTGTAAAATCTCC
This sequence comes from Ceramica pisi, assembly GCA_963859965.1. NCBI lineage: Eukaryota > Metazoa > Arthropoda > Insecta > Lepidoptera > Noctuidae > Ceramica > Ceramica pisi. Next base: position 1,961,679 of record OY982530.1, on the reverse strand, counting down.
ATTTCCTCCAATATATTTTGCCAGCCTTCTGGTATGAATTTTGCTGGAAGAAGCGGTAAAATGGCTACCTTTTCAATAATGTTTTTTTCTTCTATTGTGTTTGTAACATTTAATATTCTTGCTTTCTTCCAAATAGCTTTCTGAAAGTGGAAAAAACAACCAGTGATTTTCGCTTCAGGGTAAACCACCTTGACCACATTTATGATAGACCGCTCATAATCACATTTTTTTTTTTTTTAAACATTAATCGGCGTACGTTTGACCGCTATCCCACCTGATGTTAAGCGATGATGCGGTCTAAGGTGGAGCACACTTGCCTAGAAGTAACGTATTCACTCTTGACTTAAAGACTCCCAGGTTGTAGCTATCAGGAAACACAGACTCAGGCAGGGAATTCCACTCCTTAGCTGTACGCACAATGAATGTATTCCCAAAACGTTTTGTGCGTATAGGTGGGATGTCCACCATGTACCGGTGGTACATTGCCGTACGTCTTGTGGTCCGATAGTGGAACGGGCTTGGCGGAATTAAGTTATGCAATTCCGTCGCACACTCCCCAAAATGTAAACGATAGAAAACCGACAGGCCAGCAACTCGGCGTCGGTGCTCAAGACTTTGGAGCTTCGATTCGACGAGCTTATCATCACCGATGATCCTCTTGGCTCGTTTTTCAATTGACTCGAGGGCATCAAGCTGGTATCTGGCAGATCCGTCCCAAAGATGTGATGTGACATTTGAACTTGTTTATTTCCATTCCTTTATTTTTAAGTATATTGAAGAGTCTAGTATACGTGTCTTGACTCTTATCGGATAGTAATGTGTAAGCAACTGGTACAATATTCGTACAATCATCATCAGAGTACAGATCTGCGTGTATGGTGAAAACTTGATAGAACGGTTTAGGCGTAATTTTAAAAGTACCATCTCCAAAAAAGCATTTTGAACTTTTTAAAACTTTCTTTGAGAGTTGAGTTGCAAAAACTAGTATCTTTTTTTCGTTACCGTCTGCAGTGACAAGAAAGTTTTTTTGTAGTACTTCTGGTAAGAACACTTCTTCTATTCTATGGAAAGTCAATCTTTCGGCCCCCAAAATTGTTTTCTAGCTCGGTATAAAGAATCCTTTATAGCTTTGAAATTCGAAATATTCGAATAACTGAGTCCATCAACATTTTCAAATGTTTTGTCAAACAATTTTCTGATCGGAGCTAAATCCGTGCACACTTCTTCTCTAAGTTCATTAAAAGTCATGTAAATTGTATTTTTTCCTAAATCAGCCTTGCAGGTATGTCGTGACTGCCTCAAAATGTTCTCTCTATTGACATCTACAGTAATGGTTGCGTTGCATTGTTCCTTATTTGCACATCTCCATATCGTACTTAAATTCTTGTTGACATGTATAGTTTTATTATACCTGTGACCATTGAGTAGGAGGCAATCATTATTTTTTTGAAATTCACTTTCTTCCATTGTATTAACAATTTGAAAACCAAAGCACAACGGCAAATGCACCGTGAGCGCAAAAGGCAAGTCGCATAAATGCTAAAAGCACGAACTAATAGCACGAAAGTTAGACGGATACTAACGGAAAATTACTGTGTTTAGTATTCTTGCTGTTCTACACAATCATTGCAATAAGCAAACACTGTACCTAACTACAAACTGCTCATTAAAATGTATTAATTCAAATACCTATTTTTTTTAAGGAAACACTATCCACACTGTCTTTGAGAATCGACTATCGACTAATCTCGGTGCATTTTCTTATAAAAATAAAAAGTTGAGAAATGTATGACATATCGATAAAATTATCTACTGTCCTATCAACATAATCAACGACTTTAATGAATAATTACTAGTAAAAACTCAATGTGATTGAGTATCTATTGTGGTTAATATAAATAATAATACTCCGCCTACTGACACTTCTGTAATCTTGAGTGAAGACCCTCAATTATCGTAGACTCAGACTGAGATAACGATGCTTTTTCTGTTGCTATATTTTGCATTAATTGCATCAATGGCCTTGACTTATTCAAATACCTTCCTTTTTCCTGCGATACCCACTTAAGAAATAGTTTAAAGGGCTTCAAGACTGTGTAGGGGCCTGCTAACATCAAATCTTCGTGAAATCAGTATGTTGGGGAAAACTCACCTTGATATCGAATACAAAGAAGATTTTTGTGTTCCGTGCTTCACTCTTCTACGAATAAATATTGTTGGATTTTTTCTCGTTGACTGTCATTTTCAATTGTTTCATAATTATAAACTAGTACTTGGTAATAATAATATTATCGACATAATTATGTCGGGCATGTCACCGTCCTGGAGAATGAATACGCCACATAATCTCGGGTTGTTCTCGTCTAGCTAACGGAGAATACATGCATAGGCAAACTTTGTAGATAGAATTATCCATCAGCAACATGCTCTGCAATACTCTCTTGTGCGATTGGAGGTATACGGCCAACCCAGTGCTCGATAATGGCAATATCACATTGTACTAAGAGCGGTCCATCATCACTGACAGGACTATTTTTGCCAATAAGCCTGAAATAGTGGTGGTGGCACGCATTGAGAGACCTGCAATGATTGTAGACATAGCCGTCCCGCATGATGAGAACCTCGTGAAAGCCGAGAAAGATACACAAATCAAATATCTTGACTTGGCTCGCGAAGTTGTTAACATGACGTGGGATGCAGATTCCGCAATCATTGTTCCGATAGTCGTGTCAGCCAATGGCTTATTAGCCACAAGCCTTTACTAAAATCTCGAGACTCTCGTTAGATACAGCCTTCGCCAAACTTTGTGACCGCTCTGAAGTTAACTACAACGGGGGCGCAGTAATAAATCTCATACAAAAACAGCACCGCGCGAGGCTTGCGCATCGGAAAATCTAACTTCGGGGCGGTCATAAAGTTTGGCGAGGGCTGTAACTAGATCAAGGGTCTGATTCAGAAAGCGGTATTTCTGGACATGGCTCGTATTGTTACGAGGTGCTTCTTTCTGGAGCCCTGAACACCAGCAGCTTAGACCCTGTTTCCAATACCAGCGCGCTACTATGTTTCTATTTTTAAATGTTTTTTTATTTAAAACAGTACAAATAAGTATATAACATGGAGAACATTATTACAAGAATATTATCACAAAGTGGTAAGAATTTTTTGTTGGTTTAACTTTAATTTTATTTATTTGTATTTCTTATTTACAAAATATTTTTAATCCTGTTTATCTTTTGAAATACTAAATTTTATATAAGTATTTAATTTGTATACAGGGTATATGCGAAGCAAAAGAAAAACAAAGATCTTTCTTTTGCTTCGCATAGACTTCATAACATTTAGTGCGTTCAATTTTTTTTTTTGTATGAAAACCTAACGAACTAAAATAAAATGAATTTTTAAAAGTCATAGAACAAAAGTTGTTGATTATGATGTTAGTAACATAGTCCTGAGAGGTTTTCTGTGTTTTACAAATAACCCTGTAGGTAAAAGGCGTTTATTTTCTAAAAACAAAATGTAATGTTAGTACACAGGTTTCCATACTTATGTACGATGTTATTTTAGTCATTCTGTGGTAAACTTCCATTATCTTCTGCCAAGTCTTTCTCCAGCTACGTAACATTTTGGGGTTGGCTCCCAGTCATACAGGCTTTAGCTGAATTATTTGACTGGAGCGGCCTAAAAGACGTCAACGACACATTATATCGGTATGAGTTAAATTTAAATTAGTCTTCATTATGGGAGGCCAGATGGGATGACCATAATGCCTTGGAAGGTGGGTAGGCCTTTGGTGTGGGATGCAACATGTGTTGACACCCTTGCGCCCATCTTCCATCCCATCTTCTTAGCACGGCGGGCTGTGCTGGGGCGGCTGCTGCAGGTGCGGAAAACCTCAAAAGGCGCAAATATAATAACCTTATTGGGAGTTATATATTTGAGCCTTTTGGCGTTGAAACACTAGGCCCATGGGGTCCGAGTGCACATAGAGTCTTTCGGGACATCAGCAAACAACTTGTCGACGGTTCACGTGACCAGAGGGCTGGGCTTTTCTTCGGCCAAAGAATCAGCATTGCCATTCAACGTGGCAATGCTCCCAGTGTTCTGGGCACTTTTGCCGTTGACAGCGATGTGGATTTTTTTTTATGCCCAATGATTTATTTTGTTTTTTTATGCGTTTGTACATAATTTAGATACTGTAAACATAAAAAAAAAAAATTGTCTTCATTATTAAAATATTGAATTATCCTAGTTTGATTCTATAATCTACCGAGACTAACAAAATAAATAAAATTAATTATGCAAAACCCAGTACAAATATCGGAGTACAGATTTCAGTGGTCCAATAATAAACAATAATCGATGTTAATTTGGTTAAGCGGTGAATTTATAACGGGTTTAATATACCTTGGGTAAAGTGGGGTCACAATATGGATTCTTGTTACAGAAGGTCAGTTTCAATTGTAGTTCAATTGTCGAAAATAGACGCATCCTCGCATATATGTGGACTCGCCTACACTTGGTTTATGTGTGTAGGTAAAAGCTGTAAGCATGACTTTTAAATAAATATTTTCTATGGAGAGAATGTTGTCATGCTGGATGAATAAACAACTGTTACTTCAAACTACTTCTAGATTGAAATGTCAAACTTTGTATTTTGCGATTAGCGGCACTCACTGTACGGTGGGAATACCAAAACCCAAAACCGTAGTATTTGATATTTTTTATACAACGCCTGGCCTAGTTTGTAGGTAATATTGACTTTTGGTATTGACTCAAATTTATGACTACCCTAAATAACATTATTTCGTTGAGTATTTGAGTGAGTATTTTCGGTTTTACACTGTAACATACAGCCGAAAGTACTGGTCGTAGAAAACTGAAATTTGGCATGTAGCTTTCCTACACTTCATAGAGGATTCCCGGAAATTCCCACGGGAACGGAAAAAAAACGGGATATGCGCGAACGAAGTAGCGGGTAAAAGCTAGTTGTTTTATGTAATGAGTTACGGTCATAATATTATTTTACTATGTTTATATCCCAAGATACATGCCGTTTGAATCAGTATTGATAAGTCTTGAATTCAGTCGGAGGATCAATTAAAGTTATCAACTTTCTAAAGTATGCAAACAAGTTTTTCGTGCGTTTTTGCTTGTTGAACAATGCTGACCTTCTTTATCTTATCTATTTTGTGATACAAACATATTGAAAATGTAAAATGGTTGGAACACCCACAATATTTTGACGTAAAAGACACCCTACATCATGGGAAAGACGACAAAAAATATTGGGTGGGTGGATACCATAAAATTTGTTTTTCACGATTTATTTTTCCACTTTGATGATCATTGATATGTAATCCCATACGAAATTCTAACTTTCTAGTGCTAAGCGTCTCTGAACTTAACCGTGAGCAGACCGACAGATGGACATGGTTTAACTATAAAGGTTTCTTGTTGTTTAAGGAACCCTAAAAACAAACCTATAAGAAATTATATAGTAAGCAAAACTTTACGGTATCAGTATCAGTGTAAAATTACAATTGTTTGTCGGCCACTAAATAAACGAATAAAGCTGCTAACCGCACCGCCGTGTTCGAGACCATTTTCATGTATTAAATCTATGCACTGCACCGCCACGCCGCTCTGACTTCGTGTCAGCAGCCTAAGGTCTCAAAGTATCTAATAAAAATTAAATATATCATTTCGAATCAATAATTTTTAATTAATTATAATTTTTTTTTTTTTTAATTTGAATTTGCTTTGGTTGGGCGGCATTTGGAAAGATTTGTTACTTTAACTTTGAATCATCATTCTAAAAATTCCTTAACACCAGAGTTTATAACCATTGCGCCCTACCCGTAATGACTTACCGATCATTGCCGCTCAGCGTGTAATGGAGACAACAATGCTCGGGATTTCTCTGGTGGATAGAATTCGCAACGAAGTCATTCTTAGGTGTGATTATTGGTTGTAAGTTAGAAATTAGTATTATATAGGTATTATTTTAATAATGAGAGGTGTAATTTAGATTAATGTTAATATTTACTTACCTGTTCTGTGTTATGTATTTGTTTACACAAGCGGGGGGACGTCTGAACGTCACACGAACGGTATTTGCTGAAAACCAGCGCTGCTGACTGTTGGACTTGTCCAGAGTCGCAGCATATGCTCAGCAAATACCAATTCTTGCTAGGATGCGACGCACAACTTTAGTTTTCATTTATATTGTTTATGTTGTTTGTACATATTTTTATTTTTTACTTTTATGTTGTCAACTTGTCAACTTGACAGGTTGTCAATGTCAGTCAGTGCCGGATGTCACGGTCGCGCCATTGACATCTGTTGAACTGAGAGTCGTGGTAGGGTGATGCCCGGCCTGACATAGACAACATGAATGTTTCTGGCTTTGTTTAGTTTTTGTTTTCTTTTAATTTTGTGTTTTAGTTGGTAATTTATATTGTTATTGTGTGTCGCTTCTGGCGGAATGAATACATTTTCTTTCTTTCTTTCTTTCTTTCTTTCTTTCTTTCATTCGCCAGAGAACTAAAGTCACTGACATTGTGCGTAGAATCATCATGCTGAAGTGGAAGTGGACCGGCCATGTCTGCAGACGGACAGACGGTCGAGGGAGCAGACATGTTGTGATAGAGTGAATACCGCGTATGGGCAAACGTAGTGTGCGACGTCATGCGGAACGATGGATCGATGGTTTAAAGAAGGTGGCTGACAGCGGATGGATGCAGACCGGGATGGTTGGCGTTCTTTGGAGGAGGTTTACGTACAGCAGTGGTCGGCAATCGGCTGACAAAATGATGATTACTATGTTTATTTCGGTAGTTTTGGAGATAAGGCTTCTTCTTATCTCAAAAACTTCCGAGTCTAACATTTTGGAAAAAAATATCTTCTTCTTCTATACTTATAATAAATCTGTAGAGAGGTCAATTCTGTACATGAAATATATTTCCAAAATAACTATCAGGGGGTGATTAGGGATCGATACTGATGCCAAAAATGCAATCAGTAAAATTTTTGTCTGTCTGTATAACCGTTAAAGAAACAAAAACTACTCGACGGGTTTTAACGAAACTTGGTACAATTATTCTTCGTACTCCTGAGCTAGTTATAGTATACTTTTCATCAGGCTACAATTAATAGAAAAACTGAAAAAAAAAAATGAAAATGTGAAAGTTTGGTTGTTTGTTACTCAATCACGCCAGAACGGCTTAACGGATCTTAATGAAATTTAGAACAAAGATAGATTATAGTCTGGAATAGCACATAAGCTAGTTTTAATCCCGGGAACATGTTCCCTAGGGATCACGCGGGCGAAGCCGCTGGCAGAAGCTAGTACAATAATAAAATAGTGCTGTACAAATACATAACAGGGAAACCTTGCATCTATACTGTAAGAAATATTTGATTTGAAAGTAACATGTTTAAAAAAATATACGTTCGGAACCCTTTCCGAATTTTTGAACTTGCGTGTAAAGTTAAAAAAATTACCAACATTATTAAAACCGTTTGTGGCCTAATTTAATATCTGGCAGTTTGTATAACCGACATAATAAATACCTAAATACTAGAATTATACCAATGACATTTTAATGTTTCATTATCTTAATTTAAGAAATACATTTTCATACCTTTCTCTTGTAACAAATCTACCGCGTGGTGGGTTTCGCCCCGCTTTCCCTCATGGATAATCTCAGCAGTATTGAAATTTTAAGTTGATTGATTAATTATGTATGAAAAAGCCACTTTCAAATACAAAACAAACAAAACTCATTCAAAACAACGAATTGGGAATTAAATAATATCCGAGGGACACGGATTAATTGCAAAAGATTGAACAATAGGCTTCATGTACACGCCTCAAACTTTGCGAAGGGACGAGTAACAAATTAAAACGTTTGAAGAGCAGCCATTTAAATTCTACTACTATTCGTTCATGTAATTCGGAATCATAAAAATTAAATCAACTTTAAACCTATGTCTGTAAACGTAAAGGAACTATGCGATTGCCGGAGTTCGCAACATTAAACCAAATGGTGGCATTGCACTATGTACGCTATGTCATATTATCCTAGAGCACAGAATAGATAAATACAGTGTGACATTGACCACTTCGTAAAGATATTAGGTGAATTTTATGTTAATTAATTATAGATTTTAAATTATGTTATTGGTATTTTTTGTTGATGGGTTTAAACCACTGCAAGGAACCAAATTACTTTAATTTTGGAAGTCAATACTTCTGGTGTGGTTTTCTTGTTTTTTGCCCCTTAATTGTAGCGGTTTTTATTTGGAAGTCGGTTGCATTTTTCATTAAAAAGATTATTTTTACTACTTGGTGCTGGTGTTCAAATTTTCTAACCAACTTTTCAAGTCATAACAAAATTTTCTAGTATAGGCTATAGTGTCGTAAATGGTAAATACGCCGTAGGTACGCTGAGTCATTTTTTCTGTGTCAATACTACACGTATTACTACCGGTACGTAAAAAGAAAAGAAAAAAAATTATGAAAGAAAAGGAAAGAAAGAAAAGAAAAAGAGTTTATTTACGAGTTGTAAAGGTGTCATCTTTACGATTCTCGCTGGTAATTTTACACGTCTTGTACGATCAATCTCCTGTATTGGACTTTATTGTTGTGTTTGTATTTTTTTTCCATTCATTGAAGCTTATTTTTAAGGTAGAATTTTACCAAAACATTTACTACAAACACAGTAAATAAACTACAACATTTATCTGTACCTACATTTCAAATGCGGGCTGCATGGAACATGACAGTCAATTACAGTTTGCAGTTTTATAAATCCCCGAATACAACTGTGCAATAATTTCGGCTATCAGCTTTTGGACTGTAACGTAAGTCAAGGCAAATTAGCTTGATGCAAATATCTGCTGCATTGTGCCGGAAATATTTGGCTGGCAACACCCGACTAAGTTATGGATTCCGTTTTCAAACAGTTCAAGATTTCAGCACTACGCTACGTGTTCCTTTTGATATATTTCATGACTCTATGGTATAAATAAAAAATACTCTATAGTATCAATGAAGTACTATTTTACAATTTAAAAAATCGATCACATATGCATCTACCAGTGCATACTGAGCTCGCTTGGTAAATTACGGCCCAGTTTATTTCCCTGATAGGAGGTTTGTATTTCAGCATATTTTAGAACAATAGTTTTACTATGTAAATAAAATTAAAGCGAGTTTATTTCATAAATTCAAATTCTAGATACTTCAATCAAATTTTGCGACTAATTTGAAAAATAAAAAGTTGAATTTCCACTGCAGCCCACACTTTTTTAGACTTATGGCATATATAAATGTCTGACTCCGTATTATTGTAATAAACCTCAATAAAATTATAATTTCTCGTAATGTTATAAAAAAAATGTTTTGTATCTAATGTATCCCATCCAAATTAAATGGTTTCATAAACATCCGTGTTTTATTTAGAAAAAAATAGTTTGCAATTTCTCGCGTTATTTAACAAACTTACGGTGTTTTGCCTTTTTCTGTTATCTATTATATTATAAAATAAGTCGGGTTTTCCTTCCTGACTCCAGAACGCACAAACCGATTTCCACGGTTTTGCATTCGTTGGAAAGGTCTCGGGCTCCGTGAGGTTTGTAGCAAACGAAATTCAGGGAAAATGTGACGCAGACGAAGTTGCGTGGGTCAGCTAGTATTATTATATAGATACTATAGGTATAAACAATACAAACCTGCGTTGTTCAATAGCTCTGTAAGGAAGAAAAACTAAACTATTGTGGCTTGTAATAAAGTTATTAATAGTCTGTTTGCGGTAACAAACGTTACGGACAAAGTTCGCGTGATTCACTTCTACCAGTTAATTAGCTATTTATTCCCAATGTGGCGGATCCTGCGGTTTGACGATTATGATTTATTTTAATTTAAAATATATAAATATTTAAGGAAACAATCGTAACATATTATGGAGTTGGATTTAAATAACTTTAATTCGATTTGATTTGTTATTGTCAGCGGTTTCGATTCCCCAGATTTGCATCCAATAATGCTACAATACAACACAATCAATATGTACATTTTATGACTAGAAAAATGAACTTTGACGTGGCTGATTGTGTAATCAGTGGAATGCCATCGTTTTTTAGGGTTCCGTAGCCAAATGGCAAAAACGGAACCCTTATAGATTCGTCATGTCTGTCTGTCTGTCTGTCTGTCCGTCCGTTTGTCACAGCCACTTTTCTCCGAAACTATAAGAGCTATGCTGTTGAAACTTAAGATTTTTACACAAAAATAGAAAAAAAAACAATAAATTTTGGGGGTCCCCATACTTAGAACTGAAACTCAATTTTTTTTTTTTCAAATTGTTTATCTTCAGAAGATGTCAAGGTTCTACTATATTGTTTCAATATTGTAATGATACAAGAGTTTCAGAACTCGACATAGAAATTATTACTCAGCAAAAACAACGTAATAAAGTTCGGAAGTATGTCATAATATTTTTATTATCGACTTTGCTATCAGATGAAAGAGCATAAAATAGATACATTGATATTGGTACATTGTATCTATCTTTGAAAGCTTTATTTACTGTTTCATTTCCGTTTCGTAACTTAATTAATAATTCGAATTCATTATACGTTGCAAAATGATAAAATGATTTGCCTTTTTAGAACCCATAATTTTGTTAATATGCTGTCTTAAGAATCATCCATTTTGTTAATGTGCCTTTTTTAGAATCTACCATTTTACTAACTTGCCTTTTTCAGAATCTACCATTTCGGTAATGTGCCTTTTTCAGAATCTACCATTTTGATAATGTGCCGTTTTTAGAATCCACCATTATGATAATGTGCCGTTTTTAGAATCCACCATTATGATAATGTGCCGATATTAGAAATTACCATTTTGATAAGGTGCCTTTTCCAGAATTTACTATTTTGATAGTGTGTCTTTCTAAGAATCTGCTATTTTGATGATGAATGATAAGGCAAGAGCCCGCGACGATTAGACATTCGGTAATTTATAAAACCTGAAAGTTTCTCTGTGTACGTCCCATTTTGGACTCTAGTAACATAATTTTAACCTCTCCTCACAGCGATTACGGCTTGTAATCATCTTGTCATCCACTAGTCTATTGATGTTGTCCTGTGGAATGTGTTCTTACTCAGCCGAGATCACACGTTTAAGCTCTCTGACGATTTGTGGAGGTGATTCAATTGGACAGATCATACTCCCAGACGAAAAAAAAAAAAGATCCCAGACGTCGGTCCCAGACGTGCTCAATGGAGTTAAGGTCGGGGTTCCGCGCGGGCCAATCCAAACGAAAAATACCGACCTCTTGCATATATGCATCTATGTCGCCAGAACGGTGGGTCCGAGTATTATCGTCCACGCAAATGGCATCTTCGCCAATATTGCCAGTGCGGGTTGGATATGTTGACAAAGGATTTATTTTATGTACATTAGCGCATTTAGTGTGAATTCTATCTCGTTCTGTTCAGTTCCGTTCTTAATGAATACTATCTCGGTTCGGGGTGATTTATTAAAAACACATGTCGCGTCAGCGTTCTCCTGGTTCTTCATTACACTATTGTCGACTACGGTTCTCACCATGCAGACAAATTCGAGCCACACCGGAGAAGATAACGTTACCTAGTGTCCAAGATAGGCAAACCAAATTTTATAGTCGGGGATCGTTCATACCTGTATTAGAGACATACACAGAGAAACTTTCAGGTTTTATAAATTGCCGTATGTCTGAGCGTTGCGGGCTCAAAGTCCATTAATTAAATGTCATTAAATATATCTCAGTGGCGTCCGATTGATGTTTAAGTTTGTGACAACTCAGATGACGTCATTAGGCTTAAAGTAGTTAGTCTCTTTCACACTTCAAACAAAACCAATCAGAAAACCGAAAAACGAACCTAATTAGCCCACAAGGTCCCCTGTTCCCAAACAGGTTATTTATAGCGGTTTCAAACTCAACAGCCCCCATCTCACCGAATTGGTGGCCACTCGTGATATGAATGCGTTATCGTGTATCATGGTACGGGGTCCTGCTTTCAATTTAGCTTGGCCAGTTCGTGTCCATTAAAACGGTAATTTTGGCAATAAATATAGCCCGGCTTGCCACCGGGCTAATCGCGCCGTCCAAAATGCGTTTTGTGGTCTTAAATATTAATAAGCCCAGGATATACGGCGCGGTGTGCTGCCTCGATAGTTCCGTTTGCGGTGGATAGTTTTGTTATTGAGGAGTCTCTGTATGCAGGTCAGTTATCTTTTATGAGACTATCGAATTGATTTAATTAGTTTAGTAAGGATTTTTGGTGTTGTAATAGTCTGAAGTAAATCATTGCTCTCAACGAAATTTTTTTGATATTGATATGTAGGGGTGTTTCTAAAGATATATTTTGAAAAGTAAGTAGTAAGTCTCAAACTAATAGTAACTTTTTCTTGAATTATTTGTGATATGACGTAAGCTTTTGCCCGCGACTTAATTAGAGCATATCCCGTTTATTCCAGTTTCTGTAAGACCTTTGGGAAATTCTCTCTTAAAATTCAAAATTTTCGAAACTCAAAAGTCATTTATTCAAATAAGGCTTAGAGCCAGCACTTTTTGAACGTCAAGTTCTATCAAAGACAGTCCGGAGTCCCCCAAAACGCCCGCCCGTCACCACTTCCTAGTGTTTTACCTGTGGAGAAGAAGTGGCCAACAAACTCCCCAGCAACACATCTGTTGCCTTCGAACAGAGGTGAGAATTTACTTTAGCTTTAAATGGGTTAAAAGGCAGATCAAGAAAAGAAAGTGGAAGTTTATTGTATAAACGGATACCGAGCCCCACAAATGGTGTGAAGGAGCATGCAGCTTGTGCTGGTTTCTGGTATTAAAGTTATGGATGTCCCTCGTTTTACTGTATATTTTGCCTAATATATAAAATGCTTGCAAAAATAAATTGAGATGTTACGTGAGAATTCCAATCTCTCAATACTCCCCTACACTTCCTAAGGAACCTAAATGCCTTTTACATTTTTCTTGGACCGGTAATTTTGGCGCTGCGTTCTCTGTCAGTCACTCAACCAGCCAGTAGGATTGATGATTTCTTCTTTTCAATACGTATTTCCGCATCCAAGTACCTGCAAAAAATCACAATGTACCTCCATCTTCACTTCTCAAAAGGAGGTTAAAGACATTTCACCGCGCCTCGGGGAAAGAGCCACAGCCTAAAAAATACTCATCGATTTTTTTAATGTTCAGACAGCGTTGAATCGAAAGTGTTAGAGATTAATTTACTCTGTGTCGTTATGTATTAAGGGACAACCTCGTTATTTAGAGCCCGATCAGATACCCGGGGGCTGTCGTAAATCATGGATAATGTATTTGACAGTAAAATATGCTTGAAATGATAGTATGTAGATGTATTGTGTTTGACTTGGTAAATGGATGTAATAGCAACGTATTTTGTGGTTTGTGCATTATTGGAATTTAATTTTTTACTCTCTATCTATATAAACAGTGCGCGTCACAACAGACGGAAAACGTACCTATATGAAACATTTAATTTTTAAAAGGTTTATAAGAAATTGTTCACAACTGTGACGACGGTGCAAACAAAACTGTGTAACTTTTCAACTAAATGATCTATTGCAATGAAACGCGACGACGCGTTGGATAATGTCGTTGATGCACGTAAACATCAACGACATTATCCAACGCGCTCTTGTCGCCGTCGGCGTGCCAGCCGTATTAGAACCCATTGGCCTGGCACGCGACGATGGCAAAAGACCGGACGGTATGTCTTTATTTCCATGGAAGATGGGTAGGCCTTTAGTGTGGTTACGCTACTTGTGTCGATACGCTTGCGCCATCTCATCTTCCTAGCTCGTCGTGCTGTGCTAGTTCTGCGGCTTCGGCTGCTGAAAACCTCAAACGGCGGAAATATAGTAGCCTTATTGGCAATTACTTTTTTGATCCGTTTGGGGTTGAAACTCTTGCACCAAGTGGTCCGAGTGCTCACGTCCTATTTAAAGATCTAGTAGACGCTTAGTTGACGCTTCGCGTGACCCAAGAGCTGGCTTTTACCTTGGATAAAAGATAAGCATTGCCATACAACGTGGCAATGCAGCCAGTCTTTTGGGCTTACTTCCAGTTGATAGCGATGGGGACGAATGTTTTGACGCCATATTTTAGTTAGGAGTTTTATTTTCTATTTTAAGTGTAGTTTGTTCTTTAAAAAATAGTGCTGTCATTAATTCTTAGTGGTTAGGTGATACGCAGTAAAATACGCTCGGAACTTAGCCCAAAACTACGGACTTAGGGCTTAGAGAGTAGGCCCCCAGAAACCGTTCTGATGTACCCGGATGCAGTTGAATACCGAATGACTGCCAACATGATCTCTACAACACACCTCCTTTACACTCAGTAACTTAGCAAAACTGGTCTCAAATTTTCTGGTTTCTGGCTATCTGATGGGAGCCATCGTACTGCTTGCATTTGTAATGGATGATCTATCACTCACAGTCCGACATCGACAAGTTACTTTAACTTAAAAATCGAGAATAGGTACGGCTGTTATTATTCAGCTGTGAGCTCCTTTTTAGGGTTCCGTAGCCAAATGGCAAAAAACGGAACCCTTATAGATTTGTCTTGTCTGTCTGTCTGTCTGTCCGTCCGGATGTCACAGCCACGATTTTCCGAAACTATAAGAACTATGCTGTTGAAACTTGGTAATAGAAAAAAAAAAACAATAATTTTTTTTTCGTCAAGCCCATACGTGTGGGGTATCCATGGATAGTTCTTCAAAAATTGTTGTTTCTAATATTATTTTTTTTCTAAACTGAACAGTTTGCGCGAGAGACACTTCCAAAGTGGTAAAACGTGTCCCCCCCCTTAACTTCTAAAATAAGAGGATGATAAAACTTAAAAAAATATATGATGTACCATGTAAGTAAACTACCAGCGAAAATTGGTTTGAACGAGATCTAGCAAGTAGTTTTTTTTAATACGTCATAAAATCGTACCTAAACCGCAACTTTTGCTTGTACTTACCTACATCTTTGTACGGAACCCTCGGTGCACGAGTCAGACTCGCACTTGGCCGGTTTTTTAAAGTTCCGTACAAGAAGGATAACCAACAGAACTATATTACTAAGCCTCCGCTGTCCGTCCATCCGTCTCTCTGTCCGTCCGTCCGTCTCTCTGTCCGTCCGTCCGTCTCTCTGTCCGTCCGTCCGTGTCTCTGTCCGTCCGTCCATCTCTCTGTCCGTCCGTCCGTCCGTCTCTCTGTCCGTCCGTCCGTCTCTCTGTCAGCGGGCTGTATCTCCAGAATCATAATAGGTAGGCAATTCAAATATTCACAGATTGTGTATTTCTATTTTCGCTATAACAACAATAGAAAAATTAAATCATCATCTGCCGAGCCAACTATATTGCGGTTGGCTTCCAGTCAAACCGGATTTAGCTGAAAACCAGTATTTTACGTGGAACGGTTGCCTACCAGACCTCCACAACCCATTAACTGGGTAACAGGGTTTTCGTTGGCAAGACTGATGTCAAATTTTCTGGCTTCTGACTATCCGTAACGTCTGCCTGAGATCTCCAAATAACAGCCGAGACCAACAGCTTAACGTGTTTTCCGAGGCACGGAGGAAACACGGTATGTTAAGATAGTCACCCATCCACAGATCAAACTCGGCAAGCGTTGCTTAACCTTGAAGATCGACCTGTGTGGCTATTATTATTTAACCACAAGCCCTTGTCACAGGTTGCGATATTAAATTAATATAATTAATTTAAATGGACTCCCACAAGAAACCTGTTTTTTTTTTGTTTATGGTACGGAACTTTTTGTGTGAGATTTCGACTCGCTCTTGGACGGGTTTTCTCTTCTTTTCAGCCAAATAACCCTGTAACATTAAAACAAATAGTTACTGCTACTGGTTCTCGAAAACGTTAGCGTGTTTCGGTCCCCCATTCAAAGTACTTCCTTGCTGTTTTTTTATTTATTATTCTTGTAATTTGCTTGTAACTTAATAACCTTCTCAGTTTGAATCTGTATTTGTATTTTAAAATTGACATTTTAACAGTGTAATTGTAATTTGTAATCTAATGAAACAGCAAAATTTTTAATTTTTTATTTATTGGACCAATTTAATTTACTTTAATATACTTGAATATTTTTAATGTATTGGAATAATTTAATCTAATTTAATTGAATGTAATTTAATCTAATTTTTTTTTTCTAATTCTAATTTTAATTTAATTTTGTGCATATCTTATTTTTATTTTGTAGGTATGTAAACCTAGTTATATTCGCATGCTGTGGTCTCCTATAACTGAAGGAGCACATTTGAGTGAACTGCACTGTATCACTGTGTTTTATGTTAGATGTGTGTATCTTTTGTTGGAGATCCAAATAAATAAATAAATTCCTAACAGAAGGCGTCAGTTCACGAACAATTTTATTTCATTAACTTTTGATTGGCTAACGTTTGACCACTATCTCACCTGATGTTCAGTATCAGGAAACACAGACTCAGACAAGGAATTCCACTCCTTGAACGTGATGCAGAGAAGATGAAGGGAAGGGCTATTCGGGAAAAAATCAATGTTCTCATGTTGATCTGGCGCCTTAAGAAAGAGCTACGACTACCTTCATGAACCTATGGCAGACGTCATATACCCGTACAATAACGGTCATTGATCGATATACATTTTTATTAACTTGTTGAATATTATAGAATCGACTTCTATAGTGAGTGATCCTTTACGATTTGAAAAATAGTGCATTATCTATTATTCGACTATCTACAAAAAAAAATTAAAGCATTTATTTCAATTATACCATTTACAGGCACTTTTGAATTGTCAAAAGCGTAATCTCTATGGACGTGCAAGAAACTCCACGGACACTATTTTAAAAAAATAAATCGTTACAAAGTTTTGTTTACATCGTGTTGAAATTATACATACATGTGAGAACGATGTGACGAGCATGATAAATACGTCCGGAATAAAAAAGGAACAATTCAAAGAAACAATTAAAACAAGCCATGGCAGCTGATAAATGACAAGTTCAAGCATTTATTTGAATAACACCAATAACAGGCACCTTTGCATCGTCAAGGTCGGTTGGGCCAAAAAGATTAAGTTATTGGCACGTTCTAAAGCGTAGATTTGTATCGAGAAGAACGAGCAAGAAACTCCACACATCCTGTTAAAATTATACATATAATAGTAAATGCTCAGGTGAAATAAAGACGTAATTGCGTTTTCTGAAATAACAAATATTCTTTTATTCACATCTTTTTATACACAAGTTTTACTACAATTAACATATTATAAACGGAATAGCTTACCTGAAATAACAAAAACAACATTTAAAGCCTTTACTTCTAGTTTAAATAATATTATATTTCTATTTAAAATAAAGCAGGAGAATATTTTCCACGTTTTTTCTAAAGATCCCATAACCTCTCTTTTACCTTCTAAAATTTATCGTCGCTGTCATTCACGTCACACTGACAGCTAATACTTAATAGTTCCATAGATTATATTCTATAATAACTGCATAAACAATAGCGTAGATATGATATCCTTTACATCTCCCACCCTCGGAGAGAACAACATCACAATGATTGTTCGATCAAGAGCTACTCATTATTGGAGTTAACTTTGTAACATGGCAGAAGTTTGACTCCGCCTTCTTATATCCAGTATCAACTTCATAGATTGTATTTGAAATCTTCCTTAGGATTTTGTATGGTCCAATCCTTAATTCATCCATTTTCTTCCTATTTAACCGGTTCCTATTTTCTACATATACTCTATCACCTACTTTAAATTCATATTCTTTTCTTTTTAGGTCGTATATTTTTTTATTATAGTTGTGACATTTTATTGAATTTTCAAATGCTAGTTCTCTGTCTTTTTTGAGGTCTTCTACTGTACATCTTGATTTCAATTCCAGTGGCAAGATATCCATTTTCTCTCCTTCCAGTAGATATTTTGGGGTAAACTTAGTAATTGTATGTTCTGTTTCGTTATATTTTTCTACACATTGTTGTGCAATAGTTGTCCATGCTGTTTTCTTGTTCCCTTCATTTATTTTACACCTTATCCTATTGACCAAAGTTTGGTTCAGCCTTTCATTAAGGCCATTTGAAAATGGCGCGTCCACAGCAGTGAATACCATTGTTATGTTTTTCTTTTTCAAGAAGTCTTTAAATTCTTTGGAATTTATGCCAGGATATTGGTCTGTTAATAGCATATCTATATTATTGCTCTGTGTCACTTTTTCTATCAGCTTGATGAAATCACTGGAGTTTTGATTTTTTGATGTCAAAATGTATGCATATCGTGTAAAGTGATCAACCAAGAGATGTAAGTATTTTTTTGTAGACCTTGATCCTCCAAAGCCTCCAATTGTGTCAATGGATACAATTTCAAAAGGGTGTGTTGCTGGGCCTAAATGGGACATTAATCCAAATTTTGGATTCCTTCTTGATTTGTTTTTTTAAACAAAATAATATCACATTCATCACAGAGTTTCTTAATATTTGTGATGATATTCTTTGCTGTATAGAAAGGAGTTATTTTATTTATCATTTGGGTTCTCCCAATGTGGTTATAGGTATTGTGGACATTTTTAATTAGTGTTTTGCTAAATGCTTCTGATAGTATAATTTTTTTCCTTCTGTTATTCTTTTTGTAATAAATGTTATTTTCCAGTATAAACTTTGATTTTCCGTCTTGTATATTTATATTTGTGTCTTGGTCTTTTTTTATATCTTCTATGTTTATTAAGTTAACAACTTTCAAAAAATCTTCAGTATTGTCATTCGGTTCTAAGACTGGATTTCTACTTAAGCAGTCCGCTTCTTGATTTGACTGTCCTGGGTTATATTTTATCTTAAAATTGTATTGGGATAAGTAATATGTCAAATCGCCCAGTTCCTCATCAGTTCTAGACTTGATGTTAAGATTTTCTAGTGGTTTATGATCTGTATATACTATAAAATCTTTATTCATAAGCCAGTGTTGCCAATATTTTACAGCTTCCTTAATTGCCAAGCATTCCAAATATATTGCCTTTTTTTTCTTTTGGGTGTTGGTCAATTTTTTTGAAAAATAAGCTACAGGTTTATTTATTCCGTTTTCATCTTCCTGTTTTAACACAGCTCCCACACCTAGAATGCTGGCATCAGTGTATATTTTTATTGGTTGTCCTGGGTCTAATATTTTTAGAATTGGTTTCGAGCATAGTAAATATTTTATTTTATCAAATGATTTTTGGCATTCTTTGGTCCATATAAATTTAACATCTTTCCGTAAAAGATTGTGTAAAGGTTCCAGGATAATTGCATTGTGTGGTATAAATTTATGATAAAAATTTACTTTTCCCAGGAACTGGCGTATATTTTTTTTTGTTTCTGGAATGGGGAAGTTCCTGACAGCCGTTAAATAATCTTTGATAGGTGTAACTGAATTTTTTCCTATTATATGTCCCAAATACTTGGCATGATTGTTTGCAAAAGTGCATTTCGAGAATTTCAGTCTAAATCCTTCTGTTAATATTGCGTCAAGTAGTTTTGATATATGTGTTATGTGTTCCTCGAAAGTTATAGAAAAAACCAAGATATCATCTATGAAATTTACTGCAAAATCTGAGAGATTATATTTTCTTATTATATTTCTCAATATTCTTTGGAAAATAGCTGGTGCCGTCTTTAAACCAAATGGGAGGCATGTCCATTGATAATGGCCTTCTTGCGTGACGAAAGCTGTCTTATATTTCTATCTTGTATTCTCAGTGGAATGGACCAAAATGCTGAGTTTATATCAAAAGTAGAATAATACTCACAGTTTACAGTCTTTACGATCAAGTCTTCAATCAACGGGAACGGCTGTGATTGAGGGACAACAATTTTATTCAATTCTCGGAAATCAATACACAGTCTTGATCTTTTCCCATCTTCTTTCTTGTATGCTAAGGTGACCGGAGCAGCAAAAGGGCTGTATGATTCCTCGATTAAGTTTTTCTTCAATAGTTTTGATATTTGATTCTCAATTTCTTTTCTATCATCAGTTGTGCATCTGTACGGGCGCTTGTAGCAATATTGATCTACTGTCAAGTCTATGTGAGCTTCATAACCTCGTACTGTACCAACGTCGTATTTGTCCTTAGCGAAAACTGGTTTGTATTTTTCTATTAATTTATCAATTTCAGTTTGTTTACATAAATCTAGGTGGCTTACTGAAATTTCAAATTCATTTAAATTAATATGTTCATTGAAGTTTATTTCACATTGGTTTAAACAGTTAATTTCTTGTTTCCGTACCTCAGAGCTTAGAATCACATCTTGTTCATTTTTGTCACCTAGTACATCAGGAATTCCGACATGCAAAATATTTGTTTCTGAGTGTTTATTTTTATTATCCTTTTCATTTTTGATTTTATTCTCTTTATTTGAATTATTACATTGTATGATATTCAATTTTTCATTTTGTATTAATCTGAATTCTTTGATACAATCCAAGCCAATGAGAAAATCATAGTGAAAATTTTCATTATCTATCACAAAAATATTCATTTCTTTTTCAATGTCATATATTTTTATTTTTAATGTTACCATACCTTTTGTTTTCTTATCACCATTAATAGTTATCAAGTTTGCTGTTTGTTTATTAAATGTGTCTTCTTCTTTTATTTGTATTTTCAATAACTTTGCATTAATTAATGATACATTTGAACCCGAATCATAAATTGCGGTAACTTTTAAAGTGTCATTTAATAATAACTTTATTTTTATTAATGGTGATACTTCTAGTTTTTTGGATTTTCCTTATTAAGTTCAACTTCTAATTCTGAGTTATTCACACTTTTCACAACATATTTTTGATTCTTCGCATTGAACCAGCAGTTTTCCTCAGGATGAAAACGTTTTCCTTTTTTCTCATTTACACAAATTTGGCATGGTTTTTTTTCTTCATTTTTTTTTGTTTTTATGTCAGTGTGCGTGTAGTTCTTTTTTTCATATTTGTTCTTCCCAACAAGATGTTCTAATTTGCCTATCTCATTATAGAGATCTTCAGTTTGTTCTAATGTCTCTCGGTCAATTTTGTCACTCAAGTAATTTGGCAGGCCTGCAGCTATAAGGTCTATAAGAGTACCTGTATCAATCGTTTTCCTAACCTCTAATAACAATTTCTCTTTTTTCAATGCATAGTCAAGCAGTGAGCCCGTTTGATATTTAAATCCAAGAGCATATCTGATCGCTGACCAACCTTTGTTTCCGAATGTTTCACAGAAGTTTTTTTCCCATTTAATCCATTCTGAGTCTACTGTAAATTTCATTAGCATACAACTGTACCAGTTTACACTTGTATATTCTAAAAATTGTTTTAATATTTCAATTTTTTTTCTGTCTTCATCAATATGGAAACGGTCACATTCTTTGTTGAAGTCCTTAATCCATTGGTGAGCGTTTGCGTTTTTACCAGTGAATTTTTCTAGCACAAAGTCTTTTGCAATTTTTCCCAAATTTTGTGTTTCAGATTTTTTTTGCTTTTCTTCGAGTAATGTCTCTAGTAATTTCTCCAATGTTTTATTTGAGCTTTCAGTTAATGATTTTGGATCATTTAAGTTCTCATTAATCTCTTCAAGGTAAAAATCCTGAAACTGTATATTTTGTTCTTCATCTAAATATACCGTTGATATCTCATCAGTTAAAGTTATCCATATTTTCCTTGTTTGATATCTTTTATTCAATGTTTTTTTTATCTTGGCATAGTTAGATGTATTTGTTATAAGTTTGTGTAAGTTTGCAGGTTGATATTCGGCCGGTATGCCAAAAGTTTTGCCATCAGGTGTTCCAATTGAGGTTATGCAAATAATGTTTGATTTTCCATCTGCTGATGTTTTCACACAAAAATCAAATCTTAACTTCTCCATATTTGTTGTATATTTATTGCGGAAAATGTTGTTTTATAATAGTAAATGCTCAGGTGAAATAAAGACGTAATTGCGTTTTCTGAAATAACAAATATTCTTTTATTCACATCTTTTTATACACAAGTTTTACTACAATTAACATATTATAAACAGAATAGCTTACCTGAAATAACAAAAACAACATTTAAATTCTTTACTTCTAGTTTAAATAATATTATATTTCTATTTAAAATAAAGCAGGAGAATATTTTCCACGTTTTTTCTAAAGATCCCATAACCTCTCTTTTACCTTCTAAAATTTATCGTCGCTGTCATTCACGTCACACTGACAGCTAATACTTAATAGTTCCATAGATTATATTCTATAATAACTGCATAAACAATAGCGTAGATATGATATCCTTTACATACATACATGTGAGAACGATGTAATAGACGAGCATGATAAAAGCGTCCGGAATAAAAAAGAAACAATTCAACGAAATATTTAAAGTAAACCATTCCAGCTGAAAAATGACCAGTCTCAACAGACGGTGCCCGTTCACGAAGATGACGAAGAAAATATAATATTATTTTGGGTATACGTTTAGTATTTCAAGCTACATTAGCCAAGTAAATGCAGCGTGTGAACAATTAAATCTATGCTGTAGGATTGATGTTATGAGGAGATGTTTGATTTTTCTTCTATCTGCATGAACTTCCTAACAAAAGGGCTTGTGTCCTGACAAAAACTAATTAGTCCGTCAGTTAGATTATCAAAAAATATTTGACGCGTGTTTTTTCTTTTGTTACGGGAACCAAAATTGACGAAGTTACGACGCTTTTAAAATTCTCAATACATCACACCTTCGCATAATTTTTAGTGAGTCGTGACGTCACGAGCCCCCACTCCCGAGTTTTGATGCGTTTTATCTTTGTCAATATTCATTGATTTACAAAAACAAAAAATACGCGGACTAAATAGTTTTGCAATTTGTGGATGATGGAATCTAGCCTATTCTGCAGGTGTTTAGAATTGCCGGTTTTTGAAGTGTAATCTAGGTTGAGTCTTTGAAGTCTATTTGTTTGAGTCTGTGGTGGAGATGATTGGGTATGACACCTGTAGTGGGGACAATAATGGGTACTACAAACACTTTTTCTTCCTCCAAATTCTCGTAACTTCTTCTTTAAGTTCGGCGTATTTACTGATTATCTCACCTAATTATTAATATCCTTATTATATTCTTTATTCGTTTTTAATAATTTGTTTTATACATATTTAAATATTTCTTAAAAATTGCACAAAAAAAAAACGGTATAAAATATTTAAAAAAAACTGTACTGTACGAGTCAGGGCTTATTATTATTTAATCTTCTCTCAAAAACGCTGTACTTATTCTATGGCAGCTGTATAGGCGTCATGGACTTTGATGTCAAAGTCCATATCGAACTTCTTTCTAATCGTAATCTTTGAAGTTTTATCACTTCGTCACTGATGATTTATTTATTTCTAACACAAAGTATTCATATTGTTGTTTGAAACACACATTAGGGAAGGGTTATTAGGGAAAAATCAATGTGCTCATGTTGACCTGGCGCCGACCATAGATAGCCACAATATATATAAATCATGTGTCACGTGGTTTGTCCGCGTTGAACTCTTAAACTACTTAACCGATTTTAATCAAATTTGCACACCGTGTGCAGTTTGATCCAACTTGAAAGATAGGGTAGCTAACATCTCAATTTTTGGTTGCAATATTATTTAGGAGCGGAAAATGTGACGCTGACGAAGTTGCGCGGTCCGGGTCATCTAGTATTATAATATATTGGTACACGCATACGACACGTATTGGCATCGTCGCTAATTACTGGTGGAATGCAGCTTTAGTCTCAAAATGTCAAGATTCATCATCTGCCCAACCATATTGTGGTCGGCTTCTAGTCAAACCAAATTCAGTTGAATACCAGTATTTTTCGTGGACCGGCTGCCTACTAGACCTCCACAACCCATTAACTGGGTTACACTGTTATTATTTAGCTACAAGCCCCTCAAACCAAAAAAAAATGTCAAGATTGTGACAACATTTTAAGGCTATATTGTCTACTTTGAACCACTGGTTCTACCCTTTACAGCTTATGTCCTATATCTTTTCCCACACTGTAGAGGTCAACAGAAACTGGTCACATTATTAGCAGTACCTACATACTTTATTATAAGCAACTAAGAGTTTTCGGTGGCCCTTCATGTTATCGGTTACCGATATTCAATTTTTGTGTATTTACATAATACGGTATTTTATTATTTGTGTAGGTTATTCAATTTACCTTAATATTGGCCATCCTGGGTCTATGTAATATTATTTTGATTCCTTAAAATATTGTGATTATGAATATACCACAAAGTATGTGCACGTCCATGCTATGGTAGCCGCCAGATAAATGTGCAATAACTATCTTTGACATACCTATTTTTTAATAAATAAATTATTTATAAGCACAAAAACAGTTTACAAAACAGTTAATCCCTGACAACTGAGCTCGGTAGTGTACCTGTATTTCAGGAGCCAGCAACTTCTTCCATAAAAGTTACAATTTAGCTCGTAAAAAAATTAATACTACCTATGGTTTGACCAATTAAAATATAAATTCCAAGTTCACTTTAAATACTAAGGGAACAATTACAAATAAGATTAGAAAAATTAAGTTGTCAAAAACATTAAATTAAAAAACAAACCATTAATCAATGTATTAAGTTAGTAAAAATTTTTGTCATAATTGAAATAAATTACGTAGGTACATTACGTACTATTATTGATTTTTGTAATATCAAACACATAACATAAAGATATAGAGTTGCCCTGAATCAACATCTATGTTTAGAGATCTTTTACGTCCTCTCGGTTCATAATTTTAATGTTCGGGTATCTACGAAAGGATATTAGGGAAAGGTCAATATAATTTATTGCAACTTTATAATAATATAGCGCCTACCATACTTTATCATAATATATTAATCAGGGTGTGATTGTATAAACCTGTTCAGAATTTCAGGTCAAAGACCACCGCTGAACATAGGTACCCTCTCTCGAGTATACCCTCTCTTGAGGGTCACTAGATTAACCTGTTTTTTTTTTCGTTTGTAACCTCCTCCACTTATTAGCTTTTTAATCCGAAAACGCAAATATTGATTCTATACATATTTTTAAAACTGTGAACGTAATCGAAAAGTTAACCCAAAGAATCACTGTTTAAAAGACCACTTCAGCTTATATAAAATCAAAATAAAACAGGTATCTAAAAGAAAGAAAGAAAAAACATTTATTCCTCTAGAAGCGACACAGAAAATCATGAAATTTAAAGAAATTAAGTTACCAACTTAAAACACAAAATTAAAATAAAAAATCCAAGCGTCTTTCATAATGCGCACAGCAAAAAGTGGAATTCTCTGCCTGCGTCTGTGTTTCCGAACGCTTACAACCCTAATATTTTCAAAGTTAGAGTGAACAGGCTACTACTGGGTAAGCTCGCTCTATCGTAGACTCTGTCTCTGTCATAGATGACCTAGACTAGAGTCAATAGCAAACCCATTAGAAGTAAAAAAAAAAAAATGTACTAACCTAACCTAACCTAGAGCCGTCACTGCCAGACATCCATCCTTAAAATCTCAACGTTATCTACAGCTCTTAGAAAAAACAAGTCCAAAAAGCGTTTGAATGTAAGTGGGGCCGTCAATACTAACTTAGAAAGTTTTATCTGGACCGATCCAACTTCTTAATTAGCGTTGGACCGAGAACAAACGTTATCGAATCAGAATTGACGTGAAATAATTGGAGTTTTTGTGGTCCCTCCTCAGGATTGGAGGGTGGGGTGTCATTGTAACCGATACTGGCTAGCTGGGTTTAATTACAGCGGACGTTTTGTTTTTGACTTCGATTTTGATTTCAGTACTATCTTTTTATTTTTACTTTTGGTAGGCACGCGTTTGACCACGACCTCACCTGATGGTAAGCTAAGATGCGGTTAAAGATGGAGCACGCTTGCCTAGAAGTATCCTATTCACTCTTGACTTAAAGACTCCCAGGTTGTAGCTATTAAGAAACACACACATTCTTTGGCAAGGAATTCCATTCCAAATGTTTTCCAAGACACGGAGAAGTCTCTGTATGATAAACTGGTCACCCAGCCAAAGACCAACCTCTGAAAGCGTTGCTTAACCTTGAAGATCGAACCGTGTGGCTATTATTATTTGACCACGAGCTCCTTGATGGTTGAATTAAGCGCTGTATTATTTAAGTTGACATATTGACTGACGTTCATTGCCGGTAGTCCGGGCCGCCAAATGGTGGTCTTCAAATGGCCCATGTCAGAGGCCCTTGAGGCGGTTTAAGAACTCTGATACTAGGATGAGGGGTCGTTAGACCTTACTGCCCACACTGCAGACCCATACTGCCCATATTGCAGGATAGAGGCATCACTCAAGCGGCTCTGTAGGTACTTCTCACAACCTGGTCTTCGGTCAACCTTAAACTTACGGCACTCCTGAAACTTATACCGCCGTTGACCATTCGATCGAGTGATAAAGTCACTGACACTATCCGCTGCTATGGTCCTTGTGGATCTTTCACTTCTGATTCTATTGTATACGGTTACTTCGGAGACAGTGCGTAAAATTCATGCAAAGCGAAAACATCGTACTAATATTATAAATGCAAAAGCTTGTGAGGATGGATGGATGTTTGTTACTCTTTCACGTCAGAACACCTGAAAGGGTCTTCATGAAATTTAGGTAGATTATAGGTACAGAGGTAGATTATAGTCTGGAATAGCACATGGGCTTTATATCTCTTGAGTGTGTTCCCTAGGGATCACGCAGGCAAAGCCGCTGGCAGAAGCTGGTTACGAATAAATAGAAACGTGTACTTTTTTTTTACTTTTGATAGGCACGCGTTTGACCACTATCTCACCTGATGGTAAGCGATGATGCAGTCTAAGATCAGATGAGGCACGCTTGCCTAGAAGTAACCTATTTACTCTTGACTTGAAGACTGCCAGGTTGTTGCTATCAGGAATTACTTTATATCTCATTGTAAGTGAACCTATGTATTGTTCTTATGAGAATAAAATTCTTTAAACCGAAACACAGGCACCGGCAGGGAATTCCACTCCTTTGCTGTACAACCAACTTATTCTTGAATTCTGCCCAGTCGAGGCATATTCTATTGTCGACAGCTTTTTCGAGGTTGGCTCCGTTAGTTCTTCATGAGATTTTGAGTACCTACTGTTATTCATTTCCATTCAATCTTGAAGTTGAACAAAGTTCTACAAAGTGTTATTCTAATTAATACAAATTCTTGTACAAACAATAACCCGAAATAGCTATCAACTGAAATACTTGTACAGTGTACAGCCACCCAATTAATTTACTTTCCTGACCAGTTTATCAAAACCTCTTCTGAGCCTACAAATAAATTACATAGAGATCATTTTGTGCTGGTTTTAGGGTTCCGAACCCAAATGGTAACCAACGGAACACTATTACTAAGCCTCAGCTGTCCGTCTGTCTGTCTGTCTGTCAGCGGGCATTATCTCCAGAAACGTAATAAGTAGACAGTTCAAATTTTCTTTTATGATAAACTAAACAAAGAATTCTTGATAGATAGTTGGTTAACTGAAGCTTTTACGATTTACTTTTAAATTTTAATGTGCAACGAACAGTGATTGAGTGAGTGATTTTGCAAGATTTTGAACGACTGTAGGAATGTAAGAATGAATGTTAAAATGAACGTACGTGGACTAAAAATAATATTGAGCCAATGTGTCTTAGACAGTGCATCTTTCTAATAAGAAAAAAAAAACATACAACCGTATTGATAACCTCCTCCTTTTTGGGAAGTCGGTTAAAAAAGTAAGGTTTATGGTACGAAACGTTTTCTCAATTTTAAGTCTGACACTATACGTGGAACTTGTAAATTTTAGCTTTCTGTCGTTTATGTTTGTTTTTATTATTTTAGTTTGTTTAAGCTGTAAGTCCTCGAAGCTGTAATAAATATATTATAAATACTAGCTGACCCGCGCAACTTCGTTTGCGTCACATTTTCCATTATTGCTCCGCTCTTATTTGTCTTAGCGTGATGATATAACCTAGCCTATAACCTTCCTCAATAAATGGGCTATCTAACACTGAAAGAATTTTTCAAATCGGACCAGTAGTTCCTGAGATTACCCCCTACATACAAACTTACAAACAAATTTTACCTCTTTATAATATTAGTATAGAAGAAACTCTTCGTGTGTGAGTACCACTCGTACTTGGTCGGATTTAGTACAAAATGAAGTTTTGCTGCGAACAAAAGGAAATAGAGATGACGCATAGCGATTTATGCGGGTTCGCGTTACCGGGACCTTTTGTGATACTGTCATTGCGGTATTCAATGAAAAACTGCCTAGAACACGGCGAGAACTTTTTAAGGGTTCCGAACATCCTTAAAAACTGAAACCTTTATATGATCATTCGGGTGTTTGTCTATATGTCGGTCAGTCTGTCTGTCAGTCTATCACATCCAGTTTTTTCCAGATCTACAAAATCGATTCTGTTGTCATTTGGTATACATGGACTTTTGTTACCCAAACATGAACGCATTACGTAAATAAAGAAAATTTTAGTTACGAGGGTCACGTCACGTATGGACGTCTCTTCTTACAGCTAGCCTGGTGTACCCGACCATGCCCAGGACGAAAAGACTCGGGTACGTTAAGGGATAAAAACGGTAAACTCCATATTCTTTTAAATAAAGCAACCTCAAAAAAATATTTTGTATTTTCTCCAACATGAGGCTGTACTATTCGTCATGAGGATTCCAAATAATTTCACTTGTTTCCAGATTGCTCCGTACCAGTGCATTTAAAAAAACCTTCACAGCAGTCGCATCGCTAAAATCCTTATGTCAATATAAAACCGAGATAACTGAAAACCCTGCCGCACACTTCAACTAGAAGTTTGCAGAACGTCAACTCCAGAAACGTGAAGCTGATTCCAAATCGTAGATATCTATGTAAATACATGGAGTTGCATGTTTGTGTACATACTATGTAATAAATAATAAAGCTTTTGGTTTCGTTATTTGCATTTAAATGTGGCAACAATGTAAATAAGAAAAAAAAACATAAAACAATTCAAAATATACAATCGTTTTTAGGGTTCCGTTGCCAAATGTCAAAAAACGGAACCCTTACAGATTCGTCATGTCTGTCTGTCTGTCTTTCCGTCCGTATGTCACGGCCAGTTTTCTGCGAAACTAAAGCTATGCTGTTGAAATTTGGTAAGAAGATGTATTCCGTGAACCGCTTAAAGATTTTCATACTAAAATAGAAAAAAAAACACAATAAATTTTGGGGGTCCCCATAGTTAGAACTGAAATTCATTGTTTTTTTCATCAAACCCCTACGTGTGGGGTATTTATGGATAGGTCTTCAAAAATGATATTAAGGTTTCTAATATCATATTTTTCTTAACCGAATAGTTTGCACGAGAGACACTTCCAAAGTGCTAAAATGTGTATATACATGTGTACATTTTATTTAGGCGTCTCATCTTTGTCTGTCTTTGTTTCCAAGGAAATTCAGTCATTCAGCTTGTTACCTGTTATTTTTCTGATATTTTATTTTTAACTGAACTTCACAATGCTTAAAATTAATAAGCATTAGTTTTCGGACTTTCCATTTTTAATTTATATGAATTTAAAGTACTTACCTACCTACTTAAAATGAATGAGATTTAGTTTTATGTAGCGGTCATTTTTAATTTGTGATATTTGCGAGTCTCCTGCCATGGAAATTTGAATGTGATTTTTAACTGACTTCCCAAAAAGGAGGAGGTTATCAATTCGGTTGTATGTTTTTTTTTTGTTTGTTACCTCATGACTCCGACAATTATGAACCGATTTGAAAAATTCTTGTTTTATCTGAAAGGATATTATACTTGCAGATTGGTCCCATTTAAATTTTATGAAAATCGGTTACGAACTTTGGATTTTAAATCGAAATAGCTGGAATTCGTCTACTTGGACGATAGTTTTATGTCATCCAAGTAATCGAAATTGAGTATTTTGCTTTTCTGCGATTTTGCAGTGGTGTTGTTAGGTGTGGGGTACCACTAAAAGTGAGAGATAGGTGTACCTTTAATAAAAAAACACTACTAATTTCGGAAATTAAAGTTATTTTTTACTTTGTTGTGTTTTTTTTTGGATGTCAGTTGTATTTTTTTGTAAAAAGGTTTTTAGTGCATCAGGTTATAATAAAATAAAATAAATTGAACTCTCTTATTGTTGTAAAATAAAAAAGTCTATATGCGAAGTAAAAGAAAAAGAAAGAGCTTGAGATGAAACTTTAAGAGTCATAGAACTTAAAGTTGTTGATTATGAGTTTAGTAACTTATGTAGTCATGAGAGATTATCGGTGTTTTACAAATAACCCTGTAAATTAAAATAATATCTATTACCGTATGATTTACTATTTCTATGTTTATGTATGTGCTGAACCTTTAAGTAAATAAATTAATAAATACATAACTTTGAAAAACATTTTAAAAGATGCCTATGTCTATGACAGACAAAAATGACGAAAATCTTAAAGGTGCATCCACACCCCAGTAACTTTTTTTGGAGCGACGATGTTTCCAAGTATTAGTGGGCAACATCCGATAGCAAAAAGTTATTTGTTGTTAGTATATAATAATATGTAAGTTATTCATAAGTTGAGGAATGTTACCTAATGTTATCGTATTGCATTCTGTTGCGCCACAAAAAGCAACTGCGGTGTGAATGCACCTTAACAAAAGACACGCTTCAGAAAAATATTATCTTTTGTACAGACACGTCGAAACATGTCAATTCAAAAGCACTTAAGGCTTGACGCAGTGGTGTAAAAAAAAAAAACAAAAAATACTCTTCAAAGAATATTCAAAACGATTGTAAACTGGGTACCTATTATGACATCTTAAAAGCATCCGGATAAAGGTTTGGGAGGGAGACAGAGTTCTACAAGGCGCATAACACTATCCCTTTTTCACAGTTTAATCATGATGGCATTACCACGTCATATTAGGGCCCCTTTTTATGGATGGGAAATCATCAAATGACTCCTTCCGCTTTGGGCTCAAACCCATCCGTGTTCCTCCTTATGCCTTTTGCGCTCGCGTGTAAAGGGTTCCGAAACAATTAAATTTTATACATATTATTTTAACAACACAGCCTTCTTTTAGGTTTTCCTGTAATCGTTTTTTTTTTAATTTTAGGCTCAATAGGGAGATAAGGGGGGGAAGGAATGGTCATTTTTGGTAAAATTTTATAATCACATAAAAAATGTTTATTTTAAAATTACGTGAAAAATTAAATTCATTCTTAATTATAAAATAAATTTCAAAACTCATAGTATGCTGTTTTATTTGATATGTTGCACGAAACAGTTTGAAAATAGTTTTATTTTTGCTTCTACTTTGACTCCCAAAAGTGACCCCCATACACAAATATTTTTTTATTTACGGAACGCGTGTGTCACAGAAGTTCATATAATGTGTATAAAATTTCAACAGAATCGGTCCAGTATTTCTGGAGAAAAATGGCTGTGATAGACGGACAGACAGACTGATAGACAAACAGATAGACAGACAGACAGACGCACAAATAGACAGACAGACACCCGAGTGATCCCATAAGGGTTCCGTTATTTGTTCGGCACCCTAAAAACGTGTTACCCTATCTTGCTCTACACAATCTGGTTTGACTGGAAGCCGACCCCAATATTATGTTGTTAAAGGAGAAAAGACTTGGCAGAAAATGTTGAAACCTATGTTCAACTGAAACAAGCTTAGGTTTTTATTGAAAAACTAACAGACACTAGACACACTGCAAAAATCATAAATATTGCATTAAGGCGCGTCCCCGAGCAAAACGCACTGCTAGCTGTTTTTTGTGCAGTTTTTTGGAGCTATATACTCTTTATCCAAAAAAATATCAACATAAAAAATACATTTAATTTCTACATAATCTTGGCTTAAAATGGTAGATTTTTATTTTTTATTACTAAGTATAATGATTAAGTAATCTCCTCACAACGAAACTACAGAAATGAGAAATAATTACTGAAAACATGCATCTTCTCGAAAACTTACGAATATTTTGATTTTGTACTTACACTAATGGATAGGCAATTCAATTATGACCATTTAGGTAGAAATATTTTTTTCAAACGACCGAAATTAGATTTTATAACGATTTTATTCAACATTCTAAGCGTATTCGCTACTGTTTCTCTTGCGCTTTTATTGAGGGAAAAAATGTTCAAGGTTATATGGTTAGGGTACGGCCTTAAAAGCGATACTAATACCTAGATAAGAACACCATGCTGATCGTTGAAACAAAGCCACCATTTTATCAAAAATATTGTAATGTGATCCTTCAAATAATTTCATTTGTTACCATCTAACAAAATTGCAAATGGAATACTTTAGTGCAATGAGTAAAAATAGGTAACATATTTATTACTTCATCGAAAAGTTTTTCTCACACAAAACTCGGGGATATTTTAATATCCTTTTACATCCTGCTTTGTACATATAACACAAAGAGATTTTAATCCATTACACGCTTCATGTTATCATCATCTAAACGGGTATGCGTCTGTAGAGAGAAACATTGTGGGGCTACAAAATGAGTGGTTAGTGTTCAGATTGAAATCAAACGAACACATTTTTAAATATTGATCCGCTATCCAACTAGAAAGGAATGGGTTATATCCTAAAAGTGGTACTAGGATATGTCTATCCTGACAGCAGAGCCACTTCGGTGACAATAAATAGTGGACTTTATTACATTTAGAAAGAAGTTAACAAGCGATTCTTACAATATTGGAAAATAGAGTTTAAGTGAATAAGAGTGTGCGTTAACCAGTATACTATAGTAGTCTTTGGTGTGCGCTCAGAAAGGCGGACGATGACGCAGTGTCAACGCCCCCTCCGCGGACGCAGCTACCCTGCGCGATGGCCCGGCTCGTAGTGATGTTCTTAACACCAACACTTAACCACTAGTTCTTGAGATTAGAACTAATCATGACATTAGTCATATGCCAATGAAAGTCCCGTCGTAATTGGCCCAGTATTTTCGAAAATAAGCTGGAAAATGACGTACGGGGAATTTGACTTAGGTACCTTTTGTGGTACACGGTTGAGTCAGGAGATACCTGTTTAGGATTCGGCGGGAGTATACGGCCGGGTGTCAACACTGTGAAGATCGCCCGGAGGACACGGTGGAACATACGGTGGAGGTCTGCCCTTTGTCCTTATCGAGGCGATAGGCGGCGTCGACCTCTCGCGAGCGGCCCTGATTCAATCTATGGTCCGTAGCAAGGAGGCATGAGAAGCGGTCACCTCCTTCTGCGAAGCAGTAATGCTAGCGAAGGAGGAGGCCGAACGCGTGAGAGAGAGTATATTCTCTCTTTCGCAATAGTGAAGTGCAACAGAGAGATAATATATACCTACTGTCACCGTGACAGTACATTTCTCTCTTTCGCAATTGTGAAGTGCAACAGAGAGATATGCTGTTAACGTGCCAGTACATTTCTCTTTTTCGCAATTGTGAAGTGCAACAGAGAGATAAATACTGTGACGACGACAAAAGTCACCAGTACGCGCCTAATATTAGTGTTTTATTCCACTTATTGCACTACAACCATCTCGGGTTTTCTTCGGTATCGCCATTTTACAAGCCACAACGTTAGGGAACGTTGCATTATTGAATTAATTTTATTTACTTTGAAGGTCTAACCAAGTCCAAAATTATCTTTGTTTATTTCAACGACGTTAGAATTGTTTATTTTTGTCCTAAAATAACACATTTTGGGTTAGCCTTAGATATAATAAACAAGGGGTAGTATTTTGATAGTCAATTAAATGCTGGTATAATGACTGAAAATTTCTGCCTGCGTCTGTGTTTCCGAACGCTTACAACCCTAATCTTTTCAAAGTTAGAGTGAACAGGCTACTTATGGGTCATACAGCTTGCTCCATCGTAGACTCTGTCTTTGTCATCTCTGACATAGACTATAGTTAAGGCAAAACTATCTCAAATTAAAATTTAAAAAATCTGCAATCAGGGTTTTTTTAAAATTGAATTTTCTTTCGGGAAGGCAACATATGTTAATCACATTTTATTGTTTAAATATCTATTCATTAAGGGAAGGTTGACGTAAAATACGTCGAGCGTATCATCGGTCGCGTCTATTCGGTCGAATGTGTCGGTTCATATCAAACGGAAAATGCGTCGAGCGTATCATCCGTCCTGCCACATGTCAGTTTGTGCGTTTAGCATCTATAGAGCGGTTTTGTTGTGTGATACTGAATTATAAAATGAAGCCAATCGAAATAATTGCTATTTGGGAAGCTTTAGAACAAGACCGAAAAAGGAAACATCGATATTGAGTACATCGTTTAGATACTAAAAGAATATCAAGAGGCCAATTTAATTGTCTATGCAACTTAAACTTGGAACGGCCTGTACACAAACGATCTCTGCTGATGTAACGTCTAGACTGAATGCATCAATCAAAATACAAGTAGCGCGTGACGCGCGCGATGTTGCCGCTCTTACGTCGACCGAAAATGCGTTGAAGGAAACGGAATAGACGCTGTACGCTCGACGCACTAACGTATCATCGGTTGAGTGTAAACGGTCAAGTGTTTTTCTATACATTTGTCTGTTCTGGCGTTACGCGACCAATAATACGCGACGCATGTTCCGTCAGATATTAACCTTCCCATAAGCCACATTAATATAATATTATTATAAACAAACAAATTTTTTGTATAGTTTTTTGTTTGGAAATCGATTGTATTTTTTGTTAAAAGGTTTTAATGATGCACTTTTAAGTGCTTGCAAATTCAATTAAGTGGAAACCATAGTGAAAAACTCGCGCCAATGTAATAAGAGATGCTCGTAATATCAACGTAGATTTACTCTCGAAAGATTTCAGAGTAAGGCATTTAGAGCCTTACTACAAATACCCTACTATGTGAGTGATATTTTATACTCGAGAATTTATACATCAACACCGTCAAAGAAAACATTGCTCCTCCTACATTTGCCGCAAAATTTGAGCTAGTTGAAGGGACTCTCAAGATTTCCTTCTGATAATAAACCAGAGAACTTGAAACCTCAAATGAAAAGTGAATTTAACACATATCGTAAATTCACTGAATTAAATATTTAAAATACAAGAATAGAACTTAGTTTCAGCAGATTTTTATTATTTATTTTTTAAACTTTGCCCCACACTAGGATTTTTTCCTGTATCGTGGGTTCATTTACAAACATACAAAGTCACATACACAAACAACCGGAACGTTACGGAAAAACTACATGTAGCTCATACAAATATTCAAAGATCTGTACGCTACGCGCTAAGATCTGTATGTAAGATATGTACCAACGCTTTAAAACAAAAAATAAAATGGAAACGTAAGTGAAACCACGCATCAAGCACATGCCTCAGTCCGCTATCAGTTGTGAATGGCACACAGACAG
This sequence comes from Ceramica pisi, assembly GCA_963859965.1. Lineage (NCBI taxonomy): Eukaryota > Metazoa > Arthropoda > Insecta > Lepidoptera > Noctuidae > Ceramica > Ceramica pisi. The sequence continues at coordinate 1,926,172 of OY982530.1, read as the reverse complement.
TGATCGATGAAATTGGGAAATATTTCATTTTCATACACCGAACTGTTTTCGTTACGTCACACGTTCAATTTGTACGTTTTTAGGGTACCGCAATACGTGAAAGAAATCGATGATGGTTTGAATTAATAAAGTAATTTAGTAGGAGTTGAATAACGTTACAATATTATATAAATGTTTATTTAAATAGGACGTCCACCGGGTTGGTTTGTTTATCATCAACGCAGGAATCCATAAAGAAAGAAAAAGAAAGAAAATACGTTTATGCCGCCAGAAATGATGCACAAACACAAAAGAGAAAAAAATAATTAATTGTTAATTATATTATTCTCTACTATAATCACTGATGTAATCAAATAAATTATTATCAAAATGAATAAACTAAATGATAATGATTAATAATAAATAATGATCTAATGGTTTGTGTGGTGAACACAAACTGCGATCGCTGTGAAAACAGTGCCATGAATCAATGACGTTTATCCACCACGACAGACATAATTCCTATTATTCGGATATATTATTATGACATATTTGTTGAGTTTTATTAAATCAATTGCTGAGGAAATCGATTCAATTTTAATTTAATGAAATATCCAGTTTTGCCAAGAAGTGCCGTGTTGGTTGTGCAGGTTCAGATAACTTCGGCTTGACTGGAAGCCGACACCAATAGAGATGGGAAATGGATAGGCAGACAATGATTTGAGAGAAAGTTTAATAAAAAGTTTAAAATGTTGAAGGAATCACCATTTTCAATCCCTAAAAAAGAATAATAAAAAACTAGATTAAATTTAAACAACTACAAAATTGAAAATAGAACTAACCAATATTATTGTTGGTTAGCTCTCTCTTTGTGAAAGGCAAACAAAATAATTTACGAATTTAAACCTACTTTGTAAGCATGTATCCACAGTGCAATCATAATACTAATTTCAGAACTGCGGAACCCAAGCTACACGACATGTGCGTTTGTATATTTTTGCCAATTTAACGTTTTGTTTGTGTCCGCCTCATATTTGTACAGCTGGTTTTACTCATAACGTAACCAAGGAAATTAAGTTTGCCAAAACAATATTGTGGAAGTTTAAAATTTTTGGAAATGATTGAGACATGGGTAAGGGTGCTTGTCCATTAGGTTGCTTGTCCATAACAGTGAAATGGAGAAACGGGGAAATTTTAACCTATAGAATAGGGAATATGCATACAATTTTTTTACTTGCAAAATAAAATACTTATTAGCTCTAGTAAACAATCATGAAATTATTTTTTAAATACCTTCATCATTTATTAAGTTATAAAGCTTCAAAGACTACAGTTAGAAAGAGAAGTCCGATACGTAATGTGACGTCAAATTACACGATGACTATACAGCTGCCATATAAAACAGCGTTTCCGCGAGAGGGACAGATATATTTGCTTAAAATAATTGTATCTCGTTCGTTTTTCGAGCAATTTAGATTCTAATTTGACAGTTAGTATTATATTTTCGAATACTTTTAGATAAACTGTTCAGATCATAAATATTTTTTTCATGCATATTCCCTATTGCATAAAATCGTTGCACGACATGAATCACTGACATTTTGACTGACATGATTGGTTAATATTTCTCCATGTCTTTGGCACTTGTCTCGATTAACTATCGACTATTTTCTCGCTAAGGAAACGGACAAAAGATTTAGATCCCGTGTGAGTAAACAACATACATAATTATATTTATAGTCGATAGCTGGCTGTTCACACTATTATAATTCTCTTACCAATAGTTTGTTGCAGCAACAAGAAGTATATGAAATCATACTCGCTCAGCGATACTCCTTCAACGATGCTCCTTTGGCGATCAAAGTTCACGCCGAGAGACCAACAAGCAATTGATTCTGCCGATCTGAATGCTCGCTAACATAATTATGATAAATTCAGCGTTTCGTAGTGCGTACACGTTTGCGCTGCAGAATGTATCTCTCGGGCGGGAGTGAGTGGTGCGAGCGATCCCCCGTCGCACAAGAGCCCTCGCTTATAGCCAAGCGACAAAACTACTACAAACGCTGTATTTAGTTCCTAGCTTTACTCGCTCGCTAGAGCCAGCCCAGTCCAGTATGTCACCAATAACGCCCAGGATGCTGATGGAACTGATACGCAGCCTGCTCATCAATTTTGCGCATTAATTCATAAATCAACACGCATTTCCGTAAACAAACCTTCTGTGTTACAGAAGCGAGGTCGCCCTATCAACACCCCAAAGCATTATTATACTGAACGCAAAGAGCACTGTGGGATCTTTGGATGTGGATTCTTTTAAAATAAAATAAAGCTTCTTTTTACTAATCCTTAATATTATTTGTTTGTTTTAAAAATTATATCGACGATCTTTTAGAATCGATCGGTCCCTCAAAGAATTTCGAAGGAACAAAAACACTCTCAAAGTTTATCGAAGTAATTCATTGCGTATCGGGAAATAAAACTCTCGAATTGGGGTCGTAACACTCCAAACATATATAATGCACACAACGAATCTAGTTTCCTTATATTTTAGTGAGGTTGGTTGTTGATTTGTTTGGAATAAAATCAATAGTAGGTAATATTGTTTTGGATAGAAGAGGCTCACCATCTAGTTTCTGCATTGAAGATAAGAGTGCCAATTTCACTTTTTCACATAGTCATCTCAATCGCAATCTGTATGAAAAATGTCGTCAATGTATGAAAATTGCGGTTTTTTCGACAGTTAGCGATTGTCATGTAAATGCGAAAGTTATTCTAAATAATTAGTAGAATTGGGCTTCAGAGTTCTACTAATTTTCAAATCGCATTGTAATGGCATCTCAATCGCAAACTGTCAAAAATGTTTGAAAATTAAGACTTTTTTGACAGTTTGCGATTGACATGCGAATGCGAAAGTTATTTGATAATCAGTATGTTTAGCCCCCTGAGGGCCAATTCTTCTAATCTTTTGACAACTTTCGCATTTTTTTATGCAAAACGGACAAAGTCTACGATAGAGCGACATGTTCTTTTTTATTTATACAAAACAGGGAAACTCTTGGCCCAAATCTCACCTGATGGAAAGTGATGATTAGGCCGAAGATGGAAGCGAGTTTCACCCGGAATCCTCTTACACAGAGGAACTGGCTATCATATCTCTAACTGCCAGAACACAACAATGCTGTTAACATTGTTGTTATAGCGACAGACTTAGACATGATGGTGGTAGCTTGCCAGGCGGACTTTGAAAAAGTCCTACCACCAACAGAACCGAGCAAAAAATTTGCCCCCGCTGGGAATCGAACCCGGGACCTCTGGGTCTGAATCAGGTGGTTTAACCACTAGACCACGGAGGCGGTTAGTGTCACCTGTTTAGCACCACCCGGAGACCACGTGTAGGGATTCGCTGAAGGGTATTATCCTACGGACGCGGGTGACTCGGCCCCCAATTATTTCATTTTAATTCTTTCAGTTTTAGCCTATTTATCGAGGTATGCTATTTAATAAGCTATATATCATCACGCTAAGGCAAATAGGAGCGGAGCATTAATGGAAAAGGTGACGCAGATGAAGTTGCGTGGGTCAGCTATCGTCTTGAAATAAAATAGTACAGTACAGTTCGGTTGGTGGAATAATCCATTATTTTGTTTTCTCAGGACGTTATATCCACTGTCTTATTGCATAGTAATAATATTGTTTGCAGTCCCATTTACAGAAAAGGAGTTTTCTGTCCAAAGCTAATATGTTTTTCCGGTTACCGTATTGCAGTTTCATTTCTCGGAAAACAGGTGACTTTCTGGACTTTCTTTAAATTTTCCGCATGGTCTCCCAAGCGATTCTTTGAATGTAAAAAAATGGTTTGAATTATCAACAGTGCTTGGAACAGCAGTAGAGCTTGTGGCTAAATAATAAAGCCGCACAGGCCAATCTTCGAGGTTAAGCTACGCTTACCGAGGTCAGTCCGAGGATGGATGACCTCGGATGATAACATACCGAGTTGCTGCCGTGCCTTGGATATAATGACAAGCCGTTGGTCCCGGCAATCATTTAAACATCTATGAAAATCAAAGCCAGAAAATCGGAGTGTTTCCAAGCGGAATCGTAGTATTCAGTTAGCGGTTTTAAGAGTTCCCAAATCCCGGCCACCGTCGGAGTGGGCCTGCGGACGGCGAGCTTTGGTTGGCTCGCCATCTGATCAGAATCAGGCCCGACATCGAAGTTCTTGAGTCAATTTTTTTGTTTTGCGTCATGTCAATAATCTTGGGACGCCTAAATACTCGTACCTAGTTTTTGGAATAAGTATTTCGGCGGACGCGTACTTCTAAGACTCGTTAAGACTCGTACGAGTACGCGTTTACGTCTCACCTCTACAAGGTGGTATAGTAATTCTTAAGCCGTTGGCGATGTCCAGCAGTGTTAAATTTTTGACTGAAATAAACACATTTAAAGAAGCTTACTTCCTCAAACCACTAAACAATGTTCATGCAGTTTACAAATCCGCTCATCCTACAAAACATAAAATCCGCAGAGATAAGTTGTAGCTTTAAAATTACTGTTTAAACCCACCTTCTTATTTCATCTAAGGACTTGTTTGCTTTGTTCATAGTCTTTATTTTCTAAACCATAAGGCTGCTTGTCGTTTGGTTTGAAGTTATGAATACTACATTTGCAGAGTGTATTGTTACTGCGGCTATTTACACTGTACTCGAGATTGCTGCTCTTTTTTCGGTTGTTTTTCCGCAAAAACGATATTAAAACGACAACAAAACGATAAATAAAAATTCAACATTTAAGATGCATGCAAAACCTGTCACAATTAATTAGGAACACTATCAATTTTACACTAAAAAGGTCAAGTCCCTCTTAATCTTAATTCTTAATCTTAATTAATTTGTGGCGAGGAATAGTTCTCGTATGCATATGGACACAAATTGCCAAAAACACAAATTTACTTTGGTTTGACAAGTATTTGACATTGACTCAATTTAAATACGAGAATTAGCTCTAATACCACTGCTTACTACACACTTTAGTTTGAATAATATTTGGGTAAGACTGAGTTCAAATACATTTCGTTACACTCCCAAAGGTTTTTTTGGATGGGGGGAATGAATGAAGGGGGATAATCTCTGCACCTACTAAAACGATTTTGAAAATTCTTTTACCAATAGAAAGCTAAGTTATTTGTGATTATTATAAAACCTTGTATAATAAAATACCGCTCAACGAAGTGGGCACGGGTTATAATATAGTGTTTGATAAAATCAATCCGAATAATTATGATTTCAATTTATCGTCTCACAATCGTTCCTCAGAATACCCACAATTTGTTTGGGGACAAAATTTATTTTTGTGTTTGCCCTGCTCGGCAAACAATGTCCTCGGTCTCTAAGTAATGTAGAAAAGCAAAAAAGCCAACTACCCTCTTGCTTCTTCGTCATAAAGATGAGATAGAGATACTGTTAGAAAAATATGTAACTTAAAATTACAAGTTGATTGATTTCTTTTTGTGGTAAGTAAGTACGAGTACCAACGTCACATCAAAAATAATCGTCTGACTTCTGTTTTGTTTGACAGAAACTAGAGTGCCAATCTACTAATTTTCAAGCAACGTTCGCTTTCGCTTGTCAGTCGTAAACTTTTTAATTTGAGATGGGTTTGCTCTTCACTGTAGTCTAGGTCAGAAATGACAGAGACAAAGTCTATGATAGAGCGACATGTTTTTTTTTATTTATACAAAACAGGGAAACTCACCTGATGGAAAGTGATGATTAGGCCGAAGATGGAAACGAGTTTCACCCGGAATCCTCTTACACAGAGGAACTGGCTATCATATCTCTAACTGCCGAAACACAACAATGCTGTTAACATTGTTGTTATGGCGACAGACTTAGACATGATGGTGGTAGCTTGCCAGGCGGTCGTAGAACAAGTCTTACCACCAACCAAACCGAGCAAAAAATTTGCCTCCGCTGGGAATCGAACCCGGGACCTCTGGGTCTGAATCAGGTGGTATAACCACTAGACCACGGAGGTGGTTAGTGTCACCTGTTTAACACCACCCGGGGACCACGTGTAGGGATTCGCTGAAGGGTATTATCCTACGGACGCGGGTGACTCGGCCCCCAAAATAAAGTTAATCTATCAAAAATGTATGAACTAGGAGGTTTTTGGCAGATTGCGACTGACATTCGAATGCGAACGCAAGTCACCATGTCAAGAGATTTCGTTCAGAGTGCCAATTCTTCTAATTTTCACATTCGCATCCCATTCGCATCTTAATCGCAATCTGTCAAAAATGTATGAAAATCAAGGCTTTTTTGACAGTTTGCGATTGACATGCGAATGCGAAAGTTGTTTAAAAATTAGAAGAATTAGCCCTCGATCTGTATTTTAAACAAATCAGCCTCATCGCTCCGTCGGCGTTGTGTGTCCTTGCAGATAAAGAATTAGACATATTTTATAGGTACGTGTAAGTGTCAAACTTGTAGCATTTAGTAACCGATTCCATTAGGATACTCCTTAAAGCTTCCTTTAGGATACTCAATTGTCCCACACAGGGGACTCAAAGGCCTCCTTTGAGACTCACAAACAAATTAAGCCAGCTGGATAAGCAACGGTAGGCATCAACCATCTACCAATACTATGGTTTGCTTTGGGTTCGACAGTCGCTCTCCATGGGATAAGGAAGATGAACTCAATTTTTATTGTTCTTAGGTACGAGTAATAAAGTGTAAAAAGTGAGAAATAAAAAAAAGAAAGTAAAGTGGTAAAGTGTGTTTTTTTTTTTGTATTGATAGTCGTACGTTGGACCGCTATCTCACCTGATGTTAAGCGATGATGCGGTCTAAAGTGGAGCACGCTTGCCTAGAAGAGTATAATAATGAGAGCAACATATGGGTCATTCTTCAGGACACGTTTTTTAAGCGGCATCACCTTAAAAGAATTGAAATAGAAAAGTCAGCAAGCCCCTTTTTTAGGCAATCCTTTAATCCTCTATTATTCGTGTCATTAATTATTTTTCAATTATCTATATATTTAATACCATAAAAAAAATAAAAACACCCCATTATTTGATTTTCGTGGAGTGTCCCAAACCCCGATCTAGTCACTTAGTAAATTATATATGTTAAACTAAACGGTACATGCTTACCAAATAAAAAACATCAAGTCCTAAAAAGTTGACAATGCTATGAAAAAATAGTTCATAGTTCTAAAAGAATCTAAAAAAAAATAATATGTAACCGTCCCGGGGTAGTTACTGATGCGTGGATCATTGTAAATTCACTTGCACATCCGTAACTTCGAGGCCCGATGTTGCTTCATCCTAATTCATGTTACAACTAGTCACGCTCCGACGGCCGGGCAGAGTGCTTTTGTGATGAAGCGTCGAGTTTCCGTTTCATGGGTATGGTTTCTCAAAACTTTGATTTGCGTGGTACAATTTTCTCCGGTATCTGTGATTTTTTTTATTGAATAAAATACTGGAGCGAACAAATATAAGGTAACGCAACTTATATTCAAAACACAGTACATTTGCTTAAGGGCCCCTTTTCCGAAATTTACGTTTCTAGATCGAGTTGTTTTCAGAGAAATCACCATATTTAAATTCGCAAAAAAATATATAGTACAGATACATGTTTAATCTAGCGACTTTTTTGGTTAAAAACACAATATTTAACATTTTGCTCGACAAAAAAAAAATCAGAAGTAAAGTCGATTTTGAAAGTATTTTAAGCTGTATGAGACTTGGGGGAACGCAATGTTTATGAAAATTTAACATTTCATTTACTAATCAGGTTTAACAGGGATATTATTGGATAGATTTATAATATGGCACTTATTTTTTCCATATAAAATAAATGCGTGAAAAACGACTCGCGCGCACCGCGCCAGTGTCCTGCCGGACGTCATAGAGGGAGGACCTATGCAATTTTTGCTCGCAACCACATTATCGTCTTCGCGCGCGTAATAGTGCCTACTTACCTGCGTAAAAACGTGTTGTATTAGAAGTAATTAAAATGGCAAATAAAAAAAAACAAAATTAAGAAAAAAAGGGCATCTGAAGTGAAGAAAATCCGAAAGTGTATTGCGAAAGTACTTATTCTATAAATACGTCACAATATTATTACTTGTGCTTCTCTGCACAGACTAGCGAAGTCAGTATGACTAGAATTTTAAATCTTATACTAATATATAAAGCTGAAGAGTTTGTTTGTTTTTTTGTTTGTTTGTATGTTTGTTTGTTTACTTGAACGCGCTAATCTCAGGAACTACTGATCCGATTTGAAAAATTCTTTCAGTGTTAGATAGCCCATTTATCGTGGAAGGCTATAGGCTATATATCATGGAAATTGTGACGCAGACGAAGTTGCGTGCGTCAGCTAGTCTTTAATATTTTTAATGGAAACATTCACCTTTACATATTTTTACATAAACTGACGATCCGAATGGCGCAGCGGTAGTGAGGCCGCCTTACGATCTTAGGGTCCGGGTTCGAATCCCGGTAGGGGCAAATGTTTGTGTGATGAGCATGGACATTATTTTGTTTCCGAGTCATGGATGTTTGTACATAAGAAGCACCTATGTATTTACAAAAAAGGTATATATGTATCATATCAACTATCTGGTGTCCACGACACAAGCCAACGATATTTATTTATTTACTAGCTGTTGCCCGCGACTTCGTTCGCGTGGAAATTTGAAAGTGTATGAAAAAAAACATGTGTGCAATTCACACGTGGTAGAAGTGAAACCTTCAAAAAGAGCACAAAGACAACCACGAACATAAGACACACTATACGAGTACTCGTATAATGCTTGCTATCTCATTTTCTCCCACGTTAAATATTATGAACTTATGTGTCTGTCTCTTTTTCGTTTCATCGACTTTCAAATCACAACGATGCTAAAAAAGATGTCACTTAAAAAAAAAAAATAGCCTACGACCTATTCTCAGACCTACCAAATATACACAAAAATTTTGTCACGCCGTTTCGGGGGAGTTCCATAACAAACACTGTGACACGAGATTTTTATATTTGTATATGTTATGTATTAGATCTTATTTATAACTCTAGTAATTGTTCTTTTTTAATTTGGGTTTTTGAAATTTAGTAATGAAATTTATTCCATTCCAGTGCTCTGAGACCTCGTACCGACCGGGTTTGACCCTCTTAGAGGAAACTCGCGCCTAGCATTGAGGAATATATCGGTCGATGAAAATGAACCTGGACCTAGCCCACGACCACTAAATTTTATTGAATTTTAATTTTTATGCTACTAGTACATATATATTTTATTTTATTACATTATAATTAATCATATTTGTCTTTCATTATAGTACTCACGAAATCTTCTACCACCATTCTTTAAATTCTATAGAATGATCATCGCCTGCCTTAGTCATACATTCATAACAATATAAGTGTATTAAGGTTTACAGTCAATAGTGCAGCACATCAAGCTATACGTTTTTGTAGCAAACTAGCTCTTATTACCAGCACGACAATATTTGAACTACTGATTTATTTGTACTGTGGCGTGCTCGTCCGCCGCCATAGGTCACCAGAGTTCATATCGCGACGGCTCCTGTGCAACGCGGGCGCAAGCCGACTCAGTGCGTAAAATGCCTAAAGTTTCGGGAAAAGGGGCCCTTAAGAGGTTTTTATTTATTTTTAGAATAAAGGATTTATTTTGATTTCCGTGGTCGTGATTTGCGTGGTAGTTTTGACCCCCGCAAATCAATTATTTTTCATGCAAGTGAAATAACTTTTTTAGTTTTTGAAGAATTTTTATCAATGATAAATTATTGTGATAATTAAAAGACCTACTGATTATGTTCCTAACAAATGACTGATTTTATAATCAAAGATGTTTTTAATGTCTTTAACAAAGAATAAATAATGTTGACTGATTTTATTAGAAATAAAAGTTTAAAAAAAACGATTTCTGTGTTAGTTACTTACCTATTCTTTTACCTGATAAATAAATCACTTATTTGAGAAAGTTAAATTTTAAAAAAATCATTTTCGGGGGTTTTTTGTGATTTGCGTGGCCTCCAATATTTTAAACTCGAATATCTCTGTAAGTATATCGCTCTCTTAGGTGCCTCTTCTATAAAAAATATTACTTTTACGTATATTTTAAGAAACAGAAGTCGATTTAAAAACAATATTAATTTGAAAAATTGCCACGTAAATCTCCAAAGAATGTCTTGCTCGAAGAATCACCCATATACATGTTATCCTCATTATTATTATTAAATTATTTATTTCAAGTAACAACGACACATATAGTGTTAGTAACAATAAATAAATACTAATAGCGTGCTCCGTAAGATTATGAAACATCGCGTGAAATTTTAAACCTGTTTTTTCTAAACAAGACACGGATATATTGGAAGCTATTGAATTTGAATGGGATTTATAATATACAAACTATTTTTTTTTTCAAAATATTAAATCGAGAAATTATAATGTAATCAAGATTTATTACAATCTTACGGAGTCTGCCATTTTCCATTATTATCTTTATGATGTCAAATGTAAAATTTAAGTGTTTGTAACATGAACATAACAGCTTTTTAATAAATGCCTATGAAAGCATATGCGATACTACTTTTAATTGTTTAAATTTTTGCCTGTGTTTTTGTTCTGGGTAACATCCCAAATGGCTGGACCGATGTTAACGGGACTTCACTCGCAGATAATTGTTTTTTTTTTTTTGGTTTGCTCTTGATTCTAGTCTTGGTCAGTGATGACAGAGAATAAGTCTACGATGAAGCAAGCTTACACAGAAGAAGCCAGTTCACTTGAGTTGTAAGCGTTCGGAAACAGACGCAGGCAGAGTGTTGCAATCCTTTGCTGCTTACATTATAAAAGACGTTGCAAACTCTTAGTGCGAGTTGGTGGTTATTTTATAGGGAGAAACTTAACATACTTTAATTTTAGACAAAGTATAAATATCAACGAGCACTTTTTTTATCGGCGGTTTTTTTATTATTATTATTATTAATAATAATAATAACCCTACCGCAGTATCTCTACGTTGACGTCGTGGTGGGGCTTGCGCGTCCCGATGAACCTTAGGTCATACCTAGGGTGAGGGGCCAGACAAAGAGAGATACAATCCGCAAGGCAGTTTTGTGGCGAACTGTTGGGCAGTAGCGACCCCACGAACCTTATCTCCCGGGAGAAGTCTTGTTCCTCATCTACGGCTTGCCTTTATTGGCTGGCCAGAGTGAATACTGACGAGGAACAGAGCTCCCACCTCTCTCTTGCCTTAATTGGCCGGTCTGAGTGGAGATTCGCTAGAGCACACGTGCTCGGGAGAAGGATGTATAATCCAGTAAGATGCTGGTAGGGATCTTGACCGCACTTCCGGGATTGTCCTGATAGCCGTGGTATACCTCTCCACTCCTCTAGCACCTCAGGCTATGTTGCCTCCTTGGCGCTACGTCACTTTGTGCTAGCGACCGTTTTCGGGGGCCCATTCATTGAGTGTGCAAGTCACCCCCTGCCATTTAAAAGCCGTGTATATTGTTAGTGGTCAGGCAGGGGCCAATAGTTCTATAATAAACGATTATCAGTCCACTAAACCGCCCAAACCCATAGCGTTTCATCTTTTTTTTTTTTTTCCATATTCTGCAATATTCTTGCTCCAACCGGGGATTGTCCTTGGGAATACTTTCACAGTGCATACAGGGATAATCGCCGGTTGGTGCCCCATTACATTTGAAATTTCTAACGGGGCCTCTGCGAGTTGGTTTCGGCCCCTCGTACGCCTACCAAAGGACCGGGTCTCCAGAGACCCGAGAAAGAAAACAAACAAAATAATAATAATAATAAGACCCTGCACAACCGTGAGGTATGCAGCCTTAGGGAGTACTACCTTGAGGCCGACGTGGGTATGTATCGAGATGTGGTAGCAGTGGACAAAGGCCTTACCGCGCTCGCCTTGGCTAACGAGAACTGGCGCAAACCTGTGGTATTAGATACAAACGACCGCAGGGAGGTATGGCAAAGCAAGGAGCTTCACGGACGCTTTTATCGGGTCCTACATGGGCCTGATGTAGATTTCTTAGCGTCCGTAGCCTGGCTGCGTTTTGGTGACCTCTTTGGGGAAACCGAAGGTTTTGTCTGTGCGATCATGGACGAAGTTATGATGACGAACAACTACCGGAAATACATTGTGAAGGACGGTACGGTTGACATATGTCGGGCATGTCACCGACCCGGGGAATCCATTCGCCACATTATTTCCGGTTGTTCCAGTCTGGCTAACGGAGACTATTTGCACAGGCACAACCTTGTAGCCAGGATTATCCACCAGCAACTTGCTTTGAAATACAATCTTGTGGAATCGGAAGTACCGTACTATAGGTATGTGCCCGACCCAGTTCTCGAAAATGGCAATTGCACGTTGTACTGGGATCGGTCTATCATCACTGACAGGACTATTGTTGCCAATAAGCCTGACATAGTGGTGATAGACCGACTAGAGCGTCGCGCAATGATTGTTGATATAGCAGTCCCTCATGACGAGAACCTCGTGAAGTCTGAGAAAGAGAAACAAAGTAAGTATCTTGACTTGGCTCGCGAGGTTGTCGACATGTGGGATGTGAACACAGCAGTCATTGTGCCGATAGTCGTGACGGCCAATGGCATAATTGCCAAGAGCCTCGACCAACATCTAAAGAGGCTCTCGTTGGGCAGCTGGATCAAGGGCTTGATCCAGAAAGCAGTACTCCTGGACACGGCGCGTATTGTTAGGAGATTCCTCTCTCGGGAGCCCTGACCACCGGTAGCTTGGACCCTGTTCCCGATACCGGTGGGCTACTATTTTTTATATTTTTAAATGTATTTTCTAATGTTTTTTTTAAGATATATTTAAAAATGTAAATTTTATGTATATAGAAATGAATAAACGGAATAATAATAATAATAAAAAACCGCTCTGTATTGTACTGAAGAAATGTATTTATTATGTTTTGAGAGTTATGTTTTGTACTTTAGAACATAAATAATTGCCAAAGTTGATATTTTTGCTAAAAGTGGCCACTTTTAGCAATGATTGCCGTGTTGGCTATTTAGCCATGAGTTATGTATTAAATATAGCTGTCAAAAAATAATAGATACATTTTTTCAGTACACTACAGAGCGGTTTTTTATTTACGTGTCTTAAATTTACCACAATTAATAAAAAACGATTGGCGGCGCTAGTGGACGGAATACACACTCTTAAAATAGAAAATAAAACTCCTATTCTCCTCCTCGTCTCCATCGCTATCTACTGGAAGTGAGCATAAAAGAAGTGCGGTATTGTTTATATAATAGTATTAAACAATAATTAACTATTAATGATTTCCTCCAATTGCGGAAAAATAAGCGTACCTAATTAACGTCAAACAGTACCTACTTGGAGATAATAAAAGGAAGTTCAATAAATAAACTAATTAAAATCCTGATTCACAGTTTATTATAGAGCATTATCAATCACGTTGCTTTGACACATGCCAGGAAAACACGCGTGATTCCTCATTGGCAAAAAATAGCTATGAAGATGTCACGTTTTCTTGCAGATCGTGCCCACCTCCCAATTGCGGTGTTCCCTCCAGTTCATATCGGGCTTCTCTATCTAATTGTAATCTTTGAAGCTTTATAACTTCACTAGCTGACCCGCAAGTTGCGCGGGTCAGCTAGTGAAGGCTGCGTCACATTTTCCATTAATGCTCCGCTCCTATTTGTCTTAGCGTACTGATATATAATATAGACTATAGCCTACCTCGATAAATGGGCTATGTAACACTGAAATAATTTTTCAAATCCGACCAGTACTTCCTGAGATCAGCGCGTTCAACCAAACAAACAAACTCTTCTGCTTTATAATTTTAGTATAGACTAGCTGACCCATGCAACGTCGTCTGCGTAACATTTTTCAATACTGCTCCGCTCCTATTAGTCTTAGCGTGATGATATATAGCCTATAGCCTTCCTCGATAAATAGGCTATCTAACACTGAAATAATTTTTCAAATCCGAGCAGTAGTTCTTGGGATTAGCGCGTTCAACCAAACAAACAAACTCTTCTGCTTTATAATATTAGTATAGATTGCTGATGAAGTTATTTAAAAACATATATTTGGGATGGGTTTGCTCTTACTCTAGTCTTGGTCAGAGATGACAGAGATAAAGTCTACGATGGAGCAAGCTTACTCAGAAGGAGCCTGTTCACTTAACTTAGAAGATATTAGGATTGACGCTTTCAATGAGAGAGACAGAGAGTTCCGACAGAAACCAAATGGGATTTAAAATGTGAAGAAATTTCTAAACTTCACGTCGCCCCACAGAAGGCTGTTTCAGCTTTAAAAAATAAGCGGTCCTTCGGCGATTGGTGCAAGGCCGCGCCGGCGCGCCGCCGCCGCCATGGAAAATTTTCCCACCACGCCGCCGCCGCCGCCAAAAATCGCCACGGCGCTCATATCTAATAAATATTAGTAAGGTATTTACAGTGATTTGTTAGTAGGTAGGTGGTTAGATCACCTCATCAACTAATAGAAAGCTGATGGTATTTAACAGTTTTTTTTACTATTGATTGGAATACGTTTGACCGCTATCTCACCTGATGTTAATCGATGATGCGGTCTAGGGTAGAGAGCTGCGGCAAGCTTGCTTAGAAGTAACCTATTCACTCTTGACAGATTGTAGCTATCAGGAAACACATACTCCGGGAGGGCATTCCACTCCTTAGCTGTACACACAATGAATGTATTCCCAAAACGTTTTGTGCGTATAGGTGGGATGTCCACCATGTACCGGTGGCGCAACGCCGTTAGTCTTGTGGTCCGATGGTGGAACGGGCTTGGCGAAATTAAATTATGCAATTCCGTCGCACACTCCCCAAAATGTAACCGATAGAAAACCGACAGGCCAGCAACTCGTCTTGGCTCGTTTTTCAATTGACTCGAGGACATCAAGCTGGTATCTGGCAGATCCGTCCCAAAGATGAGGGCAGTACTCCTTATACAATCGAACTTGCGCTTGACACAGTTTAAGAAGCAGTTTAATTTTCTAAAACACAAAAAAAACTAAACGAAAACCGGTTCATCCGTTTGGGAGCTACAATACCACAGACAGATACACAGACAGTCACGTTAAACTTATAACACCCCTCTTTTTGCGTCAGGGGTTAAAAAAAATTTGTCAGCATGTTTTTTAGTTTTATTTACAATTGGTTAGCTCTTGACTCAAGTAAAATCTATAATAATTGTTAGCACTGTCGTAGTTTTATGCTACTTCGCCTTTACATGTTCCAGAATTAGTTATTGATGTATATATGTAGTTGTCTGTACAAAAATGCCATTCAAAAGTGCCATTGGTCTAGGTGATTTTTTTTTTTGTTTTGACTTATGTTTTTATCGATATTTTTATATTAACCCCATCACTAGAACCTCATGAACCGCTGGTGCTTTAATGGGAATAAAATACATTTTTTATTGTATTCCCGATTTACCACCAAGCGTAAATATTGAATGGTGCTGTCATGGGAATAGCTTTGGTGCTCTAAATATTGGTGCTCTTAATTTTGGTGCTATAACGGGAATACTTCAATTCTCAGTATGCAAGCAAAGGCTAAACCCTTCAGCCTTCACTCATTATTTTCCCTAACCTCGTGTTTTTCAAACTAAGGGTCCACCCTTTGTCCAATGGTCCTGTAAAACAAGTTAACAAGATAATCTGGGATTATCGTCACGTTGCCTTTCTAATAGGGATCGCTTAGCCGTCACTTGATTAGGCCCTCGCCTCATTAAATTGCTTTACATTTTAACGAAGATTGGGGTTTAAAAGTTTGTACGGGATTAAACAACTGAATTATGGTAATGTTTTTGGAAGAAATTTGATAAATTGTTTAGTCAAGTGGTTGCGACTAATATAGATACATCTAGAGGAAGATTATTGGATCAAGAGGAAGATTGTTGGCTCATCAAATGCTTTTTTATCTTCTTGTACGAAAATAAAAGATCAATAATGCTTTTTGCATAAATATTTGATAATCTACTAGAAGGCTTGAATAAAAAGCTGTCACCACAGGAGTTGTAAATCCATAAGAAAAATTTTGAGGCATACATTTTCAAATTATTCAACGTTATATACAAATAAGTTTTTTTGCACATCACACTCGCGAGCATTAAACTGGAATCTCTTAATCGTCCGTTGCCGAAAACAAATTTTCTCAATTTCTATGCAATGATCTGAATTAATTTCTCGCGAGTGTATTTTGTATAAATATTAAGCAAAAAATTTTTACCTCAAATCGATGTCATTTACTATAGACAAAATAAAGTTCGATTAGCGATAGCAATTGTCACATACTTCACTAAATATACATGGGACTGTCATGCAATACCAAAAGGTCATGAAGTCAATCCCTGGGCCTGCAGTTTCGACATAGTTATGGCTCATTTACATTAGGTTGTTTTGACCACTTCATTTAGCGGCTGTAGGCCGTACTCGGTCACCCGAATAGTATAAACGGGTTGTTGGTTAACTTTATTCAACCACAACCCCGTAAACGTAGCTGCTAGTCTATTCTGTAAATAACCATTTCGATATCGACTTCACCTGAGTGACTAAGCTTACAAAGTGAACTTTATTTCACACATCATAAGGTCTTATATTTATACGAATTTGAAACTCACCTCGGATTCCGCTGTCGAGACACGAAAATGTTGTTACAGAATAACACTGCTGTATTCGGTCACCGAATAGTGATTTTCGATATTTGGTAGGTTTGATATTCAAAGTCAACGAATGTCATCGTTAGCAAATGTCAAATTACTGAACTTTGTCATAAACTGTTGTGAATCTAGCATAACATCATTATTCCCATATTCCAGTTTTAAAGGACAAGCTGACCTGCGCAACTTCGCCTGCGTCACATTTTACATTACTGCTCCGCTCCTATTTGTCTTAGCGTGATGATATATAGCCAACATTCCTCGATAAATGGGCTATCTAACCCTGTAAGAATTTATCAAATCGTACAAGTAGTTCCTTATATTAGCGCGTTCAACCAAACAAACAAAGTCTTCTGCTTTAAAATATTTTTTAAAGAATTCGCAAACAATTTTCCGAACAAACTTTTGAGATGATGCATTTAAATGCGTATCAAGATGTTAGCAGAAAATTCATCCAAATGAAATTAGCATACATGGATTAACCTAGATTATTTTTGACTTTGTTGTAAAAAAAGTGACAACTCTATACAGCCTTTTGGAGCCACGCCAACTAAGATAAAATTCTGGACGGATAATGGTGTCGGGAGAACAGTGATGCCTTGATTTATGTGAAATTGTAAATGAAAATATACGAGTATCAGTAGTCATGCTGAACTTGAAATACAATGAAACAAAACAGCTTATGTCATCACAAGCGTTGTCCTAGTTCTTTTTGGCCGTGTGATCGTTGAATTAAATTATACAGAGTCATTGGTAATTTAGTGCTTCCCTTCAAATAGGATGATCTAGAGTATGCACGAAATAATCTCAATTTGGACACCAAAATCAAAGCATTTATTTCAATTTAACCATTTACAGGCACTTTTGAATTGTCAAGGTCAGTCGGTCCAAAAAAAATAATCTATTTGCACGTTCCAAAGCTTAGATCTCTATGGAAAAGAACGTGCAAGAAACTCCACGGAGACTATTTTAAAAATAAAAAATTGTTACAAAGGTTAGATCAAGCACAAACATTTGAATTGTTTACATCGAGTTAAAATAATACATACATGGGAGAGCGATGTAAAAGACGAGCAGGATAAAAGCGTCCGGAATAAAAAAGGAACAATTGAAATAAACCATGGCAGCTGGGAAATGACCAGTCCCAACTGACGGAGCCCGTTCACGAACATGACGCATGCGCTAGCACCATTCGGCTCAACCATTTCGAAGGGAGCCAAATGACCAAATGCATACCCCATCATCAGCTAGACTTTTGAGTGAGCATGAAACTCCCAACCGCCAGGGTACATTCAAGTCAAAAACAAACCTAAAACTGATTGCTAAAGTTTAAGTTAAAGGTACACAGCACCAAGTTATCAGGAAAAAATCATTATGAAAAATATCCCATTTGAAAGAAATGACTAATTTTTTATCATCCTGTATTGTTTATCTAAACTCGACATTATTTAGTAATGTCTTAAGGTGTACAGCAAATTCTACTCGTCACATAGAATTTTAATTTTACACCTTATGAATACCGACTTTAATAATATCTGATTTCATCGGTTAATAGGTAAATGTAAGAGGAAATACACAAATAAATACCTAAAGCAATCACTATGCCTTAGCTTGTACGGCTTAAACCCAAATGACCTTTCATTTTCCCTTGGTAACATAAAATGGAACTATTTGGCAGCGTTCGGCAAAATTACTGTTTTCTCAATGATTGTCATTCACTGTTAGTTCCAAAGCATTCAAGCCAATATAGAACCGTTTTCTATATATTTTTACCTTAATAAACTAACCGACACTTAACGGGTGACCGCCAAAGTGTGTCCAAACCTTGCGCGGATAAAAGTCCGCAGAAATTTTACTAATATGTTGACAAAAGGACCCCAGAACGATCAACCGAAATTATTGGGGTACGCCGGTACCCAAAAGTGAATCGGCAGTAACTGCCTGTGTTACCAACTATAATCTGTATGATCCGGGTTTTTATTCGTGTTCGTGTAAAGTGGAAGATTAGGTTTGTTTTGGCATAGTTTTGTGAAGCGTCTATAAAGGAAGAGTAGTAGTATTTTTTATGAAATAGTAGCTTTTTTCAGCGAATTAACCCGTGTGAAATTCGAAATAATTACGAGAGCCATACCCTCGAAATAGCATATCCTCGAAATAATAAGTATTCTTCCTTCCTTCTGTCTTTTTCCTGTCGGTCTACTCAATTAACAACTTGTATAGACTCATTAAATAATCTAACCATGATTTTATAAAAAGGCAGTGTTTAAAAGAGTGTCCATGGAGTTTCTTGCACGTTCTTCTCCATAGAATCTACTCTTTGGAACGTGCAACTGCCGCGCTGGAGATAGGGTCGGTGAGTTTGTTTTGTTGCAGAATAACTTGCTACTCTTGTCGCTAGCGCGGCAGAATTAGCTTCATCTATTTGACTGACATACCTTGACTATTCAAAAGTGCCTGTAAACTGGTCTATTTGAAATAAAGGATTTTGTATTGTATTTGTATTTGAACTCACCTTGTAAAACTTGATTGAGTGAATGTGAAGTATGTACATTGTATTGCATATTTAGCCAGATCACGGCTGGAACGATTTTAATAGGACTTTCGTGACCAGATACCAAAATAGCTGTTGTTATTTAGAGTAACTTATTCAAGTTACTATAATGACTTTTGGTCAGAAACTACAGAATTAGATTTATTCTCAGTGTCAGCAAATAGATTTCGTTCTGCTTTGTTAAAGAAACTTAAGGATTCCGATATATAGTTATTTGATCAGTCTTGTAGTCTTACTCGCATAGAATGTTCATTAGTATAGTCTTATCTATACTATATACTATATATTCATATTGTAAAGCAGAAGAGTTTGTTTGTTTGATTGTTTGTTTGGTTGAACGCGCTAATCCCAAGAACTACTGGTCGGATTTGAAAAATTATTTCAGTGTTAGATAGCCTATTTATTGAGGAAGGCTATAGGCTATATATCATCACGCTAAGACCAATAGAAGCGGAGCAGTAATGACAAATGTTACGCAGACGACGTTGCACGGGTCAGCTAGTGAATTATATAAGCTGTGGATAACGGTGTGCGTTTCACATTTGTAATATCTTTGTTTATATTATTTGCGCAGATATAATGTGTTACTGTTTGTTTGTCCCAAATAAATAAATAAAAAGTAAAAAAAACTCAAGAAAATACTTTTCATGTGAACGAAGCCGCGGAAGGAGCCAGTTGTTTATATTATTGACCAAACTCTAGTTAAAGTTGGCAAAAACATCAACAAATGACAGCTTCCCAACATTTTACTATATAATTTCCACGTCATAAATGTGAAAACATGTGCTAAATGTTGAAAAACGAGCGTCCAAAGTTATGAGGGTGTGGGTTAAATTTACCCCGGGTTTGCCTTGTTAATAACTGTCTTGGTGATAACTATTTCATTTTAATAACTTGGGTTTTATTTGGTAAGCAAATTCTGGTCCGAATCATAAAATCAGGGAACCTTTTTGGAAAAGGTGTTTCCCAAAGTTCCTTTTACAAAGGAATTATTGTAGTCCACTGTTGAACTAAACAGTTATGATAAACTAGCTGACCCGCGCAACTTCGTCTGCGTTACATTTTCCATTACTGCTCCGCTCCTATTTGTCTTAGCGTGATGATATATGCCTATAACCTTCCTCGGTAAATGGGCTATCTAACACTGAAAGAATTTTTTCAAATCGGACCAGTAGTTCTTGAGATTAGCGCGTTCAACCAAACAAAAAAACAAACATACAAACAAACAAACTCTTCTGCTTTATAATATTAGTATATATCTATACGCACTTTTCGCGTAGACCATGAAAATTGCTTGAAAAAAAACCGAAACCGGTAAAGTGGTTTCCTTAATTTTCAATTTAATTAATAATTATTATGTACTAGTTGATGCGTAGCGGGCATCAGCTAGTAAATAATAAAACTCGCTTGACAAATTAAATATATTACTCTTAAACCTTCCTCGAGAACCATTCTATCCATAGGTTAAAACAGCATGAAAATCATTGCAGTAGTTTTAGAGTTTATCGCGAACAAACGGACGTGGCGGAGGACTTTGTTTTATAATATTTATATGATAAATGATATTTATTTTGTAAGTAGGTTGTAAATAACACTTTTACACGTCAATATTTTTTCGTCATTTTAAACTAGATGAGGCCGGCGTGTCCTAGCTGACTGCTCTGAGAAAAAACACTGAAACAAACTCAGAGGTCAAAGTCTCTTTTAAAGTCCATACAATCGCACTGTTCAAATCAAGAAAACCATATAGGTTAATGTCTGAAGTGGTATTTTGAGGAAAGTACCACACAGGTTTGAGTGGACCTGTCCAGACAGTGCAAGCATTTGCCAGTTATCGTGTGGCTCAAACTTAGAACTTAAAGGAGCTCAACGAACTGACAAACAATACCAAAGTAAGAACATTTGTGTAGGCCGCATAAAGAACTCAAACCACCAGACTAACATTAAGTGAAATAAACTCCTTACATAGCAATCTACATGCTCCTCATATTAACAATACGTTATATGAGGACCATGCAGATCATTGTCTGAAATGGTCTTTTGAGGAAAGAACCACACAGATTTGAGTGGAAATGCCCAGTCAATGCAAGCCTTGGTCAGTAGTCGATTAGTTGAACTTAGAACCAATAGTGATTGTTATAGCGGCAATAGAAAAAAACACTCTGCAATTTTCTATGGTTCTTAAGATATATTCCACTGACAGACAGACGTACTAATGGACAGCGGAGGCTTAGTTATAGGGTTCCATTGATACTCTACGGGTATGGAACCCTACAAAGCACAGAGTCTCCCGTTCACAACATGTGATTCACGCCTTTGTGTCCTTCAAACGGTTTCGAACCTTTTGAATATATTCCAAAATCAAATTCGTTTCGAAAAAAACTGGCCGCTTTGAGTGGCCAGTTAGGAACAGTTCCCATACATTAACTGATTCCGTGCTCTAGTGGAAACTAAACGGCCCAATTAGTCCGGCGTCCGGGCCGGACACGGCTAGTCTTGTACAAACGAGCTGTGGCCTGGGTCTGCTGTTTGTTGCCCTTTTTATGCTTTTTTTGTCTCGCCTGTACGACATGGTGTTGTTTTAGATAGTTTGCTGGCGAAACGTGCGTGGGTATGTTAGTAGTAGTTTCAATAAGAGTCGCAGAGTTGAGCTTTATTTATAGATATACCGGCTTTGCCTGCTTGACAAATATACTTAAACCTTCCTCGAGAACCATTCTATCCATCAACATGAAAATCGGTGAAGTAGTTTTTGAGTTTATCGCGAAAAGACAGACAGACGCGTCAGAGTCCTTTGTTTTATAATATGTAGTGTTTTTGTTTTTCTTAAGCTGTAATATTATGATCAATCACTTCACGAGCTTACCAACTAGGTTGGCTTTTAAAATATCTAGCAAAAATACAGCGCTCGTTGGCTTACCCTTTTGGAATTTATCTTAAAGTACAAAAATACACGATAAATAATAGTCCAGTCATCATCAAAGAAAGCTATGAAACATTCAAATTCATTAAAAAATTTCCAAATATCAATCAGCTTTTAACACGAAAAACAGTTAGGTACAAATGTAACAAAAATTCATAAAAACAACGTTTGTACATAATTACACATGGCGTGAAAGATGTCAGATATGAAAAATGTACAACGTAATGGAAAAGCAAAAGGAACGTAAACAATTTGAATATATAAATTTGGCTGTAGGGATGTGGGTTCCCGACACAAGGCTGGTCGATTTGGCGACGCACACGGATGCTGCTGGATGATATTTTCATCTGTCAGGTAAGAAGTCTGAAACTTCCTTATAAAGGGTTATTTGAAAAACACCGACAAGCTATCAGGGCTATGTTACAAAAATCCTAATTAACAATGTTCTATGACTTTTAAAAATTCATCATATTTTAGTTCATCAGGTTTTCATACAAAAATAAAAAAATAAAAATTTAAATTGAACGCTCTAAATGTTACGAAGTATATGCGAAGCAAAAGAAAGCTCTTTCTTTTTCTTTTAACTTTGCTTAAATTGAATTATGAATGATTTTTTTTAAGTCATAGAACGATAACACTTTATCCAACACACAATTCAACAACACTTAACAAAACAAATTACGTAGATTGCGTAAGCGTTAGTCAAGATTTCTCATTACATAATATGTGTAATGTCAACACGCATTCCTTCGTTTGGCAGCCATTGTGGGCGTGCGCGCCACAGAGTACATTGTGTGCGCGCCATTGGAATATTGCATAGATTTTTTAGTTTTGTTGTCTGTGGTATGCAAAGATAATGACTGTATTTTAGCTTTGTGCGCACCACTATTGGTTGCCAAACAACGTCTGCGCAACAGTCGTCAATTTTATCACTTATGTTTTTATTTATTCGTTAATTATTTATTTATTTATTTTAATTATTATTACTTTGTATGTGAGACATATGTATTGTATTTCTTTTTTACTTTCTATACTGCTCCGATCGACGTCAAACCGTCAACGCCGGCTGTCACTGAAAACCAGCGCTGTGGCTCTGTCTCGCACACGAGTGCACACGAGTCCCAGCATTATGCTGAGAGATGGCCGTTTTGCGCAGATTTGACGCATATCTTCCTAATTTTTTAATATAGTAATAAATCTATTTAGTTGTAATTTTTGTGTAGTTTTGGTATGCGTCATGTTGACCGCAAATAAACTCTTTTTCTTTTTCAAAAGTTGTTAATTATGATGTATGTATCACTAGCTGACGCTAATGTGGCTTCGCCCGCTTGACATATATACTAAAACCTTCGAGAACCACTGTATCCATTAGTGGAAACTGGAAACAGCATGAAAATCGATGCAGTTCTTTTTGAGTTTATCGCGAACAGACACACAGACAGACGCGTCTGAGGACTTTGTTTTTTAATATGTCGTGATCCTGATTTAAAACTCCATTGAATAACAATTAAAATAAATATACAGTATTGTGTTCTCTTTACAAAAGTAGGCAAAAATAGCAGTGCTTATGCCACATACATTCCATTTACATATGCGTATGCGCATAGCGCTTTTGCTATTGACAGCTATGTGGATTATTTTTTAGATGCCCAATGATTATCCAGTTTTTAAACGCGTTTGTACATAATTTCGTGATTATAATTCAAGTTAAGTCTTCATTTGTATATTTATCTACTGAACCCCAAAAACCGACGAAAAGTAAAATGTTGAATAATTCAAGCGATCCGTGTGACATCCACGAGATTGCGTGTTAGTTAAAAATGTAAGCCAGTACTTATCATCGGTATAATATCTAACCTGGCCGTGTAAGCTGAATACTAAGCCATTTTACCAGAATGTTAACACCTTTGAACCAAAAAAAAGTGTAATTAAACTACATGATCATAATCGCCTTTTCCCAACTGGATTCGGTCAAAACAGATTCAGCTGAATACCAATATTTTACATGGGGCGGCTGCCTACCAAACCTCCACAACCCATTAACCGGGTAACACGGTACTTTTTGGCAAGACTGGTGTCAGATTTTCGTGCGTATTATAATTCGTAACAACTACCATAGATCTAGAAATGGCAGCCGAGACCAACGGCTAAAAGTGCTTTAAGCACTGGGGTCTCGGTATGTTAAGTTGGTCACCCATCCAGGCCAACTACGGCAAGCGTGGCTTAACCTTGAAGATCGATCCGTGCGGTTGTAATTATTTAGCCACAAGTAGCCAAAAACACTGGCCAAGTGCAAGTTGGGCTCGTGTGCTAAGGGTAAGTTTTTTTAACACTACAGAATTCTTATAGGTTTTCCTGCAATCTTTAGGTATAGTACCCAGTAACTGGGTAAAATAAATATTTCTTGGCGACACTGGAGTCAGATTTTCTCCCTTCTGTCCATCTGTAACGATAACGAAAGGTCTACAAATGACAGCCGGGATCAGCGGCATAAACTCTATCTGCTCTTTTTTATTTTGTATCGGGTAACATTCAGTTATTATTTTTGTTCACTTTTCTTCCTTTTCTCTGAGCATGTGTCCTGTCTGACGCCATTTTAAATTTCTCCGTACTATTTAAACTTTTTTTAATTCTTGA
Organism: Ceramica pisi; assembly: GCA_963859965.1. Lineage (NCBI taxonomy): Eukaryota > Metazoa > Arthropoda > Insecta > Lepidoptera > Noctuidae > Ceramica > Ceramica pisi. Next base: position 1,901,348 of record OY982530.1, on the reverse strand, counting down.
AATATATGTAAAGCAGATATATGTAAAGAGACCTATTTTATCTTCAGAAACATCCAACCCATTTCCAAAAAGGGCCAAATATTTCATTGTCGTCAGCCAATCTATAAATCTATCCTTTACAAGACAAATAGATGTTAACAAATCCGATGTGGAATTACTGAATAGTTCTAATGTCTCTCTGAAACCCTGAAGCCATTCATTGGGCTGTTAAGGGATCCTCGCTGAAAAAGATTGATTGCTACTCGTCATTGGCAAAGTAAGGCCGTGACAGCCAATTGTCTCCCAAATTACAGAATTCTGTTTTGCTCTATCTGGATGATTTAATCGTTTTTGGTAATTATGTCTTGGTGCGTAGATTTTGTTGCTATGGGGATTTATGTTTTATTAACGGAGTTAATAGAGGCTGTTTTTATAGAGCAAAGTGAAAAATCTGGTTTTAAAGACGTTTGCGACAAATTTCCCTGTTTAAAAATTGGTAGGGTAAAGGCAAAGACTATTAAACCACTTGACTGCGCATACAGTGCCCCGACGCACGAAAACTATTAGTGTTTTTGCTCAGATGTTAGGCAGCAGGCACTAGTAACCATTTTAGTTGTGACCAATTGATAGACCTGTGGGCATGCTAAGTTTTTACAAATCGTTTTAATTTTATGCAATTTATAACGCATAAAAATGCCTTCATACCCGGTGAATTTGTGTGGGAAACATTCCTAGACCTTTTGTTACAAAAATGATGGCATAACTTTTCATCGGATAGTAAAGACTACGCAAAATATTTTTGATTTGAATCAGATGATGAGCCACTACAGGGGTCTATATAAAATGGCGGTTAGGTGAACGAGCACACTGTGAGAAGCGCGCGTTGATGTCTTTTGGAAAAGTCTCTTTCTCTCATTAGGAAATACTTATATTTTTATCCCTTTCTTCCCCTTTGTATTTTTATCGTAAAAATCGGTGCTGTTACGTTTAATGATTGAAGTCGATTTATCGATGATCATAAAATTACAACTAATACAATTTTTAATCAATTCACATACTTACATTAAACACGTAACTACTTTTATACGACTTTAAAAATAGGAGGAGGGTCTCAGATTTTTCATCTGTGTGTTTGACATACATGTTTTCATTTTAGATTTTCGAAGATTTCAGAATTAAAATAAAAGTAGAAAGATAAGGTTAATAGGGAAACTTTTTTTAAACAAGATATAGCGCTGTTTGTTTGGATTGAGTATTTTTATAATGTTAAAATCCGTTTTATCGATATCAACTATTTTCCTTTAATCAAGTAGTGCCACCACTAACCATCGGCTACCTATGCAACTTGACCTTGAACGGACCAATTGCAGCTGCGCGTTGTTCCTCGTCCCCCGGCCCGCTGTAGTGAGCCGCGTACTTAGAAGAAATCGGCCTATACGCTCTCTAGTGGTTATATACTCTATGGGTAAAGGACGTTACAAGGACTCAGAACCAAGAGAGATTTGAATTTACTATCTGTGTTTTAAATATATTTGATTGGAGCAAAATTTAAATCACGGACACTTTTCGAAATTGTAAAATATTAAAATGATTTCAGATTTTGAGTTTATAATTATATTTGGTATGTTAAATTGTTGCCAATAGAAACATACCAAATGGACTAAGATCCCAGAGCGAACAGACTTCTCTCTTTATCTCACCAAAAAAAAATGGTATAGCCTATAGAGCAGTGTTAGTATGTTCTTCTAACATTAGCATACAAAGTGTCAACTATCAATTCATTGACTTTCGGTGTCATTTTTGTTCGTGTCATACAGTGCAGCGCTTTAATCGCTTTATTCTTTTTGTAGGTAAATAAAAATCTTGCAGCGCTGAGAGTGCTTTGTTTCAATATAAAAAAAATGGCGCCGGGGAAAAAAATCAAATGAGTTACTTTTTAAAATAGTTTGGTAATTAAAAAGTGTCCGTTATATTGTAATCACTAAACGTAATCAAAAAAAAAAAAAAAAACTAGGAAAAATTAAAGGTTTCGCATGTGTTGATTCATAGGCCCCTTTTTATCATGTCCTTTTTATCGAACATTGCATTCATGTTTTTGAAGTGAAAACTTCATAAGCGGCGTTGAGCACTTTTCTTCGAATGGATATAAATTGTTGAACTCGCGTAAGGACACGTGTGACCTTATCGAAAAGTCGTGAGATGAATGATTCAAAAATGCACAACGTTTATGTTCAAGTTTTCACTTCCGGAGAGAAATAATAAAAAAAAATACGGGTTGCACCCAATGATATTATAAAGTAAAAAGGTGTAGATAGGTAACCTATTCAACATTCGATCTTCAAAAACGTGAAACCTACGTGACGTGTGTCCGTTGACGGCGCAACGCGACACTGTGGTGAAGTGTGGCTAGTTAGCCACATTTTAACGTGTCGCTTGCTGAGCGCTTATAACCTATCTATTGCACTCGTTTTTTTTTTTCAAAATAAATTTACAAAGACATAGACGCTACAATAGTCTCCAGATGTCTTACATCAGTGTCAGCATATTGCAACATATCAAATGAGACATACCCTCACTACTTTAAGCAGAAAAGACAACCTATAATAAATTAATATTGCTCCGTCTCTTTATAGAAATTTGTGCCATTACAAAAATCCTTGGATGGGGAATTGTTTTTCCTACATTCGTTAAGGTCCGTTGGTCACTTTGCCCTTTCACGCTTCCTTGCACCGCTATGTTAGCGACAAAAACATATCGTGTTTTTGTAAACGTAGTTTATCTCGTTTGTGCATAACGAGATAAACTACATTGTCAAATATTAATAAAATTGGGAACTTGACCCATTGAAAGCAGCAGAAAAAACCAATAAAATTATATTCTTCTAGGCAAGCGTGTTCCAACTTCTACCGCATCATCGCTCCATCTGGTGTGGTAGTGGTCAAAAGTATGCCTATAAATAGTTTAAAAAAAAAACTTTCGAACAGTATTTTTAAAAAAATTGTGACATTTTGTAATCTCAACAATTATTTCGATTCTCAGCAACTCCCAATGCTACCGTGCGTTGTGAAATTTGCTCGAAGGTGTTACCACGGCCCTGAAAATCAAAGGGCATTTGCAGGAAAATAGGTGGTGTTTTACATAGTAAAAGTCTGAAGTTCCCATTCAAAAAATAAGAGAGCAGCCACCGCGCAAAGATCGTCACTACACCAAGCCTGATAAAATAGGAGGATTATCTACATCTTTTACCTACATATAACATTTTTCATTCTCAATAATAGCGAAAAAATCTCATAAAAACTCAACAGTATAAACTCATATTTTCCATACACCAAAATGGGTACAATTCACCCCAAAAAAAGTTGTACCATTAAAATTTTCAGAAGAGACATTTTTTAAATAATATTCGTCTGATGGCTTCATTTAACTTTTCGCATGTGGCTATTAAAACTCACGCAAACTTTACCGACGAGTTGTAATTACAAAAACTGTGCATCGCATTGGTCAACAATGCCCACTATTTTGTGCTAATGTCCTGAATTCTTGTTCTTTGTAGCATTTTGGGTTGTTTTTTGTCGTTGGCCATTTTGTGAATTTGTGGGGATTTGCTTTTTAAAAGGTGTATGTGGTGGTGCCGGCGAAACACAGGCAGCCTGAAGCAGTCAGGATTGATTGCTCCTAGCTGCGTTTGCAAAGTGGACTACAGTCTTCTACTTTTTTTATTTATTAATAGCTGACCCGCGCAACTTCACCTGCGTCACATTTTCCATTATTGCTCCGCTTCCTTGATATAAAGCCTATAATCTTCCTCAATAAATGGGCTATCTAACACTGAAAGAATTTTTCAAATCGGTCCAGTGTTTTTGGAGCCTATTCAATTCAAACAAACAAACAAATATTTTTCTTTATAATATTAGTGTAGATAAGATAAGATAAGATAAGATATTTTTATTAGTAGTTGCAGTAGTTGCCGAACATTTTTTTTACTTTTATTTTTTGTTTGCTCTTGACTCTAGTTTAGTTCAGATATGACAGAGACAAAGTCTACGATGGAGCAAGCTTACCCAGAAGGAGCCTGTTCACTCTAACTTTGAAGAGATTAGGGTTGTAAGCGTTCGGAAACACAGAACCAGGCAGAGAGTTCCAATCCTTTGCTGTGCGAATTATAAAAGACGTTTGGCAGAGCTTAGTGCAAATTGGTGGAATAGCAACAAGGCTAACTTCAACATACGCTGACTTTTCGAGTTGTCTTATTAGAGTACCGACCAAAGGATAACCAACGGAACCCTATTACTATGGTTCCGCTCGTCGCCAGTCCGTTCGTTCGTTTCTTGCACGTTCTTCTCCATAGGATCTACTCTTTGGAACGTGCAACTGCCGCGCTGGAGATAGGGTCGGTGAGTTTGTTTTGTTGCAGAATAACTTGCTACTCTTGTCGCTAGCGCGGCAGAATTAGCTTCATCTATTTGACTGACATACCTTGACTATTCAAAAGTGCCTGTAAACTGGTCTATTTGAAATAAAGGATTTTGTATTTGTATTTGTATTGTATTTGTTCGTCAGTCTCTCAGCGGACTATACGTTATGAACCGTAATAAGTATAAAGTTACAATTTTCACAGAGAGTGTATTTCTGTTGCCGCTATAATAAAAATACGACGGAACGGAACTCTCTTGCCCAGTTTTATTATGCGTGGCTTCTCGTCAGGGTCAGGCTTCAGTTTTTTTAACCGACTTCCCAAAAAGGAGGAGGTTCTCAATTCAATTGTATTTTTTTTTAATATTTGTTACCTCATAACTCCGACAATTATGAACCGATTTGAAAAATTCTTATTTTATCTGAAAGGATATTCTTGCAGATTTAAGTTTTATCGATTTCGAACTTTGGATTTTAAATCGAAAAAGCTGGAATTCTTTGATGATGGTTTTAAGTCATCCAAGGAATCGAAATTGCGTATTTTGCTTTATTGCGATTTTGCAGTGGTGTTGTTAGGTGTGGGGTACCACTAAAAAGAGAAAAATTTAAAACTTTTTACAAAAAAATACAACCGACTTCCAAAAAAAAAGGAAAAAATAAAAAATAACTTTTATTTCGGAAGTCGGTGTCAAAATACGAAGAAAGTAAAAAAAAAAAATATATCTTCTATAGAGACTTTTTTCTCTTCTCGTTTGACATGCGTTCGTTATCATCAAACTCCGATGTCACTTCGTGGACAATAGTGTGGGTTATACGTTTTCTCCACTATAATATTATAACCTCTTTTCTGTAAAGCTTCCAGCCAGAGCTCATTTTCTTGAGCTGTCGTTAGCTCGAGCGAATTTATCGCCTCCACCCCCGCTCTTCATCCCGATCTGATCTAGCAATTGAAACCGACTGCTGCAGCAGTTATCAATGGCAGCATATGCTGTTGACTGTGACTGGTCAAGCGATCCGTGTATTTTAATCACTGGCTTACTACTCGAGCACTCTATGTATGATTGACCTAAATAGCATAGCTCAAAACACGGAACTGAAAAAATCAAAATCTTTGATAGGTATCCTATAAAAAATGTCTACTTTTTTATACAATCGCCTTCGCCTAGTCTACGCTTTAAAGTAACATTGTTTATAGGCTGCAATAATATTCTAATGCTTTCGGAACCCTTTTGCATGTAAGTGTGGCCCGCACACGGTCAGTTATCATCAAATAAAATGGTCAGTTATGGTTATGGTCAAATAAAATTAATGCTATTTAAAATAAATACGTACCTACTGCATGGCAATTATTATATATAACCATTTACCAAAATAATAATACTCAAGATTTACCATTGCCGTTGTTCAAAAGGGTATTGTTCAGTATGTTAATAGAAAAAAAATGCTACAGTGCCAGTGTTCAAGAATATTTAGAGGATAAGTTTTTATTAATATAATACAATTTTCGGTCATTATTAATCATTAAAATTTCAATTACATTTTTTTATAAAATTCATATTTTTATTCTCTAATCCATAATTATGAATAGGTTAGTAATTTAAGCTTTTTATGCTTTATGGCAGGATAATATGCTTTTTTTTTTTTTTTTTTAGGGATGGGAAATCATCCAATGACTCCTCCCGCTCTGGGTGTAGCGGGAGGGAGTGTCAGACTTCTACTGACTAAAACCCATCCATGTTCCTTCATTGCCCTTTGTGTTCCGGAGCCACGGTGTCTCTTGCGAATAATCCCGCGACTCCGGCAGGCGTCGGCCCTTTCGGGCCCCTCTGTGTGCTGACTCTCTTTGAGGCGCGCGTGGAACACTAACGCGCCGTCGACACGGCCTGTCGTCACTAGACGAACGGACGGCGAGCCACCCATAGCTCGCCGTCCACAGGCCCGCGCCTACGGTGGCCGGAGGTCACCAGGTGGCCCCCGACGCCCGCGGCGTCCACCACGGCGGCCGGGACGAGAGGGTCTCCTCTCCCTCTCCGCCACCTCCTTCGCTAGCATGACTGCTTCGCAGAAGGAGGCAACGGCGTCCCATTCCGTCTCGCTCCGGACCATGACTTCGACCAGGGCCGGACGCGAGAGGTTGCCGCCGATCGCCGTTTCGAGGACACGGCGGTGCGCCGCCCAAGCGGGGCACACCTGCACAGTGTGCTCCACCGTGTCCTCCGGTCGATCCTCACAGTGGTGACACCCGGGCGTTTCCTCCCGCCCGATTCGATGCAGGTACCTCCCGAAACATCCGTGTCCGGTGAGGACCTGCGTCAGGCGGAAGGTGAGGACGCCGTGGCGCCTCTCTAGCCACTCCTCAAAGAGGGGACTTATCGCCACTATCGTGGCGTGCCCTGCACTGGGTTGCGACAGTCGTCGTCTCCATGACGCCATAAGATCGCGCCGGAGGTCTGTCCGCTGCGCGACAATTTGCCGCGTCAGCGGAGTTTCCCCCCGGCGTAGTACCTCCACGCGCCAATCATGCAGGCGCGAGAGGACTATCGCCTCCAGATCCCATGGCGGCAATCCGGCAAGGAGACACACCGCTTCGCGCGAGATCGTGCGGTACCCTCGGGCCATCCTTAGGGCCATCACCTTTTGGGGCGCGTTCAGATAGTTGGCAGCACGCTGCCGCAAGGAACGCGCCCACACCGGGGCCCCGTAGAGGGCCATGGACCGCACGACCCCCGCATAGAGCCTCCGGCAGGAGGCGTTTGGTCCCCCCAGGTTGGGCAGGAGCCGCCTGAAAGCAGCCCCGGCCCGCTCCAGTTTGGGTGCCAAACGTCGGAAATGTTCCACGAAGTTCCACCGGCTGTCGAGGACGAGCCCTAGGTACTTCAGCGTCAACTCGACGCCGATGGAAACCCCTCCTACCGTCAGCAAGGATCCCGACGGTGGCGTATTGCCTCGGCCATGAAAACACATGGCCTCGGACTTGTGCAGCGCCACCTCGAGACCCAATTGCCGGATCCTCTCTACGACTGTCGCAACCCCGCGTGTCATAACGTCGGCCGCCTCCGCGTACGACCCCCCCTGTGCCAGCACCAGCGTGTCGTCAGCGTAACAGATGACGCTGACGCCGCTAGGGAGGTCGGCTCGCAGCACCCAGTCGTAACCGATGTTCCACAGGGGCGGCCCCAGATCCGAACCCTGTGGGACACCGCACGACATCTCTCGCCGGTTCCACTCACCGCTGTGACTAGGGTAGATTACTGCCCGGTCGGACAGGTAGTCCCCGACAACACGACGAAGGTAGGTCGGCACCCGATGATACCGGAGTGCCTCCCCAATGCAGCTCCAGGGCATGGTGTTGAAGGCGTTGGCGATGTCGAGTGACACCGCTAAGGCAACACCACCCCGGGAGACCGCATCCCCCGTCGTGAGGGCTCTGACGCGCATGACGGCGTCCACCGTAGAGCGCCCCTTGCGGAAACCAAACTGGTTGTCCGCAAGATCCGGCCCCGTTCCCGCTAGGTGCCCGGCGAGGCGGTTTGCGATAACTCTTTCGAAGAGCTTGCCCACCTCGTCGAGCAACACTACGGGCCGGAATGCGGACGGCGAGTCCGCAGGGCGCCCAGGCTTCCGGATGAGGACCAGCTTCCCGGTCCTCCAAGGAAGCGGGAACTGGCCCCTCTCCATGCATGCGCTAAAGAGCCCCTCTAGTCGAGGCCCAAGAGCCTCCAAGGCCAGGGCCCAGGCTTTGCCAGGCAAGCCGTCGGGCCCTGGGGAGGATAATATGCTGGAATAATTATTAGAACATCAATATTATTGTACCATATTCTAACAAATAAACTATTTTGAGATGATTTGATTTGATTTGATTGAGTTAATGTACGGAGAGTTAGTGTTGCAATTTTGTTTACTTATTTGTATAGGGGTCATCGGTAGAGAAAGTAGTCTGTATCGTACTTTTTTCGTGTTTGCATTTTATTCAGGTTTCTAAAACTTACGATCTTGGTACTAAGTGCATACAGTCATTAAAGGTTTTACCACTTGTCAGCTGTCAAATGGAACGTCTAGTAGATTACTTAGCTCCATCATGCTCCATCCGACGGCTGAAAGCATTTCAGACATTTCTGTTAGCCGGACACCGTTTCAGAATGAAGTCACACCTGTCTTGTTTTTAACGTCAAATGCAATTTTTTTTATACACTACCTGACCCGCGCAACTAAGCTTGTGTCACTTTTTAGGGTTCTGTAACCAAATGGCACAAAAACGGAACCCTTATAGATTCGTCATGTCTGTCTGTCCGTCCATATTGTCACAGCCACTTTTCTCAGAAACTATAAGAACTATGCTGTTGAAATTTGGTAAGTTGATATATTCCGTGAACCGCATAAAGATTTTGAGAGAAAAATAGAAAAAAAAAACGATAAATTTTGGGGGTCCCCATACTTAGAACTGAAACTCATTTTTTTTTTTCATCAAACCCATACGTGTGGGATCTATGGATAGGATAGGACTTCTGTAGGATAGGGATCTATGGATTGGAGATAGATACATCTATGGATAGGTCTTCAAAATGATATTGAGGTTTCTAGTATAATTTTTTTCTTAACTGAATAGTTTGCGCGAGAGACACTTCCAAAGTGGTAAAATGTGTCCCCCCTGTAACTTCCAAAATAAGAGAATGATAAAACTAAAAAAAATATATGATGTACATTACCATGTAAACTTCCACCGAAAATTGTTTTGAACGAGATTTAGTAAGTATTTTTTTTTATACAACATAAATTGTAAACCACTACTTTTGCTTATAAGATATACCTACAGGTTTGTACGGAACCCTCGGTGCGCGAGTCCGACTCGCACTTGGCCGGTTTTTTTTTCAATTACTGCTGCGCTTCTTTTGGCCATAGCGTGGGGTTCTATAGTCTATAGCTCTTTAAATGGGCTTTTCAATACTTAAATATGCTTTCAATACGAACCGGTAGTTCCCGAGGTTAGTGCGTTCAACCAAACAAAGAAACTCTTCAGTTTTATAATTGAATGATCATCTTTCACATCAACAAGGTTTATGAGACCTGTAACAATCAACATCATCATCAGAACTCACTCAACCAATCTGCTTAGCGGTCTTCCGACTATGTTGGGGTCGCTTTCCAATCTACTATACCGCGGCCCTGGAAGGCAAAGGTCGTTAGGAGGAACACGGATGGGTTTCAGTCAGTAGGAGTCTGAAACTCCCTTCTGCTTTACTCAGAGTGGGAGGAGTCATTAATGATGATTTCCCATACTTAAAAAAAGGGTCTAAAAAGGTTCGCTTTAGCAGAATCAGAAGCAAATCACGCTACCCATAACTTTCCCAGTCAACTTTGAACCTAATGCGTTAGCGATAAGGATGAAAATTGAAATTGAAAATTTTACAGATTGTTATGTGGTTAATATTTTGATTCTAATTATGATTCTGCTAAACTGGCTTTTTTAGACCCATAGCAAGGTTTCAGACACCATAGATGCTATTTTAATACTACAAGCACAGTGAACACAAGTCTTAGAGTTCAACAAGGCTTAGGGTGCACTTCCACCAAAAATGTGTGAAGTAACGAGGCGGTGTGCGAGGAAAATAATCACTCATGGGATTCCTTGATTTTCCTCCTTCGTGAAAGTACAGCTTTAGTGGCTAGCAGAGTCAGCAAAAAAGCGACAGATGTGTGCAAAGAATTTGTATGCCGGTGCACAGCTGAACAGAGCCCGATACGTTTCCTCGCTCCAGACAGCTACACATAGTTTCAGTGACGCACATCCTCACACTGCGCGAGCTCGTATAGTTTTGGTGGAAATCACCCTTATATCGTCTAGTCTCAACATCTCAAGACCTAAATCCATCATCCATCATCACATACGATGGTACAGTGGATTTACAGTAGTATCGCATAGAAACAATATTCTGGATACACATGGGTATTAATATAGAGTCTAGAGTAGAGTGTATTGTCTATAATATAGACAATACACTAATCTGCTAAGGTATCGTTACTTACATACAATGTGACTAATTCCTCTTAAAAATTGACAGTGTTCTAACAACTATTGGTAAAAGTCCACAAAATAGTAACATCTGTGATAAACTAAAATCTGCCGACAAACAGACAAGTTTTGAAGCTATTCAAGCTATTTTTATGTATTCGCTTTTGAAGTTGTTCTTCTATTTTTGTCACGCAAAACATCATTCGCGCAATCGTACTTAAATGAAGTAACAGTCCTATAACTTGTTACTTCATTTAAGTACGATTAGATAAGGCCCTTTAAAAATCCATTTCATTTCAGCTGCTGGGCATAATTCCCCAAGCATCTATTTACTACACTGTTTCACTGAAAAGCATTTTCCTTCACATTGAAGGAACTTCTATCAAATACCATTGCTACCAGCAGTTACGTTTTCAGACCAGCAATCAAGAGTACCTAAAAACTCAATGTATTATTTTGTGGTTCATAAAAACGGCCTAGCCTACTAGCAAAATCGAGGGTTATCAATACTGCTGCCTACACCATCAACAAAAACGAGCGACTGTGAATTTCTCGATTTTTTACTCAAACTACATGTCAATAAGACTTCATTTAGCGACGAAACTATTTTTGTATTTAAAAGAGATTTTTTTTTATTGTGATGCAACAAACATTTCTCACTGTTTAGCTGGCACATACAGAGGTAGCAAACTTTTTGTAATTTAGCTGTTTGCACGCAACAACGTGACAGCGATGTTCCCGTATCGTGTGTACGCTATAGCCAGCCTATTGGGCGCCATAGGACATCACCAACATTCCGTTCTGACCAGCCAAACGATCTGCGACTTTATCTTCTTCAACGCAAGAGGTCTGAGACTGCTAAGTTATTTTTGCATTGTTCATTGACTCAATTTCTTGAGCAAACGAATCGTCGAGATATCTTTGACCTGACTACGGAGGGTGCGTGATTTCTGTATTACGTTTATCAAGCATTGATTGTTGATTGGTTTATTTGGTGAGATTGTTTTTGTATACTTTGAAGTGAAAATTATTGAAAATTTTCTGATTGACTTAGACGCTAGATTTTTATTGTTTCAGCGTAAAAAAAATGTGAAAACTGTTTTAATCCATAAAATTATGCAGTTTTTCTCCTCATTAAACTTCTCATTATCCTCAAGCCATAATGTCATTTTGCAACAGCAACAATTATTATAAAATTACCTGAGGCATGGTATGTACTGTTGCCAATTAACGATAACTGGAAGAGCAATTTAATGACATAACGCTGGGTAGTGCAGCTCATGCCAACATTAAAGCCGTAGAACAAACAATACTAAGCAAATTCTAGCGTGACCTCACATCCAACTAGTTTGGGAGCTCCTAATTGATTTCCAATGTTTACTGAATTTGGTCCCCCAAACAATTGCGTTGGGTAAACAGTGGATAGTGTTGGGGATCTCGCTTCGAGAACTTCATGTCTGATTAGTAGGGTACTGTTGTGTTTGGTCCTGGAGTTTTTTGTTTTCTTTTTTAAAGGTTGTCTGTCCAGTGTATGCTGCCAGTAAACACTGGCAACATATACTGGACATCCTCCACAACCTTTCATAATCAACTGTCGCCAGTGATGACTTATGGAACCAAAACGCGGTCGCTCACAATCATAATGGACCTCATTAGAAGGTTTAAAGTCAATCGTATCAGGAATGATAATATTCGCAAGAGGCAAGGTTTTATTGAAGAGGGCTTGTGTTACTTATTTTATGTCCTCGATTGCGTGGACGTTAACGTTCTTTTATGACAAATTGAAAATTGTATGAAAAAAAAGTTTTTCCGTTATTGTCACCCGATGGCACTTATTCAGTTTAAATACGTTAGCAAAATTAGAAAGAAAGAAAGAAAGAAATGTGTTTATTTGGGACTCTCACAATACACATAAAGTAGGTACAGTAAGTACAAAAACTAACTATAGCAAAAATATGTTGACAGATAGAAAAATCCTAAACACTAACACTAAATCTGTGCGAGGCCAAAAAGGTCCCTGTCTCAGCCTAAGCTGCGATATATAAATAAATATATATCACAGCGCTGGTATTATGACAGGGCCTGAAAGTGATGTCACGGATACACATACGGAACACATGACTATTAAGATATAAATATATAAATATAACAAATGGGAGATAGAACAAGATATAAATAATAATTAGATGTAACTACAAAATAAAATAATGATTACATACTAAGTAAAATTAAGCTCAATGGCCCAGTGCTCCAGTTACATTTGTCTCAAATTAGGCTCATTGACAGAAAATCACATGGTGATTTTACCTCTAAATACCCAATACTCAATAAATTCTTTATTGCATTCCATAATGTACATGCTTAGGAGGTAGGTGAAAATTTTTGAGACACAATTATGGACGCTGTTGGGCACAGCAAAAGACAATAATATAAATTTTGAAAAGGACTTATAGAGTAACTTATTCTAATTACAATTTTATTAAACTCTAGCGACCCGCCGCGGCTTCGCACGGGTGCAATGCTGATACTAAATACACTACAGAAAAACTGTTACCTCCCGTGTGAGCCGCGCGGGTACCTTACTCATAGATCTAAACTCCCCGTAATAATCGTAATTCATAATAATAGTAATAATTTAATTTCGCCATAACTTCAAAATCAAACGTCCGATTTTAATCATTCAAAGACCAAATATTATCTACATAAACTGTACTTAGGGATGAAATACTTTATTTTGATAAGGATTAATAGCATGAGTAAAATAAACGCGTTTAAATGTAGTCCAAAAAAAAAACAAATTTTTAAATAAAAAAATGGTTGTTGTGCCTCACTCGACATAGATAGGTATAGTGTGTCACGGACTTTTTTGTAGATATTTATAAGATCTAGAATTTAATATTACAATTTATGGTTCTATCTTTTATAGTTCAGGCAGCGTACGCAAAATAAGTAACTTTTCTGCTAGATTTTTACACCTTGTGTCCGAAAAACCCAAATATCTTACGGAACCCTATTTTTTTCCAAAATAAAATAAAGCCTATGTTACTTGTGGATAATGTAGCTTTCGAATGGTGAAAGAATTTTTGTAATCGGCCCAGCTAGTATATTCTGTAAATAACCATTTCGATATTCACTTCACCTGAGTGACTTAGCTTACAAAGTGAACTTTATTTCACACATCATATGGTCTTATATTTATACGAATTTGAAACTCACCTCGGATTCCGCTGTCGAGACACGAAAATGTTGTTACAGAATAGCACTGCAGTAGTTTTTGAGCCTATTAATTACAATCAAACAAACAAACAAAGTTTTCCTCTTTATAATATTAGTGTCGATATACACAATACAAACAACCTCGGCAACCTAGCACTTTAGGGCACCATATTCCTGACAGTTTTTGTTAGTTGAAGTGTCTATGATCCATATATTATGTAGGTTAGATAGTGTATCGAAAGTCACATGGTGACTTTACCTCTAGATATCTCAGCAACGTGGCACTTAAGCACCATATTCCTGACAGTTAAAGTGTCTTTGACCTATATAGCAGGTTAGATCGTGCACCGAAAGAAAAATAAAGTGACGGCGGTCGGCTACGCCACAAAGGTTCAACATAATCTCCTTTAATAACTTTTTGTAGGTTCTGCTAAACAAAATAATCCTTCTAGCATAGCCAATAATAATCTTGACGAAGATAACAATATCAAGTGAACATCTACACCATACTAAACAAACCAACCCTCCAACAGCTAGAGAAAATCCAATCAATCAAAGAACGTCCTTTTCACCGTACAATTTCAACGTATCTGAATATTTTATTAGTGTACTACTTAGTCGTGCAGAAAGTTTTATAATGGTTCTGGAACTCTGCCAGATATGAAACGAGCTTGGTATTATATTGTATAACGTTCCCGTTTTAACCCGGCAACTTGGTGCTACCGTTGTGTGATAGTTGTGTGACTGTTGTAAGATTATTTCGAGGATCCCAGACAATAGTTCTTGGACGGGGAGAGGACAATTAAGAGTGGTTTCAAAACATCTGTCTGTTACGTTTTAAGAACTTGTATTTATACAATAGTATGTAAATTAACTAATACATGACAAAAAATTAAATATCACTTATTAGCTACACAAACATAAATAAGTTGTGATGGTGTTAATTGCTGGCCTACACGTACAAAGGTAGAATTTTACGACAAAACCGTAACTGAAATTACTATAAAGTAAGTTAAAGTAATAACATTGATGCACAAGGCAATCCTATGACAAACATAAATGACTAATCCATAGTTTTACTAGTAATGTATGTATGTAATTGATAATAATTATTATCGACTAGGCTTAGCCAGCGGCTTTTCCTGCGTGATCCCTAGAGAACATATTCTCGGGATAAAAGTAGGCTATGAGCTATTCCAGAGTATAATATACCAGTGTGACAAATTTTATGAAAATACTTTAAGGCATTCTGATGTGAAAGAGTAACAAACATACATCCATCAATCCATCTTAACAAACTTTCACATTTCTAATATTACTAGCTGACCCGCGCAACTTCGTCTACGTCACATTTTACATTAATGCTCCGCTCCTATTTGTCTTAGCGTGATGATATATAGCCTAAAACCTTCCTCGTTAAATGGGCTATCCACCACTGAAATAATTTTTCAAATCAGATCAGTAGTTCCAGAGATTAGCGCGTTCAACCAAACTCTTCTGCTTTATGATATTAGTATAAATAATATAGATATAGCAGGAAGTAGGACATTATGAGAAAAGTCAGACTAAAATGAAATTGCAAAAAAAACACTACAAAGTTAAAAATAACTTTAATTTCGGAAGTCGGTGTCAAAATACGAAGAAAGTAACAGAAACACCGACTTCCGAAATTAAAGTTATTTTTAACTTTGTAGTGTTTTTTTTTGGAAGTCAGTTGTATTTTTTTTGTAAAAAGTTTTTTATTTTTCACTTTTTAGTGGTGCCCCACACCTAACAACATTACTGCAAAATCGCAGAAAAGCAAAATACGCAATTTCGATTATCAAAGAATCATCTGAATAGTCAAATTCCAGGTATTTCGATTTAAAAACCAAAGTTCGTAACCGATTTTGATATAATTTAAATGGGACCAATCTGCAAGTATATCCTTTCAGATAAAACAAGAATTTTTCAAATCGGTGCATAATTGTCGGAGTTATGAGGTTACAAACATAAAAAAAAAAAAAACATACAACCGAATTGATAACCTCCTCCTTTTTGGGAAGTCGGTTAAAAATGGAGCAATTGACAGCCAGTCAACGTTATATCATCGAACCGAATCAGAAACGACGCAATGTAGCATAGTATTAATAGCAAAGCTAAAATCGGAGAGATCAAAATACAAATGAACGTCGACGGATTGACGGTACAAATACGGATTCGAATTGAAACAGTATTTGGTCAAAATGGTTTTGCTAGAATGTGATTGTGACTATAGGGTTTGTGATACTGAGTTTATGAGTGTTTATCGATGGAATTATAGATGAAATCAATTTGTTAAAGTTTTTTAATCTAGACTGTAATGATTGTAAAGAAAATGCGGAAAAATACTAACAAAAAACAACATACGAGTATATAACTATAATGTTAAATAGAACATTAAAAATGAAGTGACAAAAATGCCCTTTTGATTCTACTTCTGCAAAAAAAAATCTCCTCTTCCTGAGAGCTCCTGAGAAAAGCGCCTAAACAAACAAAATCTTCAGCTTTTTAAAAGAAAGTATAAATGTACGCGACTACTGGAACACAAACCATGTGCCTATGAAACTTCCAATAGCGTTGCACTGGCACTTCAGTCAATGAAATATTCATTTTTGCAACGATAGATGTTAGCTGTGTCTGGCCTGTGCAAATACGGATTAGGCTCAATATTCATAAATAAATACGAAGCCTGAGCCTTCCACAAACAAAGGCAATTCGTATTTTTTCAAAAGTCTATCCATAGAGCCCCCAAGTGAGGAAAAAGGAGGTTCTCAATTCAGTTGTATTTTTTTTTTGTTTATGTTTGTTATCTCATAACTCCGTCATTTATGAACCAATTTGAAAAATTCTGAAGTTTTACCTGAAAGGATATACTTGTCGATTGGTCTCATTTAAATTTTATCAAAATTGGTTGGGAAGTTTGAATTTTAAATCGAAATAACTGGAATTCGTTTAGTAATCGAAATTACGTATTTTGCTTTCCTGCGATTTCGCAGTGGTGTTGTTAGATGTAGGGTACCACTAAAAAGTGACAAATAAAAAAAAAATTTTGGAACTCGGTGTCAAAATACGAAGAAACTAACAAAAATACGTCTTCCGAAATAAAAGTTATATTTTACTTTGTAGTGTTTTTTTTTTATTTGGAAAACGGTTTAATATAATTTTTTTTAAATATTGTTACGTACCTTGTACGCAAACTGTTTAGGAACTCAGGACTGTCTATTCGAAAAGACAAGTAGGTAATAATAATATGGACATCCCACCCTCACGCACAAATTACGTACGCACGTTTTGACATGTTAATATTAATTAATGTCATTGCGACGACTTGAATTTTAACGTTTTTCAAGTACAATAATAATTGGTCTTGAGTTATCAAACTTCCCAATACGTTTGAGGGTTCCTATGAACTTATAAGAACCCTAAATAATCTTAAAATGTGGCGCTAGAAAGAGGTAAAAAACCGGCCAAGTGCGAGTCGGACTTGCGCACCGAGGGTTCCGTACAAACCTGTAGGTATTATAAGCAAAAGTTGCGAATTACGAGTTATGACGTACTTATTAAAAAAAAAACTACTTACTAGATCTCGTTCAAACCAATTATCGCTGTTAGTTTACATGGTGATATACATCATATTATTATATTTTTTTCAGTAACACATTTTACCACTTTGGGAGTGTCTCTCTCGCAAACTTTTCAGTTTAGAAAAAAAAGATATTAGAAACCTCAGTATCATTTTCGAAGACCTATCCATGGATATCCCACAAGTACGGGTTTGATGAAAAAAAAAAAAATTGAGTTTCAGTTCTAAGTTTTTGTGTGAAAATATGCGGTTCACAGATGATGTATATTTGTGTTTTTGTGGTGTATATGTTTGTTGTGTTACTTTGTGACCTTGTTATTGTTACTGGTTGTGTTTCTTACTTGTTGTTGTGACCTGCGCGGTGTTCGCGGCTGTTCCTAATAGTTCATTCCACCTCTTTGGTTGGCCTTTGATTGTATTAATAGCCCCAACTTTGAAGTTGCGTAATTCTCAAACTCTAACTTAGTCTGAAAACCTGTCGTTTAGTAAGAAATTAGGTTTGATACGTTATTTATTCAAAACTAGCTTTTTCCCGCGACTTCGTCGTATATCCCGACTTTTTCCGTTCCCGTAGGAATTTCGAGAAATCCTCCATTAAAGCTTCCCAAAACTCCCTTCAATACTCAATTTTTTTGTTTTTGTATTGTATTTTATTGTATTGTATTTATTTATTTGTTAACATAGGTAAACAAAATACAGATCTTATTTTTTAATTAACAGATCGCTATGTTATGCCAGGAGGCGTACAATTATTGTGTGCATATCTAGCTTAGAATTACAAATTAAAATGTATTAAAAACTTTTGTAAAATCATGCATAATTATGATGAAGTACAAAAAAAAATTGAACAATTACATATAATTGAAAGCTCCAATTATGTCAGACCCAAATGAGGAATTATAAAGAATGTAAAAAAAAAAAATTAAATCTATGTCAAAATTAATAAAAAGTCCAAAAGGATGTACTCGTGTCAATCATTGTTGATCATTGTTGATCATTGTTGTTATTGTTGTTTGTTGTTGTTGTTATCATTGTTGTTGCTGTTTTGTTGTTGTTGTTGTACATCAATGCTTATTGACCAAGGTACAACGCATCAAATCTCAGGAGTGGGGGCTCGTGACGTCAGGTATTGAGAATTTTAAAAGCGTCGTTACTTCGTGAATTTTGGTTCCCGTAACAAAAGAAAAAATACGGGTCAAATATTTTTTGATAATCTAACTGACGGACTAATTAGATTTTTTCAGGACACAAGCCTATTAATAAAACATTTTGGATCAGTCTAGTCATTACGAAGTTATTTATATAGATACTCTATTTAGAAACCTTCCTTTACGTTCACATTTCGGACGCCTTTAAAAGCCCATTGAACTACTCTAGCCGTGCAACATTCCTTTACTGAATTGCCACCGGCAAATTTCTAGATAAATAAAAGTCCATTCGACCCATTCTTTTGACCACATCTCATAAAACCGTATCGTTTCTACTCCATTTCAGGGTTTCAATAAAATTAAACTCCTATTGCGAATGGCATTGGGTTCAATATCAATATTTTTTCCATCCTCCTGTCATTTGTTTCGAACGTATTCTGAGGAATGGACATTAAAGTACGTTTCAAAGTTAAATAATGACGTTGAAAACATAATAATGTACTTAAAAATAGGTTAGATTTCGTTTTGGCAGTGATATTGTTTTTAACGTATTTTAGAAAACTAATTTCATTACGATTACAAATCTTGTCTCTTCGAAAAATAAAAACCAGCCAAGTGCAAGTGCAGAAAAAAACACATTTTTTGTATAAAGACCCCCTTTCATTTTATTGATTTTTAATACTTGTTGTTATAGTGGCTATAACAACAAGTATTAAATTACCTTCGGGTACGGAACCCAAAAAAAAAAAAAAAAAAATGTACAACACAGAGCTAAAGGTGCCTGTCCATTTGCGCGGAGCGTGGCAGTGGAACGGAGAAACATTAACCAATCATGACAGTCAAAATGTCAGTGACTCACGTGGTGTAGAGATCTGCCTCGCTTTGCTGTAACAGACAGGCACCATATTTTTTTTTTGTAAAAGTCATCACAAAAATTATTTTTTCATGCAGAAAAATATCGTTCAAATACCGTTTCTCAATCGTCATTAAAAATCCCATACTATTTTGAGCTGTATTTGCTAGGCTCGATGACTGAGAACGCTCCCTGATTGGCTCTACTAAACCGTTACGGCACAGAAACAGGAATTTTGCTGTTATCAGTGTGGAATATTGTGTATCAGTGTTATGGTCATGGTACATTATACCAGCACTGCAACTGCACAGCTGCAACATGGCGTCAAGACATACGGACGGATAGCGGAGGCCTGGTAATAGGTTTCCGTTGACTAACCTTCAGGCACGGACCCTAAAAACTGTAAACCAAACTCCTACTTTTCGGGGTACACCTATTTCAGTGACTGATCGGCTCAAGCTCGCAGGCATGCTGACATCCAGTCTTAACGTCGACGCCACCAATCAGTGCAAAACCCAATCTACGACCAAAAAGCTGGGCATCCTAAATAGGGTGAAGCGATAATTCAAGCCTGGACAGATATTAACTCTATACAAAACAGCATAACGTCACCAAAGAGCTAACAGGTTCATTGGCGACGTAAAACGGTGGATGCCAAGCTACACAGCTTGGCTTATCGCCGCCATGTTGCCTGCTTGTCGGTCTTCTACAGATTGTACTTTGGAGAGTGTGCCCAAGAACTCCACGACCTCATCCCACCAGCCCCCTTCTACCATCAAACATCCAGACGCACTGCAACTTACCATCTCTACCTTGTTGCTATTCTACCAATGCGCACTAAGCGTTTCCAAGCGTCTTTCATAATGCGCACAGCAAAAGAGTGGAACTCTCTGCCTGCGTCTGTGTTTCCGAACGCTTACAACCGTAATCTTTCAATGTTAGAGCGAGCAGGCTACTTCTGGGTAAGTTCGCTCCATCGTAGACTTTATCTCTGTCATATCTGTAGTGCGATTCACTAAGGAAGAACATCTTTACAACCAAGAAATCATAGTTGAAACATCTGATGTGGCATATATTTATCAGATGTTTCAACGATGATTTCTTGGTTGTAAAGATGTTCTGCCTTAGTGAATCGCACTACAGAGCTAGACTAGAGTCAAGAGCATACCTCTGTCAAATAAAAAAAAACTGTTACTATTTTGATAAAGCAAATTTATATTCATCTACTATGCGAGCCAAATAAGAATAG
This sequence comes from Ceramica pisi, assembly GCA_963859965.1. Taxonomy (NCBI): domain Eukaryota; kingdom Metazoa; phylum Arthropoda; class Insecta; order Lepidoptera; family Noctuidae; genus Ceramica; species Ceramica pisi. Next base: position 1,880,876 of record OY982530.1, on the reverse strand, counting down.
TACTGTCAAGACACCATTTTGTTCCGCAATACTCGCGAACTTCATAACCAAAGCGTAAGGCTTGTAAAAAATAAATGAAGAAAAATATACTCAGTTTAAATTTTTGTTCACATTGTTGGGATTTCTAATAAATTTTACGCTAAATTATTTTATACATGATATGATATGGAAAAAAAGAATGTTTAAGAAACAAAGTCAACAATTGATGATGAAAAAAAACACAATAAAGTCCAGTAGGTAACTGAAATAACACACACGCGCATATACACGGAACTCTTAGTTGCGTAGCAAAATGGCGACATAATGGGTGACCAGTACAGTACAGTAGTATTTCGTGAAATTACCTTTATATTAAAGGTATTTTCACGAAATACTACTGTACTGTCCTGAACAAAAAAATATAACTTATTTTCTTTTCACAGTCTTTTTTTGCTGGCAGTACTAATTTGACTACTTTCGCATGAAGTTGGCAGCAAGCGCAATCCTATTCTTATTTGGCTCGCATAGTACTGTACTTTCATCGATTTTCACTGAAGAGAACATTATCTTTCCCGTCATCTGCCCTAGTTTCACACCTTATTTCATTCAAAGAACATTACGATAAAAAATCTAAACTGCATTATTCATTGCTCCTCCTATCTCTATTTCACAGATATACATCGGAGCACAGTCATCGATGTACACACACCAATAGCACTGGCGTACAGGAAGTGGGAAGCGATAAATTCGTTGCGAAGTAAAATAAAACCTTTGGCTTTGCCCGTTTCGCTGTCTGCATTTATGATATATCGTCTGTACGATTCTGGTTGGTGTTGTTTTTATACAATTTAGATGCCAAAATATGGTAGAATTGAACGTGGTTTAAGAAGTGTGTATGAACCTAAACGTTAATCTAAAAGTGTCTAGAGCGGATTTCATCAATTAAACTGATCGCGATCAAGCTGCGTTCGAAAGTTGTCAGTGTCAATATTCCATAGAAAATAATGACACTGACCGCTCAAAAACATGGTTCATGATCGTGTTCAGCCGGTTGATTCTGCAAACATGTCGAAGTGAAGGCGTGGGTGAAGTGATCTCGAAGTGAGCTGTCAAACCATACAAACAATATGGAATGACAGCTCACTTGTCGTTCACTACACCTAAGTGAACGCGGCGAGATGTCGACAGAATAGACCGGTTGTTTCAGATTGATTAAATCCGCCCTAAATGTTTCACATGTCATTATTATAGTTGATATATGTCGCGTATTTTTAACCGACTTCCCAAAAAGGAGGAGGTTCTCAATTCAGTTGTATTTTTTTTATGTTTGTTACCTCATAACTCCGACAATAATGAATCGATTTGAAAAATTCTTGTTTTATCTGAAAGGATATACTTGCAGATTGGTCCCATTAAAATGTTAGCAAAATTGGTTACGAACTTTGGATTATAAATCGAAATAGCTGGAATTCGTCTGCTTGGATGATGGTTTTATGTCATCCTGTCATCCAAGTAGTCGAAATTGCGTATTTTGCTTTTCTGCGATTTTGCAGTAGTGTTGTGTGTGGGGTACCACTAAAAAGTGAAAACTAAAAACTGTTTTACAAAAAATACAACCGATTTCCAAAAAAAAAAACACTACAAAGTAAAAAATAACTTTAATTTCGAAAGTCGGTGTCAAAAACAAAGAAACTAACAAAAATACCAACTTTCGAAATTAAAGTTATTTTCTACTTTTTAGTGTTTTTTATTGGAAGTCGGTTGTATTTTTTTGTAATAAGTTTTTGTTTTTTGCGCTATTAGCTTCCAAAAACTAATTTTTGGTCCTTGAATTGGAAAAGCATTATACACCTAAAATACCTCCAGAGCCTGGAACATTGACATTTTCTGCTGTTTCGCATTTATCCTGAGCATCGTCCATCGTATCATGCATTCGACTCGGAAATTGTTCGGAACTACTCAACGTTGTAAAACTCTATCGGCTTCTAAGCATCCTGTAAACGATGAATGTCGCGAAACGTATGGCACATTTTAATAGGCCATCGTCACACAGTCGTTATAATCTTCAATTTTGAGTGCGTTGGGACGGCACGAACCCCCTCACACGAATTTATATGCATTTTATCTTAGCCAATATTCATTGATTTACAAAAATAAAATATACGTGTCCAATATTTTTCAGAATTCTAAGTGACGGACAAGATTTGCAATTTAATGGTAGTGGTAACTAGCCTATTAATTTCAACATTGTGATTATCAATTTCCGTTTTCAGTTTTGCAATTTTACCAGTCCATATATATATTATCTTTGGAAGAGTATTTATGCTACAACAAACTTGTAAAGAATAAAGCTAAGTATAGTGTTATATCTTCTATGTTTAACGATATTAATCAATTTAACGCTTTAAATTATACACTGGCGACCAATAAGCGCACAGGATATTTAATGAATCCGTTTTGAAACATCCTAAATTGTCTGTTTTGTTGTGAGCTCACAGATATCATAGAGTTACGAATTGAATGGTGTTTTTTTTTTATTTTTTTTATTTGAGATGGATTTCTTGACTCTAGTCTTGGTCAGAGATGACAGAGACAAAGTCTACGATGGAGCGAGCTTACCCAGAAGGAGCCTGTTCACTCTAACTTTGAAGAGTTTAGGGTTGTGAACGTTCGGAAACAGACGCAGGCGGAGAGTTCCACTCCTTTGCTGTGCGCATTATAAAAGATGTTTGGAAACGCTTAGTGCGAATTGGATTTCCCCTTGTCCTTTGTTGTTAGTTGTTTGTTATTGGATAATATGGTGCTGGCGAATATTTGACAATCATGAGATTTTCATTGTCGCCATTTTGGAGTTTCGTTGCGAACTAATTTGATTTCACGTCATCATTAGTGACCCCAAAAATCAAGACCCGACAATTACAGCCATGAAGAAAAAGTGAAAAATATTCATCGGCGTAATTTTTAACCGACTTCCAAAAAGGAGAAGGGTCAATACGGTAGTCAATTATTTCGGAAGTCGATGTTAAAAAACAAAAAATCAGCAGAACCATAAACACCGACTTCCGAATTTAAGGTTATTTTATACTTTGTAGTGTTTCGTTTGGAATTCGGTTATATATATTTGTTGTACCACCACACCACATGGTGTGTAAATTGATTCAAGCTTATTACTCTATTACTCTACATACAATTTACATGCATGAATTTAAAGATTAAAATAATGAACAAAATAAAGCCATGTGATCGCAATCGTGAAAAATCAATTTGACCGCAGTTTTTAGGGTTCCGTACATTGTAGGTAAACAACGGAACCCTATTACTTAGTCTCCTTGACTTCTTTATCGGCGTTGAGCACTTTCTTGGGATGGGTATAAAATGTTAAACTCGCGCCAGGACACGCGACCTGATCGAAAATTCGTAAGACGTCAGGACACGTGACCTGATCGAAAATTCGTAAGACGAATGATTTAAAAATACACAACGTTAATGTTCAAGTTTTCACTCCTGCCGGCACTTCCGGAGTGCAACCCGTTGTTTTTTTTTCTATGGGAGTTGGTACAGCCCTCCCGCCGCCATTTTAATTTTCTTCAAAAGTGACGATGCACAATCTTACATGCATTTTTGGGTAGAAGACACTTCAATAAACTAAAAATATGAAGGAACTAGGTGCCTCAGTGGTCACGTTGCCGAGATATTTGGCCTATGATTTCGGAAGTCGGTGTCAATAACTAAAAACCACTTCTGAAATTAAAGTTATTTAATATTTTGGAGTGTTTTGTTTTTGGAAGTCGGTTGCATTTTTATTTAAAGTTTTTTTTTTACGTTAACTTTGAAATAGATTTTTCACAGCTTAGGGGAACTGTAGATTTGAGCATAATTTCAACTCGATAATTCCAAGCGTTCCCGAGATAAACGGTTTAGACAGACAGATGGGTGGTCGGACGGACGTACGGATAACAAAATGATCCAAAAGATTTTCGTTTATCCTATTGACGAACGAAACTCTAAAATTAAAAAAAATAAATTAAATTAAAAAGGGGCTACAATACAAGAAACATGTTTTTTTGGTTTATAGTACGAAACCCTTCGTGTAAAAGTCCGTCTCGCACTTGACCAATTTTTTGCTTTACAAACACGTTAAATGACCAGTCCAGTTAGTCTTCCTCTGATAACGAAGCAAGCTACAAAAGAGATTGAAGTTACCACCAAAAATGCTGAAGTTCCTTGTCTTGTTTGCCTTGATCATTAACGTGGCAAAGATCCATTGCCAAAATGACGATGATAGTCTTGACAACATCCCTGAAGGGCGGATGTACATTTCACCGCCTGGTGAATACGAAAACCTGAGACCACTCGGCAAATGTATATGGAACCCAAAGATTCAAATTTGCGTACCAGTGTAAAAGGTGATAATGTGATTTGAATTCATCTAAAAATTAAATTATAAGAAAAAAATAACAGTACCTAAAGCAGTTTTTTTACTTCTCTATACTAGTCTTTACTTTTATACTATTAAAAAGGTAAGTTTTGATTCTTTGTTTACCTTAACATTTAACTCAAAAACTATTATACGGGTACTCGAAGCTTCACTGAGTTCATTTAACAGTAAAATAATATGTTTAATCTCCAAACCAAATAAAATAATTTTATTTTTAAATGATTGGCTCCTCGCAGGTAAACCTAAGGAGGTTGTCGCCTCCTTAACCGGACTTGCCTGTGAAGGCCTTTTAATAGTATTAAAGCCTCCAGTCAGGAAATAAAAGAACACATTCTTGATGCTAATAATAATAATAATAATATCCTTGGACATTTCACACAACGCCATATAGTCCCAAGCTAAGCAACCTAATGCTTGTGTTATGGTAACGATATGGCTGATAAACTACTTATATACATTTTTTTTTTGTAAATACATACATATTATAGATAGAAAAACACCCAGACTCGGAACAAATACTTGTAGGTCTTACAAATATTTGTTCCGTGCGGGAATCGAACCCGCGACATGCTGCGCAGCAGTCAATCGCTCAACCACTGCGCCAACCGTGCCGTCTAATGAGTTAGCCATGTGTCAGTGTACTTGCCAGTGTCAAACCTTGATGTCGTCCAGCCTCAGGCAACGGAGGTCCCGTCCCTGGTACAGACTTTGTCCCGAGACTGTGTCATTATACAAGATTGAACAGCCTGAGATTTGAGAGATTTATCAGTGAACAGTGGATATATTTCAGTAGTGTTCTGTGTTTTGGTAATTTATATTGTTATTGTGTGTCGCTTCTAGCGGAGTAAATAAATTTTCTTTCTTTTCATTCTTTCTTAATGTTTTTAGACATAATAGGAAGTGGTGTAGGTAAATTAGGAAGAAAAAACCTGAGTTATTCTACTGAAAATTATTGGTTTTATGACAGGTTCATCATACAAACATAATATAATGGCGTCATTAATCTATACATATAATAAAACTGTAGAAAAGTGGTTTTTGTACATGAAAATAAAATCCAAAAAAAACAGCTAGGGTGTTAAAGAACAACCAATAGAACCCATTTCCAGCATTTTTAGAATTTGTGTCTGTTTGTCTGTTTATTTGTTCGGGCATCACGTAAAATCTGCGAAAGCAATGTAAATAACTTTTACACAAAAGGATTGAGCGTAACTTGGAGTAACATTTAGTTTTAGTTTCATTGCAATCGGTTCAGTCTATCAAAAGATATTTAAATTTAAAGTTTTCCAGAAGTAAAATTAGGGTTATGTGCACTTTCACGTAACTTTTATACATAACAATAAACTAGCCCATTTATCGAGGAAGGTTATAGGCTATATATCATCATGCTAAGACAAATAGGAGCGGAGCAGTAATGGAAAATGTGACGCAGACGAAGCTGCGCGGGTCAGCTAGTAAATAATAATCATATTTGTAATACCAACATTATAGTGTTTGTAGGGAATAGTTTAAAAGTAAAAATAGCAGATAATTATCACAGACTAGCTGACCCGTGCAACGTCATCTGCGTAACATTTTTCATTACTGCTCCGCTCCTATTGGTCTTAGCCTGATGATATACAACGTGTTTTTTTTATATCCCATAACTCTAGGGTATGATTGAGGCCATATCAAAGAATCAACTGGCATATAAGTTATGTTCCAATCCTTCTTTATTTTTTTTTTTCATTTTTCATACAAAATAATTCGGCAAAGTCACGATTATTAATGTAAAACACCCTTACGTGAAATATGACAACGTCGCATTTTCTTAGCTTTAAATATGAATCATTGGTTTGAATAAAAATGAATTACTTGTATTTATCAATGAAACTTAGATACCTAGACACATCGAGGGTCTATTTTGTACGGTAACAACACAACCTCGCAAAAGTAAAGATTCGTCATACTGGTGACAATTTTTGACCTAATTTAATTATGATTGATGATATCTCCGAAACGATGCATTTTTGGACCACCTATTCTAGGAGTTTTAGTATTATTTTTACCTACAGAATATAACCCTAGAGTTATGGGATATAAAAAAAACAGGTTGTATAGCCTATAGCCTGAAAGAATTTTTCAAATCGGACCAGTAGTTCCTGAGATTAGCGCGTTCAACCAAACAAACAAACAAACAAACTCTTCTGTTTTATAATATTACAAGCAAACAAACAAAAAAACTCTTCTGCTTTACAATATTAGTATAGATATTATAGTATAGAAGATAATCTTACTGAGATTTAGGGCAGATTTTATCAATCTGAAACTGAAAGCGATCAACATATGAACCACGTTTACGATCTGTCAGCGTCATTATTTTCTATGAAATATTGAAACTGACAACTCTTGAATGTAGCAAAAACTGCTTTGTGAAAAAACGACAGCATCGGTGACTTTAGTCTTGCGAATGTCATTGTTTCTTACTCTGCCGCTCTGTTTGATATTTAGAATAGAATAGAATAGAATTCTCTTTATTATGTACACCATATAAGTAACAGAAAAAATAAATTAAGTAAACATTACATAGGGTGACACAATGGGCGGCCTTATCGCTAAGAGCGATCTTTTCAAGACAAACTTTGAATGGATTTTATAGAGAGAGGAAATACAGTACTGTAGGTAGTCTTAGGTGTACGACTTAAATGAATAAATACATGATAGATAAATAGATACAATTAAAATTATGAATCAAAAAGCATAGAACCCGAGTAAAAACGATCATAGAGAAAGGTAGTGATGATTTAAGCAGCTTCTCTCCATAGCTGTTTATGTGATATTTCTGGTTTACTTAATTGGTATTATTTGGTATATATTTGGTAACGTGTGCGTATACAGTATAATTTTCTTCTCCTTTCCCAATTAAATATTTGATATTTATTAGTATGTGTTAAATATTTTATGCGTTTATTTTATATATTATATCTAAATAATATTATTTATGATGTTTGTACACTGACCGCCCTAAATCTAACTACTTTCGTTCAATCCATCCTAAGGTTGTCTGTAAGAGATTGCCCTGTGCGATAAGACCGCCCATTGTACACTTGTTTTTATAAAAGTTATTCCTGTACTTGTTATGAGGTGTACAATAAAAAAAAAAAAAAAAAAAAAAAAAAAAAAAAAGGATATAATAAATAAATAAATAAATAAAAAGGAGCAGATTTTGAAGTCTGTTTTTTAATGTTTTTACAGAACAACTAGTGTAACACCAACTTCTTAACCCTGTATCGATAATGATTGTATTCTGCGATTGTGATTATTTAGATAAAGCCATAGTTATTTACCTTCCGACTGATTAAAGTGGTCACCTGGTAACATTTATAAAACAGCTTTGCAAAGGGTTCAAATGCAATTTAGGCCAATTGCAACTGGAAAACTAGCTAAGTTCAATGGGATCTTAATAAAAAAACTTTTTACAAAAAAAACAACCGACTTCCAAAAAAAGGGTTTTTTTTTGGAAGTCGTTTCAAGTATTTCTTTGTAGAAAGTTTTTTTTATTTTAAACTTTTTAGTGGTAGGTACCCCACAACTAACAACACCACTGCGAAATCGCAGAAAAGCAAAATATGCAATTTCGATTACTTGGATAACATAAAACCATCCAAGTAGACGAATTTCAGCTATTTCGATTTAAAATCAAAGTTCGTAACCGGTTTTAATAAAATTTAAATGGGACCAATCTGCAAGTATATCCTTTCAGATATACTTGCAGATTTTCTTGTAAGAATTTCTCAATTTGGTTCATAATTGTCGGAGTTATGCGGTAACAAACAAAAAAAAAATTACAACCGAATTGAGAACCACCTCCTTTTTGGAAGTCGGTTAAAAAATAAGTTAAATGTTCTAGGCCATAATATTGAGGATGCGAATAAATTTTATGACAATTTCTTTTTAGTGAGTGCTACTTTTGAAAATAAGTCAAAAGAAAAAAATATAAACTTAGGGGAATTACCTCCTAAGTTTATATTTAGTGATTGGGCGACAAAAATTCTAGAATTTTCAGAAATACTTGCAAAATAGCTAAAGCCCTGTAAATACAAACATAATCAAATCGGCAGATTATAACATGAAGAGAGAAAAGAAGTTCAATAATGAAAGTAACATAAATAAAGAGCGAAACACTGACTTTTTACTGGAGACTGCGCATGGTGTAAACTCAAGTTTAGAAGCAGCTCAAGAATTTGGAATATTTTCCACCATACCATTAAAAACGACTCTGGTATAATTTCTTACTTTAAGGTTGCATTCCACCAAGGATTTTTTTGTTAAAAATAAAAGAATCACTTCATTACCTAACCTCGCTTAGTGCAAGTGATTATTTTGGTTTTTTAATAAACAAATCCCTCGCTGAGCATCCAGCCGTCTCTGGTTGAAACACAGCCTCACGCAGGCAAATCTCTTGGCAGAAAACAAGTATTATTATAAAACAAAGTTCCCCGCCACGTCTACGCGTCTGTTGGTCGATCTGTAGGCGATTAACTCAGGAACATTCCAGCGATTACGATCATTACCGTATTCCTCTACAAAGTTATTCTTGAGGAAGGTTTAGGTTTATAACTTATTAAACAATATCATTCACATTTAGCAAGTAAAATGCTACCTACAGGGCGATTCTGTAAAATTTCACCGTGAACGCTTAGGAAGTAATCTGTGACATCCATTCATACAAGATGGTGTGATGTAGTGAATAAGTATATTATAATATTCCACCTGTGTGACTGCATATAATACGTGTCATTACACCAAATAAACTCAGTATTTACTCGGCATTCGATATGTTTCATTCTCCTTAAAGTCCCGTCCTTATATGGCGACCCTGCCACTTGAGCGAGCATTTTGTCAATCATGTGCGCATTTAATCTAAATCGTTCTCTGAGTGAGTGTCATCGGATTTAAAGGCCATTGAAAGTCTATTAATCATGTGTCAATCAAAAGTGCGAAATGAAAAGGTTTTCGTAAACCAGAACATTGCCTTTGGAAGCCACAATTCAGTCACGATAGAGGAGATCAAATATCATTTATCCACAATAAGCATTGTGGTTAGGATCAAAAGTACGCTGTTGCTTCTTGGAGTTGCCTATATGTTTTTTTTTTGTAGTATTTTTTTATTGCTAAGATCGGTGTAAAATTAAGTATCCTTATTAGATTACCTATTAAGATTAATAGATTATTTTTATTGCCCGAAGAAAGAGGGAGAAAATACATGACATGTTACATAATATCAAGCGTACGAGTTCTTTTTAACCGACTTCCCAAAAAGGAGGAGGTTATCAATTCGGTTGTGTTTTTTTTTTTTTTTTTTTTTTTTTTTTATGTTTGTTACCTCATAACTCCGACAATTATGAACCGATTTGAAAAATTCTTGTTTTATCTGAAAGGATATACTTGCAGATTGGTCCCATTTAAATTTTATGAAAATCGGTTACGAACTTTGGATTTTAAATCGAAATAGCTGGAATTCGTGTACTTGGATGATATTTTTATGTCATCCAAGTAATCGAAATTGCGTATTTTGCTTTTCTGCGATTTTGCAGTGGTGTTGTTAGGTGTGGAGCCACTAAAAAGTGAAAAATAAAAAAACTTTTTACAAAAAAATAGAACCGACTTCCAAAAAAAAAAACACTACAAAGTAAAAAATAACTTTCATTTCGGAAGTCGGTGCAAAATACGAAGAAACTTACAAAAACACCGACTTCCGAAATGAAAGTTATTTTTTACTTTGTAGTGTTTTTTTTTTTGGAAGTCGGTTCTATTTTTTTGTAAAAAGTTTTTTTATTTACATTAATTTTATGAATGATGTCCCCTATACTAGGAAAATCCTGTATTATAGGAGACATCCGTTCGTCCGTAATTACAATTTACAGGAAGTGCCATCAGTCTTGGATGAGGGAGCAATTGACAAGACATATTTTGCAGCGATCATCTCATCGAACCAGGAATAATAATGGTTATAATGATACCTATGACAAATCACTTCATACTCAGTGAACCGAAGTTTACAAGGTAAGGCGTTGAAAGAATCGATCGGCTGTGCCGCCGCCGTACACACACTACTGTGCTAACTCATTTTTGAATACTGCTCGCCTTGCAAATCATATAGCGTGATAATGTATAGCCTACCACCTATTCCCAGACCTACCAAAACTATATTAAAAAAAAAGTTTTGGAGGAGTTCGATAACAAACACCGTGATACCAGTATTATCTTAATTATAATATATTGGGGTCGCCTTCCAGTCAAAACAGATTCTGTTGAATATCAGTATGTTACATATCATTAGATTGATATGTTGTTTTTATACAACATTCGATTATAGGAAAACAAAATCAGTTCATACACAGCACGCGCGTGACGTATGCAGCAGCCAAACTGACTAAGCAACTAAACAAGTAAGCATTTTTGTGTAAAAACCGCGCGCCCCACTGCCCGGGGAGAAAATTTGTTGCGAAACGAACGATGATTTAGAACGAAACTAACGCGTGTAATTTATGAACAGACCTTTAGGAATATGGATATCATAAAAAATAAACTACTAAATGTATACGTTCAAAATAAAAGTATTTGCATTTTTAACCTACTTCCCAAAAAGGAGGAGGTTCTCAATTCGGTTGTATTTTTTTTTATGTTTGTTACCTCATAACTCCGACAGTTATGAACGGATTTGAAAAGTTCTTATTTAATCTGAATGGATATAGTTGCACATTGGTCCCAATTAAATTTTATCAAAATCGGTTACGAACTTTGGATTTTAAATCGAATTAGCTGGAATTCGTCTACTTTGATAATAAAAATAATAAATAATAAGAATAAACGTTTATTTTCTCCACACACCATGAAATACAAAACAATTTTTAAAATACAGTAAATGCATACAATCGGTATATAACATTGATTTTGTGGAGACTGGAGCCTATACTAGGAAAACCCAAGTAATCGAAATTGCGTATTTTGCTTTTCTGCGATTTTGCAGTGGTGTCCCTAGGTGTGGGGTACCACTAAAACGTGAAAAATAAAAAACTTTTTACAAAAAAATACAACCGACTTCCAAAAAAAAAAAACTACAAATTAAAAAATAACTTTAATTTCGGAAGTCGGTGTCAAAATACGAAGAAACTAACAAAAACACAGACTTCCGAAATAAAAGTAATTTTTTACTTTGTATTGTTTTTTTTTTTTGGGAAGTCGGTTTTATTTTTAACCGACTTTCCAAAAAGGAGGAGGTTCTCAATTCGGATGTTTATATTTTTTTTTTTTTTTTTATGTTTGTTCGGGCATAACTCCGTCGCTTGCCAACCGATTTTGAAAATGATTTTTTTGTTGGAAAGGGTATACTTCCCAAATGGTCCCATGATAAGGAAACCAGGATCTGATGATGGCATCCCAGAGAAGTCGAGGGGAACTTTCGAAAATCGTATGGTATCTATTTTGCATTGGTTTTGTTAGGTGTGAGCTACCACTAAAAAGTGAAAAATAAAAAACTTTTTCCAAAAAAATACAACCGACTTCCAAAAAAAAACACTACAAAGTAAAAAATAACTTTAACTTCGGAAGTCGGTGTCAAAATACAAACAAACTAACAAAAACACCAAGTTCTGAAGTTAAAGTTATTTTTTACTTTGTAGTGTTTTTTTTTGGAAGTCGGTTGTATTTTTTTGGAAAAAGTTTTTTATTTTTCACTTTTTATTTTATAAAAAGTTTTTTTGTCATTACTACTCTATCCCTGTATAGTGACTGTGTTGCAATTTTCATTCTTCTTATGGAGCTCGTGGCTAAATGATAATAGCCGCTCGGGTTGATCTTTATGGTTAAGCAACGCTTGCCAAGGTTGTTCTGTGGATGGGTGACCATCTTAACATATCGAGTTTCCTCTGTACCCCAGAAAACACGTTAAGCCGTTGGTCCCGGCTGTCATTTGTAGATCTTTGGCAGTCGTTACGGATTGTCAGAAGCCAGTAAATAATTATGACTCCAGTCTTGCCAAGAAGTACCGTGATGATACCGTATGATACCATTAATGGGTTGTTTGTAGAGGTCTGAGGCCTTAGTGTGAGTTTTTTCGACTCACGTTCGAACGCGTTCGATTGCGAGCGCGTTAGAATTTAGTTTGGAAAATAAGGTTCTACGAGTGACCACCAGGTGGCACCATAACTAAATTCCCATACTAAATTCTAACGCGCTCGCAATCGATTGCGTTCGAATGTGAGTCGAAGTAATTCACACTAAGGCCTCTGGTAGGCAGCCGCTCCTCGTAAAACACTGAGATTCAGCTGAGTCCGGTTTGACTGGAGGCGGACCCCAATGTAGTTAGGAAAAGGCAGGCAGATGATGATTCTTCTTATAGTATTTATACCAAAGATGCGTCAAGGGTCCTATTACGAATCGTAAATGCTCGTTTGCAAAAGACGAAGTTACGTTGGTCTGCGTTGGGAGTACATCCTATAGTCCGCGAAACAATTTTGATACTTACTAGTCTGAATAGGATTATAGTTTATTTGGGCGCTCCGCGAGACTGAGGAGCGCGCGCGCTGAAATGACGCAGAATATTATATAATACTTTAATTTTATTTATTGTAATTTTGTTTTATTATATTGACAAACGAAAACTAATGAAACGTATTCATTGTAGATTGAAATTTTATATCATATTAATTTATTTGTTAAAATTGTTTTTATTTGGAATATAATGGACGCTCAATCAACACATTTCTGGCTTAAATTAGGCTTTCTTTACATTTTTTTCCGTGAAAACTCAAGGAATTTAAAGAAATTCTAGAACTCCAATAAACAAGTAAAACATTCAACTTACCTTTTTAGTAATTTCAGCTTTTAAAAGAATTGATTGAAACAATGTGAATTTGACCGTCAAAGTTCCATCGCCGACATTTTTTCTTGCAAACTGAGTTCGTAAAATGTTTATAGTAAATTACACGAAAGGAAAAATGAAAATGTGTAACCCTAACTTACAAGAAAGAGACTGGCACTATCGTTATTCACGATCAAATAATTAAAATATCTTACTGCTGCTGAAAATTACAGCGTCAAAAATCATGAATTTCCGTAAAAAATGTAATAGGACTCTTAAAGTTCGTAACTTTCGACGCACATAACTTTCAAATGCACGTTTTTCAACATTTTTGTTTCCCTAGCCCTGTAATTAAGTACAAAGTTATAATAATAGTAATTTCAAAATACAAAATAAATCAATTCGTCTAATAAGACGAATTGATATTATTTTGAAATTACACCTTCAAAAAGTGGAGTAATCGACATAATACGTTTGTATGGAAGAACGATCGACAAAGGCGCCCTTAACAAATAATTCAACAGATTTTAACTATATTAGCGATCCACGTGAAAAAACAAGTTTTACTCCCACAAAATAAAGGTCAGTTACAAAAAAAAAGCAAACAAAGAAAAAACTATTTAAATCACAAATAACGATTTATTCTGCATCATTTTTTATTTGAGATAGGTTTGGTCTAGACTCTTTTCTAGGTCAAAGACGACAAAGGACAAGCCGATGATGGAGCTAACCTATAACTTTCTTGCATATGTTGCCAAATCTCACGGTGCCTGGAGGGCAACCGCCCTTCAACCAATCGTTTCTTCTAAACACCGGCTTACAAACACCGTGTTCGTTTCTCTTGGTGCCAGGAGGACACAAGTCGCCGTTAATAACATCTGGTGGTTGACAGGCAATACTGCTCAAGTAGATCACTAACACAAGAAGGACAAGGAACTTCATCATTCTCGGTTTGTATTCACAGCGGTCCCGCTGACCCTTGAATGTCACTGACTAGTTGAAGCTGGTGAAGCATATTTATATAAAACAAGCACCGCACAAATTTAAAATACGCAGTTCAATTTACAATTTGTTCCTGTTATGGCCATTTTTTAAATAAAAAGTATATTCACGCTAATTATGCGCAAGTGAAGACGAATCAATTTATCAAACTCAATCACATTTTGCACTTGAATCAATATTTACCTATACTATCCTACTATTATTATAAACTAGCTTCTGCCCACGACTTCTTCTGCGTAGACTTTAAAGTTGGCGCGCAAACTTTTTGTCTCATAATGTCGTCCTCGGAAATACATCTTCATGATTCTGGCATCCTGCTAGTTTGTGAGTCTTTGCTGTTCTTACTTTCAGTCTCGAAATTACTTCAACATATTTGTGGTATCTTGGTATTTGCGAATCTTTAGAGCTCATAAATCCAGCCCCAAAAAAATACTTCGATATGTTTCTGGTCACATGGTAATTGTGAATCTTTAGCTCTCACAATCCCAGCCCCAGATAAACTTCAACATGTTTCTATTCTCTCCTCTGATACTTTTGAATCTTAACCGCCGACAATTCCAGCACCGGAAATACTTCGACATGTTTCTGTCCCTTAGTAACTTAAATCCTTACCGTTCGCTATTAAAGACCCGGAAATACTTTAATGTTTCTTGTCTCCTGGTAATTGTGGATCTATATCTCTCACAATCTAAGCCCGGACCAAACTTCGACATGTATCTGTTCGCCTGGTAAAAAAAACCGTGCTCAAAAATCCTATGACATGTTTCAAACAAACGTCAACAAACGTGAAATGTTTTTAAATTTTCATCAGCAAAGGCTTAATCGTTGAAGAATTTTAAGACTGCAGTTTTAGATCAGCGCCAGCCCTCGCTTGATCGATAGTGGAATTTTTTTTTTTTTTTGTTGTTGATTGCTGAAAAAAATTGATATACAAAGATTTTTTTTGTACTTTCCACTACACTGCTATCAGAGAGAATAATTTCAGTTTATTTTTTTGCAAACTTCTGAGATAATAGAAGGGGGGGGGGGAGGAGAATGGTGTATATTTTTCCATTTGTTGTCAAAAGTCGAAAACCCAGTGACCAAAAAAAAAAAATGTTTGACGATGTGCGAATAGCACTCAATCAAAATGATACCCCTATGCTCTAGTAGCCACAGTTTTTTAAGATCCCACTTCGATCGCTGTTGCAAAAAAGATATTACTATATACATTTTTATTTTTTTAAATATTTGAAAAAAACGTGGTGTATACAAAACAACTATTCCAAATTTCAAATATAGCTTAGATAGATAAGTTGTTCTTAAGATATCCTGCTATGACAGATGGACGAACATAGTCACAGTGAGGGGTCCTTCTTACCAGTTTGGTACATAACTCTAAAAAATGTCCTTAAAATAAGCGCCACAGACAGTCTATTTTTGCAGAGGTTCCTTCGACTTCGAAAACTCAGTCGCCTTTGCTTTTGGACGTGAACCAGTGAAGCGCCCAAGTGGCTTCTGTGCATTCGGATGGAGCTAGACTGGCTAACTTAGCCTGGACATTAACGCAAAACGGACCAAAATGGAAGTGCGGCTAACGGAGTCTCTAGTCTACTCTACTCTATCCGTTGCAGGGGTAGACTTCTCCTCAGGTTGGTTTTCCCAATTTTTCGTATGTTGTATGATGAGTAAGTTGCGAGTTTTTCGATCGGGCTATACCCAAGTGGTTTTGGAAAAAAGCTCTTTTAAATCTCTCGCTTTCTGAAGCAGAAAATATTTAGCATTAGCCTCGTTCATTCCGCTTCCCGAATTGAAATGTTCCCGCGCACTTGCCCATCTGATGAGTGTTTGTCTCCTAGGATAATCAGTATTAGTCTTCTCTATTAATGGAAAGGTACCCCTTTGCTTTTTTAGATTCAACGTGCAACGTCACCAGTGTTTATACTTGAATGATTTTAAGACTGCACGGTGAAACTTTTATATTTATGCTGATAATCTGCACAGGAGCGAGCAACCAGGCTCCTGTGACGGTAAATGCTACTGGAAGCAACAATAAAAAATATATACAGCAGGCATTCCATCCAAGCTTGTTTCACCAAAGACCCAGATCTTCTTCCTTGGGGACTACCGTTAGGAATGGAAGGATCCTATCTCCTCCACCGACCGAGAGGAAATTAACTGAAGACAAAGATTGCCATCCCACATGGCAAAGAGTACCAAGTCAACGTAATCCCAAAAGAAAGAGATTGACAAAGAGCCCAACAGACACAAACAAGCTCATTTGCTCTTCACACGCAGAAACCAGCTTTTCAAATAGGTACAGTGTTCTTCCTATAGATCTAACTGAAAACACCACAGAAGACACAAAAGATCCAAGTCAGATAGTACAGACAAAGAAAGTCCACAAACCGCCACCGATTATCCTATATGGCATAGAAGATCTGTTAAAGTTAACCGAATTGCTTAATAAATGTGTGCCGATTGATATTTATTCCTACAAAATTATTAATAGAGATCAATTAAGAATTGTAACACAATCAAGTGAAATCTATAAAGAGCTAATAGAGCATATTCGGAGCAATGGCCTTATTGGCCATACTTTCACGCAAAAGGATAAGAAATGCCACAGAATTGTTGTTAAAAATCTACATCACACAACTCCGAAAACAGCAATTATAGAAGAAATCGAGAAAACTGGCAATAAGGTTAGAGGCGAAGTCATATGTGCCATATCTAAGAAGAACAAAAAGCCACTTAATATGTTCTTTGTTAATATAGAACCAGGCTCAAACAATCCGGAGCTAAAAAACATTGAATTTATTTACCACACAAGAGTCAAGATTGAAGATCCCAGGAAATCTAAAGAAATTGTACAATGCACTCGTTGCCAGCAGTATGGACATACAACAAAACTGCAAATTGTCCAAAGATAGATAAAAATACACCAGCTACCTGCACACTTTGCTTTGGGGACCACCCAGCCAATTACAAGGGCTGTCAGGTTTACAAAGAGATAAGAGCTTGAAAGATGTTACAAACAGCAAACAATAAAAGTAAACCAGCCTTAAAACACATGCCATCTGCTCCACTGCAGATTGACGAATTCCCACCACTTAAGTTTCGGAAGAATACTGGACAAAGCATAAACATCCCTGAGACTAAAAACAATCTTGATCCCAATACCATAACTTATTCCAGAGTTACCCAACAGAGGAATAAAACAACAGAGGATATCCAGCCTCAGTCAACAAATTTGTTAGAACAAATTATTATCAAACAATCAGAAAAGATAGATATACTGATACAACAAATGGGCACCCTAATGGGACTGCTCACGACACTCATAGCCCAGCAACAGAAATGAAGTTCCTGCGTGTCGCTACGTGGAACATAAATGGCATAGCTCCTAATAAAGCAGAAGTAATACTGTTCCTTAACCATAACAAAATTGATATCCTATTGGTTTCGGAAACTCATCTGACTGACGAAAGAGTGATTAAAATTAATGGATACAATGTGTACTACTCTAACCATCCTGATGGAACGTCGCATGGAGGAGCTGCAATCATAATTAAGGAAAATATAAAGCACCACTCTCTCTTTAGCTTAAAACATCCATTCCTCCAAACTGTAGCAATAGGTATGGATGACTGGCAAGGAACACTTACAGTGGCCGCCGTGTACTGTCCTCCTCGCCATAGAATCGATGAACAAATGTTTACAGACTTCCTCGGCAACCTTGGATGTAGATTTATTGCCGGAGGAGATTGGAATGCCAAAAACACATGTTGGGGCTCCAGGCTTACTACAACACGCGGTAGAGAACTAAAAAAAGCGGTCGACAAGAATTCGCTAGGTACTGTTTCAACCGGCGAACCGACGTACTGGCCAACAGATCCCAACAAAACTCCTGACTTGATTGACTTCTTCATCACAAAGGGAATGTCAGAAATGTATACAAGAACGGAATCATGTTTAGATGGTAATTCCGACCACACACCCGTAATCTGTACGCTGAGCACTACTATTATATTTAGGGAGCCGCGAGAGACTCTATATAATTATAAAACTGATTGGGAATCTTTCCGGGAGTACATTGATGTAAATGCGAACTTGTTAATGTCACTCAAAACAGAAGATGATGTGGAGAACTGCGCTGTTAACGTGACCAATTTAATCCAAAAAGCAGCATGGTCATCTACCCCATATCTTGACACTAAAGAAAAGCTGCAGGATACACTGAAAATTAAAAAAATGATAGCTTCAAAGAGGAGGCTACGACGACAATGGCACTTAAGTAGAAATCAACACGATAAAACGGCACTCAATAGGGCACAAAAGGAGCTAAAGCGATTCCTAAAAGAAAATGAGAACAACACCCTGCAAGACAAGCTTAAGACCCTATCTCCACATAAAGCTGACAATTATTCCCTTTGGAAGATGACAAAATCTGTGAAAAGACCTAAAGAGCACATTCCTCCACTGAGACAACCAAATGGCAACTGGTCAAGGAAATCAGGAGATAAAGAAGAGTTATTTGCTCATTTTCTGAAGGATTCATTCAAGCCCAATGAGCCTGATCCTATGTTCTCTGAAAAGGAATTGGACGATTTTCTTAACAGTGACCAACAGATGTCATTGCCACTAAAAGTAATAACACTAGCGGAAGTAAAAAAAACTATACTCCGACTTAAGACAAAAAAGGCACCAGGTTTCGATCTCATAACAGCAGAGATATTGAAACAGCTGCCAAGGAAGGGTTTAGTCCTCCTGACAATGCTTTTTAACGCGGTGTTAAGGCTACAATATTTTCCACTTGTATGGAAAATATCCATATTAAACATGGTTGCAAAACCTGGAAAGCCACCAACAGAAGTAGCATCATACAGGCCAATAAGCCTTCTCCCTGTCATGTCCAAGCTCTTTGAGAAACTAATCTTGAAACGACTCCATCCGATGCTTGAAGAACAAAAGGTGGTACCTAATCACCGGTTTGGATTTCGTGCGCATCACGGTACTGTAGAGCAGATCCATCGAGTAGCTTACACCATCCGTCAGGCACTAGAAAGAAAAGAATACTGCTCTGCTGTATTTCTGGACGTGCAACAGGTCTTCGACCGTGTGTGGCATAAGGGCCTCCTATATAAACTAAAACTGTGCCTACCAAACACTGCCTATATGATTTTAAAATCCTACCATCAAGATAGAATGTTCCAAGTGAAGATCGGAGATTCTTTCTCATCTATATTCCAAATAGAAGCTGGAGTTCCCCAGGGCTCAGTCTTGGGTCCGATATTGTACACAGTCTACACAGCTGACTTGCCATACTCTGAAGAGGTAATGATTGCGACCTATGCTGACGATACAGCAGTACTCTCGTGCCACAAAGATCCCAACACAGCGTCACTAAAACTACAACCACATTTAGACAAAATTGGAACATGGCTTAAAAAGTGGAGGATAAAAGCAAGTGCTGCAAAATAAACCCATGTGACGTTCACGCTCAAGCGTGGAGACTGCCCACCGGTGAAACTTGATGGAACTGAACTACCTCAACAAACAACTGTAAAATACCTGGGAATGCATCTGGACAGAAAACTCACATGGAGGGACCACATTAAGGCGAAGAGAGATCAAGCAAACATAAAGCTCAGAGACTTGTACTGGCTCATAGGCAGACAATCCAGACTCAGCTTGGAAAATAAACTTTTGATCTACAAAAGCGTAATCAAACCAGTTTGGACATACACCATTGAACTCTGGGGATCGGCAAGCCATTCCAATATAGAAATTCTTCAGCGCTTTCAAAATAAGGCCTAAAAAACATTGATCAATGCCCCATGGTTTGTAAAGAATACAGAAGTACATGAATATTCTGAAATGCCCACTGTGAAGGAGCAGATAGACAGGTCCTGTGAGGCTTACAAGAAAAGGCTGAAAAGTCACAAGAACCAGTTGGCAAAAGCACTCATGGACACTGATCATAGTGTATACCGATTAAGAAGGACAAAACTTGCTTCAATCTGAAGCTATACTTATTAAGGAGATGACACATCAATGGATGTGCTTAATCTTAAACTGCTTTGATGATGTCAAACAAATTTAATTAAAGCTGAATGGCTGATTGTAAAAAGAGAGAAAAAAAAAAATGCTGATAATCTGATCACTTACCGGCTCCATCCCCAACACGATTGTTTTCTTCTGCCCGTTTGTCTGGGGAGATAAGTGGTTATCCCGACACAGTTTGGTCACCATTGCCTCTTCGGATATCCAGCAGGAAGCACCATATTTGGAGAGGTTGACATTTGAAGCTAATCAAATGTTAGTTGAGCATTTAAAATATTTTAAGTACATACAAAAAAAAAACATGGCAACCAGTAATTATACTTTTAATTATTAAAAATTCATAAATGAAATTAAAGTACTCTTAATTTTACACCGAAGAAACTATTGCAAATTAAATAGCTTTTTCTTTTGGGGTTCACAAATATTGCCTGTTTTTTGGTCTTTCATATCACCGGTTTCTTTACAGCTATCGTCAGATCTTCTTTTAATAACTGAACGACATTCACCACTGCTAAGGTCAAGTTTGGTGCCAGGAGGGCACCAGTCCTCTTTTAAAATTCTGCGTAACTGAGGACTTATGTAAACACCTTCAAGTACATCCGAAATTCGTGGAAGGGGAATATAGTCTTGCTGGTCATCACTGTCGTGATAGTCAATCTGACAGTCAATACTCCTCATAATGACCACAAATATAATTAGTACAGGAAACTGCAACATTTTCGGGCTCTACCAAAAACCTTTCTAGTACTTGTAACCCCAAAAAATCACTGACGGCTTGATGGTGTTGATGTATTTATATACAAATTGAGCAGCAACCGTGTCCACTTCAAATTGAATCAGTTCGATATGTTACAATTTGTAATTGAAAAAATTCCATACTTTTAAGTTGCGTCGTATTATTTTGTTAAATAAAACATACAAAACTTTGAAATTTCGTAGTTTTTATTTGAAAAAAACACATTTGAAATTCTTTATACTCTAAGCAGATTTAAGCATACCCAACCACTGCGATTCCTGAGGTCCAGAATCGGCAGTGGCGACCACCAGAAAAACCGAATAAATTAAGCTCGACAAATCCCGGAGAAATGATACAACTGTCTTGGATCCCGCTACGAACATTCCTTACGGTACAAAGTAGGAAAAAAATATATTGGAAGGCTATTTCAAGCAGGAGAAAGAACAGAGCTAGGCCAAAAGAGACCAAGGGGTATTAGTGTTAATATAACACACGCATATACATGCATAATAATCACTAACACTAATACTAAAGGGTCCTAAATTTGTGAGCTACTTTTGATTCGTGTATCACTTGAACGCACGGAAATTTGTTCTTGTCTCTACAAGGTTCGTACAGTGATCGGATATAATAGTGTGTTCAGTTTGCCAAAGAATACACTCCCATAAGATTTGCCGATTGTTCGTATTCAAGGTCAGGTGTAAAACATTGGCAGAATGGAAAAGCCAGCAGCTTAAAAGAAAATAATTTACTAATAACGTTGCCATGTCCTGTGAGGATTTGGGCAACACAGTGAACCACCTCCAGCCATGTCCTCACCAGCCGCTCATGAACGGTTGGCCATTCATGAAATTTTCTCACCTACATTTCCATTTGGATAAAAGTCAGTCCCAGACGTCAGTTTGGGGTTTAAGTAATCTAGAGAACTTAGCACGGTTGTGTTGCGGTAAAAACTTTGGGCCCGTGATCTTTCGAGCGTAGCCATACATTGCAGCACATTGCTGCAAGTAAACCTGCCAGAACCGGTAAGTCTTCAGCACTGACCGTCCTACACGTTTCGCAAAAGAATATCAAAGTCAAACGCTTACTTTGAAGCAATTTACGTCGTTCCGAGTCCGCGTTTATGGTGGCTCTATCGGCCTAAACTTGTACTCCGCAGCACATACAACCCAAGTAAGAGGTCCCATAAGTTTTGAAATGACAGAGCCCAAGTAGATTTGGATATTCTCATTAAAGTTCTTTTACGCTTTTTCACCTTACGGTATAGAAACAGTAAATTTAGAAAATAACTGTTTTTTTTTCTTTTCTATTGCAATGCCGAGGTACCTGGTGGTGGTAACCTGGCCCTGGCCTAGTAGGCCAGGGTTTGAGATCCCTTTAAAAAGAAGTTGATAGCATTTATGCGGTGCAACGGTCAGACGATTTTGATCGCCCCACTGAGATATTAAACGTAGGTATGTGTCAGCCGTTGCGGAATTTGTTCGAAAGAGTCACCGCGGCCCGGGAACGCAAAGGACACTAAGAATTTGTTCGAAAGAGTCACCGCGGCCCGGGAACGCAAAGTACACTAAGAGGAACACGGATGGGTTTAGTCAGTAAAAGTCTGACACTCCCATCTGATTCGCCCAAGCGGAAGAAGTCATTTTATGATTTCCCATACAATAAAATAAAAAAAACAGGTATGTGTCAGCCAAGTTCTCGAGTACTTGCTTGATTGAGTAGCAAACCATCGCCCAAATAATCAGTTAATGAACAGCCGCATGGAAGCGGAAGCGTTAGGAAATCATCAATATCGAAATTCCATAAATATGAGCCTTGAAGATGCATTTTTGGTTGGTGGTTCAAAATGGCCATTTTATATTTCGATGTGATTATTGATGTCACTTATTTACACTTATTAAAAACTAAATTAAATAAAAAAATCTTATCCTGGTTTAATAAATATGCTGAGTGCAATATTTTTTATATTGTTTATTAATAAATACAGATCGAGGAGCTCGCGGCTATATAATAACAGCCGCACAGGTCGATCTTTAAGGTTAAGCATAGTTTGCCGAGGTTGGTCTGTGGATGGGTGATCATCTCAACATACCTAGTTTCCTCCGTGCCCCGGAAAGCACGTTAAGCGGTTGGTCCCGGCTGTCATTTTGGAGATCTTTGGCAGTCGTTACGGATTGTCAGAAGCCAGTAAATCTGACTCCAGTCTTGCCAAGAAATACCGTGTCACCCAGTTAATGGGTTGTGGAGGTCTGGTAGGCACGTAAAATACTGGTATTCAGCTGAATCCCAATGTAGTTGGGAAAAGACTAGGCAGATGATGATGATGAGTTTGTTTTAATTCCTTTAAAATAACCACCCTTGCTTGCTACGCCACGGAGAGCAACCAGGACAGGAGCCAGGACCAACGGCTTAACGTGCTTTCCGAAGCACGGAGGAAACTCGATATGTTAAGATGGTCACCCTTCTACAGACTAACCTTGGCAAGCGTTGCTTAACCTTGAAGATCGACCCGTGCGGCTGTTAACATTTAGCCACGAGCTCCACAATAAAAACAGACTAACCGACAGAAATGTCAAAATGGGAGATTTGATTAGTTCGTTATTCTTTAACACCATTCTTTAAGAATCTTTTATTTTAAGGTGGAAGCTCCCGGGTAGCCCGCGAAATTCAAATATTTTTATGTTTCTTGCAATTTGCCGGTCAGTGTGAAGCTGTATGTTAAACAGAATATGGTTCGCGATCG
Source organism: Ceramica pisi (assembly GCA_963859965.1). Lineage (NCBI taxonomy): Eukaryota > Metazoa > Arthropoda > Insecta > Lepidoptera > Noctuidae > Ceramica > Ceramica pisi. Next base: position 1,857,088 of record OY982530.1, on the reverse strand, counting down.
TAAAGAGCATTTATCTAAAGGATTATAACCATTTGAATCATCAATATAACCCTCTATTCCCTCTAAATTCATAGAACTTGATTGAATGTTATTTCGTGAAAAAGTCATTCAATCGAGTTGTATGAACTTAGAGGGTTAAATTGATAGTTAAAATTGGTATAATTCTTTAGATAAATATGCGTTACGGCCGCGAATAGGCTAGATTCCATCATCCACAAATTGCAAAACTATTTAGTCCGTCAGTTAGAGTATTGAAAAATAATGGACACGTATGTTTTGTTTTTGTAAATCAATGAATATTGACAAAGATAAAACGCATCAAAACTCGGGAGTGGGGGCTCGTGACGTCACGACCCGCTAAAAATTATAGCAGGGCATGACGTATTGAGAATTTTAAAAGCGTCGTAACTTCATCAATTTTGGTTTACGTAACAAAAGAAAAAATACGGGTCAAATATTTTTTGATAATCTAACTGACGGACTAATAAGATTTTTTTAGGACACAAGCCTATTGTAATTTGTTAACATACAGCTTCACACTGACCGGCAAATTGCAAAAAACGTAAAAATGTTTGAATTTCGCGGGCTGGTTGGAGCATTCACCTTAACTAGCGTTTGCTGTCGTTAAAGTAGCCAAATTAAATCGCGTAATAAGTATGATAAATTGATTCGTCCTCACTTACGCACAATTAGCGTAAATAATTTTGTTATTGAATAAATTACCATAACAATAATGAGCAGAAAATTGAACTGCTTTACGTTTAAATCTGTGCGGTTCTTGTTCTATAAATATGCTCCACCAGCATCAACTTGTCAGTGACATTCAATAGGGTTAGCGGGAAAGCTGTGAATACAAACCGAGAATGCTGAAGTTCCTTGTCCTTCTTGTGTTCGTGATCTACTTGAGCAGTATCACCTGTCAACTACCAGATGTTTTTTACGGCGACTTGTGTCCTCCTGGCACCAAGATAAACGAATACGGTGTTTGTAAGCCGGTGTTTAGAAGAAATTGGTTGCAGGGCGGTTGCCTTGAAGGCACCGTGAGAGTTGGCAACATTTGCGTGAAACTTGATGAAGATTGTCCTGCAAACACTGTAAAAAAGGGCGCCACCTGCGTGCCTCTTGATGAATAAGGAAATCTTCACGAACTCAGACGTAAAGCCGACTAGTGTGCTCGGAAACCTAATGGCCGAAGGGGTTGGAATATTCTATTGAGTTGTGTCCTAAGTTCAGATTCTAAAGAGGATGATTAAATCGATTATTTGAATTTTTAATTGTATTCTTGTTTGTTGAGGAGCTCGTGGCTAAATAATAACAGCCGCACAGGTCAATGTTCAAGGTTAAGCAACGCTTGCTGAGGTTGGTCTGTGGATGGGTGACCATCTTAACATAGTGAGTTTCCTCCTTGCCTCGGAAAGCACGTTTAGCCGTTGGTAATAATATCTGATTGTCTAAATTACAGGCCATATTTAAAACTAACCAGATTTGATCTTCATTGGTTTTATTGTGGTCTTTCATTCAATTCAGGAACCTGCCCGATTTTTATATTTTTCAAAGTTATTTCAATACAATGTAACACGAAAAGACTAGTATATTGCATCATAACTTCTCGATGAGACATCATTATTTATTGTTCCAGCTTTTGAGGATTAGTCTCATGAGGTTTGTTTGTGCTTTGAATAAAACCGTGAGATAATCTTAAGATTTTTGCCATATTTTATCAGTTATGCTGGCTCGTGTATAACATAGAGTCGGTTATTTAAACAATTTTTTTTTACGTAAGCTCTTTTAAATGCCAGGAACTGTTGCGAAGTTTGAGTTGATGATTGCCTGTAAAGTAGAACCGGTAAGAAACTCCGTGATCACACATTAATAACTATTTCTAATATTTTCATGTCATAACTATGAAAAGACAGTGTAGCCCTTTACTTGGGTCCTATGGTTAGACATGGAACCCAAGTAAAATACAAAGGAGCCCCAGAGAGTCATTTTTAGTCACGACACCTACGGTAGGTGTCGTGACTAAAAATGACTCTCTGGGGCTATCCAGATAATCAGTATTTCAGTCCATTTCTCTGTAGTATGCGCTAGCCTATAGCTACGCCCTTTGTATCTTACTTGGGTTCCATGTCTAAACATAGGACCCAAATTAGTATAGAATTGGCACTCTGGTGATGTGGTAGGCGCTAGACAAACTTGCAATAAAATACAGTAACCTTTCCCTAACATCCCCTCGTACTTACCCAAACAACTAATTAGGAACCGTTTTTCATGACTTGAGAACGTTAAGAATCACGATAGAAATCGATCCAGGACAGCTTTCCGTTTTTATTTCTGTTTTTAACGTTAATAAAGTTAATAAATATATGTGGATCAATTACCATTAATGCAAATTTTTGACGCCTTCCATAGATGGCCCAAGGTCAGTTAAAACCAAAGATCACCGGGTCTAAAAAGGGCAGTTTATTAAAATCATATTAAGACCACAACATAAATCATACAACAATCTGTAAAATTTCATCTTTATCGCTTAGACATGAGGTTCAAGATTGATTGGGGAAAGGATCATAACCAAAACCAGTCTAGAAAAGTTGCACGTTTGAAAACCAAATTAATATACAAATTATTTCCTTATTAACCGACTTCCCAAAAAGGAGGAGGTTATCAATTCGGTTGTATGTTTTTTGTTTTTTTTTATGTTTGTTACCTCATAACTCCGACAATTAAGAACCGATTTGAAAAATGTTTGTTTTATCTGAAAGGATATACTTGCAGATTGGTCCCATTTAAATCATATCAAAATCGGTTACGAACTTTGGATTTTAAATCGAAATAGCTGGAATTTGACTATTTAGATGATTCTTTGATAATCGAAATTGCGTATTTTGCTTTACTGCGATTTTGTAGTGGTGTTGTTAGGTGTGGGGCACCACTAAAAAGTGAAAAATAACTTTAATTTCGGAAGTCGGTGTCAAAATACGAAGAAACTAACAAAAACACCGACTTCCGAAATTAAAGTTATTTTTTACTTTGTAGTGTTTTTTTTTTAGAAGATTATTCACCTTTTTTTTAATTAGCAGCTGTTCTCCAATTTTTTTTTAACTAACTTTGTTGTTTTGTACCTACATGAGTGATCAGTCCACATCCAGTGATTTCCTCGCTATCATGAAAACTTAGCGTTATTGCCGATTTGTTGCGATCGGTTGCAGCTACTAAAATATATTTTTAGCAACTACTTAGCAACAAAAAAGCAACAAATTTCGGTGTTATTTTTTTTCAATTTCGCTGATTTTACATCGCCATTTTTTAGACCTTTTTTTGCAGTAGTGTTGTGTCTTCTTTTTTTGTTCTATTCTATTCTAGTCACTATTTGTCTTTGCATCAACCGTAAATTACCTGGTAGATAATGCCTCTGTAATAAGTCTGCCTCAGTAAAATGTGTCTGTGTGTGCGGAAAGTTTTAAATAAATAATTAAAAATGTCTACAGATCTGCAATCGTCACCTCTCAGCGAATATAATGTATGTCTTGGTCTTATGTTTAAACGACATAAACATTTTAATTTTAATAATTTTTATTACTTAAAAAACAAATTTATCTTATTTGGATTATTTAATGTAGAAAACAGACTGCTTATTGCCGCCCCACCTTCAAGTACATCCGAAATTCGTCGAAGGGGAATATAGTCTTGCTGGTCATCACTGTCGTGATAGTCAATCTGTCAGTCGATACTCCTCATAGTGACCACAAATATAATTAGTACAGGAAACTGCAACATTTTCGGGCTCTACCAAAAACCTTTCTAGTACTAAACTTGTAACCCCAAAAAATCACTGACGGCTTGATGGTGTTGATGTATTTATATACAAACTAGCTTCTGCCAGCGTCTTCGCCCGCGTGATCCCTAGGGAACATATTCCCGGGATGAAAAGTAGCTAATGTGCTATTCCAGACTATAATCTATCTTAGTTCTAAATTTCATTAAGATCCGTTATGCCGTTCTGGCGTGATTGAGTAACAAACAACCAAACTTTCACATTTATAATATTACTCGTTTGGTGTAAAGCGAAATTATAACCATCTTCCCCTCGACATTATAATTAGGATATTGCAAACTGTCGTAAGCCGTTTTCCGAAGCTACTCGCTAGCCTCTAGGCGCCAAGCTAGCCGCCTGCCTATGCGTTCGCGACCACAAAAATAATCCTTATAGCATGATTCAGTATTCACGCGCGATGGCTTATTATTAGCGTTTTTCATGTATAACTTTGGTGTTTCTATACCGATTTCTATGATTCTTTTTTTATGGAATAGTTAATAATGTTAACACTTATTAATGTTAATTAGGGACGACTGAGAGTTTTATAAATGTAAGAGTAGACAAATACAATCAGAAATCTTCGAACTGCTAAGCTATCGGGAGTTACACGTGTTATTGTTCGTCAATCATAAAAGATAGACATATGCTGTCGTGGGATATTTTTTATATAATTTTAAGGAGAACATTTCCGTCATACATGATTTCTGTGTAGCTTTCACCATTAAGGTTGCACACGCGACGGAAGCTTCAAAAATGGAGTAACTTCTCCGTTTTCCGAACATTTCCCTTCACTGCTCTGCTCCTATTGACTGTAGCGTGATGAAAAATATACTATACTCCTGAGCAGGTGCTCAGGAATATGATTGTAATGATTGTATATCGTTTATTTATACAAGTGGCATATTACATTAAAGATGACTTACAGTTATAAGAACACAATAGTTAATTTGCCTGAACTAGGATAAACCTGTGCTTCAGGCTATAAAGTGCTTATTTAAACCTAATTAGCTTAAAATAATAAATTAACAATAAATCAAATGACTACAATTAAAAATTAAAATAAAAGGACACAACAAGTTTTACTTACAGACCGAAAGAAGATCTTCTGTCTCTACGTAAGAAATGCTTTGTAAATATTGTAAAATTGTTTTTTTACAGCTATAATAATTTAACTTATAAATACTTAGTTTTCTATTTAATCTATTGTACAGAAATGGACCTAAAAATGAAAAAAATCTTTTTACAAACACATATTTTGAAATCGCATTAGAGTCGCATACAATGTCATTCCGTCTCTTATTGGTATTTTCTTCGTTGTATGAAAGCAAGGTGTGCTGTTTTATTTAATATGAATAATAATTGTACCAAGTTTCATTAAAATCCGTCGAGTAGTTTTTGTTTCTATAACGGTTATACAGACAGACAGACAGACAGACAGACAGACAGACAGACAGACAGACAGACAGACCGACACACAGACAGACAGACAGACAGACAAAAATTGTACTGATTGCATTTTTGGCATCAGTATCGATCCCTAATCACCCCCTGATAGTTATTTTGGAAATATATTTCATGTACAGAATTGACCTCTCTACAGATTTATTAGAAGTATAGATATAGATTGAGCAGCAACCGTGTCCATGTCAAATTGAATCAGTTCGATATGTTACAATTTGTAATTGAAAAAATTCCATACGTTAAGTTGCGTCGTATTATTTTGTTAAATAAAACATACAAAACTTTGAAATTTTGTAGTTTTTATTTGAAAAAACACATTTGAAATTCTTTATAAAGCAGATTTAAGCACACTTAACATACCCAACCACTGCGATTCCTGAGGTCCAGATTCTGCAGCGGCGACCACCAGAAAAACCGAATAAATTAAGCTCGACAAATCCCGGAGAAATGATACAACTGTCTTGGATCCCGCTACGAACATTCCTTACGGTACAAAGTAGGAAAAAAATATAATGGAAGGCTATTTCAAGCAGGAGAAAGAACAGAGCTAGGCCAGAAGAGACCAAGGGGTATTAGTGTTAATATAACACACGCACATACATGCATAATAATCATTAACACTAATACTAAAGGGTCCTAAATTGTGAGCTACTTTTGATTCGTGTATCACTTGAACGCACGGAAATTTGTTCTTGTCTCTATAAGGTTCGTACAGTGATCGGATATAATAGTGTGTTCAGTTTGCCAAAGAATACACTCCCATAAGATTTGCCGATTGTTCGTATTCAAGGTCAGGTGTAAAACGTTGGCAGAAAGGAAAAGCCAGCAGCTTAAAAGAAAATAATTTACTAATAACGTTGCCATGACCTGTGAGGATTTGGGCAACACAGTGAACCACCTCCAGCCATGTCCTCACCAGCCGCTCATGAACGGTTGGCCATTCATGAAATTTTCTCACCTGAAATGTAGGTGAGAAAATTTCATGAATGGCCAACCGTTTGGATAAAAGTCAGTCCCAGACGTCAGTTTGGGGTTTAAGTAATCTAGAAAACTTAGCACGGTTGTGTTGCGGTAAAAACTTTGGGCCCGTGATCTTTCGAGCGTAGCCATACATTGCAGCACATTGCTGCAAGTAAACCTGCCAGAACCGGTAAGTCTTCAGCACTGACCGTCCTACACGTTTCGCAAAAGAATTTCAAAGTCAAACGCTTACTTTGAAGCAATTTACGTCGTTCCGAGTCCGCGTTTATGGTGGCTCTATCGGCCTAAACTTGTACTCCGCAGCACATACAACCCAAGTAAGAGGTCCCATAAGTTTTGAAATGACAGAGCCCAAGTAGATTTGGATATTCTCATTAAAGTTCTTTTACGCTTTTTCACCTTACGGTATAGAAACAGTAAATTTAGAAAATAACTGTTTTTTTTTCTTTTCCAGTGCAATGCCGAGGTAGGTACCTGGTGGTGGTAACCTGGCCCTGGCCTAGTAGACGGGTACAACATACCTGTTGTACCCGTCTACTAGGCCAGGGTTTGAGATCCCTTTAAAAAGAAGTTGATAGCATTTATGCGGTGCAACGGTCAGACGATTTTGATCGCCCCACTGAGATATTAAACGTAGGTATGTGTCAGCCGTTGCGGAATTTGTTCGAAAGAGTCACCGCGGCCCGGGAACGCAAAGGACACTAAGAATTTGTTCGAAAGAGTCACCGCGGCCCGGGAACGCAAAGTACACTAAGAGGAACACGGATGGGTTTAGTCAGTAAAAGTCTGACACTCCCATCTGATTCGCCCCAAGCGGAAGAAGTCATTTTATGATTTCCCATACAATAAAATAAAAAAAAACAGGTATGTGTCAGCCAAGTTCTCGAGTAGAGCCCAAGTACTTGCTTGATTGAGTAGCAAACCATCGCCCAAATAATCAGTTAATGAACAGCCGCATGGAAGCGGAAGCGTTAGGAAATCATCAATATCGAAATTCCATAAATATGAGCCTTGAAGATGCATTTTTGGTTGGTGGTTCAAAATGGCCATTTTATATTTCGATGTGATTATTGATGTCACTTATTTACACTTATTAAAAACTAAAATAAATAAAAAAATCTTATCCTGGTTTAATAAATATGCTGAGTGCAATATTTTTTATATTGTTTATTAATAAATACAGATCGAGGAGCTCGCGGCTATATAATAACAGCCGCACAGGTCGATCTTTAAGGTTAAGCATAGCTTGCCGAGGTTGGTCTGTGGATGGGTGATCATCTCAACATACCTAGTTTCCTCCGTGCCCCGGAAAGCACGTTAAGCGGTTGGTCCCGGCTGTCATTTTGGAGATCTTTGGCAGTCGTTACGGATTGTCAGAAGCCAGTAAATCTGACTCCAGTCTTGCCAAGAAATACCGTGTCACCCAGTTAATGGGTTGTGGAGGTCTGGTAGGCACGTAAAATACTGGTATTCAGCTGAATCCCAATGTAGTTGGGAAAAGACTAGGCAGATGATGATGATGAGTTTGTTTTAATTCCTTTAAAATAACCACCCTTGCTTGCTACGCCACGGAGAGCAACCAGGACAGGAGCCAGGACCAACGGCTTAACGTGCTTTCCGAAGCACGGAGGAAACTCGATATGTTAAGATGGTCACCCTTCTACAGACTAACCTTGGCAAGCGTTGCTTAACCTTGAAGATCGACCCGTGCGGCTGTTAACATTTAGCCACGAGCTCCACAATAAAAACAGACTAACCGACAGAAATGTCAAAATGGGAGATTTGATTAGTTCGTTATTCTTTAACACCATTCTTTAAGAATCTTTTCTTTTAAGGTGGAAGCTCCCGGGTAGCCCGCGAAATTCAAATATTTTTATGTTTCTTGCAATTTGCCGGTCAGTGTGAAGCTGTATGTTAAACAGAATATGGTTCGCGATCGTAAAGAGCATTTATCTAAAGGATTATAACCATTTGAATCATCAATATAACCCTCTATTCCCTCTAAATTCATAGAACTTGATTGAATGTTATTTCGTGAAAAAGTCATTCAATCGAGTTGTATGAACTTATAGGATTAAATTGATAGTTAAAATTGGTATAATTCTTTAGATAAATATGCGTTACGGCCGCGAATAGGCTAGATTCCATCATCCACAAATTGCAAAACTATTTAGTCCGTCAGTTAGAGTATTGAAAAATAATGGACACGTATTTTTTGTTTTTGTAAATCAATGAATATTGACAAAGATAAAACGCATCAAAACTCGGGAGTGGGGCTCGTGACGTCACGACCCGCTAAAAATTATAGCAGGGCGTGACGTATTGAGAATTTTAAAAGCGTCGTAACTTCATCAATTTTGGTTTACGTAACAAAAGAAAAAATACGGGTCAAATATTTTTTGATAATCTAACTGACGGACTAATAAGATTTTTTTAGGACACAAGCCTATTGTAATTTGTTTAACATACAGCTTCACACTGACCGGCAAATTTGCAAAAAACGTAAAAATGTTTGAATTTTGCGGGCTGGTTGGAGCATTCACCTTAACTAGCGTTTGCTGTCGTTAAAGTAGCCAAATTAAATCGCGTAATAAGTATGATAAATTGATTCGTCCTCACTTACGCACAATTAGCGTGAATAATTTTGTTATTGAATAAATTACCATAACAATAATGAGCAGAAAATTGAACTGCTTTACGTTTATATCTGTGCGGTTCTTGTTCTATAAATATGCTCCACCAGCATCAACTTGTCAGTGACATTCAATAGGGTTAGCGGGAAAGCTGTGAATACAAACCGAGAATGCTGAAGTTCCTTGTCCTTCTTGTGTTCGTGATCTACTTGAGCAGTATCACCTGTCAACTACCAGATGTAATTTACGGCGACTTGTGTCCTCCTGGCACCAAGAGAAACGAATACGGTGTTTGTAAGCCGGTGTTTAGAAGAAATTGGTTGCAGGGCGGTTGCCTTGAAGGCACCGTGAGAGTTGGCAACATTTGCGTGAAACTTGATGAAGATTGTCCTGCAAACACTGTAAAAAAGGGCGCCACCTGCGTGCCTCTTGATGAATAAGGAAATCTTCACGAACTCAGACGTAAAGCCGACTAGTGTGCTCGGAAACCTAATGGCCGAAGGGGTTGGAATATTCTATTGAGTTGTGTCCTAAGTTCAGATTCTAAAGAGGATGATTAAATCGATTATTTGAATTTTGAATTGTATTCTTGTTTGTTGAGGAGCTCGTGGCTAAATAATAACAGCCGCACAGGTCAATCTTCAAGGTTAAGCAACGCTTGCTGAGGTTGGTCTGTGGATGGGTGACCATCTTAACATAGTGAGTTTCCTCCTTGCCTCGGAAAGCACGTTTAGCCGTTGGTAATAATATCTGATTGTCTAAATTACAGGCCATTATTTAAAACTAACCAGATTTGATCTTCATTGGTTTTATTGTGGTCTTTCATTCAATTCAGGAACCTGCCCGATTTTTATATTTTTCAAAGTTATTTCAATACAATGTAACACGAAAAGACTAGTATATTGAATCATAACTTCTCGATGAGACATCATTATTTCTTGTTCCAGCTTTTGAGGATTAGTCTCATGAGGTTTGTTTGTGCTTTGAATAAAACCGTGAGATAATCTTAAGATTTTTGCCATATTTTATCAGTTATGCTGGCTCGTGTATAACATAGAGTCGGTTATTTAAACAATTTTTTTTACGTAAGCTCTTTTAAATGCCAGGAACTGTTGCGAAGTTTGAGTTGATGATTGCCTGTAAAGTAGAACCGGTAAGAAACTCCGTGATCACACATTAATAACTATTTCTAATATTTTCATGTCATAACTATGAAAAGACAGTTTAGCCCTTTCCTTGGGTCCTATGGTTAGACATGGAACCCAAGTAAAATACAAAGGAGCCCCAGAGGGTCATCAGTATTTCAGTCCATTTATCTGTAGTATGCGCTAGCCTATAGCTACGCCCTTTGTATTTTACTTGGGTTCCATGTCTAAACATAGGACCCAAATTAGTATAGAATTGGCACTCTGGTGATGTGGTAGGCGCTAGACAAACTTGCAATAAAATACAGTAACCTTTCCCTAACATCCCCTCGTACTTACCCAAACAACTAATTAGGAACCGTTTTTCATGACTTGAGAACGTTAAGAATCACGATAGAAATCGATCCAGGACAGCTTTCCGTTTTTATTTCTGTTTTTAACGTTAATAAAGTTAATAAATATATGTGGATCAATTACCATTAATGCAAATTTTTGACGCCTTCCATAGATGGCCCAAGGTCAGTTAAAACCAAAGATCACCGGGTCTAAAAAGGGCAGTTTATTAAAATCATATTAAGACCACAACATAAATCATACAACAATCTGTAAAATTTCATCTTTATCGCTTAGACATGAGGTTCAAGATTGATTGGGGAAAGGATCATGACCAAAACCAGTCTAGAAAAGTTGCACGTTTGAAAACCAAATTAATATACAAATTATTTCCTTATTTTTTACAAGCTTTTCACTTCAGGAATTTTGTTTTCATATCCGGAATTATGATTTTAAGGTAAACAGTAAATTAACGATTGCTAGGTATATTTCAGCAGTGCGATTCTGTAAACATGTCGAAGTGAACACGTAGGCGAGGTGAACGACAAGTGAGCTGTCAAATCATACAAACAAGATAGGATGACAGCTCACTTGTCGTTCACTCCACCTAAGTGAACACAGTGAGATGTCGTCAGAATAGACTGGCTGTATAGTCATGATGGACGTTTCGTTCTCTTCATTTGTACGAGTCACGTAAGTATGAGCCTTTACATAAAAACATCACGAAAACGATATTTAACTCAGAAATAGCTAAATAATGAGTAATATCATAATCATAATCATAACGTAGGTAATTTATATTACATGTAGGTATTTCACAGTTCCGTTGTGAAAATATTTATTTTTGTGTTTCGTCTCACGCAAATGCAACTGTCAAGGCAGATGACAGACGTACCGGTAGGGATGGCGATTATTCCTTACAAGATCGATTTTTAAATCTATCCAAATCGCAGGAAAGAATCGATTCAGCAATAAATTGACTTCTGATAGAAATTCGTTGGTTACCCTCAAAGTGCTGAATCCTAAAAAGCACGGTAGGTTGAAAATAAAGTTGTTTTATTTCGATAATGTCACATCAACGCTGCGAGGCCATAAAAAGCACGTTATTCAAGATTATTCACCTTTTTTTTAATTAGCAGCTGTTCTCCTATTTTGTTTTTAACTAACTTTGTTGTTTTGTACCTACATGAGTGATCAGTCCACATCCAGTGATTTCCTCGCTATCTTAATGAAAACTTAGCGTTATTGCCGATTTGTTGCGATCGGTTGCAGCAAATAAAATATTTTTTTGAAAAAAACTTATCAACAAAAAAGCAACAAATTTCGGTGTTATTTTTTTACAATTTCGCTGATTTTACATTGCCATTTTTTTTTACCTTTTTTTTGCTGTAGTGTTGTGTCTTATTTTTTTGTTCTATTCCATTCTAGTCACTATTTGTCTTTGCATCAACCGTAAATTACCTGGTAGATAATGCCTCTGTAATAAGTCTGCCTCAGTAAAATGTGTCTTTATGTGTGTGCGGAAAGTTTTAAATAAATAATAAAAAATGTCTACAGATCTGCAGTCGTCACCTCTCAGCGAATATAATGTATGTCTTGGTCTTATGTTTAAACGACATAAACATTTTAATTTTAATAATTTTTATTACTTAAAAAACAAATTTATCTTATTTGGATTATTTCAATGTAGAAAACAGACATTGCTTATTGCCGCCCCACCTAATTGCTTTAGTTCGTGTCGTGAGGATTTCTATTTATATTGATTGGCACGCAGGAGTCTTTAACTGTAATGGTGTTTGGAGGACACAACGGGTCCATGAACACCTCTACTAGTTTTCTGTAGGGAAAGAAGTCGTCATCACCACCGAGCTGACAGTCGATACTCCCCATTATGATAACTAAAACAACAAGAACAATTAATTTCAACATTCTCTTTTTACTACAAGCGTGTCAATAAATCCTTCAGACTCCAAACACTCACTGACTACTTGTGGTGTAGTAGCACTTTATACAAATCGATCAGCACCCGTGCCCATTACATTGAAATCAGTTCGATGCGCTATAATTTTCCATTATATTAAACAATGTCTGATACAATAGTCAACACGAGTGAAGGAAGTAATGATTTTGAACCTAACCTAACAAACCGGCTGGTCCTCTTTCTGCAACATATAATTGTACAGAGGTTGTTCCAGAGAGTGCGTGGTTACATTTTTTTTTTTTTTTTTTTTTAGGGATGGGAAATCATCCAATGACTCCTCCCGCTCTGGGTGTAGCGGGAGGGAGTGTCAGACTTCTACTGACTAAAACCCATCCATGTTCCTTCATTGCCCTTTGTGTTCCGGAGCCACGGTGTCTCTTGCAAATAATCCCGCGACTCCGGCAGGCGTCGGCCCTTTCGGGCCCCTCTGTGTTGCTGACTCTCTTTGAGGCGCGCGTGGAACACTAACGCGCCGTCGACACGGCCTGTCGTCACTAGACGGACGGACGGCGAGCCACCCATAGCTCGCCGTCCACAGGCCCGCGCCTACGGTGGCCGGAGGTCACCAGGTGGCCCCCGACGCCCGCGGCGTCCACCACGGCGGCCGGGACGAGAGGGTCTCCTCTCCCGCTCCGCCACCTCCTTCGCTAGCATGACTGCTTCGCAGAAGGAGGCAACGGCGTCCCATTCCGTCTCGCTCCGGACCATGGCTTGGACCAGGGCCGGACGCGAGAGGTCGCCGCCGATCGCCGTTTCGAGGACACGGCGGTGCGCCGCCCAAGCGGGGCACACCTGCACAGTGTGCTCTACCGTGTCCTCTGGTCGATCCTCGCAGTGGTGACACCCGGGCGTTTCCTCCCGCCTGATTCGGTGCAGGAACCTCCCGAAACAACCATGTCCGGTGAGGACCTGCGTCAGGCGGTAGGTGAGGACGCCGTGGCGCCTCTCAAGCCACTCCTGCGTGGTTACATTTAAGGGCGATATTGGGTAGCTGATATACAGAAAAGAAAAAATAAAACTTAAAAAAAAAATATGAAAAAAGAACGTCTTCTAAGAATTACTAAGAAGTAGTGAATTTACTACTTTTCAAGTTGCCTCTTTTGTGACTGAAATGTCTCCAACTGTAACAAAGTTCTTGAAAAAGAATTTGTTCGGAAGTCGTTATTTGTGATCGAAATTTGTGAAAACAATTCTCGAACTGCTCAATTGTCCAACGTCAGCCTTAAATATCACCGCGTATTTCTGGAACAGCCTTTATAAGCAACTGTGTTATAAAAAATTTTCACACTTTTTAACCGACTTCCCAAAAAGGAGGAGGTTATCAATTCGGTTGTATGTTTTTTTTTATGTTTGTTACCTCATAACTCCGACAATTATGAACCGATTTGAAAAAATTTTGTTTCATCTGAAAGGATATGCTTGCAGATTGGTCCCATTTAAATTATATCGAAATCGGTTACGAACTTTGGATTTTAAATCGAAATAGCTGGAATTTGACTATTTAGATGATTCTTTGATAATCGAAATTGCGTATTTTGCTTTTCTGCGATTTGGCAGTGGTGTGGTAGGTGTGGGGCACCACTAAAAAGTGAAAAATAAAAAACTTTTTACAAAAAAATAACTTTAATTTCGGAAGTCGGTGTCAAAATACGAAGAAACGAACAAAAACACCGATTTCCGAAATTAAAGTTATTTTTTACTTTGTAGTGTTTTTTTTTGGAAGTCGGTTGTATTTTTTTGTAAAAAGTTTTTTTATATTTTTGTCTAGGGTATTTTCTCAATCAATGAGTGACAGACAGATCCCCATTGGATTGCATAAACTACTGGTCGTAGAAAGCTGAAAGGGATTTGAACACTTTCTATGGAAGCTGGGATAGACCCTCCGCCATTTTGTTTTTTTTCTTTTCAAAGTTGCAACGCACGAGCGAACGTGCATGGTTTATGGTTATCCAACCGTCTCAATCAGGGATAGTTAAATAGGATAGAATGTTACCTATAAATTAAATATATAAATAGAAATAAAGACATCTGTGATAGAATTTGTGCCTCGCTCTAGAATGTGTAGGTCTGCCGGATGCGATGTTAATTAATGAAGAACAATATTAATTCATGCCTGTAATGGAGACGCTTAATAATTCCATCAAGTGAAACAGTGGTAAATCGCGTGCCTAGCAACAGTGAGAAGAAAAAAGTACATATCTTTTTAAGATTTTATTTAAAGGACATAGTTCATTTGTCTGCGTCACATTTTCCATTAGTGCTCCGCTCTTATTTGTCTTAGCGTGATAATATATAATCAATATTCTTTCTCGATAAATGGGATATCTAACACTGAAGAATTGTTCAAGTCAAACCAGTTGTTCCTGAGATTAGCGCGTTCAAGCAAACAAACAAACTCTTCTACTTTATAATATTATTATTTACTAGCTGACCCGTGCAATGTCGTCAGCGTAACATTTTCCATTACTGCTCCGTTCCTATTGGTCTTAGCGTGATGATATATAGCCTATAGCCTTCCTCGATAAATGGGCTATCTAACACTGAAATAATTTTTCAAATCGGACTAGTAGTTCCTGAGATTAGCGCGTTCAACCAAACAAACAAACAAATAAACTCTTCTGCTTTATAATATTATTATAGTATAGATAATAAATATAGATTGTGGAGTACGAAGAGTAGTAATAGAATTTACTACTACTGTCCCTTCACGGGTGGCTAGCATATTTTCGCAAAACTTATTTTTAGCCGACTTCTTCAAAAAGGAGGAGGTTCTTTGTTCGGTTTTCATGTTCTCGAAACGACGTGTAGATATCAAATGCAGTATATTGATTCTATGAATGTGGAAGAAATGTTCAATTGTTTGTTTTTCGAGATTTTACAATATCTATAGATAGTTTTTTTTTCTATTGATAGGCATACGTTTGACCACTATCTCACCTGATGATAAGCGATGATGCGGTCGAAGAAAAAGCACGTCTGCCTAGAAGCCTAGTCACTTTTTTCTTAAAGACTCCCAGGTTATAGCTATCAGGAAACGCAGACTCTGGCAGGGAACTCCACTTTAGACTACAGTCTTACGGAGTATTTAATTATCTGGTGAAATAAATATCCATGGATACTTTTATCTTTATTTATGTCAAATGAGTGCGTGTGTTATTGCGCAACTGTTCTTTCCAGCAGCTCACACCCATCCCTTCTGTGTTCAGTGTTCCATCAGCCGTGTGTTAACCACACGTTACACATGCAGTGACTCCTCCTCCTTTTTTTTTTTTTTTTTAGGGATGTGACTCCTCCTCCTAACCTAAACAGCCCTAACCAACAAAACCGTTATATTGTGTGCTTCCTCCTTCAAAGTGGTGTCTTTAATTTCTTGTATATTTTTGACAATCTCGGGACCTATGGTAGGCGTTCGAGGAGTTGAAACCAACTCGCAGAATCCCCGTTAAATAGGCAGCCCCAGCCCAAATTAAACCCCTAGAAAGTGGTAAAGAAGTAAAACAGTTTATTTTTGTGGTTGGATTTACTTGCAACTTTGTTTTTATGTTATATGATAATATTTACTAAATTATACTAGTATTTTTTTGAAATCAACCCTTTTAGTGGTGAAAGTTTCAAGCGTGAACAAAGCCTTGCACAAAAACAGGGTTAGCGGGAAAGCTGTGAATACAAACCGAGAATGCTGAAGTTCCTTGTCCTTCTTGTGTTCGTGATCTACTTGAGCAGTATCACCTGTCAACTACCAGATGTAATTTACGGCGACTTGTGTCCTCCTGGCACCAAGAGAAACGAATACGGTGTTTGTAAGCCGGTGTTTAGAAGAAATTGGTTGCAGGGCGGTTGCCTTGAAGGCACCGTGAGAGTTGGCAACATTTGCGTGAAACTTGATGAAGATTGTCCTGCAAACACTGTAAAAAAGGGCGCCACCTGCGTGCCTCTTGATGAATAAGGAAATCTTCACGAACTCAGACGTAAAGCCGACTAGTGTGCTCGGAAACCTAATGGCCGAAGGGGTTGGAATATTCTATTGAGTTGTGTCCTAAGTTCAGATTCTAAAGAGGATGATTAAATCGATTATTTGAATTTTGAATTGTATTCTTGTTTGTTGAGGAGCTCGTGGCTAAATAATAACAGCCGCACAGGTCAATCTTCAAGGTTAAGCAACGCTTGCTGAGGTTGGTCTGTGGATGGGTGACCATCTTAACATAGTGAGTTTCCTCCTTGCCTCGGAAAGCACGTTTAGCCGTTGGTAATAATATCTGATTGTCTAAATTACAGGCCATTATTTAAAACTAACCAGATTTGATCTTCATTGGTTTTATTGTGGTCTTTCATTCAATTCAGGAACCTGCCCGATTTTTATATTTTTCAAAGTTATTTCAATACAATGTAACACGAAAAGACTAGTATATTGAATCATAACTTCTCGATGAGACATCATTATTTCTTGTTCCAGCTTTTGAGGATTAGTCTCATGAGGTTTGTTTGTGCTTTGAATAAAACCGTGAGATAATCTTAAGATTTTTGCCATATTTTATCAGTTATGCTGGCTCGTGTATAACATAGAGTCGGTTATTTAAACAATTTTTTTTACGTAAGCTCTTTTAAATGCCAGGAACTGTTGCGAAGTTTGAGTTGATGATTGCCTGTAAAGTAGAACCGGTAAGAAACTCCGTGATCACACATTAATAACTATTTCTAATATTTTCATGTCATAACTATGAAAAGACAGTTTAGCCCTTTCCTTGGGTCCTATGGTTAGACATGGAACCCAAGTAAAATACAAAGGAGCCCCAGAGGGTCATCAGTATTTCAGTCCATTTATCTGTAGTATGCGCTAGCCTATAGCTACGCCCTTTGTATTTTACTTGGGTTCCATGTCTAAACATAGGACCCAAATTAGTATAGAATTGGCACTCTGGTGATGTGGTAGGCGCTAGACAAACTTGCAATAAAATACAGTAACCTTTCCCTAACATCCCCTCGTACTTACCCAAACAACTAATTAGGAACCGTTTTTCATGACTTGAGAACGTTAAGAATCACGATAGAAATCGATCCAGGACAGCTTTCCGTTTTTATTTCTGTTTTTAACGTTAATAAAGTTAATAAATATATGTGGATCAATTACCATTAATGCAAATTTTTGACGCCTTCCATAGATGGCCCAAGGTCAGTTAAAACCAAAGATCACCGGGTCTAAAAAGGGCAGTTTATTAAAATCATATTAAGACCACAACATAAATCATACAACAATCTGTAAAATTTCATCTTTATCGCTTAGACATGAGGTTCAAGATTGATTGGGGAAAGGATCATGACCAAAACCAGTCTAGAAAAGTTGCACGTTTGAAAACCAAATTAATATACAAATTATTTCCTTATTTTTTACAAGCTTTTCACTTCAGGAATTTGTTTTCATATCCGGAATTATGATTTTAAGGTAAACAGTAAATTAACGATTGCTAGGTATATTTCAGCAGTGCGATTCTGTAAACATGTCGAAGTGAACACGTAGGCGAGGTGAACGACAAGTGAGCTGTCAAATCATACAAACAAGATAGAATGACAGCTCACTTGTCGTTCACTCCACCTAAGTGAACACAGTGAGATGTCGTCAGAATAGACTGGCTGTATAGTCATGATGGACGTTTCGTTCTCTTCATTTGTACGAGTCACGTAAGTATGAGCCTTTACATAAAAACATCACGAAAACGATATTTAACTCATAAATAGCTAAATAATGAGTAATATCATAATCATAATCATAACGTAGGTAATTTATATTACATGTAGGTATTTCACAGTTCCGTTGTGAAAATATTTATTTTTGTGTTTCGTCTCACGCAAATGCAACTGTCAAGGCAGATGACAGACGTACCGGTAGGGATGGCGATTATTCCTAAACAAGATCGATTTTTAGATCTATCCAAATCGCAGGAAAGAATCGATTCAGCAATAAATTGACTTCTGATAGAAATTCGTTGGTTACCCTCAAAGTGCTGAATCCTAAAAAGCACGGTAGGTTGAAAATAAAGTTGTTTTATTTCGATAATGTCACATCAACGCTGCGAGGCTATAAAAAGCACGTTATTCACGATTATTCACCTTTTTTAATTAGCAGCTGTTCTCCTATTTTGTTTTTAACTAACTTTGTTGTTTTGTCCCTACATGAGTGATCAGTCCACATCCAGTGATTTCCTCGCTATCTTAATGAAAACTTAGCGTTATTGCCGATTTGTTGCGATCGGTTGCAGCAAATAAAATATTTTTTTGAAAATACTTAGCAACAAAAAAGCAACAAATTTCGGTGTTATTTTTTTTTCAATTTCGCTGATTTTACATCGCCATTTTTTTTTACCTTTTTTTGATGTGTTGTTGTGTCTGTGTCTTCTTTTTTTGTTCTATTCTATTCTAGTCACTATTTGTCTTTGCATCAACCGTAAATTACCTGGTAGATAATGCCTCTGTAAGAAGTCTGCCTCAGAAAAATGTGTCTTTATGTGTGTGCGGAAAGTTTTAAATAAATAATAAAAAATGTCTACAGATCTGCAATCGTCACATCTCAGCGAATATAATGTATGTCTTGGTCTTATGTTTAAACGACATAAACATTTTAATTTTAATAATTTTTATTACTTAAAAAACAAATTTATCTTATTTGGATTATTTCAATGTAGAAAACAGACATTGCTTATTGCCGCCCCACCTAATTGCTTTAGTTCGTGTCGTGAGGATTTCTATTTATATTGATTGGCACGCAGGAGTCTTTAACTGTAATGGTGTTTGGAGGACACAACGGGTCCATGAACACCTCTACTAGTTTTCTGTAGGGAAAGAAGTCGTCATCACCACCGAGCTGACAGTCGATACTCCCCATTATGATAACTAAAACAACAAGAACAATTAATTTCAACATTCTATTTTTACTACAAGCGTGTCAATAAATCCTTCAGACTCCAAACACTCACTGACTACTTGTGGTGTAGTAGCACTTTATACAAATCGATCAGCACCCGTGCCCATTACATTGAAATCAGTTCGATGCGCTATAATTTTCCATTATATTAAACAATGTCTGATACAATAGTCAACACGAGTGAAGGAAGTAATGATTTTGAACCTAACCTAACAAACCGGCTGGTCCTCTTTCTGCAACATATAATTGTACAGAGGTTGTTCCAGAGAGTGCGTGGTTACATTTAAGGGCGATATTGGGTAGCTGATATACAGAAAAGAAAAAATAAAACTTAAAAAAAAAATATGAAAAAAGAACGTCTTCTAAGAATTACTAAGAAGTAGTGAATGAACTTTTCAAGTTGCCTCTTTTGTGACTAAAATGTCTCCAACTGTAACAATTTTCTTGAAAAAGAATTTGTTCGGAAGTCGTTATTTGTGATCGAAATTTGTGAAAACAATTCTCGAACTGCTCAATTGTCCAACGTCAGCCTTAAATATCACCGCGTATTTCTGGAACAGCCTTTATAAGCAACTGTGTTATAAAAATTTTTCACACTTTTTAACCGACTTCCCAAAAAGGAGGAGGTTATCAATTCGGTTGTATGTTTTTTTTTTTTTTTTTTTTTTATGTTTGTTACCTCATAACTCCGACAATTATGAACCGATTTGAAAAAATTTTGTTTCATCTGAAAGGATATGCTTGCAGATTGGTCCCATATAAATTATATCGAAATCGGTTACGAACTTTGGATTTTAAATCGAAATAGCTGGAATTTGACTATTTAGATGATTCTTTGATAATCGAAATTGCGTATTTTGCTTTTCTGCGATTTGGCAGTGGTGTGGTAGGTGTGGGGCACCACTAAAAAGTGAAAAATAAAAAACTTTTTACAAAAAAATACAACCGACTTCCAAAAAAAAACACTACAAAGTAAAAAATAACTTTAATTTCGGAAGTCGGTGTCAAAATACGAAGAAACGAACAAAAACACCGATTTCCGAAATTAAAGTTATTTTTTACTTTGTAGTGTTTTTTTTTGGAAGTCGGTTGTATTTTTTTGTAAAAAGTTTTTTTATATTTTTGTCTAGGGTATTTTATCAATCAATGAGTGACAGACAGGTCCCCATTGGATTGCATAAACTACTGGTCGTAGAAAGCTGAAAGGGATTTGAACACTTTCTATGGAAGCTGGGATAGACCCTCATTTCCAATTTTTCCTGATGATTCCAAAACACAAGACACCTAGACGAAATAGAAAGGCGTATTAACATGACGTGGAAAAAATACTGGAGTAACAAGGAAATATTAAAATCAAAACTCCCAATAAGACTAAAGAAGAAAGTGATGGATTCGAGCATCCTGCCCTGCTTAACATACGGTGCCCAAACCTGGATCTATAACAAAAAAAATATGTCAAAAATACGCGCTTGTCAACGGGCTATGGAGAGGAGCATCCTCGGTATAAAAATTTTAGATAAAGAAAATAGTGAAAAAATAAGACAAAAGACCCAATTGATAGACGCACTGAAACATGCACTCAGTTTAAAATGGAGGTGGGCAGGACACATTGCCCGCTCTTCTGCAGACAGATGGGTCAAGCGAGCAACCATTTGGAAGGGCCCTGGAGGTCCTGGAGCAAAAAGAAAAAAGGGCAGACCAACAGCTCGCTGGGTCGACGACATACCAGAAGTAGCAGGAAGAAACTGGGTGAAAACAGCTACCGACAGGAAAAAATGGAGGCAACTGGAGGAGGCCTATACCCGAAAGGGGCCATGACATATTTAGCTTATAATATTTAAACTTAATGTACTTTTTTGTAACGGTAACCGAT
Organism: Ceramica pisi; assembly: GCA_963859965.1. Taxonomy (NCBI): domain Eukaryota; kingdom Metazoa; phylum Arthropoda; class Insecta; order Lepidoptera; family Noctuidae; genus Ceramica; species Ceramica pisi. Next base: position 1,835,948 of record OY982530.1, on the reverse strand, counting down.
GTTTTGGATTAATAAAGGCTTTATTATTATTATTATTATTATTATTACTGGTCGTAGAAAGCTGAAAGGGATTTGAACACTTTCTATGGAAGCTGGGATAGACCCTCCGCCATTTTGTTTTTTTCTTTTCAAAGTTGCAACGCACGAGCGAACGTGCATGGTTTATGGTTATCCAACCGTCTCAATCAGGGATAGTTAAATAGGATAGAATGTTACCTATAAATTAAATATATAAATAGAAATAAAGACATCTGTGATAGAATTTGTGCCTCGCTCTAGAATGTGTAGGTCTGCCGGATGCGATGTTAATTAATGAAGAACAATATTAATTCATGCCTGTAATGGAGACGCTTAATAATTCCATCAAGTGAAATAGTGGTAAATCGCGTGCCTAGCAACAGTGAGAAGAAAAAAGTATATATCTTTTTAAGATTTTATTTAAAGGACATAGTTCATTTGTCTGCGTCACATTTTCCATTAGTGCTCCGCTCTTATTTGTCTTAGCGTGATAATATATCGCACTCCCCACCGAATAATATGGTAATGTAGTACTACGGCAGTTTTCGTTTTATAGCATAATCGATGTTTAGAGGATTAATTATATCTTGAATTTTTTTTTTGCAATTTTTCTATGTATATTTATAAAAGTACAAAAATTTCAATGGTACCGTAATGTACTCAACAATATTATTCCCTTAAAATTTCCAACACACTTATTGCACGAATAATAGCATAACAAGTGATTACACATTATGCAATCTTTAACTTTTTCGGTAAACGACTATTACCATTTTATTCGCGTAAGAAATGCATACCCTGTTCCACGTAAAGTATAAAACAATTTTATTCATGTGTTATTTTTAATTACTGGATTTGGTAATGTCATTTTACTAAACATGACTGATACTTACAAAAAACGAAATGTCGTTTACTGTATCATAATAGTAAATAATTTTAAAGCAAGCGGTTGTACAATAAAATATTGTGATGGTTTCGGTACGTAAGGATTGAATACAGTATTACAAAACATAAAAACACACCTAAACACATGCCGCAACAATATTACAATAAAATTACTGCTCTATTTGACGTTATTATATCACCTCCTGGAACAGAATGCCCCAAAAACCAATCATTTCATTCGCAAATAGACGGATGTATTGAAGATGAGACATTACAAATTAACCAAGACATCGATACCGTAGAGAAAAATTATACTTTGAAAGAAACTGCTCTAGTTATTGAGTTCGAGGAAGTAACAGCAGAAAACCGATGCATCAAGTGAAACAGAAGAGCCTGCATGTAGTAATGACAGTACATGTAAAGCCAACAAAGAAAAAAATGATGTCAGTCAGTTTACTTTGCTAGACCAGTTAATAAGTCCATCTGTTTCAGAAAAAATACCTTCTATTAGTAGTGCTAACATTCAAGATCCACAAACTACTGACAAAGAAGTAGTCCTCTCCCACGAATCGTCTCTTTTAATAGACAATGAGAATAATATGATACATGATGGTTTGTCTTCTACTTCTGAAGCTGTTTTACAGAAATCAACAAGAAAGCGTTTAAATAATCAAAATGAGTGGTGTGACATTAAAAACAAAAGACTGAAAAATTCGGGACAAGCGTATGAAGGTGCGCGTTCCAAAAAAAACATTCCTCGAAAAAATGGGACCGCCATGTTCTTGTCAAAAAAAATGTGGCCAAAAATTTTCAATAAGTTTTATAATTTAAAGTCACGAGCTTCAATGGCAGTATATTGCTTAACATGTTGAAGCAAAACCTATAAAAAGATTAACTGTCGACCGTCAAAATAATAGAACACAAACAATAATATATTTCTTACCTTTAGCAGAAACTAATATTCAGGTTTGTAAAGTGTTTTTTTTAAACACTATAAAGGTATCAGAACAAGTACCTAGTGTATACGGCGATTGAAAAGATAAAAAAAGACGAAAGTTTATCAGATCTCAGAGGAACTCACTCAACAAGGCCACAGAAGATGTCTGAACTTTCAAAAGAAAGTATTTTAGCTCTTATAAAACTGTTTCCTTCCGTAGAATCGCACTACATTAGAAAACAATCAAAGCGACGATATTTATCGCAACACCTTAATATTTCAAAAATGTATAGATTATATACAGACTGGTTTCCACATCAAGACTATATTCCAGATCAAAAGGCATCAAAGCGGCAATATGAAACTATATTTAATACCATGTTTAACTATTCCTTTTTTAAGCCGAAAAAAGACTTATGTGGAACATGTTCCCTTTATGAACAAGTGGACCCAATTAGAAAAGAAGCATTTTTATTTTCGATCTAGAAAAATTATTGAGTGTACCTGGATCTGGTGTAGGAATTTTCTATAACAAAAGAAAATACCCAGTATACAATTTCACTATTTACAACACTCTTAACAAATCAGGACACTGTTACGTATGGCATTTTTCTATCGCCAAAAGAGGTTCCATAGAAATTGGGAGTTGCTTAGCTCAATTTATCAAAGAAGAAAAGAGTAAAGGAATCAAGAATGTATCATTCTATACAGATGGCTGTGCAGGCCAAAATAAAAATCGGTATATTTTTGATTTAAATCTCTATGCCCTAAAAGTGTATGATATGGAAAATATAACACACAGGTTTTTTGAAACTGGACACAGCCAGAATGAAGGCGACAGCATGCATTCATGCGTCGAAAGAACCTTAAAAAATAAATTACTTTATACTCCAGACCAAATATATGGCGTCATTTTAAATGCAAAGGTGAGGGGCAACCCATACTCCGTAAAAGAAATGGAACAGAAGGATTTCCTTAACATAAAGGACTTAATCATCGGCAAAAATTGGGCTGTAGATATCCATGGCCGAAAGTAAAGATTTCGTGTTCAAAACCGAACACCATTCTATTTAAATATAATTTTGAGGATGATTATTCGGAGCTGAACAGCTGAACACGGAAATTCAAACTCGATCAAAGAGAGGAAGAAGACCTGAAACTGAACCTACTGCCCAAATGCCATTAAAACAGGCTTCCTATAAACCCATCCCAGTGAGTAAATTGCTAAAAGAAGATTTATTAAGTTTATGCAGAACAGAAGCCATACCTCAACATTATCATACTTTTTATAATTCCCTCCAAACCTGTGAAAATAGTACAGAACACTCTTCGGAATCTGAATCGGACTGTAATGATGATTTATCATGATTTATTTTTAATTTAATTTAGATAGTAGTGATCCAATGGGTCGACAAGACTTCCTAGTGATTATTGTTTGTGATAGAAAAGATTACCTGATTATGATTATTAATAATAAAACCTTCGTTTTATTTCATAACTTTTAAACTTCCTCTACTATTGTTATTTTCCGCCAAATCAAATAATAGGCACTTACTGAATTATTTTATAAAAAATGTATTTGCAAGATTATGTTACTGTGATTCTTTAGACACTACAAATCAATGAATATTATTGTCATGTTATATTACAGTATACACTATCGCCTGGTTTTCACCCGAATAATATCGTAATATCATATTGCCGGTAGATTTTTTGGCACCTAATTTAAACGAATAATACCATAATGCATTAATACTGACTACGACATCTTTGAGTTTACACGCGAATAATGTCTTATTGATGTGTTGCATACTATAGTTTTGCCATACAATTTCAGTAATATTATTTTCGTCAAAAACTTTATCTTGTCAAACCGTTACAAAAAAAAACATAAAATAAAACAGATCGTATAAAATTAGCTATGTTTTGATGTATAATTGGCTATCATAGGTTTCACCCGTGCTGAGATATATGCAATAAACAGTTTTTTATTTTTCCTGTAAAATTTAGAATTATCGATTACCATATTATTCGGTGGGGAGTGCGATATAATCAATATTCTTTCTCGATAAATGGGATATCTAACACTGAAGAATTGTTCAAGTCAAACCAGTTGTTCCTGAGATTAGCGCGTTCAAGCAAACAAACAAACTCTTCTACTTTATAATATTATTATTTACTAGCTGACCCGTGCAATGTCGTCAGCGTAACATTTTCCATTACTGCTCCGTTCCTATTGGTCTTAGCGTGATGATATATAGCCTATAGCCTTTCTCGATAAATGGGATATCTAACACTGAAATAATTTTTCAAATCGGACTGGTAGTTCCTGAGATTAGCGCGTTCAGCCAAACAAACAAACAAATAAACTCTTCTGCTTTATAATATTATTATAGTATAGATAATAAATATAGATTGTGGAGTACGAAGAGTAGTAATAGAATTTACTACTACTGTCCCTTCACGGGTGGCTAGCATATTTTCGCAAAACTTATTTTTAGCCGACTTCTTCAAAAAGGAGGAGGTTCTTTGTTCGGTTTTCATGTTCTCGAAACGACGTGTAGATATCAAATGCAGTATATTGATTCTATGAATGTGGAAGAAATGTTCAATTGTTTGTTTTTCGAGATTTTACAATCTCTATAGATAGTTTTTTTTTCTATTGATAGGCATACGTTTGACCACTATCTCACCTGATGATAAGCGATGATGCGGTCGAAGAAAAAGCACGTCTGCCTAGAAGCCTAGTCACTTTTTTCTTAAAGACTCCCAAGTTATAGCTATCAGGAAACGCAGACTCTGGCAGGGAACTCCACTCCAGACTACAGTCTCACGGAGTATTTAATTATCTGGTGAAATAAATATCTATGGATACTTTTATCTTTATTTATGTCAAATGAGTGCGTGTGTTATTGCACAACTGCGGCTGTTCTTTCCAGCAGCTCACACCCATCCCTTCTGTGTTCAGTGTTCCATCAGCCGTGTGTTAACCACACGTTACACATGCAGTGACTCCTCCTCCTTTTTTTTTTTTTTTTAGGGATGTGACTCCTCCTCCTAACCTAAACAGCCCTAACCAACAAAACCGTTATATTGTATGCTTCCTCCTTCAAAGTGGTGTCTTTAATTTCTTGTATATTTTTGACAATCTCGGGACCTATGGTAGGCGTTCGAGGAGTTGAAACCAACTCGCAGAATCCCCGTTAAATAGGCAGCCCCAGCCCAAATTAAACCCCTAGAAAGTGGTAAAGAAGTAAAACAGTTTGTTTGGGCCTTTTATTTTTGTGGTTGGATTTACTTGCAACTTTGTTTTTATGTTATATGATAATATTTACTAAATTATACTAGTATTTTTTTGAAATCAACCCTTTTAGTGGTGAAAGTTTCAAGCGTGAACAAAGCCTTGCACAAAAACTGGTTTGAAATGTATTAGGAAATCATTTGTAACGAAACAAGCCATTACATTATAAATTATCTGGTGCAACCAATTGATTTATGTTGCTTTCTATAAATATGCATACATGGCCTATTAAATTATCATTCAGCCATTAATATTCTACAAGCCTACAAATTTCAGGAAAATGATCAAACTACTCCTTTTGTTTGCCCTGGTTTTCATGGTGAGCGTGAGTGATATTAATTGTCAAAATAGCGACCGGGTTGTACCTTTACGAAGAATTGCGGACAAATTTCATGCAGGAAGACCTAAAGTAACAATATACAGACGAGGACCTCCAAATCCTAATGCAAGAAGTTATGGAAAATAATAAATTGAGAGAAAAAAGCTATCTCTGTTAATATGTTGTGTCATATTACTGCAGATCTTGAATTCTAAGAAATAAATGTTTGAAATACTAAAAAGTCGTTTTTACTTTCTCAGAACACGTAGGAGTCTTCCAATTGTAATGATTGAATGTGCAAGTTACCCCTTGACATTTCAGAACAGTGTATATTTTCAGTGGTCAGGAAGGGGCCAATTGTTCTTCCATAGTACTCGATACTAAGTCTATTTAACCACCCAAACCTATAGCCGTTTATCTATTGTTTCCATATTCTTCACTCCTGAACCACCCGGATATTGTCCTTGGGTATGCTTTCATAGTGCAAAGTTGGTGCCCTTTTCTATTTGAAATATCTAACGGGGCTTCTGCGAGTTGGTTTCAACTCCTCGTATGCCTACCAAAGGTCCCGAGATTGTCAAAGATTTACGAAAAAATTAAAGTTCCCACTTTGAAGGAGGAAACACACAATGTAAAGGTTTTGTTGGTAAGGGCTGTTTAGGTTAGGAGGTGGAGTTAGTGCATGTGTAACGTGTGGTTAACGCACGGCTGAAGGAACACTGAACACAGAAGGGATGGGTGTGAGCTGCTGGAAAGAACTGCCGGAGTTGTGCAATAAAAACAAGCATTAATTTGACATAAATAAAGATAGAAGTCTCTATAAATATTTATTTTACCGGTTATCTAAAAACTCCGTAAGACTATAATCTAGAGTGGAATTTCCTGCCAGAGTCTGTGTTTCCTGATAGCTATAACCTAGGAGTCCTTAACAAAAGAGTGATTAGGCTTCTAGGCAGACGCACTTTTTCTTCGGCCGTATCATTGCTTATCTTAAGGTGAGATAGTGGTCAAAAGTATGCGTATCAATAGAAAAAAAACTATCTACAGAGATTGTAAAATCACGACAAATTTACAAGTGAACATTTCTTGCTACCTGGTTATGGCATCCCAGCTGATTTTGTAGCTAGATATGAGTCTTTCTTAGAGCAGGGTCGATTCGAGAAGTAGTTGACGGCTGCTCCTCTAACCTCATGGCTATTGATGTAAAATGACAAACATAGTCTCAAAAATGCACTGTGCTGACTGACTGAAACACACACACCCACATTAAATGATATGCCTCATGTTCAAATTCACTTATATCTGAAATGCTGTATTTAATAAGAAGTTACGGTTTCCCAAGTGGCACCAAATTTGTTCTACTTTATAAGTCACTGATTTTTAGAAGTGTACCAAGCACCAAGCATTTGGCATGGGTCTTTCAATGGTGAAGAATTGGATGCTACAACTATGTCGTGGGTTTTGTTACGGGTAGCAAGACGGGACGGTTGTGTGTTAATTCAATTAATTAATTTGCATATCCTTACAACTTCCACGGAGCTCGTGGGTAATTAATAACAGCCGCACAGGTCCACATTCAAGGTTAAGCAACGCTTGCCGAGGTTAGTCTGTGACCATCTTAACATGGTTTCCTCTGTGTCTCGGAAAGCACAATAAGCTGTTGGTCCCGGCTGCCATTTCAGTCAGAGGCCAGAGAATCTGACACCAGTCTTGCCAAGGAGTACTGTGTTACCCAGTTCATGGGTTGTGGCGTTCTGGAAGGCAGCCCGCTCCACGTAAAATACTGGTATTCAGCTGAATCCAGTTTGACTGGAAGCCGACCCCAATATAGTTTGGAAAAAGCTAGGCAGATGATGATCTTTATCACTTCCAAAAATCACCACCATTGAGTGCAAAGCTCAAACTGTGGCCAAAAAGCTGGGCATCCTAAGTAGGGTGAAGCGATACTTCAAGCCTGGACAGCTTTTATTTCTATACAAATCACAAGTCCGATCGTGCATGGAGTATTGCAGCAACTTTTGGGATGACTCGGCTAAGTATCAGCTTGCCGCGCTTGACTTGGTAGAATGCAGAGCTAAGAGGCTTATTGGCGACATAAAACTTGTGGGTGCCAAGCTGAACAGCTTGGTTCATCGCCGCAAGGTTGCCTGCTTGTCGGTTTTCTACAGATTGTACTTCGGAGAGTGTGCCCAAGAACTCCACGTCTCCACCAGCCCCCTTGGACCATCGGACATCCGGACGCACTGCAACTAAATTCAATCTTATTTTTTTTTTCGAATTCCACTAATTCGCATAATGCGCACAGCAAAGGAGCGGAATCTTTTCAAAGTTAGAGTGAATAGGCTACTTCTGAGTAAGCTCGCTCCATCGTAGACTCTTACTCCGTCATCTCCTAGACTAGAGTCAAGAGCAAATCCATCACAAATTATAAAACAAAACATAACAGTTCCAGAGTGACAGGCCTATAAGTGCTTTGTTTGTTAATGCGTCACCTTTATAAGTTACATATCTATTATACCCGTGTTGAGTATTTGCAAATATTAGAAGGACCTAGATAAGATATTATTATTATAAGTAATGAAATGTAGTTACCAAGGTATTTATAACTACTACTAAATTTTTTTTGCTCGTTTTGGTTGGTGGTAGGACTTCTTCTAAGTCCGCCTGGCAAGCTACCACCATCATGTCTAAGTCTGTCGCCATAACAACAATGTTAACAGCATTGTTGTGTTCCGGCAGTTAGAGGTATGATAGCCAGTTCCTCTGTGTAAGAGGATTCCGGGTGAAACTCGCTTCCATCTTCGGCCTAATCATCACTTTCCATACTTTCCATCAGGTGAGATTTGGGCCAAGAGTTTCCCCGTTTTGTATAAAAAAAAAGCCGCTTTTTCATGGAAAAATCATTTCAAAGCTAGAAAAACCCCAAAAAATATATGCAGATTTAAATTGCTAGAGTACCATTTAATACCAACTCCAATTCAAGACGAAACTCCCAGAAGATCTAAAAGTAGCCAGATTCGGTCACATCCCGTGCCAATGGATGCACTCAGGCAAATTGCTGGCCTATTAACAACCAATTCAATTACGACGGGAACTTTGTACAGCATCTTCAAGTATACCAGCTTTAAACTAAATAAATACGGCACTGAATTTGGAGAGAATTTTGCCTTTTACATCTTGTTGGGGAAAGGGAATTTTATTTGAAGGTGTTTGGTGAAGATAATGCATATTTTGAGAAGGTTTGAAATTTTTAACTGGTCAAAACTCGAAAACTTTTGTTTTTATACGAATGCTTTGTATACAGTGGCGTTGGACAGTACAAGGTAGGTAATCATCGCATTTCCAAATATAAATGAAGAAGCTTTTGTCCGCGACTTCGCACGCATGCTGTTTTTACCGTTCCCTTAAGACTTTCAGGAAATTCTCTCTAAGTACCTCCCCCATGCTCCCCAAGAAACCTATATGCAAAATTTCAGATTTCTACGATCATCAGTTTCAGCACTTTTTCCTGCTTTTCGGTCTTCTACAGATTGTACTTCGGTGAGTGTGCCCAAGACTCCACGACCTCATTCTGCCGGCCCCATTCTTGGACATCCAGACGCACTGCAACTTACCATCCCTACCTTGTTGCTATTTCACCAATTCGTCACGTCTTTTATAATGTGCACAGCAAAGGACTGGAACTCTCTGCCGGCGGCGGCGTCTGTGTTTCCTAACGCTTACAACCCATTTCTCTTCAAAGTTAGAGTAAACAGGCTCTTTCTGGGTAAGCTCGATCCATTGTAGACTTTGTCTCCGTCATCTCTGGCCAAGACTAAAGTCAAAAGCAAAACCAATCACAATAAAAAAAAAAAACAGCTTAAAAGCTTATTTACAACTCTTACTCCCAAAAAGATTGAGAGCATCCGGTCTCAACCAAGTGCAAAGGGCTGCTGATAGGAATCCAACGACTGACGAAACACAAAGTTTGCGGACTGACATTATGAAATAGTTTTACTGCACCTGTCTAGCATATTTCTAAACCTATGTGAAAGAAAGAAAGAAAGAAAAACAGTTTATTTGCGGTCAATACGACGCATACCAAAAATACACAAAAAATAACAATTAAAGGTATTTATGAAAAATTAGGAAGATATGCGTCAAATCTGCGCAAAACGGCCATCTCTCAGCATAATGCTGGGACTCGTGTGCGAGACAGAGCCACAGCGCTGGTTTTCAGTGACAGCCGGCGTTGACGTCGATCGGAGCAGTATAGAAAGTAAAAATAATTAAATAAATACAATACATATATCTCACATAAAAAGTAATAATAATTAAATAAATAAACAATTAACGAATAAATAAAAACATAAGTGATAAAAATTGACGACTGTTGCGCAGACGTTGCTTGGCAACCAATAGTGGCGCGCACAAAGTTAAAATACAGTCATTATCTTTGCGTACCACAGACAACAAAACTAAAATATCTGTGGGTCAGTTGTCCGTCCTACCAAAAGCATTTGATATTGTTTTTTTATTTTATTACTAGCGGACCCGGCGAACTTTGTTCCGCCTAACAGTCGATTCTTTAATTTTTTGTCTTTTTTTTTAATGTTTAATGTTTTATGTTTATTCATCAATCATAAGTAAAAAAATAAATACAATTTTGGCTTAAAGGAGCAAGCTTGCCCAGAAGATGCCTGTTCACTCTTTCTTTGAAGGCGCACGTGTTATATGTGTGCGGGAACGAACACAGACGTTGCCAGAGAGATCTACATTTTGGCTGTGCGCATAATAAATGTACGCGGAAAGAAGCGCTGGGTACGACTAGTCGGGATATCAAACAAGTACGGGTGGTACCCTGCAGTACGTGTGGTATTCCGATATTAAAAGGGCGATGATGGGATCATGTTTTACACGTAGAACAGTGCTCCTTAACCCAGTAAATGTTTTGTATGTTTTCCTGCCAGGGTTGCGGAATTTGTTCAAAAGAGTGACCGCGGCCCTGGAAAGCAAAGGGCATCAGGATGAACACGGATGGGTTTTAATCAGTAAGAGTCTGATATTCCCTTCCGCTCCACTCAAAGCGGAAGAAGTCACTGATTTTCCTTAAGAAAATAAAGATGTTAGACTTTCGGGTTTCTCGCCCATCCACAGATCGTTGCTTTACCTCAGATGGACTCGTGCGACTGTTAAAGCCACGATCCCCTACAACGGCAGCTTAAAAGATTCAACATTCACACACCGCTACCACACATACACCACCTCACATCACTACCTTTCTCTTTGACCGTTTTTGCTTGGGTTCTATGCTTTTTTTTTTTCATAAAATAATAAAAAAAACCAGTTATAAATTTTATAACTGTATTTCATTTTTTATTGGAACGAAGTTCCTTATCGCGCGTTGTGATAGGGGACTAGACGGAAAAAAATAACACCAAAAGTTCTAACGACACTTTTGACACTTTTTGTTGTTTTGAATATCGAAAAGCAAAAAGATTTAGACAAATTTTAAAATCCTATTACTTTCGTTAGTCGAATTCAAAACCCAAAAGCCAAAGTCAAAGAGGAAGTCAAAGTCAGAAGTTAAAATTCGGAAGTCCAAGTTAGTATTCAAATTCGTTAAGCAAATTCAAAATCAAAGTCTGAAGTCAAAGACAGAAGTCAAAGTCAGAAGTCAAAGACAGAAGTCAAAGTCACAAGTCAAAGTCAGAAGTCAAAGTCAGAAATCAAAATCAGAAGTCAAAGTCAGAAGTCAAATTCAGAAGTCAGTAATCAAAGTCAGAAACCAAAGTCAAGGAAATTCATAGGATATTAGATACTAATTATGTTTTTGTTGAGTGTCATCTATACTAATATTATAAAGAGGTAACATTTGTTTGTAAGTTTGTATGTTTGTAAGTTTGTATGTACGGGGTAATCTCAGGAACTACTGGTCCGATTTGTAAAATTATTTCAGTATTAGATAGCCCATTTATCCGGAAAGGTTATAGGCTATATAATCATCACGCTAAGACTAAAAGGAGCCGAGCATGAATGAAAATTGTGACGCAAACGAAGTTGCGTGGGTCAGCTAGTAATAAATAAAAGGAACTTCGTTCCATCCGGGTGTCCCTTGACACCTCTCAATTTTTTTATGTATTTATTCATATAAATCATTCACCTAAAACTACCTGCAGTACTATATTTCCTTTTTCTTTAAAATCCATCCAAAGGTTGTCTTGAAAAGATCGCTCTTAGCGATAAGGCCGCCCATTGTGCCACCCTATGTAATGTTTTCTTCAGCTATTTTTTCTGTAACTTATATGGTGCACATTATTAAGAGTATTCTATTAGATTCTATTCATTCATACCACAACCAGCCGGTTGATTCTGTTGACATCTCACCGTGATCACCTAGGTGGAGTGAACGACAAGTGTGCCGTCATTCTTATCTTGTTTGTATGGTTTGACAGCTCAATTGCCGTTCACTTCGCCCAAGTGTTCACTTCGACATGAAAACAGAATCGCACTGCTGAGCTTTCTGTATTCACCGAATTCACTGATTTGTTTTCACAAAATCCAACTCGAGTTTCAGGCCTGAAACAATATTTTGTTTTCATTTGCAACTGTTCGCAGACATGGTAGGATTAGCAAAATAAATACAGAATACATTATTTCTGCCACGCGTACCGAACTTATTTTATACGTTGATTATTTCCCGCGTTTGTTCAGCGATGTGAGTTTTATGAAACATTTGTTAGAAACAGGTGAGTTAGATGCTTTTAACTATTTTTATAACTCTGAGAAAGGCTAATAGAGCTGCTACCTTGTTTTGTTTTGTTCATCCTTTTTAGGTCATGATTTAAAATAAAATTCTCTAAAATTTTATTTAAACCAAAAAAATCCAATAGTTTTTCTGCTCATTTGAAATACTTAACCCAAATTCATTTAAACGTCAAAACGTAAACAAACAAGAACAGCAAAAAAAAACAAAGTAACTCTGACACACAGTATCTCACACTGATTACAGAAAAATTGCCGTTTCTGCGCCATAACGGTATTAATAGTGAAGCCAATCAAGGTGCGTGCTCAGTCATCGAGCCTCGCAAATACAACTCAAAACGTTAAGGGTTAATTAATAATAAGGACATGATTGAAAATTTGTAACTGATTATGTTTTCATTTTATAGTTATTGCTGTGCCTTACTGGGTCCACATTTATTGTATTTATTTCAATAAAACCATTTACAGGCACTTTTGAATTGTCAGGGTCGGTCGGTCCAAAAAGATGAAGCTATTTGCACGTTCCAAAGCGTAGATCTCTATGGAGAAGAACGTGCAAGAAACTCCATTTCTTTAAAAAAGAATAAATTGTTAAAATAGTGGATGAGGGCAGTATTTTTGAACTGGTGAATTTAAGAAACACGGAAATAACCACAGAGCAAACTAAATCTTACTGTATTTAGGTATAATTGAATAATTAACTTCTTTATAAAAATATAACCAACTTCCAAAAAAAGCTACTATGTACTAAATTACCTTAATTTCGGAAGTCGGTGTTAGAAAACGAAGAAACAAAACCAAAAATACCGACTTCCGGAATGAAGGTTATTTTATACGAGTACTTTGTAGTGTTTTTTTTTGGAAGTCGGTTATATTTTTTTTTGTAAATAGTTTTATATTTTAAACTTTTAGTGACGATATTGGTCTACACAAAAATTGAAATAAGCAAAAATGCTCGTAAAATCAAAACTACTGAGCGAAAGTGACTTAAATGAAAAAAATAATGAAACGGGACCAAATGGCAAGTATGCGCCGCATTGAACTAAAAAAAATTCACACAAATCGGATCAGAAACTTCAGAGTAATCCGTGTACATACATAAAACAAACAAAAAAAAATACCCGCGAAATTGAAACCCTCCTTCTTTTTAGGGTTCCGTAGCCAAATGGCAAAAACGGAACCCTTATAGATTCGTCATGTCTGTCTGTCTGTCTGTCCGTCCGTCCGTATGTCACAGCCACTTTTCTCCGAAACTATAAGAGCTATGCTGTTGAAACTTGGTAAGTAGATGTATTCTGTGAACCGCATTAAGATTTTCACACAAAAATAGAAAAAAATCAATAAATTTTGGGGGTCCCCATACTTAGAACTGAAACTCAAAATTTCTTTTTTTCGTCGAACCCATACGTGTGGGGTATCTATGGATAGGTCTTCAAAAATGATATTGAGGTTTCTAATATGTTTTTTTTTCTAAACTTAACAGTTTGCGAGAGAGATACTTCCAAAGTGGTAAAATGTGTGTCGGGGGGACACACATTTTACCACTTTGGAAGTATCTTCCCCGTAACTTCTAAAATAAGAGAATGATAAATCTAAAAAAAAATATGATGTATATTACCATGTAAACTACCAGCGAAAATTGTTTTGAACATGATCTAGTAAGTAGTTTTTTTTAATACGTCATAAATCGTAAATCGCAACTTTTGCTTATAATATATACCTACAGGTTTGTACGGAACCCTCGGTGCGCGAGTCCGACTCGCACTTGGCTGGTTTTTTTGGAAGTCCGTAAAAATGGTCAATGTAATACATTGACGAATTGTTAAATGGTCGTTCCTCTGAATATACTCAGCTACTTGAAATCAAGAAAAAACAGGACAAATGAAATATTGATATTGGACCCAATACCATAAACAAATAGAGATTTAATTTTATTCAAATACTCTAAGGAAATAGAGACGATACGGTTGTATGAAATGTGGTCGTGAGAATGGATCGTATGAACTTCTATTCACTTACTTTCTCTAGTTAAGAAATGCAAATTCAAATGTATATTTGCCAACACAGTTTGCATAAACCATATATAAAAAAATATATATTATATTTATTTAGCAAATAGGTTATACCGCGTGTATCTGACATCGACGCACAAACGATTTCCATGGGTCCAGGGCATGATTCTGGACTTTTAAAAAAAAGAAATTACTGTAATTTAAAAAAAAAATCTTACATGACTAAGATTTTATTTTTTATTTTTCTGGTAACTATTATGATTTGTCCTACACCCGATTCCGGCTTGACGTTGAGTTCTGGGACATCCAGTTTTCTCTGGATCTGCAGGACCGATTCTGTTAAAATATGGCACACATGAACTTCAGTGACCCAAACACGGTCATGTTACATAAATAAATCAATTTTGAGTATAGGGGTCACTTTAGGGGGTCAAAATAGAAAATTTAAAAAAATAAATTCGCAAACTGTATCGACATACGATTGACGTTATATTTTTTTCACAATTTTAAAATAAAGATTTCGAAGTTATTCCAAACTAGCTGACCCGCGCAACTTCGTTTGCGGCACAATTACCATTAATGCTCCGCTCCTGTTTGTCTAAGCGTAATGATATATAGCCTATAAGCTTCCTCGATAAATGGGCTATCTAACACTGAAATAATTTTTCAAATCGGACCAGTATTTCCTGAGATTACCCCCTACATACAAACTTACAAACAAATGTTTCGTTTTTTTTATAATATTATAGTATTGAAAAAAACAAAAATGACCACAACCCCTTGAGCAATGACCAATAACCTCTATACCTAAAAATGACAGAAAAACGTATAAGAAGTCTGTCATGTTAAAATATCACCACGTGCCGCCATTACAACTGACAACTAATTATTAAATGATATCGTTATCCATAAAAAAAAAACATACACCCAAACATATAACCTCCTCCTTTTGAAAGAAGTCCGTTAAACAATAACGATCGTGCTTTTCACGTGTACGGTATGTCCCCTGTAGGACAAACCATTCCCAAGTGTAGAGTATGTCCCCTGTAGGACATACCTTTCAGGTGTTCACGACTCCTGAATCGCCCTGAAATCGATTTCAGGCTATCTCGTTTGAAAGCCAATATGTCACAGACCGTCCGGCCGGAAATTAAAATATTCTGAAAATTGAAGGTACGTGACGATTTTTCAAGATAAGTTCTTTGATGAATCTTTTACGATACCTTTGTGATGATAAATTTGATTCATGCGAGGTCACGTTGACCTCTGATGTACGATATCCGGAAATTTTCCTTTTCAAATTTAGTATGGCTTGAAAAATCTTGCTCCTTTTAGATGTAAATTCTATACTATGATATTGTAGCATAAAGTTTTATATTTATATCAACACCGCGTTTCAAGTTATCCATTTACTTTAGCAAACGCTTCTATAGCTTTAACAAATCAAATGCAACACAGGAATTTGTAACTTAAAAAGGCTCGTTACAAATATATTTGTAATTTCATTTAAACAAATTAAATTCAAATACCTAGCATAGATTTTTTGTTAAGACCCTCCTAATACAAAAACTTTTTTTAATTACCGATTTGGATAAAGCATAGCGGGTGATTTACGTCAACGTATTTAGTTTGTTTGAAAATTAATAAAAAATAAAAATTGATTAATGTGTCCATAGTGAAAAAAGCATATTTCGACTGTATAAACATCCGGTCAAACTTTATGTAAATCGTCCAGAACATTATGTATGGCTGGTGTGCCTTTGTCACTGCTGATTGCAGCGTAGAAAAACTTAAAAGAATATTTTAAAGTTTAGTGGACTTAGCGAATTCAAGGGCATTAGTCTTCAAAGTATTTATATTTTCATAAAAAAATATAAACAATTTTAGCCGAAGGAAACCTCTAAATATAAAATTAAACTAAATTAGTCTGAGAAACAGCACTTTTCTAACATAAATTTCTTCCCCCAAAACTTTTACCTACCGTCACCACATTATAGCTAGGAAGAAGTGACGCAACTAACTCTTCAGCAAGACGTCTTTCAGCTATATATTGGAAGAAATAAAACACATACGAGTATTTAAAACAGCCGACCCTTTTGTCAACTTTGATAGTAATTTCCAAACTTTATGGCCGTATGAGTCATCCGCGTCTGAAGGAGAATACCCTTCAGTGAGTCCCTACACGTGGTCCCCGGGTGGTGCTAAACAGGTGACACTAACCGCCTCCGTGGTCTTGTGGTTATACCACCTGATTCAGACCCAGAGGTCCCGGGTTCGATTCCCAGCGGGGGCAAATTTTTTGCTCGGTTTGGTTGGTGGTAGGACTTGTTATAAGTCCGCCTGGCAAGCTACCACCATCATGTATAAGTCTGTCGCCATAACAACAATGTTAACAGCATTGTTGTGTTCCGGCAGTTAGAGGTATGATAGCCAGTTCCTCTGTGTAAGAGGAATCCGGGTGAAACTCGCTTCCATCTTCGGCCTAATCATCACTTTCCATCAGGTGAGATTTGGGCCAACAGATTCCCCGTTTTGTATAAAAAAAAAATGAATGTAGTTGCAACGTTTATTAACATTTTTTTTTTTTTTTTTACAATAAACATAAGTATCGTCTAAGGCGTCGTGCTAATTGGCAAATGATTTTATGATTTAACGATGCGATTTTGTCTCGCAATGATTCGTAGGCTTCAATTAGGACACTCAAAAGAAATGTGTGTGTTTAATCTTGTCGTGCAGCGAAATCGCAACATTTACTAGATTAGGATCCAGAGGAGCTCGTGGCCAAATAATAACAGCCGCACGGGTCGATCTTCAAGGTTAAGCAACGCTTGCTGAGGTTGGTCTGTGGATGGGTGACCATCTAAACATACCGAGTTTCCTCCGTGCCTCGGAAAGCACGTCATTTGGAGATCTTTGGCAGTCGTTACGGATTGTCAGAAGCCAGAAAATCTGACACCAGTCTTGCCAAGGAGTACCGTGTTGCCCAGTTGATGGGTTATGGAGGTCTGGTATGCAGCCGCTCCACGTAAAATACTGGTATCCAGCTGAATCCGGTTTGACTGGAAGCCGACCCCAATATAGCTGGGAAAAGGCTAGGCAAATGAAATGACTCGATTAGGATCCAGCGTTGTACAATTTTCGAAAGAGTCAACGCGGCCTTACGAGGACAGAGATGGGTTTTATTCAGTGAGACTCTGACACTCCTCTCTGCTCTGTCCAAAGCGGGAGGAGTCATTTTATGACTTGCCATTCTTAAAAAAAAAACAATTAGAAGGACGCCTAACACTGGTTAATCGTACAAATCATTACCCCAGATTATTTCTAGAAATGGAAAAGGTTAAAGTTTAGAGCTCAACAGCCGAGCGTCACGCAATACTATAATAACGTTAGATTTTGTTTGCGCATTTCTCCGTCAATGTTTTTTTTTTGTGCAAACATATTCAGTGTTAAATTGAATGTTGTTTTGGCATAAAATAGATTGATGCAAATATTGGAGGTTCAATTAATAGCGAATTTACAAGTAGGTTGGTTGTACCTGATGAACGATCAGGTACAACCAACCTACTTGTAAATTCATACGAATTAAAACAACCGAAATTCGGGAACACGGCAAAATAAATTTTAAGCCTAATAGAATCGGAGATCAACCCTTCCAAAACTAAAGACCAAGAGAAGATTTTTTTTTCTTCTCTTCCACTTGAAGCGTAATTCAAATAGTAGAATATGAAACGATGGTGAACGAGATAAAGCAGTGGCTTATGACACGGGCGATATATTGAATTCCGAACACATTGAATTAGTCGAGAGTCAACTAGTTTATTCAAGCTAGACCAAGTCAAAGACACAATTATCCCTGAGGAGCATACTTTTCACACCTTTTTTTTAAGGATGTGAAATCATCAAATGACTTCTCCCGCTCTGGGTAAAGCAGGAGGGAGCGTCAGACTCCTAACATCCGTGTTCCTCCTTTCGAACAAATTCCGCAACCCCGGCAGGCACTGGCCCTAGCGGGCCCCATCTGCTTTGCTGACAACTCTTTGAGGCGCGCGTGGAACATAACGCGGCGTCGACCCGGGCCTGGTTCTAATCAGATAGCGAGCCACCCAATGCTCGCCTCCACAGGCCTACGGTGGCCGGGAATCGCCCTGCAACTCCCGACGCCCGGGGCGTCTTCTTCTGTTGCGGCGGCCGGACGCGAGGTCTTCCTCACGCGTTCGGACTCCTCCTTCTCTTGCATTAATGCTTTGTAGATGGAGGTGACCGCTTCCCAAGCCTCCTCGTTCCGGACCATGGCTTGAACCAGGGGCGGACGCGAGAGGTTGCCACCGCCGCTCGCCTTGACAAGGACACGGCGTTGCTCCACCCACGTAGGGCAGACCTCCACCGTATCCTCCGGGCGATCCTCGCAGTGTTGACACCCGGGCGTATCCTCCCGCCGAATTCGAAACAGGTATCTACCGAAACAACCGTGTCCGGTGAGTACCTGCGTCAGGCTGAAGGTGAGGACGCCGTGGCGCCGGTCTAGCCACTCCTCAAAGAGGGGACTTAACGCCGTAATTGTGGCGTTCCCAGCGCTGGGTTGCGACAGTTGCTGTCTCCATACCACCTTGTAAGAAAGCGGACCTATCTAAATTGATTAAAGTAAAAAATAAAACGGATAAGTAACAAAAGTTTGGTAACTTTCTTTTGTTTCCTCCACTCTTGTCCGGGGTAAATATAATGCTGCAATAGCCTTGAAATTACCTTTCAAGTTACGAAGGTAAGTAGGCAGAAATAGCAAAAAATTGGCCAAATGCGTGTCGAACATTCATTATGCTAGGTTTTCCAAACAGTTATACGTAGAACTAGTTTAGTTCATGCTATTATTTGCTAAACTAATCATTTTATATGGCTCGTAATAATCTTGAGCGGTGAAAAATATAAAAAGCTAAGGAAATCATCATTTGCCTAGCCTTTTCCCAACTACATTGGGGTCGGCTTCCAGTCACACCAGATTCAGCTGAATAGCAATGTTTAACGAGGAGCGGCTGCCTACCAGACCTCCACAACCCAGTAACTGGGTATCACGGTACTTCTTGGCAAGACTGGAATCAGATTTACTGGCTTCTGACAATCCGTCCCGACTGCCAAAGATCTACAAGGACTAAGGGCTTTACGTGCTTTCCGAGGCCTGGAGGAGACTCGGTAAAAAACTAAGGATGTAAAAGTTAAATAACATTAAAAGATTTATTTAATGCGTATTTATGTCTGACGTAAATAGCTTTCGTACTGCGCTATTTGAATTGAAATCAAAACAGCGTTCAGAATGGCTGCATTATGTTTTTATTTTTTTGAAATAAAACTACCATAAACTACTACAGTACCAACCAAATAAATCGTGTACCATCAGAATAATCAAAAACTCAACAGCACAATATTCAGAACATATAAAATTAGGTTAGTACCTACCATAAGAACAAAGTGCCATAATTCCTGCCTTTCCCAATTTCCTTCCACCCAATTTCGCAGCGGATAATCCCAAAATTGACCTTTGTTTGTTATTTACCGATTTACTATGAATCAAATTTTGAAGTTGTATCAAGCAGAAAAGTCAATAGAGAGTTTAATCTTCGAAATACCCTGGAGCAAGTTGCGGGCTGTTGAGCAATCTTCTCCAGTGGCTAGTTTGTACAAAGTCAATGTTTATCGTTACTAACTTAAAGCTTTGTTTGCATTATTATAAGTTAGTTATTGCAATCTCGTAGTAATTTAGAGAACGAAATAATTATAATGGTGTATTTAGTGTGCTTGGATGGTCAAATCCAAAAATATAAGAAAAATCGAAGCTCGAGCCCGATTTTGACGAAAACTCAATGTGCATCATAGATTTCTAAAAATATTTGAAATGTTTTATGTCTTTTAATGAAAAGAGATTTTGTTAAAAATTAGAACTTTCCTTTAGTTGGCCATCTATTAGTAGTCCGTATGTACTAAATGCTAGATTTTAAGAATTATTTTTTTACTTTCTGTGTTGTAAATAATAATAAATTCGACCGAAACTAAATAACAATCTCACACACTTTTGAGAATTACATTTATTATGTTATGCCAATAGAAAAATACCAAGTGGGCTAAGATTCCAGAGCTACCAGATCTCTCTTATTATCTCATAAACAAAATGTGAGGTATAAATGTTAGTATGTTCTTTTCACATACGAAAACGTGCTAAGTTAGGCTGATGGCCGATTTCTAGGTATCAGGTGCCAAAGCCATTAAATTGCATTTTAAGGCTGGGCACCTACTGATTTTTATGTATGTTTTACTGCAGTATGAGTGTACCAATCAGAAGGCTATGTTGCCACCTTGGCACTACGCCACTTTGTGCTAGCGACCGTTTTCAGGGGCCCATTCATTGAGTGTGCAAGTCACCCCCTGCCATTTAAAAGCCGTGTATATTGTTAGTGGTCAGGCAGGGGCCAACAGTTCTTCTATAATAAACGATTATCAGTCCAATAAACCACGCAAACCCATAGCGTTTCATATTTTGTTTCCATATTCTGCAATAGTACTGCTCCAACCGGGGATTGTCCTTAGGAATACTTTCACAGTGCATACAGGGATAATCGCCGGTTGGTGCCCCATTACGTTTGAAATGTCTAACGGGGCTTCTGCGAGTTGGTTTCGGCCCCTCGTACGCCTACCAAAGGACCGGGTCTCCAGGGACCCGAGAAAGTAAAAAATAAATAAATAAAAATAATGCTCTACACAGAAAGTCTTGGTATCAAAAATGATGAAAAAGCAAAAAAAAAGTAAACATGCATTGTTAAGGTTAAGTTATATATTATGAACTTATGTAATCCAAATTCAAATTATTGAGTTAATTGGCTGTGATAGATGAAAAGACACACAGACACACGAGTAACCTTAAAGGGTTCTGTTTTTACATTGAAACGTAAGGAACCCTTTTTTATTTTGTACAGTTTTTCTTCTTGGGTTTTTCTAGATGATCTTTCTTTGCCCTCAGGGAAAAGGAGGTTCGGATCACCCAAATAGAGATGTCATCAAATGCACCCTCCCCAGTACTTTGCTCCTTAAGATAACTGTACGAATTGCTGATTATATTGTATATCGTATTATAATGACATGATATTATATTATGGTATTGCTTGATGACAAGATTGCCCTCAGTACTAATATTATATTATGAAACCTGGGGATAAAGCGGTCTCTTATGAGACGGGTCGTCATATTGAGTTCCGAACACAATGACGGATTTGAGAGTGAACTAAAGTGGTGTGAAGTGAGTTTAAGGTTTAACTGACGAGCAAGGCGAGGGAGAATAATCCTGTTTGCAGCGAGGGATTCAAGCTATCCCAAGTAAACGACACCTTTATCCTTGAGGTACATACTCTACTTTTCACACCTACAGAACTGCGAGAAAGTTGTGTTCTAGCCATGAAAACCGGTGGCGCGCGTCGGCTCCCGCCAAAGGACCTGGTCGCACGTCCGAAGCTGTGGCTCCAGGCCACCTCAGGGTAATAAAATTGTACTGAATTTCAAAATGACCCGCCGCCGGGCACTTATGTGGAACTTCTTTCTACTGCGCTTGCTGCCCCTAGCAGCGGAGGTGGACGGGAGCCGTTTACGGGTTAGAATTACGTACTTGTTAAATATTTTTTGACATTTTCGTGAAATTTTGTGTTGTTTATAAGGTACTTCAAAAGACAATTCTTTATTCTGTAATGTATTTTAAATGTAAATGTATTGTAAATTAGTTGGCACCTAATGTGGAATAGTCTCCGATACTGAACAATCTATACTATCTATACTTCTATACTAATATTATAAAGCAGAAGAGTTTGTTTGTTTGTTTGTTTGGTTGAACGCGCTAATCTCGGGAACTACTGGTCCGATTTGAAAAATTCTTTCGGTGTTAGATAGCCCATTTATCGAGGAAGGTTATAGGCTATATATCATCGCGCTAAGACAAATAGGCGCGGAGCAATAATGGAAAATGTGACGCAGACGAACTTGCACGGGTCAGCTAGTTAAATATATTGAACTTTGACAAATTGATTTGTGCAATTTTCACTGCTCTTTAAGCAATATTATTGTTCTAATTTGACGAGGAAATCATGACAACAAAAACAAGTAAAACTATTATAAATTGATTGGTGCAACCAATTGAATTATAATACTACTACTGTCCCCCGCGGCTTCGATCCCATCAACTGTAACTTTTTTTTATGCATAAGAACCATGTCCTGACATTAAAAAACACAACAAAAAAAGAATTAGTGAAATTGGCCCAGCCGTTCGCGCGTGATTCCGGGACCAAGGGAAATAAAGATTCAATTTTATATAAGAAGATATATAGCAGTGGCGAAGGGTCCATACAACTCGATTCCTATCGGCTTCCCTTTCGAAATATGGCAAATACTAGTATAAAATTATATTGTTTTCAATCATCATTTAAACAAATAACTATTTACGAAGTTACATTGCAGGTATAAAATTTGCTTATAAAAGTAACAATCAAAGAAATAAAATCAGTGCCTAGATTAAGCCGGCCGCTCGAACAAGAATTCAGTACATTTAGTTCATAGTCTCTTGTAGCGATCGTGACCTTGAGGCCACAATATAACACTGCTAGATTTAGGCAGTTAGCAAGCCGTTAATCATCGAGTTACGAACAGGACAGAGATAGGAAATGTGTACGCCAGAACGAGATGGAATGATACTGAAGTTGTAAATCGAATTTGTTCGGATAGTAATATTTGAATGACAGTCATGACAGATCCACAACAGATTTCTATCGCGCGAATTTAAGTGTCATGTTTATTGATATCATTGTTCATTTTCATTTGATTTGATATATTCGTATCATAATTTAGAATCTTATAGCATTATTCGTGTGTTATTGTTGAAATTGAGTTATTTGTGTAAACTAGTGATAGTTTTGCGTAGTGAAAACATGGTTAGTGGCGTTGTATTGTTTGGTAATCGGCTATTTAAATAGGTATTTAGGTAAGTAAGGAGTAAGATAGTGTTTTTAGTTTATAGTTTTATTAGAAAGAAGTTATATAAGTAATGATTTTGTTGTTATTAAGTTCGATAGCATGGCGGCATTAGTGAACGTAGAATGCTGTCTGACAGATTATTTGTTGACTGAGGAAACATCCTTTTCAAAGTTGAGTTTTGGAAATAAAAAAACATGCAATTCAGATAGGCCGTGCTCGCCCTGACATGATTATAAATTATAAACGACGTGATGGTTTTTTCAAACATTTTAACAGTTCTTTGTACGACAAATACCCGTGGCTTACGGGAAGTTATAATTAAATTATTCGAAGTTGTTTATCTTTGCATGATTTCGGAAATCGTAGGATAGAAACATTTTTTGCTAATACGTATGAAGTTCATAATAGAAAAGTAGATCGGAATAGAAGTTTAATGAAACGGTTCAACGACACAGTAATTTTGCTAGGTAAACAAGAATTAGCTTTTCGCGGCCACCACAAAAATCCGATAACCGCGGTAACTATATCGAAACGTTGTTATATTTAAGCAAGTATGATACTGTAATCAATTCGCATTTGGAACAATGTTCCTCAACACAATCCGACATTCTCTGGCCTTTCGAGTGATAGGTACCTATACAAAATGATTTAATACAAAGTATCGCATTCGTTTTACGCGACCAAATTAAATTTGAAATAAATAAAGCTCAGTTTGTATCGGTCATGAATAGTCATGATTGACGAAACAGGGCCACAGCTGGAATTTACGCATCACACTTGAGCAAGGTAAGCATTTTTTGGTCCGGCTTACCTTTTAAGAAAATTCACCCTTCGCCACTGATATATAGCTGTAGGTACTTTGAAAAGTATGCGTAAATGGCTTTTTAAAATCACCAGTATCAAATCTTATTTTTTTTTTAAATGTTGCTCCACACTAGGAATTTCTCCTGTATCGTGGGTGCGTTTACAAACATACAAAGTCACATACACAAACAGCCAGACCCGGGACAAACTATCTGTAGGCCATACAAATATTTACTCCGTGCGGGAATCGAACCCACGACACGCGACGCAGCAGTCGATCGTTCAACCACTGCGCCAACCGTGCCATCGAAATAGTTTATTGCAATCCATAATGTCCACAAGTAGGTAGGTGGTAAAATTAATAATTAGAAACAATTATGCAACAATCGTCCAATAGTGAAAATATTCTGAAAACTATATGAGTTATCATGGTTAGCGTAAGTGAAATGAAATGTCTAAACGGTGACCAGGTGACATCTGTAAAATCTTTTGGGGGCCGAGTCACCCGCGTCCGTAGGAGAATACCCTTCAGCGAATCCCTACACGTGGTCCCCGGGTGGTGCAAAACAGGTGACACTATCCGCCTCCGTGATCTAGTGGTTAAATACCACCTGATTCAGACCCAGAGGTCCCGGGTTCGATTCCCAGCGGGGGCAAATTTTTGCTCGGTTTGGTTGGTGGTAGGACTTGTTCTAAGTCCGCCTGGCAAGCTACCACCATCATGTCTAAGTCTGTCGCCATAACAACAATGTTAACAGCATTATTGTGTTCCGGCAGTTAGAGGTATGATAGCCAGTTCCTCTGTGTAAGAGGATTCCGGGTGAAACTCGCTTCCATCTTCGGCCTAATCATCACTTTCGATCAGGTGAGATTTGGGCCAAAAGTTTCCCGTTTTGTAAAAAAAAAAAAAATGACGCTTTAACACAGGCATCACCTCATCCAAAATTCATCCAAATATCGGCATCATCATATCAGCCTAAAGACTTCTATTGCTGGACTCAAGCATCCCTAAGCGTCGCCACGATGACTGCATCCATCGGCTACCCGTGACTTTCACCAGGTCATTGGTCCACCTTGTGAGAGGCCTTCCAACATTGTGCCTTCTGATACGCGGTCATCACTCCAGAACTTTTCGACCCATCGCCCATCTGTTCTGCGAGGAAAATGCCCTGCCCACTGCCACTTTAGTTTGGCGATCCTTCGGGCTATGTTGGTAAAATTGGTTCTCTTGCGGATATTATCATTCCTGATTTGATCACGCAAGGAAACTCAAAGCTTTTCCCTCTCCATTCATCCAAAAAAACAAGTATTTAAAGCCAACTGCCCTCCAAAAACTGAAAGAGATGCTACCACTGGCGAAAGCGTTGTTAAAATGTGAAGGTTTGGGGAATAATATTTCAATTACAATCAGTGTATATTGTGTACATACGAAGCAATATTTCTGTAATATTAACAGTTTTTTTTATCATTTTCTCAACACTTATGGAAAAGGAACAAAAAAATTTGAAAATAATAATGCAAAATCTTGGCGTTTGAAATACACTGAGACAAAAGTGCTGCGATAAAAACGAAAAAAAAATGGTTTTAGAAATGTATGATACCTATGGAATTAACTCTAGCATCCCAAATGCAACAAGCCAGGGATTCAAGCTAGTCAAAGGCAAAGATCGAACCCTATGGTCAAATGTGAAAAATGTAAACAAATCAAATTAAATATTACATATTTTAAAAAACACTTTCCGCCAGTTTGATATACATTGGTACCTACTTATAATAAATTAGAACTATGAAATTGAATGAAAAGTCACGTCGCGTCGGTGTAAATTGAGGAACATAGATTTTTACGGAGGGTATCCAGAATAATATTGTACTGAAAATTACAATAATAATTTTCAGTACAATATTATTCTCCATACCAATATTTTCTAATGGATATGGAAATCCTGGATACCCTCCGTAAAAATCTATGTTCCTCAATTTACACCGACGCGACGTGACTTTTCATTCAATTTCATAGTTCTAATTTATTAAAAATTCACTCAACTGCCATTTCCATCAATATCCTACAACGTGGATTCAATACAATTTGGGACACAACATCAAAATCCTGATTAATCGCTGCATTGCGTTCCATCACGGTTGATTGGACAGATATTTGAAATTGACATAATTTTGTTTACCGATATTCTAACATGTAGTTCGAACACGGGCATATAATTTTCCGATGCGATATTATTCATCTGATTAGGTTCAACATTAGAAATTGAAAGGGCTCTGTTTTGATTGTAGCTCTAATTAATTACTGAACAAAATATGTTTTGTTTTATTATCGACTAGGTATTGCCCGCTTCGGTCACCCATGTCCCGTTTTTGCCCGTTTCCTTTAGTGTTTCGGTAAATCCTCTCTTAGTTCTCCCATACGCTCCCCAAGGAAGGTACATACGAATTTCAGCCATCTAAGACCAGTAGTTTTGGCTGTGCGTTGTCTGTCAGTCAGTAACAAAAAAAAAAAAATTTGGATGAGCTCGCGCTCTCCCGATGGAAATCCATGATGCGGTCAATGATAGAATAAGAATTTGGATTTAGAAGTAGTCTCTCTGGAAGTAAGACATCTTCATACCACTATCTTGCACATCTAAGGTTGAAAAGCATAAGCCATTTTTCTCCAGAATCTTGATATAATCTCAAGTCTACCCATCATCATCAGATCGGCCAATAGGGAATATGCATGCAATTTTTTTATTTGCAAAATAAAATACTTATTAGCTCTAGTAAACAATCATGAAATTATTTTTAAAATACCTTCATCATTTATTAAGTTATAAAGCTTCAAAGACGACTGATATAAAGAGAAGTCCGATACGTAATGTGACGTCAAATTACACGATGACTATACAGCTGCCATAGAAAACAGCGTTTTCGCGAGAGGGACAGAATATTTGTTCAAAATAAATGTATCTCGTTCGTTTTTCGAGCTATTTAGATTTTAATTTCACAGTTAATATTATATTTTCGAATACTTTTAGATAAACTGTTCAGATCATAAATACTTTTTTCATGCATATGGGAATATGCATGAAAAAAGTAATAGGCAATAGGGATATTGCCGTTCACTGCTGCACGTAAGTCTCCCTCAAAGAGAACCAAGCATCCCGGTAGTAGTAAAAGTCTACTACAGTCCTTAAAATTAAAAGTTTTTAACACAATAGTAACGTTAATAATAGGTTTTGCTTATCTAGATTATGTCCCATAGCTGGTCACAAACTGCCCCTTTATTTTCTAAACTTCATTGCATTTTGAAATTTCTGGACAAGTCTGCCCCTAAATTATGATCTAACGAGCTTTTATCTGTGACTTCGTATGCGCGTATCGCATTTTTCCCGTTCTCGTAAGAATTTTGGGAAATTCTCTCTAAGTGCTCTCTTACAAGCAACCTACTTTCGCCATGATCGGTTTCTATGACGACATAGAAAACGTCGAAACTTGACTAGGTTGTGATCCACATTGCATCGTCGTTCTGTCTTACAAACATCGTCATCGGTATTTTAGGCGACAGACATCTACTGCCAGACATAAGCCCCCTATCTAATGTTATTTTACTGTTCTCTTTTATTACTATGCGTTTGTTGCTGTTTTTTTCTGTCTGTATCTAGAAAATGTACTAGGACAATGTACCAGATACCACCTTGATGCCCTTGAGTCAATTGAAAAACGAGCCAAAAGGATCATCGATAATGATAGGTTCGTTGAGTCGAAGCTCCAAAGTCTTGAGCATCGACGCCAAGTTGCTAGCCTGTCAGTTTTGTACCGGTTCCTTTTTTGGGAATTGTTCTTTGATTTGGCATTGTGCTAACAGACATGCACAGTAGAGATAAAGGTACAATTATTTTGTTATTGAATTTATATACTTAATTGATTTTTTATTTAATTTACTGTCATTTCAAAGTTTAATTTTTAGACATTACACAATTTTATTTTATTTTTTGACTTTCTGAAATTCAATTTTTGCTGTTTAAAATTGGCATGTATTTAACGCGGCGGCAAAATAATCTGATTTAGGGCCAGTTTCACCGGTTACGGATAAAGTGTCGGTTAGCCTATTAGGAACTTATCTGGCAGATGAACTAAAACTTTTGGTTTCACAGGTGTCGGATAGCGATATCTGGCAGATGAAGTATTGATTAAGTTATCAGCCGAATGAAGTGGCTGTTAAGGGAGTTATCATCTACATTATAGTACATTTCAAGTTGTATTTCAAGTGGGAAAAGTTTTTTATTGCATTTGAGGCGGTACCAGCGGTTCAGGTGTTTGTGATCACGAAACACCGAACCCGACGAACTATTGAAAGCCTTTTCGATGTCTTTCCAGGCTTTTTCTTTATCTTGCCAAGTCGTAGCGTCACTTTTTAGGGTTCCGTAGCCAAACGGCAAAAACCCTTATAGATTCGTCATGTCTGTCTGTCTGTCCGTCCGTATGTCACAGCCACTTTTCTCCGAAACTATAAAAACTATGCTGTTGAAACTTGGTAAGTAGATGTATTCTGTAAACCGCATTAAGATTTTGACTCAAAAATAGAAAAAAAAAAACAAGAAATTTTGGGGGTCCCCCATACTTAGAACAGAAACTCGAAAAAAAAAATCATGAAACCCATACGTGTGGGCTATCTATAGATAGGTCTTCGAAAATCATATTGAGGTTTCTTATATAATTTTTATCTAAACTGAATAGTTTGCGTGAAAGATACTTCCAAAGTGGTAAAATGTGTCACCCTCCTGTAACTTCTAAAAGAAGAGAATGATAAAACTAAAAAAAAAATATTTTGTACTTTTTAGTCTTTGATAACGAAATATTTTGAACATTTATACATTTTATCAAGTAGGCGAATGAGCCCGAATCCTCTCCATCTCCGCCAGTGCGTCTGTATTGCATGGTGTTTTACCTGTCAGCTTAGAATAGTCTAGCTCCTCAATCTGGAGAACACTAAGTGATTTTACTCTACTTTGGGCCACCTAAGCCTTTCCAGCCGCAAAAGTACGGGACCCTAAGCACACACTGCGTGGTCTACCGTACAGCCTTGGATCTTGTGCACGGTAGATGCCAAACTTAAAATCACAGGAAACATGCGCCTTTCCACCGCACCGTAGCTGTACTTGGCCGGAAATAGGATGCCTATAGGCTGAATTAGGACGGTATGTCGGTTTCATACATTTGGTCTCGTTTAAAGTGCGGTCAGACGCTGTCCGAAATGAATCCGATACTCCCATTCACTAGCCCCTTCTCCACGTCTACATTGGATCGCAGCATGATTTTAGCCCCTTTTAAAATTCTTAATTTACTCGGTAGTCCACCCGTTTTATTTATATCGCTGGGAATAATGGACTCCAATGAAGTATTTCCAAGGTCTTTGTTTATGTCGTACATTCGAGTACCTTTTCGTTCGTAAAATTTAAGAACTTCATTGTTGTGCTTCTCTACTTGGCCGTTTGTTGGAATACACAGTGCTTTTTCAAGCGCAAACTCGCCGGTAGCATTTGATGAGACCTTAGTCAGCAATACTGCGAGATGCTCGCTGTTCAGCTCTCCGACCCTCAAGGCGTTCCAGATGTTGGTGAATGTCGTGTCTCCTCGCTGGCTAGCGCAAGAGTTGCCGGAGAGTTAAGGCACTACACTAAGACGCCATCTCTTTAAACTGGTAATTTGAGCAAGCTATGCACTGTAGAGCCACCTATAGTCGTGTTGCAACTCCAGTCAGAGCGCCAATCTTTGTAACCTGCTTCCCCTAACATCTGTTCACTTGATTTTTCAAAACAACAAGAACGTATTTCCTGTTCCAGCGCCACCAGTTACGAATAGTTTAAGCCTTTGTTGATCGCACATTTACAAGTCAATATATATTATAATAGGTTTGTTATAACCTTGAAACTGGATCGTGGTCAAAGTTCATTATAAGACTTTTCTAACAAATCCAAACACAGCTATGATACGATGTTCCATCATGAAGTTCCAGTTCATATCTTCCGGCTCCATCATCAGATCAGTTCGACAATACCATATTATTGTATTGTCATCAAAACTACATACAGCTGCCAATTTTCAAGAAACTACGATCATTGAAAGTTGGTTAATTTAGTATTAGTATAAAAGCGTGTTATTTGTATACTTCAAAATGTAAAAAAAGTTGACTTGGATTATTTAGACCAAAAATGATTTCATTAATTAAGTTTTCAAATGAAAATATTTTACGTATAGTAGAATCGAAACGCAAAGAAGCGACGTTGCCATTCCGCTTGTTATTAAGTGGCCAGTATCATATCTACCGGATAAATTATCAGGAAGTTTGACGGTGAAACCGAAAAAAGTTATAACCAGCCTGTAAGTGGTAGATAGTATTAATTATCAGATAACTAACCGACACTTTATCCGTAACCGGTGAAACTGGCCCTTAGTGTTTTAAAATTAACTAAAATGGGTAGCACAAATAATAGATTGGCAGCTACAGAGAAGTAGCATTTTAAGTATAAAGCAGTAGCAGCTTTATACTGAGTTGTAAGCTTTGTTTAAATTTAAATTGGCAGACATTTTTTCTAAAAAAAAAACTAACCTAACCTATAGAATCTATCTTAATATTGAAGCCCTCTGTATTTCTAGTCGCTCACTTAGTCATTTAGTCGCACGACTAGAATTTTAATATAAAAAATGAATTAATATTAGCCGCCAAGTAATTTTTTGTAATACCACACCTATTATTTCATTGGCCCTGTTTAATTATATTTGCTATTTTATAGTAGCAGCCAATATTTCGTTTTTATATATTCTTGCCTTTTGTAGCTCATACAATATAACACGTATCATGTATCTTATGTAGTCTTTTTAACCCAAAGGTTGACTGGTAGAGAATGCATTTTTGCATTAAGTCCGCCCATGTAACACTGTTGTACATAAAGTTTAAATAAATAAATATAATTGTGGTAAAAACATTTAATCGCTACCAAGTTATTTTTGATGTAACCAAGGAGTTAGTCGCCTAATAAGTTGTTATTCGCCTCAAAATAATAAGCCTTTAAAATTTAATTTATTGAAATTTTTCAATTTTCAATAATTTATCGACAATTTTTTCTTAGATTGATTGATTTTATGATACCTGTGTTAATTGGGTGATAATTACCTGAATAAATGAATTTATATATTTATTTATTAATGTGCGACAAAATGACATTATTTTAATTCCGCCAAGACCGTTCTATCATTGGAGCATAAAACGAACGGCGTTGCGCCACCGATACATGTTAAACATCCCACCCACACGCATTAAACTTTTAGGGAACACAATCATAATGCGTAGATTCCCTGCCAGAGTCTGTGTTTCCTGATCGCTACAACCTGGGAGTCTTTAAGTCAAGAGTGAATAGGTTACTTCTAAGCAAGCGTGCTTCATCTTAGACCACATCATCGCTTAT
Organism: Ceramica pisi; assembly: GCA_963859965.1. NCBI lineage: Eukaryota > Metazoa > Arthropoda > Insecta > Lepidoptera > Noctuidae > Ceramica > Ceramica pisi. The sequence goes on along the minus strand of OY982530.1, from coordinate 1,804,472 downwards.
CATCAGGTGAGGTAGTGGTCAAACGCGTGCTTATCAACAGTAAAAAAAAAAACGATTATATTCTCATACCCTTTTTTTTTTAGGGATGGGAAATCACCAAATGACACACTCCCTCTCGCTCCGCCCAGAGCGAGAGAATCGCTCTGGGCGGAGCGAGAGGGAGTGTCAGACTTCTACTGACTAAAACTCATCCATGCTCCTTCATTGCCCTTTGTGTTGCCACGGTATCTCTTTCGAATAGTCCCGCAACTCCGGCAGGCGTCGGCCCTTTCGGGCCCCTCCCGATCCTGACTCTCTTTGAGGCGCGCGTGGAACACGAACGCGCCATCGACATGGCCTGTCTTCATAAGACGGACGGACGGCGAGCTGCCCATAGCTCACCATCCACAGGCCCGCGCCTACGGTGGCAGGTGGCCTCCGACGCCCGCGGCGTCTACCACGGCGGCCGGGACGAGAGGTTCTCTCCCTCTCCCACTCCGCCACCTCCTTCGCTAGCATGACCGGACCATGGCATGGACCAGGGCCGGACGCGAGAGGTTGCCGCCGATCACCGCTTCGAGGACACGGCGATGCTCCGCCCAAGCGGGGCACAACTGCACAGTGTCCTCCGGTCGGTCCTCGCAGTGGTGACACCCGGGCGTTTCCACCCGCCCGATTCGGTGCAGGTACCTGCCGAAACATCCGTGTCCGGTGAGGACCTGCGTCAGGCGGAAGGTGAGGACGCTGTGGCGCCTCTCTAGCCACTCCTCAAAGAGGGGACTTATCGCCAGTATCGTGGCGTGCCCTGCACTGGGTTGCAATAGTCGTCGTCTCCATGTGCTATAAGATCGCGCCGGAAGTCTGTCCACTGCGCGACAATTTGCCGCGTCAGTGGAGTTTCCCCCCGGCGTAGTACTTCCGCGTGCCAATAATGCAGGCGCGCGAGGACTATCTCCTCCAGATCCCATGGCGGCAATCCAGCAAGGAGACTCGCCTCTTCGCGCGAGATCGTGCAGTACCCGTGGGCCAGCCTTACAGCTACCACCTTTTGGGGCGCGTTCAGATAGTGATGGGTCACACCGGAGCCCCGTAACGGACCATATTCTCATACCCTCACGTGCTGTCACATCTCGCAGTCCTGTGCAATTCAGCTGAATACCAGTATTTCACGTAGAACGGCTGCCTACCAGACCTCAACAACCCATTAACTGGGTAACACGGTATTTCTTGGCAAGACTGGAGTCAGATTTACTGGCTTCTGAGAATCCGTAACGACTGCCAAAGATCTACAAATGACAGCCGGGACCAACTGCTTAGCGTGCTTTTCGAGGCACGGAAGAAACTCAATATGTTAATATGGTCACACAGACCGACCTTGACAAGCGTTGCTTAACCTTGAAGATCGACGCGTGCGGCTGTTATTGCTGGGGAGTTTGTTGGCCACTTCTTCTCCACAGCTAAAACACTAGGAAGTGGTGACGGGCGGGCGTTTTGGGGGACTGTCTTTTGTAAAACTTGACGTTCAAAAAGTGCTGGCCCTCAGCATAATTTGAATAAATGACTTTTGAATTTTTTGTTGTTATTTAACCACGAGCTCCTCCTTCATTCCCGATTCGATCATGATAAAAACTCCAAGTATACCTAGCCCTTTGCATTGTACTTTGAATGTCGTCATTAACATAATAATCAGCCCGTATTAATACTGCCCGGTTTATCAAGTGTTCTGCGATATTATCACCGCCAATTTGTTTTCCACCAAGTGCAAACCCATCTCAAATAAATAAAAAAAAACCGTGATTAACTATTCAAAATAATAAATATTAAATTAAATAATGTTAACACGTTTTAGTTTCATGGTACGGAACGAGAGTCGGACTCACACTGTCTTGGCCGGTTTTTAAACATTTATAAAACTTTGATTTCACACTCTTATTTTGTTTTGCACCAATGTCACAGTTTCATTCAATCTGGTGAAGCGTCAATGCCTTTTCAATATAAAAAATAAAATAACAATAATTTAGGATTTCTCCATATAATAGAATATGTTAGTGTTTCAAATTAAATATTTTAACTTCTCAATTGATGAATCCTTGCACTACCTTTATTGATGCAGCACCCATATATCTGAAACTTTCTTGGGTTTTCTTGCAAGGGCCTATAGATGGCGTTAGCGAGTGTGGACAGTCTCCTGTTACCGTTCGAATATGTCGGTCATAGCGCGCTTATGCGCTCCGCTATAAAAATTCCTTTTTTTGGTGAAAACTTGACGATACTCGTAAAATAAATGGACCTGTATCTGTGCGTTATTGAGAAATTATAGTGCAGTGTTGATTTTTGGAGTTTCAACCATCCCACCGGTGGATTTAAGAAGATTTGGCTCGCCGGCCGGCAGCCCATAATCACGCGCGCATCACATCTCCCTGGGTCTGAGTGGGATCTCTGGATTGCCAAGGTACGTGGGCGTGTTTTGCTGCTAATAATTCTCTGGTGGTGGTTCGTCGAGGATTCATCATTATGGAAATTAAATTATTTTGAGATCCGCCATTACACATAAAACTTAGGTTCTAAAACCTTCACAAAGGTGCAGGCTATTTACACGCCACACCACAATCTTTGTGTTAAAAGGAACCATTCATTTAACACAAAAAAATAATATTTTCACTTGACACTTGCGGCATAAGTTGAATAGTTTCATTTGAAACTTATGGTATAAAGCCTGCCTTACTTACTTTAAAATAAATAAATATGTAGTTCATGAGCGGTTATAGAAAACAACTACGGATTTGTGGTATTTTCAATGCTCTTAAAAGCAAAATTGGCATTTTAATTTTTCGCTAATTTTATTTAGCGAAAAAACGAATACTCTATAAAAAAATAAAAATAATATAAATTGATTGGTGCAACCAACTGATTTACATTATTTTGTATAAAAACGCATGCATGGCCAGCTAAATTGTCAATCATCCCGTGATATTCTAAGTACGAAATAGAAAAATATATTTTCAAGTTTTGTCCTCGTGCTGCCGGTCTATTCGGTTGACATCTTACCTTGTTCACTTAGGTGGAGTGAACGACAAGTGAGCTGTAATTCCATCTTGTTTGTATGGCTTGACAGCTCACTTCGTGATCACTTCACCCACGCCTTCACTTCGACATGTTTACAGAATCGACCGGCTGGCAATCATGGTAGGCGTCAGTGAAATCAACACAAATCTTCTTGAAGAAGGTAATCAGTTTAATCCCAGAAGAAACAACTATTGTTTTTGTAGACGAGACGCAGCTGAAGATATATTTGACTTAGTAGGCGATTCGGCGGCGATGCGACTGTGCCCCTGGCGTGGAAAGGGTAACGCTACCATTGGAGAATGTGTTGTTGTAGTAAGCACATTAAATGGAGATTGGAAAAATATAGATTATACAACAAGATTGTAAAGAAATATTAAAGAAATAAACTTTGGGAGTTGTTTCGATATAGCTACTCCAGATTGTAATGTCCCAATTTTTTCCCAAACGTAATGTTGGAAACAACAGTTGTAAGTATTTTTTAGTTATAATTTCTATGCTCGTAGTATGCCATTTCCTCAGACCGTGAAAATTAAAATGGAGAAATATTTACCTAATTTCATTAATTCTGAACTGCCTCCACTAAATTGGTGATTAAAGCTATTTAGTGGAGGCAGTTCAGAATTTGAAGATTTCTTGAAAATATTTTTCATCAAACATTGCTTGCGAGATGCAGAATTCAGTGACGTCAGAGGTTTGTGCGTGTAATTTGCATGTAGTGGGATAGATGACGCTTTACCCACTCTTCTATTTAAACATTCCTTTAAAAGAGGGCGTAACAATATAATTAGATACATCGAACATTGGAAAATTGACTTGAATTGATTAGGAAAATAACGAAATAGAATAATCTATAGTTATATCAAAAGTAAAGAAATCACTGATTGGTGTAACCAAGTGATTTAACTGGTTGACTACGTATAAATATGTATTCAGGACTTATTCAATTGTCAGTCATAGTAGTGAAATGAAAACATACCAAAAGCTAGCAAAATGTTCAAGTTACTTGTCGTTTTTTCTATTATGATACACGTGGGTGAAATCAAATGCCAGATAAATGGTGACGACGAAAGAAACGGGTTTATTCCTAGACGAAACCAATATTATTATTACAGACGAAAGATAGATCCATATGATTTTGATTGTCCTCCAGGTACAGAAATGGAATTAAGCACTGGAGAGTGCATTGAAACAGGTGGCAGACATGATGTAGATTTTGCTGAATTTGTCAAATTTGTAATTGGCTGTCCACCTGGAACAATAAGAGATGTTAGAGGTATATGTGTATCAGTAGTAGAAAAAAGAGAAACAGATAATGGTGTATTTGAAACTGACTGTCCTCCTGACACAAAAAGAGATGTTATCACTGGTGAATGTTTTATGGATAAAAACGAACAAGCTACAAACCCAGATGTATCTAGAGCTCAATGTCCACCTGGTACAGCTAGGGATGCTACTTCTGATGAATGCGTCAAAATAGTAAGCAGACCATATGCAGATATATCCAGACGAGGCTGCCCCCCTGGTTCAGTAAGAGATGCTATTCTTGGTGATTGTGTAGTAATAGTAAGAAGACGATTAGAAAGTTCCAGAAGAGATACCTATCACAACAGACCAAGTGCTTCTTTAATTGGTGTTATAATCGTTTCAAGAGCATCATTTTACATATTTGTAACAGAGTTATAGGACTTTACTAGTGCTGAAGTACTTGTATTTATACTGCTGAACGCGATTTATACCGTCTTGCTAAAGTTATCCAAAGATTTTAGTAAGATTCACTTGCTGCTAATTATCAAATGACAACTTGTAATTCGTAAGTATTTGTGACTTGAAAATAAAGAAATTAATGATTTTGTTTTTTCAATTGATTTCCGAAATGGTGTTCAAAGCTAGCCGTTTGTTTTTTATGAACTCGAGCATTCCGGTCTGTAAAGCGATTGTCGTAATTGAAAACGTAATCAAAGATCCATTACCGTGGATTAAACACATCAGAGGCATTAAATTTTGACGGAGACGGGTGACGATAATTCGTAACGGCAAGCTTAGCAAATGTAATTCTAGTAGTCTTTATCGTGTTGATTTTTAATGCGGAATTTCTTTGGCAGCTTTAACTTTTATGTTTGCAGTGAATCAGTGGTTCTGAGATCCATTGAGATACATAGGGGCTTTTGGATATTTTTGCGGATTATTGATGGCAGGCTTTTTTAGGAATGCTCTATCAATTGCATGGTTGGGCCGCTTTAGATACTAGAATAATGTACTTGGTTCATAATGTAACTTCGCTATTTTTACTAAACATTCAAACCTTTTCTTGACTATTGATAGGCACGCGTTCGACCACTATCTCACCTGATGGTAAGCAATGATGTGTTGGAGATGTAGCACGCTTACTTCGAAGTAACCTATTCACTCTTAACTTTGATTCCCAGGTTATAGCTATCAGGACACACATACTCCGGCAGGGAATTCCACTCCTTAGCTGTACGCAGTATGAATGTGTTTGACACAGAATTTTTTAATCAGAATCACCCAAATTATAATACAGCAATGCTTAAGTGCTCACCCTGACGTACTTTTTTACAGAGCCTTTTTTCTAATACAACAATATGTTTAACCACCAACCTTCCATCATAGAGCAACTAAGCACTAAAGGACCTTCACAAATTCCTATCAGCTGTCAAAGTGTAAATAACAAAGGCAACATAAGCGCTTAGCAAAGCGACTCGTTAAATGTTAAAGCTTAGAGCAGACCAGCGCGGTGCCGCGTCGCTCGTAAACAGCGTTTGTTTCGTTGGCATAATTAACAATTAGGTAATTCGAGCTCAAAGTGGGCTGCCCGTGTCGTGTGTCGCGAGCATGTGCCTAGCTCAGCCGAGGACACATTGTTCGACGTGATTTCCCTCGGGAACCTTACACTTATGCATATGCTATTTAATTTTCAAGTTTAGTGACGAGATGTTTTTCTTTTCTAATTTCTCATTACTGCAATCTGTCTCCTTCATAATCTGCCTAGCCTCTCCAACCATCTTGGGGTCGGCTTCCACTTAACCGAAATCGGTTGAAAATCTGTTTATTTTACGGGCAACGGCTGCCAATCAGACCACCACAACCCATTAACTGGATAACACGGTACTCTTTGGCAAGACTGCAGTCAGATTTTCTGGCTTCTGACAATCCCTGACGACTGCCAAATATCAACGAATGACAGCCCCGGAACCCACGACATATCTTGCTTCTCCATGCATGAAGGCTCTATATGTTTAGATCCGCAGACCGACTTCGGAAATTGCTTCTTAACCTTGGAGATAGAACTATGCACCTATTATTATTTTTATATAATCTATCACCTTGTTGCGATGTGTTTTACTTCGGAGAGTGCGCCCAAAAACTCCACAGCCCCCTTCTTACCATCCCTTCCTTGTTGCTATTTCACCAATTTAGCACTAAGAGTTTCCAATGCGCAAGCGTCTTTCATAATGCGCACAGCAAAGTACTGAAGCTCTGTCTGCGTCTGTGTTTCTGAAGCTTACAACCCAAATCTTTTTAAAGTTAGAGTGAACAGGCTACTTTTGGGTAAGCTAGCTCCATCGAAGACTTTGTCTCTTTCCTCTCTGACCTAGACTCTCAAGACCAAACCAATCTCCAAAAACACATGAAATAGTATTTTGGTAAGGAAGCATGCTCAATGTGTAACTTTCGACACAACCTGCCCCCGAACCAGAAAGAGCCTAGTTGTCAAATAGCCGTTTAATATTTCTTTGAAAAGTTTGAAGGCACACAAAATGTTTCCAATAAGGTTATAGCTATATTTACGCTGCTTAGGGCGGTTTGTTTCACGTACACTTTACGCACGCGTAAACGTCAAATATGGTGCTAACTATCGTTATATCAAAAAAATGTGTTGTTTCACTATAATACGTCAACGTTAAAGCATGCTAAAAAGTTACGATTACGGACGATGTTTGACGTTCGTTAAATAAGAAGAAGCGTTGTTTCAATACTATCTGTCATGGTTAACAGGGCTGCCAGTAGAAAGCCACATGTTTTCCTAATAAAATTCGATGGAAGATTTTTCTAGTATGGCAACATTCACGTTCACGTCAAATTTAATCTGTGAGACTGTGCTGTTATTATTATTGTTGTGGAAAATAACATTGTGCCCTTTTTTAACTGAAGTCCACGTAATTGAACTTGTTGAAAACTGTGTACCTATAAAAAAGCTATTCGTATACTTTGACGATAAATGAATACATAATTATTCACCAAAGTTAAGACCTTTGTTAAAATGCCTTATGTTAAACATTGCAATCTACAAAACACGTATATTTTATAATTTGTTGGACATTTTTTTACAGAGAACGGTCTACAAACTTCTCTAAAAATGAGAAAGATCGCTCTCAATCTTTGATTGAAAAATATAGAGATGTGTTGTTTTGTAAAAAAAACAGACAACAACACTAATTAAAAAAAAAAACAGAACTTGGGCTGCAATTTTATCTCGTCTTCGATTTGGCGTGTTAGCAATATGCTACTTCCTTTGATACTCGGTATCTTGCGATAAATTCCTGATCATCCCAAAGGCTTAAATTATAAATACGTGCTTTGAATACCTTTTTCTTTCTTTCTACGCTACTTGAATCATCATCAGATGAACTAATATCGTCGATTAAAGACCAAACTCGCGAATAAAAAAGAGATTTCATGACGTTTTCACTATTTGACGTAATTAAAGTTAAGTTAACCAGTGCTCATACCATCTGTTAACGTAATCGAGCATGCGTTAACGTTGACGTATTGTGAAACAACTCATTTTTTGATTTAACGATAGTTAGCACCACGGGCGTAGTCAGGTTTTAGTATCGGGGAGGGTTCAAGAAAATTAAACTACTGAAAGTAAAAGAAATATTCATGAGAGCCAAGCCGTTCAGTCTGTTTTTACTCGTGTTCCGCAAGTAGTTTTTAAGTCTCCGTAGGCTTGAAAAAGTGCTTTCTGGTTTAGCAGTGGAAATAGGCATGGTAGCCAATATATGTAAGAACGTGTAAATATTTGGATATACTTGGATCTTCTATCTTCAATTTCAGAACTGACTGCAAAAATTGAAGGTAACACACCAGAAAATGCCAATACATACTACTTTACGGTGTTTCGCAAACCTGTCGATTAATAATATTGTTGAATTATGTGCTCTTCAAATGGGATGAAATAAATTTTGTAATACGTGCATAGGTATCCGACGCAATGTTAGAGCGATTCAGTTTTTTTTTTGTTTTTTTTTTATGCAAAACGGGGAAACTCTTGGCCCAAATCTCACCTGATGGAAAGTGATGATTAGGCCGAAGATGGAAGCGAGTTTCACCCGGAATCCTCTAACACAGAGGAACTGGCTATCATACCTCTAACTGCCGGAACACAACAATGCTGCTAACATTGTTGTTATGGCGACAGACTTAGACATGATGGTGGTAGCTTGCCAGGCGGACTTAGAACAAGTCCTACCACCAACCAAACCGAGCAAAAAATTTGCCCCCGCTGGGAATCGAACCCAGGGCCTCTGGGTCTGAATCAGGTGGTATAACCACCCGACCACGGAGGCGGTTTGTGTGACCTGTTTAGCACCACCCGGGGACCACGTGTAGGGATTCGCTGAAGGGTATTCTCCTACGGACGCGGGTGACTCGGTCCCCAAGTTGCCTTCCAACGAAACGTGGCATTTGTAGTATACCACCATTTTCTTTGACACCTTTGCTTCTTGATACAGATGACGGTACTCTTTGTCAACTTTGAACGAGTAAAGGAAGCAGTTGATATCTGAAGTTTTCGGGGGGGGGTTGGAACCCCCAAAACCCTCCCCCTGGCTACGCCCGTGGTTAGCACCATATTTGACGTTTACACATGCGTTAAGTGTACGTAAAATCACCCGCCCTAAGCTTTGTAACAACGCTTCTTATTTAACGAACGTCAAACTTCGTCCGTAATCGTAACTTTTTGACGTACGTATGTTACGTTAACCAACTGTTTGATACAACCCACCCTTAAGGTTTTTTGCTTAAAGTAGCACACCATGAACTAGAAAGACGGGATGGCGTAAGATTACAGACGTAGGTTACGTCCCATCCAAAAGGCCTACATCCTAAAGTCCAGTTTTTTGCCAATTTTATAAACTTGTTAATTTTCTAGGCGAAAAATGCTTAAAGACCTGCTTAATTGAATTGTGATGTATTTTTTTTTGGTTTTAAATATTCTGCTACACAGTATTATCTTACTGTATTTGGACAGCCTCACCCTCATTCCAGCCGTACAAACGGTCATTCCATTCGCATAAACAAACACGATCGTCTTCAATGAAGCTATCACTCAGTTCAATTAGCATTTGTGTAACGTTGTGTAATGTTCCTGAGAAACGTAATATATATTGCAGCATTGTGTATACTGTATTGTAGTTTGGCTACAATCCTTCCCAAATTTAACCTCATTTGTTTGACCGAAAATTTCCCCTTTCTGAACATAAAATATTTTAATTTGGATCAATAAAAAGTCAATGGAGAATTTGAAAATAAAAAGATTTTTCAGCGTCTTGTGAATTGTGTGATCGTTCGGAGACTCGGATTTTTTATTAAGGAAATGGATATCCAAATGAAAATTCCTTACTTGTGACTTACGCTTAGTTGTGAGTTACATACGAAAAGTTCACTTAATTTCGTGTCGTGTTATACTGTGACGGTATGTATTGTTCGTTTATATTTTTTCTTTAAGAATAGTTTTTGAGGTTTTCAATGTTAATTCAATTTGACTTTTGTCTCACAACAAATAATAATGGTTTCTAGCTTATATATCATATAGAATACCGGTACGTAAGTATTTTCAATTTCTTTATGGTTATAATCATGTGGGTGGAACCATAATTTGAGGTCCTGAAGCTCGTTTTTTCTCCTTCTTCAGAGTTACTTTTTACGTTTTTAAACATACCGTCGTTTTTACCATTCACTTAATACGATGTAGTTTCTAAAAGCCTTTTCATTTGTGTGTTTTGTACTATTTGGCTATTCAACTTTCGATTTACTGTTATTAAAATTAAAAATAATAATGTACGTGTGAAATAAGCGAAAACATCTATTTATTTAACTATAATATGCATTTGTTACAGTCATAGTGATAACATTGCTATAATCTACACTAATGTTATAAAGCAGAAGAGTTTGTTTGTTTGGTTGAACGCGCTAATCTCAGGAACTACTGGTCCGATTTGAAAAATTCTTTCCGTGTTAGATAGCCCATTTATTGAGGAAGGCTATAGGCTATATATCATCACGCTAAGACAAATAGGAGCGGAGCAGTAATGGAAAATGTGACGCAGACGAAGTTGTGCGGGTCAGCTAGTACCATAATAATTGGTCATCTCCTTCGTCTAATCTTTCTATACATAAAAATGAATCCCTCTTTCCCTTGGTCATAGCATCACGCGACCGACTGTACTAATTCTTCTTTGTTGTGTTTGTTACTGTCAGGAGAAGGTTCTTATGAAAAACAAAAAAAATGCCAGTTGACGAGAGCGAAGCCACGGGGGAAGCCATTGCATATATAAAAATCTCTTGTTCCTCACAGTGTTTTATGTTTTTTTTTTGGTTTTATTGGTAGGTTTGGAAATAGGTCATAGACTATTTTTTTTATTTGTATGGCATACCAACGATTGTTGAGTCGGCTAATTATACATAATTACTTAACTGTCTAGACAATGTGATAAATTAATCACTTTTTCTCTCATAATAGCTGGTCAAAGGCAGCCAAAGTTATAATCAATAATATGAAATGCATTAATTACCAGTGTTGATGTGCGGTGCGTAAACACTAGGACACAGATATTAAATAGTTGACGCGGATTTCAGACAAATGCCTGTAATCCTTTATTCGGGGATATTGTTTCAATATAACTTTGTTTGCTATTGTCAACGTTTCATTTTGATTCATAGAACTTTGTGGTTTACAGTTTTAGATTGCAAGTGAAAATAACATTTTGATGTTTTCTGAATTTTCATTAATTTTTCGGGTGAGTCTGTGGATGGGTGACCATCTTAACAAACTGGCACTCCTCCAAGTCTCAGAAAGCACGTTAAACTATTGTTCCCGGTTGTCATTGGTAGATCTTTGGCAGTCGTAACAGATTGTCAGAAGCCTGAAAATCTGACTCCAGTCTTGCCAAGAAGTACCGTGTTACCCAGATAATGGGTTATGAAGGTCTAGTAGGTAGCCACTCTACGTAAAATACTGGTATTCAGCTGAACCCGGTTTGACTGGGAGCCGACCCCAATATACTTGGGAAAAGACTAGGCAGATGTGTGTTTTATTAGATAAGGCTAGGGGTGTGAGCCTGGAGATCTGTCATACAGGTCCTGAACCTAGTTCAGACAGGTTTCACAAAGGTTCTAGCGTAAGGCAATAAATTAATGTTATTTATAAATTACCTACTGACACAATGTACCTTTATGAGAGAAATAAACTAAATTTATTTTCCACAGCACAGTAGAGACTGTAGCTTAACTGTGCAATAATTCATCGCATATCGCAGATGCTTTTACTGTCGTCATTTAAACAGTATTAATTTATTGTTTTACATTGTTGAACAAATAAATAGAAAGAAAAAGAGTTTATTTGCGCCAAAACATGACGCACAAAAACTGTCTCTATGTTTAAGAACGCTTACAACCCTAATCTCTTCAAAGTTAGAGAGAACAGGCTCCTTCTGGGTAAGCTTGCTCCTTCGTAGAATTCGTCTCTTTGTCTGAGTGTGCCAATTCTACTAATTAAAAAAAAGATTAAAAATAAGTAGAATTTTATTGGCCCTCTAGGGCCTATAAAATTATATAAACAAATTACTATTTTATACAAGTTAGGTGGGAAGATATGCGTCACATTCGCGCAAAACGGCTATCTATCAGCATAATGCTGGGTCGTGCGACATAGAGCCACAGCACTGGTTTCCAGCGACAAAAAAAAAATTAAAACACTTGAAATCTATATACATTAATCTAAGTATTAAAAACACAACACAACAAATGAAAATGTAACATCATTTATTTGGTATCAAGCGGTTCACAGCACCTGATACCCCTTCCAAAATTTTCCAACACGCGTAAATGGTAATAATATCTTCCTAAAGGCTTACGCATTTCCAGGAAAATATGAACGATTACACATCAAACGAGGCGCGCTTCCCTCAGATAGAATTACCAAACGAGCACATACGTAATGTAACAAATTTGCTGTTTCACAAAAAAAGTAATGACAGGAAAAACTTGGAAATTCAACAGGTAAAAATTCATAGTGAAAAAAAAGCTGCTGGCATAACGAGAAAATTACGAAAACTCTATTTGCATCCGGCAGGTGATTCAGGCCGGAAGTGAATGCCTTACCGTCCCGCTCTCTCATTTCCGGTTTCGTTGCCCCATCGCGCCGGTAGATGGCGTTGTGCTTAAAAATGTAAAGTTGTAATTTTGCTTAATGCGTTCTATGCATACTCAATCTAAAGATTTTAATTTCCACAGCGACTTGTTGGGTACATTATAAGTTGGGTTAGGTAAGGTTTTCTAGTAGAATTGAATGTTTTTGACAATATAGCATCAGTTTTTGGACTTGCGGATGGTGTAACAATACAGGATGTGTTTCTTTCAAAATAAACCTTTTTGTATCATGGTGAGAATTCATCATCTGCCTAGCCTTTTCCCAACTATATAGGGGTTGGCTTCCAGTCAAACTGGATTCAACTGAATACCAGTATTTTACGTAGAGCGGCTGCTTACCAGACCTCCACAACCCATTAACTGGGTAACACGGTACTCCTTGGCAAGACTGGTGTCTAATTTTGGCTTCTGACTATCCGTAACGACTGCCAAAGATCTCCAAATGACAGCCGGGACCAACAGCTTAACGTGCTTTCCGAGGCACGGAGGAAACTCGGTACCTATGATGGTCACTCATCCAAAGACCAACCTCGGTAAGCGTTGCTTAACCTTGAAGATCGACCTGTGCGGCTGTGCCAAGTCGATATATCCAGGCCAAATAATAATTTAGCCATGAGCTGGCCCCTGGTAACTGGTGAGAATTACCGATAGTATTTCGAATGCTCTTGTAAATTCCATATATTTTTGCCTAGGCCAAGATCATCTTCGCCATTTCAGTAGAACGATGTTCTCTGCATTATTAAGCCACGATATAATGAAGTTGAAGACAGAAGATGACATACAGAATGCCATAGAAAAGTTTAACTCAATTGTCCATCTCGCAGCCAAAGCATCATTAAGCAAGAGCAAAAACGCTTGGATCAAACTTAAGCAATATCCAAGAAACATCATGGAGAAAGTCTGGGAACGGCGCAGACTAAGAAAAGAATGGCATAAATCGAGATATCCATCTGACAAAACTAGTCTTAATAGAGCAACTGAAGAACTAAAGAGCATGATCAAAGAACATGAAAACCTCAGCCTACAGAATAATTTGGCTCGTCTCACTCCCCATAAGGATACAAACTACTCACTCTGGCGCGCAACTAAAAATCTCAAGCGACCTAAAGAACATATTCCGCCAATAAGGAAACAAGACCGTAGCTGGGCTAGGACAGATTATGAGAAATCCAGAGCTTTTGCTGAACACCTCCAAGGTGTCTTCACACCCCTACCTTGTGCTAACCCAGAAAATGATAAGGAAATAATCGAATTCCTACATTCACCTAACCAGTTATGTCTTCCTCTAAAGGCGGTTACTCCCAGAGAAATATCCAGAGAAATAAAGGCGCTTCCACTTAATAAATCACCTGGTTATGACCAACTAGACTCTACTCTATTAATGAATCTACCGAAAAAAGGAATAATGTACTTAGTAATCATTTTTAATGCCTGTCTAAGATTTTGCTATTTTCCATGTCAGTGGAAGATTGCTCAAGTAGTAATGATCCTGAAACCGGGCAAAGTTGCAGAGGATCTTTCATCCTACAGACCTATCAGCCTATTGCCCTTGGTTGGTAAACTGTTTGAAATAGTAATACTTAACAGAATGCAGTCTTACCTAAATGACATACTCCCCGAACACCAATTCGGCTTCAGACAAAAACATGGTACCATTGAACAAATACATAGATTGTCCAACTCCATAAGTCAAACATTGGAAAACAAACAGTATTGTTCAGCCGTATTTCTAGATATAAGTCAAGCCTTCGACAGAGTATGGCACACGGGTCTCTTATTTAAGATAAAAAAGTATCTACCACACTCATTCTACTTGATTTTGAAGAGCTACTTAGATAAAAGATGTTTTGAAGTGAAAATCAATGGGGAAACCTCAAAACTCCATGAAATCCACTCAGGTGTACCACAAGGCAGCATCTTGGGGCCAGTTTTGTACCTTATCTTCACAGCTGATATTCCTGATAGTGATGATACATTAATAGCTACATATGCTGATGATACAGCTATAATGTCTATAAACTCTGACGCAGCGTCCGCATCCGCAACTCTTCAAATACACCTCACTGCAATTGAGTCTTGGCTTAGATCATGGAGGATAAAAGTGAATAATAGTAAATCTGTGCATGTCACATTCACTCTTAGGAAAGGTGATTGTCCTCCTGTAATGCTAAACGGTGACCAAATACCCCAATCAGACAGTGCCAAATACCTAGGTATGCACCTGGACAGGAGACTGACGTGGCAAAAGCACATCTGGAATAAGCGGAAGCAACTTGATACAAAGTTAAGAAGCCTGTACTGGCTAATTGGGAGGAAATCACATTTGTCTAACGAAAGCAAAATGGCGATATACAAGACTATACTGAAACCGGTATGGACATATGGAATAGAACTATGGGGCACGGCCTCCAACAGCAACATTGAAATCTTGGAAAGATTCCAAACAAAAACCTTGAGATCCATGTTCAAGGTCCCGAAATGTATCAGTAACAAATACATCCTGCAAGATCTGAATCTCACATCAGTTAAGCAAGAAATATCCATCAGAAGTCTGAAATACCAAAACAAGCTATCAGATCATGTAAATGCTTTAGCAACAAACCTCACTGGTACTGGTAGTATTACATACTCAAGACTGAGGAGGAATGATGTTCCAACCCTTAAAAACCAATTCACCATACTATAGTGAGAGAGGTCAATGGATTCTCCTCAAAGCTAAATGACATACCCAGACTCTGATCAGAAAAATTAGCAGCTAAATGTATTTAAAACAGATCGCTGTGCTAAGCAGGATATAATAAAAAAAAAAAAAAAAAAAAATTAAGCCACGAGCTGGCCCCTGCCACGTGGTGAGAATTACCGATTGCATTTCGAAAACTCATGTAAATTCCATATATTTTTGGCAAGGCCGAGACCGTCTTCGCCATTTCAGCAGAACGACGTCCATTGCTGGACGCAACTAGCGGTCCTCTGCGTCTCAAATCCATCGGCTACCCGCGACCCTAGCGATCATCGGCCTTTTGCATCACCCTCGCTATGTTTATTCATCATTTAAATATGACGAAGGTTGTGTTATTTCTCGCGTTGTAATTCTGACGGATGAGTAATAGTCTCGAGACTAACAATGGAAAGTTTTCCGGGTTTCAGCAATGACGTATTGTACACAGGCGCGCAAGCAACAACGTCACAGCTAATCGTCAACAAAATTGCTGTGTTTGCGCGCAGCATTCAGTTGTTTTCATGTTTTGCTGCCATTTTAGTGTGCGGCGAGTGATGTATCTATAGCTTATAATAATATCGTTGGGTTTCAGTTGATTTAGCACGCCTGTGTTTGAAAGGTATTTTCATCGCAGATTATTATAACAATTATTTTTTTACAGATTTCGCTACCGTCATCGCATTCGATTCTAACATAGCCGTGTCGGGGATTCCTTAGTTCCCGGAACTTTGACGTCCTTTCGCGATGTGGTTGCATCGGTTTGGGTTCAGAACGTATCATGGCTTTTCTATAGCCACAATACATTGTGGCAGTTTTTTAAGTGGCCTTTAACAAAAAGCCACAAATCGTTTGAGAGCTAAAACTAATTTGTTAAAAATAAGAGCTTTCTTGTAGTTTCTCATGCGTTACTTCTTCACAGATCCTTATCAGCGACGTTTTCGGATGGTTTAATAATACAGAGCGTCTTTTTTTTTCAAAATTAACCAATTCGGGTTTAACTAAATATATCGATTTATCAAAAATCCAATCATACAGTTTGAGTTTTCATCAAAATCGAGATCGAAACCCCTTTCAGTGTTTTTGACTCTCTGTCAGACTATGTAATCGTTCCCTTACGGCTTAACGGCTGTACGAATTAGCATGGAACTTGTCACGCAGATAAACCATGTATTTCTTAACAAGTTGAAACGCGGGATAAGCAACTCCCAGACAGAAGTTATCTTTAAGATCAACATTTAATACCGCAAAATTCAAGAAGAATTCGACTGATTCAAAACCGGTCATCAAATTATGTACAAAAACCGGCCAAGTGCAAGTCGGGCCCTCGCACGAAGGATTGTGTACCATAAACCGAACATACCAAAAAACAAACACGTTTCTTGAATGGAAGCCGCCTTTAATCAATAAAATAAAAATGAATTGCTGATTGTGTTGCTAATCGCAAATCTCGAGAACAGCTGATACGATTTCACTATTTTATTGTGTTTGTTATTATAGAAGGTTTTTATGTTAAAAAAACTTTGCTAGTCGACAGCTAGTTTTTGATTAAATTTTTTCAAAAATTAAGGCTGTCTCCCATTTATTTGTACTTAAAGCGGCATTAGAAATGCACAATCTGTTAAAGTTTCATTTACCTATAACGGTTTTTGAGGAACTCGTGGCTAAATACCAACAGCCGCATGGGTCGACCTTCGAGGTTAAGCAACGCTTGCCAAGGTTAGTCTGTGGATGGGTGACCATCTTAACATATCGAGTTTCCTCCGTGCCTCGGAAAGCACGTTAAGCGTTTGGTCCCGGCTGTCATTTGTAGATCTTTGGCAGTCGTTACGGATTGTCAGAAGCCAGTAAATCTGACTCCAGTCTTCCCCAGAAATACCAAATACCGTGTTACCCAGTTAATGAGTTGTTGAGGTCTGGTAGGCCGCCGATCCACATAAAATACTGGTATTCAACTGAATCCGGTTTGACTGGAAGCCGACCCCAATGTAGTTGGGAAAAGACTAGGCAGATGATGGTTTTTGAGATACAGCCCGCTGACAGGCAGACAAACGAGTGGATAGCGGAGGCTTTGTAATATCCATTGGTAACCCTTCGGGCACAGAACCTTAAAAGTCATAAAAACCTTAACAAATACCGCATACCTATATAGCAACACGGCCCACGATGTCTTCAGAGCAATTCTTCGTGAAGGAAGCATGCAAATATAATGCATGTTATATGAACAGGGGCGACTGAATGAGACGCCTCCAGGCACAGTCCTGAGCGAAAGAACACAATCGCGGGCGCCTTCTACACGTACATGTGGATGTGGTGTTTTTGTGTATTTCGTCCTTTTTATAAGAAATTTTAGTCTTTTCTCTGATGAAAAGGACGATGGGAATGGATTTTAAAAAGCTTTTAGGATTTTAGATTAAAAATGCTGCTATTAAATTTCAGTTTTATGCACCAGTAAAAGATAAGTATGTATGGTAAAAGGTGTTTAGATATTGTTGTAGAATGCAATTAACTAAAATAAAATATAAGGACTAGCTTTTGTCCGCAGTATTGCACGCATGTAGATTATTTTATGCCATTTAGGCGACATTTTCTGTTAGTTCGTGTACTATAAAGTCAGCCGAGTGCGAGCTAGACTCATTCATGAAGGGTTCCGTACTATAAACCACATTTTTTTTTTATTCTATTTATTTTTTTTCGAACATAATTATTTAAACTTTCAAATATTTCTATAAAAAATAAAAACAAACATTAAAATATATACAAATGGTAGCCCACAGACTACAGATTGTACTTCAGTAAGTGTGCCTAAGAACTCCACGACCTCATTCCACCGGCCCCCTTCTACCATCGGACATCCAGACGCACTGCAACTTACCATCCTTACCTAGTTGCTATTATATAGTTTCCAAACGTCTTTTATAATGCGCACAGCAAAGGAGTGAAACTCTCTGCCTGTGTCTGTATTTCCGAACGCTTACAACCCTAATCTCTTCAGAGTTAGAGTAAACCAGGCTCCTTCTGGGTTAGCTCGCTCCATCGTTGACTTTGTCCCTGTTATCTCTGACCAAGACCTTTCTTTACCCAAATTTAGGTTTTGTATAAGAAATATTTTGTCATAGAAATTTATACATTTAAATAATAAAATGTTATATAACATTCAAATGTGACTTCACTAAACTGTGTGAACTTCTGGTTGTTGTTACGTTAAGGTTGATTTACGTGTATAGTAATCTGTGGAAACTATTTCTGGATTGTGTTGAACTAATTGTTTACATAAGTGTGTTATTGCATCTGTTTGTTTCCCAAATAAAATAAAAATAAAATAAAAGACTAAAGTCAAGGGCAAACCAAAGGAACAGGGTCCAAGCCACCGGTGGTCAGGGTTCCCGAGAAAGGAACCTTCTCACTATACACGCCGTGTCTTAAAAAAAACTTCTTACTAGATCTCGTTCAAACTAATTTTCGCTGTTAGTTTACATGGTAATGTACATCATAAATTTTTGTTAGTTTTACCATTTTCTTATTTTAGAATCAAAGGGGCGGGGGGACATTTTACCACTTTGGAAGTGTCTCTCCGCAAACTATTCAGTTTAGAAAAAAATGATCTTGGAAACCTCAATATCATTTTTGAAGACCTATCTATAGATACCTCACACGTATTGGTTCGATGAAAAATTTTTTTTTTAGTTTCAGTTATAAGTATGGGGACCCCCAAATTTTTTTTGTATTTTTTTGTGAAAATCTTTTTGCGGCTCACGGAATACATCTACTTACCAAATTTCAACAGCATAGTTCATAATAGTTTCGGAGAAAAGTGGCTGTGACATACGGGCGGACAGACAGACCGACAGACAGACAGACGGACAGACATGAGGAATCTATAAGGGTTCCGTTTTTGCCTTTGGATTACGGAACCCCAAAAATATGGTAAGGTTAGGTTAGGTTAGGTTAGGTATGACCTGATCAGCCGTTTGTAGACCACCAACTCATTAATATTTGATGAGAGGATCTGATTACCTACCCTACTAACTAATCACTATAAATACCTTACTAATATTTATATTTAAGTATCTACTTTAAAGGGACAAACTAAAAGTAAAATTTAAAAAACCCGCAACGCGACACAAAACATAAACTCTAAAAACTAACAAATAATATTTTAAACTTATTGTAATTATTATCGCCACACGGAAAATAAAAATATAAATTTATTACGTTATCGAGTTGGGGGACCGCTAATGAAGAAAAACAAGTGTAGGTATTTGCAGATTGCAATAAAAAGTAAAAGCGCGAAAAAATCGCAAAAACGACGAACGACGTTCGTTTTGTCCGGGGGATTTTAAAATTTTTAGTTTTACTTTTACATATTCGGTGAAAATTACAAGTGTCTACCTATTACAGTTTTCGAAATAAATCCCGCTGACAGACAGACTGTCGGACAGACGGATGGATGAACGGACGCACCGACAAACGGATAGGGGAGGCTTAGTAATAGGATCCCATTGGATACCCTTTGGGTACGGAACCCTAAAAACGAGCCAAGTGCGAGTCCGACTCATACACGAAGGGTTCCGTAACTAAAATAACTTTAATTTCGGAAGTCGGTGTTTTGTTAGTTCCGTCGTATTTTGACGCCGACTACCGAAATTAAAGTTATTTTTTAACCGACTTCCCAAATAGGAGGAGGTTATCAATTAGGTTGTATGTTTTTTTTTTATGTTTGTTACCTCATAACTCCGACAATTATGAACCGATTTGAAAAATTCTTGCTTTATCTGAAAGGATATACTTGCAAATTGGTCCCATTTAAATTTTATGCAAATCGGTTTCGAACCTTGGATTTTAAATCGAAATAACTGGAATTCGTCTACTTAGATGATAGTTTTATGTCATCCAAGTAATCGGAATTGCGTATTTTGCTTTTCTGCGATTTTGCAGTGGTGTTGTTAGGTGTGGGGTACCACTAAAAAGCGAAAAATAAAAAAACTTTTTACAAAAAAAAACCAACCGACTTCCAAAAAAAAAAAACACTACAAAGTAAAAAATAACTTTAATTCGGAAGTCGGTGTCAAAATACGAAGAAACTAATAAAAACACCGACTTCCGAAATTAAAGTTATTTTTTACTTTGTAGTGTTTTTTTTTTTGGAAGTCGGTTGTATTTTTTTGTACAATTTTTTTTTTAAATAAAATTTCAAACGAATTTTGGAACATTGGTCGTTAAAGGTGCTCCCACACAGCAGTTATATAACGTTAGAGACTGACTTATAACATTTGCTTATAAACAAATAATAACAAAAGTTATAAATTTTTATTGATGTTATACAACTTCATTTAATAAAATGTTTTACAACTGATTACAATATAATATAACAAAATGTAACTTTTGTTATAACATCATCAGAACCTCAGCGGGACGAACCCAAACCTATTGAACATAATGTTATACGATGTTATACAACGAGTTCAACCAATGTGGGAGCGTTTATAACATATAACTTTTTCAACATGTTGTAGAGTATTGTTACACGCTATTAATAAATGTTGTCGTGTTACACAATGTTGTATAACGCTATATAACTGCTGTGTGGGAGCACCTTAAGAAGCAAAGATAAAATGCAAAACACTACGTCAATGCATATGAGTGGGCACCGCTAGACGTCTACTAGTTGCTCGTACATTGCCTAACCTAACTTCGTGTCCGCAGCCTAAATTTAGAATTATTCGCAAGAGACACCGTGGCTCCGGAACACAAAGGGCAATGAAGGAACATGGATGGGTTTTAGTCAGTAGAAGTCTGACACTCCCTCCCGCTACACCCAGAGCGGGAGGAGTCATTGGATGATTTCCCATCCCTAAAAAAAAAAAAAAAAATACAATATCTATGTATCGGCAGAATATCCGCGTACCTACAGATAGCGAATATAGCGCGATGGGTCACAGAACCACACGCTACATAAATCGATATTGTATCGCATGATATTAAGATGAAATTCGGTTCAAACTGATTCGGGTACAATAGTATCACACGGTAGTCCTTGCGATGCGCGCGAGTGGGAGTGATCTAGCTATAGACGAATGAGTGAGAGAGAGTGATTCGAATATAAATCTAAAAAACCGAAACGACTGTATTAGTTTCATTTTAGAGTGCCATATTATCAACACTACCAAACAATGCATTCACTGACTTCGATTTTACAGTAACAAATAAAATACAATAATGTACAACAAACCGAAACCTAAAAATCACAGTAGCACTTTCTTTTCAGAGTTCCACACAGATTCGGCCGATATAGAGAGGCACATGAGCGACTGGCCAGCTTATACGACTCAGCCCTCCCGCACCCCTTGCAGACTGCAGCCCGTGACTCGACGCTAAAAATAGAAGTAATATGGATTATGGCTTTGACCTTGATTGCATTGAGTATATTTATAATACTAGCTTTTTTCCGTGACTTTTTTTTATGCAAAACGGGGAAACTGTTGGCCCAAATCTCACCAGATGGAAAGTGATGATTAGGCCGAAGATGGAAGCGAGTTTCACTCGGATTCCTCTTACACAGAGGAACTGGCTATCATACCTCTAACTGCCGGAACACAACAATGCTGTTAACATTGTTGTTATGGCGACAGACTTAGACATGATGGTGGTAGCTTGCCAGGCGGACTTAGAACAAGTCCTACCACCAACCAAACCGAGCAAAAAATTTGCCCCCGCTGGGAATCGAACCCGGGACCTCTGGGTCTGAATCAGGTGGTTAAACCACTAGACCATGGAGGCGGTTAGTGTCACCTGTTTAGCACCACCCGGGGACCACGTGTAGGGATTCGCTGAAGGTTATTCTCCTACGGACGCGGGTGACTCGGCCGCCAACTCGGACTTCGTAAGCGCGTATACCGTATTTCCCGTTCCCGTAGGATTTTCGGGAAACTCATTCTTAGTGCTTCTTTACACTCTTCAAGGAACCTACATGCCAAATTTCAGCCTCCTACGAACAGCAGTTTCGGCTAAGCGTTGTCTGTTAGTCACTCTGTAACGGAAGTTTTTTTTAGAGTAGGATTTTTACTTGATATGGGTTTGTTCTTGACTCGTCTAGTCTTGGTCAGAGATGACAGAGACAAAGTCTACGATGGAGCGAGCTTACCCAGAAGTAGCCTGTTCACTCTAACTTTGAAAAGATTAGGGTTTGCCTTGCGGGGTTTGCCTGCGGCTGTGTTTCCAAAGAAACACAGACGCAAGCAAAGAGTTCCACTCATTTCAGTAAACATAACTTCTTTTATATATTTTAGTTGTCCAGGAGTACTGAGAGCTTGGTTTAGAGTAGGATGAATAATGGGAGCCCGTCTCTTTCACACCGTAGGTATGAGGGGCGGTGGGCTTTCTTCTGGCTAGCGCCTGAGTCACTGCGCTTGTTGACATAACACACACTCTTTGACATAGAAAAACGTAACTACTCGTTGACTTTGAGCTTGAAATAAGTGAACGGTCTTTGCAAAAACATATTATGTCAGAATTTTTATTTGAGAAAGAATCTTTTAATTATTTATACTTAACGGCTTGAAATTAGAAAAATATGACATTTATTTTTTATTAATTTTAATTTTATTGTATTATAATCAAATTGTGATATTAATCTTTAAATTGACATTGTTATCTTTCTTATCATGCACTTAGAGTCAATGTATTTTGTACTTTTGCATGCCTTCTGGTAAAATATGGCTGTTGCTAATTATAGTTTCATACTATCGCGTTTTGTACCCACACCTACTTGAAAAATAAATATCTTATCTTATAGACGAAATATGGTTACCTTTAAAAAACTGCATCAACTTTGTTAAATATATCAAAACGGACACGCAAATAAACTCAAAAAGAAATTTGTTGTGAGTATGTATACTCCATTTACTATAGCATTAGACAGAAGTTAAAAAAGGCTCTTTTAGGTGCACACTTAGCAATAAAATTACAACAAACTTTATTACAGTCAAGATTGATGTGGAGTTTATTATAATCAATTTATATAATAGCTGTCACACTTAATTGTACTTAATTAACCTATCTACCTTCTGAAATTACAAGGCTTTTATTTAATATTGTTTAGATTTAACATTCTATATTGTCGTGTTGATGTTTAAAATCTAAAAGAAGCAGAGGTGGACAGACCGGGAACGTTTTTTACGTCACTATAATTCTACCAAATCTAAAATGTTACGTATTCCCTTCATAAGTTATGGAAGCACGTGTTTTGTTTATTTTGTCGGTTTATGCTATCAACCATCCGTCAATTTGCGTAAATTTTCTGCAGTTGTCAATTGCGTTGTCGCTTGTGAATACTTGTGAATGCTACGCCTTTTCTCGTTGTTATTGCTGAATTTTCGTGATTTTGTTGTTAGTTGTTACTGTTTTTCTTTTGTTACCTATTTGTTTTGTTATCTTTTTAATTGTTAGTTTTGTGTTGTTTGTACAAACTGGTACGTTTTGTGGAACTATGGATCCCGATGCAGGCCCGAGTGGCATGCAAGCGCAACATGCACACTCTGAAACTGCTGGTAGCGCTGATCAATGTCAACAGCGAAAAAGACGTGGCCCCAACGTTGACCATGAGGATAAAATATTGTCTCCCAAGAAAAGTAGAATTAAACAAACACCGCTTCGTTCTACAGAAAAAAGAACAGTGATTAATATTTACAAAGATGTTAAGGAGTCCTTGCCCGAAGGTGCTGCTGCTTATAAAACGCAGTTAGTTAAAAAAACTGCAGAAATTGCAGGTAAGGATTTAAATTACTAGAAAGGTACCATCATCATCATCATCATCTTCCTGCCTTTATCCTAAGTTACTTGGGGTCGGCGCAACACGTTTTTTTTTATTCCACTTCGTCCTGTCACTTGTCTCACTATCATTTACCCCCTTTTCTTTCATATTCACTCCTCACACAATCCATCCATCTATTTTTTTGCATTGTGAGATAATAAATATACATTACTAATCTTATTTTGTAGGCATATCTCGTGCAACAGTCTATAATATACTCAAAGAGTATAATAAAGAAGGTCGCCTGCAATCACCCCCTCCTCGCCAACAGAAACATTCAAAATTCGAAGAGTATGATGATATTACATTTAGTGGAATACGAAGAAAAATTCATTCTTTTTTCTTTGATAATGAGTTACCAACGTTGAACAAGATTCTGGAAGCTGTTAATAGCGATGAGTCTCTACCTGATTTTAAAAGAAGCACTTTATACAAATTAATAAAAAACAAATTAAAATTTACTTACATTAAAAGAAGTAGAAAAAGTGCCCTAATTGATAAACAAGAGATTGTATTATGGAGGGTGAAATATCTCCATGAAATTAAGAGATTAAGGAACGAAGGGAAAAAAATATATTATTTAGATGAGACTTGGCTAAATGAAGGTACAGTTCTGCTAATATTTTTAAGTCATTTTGCACGAAGTCGAAGATAGTTGTTCCGGATATGGCTGTTTGTGTGTGTGATAATGTGTGTTTGTAAAACGCTCCCACAATACAAGACAAATCTTAGTGTGGGGGCATGCTTGCCTTTACATAAATTCGTAAACCTCCTTTATGTTACATTGATACAGTGAATTAGTATTTTTAGTTGAACATAAGTCGATGTAATATTGTATTAACATCTATAACTTTTTTATACGTACAGGACACACCAAAAGCAAGGTATGGCAAGATAGTACTATAAAGTCTTCAAAGGAAGCACACCGGGCAGGTTTATCTACTGGTTTAAAGAACCCAACTGGAAAAGGAAAACGGCTTATCATTGGCCATATTGGTAAGACATGATTTAAATGTATTTTTTTATTTATCACTATGGATGACTTACAGCTAATACAAACAAAATAAATAATGGCATGTGAGACTGGAAGCCAATTCTCTTTCACCAGTACACCAGTACAGAATAAATTCATTTCCTTTTATTTTATTTCACAGGATCAACAGATGGGTTTTTAATGGATGGCGAATTAATATTTGAAGCCAAAAAGGGTGATGGAGACTACCATTCTGAAATGGATGCACACAATTTTGAAAAGTGGTTCAAATTAATACTAACAAAAATTGAAAGTGATGCTGTTATTGTTATGGATAATGCGCCATATCATTCGAGGAAAGTGGAGAAGTTGCCAACTACAGCCACACGAAAGGCAGATATTCAGGAGTGGCTTAAAACCAAAAATATTCATTTTGATGAAAAAGACTTAAGGGCCACTTTATTAGAAAAAGTTAAACAAGTACGACATTTGTACCAAAAGTTTGCTGTAGATGAGATGGCTAAAGAAAAAGATATATTAGTATTGCGCCTCCCACCTTACCACTGTGAGCTCAACCCAATAGAATTAGTTTGGGCTCAAATGAAGGGGTATGTAGCCCAAAACAACAAAACTTTTAAATTAAAGGAAGAGAAGCGGTTGCTCCCTCAAGCACTAATAAATATTACTGCAGAGAAATGGCAATCTTGCATTGCTCATACAATTAAAGAAGAGGAAAGGTTTTGCCAACTTGATGGTATAATGGATAATGTTGTAGAAAGGTTCATTATTAACGTTGGTGAAACTTCATCATCATCATCATCAGAGGATGATGAATAACAGAATAATAAAATTCATAAATTCTCAATTTACGCTTTTGTCTCTAGAAAATGTTTTTACTGTTGGTAGTGTATTTTTTTAATCCTCTGACATTCTAAATTATTATATTTGTTTTGTGAAGTTTGTGAAAACAATAATGAACGTCATGCCATTGTGATAGTTGTTTTTTAATAAACTGATTGTTACTAAAAATTGTTTCATTTCATGTACCTATTCAAGCCTTGTGACGAGTAGATCGATAGTAAATGCTTTATTATATGCATGCCATACATTGTTACAAAAAGCTCACATTATTTATGAAAATTGTTTGAACTCAACTTGAAATAAAAGGTTTCGTACTCCTGCTTCTGCGAGCCTCTTTTTTCTAATGTTATAATAAACAGAGTTTAGGTTCTAATAAATGTAGATATCCTATACAGGCGATAATCATATCTATTGGTGATATCTTATCTGACGGAATTTGCAGTTACCGATTGCAAATAAATGCTTATTACTTATGCATGGATACGGGAAAGAACCGAGCCCAGCTAGAAAATGTCTTGCATCATATTCGCAGACCTTATCTTTGTCACTGACAGCACTATTTGAAAGAAATCACTCACAGGAATACTTGTCTAACCACATTTATTACCGACTGATGTGTTACAAGCTCAAATTGTGACTCGAGACCTCCTTTGTCGTCTGTAGCTCAACGTTGAATAGGGGCGATTCAAACGCAACGCGCCATTATATTACCTACAGTGCACTATGGGTTGCCATAAATAAAAAATGTATTCGATACTAAAAATAACAGTGTTGCAACCAATAAATTAAATAAACTAAGGAGTCGATTATTTTGTATGCTAACATTCGGCTAATCCTGACGACAAACGCGGCCTCGCGTTTAACAAAGAATTATACAGAGAGGAAAAATACATTATAGAAAATTACTATTATGAGACCCATTAAACAACTACTTATTCACTCTACATTGACTACAAGCACTCTCACCTGTATCAACTCACTCATAAACTAAACATCGAGTACAAGCACTCTCACTTGTACCGACTCACTCTTATAACTAAACATCGAGTACAAGCACACTCACTTGACCGACTCACTCTTATAACTAAACATCGAGTACAAGCACCCTCACTTGTACCGACTCACTTTTAAAACTGAACATCAAGTACAAGCACTCTCACTTGTACCGACTCACTCTTTAATTAATTATCGACTACAATCATCATTGTATCAACTCACTAATCATAACTAACATAATTTCTCATCATCATTATCATCACTTTCTCTGTCTACTTGCTACAACAAAGTGTATTTATAACAAATCAACTCAATTATCAAGTAGGTACAAGCACTCTCACTTGTACCGAGTCACTCTTGTAATTATACATCAACAACAATCACGCTGTGTCAACTCACTAATCATAGCTAACATAATTTTTCATTCTCATCACTTTGTCTACTTGTTACAAGTAACTATATCTATAACAAGTCAACTCACTTCAATTAATTCTTAAATAATATACCTTTTTCTCACTTAAGCATTTAATAATATTGCTTCAAATAAAATGATAATTAATGGTATAATTCTCTCATTAAATGTAAATTATATCTGCTTATTTTTCCAAAATTATTACTTAGGACAGATGTAATTAAATCTGTCATAATGACACATGACATCTAATAAACGCATCATAATCATAATTGTTACATTCATTATTATCTCTATTCTATTATTACTTTAGCAAACAATGACTCCTATTCTGAATCACTCGAAATCACATCATGATTAAAAACAAGCCACGGGTGTATCTTGTCAACGGCATACACTGACCTATAAGGTTTAGAACCTTCCTTCCTAGTTATAGGAGTGTCTTCTATTTCATAGCGATCATTACCTATAACTTTAGAAATTCTGTATGGTCCTACACATTTTGGTATTAATTTGCGACTGTGTCCAGGGTCTGTACGAATATCTTTTTCGACACGAACTAAATCGCCTACTTTATATTCAGTGGGTTTTTTATGCGATTTATCAAAACGCTCCTTCTGAACTTGCTGATCAATTTGAATCCGCAAGTCAGCATCTGACCTAATTTCGTCACGATCTAAAGGCGTATGGGATTCTGAGACAAGCGAATTCATGAAACCATCCGAAACGCCTGTGGTTTGAACACCAAATAACATTTCAGAAGGAGTACGACCTGTAGATTTATTTAAAGTATTATTCAAAGACCACTGAATTTGAGGTATAGACAAATCCCATTCATTTTCTTGTTTATTGTGATTAGCGGCCGTTATTGCATCAACAATAGTCCGATTGTACCTTTCAACTTGGCCATTGGCCCTAGGAGAGGCAACCGCATTTAGAATATGTTTAACACCTCTCTTATTTATAAAGTCTGTAAACTCTTTGCTCGTAAAACTAGTGCCACGGTCTGATATAAGACGACGTGGTACTCCAAATAGCGAGAAATATTCATTAAAAACCTGAACACTGGTACTACTTTTGACATTTTTAACTGGCTTTACATAAAAAAATTTTGTGAAGGCATCAATGATCACTAGAATGTGACAATTTTTCTTTTTACTTATAGGAAAGGGACCACAGTGATCAGTATGAAGCGTATCAAATGGTTTATTAATTTTTGGAATCGGATGAAGCTCCCCCTCTTTAGCCCCAGCTGGTAATTTATTATGGGCACAGTTTAAACAAGAATTACAATACTTTTTAATAAAACGTCTCATCTTTTTGAACCAGTAAATCTGATTAATTCGATTGTAGGTTTTATCAAAACCAAAGTGGCCGACATCGTCGTGATTCATACGAACTATTTGCCACCTAACTGATTTTGGAACTACCCACTTTAAATTAACCACGTTGTCTTGATCTTTAGTTACCCTGTACAAACGACCATTTTGAACAGTATAGTTATTATGAATCTCGACTATGTCTTTTGTCTGTGGATCGTTTAGAATATTAATTATCCTTTGTATCTCTGAGTCTTGTTCCTGCACTGTGCGCAGCCATGCATCGTCATCTATTGCTAAAACGTCAACCACTTCGTTCCGGGGTTCAGAATTACCTGGGTTGCGGGACAGTGCATCAACATGACTCATCTTGTTACCATCGCGATGTTCTACCGTAATATCATACTCCTGCATTAACATGTACCAACGCGCAATTCTTGGTATTAAGTCCTTTTTAGTCATAGTGCTGCGTATTGCGGCACAATCGGTGACCACTTTGAACGGTTTACCCAGAACATAAACTCTAAATCTATTCAATGCACAGACTACCGCCAAAGTTTCTAATTCATACGAATGTAGTTTGCTCTCGTCTGGTGTCGTTTGACGACTATAATAAGCTATAGGATGAAACACTTTATCTGAATTTACATATTGCAGCAAGATGGCGCCTATACCAATTTTACTAGCGTCCGTGTGAACTTCTAACTCAGCCTCAGGGTCATATAATGTCAAAACAGGTCGTGAGGTCAACTTGCGTTTTAGTTCATGAAATGCTTTTATTTGAGGTTCATTAAAACACCAGGGAACGTTTTTCTTAGTAAGAATCGTTAGGGGTTTCGCTAACGTAGAATAATTTTGAATAAACCGTCTGAAATAACTGGTGAGGCCAACAAACTGTCGAACCTCGTGAACGTTTTTAGGGACTGGAAAATCGACTACGGCTTGAATTTTTGCTGCCCCGGGTCGAATGCCATCCGAGCTAATTTCGTAGCCTAAGTAGTTTATACGAGTCTGAAAGAAATCGCACTTATTAAGATTAAGTGTAAGATGTGCAGATCTCAATAATTGAAAAACCTTTTCCAGCTTATCTAAACCCTCTTCAATTGAACGTGCTGTTACTAATAGATCATCCATATAAGCCAACGCTAAATTTTGTTTTCCCTTAAGCATACAGTTAATCGTCCTTTGGAAAACACTAGGTGCATTAGCTAGTCCAAAGGGCATTCTTTCAAACTCATATAAGCCATCCGGCGTCACGAACGCAGTAAATCGCTTACTGGCCTCACTCATCGGTACTTGATAGTAGCCTGAAGTAAGGTCAAGGCTTATGAAGAACTTGTTGCCCCCCAACCTATCTAATTGATCTTCGATGCGGGGTAACGGATATTTATCCTTTAAAGTTTTTCTATTTAGAGATCTATAGTCAATACATAGCCGCTTATCCCCATTCTTCTTACTCACTAGGACAACAGGACTTGAATAATCTGAAGAGCTTTCGCGAATTATACCATTCTTTAATAATTCCTCTATAATTGTATTTAAATGGTCACGCTCACTGTGTGATATTCTATATGGATTGTATACGACTGGTCTATTATCTATAAGTGTAATTTCCATTTTTGCTAGATTAGTTTTACCTAACTCCGCTAAATTCATTGCAAAACAATCCCTGTACTTTTTTAATAAATCGATTAATTTCTGTTTTTGTTCTTCGGTCACTTCTGTACTAATTTTTATATCGGATAAAGGTAAATCTTTATAATCCCTAGTTTCCGTTGTTAAACCTATATATTCCCTATTTATTTCTTGATATTGTTGACCCCGAACTAATAAAGTTCCTTTATTAACGTTTAAATCATTTGTTGATAAATTTGCTAGCATTATATATCCTTTACCCCCTTTAAACTCAAAGAGACCAGGCAAAACAGCATATTCATTACGCGGCAAAATGCGAAGGCTATATTGTACCAACAAACTGCCAGAGTAAGTATCATTAGTGAAAGCATCTATTGGCATTACAGTTTTTGCTCTTATAACTTGGTCACGATCCGCGTATACTTTAATAGTATTGTTAACATTGTTATCAAAGTCTGGTGTATGCATAAATATTAAATCGTCTGTTGTTTTTAAAAGAATGACATTTGGTTTTTCCGTAAACGATTGACCAACTAAAATTGACGTCTGTAGATAATGGTCATGTACGACAAGAACTTCAGCTTCAGCTCTAACTGAGTCAATCTCTATAATAGCTATAAACTTTCCTATTGGCTTTACAGCGGCATTTCCAAATCCCTGTAAAATGGGCAAATTATCGAAGTACCAAACATCGACTAATATTTTTGCATTCGATTCTCGTATAAGAGTACATTTACTACCGAGATCTACGTATCCCTGCAAGATGACGTTATTTATTTTAACATCTTTGTAATACTTTGAGTTCGTAGATTCACTATTAGTAATACACAAGATATTTTTATTTTGGTCTGTCGCAGTATTAACTTTATTTAAATCTTCACGGTTATTAGTATTTCTTTTACGGCAGTCTTTAGTGTCATGTCCTAATTTTAAACAAAAGTTACATCGTTTGATAGGCTTGTTACATTTTAAACTTATGTGTCCTACTTCATTGCAGTTAAAACATCGAACGTTGTTATTAGCTCCAATTGTTTGTGTTTGTTCACTTGATAATCTATTAGACGTTTTCGCTGGCGCATTATTACGGTTACGAAAGTTAGGGTTTTCATGTTGGGATATTGTGCGCAAATAATTCAGAATTTGTTCCGGTTCATTAAACATACAAGCTCCTGCTCCCATTCGTACAAATTTGTCATCAATACCATGAATGAGACAGCCAACTGCCTTAATACCGATTATTTCGCATTTATTTATTGGTGTCATTTTGTCATAATAATAATGTTCTAATGACTGACCAAACTTACATCTAATCTTTAACATTGACGTCAACAGATCTCCATAATTTTCGTTGGAAGGAAAAGCGTGTTTTAATTTTTGAATCCACTCGGTCCAACTAAATAGCACCGAGGGTAAACCCTGGTACCATTTCTTGGCTAAACCACTTAATTTTGGAAGTGCATAGTGACATATTTGACGATCATTCCAAGAGTAAATCTGCGCACATTCACTGACCTTGTTAATCCAGTTTTCAATTGTTTGACTGTTATCACTTGGGTCAAATTCAGGTACCACACTAAACGCAACAGGAAAATTATTTTGAGCCCAAAAGTTAGAAGCTGCTAGCGGCTCTGAATTACCTATAGAATTATTGTTACATACAGTGAATGGAATATTGTTTAAATCAGCCCTAGTCTGATTAGTGGCTGCACGTAATTGTGTTGAAGTACTTAACGGCGGAGTTTTTGTAGACTCGCGATCAGGACTATGACGTTTTGAACGTTTTTGTTTCCTATTTCTCTTACTATGCCTATGACCACTACTTTGCTTTTTATCACGACGCCTTTTACTATGCCGCAACCTACGGTGGTGATTATCACTGTCGCTAGAATTTGTAGACAAGCTATACTTGAGTCACGCCGTCTTCGTTTAGAATTACCCATTAGCACGTTAAACGATTTTGAGTGATTCAAAATAAAGTTAAATAAATTTAAATACAGCAACTAATTACTTTAAGCAATATTACAGTACGTATAAAGAACTGAAAACACGCAGACACGATCTCGTTATTCAAATAATGTAATCACTTCTATCAGCAACTATTCGATATGTATCAATAAGGGTTAAAACGAAGTAGAAACCATCGCTATTTTATTACGTAATCAGGTACACAGGGTACCCTCACTATAATTATAAATCAATTATTGAACACAATCGTCTGTATTAAAACTAAATCTTTTCAAATTGACACGTTCCTATTTCCCAATGATCACTGTTAATTTTTATTGTTTTAAATACTTGATTCTTATTTCTTTGTTTGCCGTTTAAAACAGACACGGTTTATAATCGCAACACGTTTGCCACCAAATCACAGAAAAGGAAGTAATGCATTGATCTCTGACCTCAAAATGTCCTTTGTCCAGGATACCGCAACATCAGGCACGTAGATACACTGTAGCACACTTCTGAATTGAAAGAAATCACTCACAGGAATACTTGTCTAACCACATTTATTACCGACTGATGTGTTACAAGCTCAAATTGTGACTCGAGACCTCCTTTGTCGTCTGTAGCTCAACGTTGAATAGGGGCGATTCAAACGCAACGCGCCATTATATTACCTACAGTGCACTATGGGTTGCCATAAATATAAAATGTATTCGATACTAAAAATAACAGTGTTGCAACCAATAAATTAAATAAACTAAGGAGTCGATTATTTTGTATGCTAACATATTGGTTGATAAAGTAATCTAGTATGTATTCTTTATCAGCCAGGGGTGAACAGAGTTCAATGACAGAATAAAATGAGGCCTCCAGCTCTGGGCGGAGCAGAAGGGAGTGTCAGACTCTTACTGACTAAAACCCATCCGAGTTCCTTTTAATGACCTTTGTGTTCCAGAGCCGCGGTGACTCTTCCGACCAAATTCCGCAACCCTGGCAGGCAATGACCCTAGTGAGCTCCGTGTCCTACATATGTTGACATCTATTTGAGGCGCGCGTGGAACACTACGCGCCGTCGACCCCAGTCTGGTTTTGATCGGAAAGCGGACTACCAAACGCTCGCCGTTCCCTAACCCGCGCCTACGGTAGCCGGGAATCGCCCTGCGACTCGCGATGTCCATGACAACCCTTGGGTCGCAAAGTGTCAACGAGCCGTTTGAATAGGTCTTTAAATAGCGCATGAGTAATCGAACTCCACGGTGCAAATGGCTCGACAATGCAACTCCGGGTTGTCTGAGGTCCTCCACAGCAGTAACACCAGCAAAGCACGACGAGCCAGGAGAATAGGATAGAACAAAGGTATCGACACAAGTAGCTTCCCACACTAATGGCCAACTCATCTTCCCTTGAAATGAGAAGAACACGAACTCGTTTACCTACAAATAAATGATTAGTACAGAATTACGTCGACAGCATTAAATCCTTCGTACATATAATTATGTTCGAAATATTTGTACGAATATTGGGTAAATTCGTCTCGTTCTATTAAATCAAAGTCGGCATTCATCTCAGTACTGTATAGATTGAAAGGAACTATACATATATGTTTTACACTATATTGATTTAACAAACCTTGACTGTATGAGTAACATCGAAATCGGTTACTCTAGTAAGTCCACTCGAACCGAAACGGTGTACATTATAGTAGGTATGTTTTTCTGAGAGTATTTCTAATGCAATATTTAAATATCATCTCTTATGGATGGAATAGGGATCCGTAGTAAAACTAAAAGGAACCCTTAGAGCGTTACCGGTCCGTTGCTTCGTCACAACGCTTTGATTTTGACGGACTGAGTGACCCACGGAAAATGCGGTGACACATCGTAACGCACATCTTTTTGACGACGACGCAACACTCTCCGGCGTAGCAGTATGTGTCAGTCTTTGAACGACAAGGAAATTAACGACGACGCTGCGATTTCGTTTCGATGTCGCAGCCCTGCTCCTGTTATAAATATTGATCACGACCACTAAATTGTCAATCGAGATTTTTTTGTCGCCTATTCGTCTCATTTAATCATAAGAACTGGTATTTCTGTAATCTTTTTAGTGTGGCTAAAGTGTAAAACTCAAAGTCGCAAACTTGATTTATCAATTTACGTTGACGTTACGAAGCGACACTAATTCGTTTCGTAATTATAGCATCGAAATTACGCTGATGAATTTATTTATTGTAGCCAAATTTATTAAGGATGCTCATTTTATTTTTAAGGAAGAAAATAAACACATAAAATATGTCAACCTAAAGTGCAAAGGAGCACTAAGATATGAATTCCCGAAATTCCTGAAGTTACAGAAAAAACGGGAAATT
Source organism: Ceramica pisi (assembly GCA_963859965.1). Taxonomy (NCBI): domain Eukaryota; kingdom Metazoa; phylum Arthropoda; class Insecta; order Lepidoptera; family Noctuidae; genus Ceramica; species Ceramica pisi. The sequence goes on along the minus strand of OY982530.1, from coordinate 1,769,938 downwards.
CGTGGAAAGCTAGTTATTTTATAAGATAACAATAATAATATTTATTTTTTTTATTTTTTATTTCTTTTTTACTTTCCCGGGTCCCTGGAGACCCGGTCCTTTGGTAGGCGTACGAGGGGCCGAAACCAACTCGCAGAGGCCCCGTTAGACATTTCAAATGTAATGGGGCACCAACCGGCGATTATCCCTGTATGCACTGAAAGTATTCCCAAGGACAATCCCCGATTGAAGCAGTACTATTGCAGAATATGGAAACAAAAAATGAAACGCTATGGGTTTGAGTGGCTTAGTGGACTGATAATCGTTTATTATAGAAGAACTATTGGCCCCTGCCTGACCACTAACAATATACACGGCTTTTAAATGGCAGGGGGTGACTTGCACACTCAATGAATGGGCCCCCGAAAACGATCGCTAGCACAAAGTGACGTAGCGCCAAGTAGGCAACATGGCCTGAGGTGCTAGAGGAGTGGAGAGGTATACCACGGCTATCAGGACAATCCCGAAAATGCGGTCAGGATCCCTACCAGCATCTTACTGGATTATACATCCTTCTCCCGAGCACGTGTGCTCTAGCGAATCTCCACTCAGACCGGCCAATTAAGGCAAGAGAGAGGTGGGAGCTCTGTTCCTCGTCAGTTTTCACTCTGGCCAGCCAATAAAGGCAAGCCGTAGATGAGATACAAGACTCTCCCGGGAGATAAGGTTCGTGGGGTCGCTACTGCCCAACAGTTCGCCACAAAACTGCCTTGCGGATTGTATCTCCTTTGTCAGGCCCCTAACCCTAGGTATGACCTAAGGTCCATCGGGATGCGCAAGCCCCACCACGACGTCAACGTAGAGATGCTGCGGTAGGGCGATAATTATTATTATTTATTATTATTATTATTAATTATCTTTTCAAGCATTCTGATGCAGTTGGTGACATGGTTCATGCACAGATTTGATGTCACCAATTACTGCATACAACGCTTGAATACTAATATTTTTTGTCCAAAATTTTAGATGAGACCGCGTATGGGGTAATTGAGTGAATGACAAGTGAGCTGTCATGCCATATTATTTGTATGGTTTGACAGCTCACTTGTCGTTCACTCCGCCTTAGTGTTCACTTCGATATGTCTATAGAATCGCACTGGTGTACGAGTAGAGTGGAACGCACTGTGTTACGATGGATCGATGATTTGAAGAAGGTGGCTGGCAGCAGATGGAGCTTACGTTCAGCAGAGCTGATGTGATAATGATGATGACTTTAGTGTCTAAAATAATTTAAAAAAAGATGAAAAAATGCTTAGAGTTAGAAGCAAGAAACATTCCTTCTCTGAAACGGATTGATTTTGATTGACGGCTGTGCCTTAAATATTGAATAAATTCTTATGGATTACAGGAGTAACTGCGAATTTCAGTTCTAAAATAACACAACATTTATTTCAGAATACTTTGCTTGCAAATCCGAAAGGCCCTTTGTCGCTTGTTTTTTTAATGGCGCTCGCATTTTACCATTAAAAACCTCATTTGCTTTTGAACAGTGAAATAGGTACAATTAATGCTAGAATACCCACTTGATAAAAATAAATTAAATTTTAATGATCCAATAGGGAATATGCATAAAAAAAATATTTAGTATCTAAACACTTTATCTAAAAATATCCAAAAACATATTACTAACAGTGGAAATAGAATCAAAATTGCTCGAAAAACAAACGAGATATAATTATTTTAAACAAATATATCTGTCCCTCTCGCGAAAACGCTGTTTTCTATGGCAGATGTATAGATGTCACGTAATGTGACGTCAAATTCCATGTCGGACTTCTCGTTCTAAAAATTAATCTTTGAAGCGTTATAACTTCATCGCTGATGAAGCTATTTAAAAAGTATTTTCTAGAGTGTTTACTGGAGCTTATAAGTAATTCATTTTATAAATAAAAAAATCGCGTGCATATTCCCTATTACTCGTGAATTCGCTGAATGGTCATAAATTGATTCGTAATACAAGCACATTCGTTATCACAAATGCTGTAGGTCTAACCAAACATATTTAAATTGTAACAAATTGATTTTGTACCAATTACAATGAATCCATATAAATGTTCATGAAGAACTTTTAAATTGCTAGTGATTTTCAAGAGTCACCAAGTATAAGTTGAAGCCAAGAATGCTAAAGTTACTTGTCGCTTTTGTGTTAGTAGCCACCATGGGGTGTATCACTGGCCAGAATCACGGCAGTGACGACCAGCCCGATTATATCCGACGGCAACTTCCGGAAGACTTGTATTCTCCCGACAACTCAAGATACCTCTTCAGTGGTCTTGGAGGCACATGCCCGCCTGGTGCTCAGAGGATAACTTTCTGCTCTGTTCCGTGTTCAAATTTTATTTATAAATTTGATCATAGAACAACCAGACCCCACAGAATTGTTAAAGTTTTCCACATAATCTTTTTATACTTATATATTATATTAAAGCTGAAGAGGTAGTTTAAACGTGCTAATCCTTGGCATTACCAGTGGGATTTGAAAAAATATTTTTGTATGTGATAACTACATTCATGAGGAAGGCATGAGGCTATATGGAAAAGGGTAAAACGGAATGTGCGAGGAAGAAGTTGCGGACAAAAGCTAGCACAAGTATAAACTACCGTGATAGTGTGTAGTCATCTTCACATGACTCATAGAAATTAACGAATCGTGACAATTCTTATTAGCAATAGTTAGAATTTGACGGTCCGTCAATGATACTTCCTCTGTGATCAGCCCGATCACAAGGCCGGCCATTGTAACACCACGCCGCACTGCGTTACATGTGCGGCAGCTGGCAAGCCGGCCAATCTTAGGGCTGGGGGCAAAGCCTGTGGTCCACCCACCAAGGACGGGGGCAAAAAGAAGCCTTCCACCCTTTACTGCAACTAAATGATCGGCACCTTATAATGGGATATCATCATCTGCCTAGCCTTTTCCCAACTATATTGGGGTCGGCTTCCAGTCAAACCGGATTCAGCTGAATATCAGTATTTTACGTGGAGCGGCTGCCTACCAGACCTCCACAACCCATTAACTGGGTAACACCGTACTCCTTGGCAAGACTGGTGTCAGATTTTCTGGCTTCTGACTATCCGTAACGACTGCCAAAGATCTACAAATGACAGCCGGGACCAACAGCTTAACGTGCTATTCGAGGCACGGAGGAAACTCGATATGTTGAGATGGTTACCCATCCACAGGCCAACCTCGGCAAGCGTTGCTTAACCTTGAAGATCGACCTGTGTGGCTGTTATAATCTAGCCACGAGCTCTTCACCTTATAATGGGATATATATATATAATAAAACAACTATTCCTTGAAATACGCCTGAGTTTATTTTACAAACATAACTTACAACAAAGAATACAGAACATAATTAAAAAAGTTAAGCCAGTACAATATCCCCAGATGATCCATAGTATGTTGTATAAATTATGTAAAAAAACTGTTTCTGTTAGCACACAAGTAGAATATTTCCTTCCAATAAATTCCGATTTTTTGCGGATGAAAGCAATAAATAAGTAGTACAAACCAGGTGTACAATGATAGTAATAAAAAATAACAAGTTAAAAGGAAATAAAAACTTTACACAGCAAAATTAAATACAGTCTGATCAAAAAACGTTTAACGTAAATTACTTAAAATCTATAATTAGATACAATTTTTATGAACACTTAAGATTATGAGTCAATATTATATGATTGTGTACATTATTATCAGCAAACATCACTTAAACAAAACACTAATACGGTGCAGCAGTACACGTGTCAAATAATAATTACAAATTACATTCGTGAATGAAATAGATCTGTTGGTTCAACTTCACTAAATTTTCGTTGTTTTGCGTCTATCCATTTTATGATATCTGGGCCCCAAACCATTGATATTAAGAAATTTGCCTTAATGGCATTATCAGGTTCCACGTTGATTTTTTCAGTAAAACGACTGATTCTATCATAAATATCCCAAAGTCTATAAGAAGCTGCCGGTTTTGGGTTTCCATCATAAAATTCGGCTCTTACAGCATTTCCAAATTTTTCTGGTTTTAATTCTTGTACATCATAAAACGCAAGCAGGCTATCTGCACACATGAGATCATCAGAAATGACATTCCTGTTTTCCATCTTCATTTTCAGCAGAGGAAAATCGAATTTGTTTCCCCCAAAAGAGAGCAGGCACACAGGTTTAATTTGTCGGCGTAAAAAAACACTCACAATTTCAAAAAAATCATCATCAAAACCTGATTGGTTGTTGATCGACAACATCAGCACGTCTTGAGGATTTAGCTTAGGTCTGTTAAACTCTTTAAGAAAATATTCCCGGGGTGCAGTTAACAAACTCACTTTTGTTATCACGTTTGGATCACAAGGATCATACATCACATTCAGAAACACGACAGTCTGTATCGGGACCATTTCTTTGTCATGACTAGGTGTTACATGTTTCTGCTCACTCATTTTAATTTGTTCAAAAAAAGTTACGAATATAGACGTGAATACTTTAACTTCAACTGATAGGTACTCATTTAATGCTCCGCAATGTTATAACACAGGCGCTTATCAGGGATTATAGAAATCGTGATAACATTTAATTTTGTTATTCTGATGTTAGATTAGCTGAAATGTTTTTAGATTTCGGCAGTCATTTTTGTGTCTCAAAATCTTCATAATTTTAAAGATGTCCGTTCCAGTAATGCATGGTGGCTTGTCTACTATATCTATACTAATATTATAAACCAGAAGAGTTTGTTTGTTTGTTTGGTTGGTTGAACGCGCTAATCTCAGGAACTACCGGCTCAAATTGATAAATTATTTTTGCGTTGAATAGTCCATTTATCGAGGAAGGCTATAGGCTATATAACATCACGCTATGAACAATAGGAGCGGAGCATTAATGTAAAATGTGACGCAGACGAAGTTGCGCGGGTCAGCTAGCTGTTAGATAAACTGTATAGATTATAAATATGTTCTTCATGCATATTCCCTATTGCGTAGGTACCCTGTGAATCTGATATATTATATCATGTACAAATAAAAACACTAACACTAAAAACTGTGTATTCTTTAATGCCCCATCCCCATCTGCCTAGCCTTATCCCAACTATATTGGGGTCAGCTTCCAGTCAAACCGGATTTAGCTAAATACCAGTGTTTTTACGTGGAGAGCGGCTGCCTACCAGACCACCACAACCCATTAAATGGGTAACACGGTACTTCTTGGTAAGACTGGATTTTCTCATATTTTAGAAGTTACGGGGGGGGGACACATTTTACCACGTTGGAAGTGCCTCTCTCGCAAACTGTTCAGTTTATAAAAAAAGTATGGGGCCCCTCAAAATTTATTGTTTTTTTTTCTATTTTTGTATAAAAATCTTAATGCGGTTTACAGAATACATCTACTTATCAAGTTTAAACAGCATAGTTCTTATAGTTTCAGAGAAAAGTGGCTTTGACATACGGACGGACAGACAGACAGACAGACATGACGAACCTGTAAAGGTTCCGTTTTTGCCATTCGGCTACGGAACCCTAAAAACTATCATCCAAGTAAACGAATTCCAGCTATTTCGATTTAAAATACAAAGTTCGTAACCGATTTTAAAAAATTTAAATGGGACCAATCTGCAAGTATATCCTTTCAGATAAAACAAGAACTTCTCAAATCGGTTCATAATTGTTGGAGTAATGAGGTAACAAACATAAAAAAAATATACAACCGAATCGGCCCTGGTTCAAGCCATGGTACGGAACGAGGAGGCATGGGAAGCGGTCACCTCCTTCTGCGAAGCAGTAATGCAAGCGAAGGAGGAGGCGCGGTCCACGCGCGCCTCAAAAAGTTGTTAGCAAAGCAGATAGGGCCAGTGCCTGCCGGGGTTGCGGAATTTGTTCGAAAGAGTCACCGCGGCCCTGGAACGCCAAGGACATTAGGAGGAACACGGATGGGTTTTAGTCAGTAGGAGTCTGACACTCCCTCCTGCTTTACCCAGAGCTGGAGGAGCCATTTGATGACATCCCATCATTAAAAAAAAAAAGTAAGTATATCCTTTCAGATAAAACAAATATTTCAGAAAAAAAAAATTTCAAATCGGTTTATAATTGACGGAGTTATGAGGTATCAAACATAAAAAAAATAAAACCGAATTGAGGATCTCCTCCTTTTTGGGAAGTTAGTTAAAAAATTATATTTACCCACGATTACATTCGATTAAATACGTTTCAAACCGGATTTTCCTCGAAAAGCAATAAAATCTCTGGGTTAGACACCAGTACCGCCCATCTCTCATTTTGTCCTAGAAACCATTTAGGTGGGAGGAGTTTTGGGAGCTTTAAATTTTTGGCTCCCAGTTAATTTTCAGCTAAAATTATGACCGGTTTAGGCTATAATACCAATGTTTTATGTTGGATAAGTTAGAAAGAAATTGACTGATATTTCCGGGTAGACCAAATTTCTAGTTTACTGTTGAATGCAACATAATGGAAAACAATCAGAAGCAATAGATTAGGACAAAAAAATATTTATTCTTCCCAAAGAGACTCACATTTCAATATTATACCTATAAATCCACAAATAAAAATAACGATACAACTAAATAGGACACAAAACATTAGTAAATACAACTAAGCTTAAAAGAGACGGGGATTACCTATGAATAAAAATATAGATATTACAGAATATTTACTTTGACGTTTACATTAATTTATATATAATATATGTATATATTTTTTGTATGTTACGTGAATGCGTGTTTACCCGTTAGTATTTTGAACCTGTTAAGCAAAATTGTAGTCATTTTTTTCTATGAATTGAGAATATAATTGACAGATGCCAAACAGGTTTTTTATAAATATCAATGTTTAGTAATTTTCATATAGTCTAATGTGTTTCACTCCTTTATTGGAATACTATCGCATTTATCTTTGTATATTAATGTTTTTGTCACTGCATGTACGTACGACGAACTAGAAGTTTATTCAAAGTGTAGATTAGTATTGAAAAACTACTCTTCAGAAAAATAAATACAATTAAAAATATTTTATTTGCTTGAATATGGGTACATACAAAAAACGATGAAGAAAACATTATTAGATTAGCAAAAATATACTTTCTTACAAAAACCATTTCAGACACTAATCTGCATTGTTCTTAAATGACGTATTGAAAATATGAAGACTATTGTAAGTCGTTATTTGTATAGGTCGATTTCAAGACTGTCGCTATGAATATACCATGCGGCCTTCTCAAATGTCCTTACTTTGGCATTGTTCAACGGATCGTTGAGCTCCTCAAAGTTCTGAGTTGAGCTGCATGATGACTGACAAATGCTTGCACTTCTTGGATAGGTAAATTCAAGTCTGTGAGGCTATTTCCTCGAAACACCACCTTAAACATAACTTAAATGGTTCTCTTACCGTTTGAAATTTGCATTGTATCAAAGTGAAAAGTCAAAGTCAAAATGTTTATTTTAATCAGGCCACTAAACGGCACTTTTGAACGTCATCATTTCATTGAAATAAAAAAAGTGTCCATACGTAAAAGGTATATTCTTATGGAGACGAATGAACAAGAAACTCCATAGTTATTCTTTTCAAATAAATCTATCTATATATCTATCTATACTTATAATAAATCTGTAGAGAGGTCAATTCTGTACATGAAATATATTTCCAAAATAACTATCAGGGGGTGATTAGGGATCGATACTGATGCCAAAAATGCAATCAGTAAAATTTTTGTCTGTCTGTATAACCGTTATAGAAACAAAAACTACTCGACGGATTTTAACAAAACTTTGTATAATTATTTTTCATACTCCTGAGCTGGTTATAGTATACTTTTCATCAGGCTACAATCAATAGAAAAAATGAAAAAAAAAAATGAAAATGCGAAAGTTTGGTTGTTTGTTACTCAATCACGCCAGAACGGCTTAACGGATCTTAATGAAATTTAGAACAAAGATAGATTATAGTCTGGAATAGCACAAAAGCTACTTTTAATCCCGGGAACATGTTCCCTAGGTATCACGCGGGCGAAGCCGCTGGCAGAAGCTAGTGTTTTATAATGTTTGATGTATCTAAAACATCGTAAAATATTATGTGAAGATTATGCACCTTTGAAATGTTTAATCAATCAGTGTCTTAAGTATTTATACATAATTTTATGAATGAAAATTTCAACAACCATAATTTTGACTATTTACTGATTTTGAAAGAGTATCCATGGACTTTCTTGCACATTTATTCTCCATAAAGATCTATTCATTGGAACGCGCAACTAGATCTATGTTTTTAACTGACCGACTTCAAAAATGCCTTTATATGGTGTACTTGAAATAAACGCTTTGACTTTGATTTCATAATTATTCGTCTAGTCACAACAATGGGCTAGATTCCATCATCCACAAATTACAAAACTATTTAGTCCGTCAGTTAGAGTATTTAAAAATAATGGACACGTATTTTTTGTTTTTGTAAATCAATGAATATTGACAAAGATAAAACGCATCAAAACTCGGGAGTGGGGGCTCTTGATGTCACGACTCACTAAAAATTGTGCGAAGATGTGACGTATTGAGAATTTTTAAAGGCATCGTAACTTCATCAATTTTGGTTCCCCCACAAAAGAAAAAACATGGGTCAAATATAATAGTTTTTTGATAATCTAACTGACGGACTAATTAGATTTTTTGAGGACACAAGCCTATTGTTATGAAATGTCTCCTCTGGCTCGTAAGCTACCCTATATTGCTAATTTAACTCCATAAACCATATATAGACCCACTTATATTGGCCGTAATATCCTTCTCTAAAGCAGTAATTACTAAGGCAGCCGGTAAACTAATGCACCTCCTGAAGCCAAGCAAGGCAATAACGCGTTAGATTATAGACCGAAGGTAATATTGCTTAAGTGGTATTAGCAAGCTCACTCAAACGAACATTATTATAGGAGAATGTCTACGCGTCGACGGCTGAAGCAGCTCGAATGGCTTACCATTATTTTGTTAGTTTGATGATTATTTTTTCAGTGAGATTATGTTTGAAAACACGTTGTCATCTTGTTCAATATTTATGCTCAGATTCTGAGGTACTTTATTGGTTGTTTATCTGTCTGTTAACTTATAATAAATAGCATAGGTAAGTCAATTTCGATAACGTAAACAACGCTCTTTCAATGGTTACGGATTGGTTTACGTCGAATAATTTAGTTCTAAATGCTAAAAAAACGAAATGTATAAAGTTTGCCTTGCCAAATGTTAGAAATTTAGGTCCTAATGTAATCTTAAGTGACGAGGTGCTTGACGAACTGTGGACACGGCAGTATTTTTGGGCATAACTGTTGATTCCAAACTACAATGGGGCCCACATATATCAAGCCTGTCGGGAAGGCTCAGCTCTGCCGCATACGCCGTTAGGAAAGTTAGACAATTTACTGACGTTGATACAGCTAGGTTAGTCTATTTTAGTTATTTCCATAGTGTTATGTCCTACGGTATTTTATTGTGGGGAAAAGCTGCTGATATACAAAATATATTTGTCTTACAAAAACGTGCTGTGCGAGCAATATATCAGCTAGGGTCAAAAGCTTCATTAAGAGAAATTTTCAAAGAGATTGGAATTCTCACGGTAGCATCTCAATTTATTTTTGCAAACATTTTATATATTAGGCAAAACATACATTTATACAGTAAAACGAGCGACATCCACAACTTTAACACCAGAAACAAGCACAAGCTACATGCTCCTTCACACCGACTTCGTAAGGTCCATGATTCATTTGTGGGGCTCGGTATCCGTTTATACAATAGACTTCCAATTTCTTATCTTGATCTGCCTTTTAACTCATTTAAAGAAAAAGTAAAATCTAACCTCTGTTCCAAGGCATACTATTCTATTAATGATTATTTAGACGATAAGAATAGTTGGTCGCTGTGTTGAACGCAAGACAAATTATCATGTTCCTTGTGTATAAGTAGATAGTATAGTAGTTTTATGACAGGTTATGTGTTCATATAATTTTTTATTTTATTTTATTTTATTTTATTTGTTCTTTTATTTTCTTTTTTTTATTTATTTGTCTGACTATGTAGGTCATTTTTTTATACTTATTTAAATCCGCATACGTCAACACTTGCTTAAGTGTGTATTTTGTTTTAGTGTCATAGTGCTAGTAGCTAACAAGTGATAAATAATGTTTATATTTATTTTTGTGACATGTAAATTTTAGAAGGAATTTTGAATTTTTGGATTACTTTGCATATTAATTAGTGTAAAATTCTAGTTCCTAAAACGTAACAGACGGTTGTGTTGCTGGGGAGTTTGTTGGCCACTTCTTCTCCACAGCTAAAACACTAGGAAGTGGTGAGGGGCGGGCGTTTTGGGGGACTGTCTTTTGTAAAACATGACGTTCAAAAAGTGCTGGCCCTCAGCCTAATTTGAATAAATGACTTTTGAATTTAGTTTTTTTTTTTTTTTTTGAATTTTTGAATTTATTTGTCGATAATGGCAATGAAATATCAGTATTTAAGTTTCTTAATGCTAATCTATTATATAAAAATAAGTCGGGTTTTCCTTCCTGACGCTATAATTCCAGAACGCACGAACCGATTTCCACGTTTTTGCATTCGTTGTAAACTCTGTGTCTCGGGCTCCGTGAGGTTTGTAGCAAACGAAATTCAGGGAAAATGTGACGCAGACGAAGTTGCGTGGGTCAGCTAGTATTTTATGAATTTATAAATGTTTTCCCTTTTTAGGGTTCCGTAGCCAAATGGCAAAATCGGAACCCTTATAGATTCTTCATGTCTGTCTGTCTGTCTGTCTGTCTGTCCGTCCGTATGTTACAGCCACTTTTCACGTAAACTATCAGCGAAAATTAGTTTGAACGAGATCTAGTAAGCAGTTTTTTTTTAATACGTCATAAATCGTAAATCGCAAATTTTGTTTATAATATAATACCTACAGGTTTGTACGGAACCCTCGGTGCGCGAGGCCGACTCGCACTTGGCCGATTTTTATTTATTTCACATGGTTGTATGGTTATGGTGGTTTGGCATGGTGGTGGTTGGCTCATGATAATCTGCCTAGCCTTTTCCCAACTATATTGGGGTCGGTTTTTAGTCAAACCGGATTCGAGTATATGGCAGTATTTTACGTACCAATGGGTTGTGGAGGTCTACGTAAAATACTGCCATCGCGTTACCCAGTTAATGAACTGGGTAACGCGATACCTACACCTTGGCAAGACTGGTGTCAGATATTCTGGCTTCTGACAATCCGTAACGACTGCCTAAGATCTCCAAATAACAGCCAAACCAACGGCTTATCGTGCTTTCCGAGGCACGGAGGAGTCTCGGTATTTTAAAATGGTCACCCATCCATACACCAACCTTGGCAGGCGTTGCTTGACCTTGAAGATCAACCCGTTCGGCTGTAATTATTTAGCCACAAGCTTCTCAAATACGCTCATATTCAAATTCATCACTCACCTAAAACATTTGAATACACTTTATTCATCTTTAAGTTCAATGCAGCTCACAGATTTAAATACGGCCTATTTTATTTTTACTTAATTCATCCAACGTCACAATTTCTAACCAAAACAATAAAATTGAAAAGCCGAGACTTACCTAAAACCGAAATATAAATTAGGCCAAGAATTTCCGATCCTAAAATTATTTCCTGTTACTGCAAAACAGAAAAACACTGAACTCATACTTCACGGACAATAATTTATTTACGATAAAACCTTAGCCAACAACGCTATTTCTACTGAATGCCAAGAAAATTATATATATAGAAAAATCGAAGGGTACCGAACAAGACTATTCCATTTGGAACGAAGTTGTAAGTCGTTCTTCATTACCGAGATCCTGGGCCGCAAATCTTTGGAAATTTAAACCGTCTTATTAGAAGGAAGCAGATTATTGGTAGTTAATGCCTCTTGCCTCTTAAAGGGGCTTAGGAATTCTTAAAATATTATTACGTTTGAGAGATCTTCTACTTAAGTAAGTGGCCTATGAATCAAAACGCATGAAACCTTTACCATAATTCCTAGTATTTAAAAAAAATATTATTTATATTTTAAATATTAGAATATAACGGACACTTAATAACGAAAACATTTTAAAATAGAAACCACTTCTCTTTATTCCCCTGCGCCATCATTTTTAGGAAGAAACAAAGCACTCTCAGCGCTAGATCTATGAGTAAGATTTTTAGTTACAAAAAGAATAAAGCGATTAAAGCGCTGTGTGACACGAGCAACATCGACACTGACAATTGATGAATTAATAGATGACACTTTGGTAATTTGCAGTTATCAATTTTAGACTGAGATCCCAGAGCTGTCAGAACTCTTTTATTTTCTCACTAACAAAATGTAGGTAATGGATACAACACTGATAGTATGTACTTTTAACATACGCATACCTGCTATTGTAATTCGTACAATAAAAACCCAGACTTAAAAAAGGTAATTAATTTGATGGATTTGGCACCTGATACCTGGAAATCGGCGGACGACTAAGTTGCAACGTTTACGTATGAGAAAACTTTTTACAAAAAAAAATACAACCGACTTCCAAAAAAAAACACTGCAAAGTAAAAAATAACTTTAATTTCGGAAGTCGGTGTTTTTGTTACTTTCTTCGTATTTTGACACCGACTTCCGAAATTAAAGTTATTTTTTACTTTGCAGTGTTTTTTTTGGAAGTCGGTTGTATTTTTTTTTTGTTAAAAGTTTTTTATTTTTCACTTTTTAGTGGTGCCCCACACCTAACAACACCACTGCAAAATCGCAGAAAAGCAAAATACGCAATTTCGATTATCAAAGAATCATCTAAATAGTCAAATTCCAAGTATTTCGATTTAAAATCCAAAGTTCGTAACCGATTTTGATATGATTTAAATGGGACCAATCTGCAAGTATATCCTTTCAGATAATCCTATCAGATAAAACAAAAATTTTTCAAATCTGTTCATAATTGTCGGAGTTATGAGGTAACAAACATAAAAAAAAAAACATACAACCGAATTGATAACCTCCTCCTTTTTGGGAAGTCGGTTAAAAAGAACATAGTAACATTACCTCTATACCACGCATTATGTTGGTGAGATAATAAGAGAGGACTGGCAACTCTGGGATCTTAGTCAATTTCGTATATTTCTATTGGCAACAACTAAACATGCCAAAATTTATTTCTCAAAATTCGAGGTTTTAAATTAGTTTCAGTCGAATATTATGCATTATTTAGAACACAGAAAGTAAATTCACGTCTCTGTTGGTTCTTAGGCGAACGATGTTCAGACGTGTAACAATATCTTTTCTAACAATATCTTTTCTAACAATATCTTTTCTAGGTTCCATGACTCAGAAGGTAAACGGAACCCTTAGCATACGTACGCACCAGCGGTCAGCCGCGGGGGCGGTCAAGCGCGCGCTTCCAGTTTGATAATTGATGATTAAACGAACTTACCTGTACGTGAAGTTCAATCACAATTACTCGAAGAGCTTCGTTCGAAGATATTAGCATAATTACACATGTAGTTTCACTTACAGACTCGCCATTTCGCACTGAATTTAGGAGAAAAATAAATAAATAACTTAATATAATGTAAGGTAGATTAAAAACTTTTATTTGTGACGGTCGCGCCTAGCCAGCTCATTTAGTTTAGAGGTATGCTGAGCTGTTTTTTATTTCACGAAAGGGGTTCAGGATGACTGGGAGGGAGGGTTGCTAATATCTTCGAACGAAGCTCTTCGAGTAATTGTGATTGAACTTCACGTACAGGTAAGTTCGTTTAATCATCAATTACTCTCAAGCTTCGTTCTCGATATTAGCATAATTACACATGTAGACGTTTAGAGATTGCTGTCGTGAAATATAATCAATTATAATTAGAAGAAATTAAATAAATATCTACTATGTTTCATAACTAAGTATATTAAATGCAATCACAAAGTTGAATAGCTGGTGATTAAATACAATGTTATCACGGAAATAAGATAATTATCCATTTAATACACTTCTAACAAAATCACTTTCGGTAGACATATCATTTGAAATTATTCTATTGTAATATTTAGCAAATACAGTAGAAGTTGAACTCCACCCGGCAGTTTTACGAATGACATCCAGACTAACGCCTGCGCTATAAGCTTTGGAAGTGGCTGCGTGCCTAGTGCTGTGTGCAGTAAATAGCGAGATATCAATGCCACTGTTTTGTAACATGCTCTTTACCCACTTGCTCAAAGTCTGCGATGTTACAGCTCGGTATGGCTTCCTGAATGAAATAAAAAGTGATTGTTGATCTTGACGTATTTGATCGGTCTTATCAAGATATGCTTTAAGTGTACTGGCAGGGCATATTTCCGGCCTTTGTAAAAATTGCGGTAAGGAAAATACTGGTTGTAAGGAACCCACTCGTGAGGTTTTAATTAAATCTGTTATTTTAATGATATACCCTGAATCAGATTCGGTAATGTTATCGATATGTATTTTTGATAAAGTCTGCATTCTATGGGCTGTTACCAGGGCTAGAAGGGTAACTAACTTTTTACTAATTTTTTCAAGATTTAAATTTTCATTGGGATATAATTCCGCCAAATAATTTAAAACTTGATCAGTATTCCAAGTTAAATTATATTTAGGAAGTGTGGGCCGCAACCGAAATATTCCCTTGAAGAATCTTTGTATATATTCATTGTTTGCAGTATCTTGACCTAGTAACAATGATAAAGCGGATCGAGAGCTATTTAAGGTACCATACCGAGCACCGGAATTAAACAATTGAGTTAAAAAACAGAGAATATTTGATGTTGAAGCATTATTAGGTTGTATGTTGTTTTCATGACAGAAAGTAAACCATTTCTTTAGGCATGTATCATACTGTTTGATAGTGTTATCTGATAAAGATCCTAGCATGATGGGTATGGACGACTCTGGAATTCCTCTTCGGAGAAATGATGCCCGGACAACCTCCCGACAACCAGCGTAATTTGTCGGTGAATAGCACGTTCGCTACAACCAGAAATAATTAAATCACCCACCGATTTTAAAACTAGTGGCTTCGAGGTCAAAAGTCTTCTAAAAAGGGGGTACCATGGCTGTGTGGGCCATTTTGGCACGACAACTATACCAGTGGCTCTGTCGTTAACAATTTTTCGCAAGGTCTTTAGAATAACCGAAATTGGTGGAAACGCGTAAAAGTAAAAACTTGCCCATGATATAGTGAACGCGTTAATTACATAAGCGTCAGGGTCCCTCTGCCAAGAAACATACATATGACATTTATGATTTAATCTGCTCGCGAATAGGTCAATACTAGGGACACCGAAGTTTTGTGTTATTTTATTATAAGCAAACGGAGAAATTTCCCATTCTATGTCGGGGTGTAATCTTCTTGATTCAGCGTCCGCAACTATATTATCAGAAGAACGTATATAATCGGCATGAACCATAATTTTACGCGCTTCACACCATTTCCACAGTTGTTTTGTAATATCAGTCAAATGAGGAAATTGTACGCCGCCCATTCTATTTATGTATGATATAGCCGTTGTATTGTCAATACGTAACAAAATCTGACAGTCTTTAAAATCTTTTGCAAACGATTTAAGCCCAAGAAAAGCAGCAAGTATTTCTAAATAATTAATATGTCGAGTTTGCTCATGTTGACCCCAAGGTCCGCTGGCAGTCTCGTTCCCACAGGCAGCTCCCCACCCCGTTGTTGAAGCATCACTAAATATCTCTAAGGAATATGTATCAACCTTTATTTTGCTTACAGATTCATTTATAGCATTAAGCCACCAGTCAAAGATGGGGGATAATTCGATTGGTAAATTCATAAACTTATCGTAGTTTTCATCATCTTTAAGGTTTAGGTATTTGCACCTCTCAAAGTCTTTGGTATACAGCCAACCGTAGTCCACGGCTTGGCATGCGGATGTTAAAAGACCGATAAAGCGAGCAAAATCTCTTATTTTGCATCGTTTGAGCTTTCTTATTCTCAATAATTCTGTTTTAATTTTCTGTCTTTTACCATCGGGTAACCTAACTTCAAAGTTTTTTGTATCTATAATATTTCCTAAAAACTGGCAACAATTTGTTGGTATAACAGAACTTTTTTCGGTGTTGATGATGAACCCTAAAGATTTTAATAATTGTTTTGTATCATTCATATTTTTCAAACATTCAGTATATGATTGACCAACCAAAAATAAATCATCCAAATAAAAAGTTGATGAATATCCCAAAGACCTCAATAATTTTGCAACTGGCTTGAGAATTTTTG
Organism: Ceramica pisi; assembly: GCA_963859965.1. Lineage (NCBI taxonomy): Eukaryota > Metazoa > Arthropoda > Insecta > Lepidoptera > Noctuidae > Ceramica > Ceramica pisi. Next base: position 1,753,630 of record OY982530.1, on the reverse strand, counting down.
TAAAAATAAAGGAGCAGTGTTTAAGCCAAACGGTAAAACATTAAACTCGTAAAGATTACCATTAAATTTAAAACGTAAATATTTTTTAGAGTGTGGATGTATGCTTATTAAAAAGTAGGCATCCTTCAAATCTATTGTTGACATGAAATAGTCGTTTGAAACAAGTTTCAAAGCTGTTCTTAAATCTTCAAGTTTGAAATGCTGGGTCGGTATAAATTTATTTAATTGTTTTAGATTTAAAATTAAACGTTGTTTGCCGTTCGGCTTAGGAACAAGAAAAATACTAGAAATATATTGACCCGCGCATGGTTGACATATAGACACTGCCCCAGTACTGATAAGGTCTTGTATTGATACTTTAAAAGCCTCGTGTTCGACTTGCGTATAAATAGGTTCTGATGGAATATTTGTCTGAATTACCGGGCCAGAAAAAACAATTTTATAGCCGGAAATCCAAGATAGTATTATAGGGTTATTTGTCAATAAACACCACTGTTCATAGAAACTTGAAAGGCGGCCCGCGAGGCTTACCGTGTCTAGCGTCGGTGACTTGCTTGCGGCTGACGTGACGATGTCTTGAAAGCGTTGTTGTGCGTCGTCCTCGTGTGTTGCCTCTGATTCGGAGTCGGTTGCGCCGCCCGTGCGTATCTCGCGCCCCCCGGCGGCGGTGGTGGGAACTGACGGCGGCCCGCCAGGGGGGCTCGGTAGTTTAAAGGTCTGTTGACTGCTTTAGCCGGTTTATGAGCCGTAGACTTCATCGTCGAAGATGACCTCAGATCAGCTCCGGATTTTATGATCATTTTCGCTGATTTTAAGGTTTCCGATAGACTACTGCCAAAAAGCATTTCATCTATTTTGGTTTTTTCCAGCTGATCTTTTAGTTCCTTCTTTACAGAAGAAAGAATGAATGTACGTCGCGAGATCGAGTCCGTGTACTGCATATCACCGAGGATTCTAGCTGTATCCATCAAAAGCTTGAGAAGCTCTGGGTTTTTGTGACCTGAAGAGAGCAGCGTGGTAATAGCCTCACTGATGGAGGACAGAGCGCAAGATGTTAATCCCTGCTTACTCTCTATACCCTTATCTCGCTTTGCTTGAGTTTCTATGAGAGATGCTCTAATCTCCGGATTAAGGACAGGAGCTTTTATAAACTTGCAGTTCATTGGTACTAAATATCTATCTTTTAGCTCCTTGCGGTTCTCTTTAGAGAGGCCGGAGGTAGCAATGTGGTTGAGTCTAATCGCCAAATCCTTTTGAATTTCGATTCCGTATTCTTTAGTCGAGGTAGGATCCTCACCTAATATTTCCATTAAGTATGGATCTAATTCGGGGACATCTTGTTGAAGAGCAGGAAGCGCAGGTTCACCCGCTTTCTCTAGAGGTACGGCAGTTGGCTCCACGGCTGGAGCCTCGAATACTTGCGCAGCGGGCAACGCGGCGCCGACGGTCACGGAGCTCGGCGGCAGAACGTTCACAGGTGCCGAGATGTTGTTTGCATTAGGAGACTGTGCGTCGGGTTCGGACACGACCAGGGCTGAGATCTCTTCATCACTACATTCTGCTGGGGCTTGTTGCCAGTACGAGCATCCAGGTTGTGGATCCATATCACCGCGGAATGTGGCACAATCGTCATCGATTGGGATTGGTTCGCACTCTGCAAGCAAAATGAGTATTTTGCTTAAATAAACCTATTTACGGGTGGGAAGTGAGACTCCTTGTGAGAAACACGCAATCCCAATAGGCGATATTACGTTTATTCCACTAGGGATAATGCCCGTATGTAAATGCTATGGAAAAGCCCCACAGGCAGATCCGAGTAGCAAGTACTTGATTTTGGAAGTGGAAGGCCCCCAAAGAACAATCCGATTTTCCAATTTCATTACTGTTATGAATCCGTTATAAAATCAAAACTCAAAATATCACTTTTGCATAACGGTATTTTAAGAAACCGAGCCCTCTAATCCATCTAGTTGCTATGCTAAAAGTAACTATTAGAATGTAAACACGAAATAAGTAGGTCAATGACTCACCCTGCAGGTTATAAGGCTTAGGAAAATCACCATCCGATGACGATGTACTCTCATAGCGAGTACGACGCCCACGTTTAATTTCACGTTCTAACTTTTTAAGTTTTTTACACAAATAACTATAATTATCACGATTATCACTCTTCCTTTTCGGCATTATAATGTTTAAACGCACTCGAATTACTGTAAGACGAAGGAACAGATGCGAAACAGCGAAGCACTGATACGTGAATGAGCTGGCTAGGCGCGACCGTCACAAATAAAAGTTTTTAATCTACCTTACATTATATTAAGTTATTTATTTATTTTTCTCCTAAATTCAGTGCGAAATGGCGAGTCTGTAAGTGAAACTACATGTGTAATTATGCTAATATCGAGAACGAAGCTTGAGAGTAATTATGCAACTGCTTGTCATTTAAGGCGGGGTTGCAGTACTTTTTAAGATTTTTGAACGTCTGAAAATCTAATTAATTATGAGTTTTTAATATTCTATTCTATTTTTTATTAATGGCAAGTAGAGCCGATGTCGACTATTCTGCCAATGTAAAAAGTAAATTGGAAAAGCAAGTGTGCATTAGACTAAGTTTTTGTAAACTGGTCAGCAATATGATAAAAATCTTTGATTGATACAGTTGAACTTGGCGGGTTAGTACTGGACTGAAACAAACAAAAAATAAAAATACATAAATATAATAATGGTTAAAACATTAAATATACATATACCACAACTACAAAGACAGATAGATTTCGGGCTACGACCCATAGTATTGTGTTGTTGTGACGGATGAAGCTCATTAGCGCCACAAGCAGTTCAGACGAAGAATATGTTAGAAGGGAGGGGAAATTAATTGGAAGAGGAATCTTCGAGTTTTTAATAAATAAAAATCATTACAAAAAAAATTGAACATACCCTCAAGTAAATCGTAAAGATAGAAATGCGATTTAAAATGATTGTCTCGATACTTTTTTTTTATCAAACATGACACTAAATTACAATACTGCTAAGAGATTTTATAACGAATATTATATAAAAGTTATATCAATAGATAGAGCTTTTTATTTTGAAGTAAATGTTGAAACCATATTGTATTATTTCTATATCAGTTTTCGCCAAGAAGAAATACCTAACAATCAAAATTTAGGCATTATTTTGCTCGCCGGACAGTCGCTGTTGTTCGTCAAAACACACAGTACTGCAACCTCGCCTTAATGGCGTTTCAGTGCGTACAATTACTAGCAATTGCAGATAAAAACTGGAAAAGCGGCCGGGCGCGCGGTTAACGACTAGTGCGTACGTAGACTTAATATCACTTCGTTGTCTCTGTGTCGATAAACTTGTCCTCAGGAACGCATTTAGGTAATAATTTGAAAAGAATGAAACCCTTATAGTGTGACCACGTCTATGCGTCTGTCACAGCTGCTTTGTTATATCGGCAAAAGATAAACACAATTCGTTGAAAAAAAAAATTTCAGAAAGATATTAGCCCACTGGCAGATAGACGGACGGACGCGCAACGGAGGCATAACGATAGGGTTCCGTTAGTTGCACTCTGGGTACGGAATCCTAAAAATAATTGATTCTATAACTTTTAAATCTAGCGTTTTATACGTACGAAGTACTGATGATGAGATGGAAAACTAAAGTTCTCATTGATAATAAAACAGTAAATTAAAAAAATACGTTGCATATACCGGGTGTTTTTGACAGCCCTCCACAAAAACACAGGATTGATTCAGCTCCTTATTCTGAATCATATCCCACTGGAAATTTTCTCAGGAAAAAAAAAAAAAATTGTCGTTTTTTCTGCTGATATTCCTTTATTTCAATGTAAAATTACATTCTCTGTATGCAACACTCCATTTATGTTAACAAAACAGCTGATTTAAAAAAAACAGCAATGGATGTCTACGTGCGTTTTGCCACGGTAACGATACATTGCGTGTGAGGTAATAAAACCAATCTGGTTTTTTGGATTCCCTTAATGTTCCTGAAAGAATTTTATGTACCGGTCATCTTAATATGATGTACTGAAGCCACCCTATCAGTTTGCGGAGGGCTGTCAAAAACACCCGATATATTAAAAAAAATCAATGATGCAATTTTAATTCTCACCAAAATCGGGCTCGAGACGCCTTTCAGAGTTCTTCGATTTTTCTTATATTTTCGGATTTGACCAACCAAGCATACTTTAAAAATACACCTTTATAATATTTCGTTCTCCAAATTACTACGAGATTGCAAAAATAACCAACTTATAATAATGTAAACAAAGCTTTAAGTTAGTAACGATAAACATTGACTTTGTACAAACTAGCCACTGGAGAAGATTGCTCAACAGCCCGAAACTTGCTCCGGGGTATTTCGAAGATTAAACTCTCTATTGACTTTTCTGCTTGATACAACTACAAAATTTGATCCATAGTAAATCGGTAAATTACAAACAAAGGTCAATTTTGGGATTATCCGCTGCGAAATTGGGTGGAAGGAAATTGGGAAAGGCAGGAATTATGGCACTTTGTTCTTATGGTAGGTTTTAACCCAATTTTACATGTTCTGAATATTGTGCTGTTGATTGTTTGATTGTCCTGATGGTACCCGATTTATTTGGTTGGTAATGTAGTAGTTTAACGTAGTTTTATATCAGAAAAAAAAAATTCCTAATGCAGCCATACTGAACGCTGTTTTGATTTCAACTGAAATGGCGCAGTACGAAAGCAATTTACGTCAGACATAAATACGCATTAAAAAATTCTTTTAATGTTATTTAACTTTAATATCCTTAGCTTTTTATGTTTTCATCTTTCAAGATTGTTACGAGCCATATAAAATGATTAGTTCAGCAAATAATAATATGAACCAAACTGGTAAAGCTAAAGTAAAGTAAAAAGCTAAAGAAAAATCTAACCTCTGTTCGAAGGCATACTATTCTATTAATGAGTATTTAGACGATAAGAATAGTTGGTCGCTGTGTTGAACGTGTTAGAAATTCAGTATATATATGTAGATATATAACTAGATGTATGTAAATATTTAATTTTTGGTTATTTATTAGGTATGAAGGGACAATATAAACAATAGGATTCAATTTGTTACAACATTATATTTATCTTGTAGTACAACAACCAATTATAGTAGTATTGTATATATAACACAACGTTACGTTACAATATACCAACCATAATTAATAACAAGTTATTATGACCGGTATTTTAAAATACCCAATCATCATAATAACATTATATTACACGACATAGAACATAAATATTAGTATAAATATACAATACCTATACATCAACAATACATCAGGATAATATCATACCTTAGATGTTAACGCCTTGAAAGTTGAAGAGCAACTGACTGATCCACTGTGGCTCCGCTCTTTTATACCCGTTAACAAACAAGTATGATTCACACGTGACAGTTGAGTCAAATCAGTGTTTGACTTAAAGAAAGATAAGTTTGTTATAAAAATCATTTAGTACATTCATTAATCATCAATTATTTTTGTACAATTGAGTATAAAATATTAAACAGATAATAATTACATTTATAGGTATAATTATCAAGTATTTATTTAGACACATAAATACATTTATATATCACGGCCATACTGACAAGTACTTCGCTCTCGAAGTACATCAGATACTCTTTTTCTACAATATGTAATCTACTTTTTGTTTTGCCAACTGCCTAGACGTGTCAAGTCCCCTCCACCCGCTGCTAGTGGGATAGACTTGCACCAAGCAAATGACCGACCAGCGGAAACAAATTTTATCGGTTACCTCGTCATGCAAGTCCCAATCACCCGCTGCTGGTGAGATAGACAAGCACCAAGTAAACGATCGCCCAGCGGATTTTTACTTTCTTTTTTTTTTATAAAATGATACACGTTATTAGGTTAAGTATTTATTATAATATATTTATACAATCAACAGTACAATAATACATATATGTAATTAGATGAATTACTAATTATAATATCTTAGGAAGTTAAAGTGCCATATCATTTTCAACACTTTCATTTTCATCAATCAATTCACCTGGCCAGAATCTTAATTTTTCTTTGGCTGCTGAAATATTTCGTAAACTACCTAGACCTTGTAGAGCAAAACGATCATTAGGAAGGATAGAAGATATTTCATAAGGCCCTTTAAATTTTGGTGCCAATTTATCATTACGCCTATGATTCTGTGAGACATACACTACATCTCCTACATTAAAATTTACGTTGTTACGACGAGTGGCGTCGAAACGTTTTTTGAATTTTTCTGCTATTTGTAATAGGCGTAGTCTAGCTATTTCTCGGTCAGCCTCTAAGTTATTTGGATTTTGTCTTTCATTTTTGTCAAGTACGTCGTCTAAACGAGCTTGGACACACGGAATATTTGCATCTACCCCGATAAGTAGTCGCAAAGGGGTAAAGCCTGTGGATTTCTGTACAGTTGTGTTAATCGATTGTTGTACTTTCCACAGAACGTTCGGCCAATCTGACTGTTCATTGCACATTGTGTTAAGCATATCAGTTACAGTGGACACGTAACGTTCTACTTGACCATTACTTCTGGGAGTACCCGTGGAAATCAAGTGATGTTCTATATTTAGTTCATCAAATAATGACCTAATCTGACCACTGCTAAAATTAGTTCCTCTATCAGAAATTACTACAGAAGGAGTACCAAATACGGTGATGACATCTCGTAAGACTGGTACTAATTCTTGGGCATTAAGGGTTTTGAGTGGTTTGAGCAAACAAAACTTGGTAAACCCGTCAACTATTAATAAAATATGTTTAAATCCTTCATTTGACCGGGTAAAAGGCCCTGTACAGTCTAAGTGTATTGTATGGAAAGGTAGTGCGATTTTTTTAATTGGGTGTAAGAAGCCCTGTTTAGGGCCATGGTGACCTTTGCGTTTGATGCAAACTAAACAATGAGAGAGATATTTTTTTACAAAACTTGTCATAGCAGGAAAGCAGAAATGCTCACGTATTTTAGCGATAGTTTTTCCAAAGCCAACGTGACAATTTTCATCGTGGTAGAGACGCAAAATACTTAATCTTGTACCCTTCGGAACGTACAATTTTAATTCCCCGTTTGGATTAACTTTGTAATATAGTAAATTATTACGGACTACATATTGGTTTGAATCATACTCTCCCGTTTGTACTCTATGAATAATTGATAGTATTTCAGGATCTCTTTGTTGTGCAAGTTCTAACCAAGATTGCGGGTCATTTATTAAATTGACTGTGCTATCAACAGTGATGGGGACCTCAACAGGATTGCGACTGAGGAAATCGACATGGCTTATATATTGTCCTTTCTTGTAGATAATTTCAAATTGGAAATCCTGCATATATGTCCACCAGCGGGCTACTCGTGGTGATAAATCTTTTTTATTCATTGTTGATTTAATAGCGTTACAATCTGTGATAATTTTGAAATTAATTCCTAGTAAATAGACTCTGAAGTGTTTCAAGGCGTTGTAAATAGCTAGAGTTTCTAAATCATAAGAACTATATTTTGACTCTGCAGGTGTAGTTCTTTTACTAAAATAAGCGACGACTTTAGAATCACTATCGTATTTCTGGGTTAAAATAGCACCATATCCTATAGCACTAGCATCAGTATATAACTCAGTTTTTAAAGCAGGATCAAAGATTGACAACAATGGTCTTGATACTAAGTAATTTAGTACATAATTCCTCGCAATGTCCTGTTCAGACCCCCAATCCCATTTTTGGTTTTTCAGTGTTAATTTACTTATACAAGCAGTACGTGTTGCAAAATTTGGTATAAATTTCCTAAAATAAGAAGCCAAACCCATAAATTGTCGTACTTGCTTAACGTTACGAGGAATTGGTGAATTTATTAGGGCAGAAACTTTAGATGTACTTGGCCTGACACCTTCTTGAGATATTTGTCTACCTAAATACTCGATACAGTTAACAAAGAATTGACATTTTTTAGGGTTAATTTTAAAACCAGAAGTAGTGAGAGCTGATACTGTTAGTTCTAGGTATTTTAGGCCTTCTTCGATAGTTGAAAATGGAATAAGAATGTCATCCATATAGACAAGTAGGAAATCTAAATGTGAAACGGCTTTAGAAATTGCCCGTTGAAATACGGATGGCCCATTACAAATGCCAAATGGCATTTTTATAAATTCATAATGTCCGTCAGGGGTTGAGAAAGCTGTATATTTAGAAGAGTCTGCAGATACTGGGATTTGATAGAAACCGTTTTTCATATCTATTGAGATGTAGAACTTGGCTTTTCCTAATTTGTCGATTTGATCTTCAATAAGAGGGAGAGGATATGTGTCTCTTTCAATGATTTTATTTAAAGATCTATAATCGACGCAAAGTCTATCACTGCCATCTTTTTTTTTTACTAAAATCACGGGACTTGCAAACGGTGATTCGCTTTCACAAATTATATCGGTATCTATTAAATCCTGGATAATGAGTTTTACTTTATCTCTTTCACAAGGTGCCAAACGATAGGGACGGTAATTTACTACTTTGTCATTTTTTAACCTTATCCTTAATTCTCCTGTTGTGACTGCCCCAGTTTTATTTAATATAGTAATGTGTCTCTCAAAAATATCTATAATTTGATTTTGCAATTTTTCTTCTAAATGAATTAATTTTGATTTTAACTCTGCCATTTGGATATAACAATAATCTAGCTGGAGCAAGGTATTAACATGTAAGTCTACATTGTTAGGAGTTTTCCTCCGAATTCTGCTTCCTTCACAATCTGTAATTATCTCAATATCAGGGTATTCAACAGCATTTCTACCAATTAAAAGATTATAATTAATTTTTTGATCATTAACAATAAATAAATCAAGCTCAATAAATATGTCATCAAATCTTACAGGGACAGTAATTTTACCAGAAACTTCCAATTTAACATTACCTATTCCTGTTAGGTATTTAAAACAAGGTAGTATATTACATCTAAGTTGGTTAGCAATGGATCGTCTGATTAGGCTACAATTGGCACCAGTGTCTATAAGGGATTCAATTGGAATATCGTAAATAGAAATAACTGTAAGCTTTAATTCGCTTTGCCTAAAAAATTAACCTCATTTTTATTAGTGTTGGTTTTCTCTAAATCAGAACGTGCTTTATACCAGCATACTGAGTCGTTGTGACCGATTTTTTTACAGAAAGTACAAGTAACCCTATCAGGAACCTTGTTTCCTGGAGTACTGGTCCCTGTTTCAGATGGTGTATTTCGGTTTTTATTGCAGTGGATTTTTATATGACCTGTTTTACCACACAAGTAACATTTTTTTTCTTCCGAAGTATTATTTCGGATCTCTAACTTTGAGCGTTTGGCTTTATTTTGTCCTGTTGTACTGTCGGAATCATTTTGTTCTATTGGTCGTTTTTTGGATTTTACATAACTGGAGAACAAGGATATTAATTGAGAAGTAGTTTTAACATTACTGTTGAAAGCAGCCATTCTAACGTTTACATCAGTGACGCTACCGCAGATTAACTCGATTAATTGGTCTTCCGTAAATGATATTTTTGTATTACGAAGCAGTCTAACCTTTTCCCTAGCGTATTCGCAATAAGAATCTGCACAATCGGAATTGTATAATACGGCCTTGGATAGTTTTTCAGACAGGTTACGTTTTTCTGGATACAAGTCTGTGAGGTCTGTACGGAAATTTTCCCACGTTCGGCCTTCAGATGGTACCCAAGACTCAAACCATAACAATGCGGAACCTTTTAAAGCCTTACCAGCTCTTGCGACCGTTGTGATACTGCTCCATCCAAATTCTTTTGACAGCTCCTCGATGCTTTTACACCAGCCTTCCGCACCGCTGTCACTAGTTGCTGGGTCGAAGACCGGGAGTGCCACGTCGTCATCAGCATGGCGACGGCCAGAAACAGCATCTCTGATCGCTTTGAGAAGACCTTCTAAGACAGTAGGATCCATTCTGAAACTTATAAAAAAAATGTCTTAAAAGGGGTGAAGTTAGTCCCACTTCTGATGTTAGAAATTCAGTATATATATGTAGATATATAACTAGATGTATGTAAATATTTAATTTTTGGTTATTTATTAGGTATGAAGGGACAATATAAACAATAGGATTCAATTTGTTACAACATTATATTTATCTTGTAGTACAACAACCAATTATAGTAGTATTGTATATATAACACAACGTTACGTTACAATATACCAACCATAATTAATAACAAGTTATTATGACCGGTATTTTAAAATACCCAATCATCATAATAACATTATATTACACGACATAGAACATAAATATTAGTATAAATATACAATACCTATACATCAACAATACATCAGGATAATATCATACCTTAGATGTTAACGCCTTGAAAGTCGAAGAGCAACTGACTGATCCACTGTGGCTCCGCTCTTTTATACCCGTTAACAAACAAGTATGATTCACACGTGACAGTTGAGTCAAATCAGTGTTTGACTTATAGAAAGATAAGTTTGTTATAAAAATCATTTAGTACATTCATTAATCATCAATTATTTTTGTACAATTGAGTATAAAATATTAAACAGATAATAATTACATTTATAGGTATAATTATCAAGTATTTATTTAGACACATAAATACATTTATATATAAAACGCAAGACAAATTGTCATGTTTTTTGTGTAGATAGTTTATGACAGTTTATATGTGTTCATATAATCTTTTTTTTTTATTATTTATTTTATTTGTCTGACTATTTCGGTCATTTTTTTATACTTATTTAATCCACGTGCGTCAACACTTGCTTAAGTGTGTTTTTTGTTTTAGTGTCAAACAAGTGATTAATAATACAATTTTTTTTTGTATCATGTAAATTTTAGAAGGAATTTTTAATTTTTAATTAGTTTGCATACTCATTATTGTTAAATTCTAGTTTCTAAAACGTTACAGACAGTTGTGTTGCTGGGGAGTTGGTTGGCCACTTCTTCTCCACAGCTAAAACACTAGGAAGTGGTGACGGGCGGGGCCCGTTTTGGGGGACTGTCTTTTGTAAAACTTGACGTTCAAAAAGTGCTGGCTCTCAGCCTAATTTGAATAAATGACTTTTGAATTTGAATTTGGTTCTACGTATAACTGTTTGGAAAACCTAGAATAATGAATGTTCGACACGCATTTGGCCAATTTTTCGCTATTTCTGCCTACTTACCTTCGTAACTTAAAAGGTAATTTCAAGGCTATTACAGCATACATTCATCAAAAAAAGTTGGTCATCACTAGAATAAACTGATATATATTTTTTTAAATTTAACTTTATCAAGAAAAAAAACTGTCGGAGTTTCTTAAAATTGAAAACCCTGTTTGAAATTAAAAAAGAATAAACTATTTTTACTTGTATTAGCAAAAATTTAGTAATTAATCAGAATGTAATTGTAACAGGAATTTGATAGAAATAAATATACTGTTTAACCAAACTTAAACAACAATTTATTAATAAAAGGTTTATATTTAATATAATATAACTCCTTCCCTGGCTCGAGCACATGCAGAGATCCTCCTGGACATGCTGAGGATCAAATTATCCAATATTTCTTGGGGTAACCTGTCCCATTCTTGAATAGTGGCTTCCCTGAGCTCTGGCACTGTCTGGGGACGTGGCTGACGGTTCCAAATAGCTCGCTTAAGAGAGAGCATCACACGTGCTCTGATGTGTTGAAGTCATGCGAGCCGGCAAGCCAGTCTAACCTTGTAATCTCGTATTCTTTTAGAGCAGCATTGACTCGTTGATCTCGATGTGCGGGCGCATTATCATAGACCATTACAAATTGGTGCCTATGGTTTACTCGGAATGGTCTGACAATTCCATCAATAACAACTGTTTTATTCATGTCTCGATACGGGATTATAGGCGTTCTAGCTACAATCCACCACCCCAAAAGGATACCGATTTCCCGCCTTGCTAAATTGTTCCAGTGGCAGTTCTTTGCCTTTTACGATTTCCTGGCCTTCTCCAGACACGGACACGTTGGTTATTTGGATAAGTACTGATTCGCGATTCGTCAACGAAGAGACAGTTTTTCCTAATGTTTTCTTCATCGTCTTCTTCATTTCCTAGCTAACTGCAATCTCCGTCGTTGACGTTTCCGGGAATTCGGAGGCGCTCGCCAAGACCTCCCTGCGTAATACAACCTGGTGTAAGCAATTCCGAATGGTCGAGTGCTAACTTCAAGGCCAGATGCGGCCCGAACTTCTTCTTTTATTTTAGTAGCATTGATTGTTGGGTCACGGGCTGCCAGCAGCCTAATATAGCAGTATCCTTCTTCCCTCAAAGTTACCTACTATTCTTGCTCGTAAAACTTCTGATTATCCTCTTGGCATTTTTCAGTTACAAATTTCAAAAAGTATTTTGAATCCGTTAAAATTGACTTAATCATAATTCTGAATGACCGTAAGCTAGGACTGAAAACCTTTTTATATGGAAAAACAATTGAACTGTTTTATATTCCAATTCTATATTTTTTTAAAGAATCTAAAAAGAAAAAAAAAATCGAACTTTGAAAGTGATCCCAAACTTTTTTTGATGTGTGTAAGTATCTGCAATATTGCAATATCTCGCGTCTTCTTATAGTAATTCCTCGCTAAAGTGTTTGAAAACATGTCGAAATTTTATATTTTTTTATGTGCACATAAACCCATTTATAACCGATTTCTTCAAAAAGGAGGCGGTTGTATCAGTGCCTCCAGTCAAAAACGGCATAAGTCGAGTTATGCCCTTTTGTTTTTATAGCATCATTATAATCTACGTTCTGTTACGTAACATATCAAAAGGACATAAATCTAGCTGAATCCTAACTTACTTTTTCTAATTTAGCAAAGGCATAACTCGACTGCTTCTAAAGGCATATCCATCGATATCAAGTAAATTTCACTGTTTAATAGACACAATTACAAGTAATCCGAAAAAACAATCGAACGCAAAGGTATAAAGCCAGATTTAATTACAAAAAGACACAACCCATGTAGTTCCAAAGTTTATCAACCACAGTAAGAAATAAATGTAGATATTCCATTTTGTAAGCATGTTTGAAAGGGAACAACTGTATTTGCTTCGTTTGCTTCATGCAGTCAAGCGGTATTTCCCCACTAATCACTGTATGGCTATTGGTGGATTAGCGTGCGGTGGACTGTTTTTAGGGATAAGTCATTTCATTCCTTAACTAGCTGACCCGCGCAACTTCGTCTGCGTCATATTTTCCATAAATGCTCAGCACCTATTTGTCTTAGCGTGATGATATATAGCCTTCCTCGTTAAATGGGCTATCTACCACTGAAATATTTTTTCAAATCGGACCAGTAGTTCCTGAGATTAGCGCGTTCAACCAAACAAACAAACAAACAAACTCTTCTGCTTTATAATAATATTATGGATTTATAATTTGATAGTTTACTGTAATAGTATGTAGAGTAGATTTAGCTGTAAAAACGGAATACCTGAAAACGTTAAACAAAGTTTATTTCAAAATTACTGGTAACTGGGAACTTATGAACAAAAGGGTAAATTACATTAGTTACAGTCATTAAAATTACACTATATTTGGACACTTGTGGTGGGCAAAATAAAAATTAATTTGCGAGTGCTATGTTTTTGACAATCATGCAAGAATTTCCACACATGCAATGCATAGATCACAAGTTCCTTGTTCCCGGACATACGCATATGGAGTGCGAGTATGATATGATACGCTATTACGCTATACTATTCACCTTCCGAGAGATTATTACCAGATGGTAAGATCTGGAAAAGAAAAGATCAATTTACTGTCAGAGAGATAACTATCCTTAATTTTGAAAAACTGGTGAAAGGACCAATGATTTTATTTATTTATTTTTAAACTTAGAGCTATCATTTTAAGGAAAGTACTAACAAAGAAAAGGTACACTGGTCGGATAAAAGCTGGTTCAGATACACACAAACCGATCAGCTGGTTTATTCAGTTTTACTTTTGGTGGGCACGCGTTTGTCCACTATCTCACCTGATGGCAAGCGATAATGCAGTCTAAGATGGAGCATGCTTGCCTAGAAGTAACCTATTTACTCTTGACTTAAAGACTCCCAGGTTGTAGGTATGTATCAGGAACCACAGACTCCGGCAGGGAATTCCACTCCTTTGCTGTACGGACTCTGAATGTGTTCACAAAACGTTTTGTTCGTGTGGGTGGGATGTCCACTATGTACCGATGGCGCATCGCCGTTTGTCTTGTGCTCCGATGATAGAACGGGCTTGGCTGAATTAAATTATGCAATTCCGTCGCACATTCCCCAAAATGCAACCGGTAGAAAGCCGACAGGCTAGCAACTCGGCGTTGATGCTCAAGACTTTGGAGCTTCGACTCGACGAGCCTATCATTGCCGATGATCCTCTTGGCTCGTTTCTCAATTGAATCAAGGGTATCAAGCTGGTATTTGGCAGATCCGTCCCAAAGATGAGAGCAGTACTCCATACACGATCGAACTTACGCTTGATAGAGTTTGAGCAGCTATTTCAGTGTCTCACTTTTGCAAGGATCCCCAACTTTTTTGCAGCCACTTAAGCTTTTGTCTCCATGAAAGGGCCGAAATTGAGGGTAGTGTTAAAGTAACCTCAGAAAAACAAGTTGGTCGGTGATTGGCACGGCTACACCTCGGAAAGCTGGGTGGAATTGTTCTCCAATGGATTGCATTTCGAAGACACGGAAGAGCCAGAAATATAAGCATTTCATTGAGTGTCATCTCCGATACACCCCTACCAACAAGCGTGGAGAAAAAACGATATATAATGACACTTCTACCATTTACAGACACAGAATGTCACGAATTTTACAAGAATTTGCTGACGTCTGAATTGGAAAGAGCAGAAGACGATCCTGACTTAAGTTTTGTACCGGGCAATGAAGAGGACAGCGAGGGCAATTGGTTTTTTTATTTATTTAAAGTCTTGATTTATTAAATAAATGAAAGATATTATAGACTATTGTTGTAATTATAGATCTTTGTTAATTCATTTAAATTTCGACATCAATAGAGCAGAAGGTAATAAGTGGTTATAATTGCCGTACGTAGACATTTATAAAATTAGGGAATAACTCGTAACTCGACTTTACAAGCGACCAAAGTGACTAGGAAAGTAGTAGTAGTCGTTAACAAGGGAACAAGTCAAGAAAAACTAAAAAAAAATATAGTAAGAGTGACTAAATGTGGAAGTGATTCCCATTAAATTAAAGCGCTATTTTTTACCTATAATGTATATTCGAAAAAAGTTTTGATTTTAATTACGAAATACAGAAAATCTTAGAAAGTGTTGTTTTTTGCCTCTCCTGAAAAGTGTCGAATTTGAGTTGTTCCCTTTTTTACTGGAGACACTGGTATGTTCGGATATATATTTTTTATTGAATAAAATGTTTAAAAAAAAATACTTATTTATGTTAAAAAAAATTGTTTTTATTCGAAAACCTATATTTCTGAGGTGGTTCTATTGTTATCAAGTCAGAATCTGATGATGGGATCCCATGGAAATCGAGGAAAACCCTTAAATTTTATAGGCACATACAATCTTTTTCATACACTTTCTACCGTAACTCAGATATTTGTGCCTGAAAATCATCATCTCATGTTGATGAACTAGTGATGGAAGGTATAACTCAGGATCTGGTGACGGGAACCCATGAAAAATGTTTGTTCAGTGATTGTTTCGCTTTTTAAATAAAAAATAAATTAAATGAATCTTTATTTCAGACTATTAGTCTGTTTTGTTTGCAAGAATATTTTTACATACTGGTCACCACATATCGTACCCATATCATTTTGTGAAGCTCCGATATAAAAATTTGGAGGGAGGCCACGGAAAACTTCAATTATTAATGATAGCAAATGGATCAGGATTGCTGAAATCGCATTTTTTACAACCGACTACCAAAAACAAAACACTTAATTTCGGAAGTTGGTGTCAAAAAAAGAAACCAAAAACACCACAGGGTGTACATTTTTCGAAAAAAAAAAGAAATGACTGTAATTTAAAAAACACATGACTAAGATTTTTTTTTTTTTTGGTAGCTATTATGATTTGTTCTATCACCCGATTCCGGCTTGACGTTGAGTTCTGGGACACCCTGTATAGATAGATAATTATTTAAAACAATGTCAACAAAAATCAAAACTTTAATCAAAGGACGCTGCCCGACTTGCTAATCAGTCCATCAACTTCGCACCGAAATCCCTTAAGAACAAAACTTACTTACGTTCACAAAAGTCAGTCCCCACGACCTTTTCGTCCGTCAGTCCGTCTTACTACTTCATGAGGAACAAAAACCCTGGCGGGTCATTACGTAGTTTTTCTAGCACGGTTTGCGACAATGATGAATTAGCTTGTTTCTAGCAAACTAAACACTCTTGGGTAGTTTTTATTGGATGAATGTTTGTTGTGATGCTCGATATTTATATCTTAGAATAAAATGTGCTGTTTGAATGTACTTCAAGACTTAGATCTTCAAAACTACACTATGGGTTTTCGTACAGTTTTCAGAAAACTTAGTAAGAGGTATTAACGTACCTACTCTATCACGTTAACGTAAAAGTTCGCTTGTGTGTGTGTGTGTGTGTGGAAAAAAATAGGTTTTCCGTGAGTGTCACCAGACGGCGCTTATTTAATTTGAAAACTCAGACTTAAGCTATAGCTCTGCTCTGCTGGCCCGTATGCGGGGTAGCAAAAACAGCATTCTGAACGCAATAGCTGTATGTTTCGATTGTCCCTTCCAATATCACTGGGTTATGATTTGTGTTGGTGTGGTGAGTCATAGCAAATAAGCGTGTACTGTGATGACTTGGTTAATGTAATTATTCTATGGGTCTATGCCACCCGAAATAAAAGTTTTTTAGTTATAGTACCTATCGTTTTGAGAATTTATTAGGTTAAGTGTAAATATTTTTTATTTAAAAATCTAATAAATAATTTAATTAAAAATACAATCTATAATATATATCCCTACCTATATTTGCTTTATTATATAATACCGCGCAACTTCGTCTGCGTCACATTTTCGATTACTGCTCCGCTCCTATTTGTCTTAGCGTGATGATATATAGCCTATAACCTTCCTCGATAAATAGGCTATCTAACCCTGAAAGAATTTTTCAAATCGGACCAGTAGTTCCTGAGATTAGCGCGTTCAACCAACCAAACAAACAAACAAACTCTTCTGCTTTATAATATTACTAGTAGTTCCTGAGATTTGCGCGTTCAACCAAACAAACAAACAAACAAACTCTTCTGCTTTATAATATTAGTATAGACTAGATGACCCGTGCAACGTCGTCTGCGCAACATTTTTCGTTACTGCTCCGCTCCTATTGGTCTTAGCGTGATGATATATAGCCTATAGCCTTCCTCGATAAATGGGCTATCTAATCCTGAAAGAATTTTTCAAATCGGACCAGTAGTTCCTGAGATTAGCGCGTTCAACCAACCAAACAAACAAACAAACTCTTCTGCTTTATAATATTACTAGACGACCCGCGCAACTTCGTCTGCGTCACATTTTTCATTACTGTTCCGCTCCTATTTGTCTTAGCGTGATGATATATAGCCTATAACCTTCCTCGATAAATGGGCTATCTAACACTGAAAGAATTTTTCAAATCGGACCAGTAGTTCCTGAGATTAGCGCGTTCAACCAAACAAACAAACTCTTATGCTTTATAATATTAGTATAGACTAGATGACCCGTGCAACGTCGTCTGCGCAACATTTTTCATTACTGCTCCGCTCCTATTGGTCTTAGCGTGATGATATATAGCCTATAGCCTTCCTCGATAAATGGGCTATCTAACACTGAAAGAATTTTTCAAATCCGACCAGTCGTTCCTGAGATTAGCGCGTTCAACCAAACAAACAAACAAACAAACAAACTCTTCTGCTTTATAATATTAGTATAGACTAGATGACCCGTGCAACGTCGTCTGCGCAACATTTTTCATTACTGCTCCGCTCTTATTGGTCTTAGCGTGATGATATATAGCCTATAACCTTCCTCGATAAATGGACTATCTAACACTGAAAGATTTTTTTAAACCGGATCAGTAGTTTCTGAGATTAGCGCGTTCAACTAAACAAACAAAACAAACAATCAAACAAACTCTTTTGCTTTATAATATTAATATACTAGCTGACCCGCGCAACTTCGTCTGCGTCACATTTTAGATTACTGCTCCTCTCCTATTTGTCTTAGCGTGATGATATATAGCCTATAACCTTCCTCGATAAATGGACTATCTAACACTGAAATAATTTTTCAAATCGGATCAGTAGTTCCTGAGATTAGCGCGTTCAACTAAACAAACAAACAAACAATCTCTTTTGCTTTATAATATTACTAGCTGACCCGCGCAACTTCGCCTGCGTCACATTTTCCATTATTGCTCCGCTCCTATTTGTCTTAGCGTGATGATATATAGCCTATAACCTTCCTCGATAAATGGGCTATCTAACACTGCAAGAATTTTTCAAATCGGACCAGTAGTTCCTGAGATTAGCGCGTTCAACCAAACAAACAAACTCTTCTGCTTTATAATATTAGTATAGATAGTATAGATTATTATGTATTATATATAGTATAGATAAAGCAAAGATAGGTGAAAATAAAATTATGATGACAATTTGCGACGCCGGTACTATGTACCCACCCATCCAAAGTAAGTGGGCGTCACCAGTATGAAGGAATATAATACGATGTGCGACTCCAATTGTATGAAGTTTCAGTGAGAATAATCGAACTTTCCGAATCAGGAATCGTCTTTGGAATGAAGGTGAATAATTCAAGGGATCAGATTCATTTGGAGCTGAAAGTTTTGTTCGTGAGCTGTGTTTTATGCCGTCCTTGTTATATATGGTCTTGAATGTTGAAATATAACCACCATTGTGGATCCCCAGGGGGAAAGTGACGAAAAGTGATTCAAGATCTTGCTATCAAGCTTTGTATGCGTTATGTTATTTTTTTGTTTTTTTTTATATAGTAGTGTGGAGTTGGCCCAAAACTTTGCCGTTTCTATGGGATCGTTGGAAGCAGCACGTAGCCTAGGTCTCTTTTGCTACATGTTTTAGGGAACAGAGGGTAAGATAGGAGGTAGAGCATACTTGTTAACTCGGCGAGGTAGAGCATACTTGTTAACTCGGCGAGGTAGAGCATACTTGTTAACTCGGCGAGGTAGAGCATACTTGTTAACTCGGCTTCACACCCACACCCATCATTTCAAAATTCTAAAGTCATTTATTCAAATTAGGCTGAGAGGCAGCTTTTTTTTTTAATCGACTTCCCAAAAAGGAGGAGGTTATCAATTCGGTTGTATGTTTTTTTATGTTTGTTACCTCATAACTCTGACAATTATTTACCGATTTGAAAAATTCTATCTGAAAGTATAGTATACTTGCAGATTGGTCCCATTTAAATTTTATGGAAATCGGTTACGAATTTTGGATTTTAAATCGAAATAGCTGGAATTCGTCGTTTTATGTCATCCAAGTAATTGAAATTGCGTATTTTGCTTTTCTGCGATTTTGCAGTGGTGCTGTTAGGTGTGGGGTACCTACATTTAAAAAAGTGAAAAATTAAAATTAAATTTTTTTGGAAGTCGGTTGTATTTTATTGTAAAAAGTGTTTTTTTTTTGTCCATAATTGTTTCTAATTATTAATTTTGCCATCTGTATGTGTACATTAAGGATTGCAATAAACGATTTGAAATTTGAACGTCAAGTTCTACAAAAGAGATTCCCCCAAAACGCCCGCCCGTCATTGATTCGTCACGGAAGCCCGACACTCAAAAAACTCACGAAAAGGAGAATCGTCACGGAAGTCCAACACCCAAAAATCTCACAAAAAGGAATAAATTTAATCATAAACAACGTCACTTAGCTCACACTAACCATAAAAGCACCTTTATACTAATTCAATTCATTTGATTTATTTCAGAGTAGCTTTCTCCCGCGACTTCGTATGGCGCATATTCAATTTTTCCCGTTCCCATAGGAATTTCGGGATATCCTCTCTTAAGGCGCGTCCCCGAGCTAAACGCAGCGCTAGCCGTTTTTTGTGCAGTTTTATTGGATGTACTCTTTATCCAAAAGAAATATCAACTTTTAAAAAATACATTAAATTTTTACATAATCTTGGCTTCAAAATGGTAGATTTTATTTTTTATTACTAAGTATAATGGTAATCTCCTCACAACGAAACTACAGAAATGAGAAATAATTACTGAAAACATGCATCTTCTCGAAAACTAACGAATATTTTGATTTTGTACTTACACTAATTTTTTTCAAACATTTTTTTCAACATTCTGAGCGTATTCGCTATTGTATCTCTTGCGTTGTTATTGAGGGAAAAAATGCTCAAGGTTATTTGGTCAGGGTACGGCCTTAATGCACCCCTATAGATAAATCACAATCTCATCAAAAATTATAATCAACCATTCATTTTAAAAATACAATAATAATGGTATAAAAACACAAAAGACAACAATGGAAACATTTTCATTTTTTTAAATAAACGCTGCCCCACACTAGGAACTTCGCCTGAATTGTGAGTTCGCTTACAGACATACAAACTCACAAAATTCAAAATTCAAAAGTCATTTATTCAAATTAGGCTGAGGGCCAGCACTTTTTGAACGTCATGTTTTACAAAAGACAGTCCCCCAAAACGCCCGCCCGTCACCACTTCCTAGTGTTTTCGCTGTGGAGAAGAAGTGGCCAACAAACTCCCCAGCAACACAACTGTCTGTTACGTTTTAGGAACTAGAATTTTACACTAATTAATATGCAAAGTAATCCAAAAATTCAAAATTCCTTCTAAAATTTACATGACACAAAAATAAATATATACATTATTTAACACTTGTTAGCTACTAGCACTATGACACTAAAACAAAATACACACTTAAGCAAGTGTTGACGTATGTGGATTTAAATAAGTATAAAAAAATGACCTACATAGTCAGACAAATAAATAAAAAAAAAGAAAATAAAAGAACAATTAAAATAAAATAAAATAAAAAATTA
Organism: Ceramica pisi; assembly: GCA_963859965.1. Lineage (NCBI taxonomy): Eukaryota > Metazoa > Arthropoda > Insecta > Lepidoptera > Noctuidae > Ceramica > Ceramica pisi. The sequence goes on along the minus strand of OY982530.1, from coordinate 1,732,531 downwards.
TATGAACACATATAACCTGTCATAAAACTACTATACTATCTACTTATACACAAGGAACATGATAATTTGTCTTGCGTTCAACACAGCGACCAACTATTCTTATCGTCTAAATAATCATAGAATAGTATGCCTTGGAACAGAGGTTAGATTTTACTTTTTCTTTAAATGAGTTAAAAGGCAGATCAAGATAAGAAATTGGAAGTCTATTGTATAAACGGATACCGAGCCCCACAAATGAATCATGGACCTTACGAAGTCGGTGTGAAGGAGCATGTAGCTTGTGCTTGTTTCTGGTGTTAAAGTTGTGGATGTCGCTCGTTTTACTGTATAAATGTATGTTTTGCCTAATATATAAAATGTTTGCAAAAATAAATTGAGATGCTAACGTGAGAATTCCAATCTCTTTGAAAATTTCTCTTAATGAAGCTTTTGACCCTAGCTGATATATTGCTCGCACAGCACGTTTTTGTAAGACAAATATATTTTGTATATCAGCTGCTTTTCCCCACAATAAAATACCGTAGGACATAACACTATGGAAATAACTAAAATAGACTAACCTAGCTGTATCAACGTCAGTAAATTGTCTAACTTTCCTAACGGCGTATGCGGCAGAGCTGAGCCTTCCCGAAAACCACACAAACAACCATACCCAGAACAACTATATGTAGGCCATACAAATACATTTTCCTTGCGAGAATCGAACCCGCGACACGCAAACGCGTCAATCGCTCCACCACTGCGCCAACCGTGTCGTCACATTGGATCAGGGCCGCGCTACCTGTACATGTAGTATTGTCCAATTTCACATCCATACTCCTTGCAATGAGCAGCAGGAAGCCGTTAGAACCAATGTACATAATTATCAATTTTGTATTTGCCTGCTAAAGTGTATGCGAGGGGTCTCTGAATAGGCTTGTGTCCTGAAAAATCTAATTAGTCCGTCAGTTAGATTATCAAAAAATATTTGACCCGTGTTTTTTCTTTTGTTACGGAAACCAAAATTAACGAAGCTACGACGCTTTTAAAATTCACAATACGTCATACCTTTGCATAATTTTTAGTGAGTTGTGACGTCATGAGCCCCCAATCCCGAGTTTTGATGCGTTTTATCTTTGTAAATATTCATTGATTTACAAAAACAAGAAATACGTGTTCATTATTTTTCAATTCTCTAACTGACGGACTAAATAGTTTTGCAAATTGTGGATGATGGAATCTAGCCGGCTTCAGTACGATCGATATAAGCGTAAGTGAAGTATGTCCTTAATGTTTCATAGGGTAACAAGTGCCAACATTAACTACTTATTGCGTGTCCCATTAATCAAACACTGGCACTTTCGCACTGTAATGGAACAGGTAATGTAGGAGTAAAAGCTGTTGATGAATTTACGAAGAACGTACGACCTACTAAAATGTAATTACACTAGGAAGCACTTCACAACATTTGCTGGTCGATACTGAAGTTTCTAGATGAAAACAAGAAGCATAAAATATACTACTTGTATGTTTATTAATAACAACAGCCGCACGGGTCGATCTTCAAAGTTAAGCAACACATGCCAAGGTTGGTCTGTCGATGGGTGACCATCTTAACATATCGAGTTTTGTCCATGCCTCGAAAAGCACGTTGAGACGTTGGTCCTGGCTGTCATTAAAATTTGTAGATCAATGGCAGTCGTTACGGATTGTCAGAACTCAGAAGTCAGTAAATCTGACTCCAGTCTTGCGAAGAAATACCGTGTTACCCAGTTAATGAGTAACACGGTATTTATATTGTGTGTATATTTATGTTGTGGAGGCCTGGTAGGCAGCCGCTCCACGTAAAATACTGGTACTCAGCTGAATCCAGTTTGACTGGAAGCCAACCCCAATGTAGTGGGAAAAGACTAGGCAGATGATGATGATGTTTATCAATAACTGGCTTTTGTCCGCGACATCGTACACGCATGTTTTCACGAAGGAATTTACCAAAACTCTTACTGCTGTGTGACAATCTTCGACTACTTACAGATTTAAAAAAGCTGTGGTCACCCCTGTATTTAAATCTGGAGACAAGAACTGTGTTAATAATTATAGACCTATTTCAGTCTTAACGGGACTGTCTAAAATTTTAGAAAAAATCATAAACACTCGATTAATAAAGTATCTTGAAGACAACAAATTGCTTTCGGAAAGTCAATTTGGTTTTAGACCCAGAAGATCAACTAGCCAAGCAGTCCACCAATTGACAAATTATATAAGTACAAACATGGATAATGGTATGCACACCATTGGTATCTTTTTGGACCTTGCCAAGGCGTTCGATACTATTTCTTGTTCTATACTATTACATAAGCTTGAAACGATTGGGATAAGAGGAACACAACTTCATCTTTTTTCTGATTTTCTTAGCGATCGTTATCAATGTGCAAAACTTGGTCAATTTTTAAGTTCCGAGGTTAAAAACAGCTGTTACGGATTTCCGCAAGGTAGTATTTTAGGCCCGACGTTGTTTTTAATTTATATAAATGACCTGTGCAGCTTGACACTCAAAAATGGTATCATTCTGTCATATGCTGATGACACGGCTCTATTGTTCTCAGCTAAATCAAGAATCGAGGTTTATGAACACGCTCAGAATGGTTTCAATATTGTATCTAATTGGCTTCATAACAGTCTTTTAACATTAAATTTAGATAAAACAAAATACATTTTATTTACGATTAGAAAAAATAACCTTCCGCATACTAACTTAAATATTTTCGCACATAATTGTAGAACTTACGCTGACAACGCATGCACTTGTCCCACCTTAGTTAAAGCTGACTATGTTAAATATCTGGGTGTCACAATTGACACAAATCTAAATTTTCGTAAACATATCGATGTACTATGTAGCAGAGTGCGGAAATTAATATACATTTTCAAATACTTACGTAACGTTGCCAATTATGATTTAATTAAGGGGGTTTATTTGGCTTTGTGTCAGTCCATTCTAACATATTGCATAACTTCCTGGGGTGGTGCTGCGAAGTCGATTATACTTCCTCTGGAACGAGCTCAGAGCAGTTCTAAAGGTTGCTACATTTCGCTCTTTTCGATTTCCCACACACCAGCTTTACATAGCATGTAAGGTACTAACAGTACGTCAATTAGCTATTCTAAACATCATACTGCATCAGCACACTGAACTGCCTTATGAAAGAGTACCTTCAGGCAAGAGACGAAAAGATTTGGTTTGTATTAAGTCTCAAACCAAACTTGCTTTTGCACATAAATTTTTTGTGTTTTTAGGACCTTACCTATATAACAAGCTCAACAAGGTGCTCAAAATATATAGTTTAAATTATAAAAAATGTAGTTCTACGCTTGCGGAATATTTATCGAAACTCAATTACATTGACACAGAAAAATTTATAGAAGTCTTAGCATGATAATTGTTATTTAATATTACTTAGTATTTATTTATTTTGCATAATTTTGAAAAAGTTTCTATTCATTTTTGTAAAGTTTGCTTATTTTTATAGTCGATTAAGATCTATTATAATATTGATTTAGTTTACATATTTGTCTGACCAATTTAAATTGCGATGAAGTGTTGGCCTGAAACACAGGTTTAAATAAACCTAGTTCGGGCAGGTCGCTACATATATTTTAAGTTCCTAGTTAAATATCTTGTACTTACTTGTAGTTAATTTTAGCCGTAAACTAGATTTAAGATAGCCATTAATTACCTTTTGTAAGATCTTTACTATATATTATCTTTGTGACTATTTATACACATTTTACTGTTAAAAATATGAATAAATTGATTTGATTTGATTGATTTGATTTGACTTGACCCAAAAGTACTACAGGACTCTTGTCACAAATCCTTCCTTTTGCATAAAGTCAATAAAAACTGGAACACGAGTCATTATAAAAATTCAAGTCAAGGTAATAAAAACCATACGCCATTATGCTGAGTTACGATAAAACATACTCAAAAGCGTTGAAGAGCTCGTTAAACGTATATTTTATATGAAAACTCGAAACGAATTTGTTGCAATCAGCAAAATAAGTGAATGGTTCTTGAAAATAACGGGTCGAGGAAACGTGATGTTTGATATACTTCAGTGAGTACTTTGTGTATAGATACATGACGTCATACTGGAGTGGGTCAAATTCGCCTCGAGTAATTGAAACTCAACTGTTTTTTCTTTGTTGCTATTGAACGGCGTATGTTAGACCATGTGTTTCCAGGTGTCATGGTGCATAGGATCCAGTGTATCTAACCCTAGAGACCATGCTACTCACCTGATGGTGAGCGATGATGCGGTCTAAGATGGAGTACGCTTGCCTAGAAGTAAGTATTCACTCTTGACTTGGAGTCTTGACTCCAAGGTTGAAGCTATCAGTTGTTTATACGAGTTGATAGAGAAGAGAATTTATCGATTATTAAGTTACATAATTATTCGTCTGGTTTGGGCTCTGCTCGCCCTTGGATCTTGCCCTAATAGTCTAAGTGTATTTACTTACCCCTTGCCAAATCAACGTTAAATCGCCCCCGATTGTTAGCAAGTTATAAGTATTGTCAGCACTCTTGAGTTTATAAAAAAATAAATGAATATTTCTCTAGTGTCTTATATTCAATAATGTCTTGGTAATTAATTATGAAAATTCAAATAAAACTGCACATGTAGTTAAAAAAGTGTAAATTGGAATGTAATCACGTACATCTAATCTTTTAAATGCTTAACAATATTGTTAAATTTTCTTATATATTGATTTAAATAAAAACCACTCATCAATGTTATGGAAAAAACCTTACATGACTAAAAACGTACTTTCTGTCGAACTTATACTTTTTAGTAAAATTTCACAAAAAACGCCGCAAAGGGCAAATTGATACACCAAAATAATTAAATGTCAATTTTATACTCGCCCCTTCAAAAAGGAGAAATAGTTGCAAAATAGTTGATCAAACGTCATCTAAAACTATTCCATATTTCAAGTTGATAGCATTGGTAGTTCTTGAGATATCCAACTGTGACAGATGGACAGACTTAGTCATGCCATAAGGGTTATTTTTTACCATTTTAGAACGGAACCCTAATTTAACACTAACTGACCCGTGCCTACTTCGTTGAGCTTTATTTTTCGGGTAAATATATATATAGCCTCCTAGGTATGACACTTAGAAATCATCAGCCGCCTAGTCTTTTCCCAACTAATTGGGGTCGGCTTCCAGTCAAACTGGATTCAACTGAATACCAGTGTTTTACGTGGAGCGGCTGCCTACCAGACCTCCACAATCCATTAACTGGGTAACACGGTACTTCTTGGCAACACTAGAGTCAGATTAACTGGCTTCTGATAATCCGTAACGACTGCCAGAGATTTACAAATGACAGCCGGGACCAATGGCTTAACGTACTTTCCGAGGCACGGAGGAAACTCGATATGTTAAGATGGTCACCCATCCACAGACCAACCTTGGCAAGCATTGCTTAACCTTAAAGATCGACGCGTGCGGCTGTTATTATTTAGCCATGAGCTCCTCATTTAGCCATGAGCTCCGACATTTACAAATAACGTGGCTAATTGGTGACAGAATTTTCAAAATCAGGTTAGTAGATTCAAAAATTACCCGCTACAACCTCAAACTCTCAAACTTCACATTTTTGTAGTATTAGTATAGAAGACGTATTTTGAACTAAGTATTAATGACTTTAAACAATTTACAGGATTTTACAGTTTTTTTAGCTACTACGAAATAAAATAAAACAACCATAATAATTAATTTCAAAATGTTTTCACAATTCGCAGCCGCCTAACAACATAGAAATCTTATAATGGACCTGTCATTTTCAATTCCTTAACAATTGCCTCAGAAGCGGCGGGAAACGTTTTACCCGTGGAACCGGGCTCGACGGCATCGGTAATAGTGCCCTTTATAGAAAAGTATTTCTTTCCGTTTTAGCTAATGATGCAATTTTATGACTGGTCACAATTTTATTGAAGGTCAAGGTCAAAGAGAGTTGGAGAGTTGCTGTTTATTGAAAATCGTGTAGAAACTAGATGTATTGTTTTACTTTATAAAAACTTAGAAACGTTGGTTTTAGGGTTCCGCACTTAAAGGTAACTAACAGAACCCTATTACTAAGTCTCCGCTGTCCGTCCGTCCGTTCGTCTATCTGACTGTCAGGAGACTGTATCTCAAGAACTGTAACTGGTGGACATTTATAATTTTTACAGTGTATATTTTTATTACTGCTATAACAACACATGTCATAATAAAAATGTAATAAAATTAAAATAGGGCTACGGGCTCCCCGATACAAGAAACGTGTTTTTTTCGGTTTCTGTCCGGTTCATCGGTAATAGTTTCCGTTATAGGGAAGTATTTCTCTCCGTTTTAGCTAATGACGCAAATTTTATGACAGGTCACAATTTTATTGAAGGTCAAGGTCAAAGAGAGTTTGAGAGTTGCTGTTTATTGAAAATCGTGTGGAATCCTAATGGGTATATTGTTTTATTTTATACCAACTGACATGCACTAGTTTTAGGGTTCCACAACATCGGAACCCTAACTAAATCTGCGCTGTCCATCCGTCCATCTGTCTGACTGTCAGATGGCTGTATCTCTAGAACTGTAACTGGAAGACATTTGAAATGTTTACAGTACACACTGTAAAAATTTCTATTGCCGCTATGACAACACATCTATCTTCTTCTTTATATATAAACATTAATTGTTGTTCGTATTCTCGCTAAAACTCGAGAACGGCTGGGCCGATTTCGGTAATTAGTTTTTGTTTAGTTCGCCAGAATACAGGGAAGGTTTAAAATCAAAAAATGGGGAGGTAGGGTAGCCAGTTGATGGGAGCGAAGCCGCGGGGGACAGCTTAATAAAAATGTAATAAAATTAAAATAGTTCTACGGGCTCCCCGATACAAGAATCGTGTTTTTTTTTTCGGTTTCTTGTACGAAATCCTTCATAATCTAGTCTGAATTGCACTTGGCCGGTTTTTTATAAGTTAGTGTTAATCATCAAAAACAAAAAAAAATCTGACTGTGAAAGTGACTGAAATGCTGTCGGATAGTAAATATCAACTTTTGTTATCGTTGACTGTCTGGCATTTTGTTGATCTGGACTTATTTGGCGCAGCCGTGAGACGCAAAAAGTTATTGTTTTATTTAAACTAAGCTTCCAAACTTATAAACCTACATTGCGTTTACCTATGCGTGCCATATAAACAAGTTTTCTTCCTTTCTTTCTTTTGTTTTCGGAGCAAGCCCGCCACACTATGTATTACTATTAGGGCGGGTTGTATCAAACAGTTGGTTAACGTAACATACGTACGTCAAAAGTTACGATTACGGACAATGTTTGACGTTCGTTAAATTAGAAGCGTTGTTTCAAAATATTCTGGTATAAATTCCTGCTCATCCCAATAGCTAAGTTATTGACACGGGTCCTACCTAAATAGCTTTTTTTGCATTCCACCACTTATTTGTGTCATCAGAAGAACTGGTATTGAGGAATTCAAAAGAATTTTCACAATATTGTTCTTTTTGACGCAACTAAAGTTACGTTAACGAGTGCTCAGACCATCTGTTAACGTAAACGTTATATTTTACGTGCGTTAACGCTGACATTTTTTTAAACAACCCAATTTTTTGATTTGACGATAGTTAGCACCATTTTTAACGTTTACGCGTGCGTTAAGTGTAGTTGAAACAACCCGCCCTTATTGTTGTATTTGTCTGTTACCCTTCCGTAACTTATATTGCGGTTACGTGTATAATATCGAAGATGATCTTGCTTTATTCTACATTTATACTATTTAACGAAGTTGCTAGTCGAAACTTTTAAATATTCAAAACCTTTTCAGACCCAAAGAGCGTAATAAATCTTTAGAAGAAACATCGATGAAATGATATAAAACAACAGTGAAACCAACTGAAGCTTTTTGAAATCTCCAAAAACTTGACGTTAAATAATTATATTCAAATGACCTTGAACTTTTTAGGATTCCGTACCTTAAAAGGAAGAAACGAAACCCTTATAGTATCACTTTTTAGGGTTCCGTACCTCAAAAGGTAAAAACGGAACCCTTATAGGATCACTTTGTTGTCCGTCTGTCTGTCTGTCTGTCTGTCTGTCAAGACCTTTTTTCTCAGGAACGCGTGGAGGTATCAAGCTGAAATTCATATCAAATACTCAAGTCTATGGTCTCTTGGAGCTGTGAAAAAATCAAACTTCTAAGTCAACGCGATCAAAAGATACTCCCGTTTATGCCGCAAATTTTCGACACTCGCAAGGGAATCAAAACCTACAGGGTACTTCCCGTGAACTCAGAATCTTGAAATTTGGTACGAAACAACGTCTTATAACACAGATAAAGGAAAAATTGCGAAAAGCATAAATTTTTAGTTACATCATATAATAAAAATATTTTTAATAATTTTAAACTTATTACCCCTTTACTCATGAACGCGTAGTGGTATTATATTGAAATTCTTAACAAATACTCAAGTCTATAATATCTTTAAGCTGTAACAAAATCAAACTTCTACGTCAACGCAATCAAAAGATACAGCAATTAAAGCCGCATATTTTGAAACTCGCAACTACTCGCAAGGGAATCAAAACCTAAAGGATACTTCCAGACGACCTGGAATCTTGAAATTTGGCATGAAGCAACGTTATAAAGTACACATATAGGAAAAATTCCGAAAATCTTAAATTTTTAGTTACATCACATAGTATATTTTTTTAAAAAATCATAAACTTACTAGCTGACCCAGCAAACGTTGTTCAGCGATTAAAAAAAAAAACAGATGTTGGCCGATTCTCAGACCTACCCGATATGCACACAAAATTTCATGCAAATCGGTTCAGCCGTTTCGGAGGAGTTTGGAAACAAACACCGCAACACGAGAATTTTATATATTAGACTTGCTGACCCAGCAAACGTTGTTATGCGATTAACAAAAAAAAATAAAAAAAATAGTTGTGCCTATTTCTAGTATTAAAATTATGTCTATCACTTCTCTTCTTAAAGAGATGAAGATTTTTCCGAACATACATAATGTTTTCATATATGTATTGACAAGGTACCGTCAGCTTTCCACATTGTTATGTTATGGATTTCATTTAGCAATAAAAATACCATAACTTTTACTTATATACCTACAGGTTTGTACGGAACCCTCGGTGCGCGAGTCTGACTCGCACTTGGCCGGTTTTTTATCCGTACATCTGTCCGTCTGTCTGTCAAGACCCTTAATCTCGGGAAAACGTGGAGGTATCGAGTTGTAATTAAAACCATAGGTCTACTATTTTTTGAAGCTGTGAAAAAACCTAACTTCTAATTTAACGTAAAAAAAGATACGACAGTGTATGCCGCAAAAAAAAAAAACGTTCATTTCGATACTCAAGGGAATCTTAATTTATAAGGTATTTTCTATTGACCTAGAACTATGAAATATGGCAAATGATATCGTCCTATAACACAAGTATAGGGATACTTTTTTATTTGTGATGGAAATCATCCAATGACTCCTCCCACTCTGAGTGTAGCGGGAGGGAGTGTCAGACTTCTACTGACTAAAACCCATCCATGTTCCTTCACTGCCCTTTGTGTTCCGGAGCCACGGTATCTCTTTCGAATAGTCCCGCGACTCCGGCAGGCGTCGGCCCTTTTGGACCCCTCTGTGTGCTGACTCTCTTTGAGGCACGCGTGGAACACTAACGCGCCGTCGACAGGGCCCGTCGTCACTAGACGGACGGACGGCGAGCCACCCATAGCTCGCCGTCCACAGGCCCAGACTAGACTGTGGCCGGAGGTCACCAGTGGTGGCCTCCGACGCCCGCGGCGTTTACCACGGCGGCGGCGGCCGGGACGAGAGGTTCTCTCTCTGTCTCTCTCCGCCACCTCCTTCGCTAGCACGATTGTTTCGCAGAAGGAGGGGACGGAGTCCCATTCCGAAGTATATTATAGGATTACTGGAAACTATACATTAGTTTTTATATCATAAAAAACGTCTATTTCGAGCCTTTATTTAAAGTAACATGAGTTACTTTGTACAGAACCCTCGGAAGGCAAATTCGACTCGCACTTGTCCACCATTTTTTCAATGATTTTATCGTTTTTGTCCGAGAGTAAATTAACGTACCTAAGAGTGAACGCAGTGTAAATGCAAACATTCTTGCCAAGACTTAATTCGACCATATTCTTTTAATTTGACCTTGAACCAACGATTTTCGCCTTACTAATTAATAAATAAGTTTAGAAGTACTGCGTAGGCAAGTTACTATTTTACTTACCATCTTTTATAAACATTCAAATTCAATACTAATAACATAATAGGGTATAATAAAGCACAAGTCGCATTTCCAGGTTATGCGACGCTTGCTTAGTTCGATTCGTGGATGGGTTACATACGGCGTTCTTCCGTGCCTCGGAAAGCACGTTAAGCCGTTTCTCTCAGCTATTTTGAAGGCACTGGGTAATACGTATTTTTCGATGCATACACGCTTTATTTTTTAATGATTTTTTTGACAATACTAGTTTCCTCACTATGTTTAAAGTCAATAAGATTGAATAATGTTGTTTGTTTAAAAATTCGCTTTGTACTTGCCAGCCTACCCTTGAGAAGCCTACCCCTCATCCCCCCGGCCATCAGAACAGCCGTGTCCTAGCGTTATAAATATTATATTAGGCTAATAATTCTGATGCATGCAGAGGGCTGGCGCGTGACTGCGCATCTTTACCCACGACATTAGCTTATCATTGTTGAGCACCAAGATATTTTGTTATGTTTATTATTTTGAAGTAGCATTTTCGTTAAGAGGAGCTCGTGGCTAAACATTAACAGCCACACAGATCGATCTTCCAGGTTAAGCAACGCTTGTCAAGGTTAGTCTGTGGATGGGTGACCATCTTAACATACCGAGTTTCCTCCGTGCCTCGGACAGCACGTTAAGCCGGCTGTCATTTTTAGATCTTTGGCAGTCGTTACGGACAGTCAGAAGCCTTTAAATCTGACTCTAGTCTTGCCAAGAAGTACCGTGTTACCCATTTAACGGGTTGTGGAGGTCTGGTAGGCAGCCGCTCTACGTAAAATACTGGTATTCAGCTAAATCCGGTTTGACTGGAAGCCGACCCCAATAAAGTTGGGAAAAGGCTAAGCAGATGATGATTTTCGTAAAGAAACTGTTTATATTTGGCTTATGTTTAACTTACCACCAGAAATAGTAACATTTAGCAGTCAAAAATTGTAAATGATCACCAAAATTAAACCCGCATTTTAATGTAAACTTATAACCAAAGTTATATCATCTTGCTATCCTATTTAAGCAAACCAACTCCAAAAAAAAAATATTCTAACCCAAAAATAGTTAAAATGATACGCAAAAAAATAACATCTCGTTATCCGATTAAACCAAATGATTCACCAACAATAGAAGGGATCTTTTACTAAATTTGGTGGTCGAATACAATTTAAAGTGGAGTCGTGACTAAAATAGCTGGTACCTACTATTGTATTTTTAGACTTTATTTTTCTGGTGTTAAGTAGATATTTTTGGTTACAAAACTAAGGGTATCAAAGCATTTTATGGTGGTCATTATATTTATCCCCTTTTTATTTCAGTACAAGAGAATTTTATTACTAACACTTGCTGTGGTTTAGATATGATTATCCCCGCCTAGCCTACCTATCTACATACTTTTCTGTCTATGATGTGACCGCGGAAGAAATATCAACTTTTTATAGCGTCCGACCCTGTTAGAGGCAGTAGTTTTAAGCTTAGATTAATTTTAATATATTTTTTTGTTGTATCCCATTTTGTTTAATTACGTTTTTTTTTTTTTATTTAATGTTTTCACCTATTTTATAGTGATGAAATGTGCGTCTGTTTGGGAGGAACAAAATATTTTGTTTTTCTATTACATAATTATAATTATCTTTTACATGTATACTATACCTAATAAAACATTTAAAAATCTTCCTCAACAGATTGACTGACAGGCAAAGCACGTACTAGGGAACACTAAGTGAGGAATTTACGATATTCCCACGGGAACGAAAAAAATGTGCTTACGATGGAATACTCAGGGAACAAATCTAGAAATATTATAAATCTGCAGAATTTGTTGGTTGTTTGCTTTGTTCTGAGGTACTGCTGGTTGAAGATGTTTTTTTTTACATTTTTTACCAATAGGAGTGGAGCAAAACTGTGACGTAGATTAAGTTGAGCGAGTCAGCTAAGCTGTATTTAAAGTCGACAGTTTGCAATACTGACATGAATTGACAAGAAACTATATATATCGTGTTCCAGACGATATACATACACTTTGACCGGATGTTCAGAACATGGAAATAAGAATGTTTCATTATGGACACATCAATAAATTCTTATTTTTTGTTAATTTTCATACAAACTAAATACCTTGACGTATGTTACTCGATATGCATGCCCCTTTATACAAATTGGCAATGCAAAACAAATGAAATTCAAATGGCATTTGATAGATTGTTCATTTTAATTGCACTAAGACCCTTTCATACAGCATAGCTCATTTAAATGAAATTTCAAATATCTTTGTAACGAAGCCTTTTTAAGTACTACGTCCTTTTGTTTGATTTTATTTCTTAAAGCTATAGAAGCGTTTGTTAAAATTTCTGGGTTGAGAGTATGAAGTTCACAGTGTCAATACCTCTTTGTTTAGTTAAATTACAAATGTTATGCCATCAAACATTTGTGTCCTTTTTAAAAGTCAGTTATTTTATATCTATATTATTTTAGAATACTCTTCTCGAGACCTTTATTTTGATACTTAACAGTACTATTTCATAAAAAGTTACCTACCGACTTCGCTAACATTTTTTATTTTTATTTACATAGCCCGTTGTCACTCCGGCGCTTAAGTCGAATATATGATGATGCTTTATATATTGAAATCTATTTAACCATTCAAGCTAAATCAATCAATCAATCAATTTATTTATTCAGACAATTACATAGTCCATTAATTAGGTGGTGTTTTGATGGGGTGTCCAAACGAAGTAGACATACAAATATACATACATACATTGTTCTGGGGCAGTGGATGCTTAGCTAAATGGACTCTCTTAAAACTTAAAAAAAAGCATCTCAATACAAAATCGAAAACGAACCGAACAAAGTAGCAGCGAAAGTCAGTCTAGGCCCATTTTGATATTTATCGAAGCGGAGGCGTGGTATTTCAAGTAGAAAATTACTAGTCTCAACAATAACTTAAAGGTTTAAGTTACACGAGAGAGTGACTGGTAACTTAAATCCGTGTTACTTGTCGTCACCTTCGAGTAGTGAGATTACGTCGGCATTTTAGAATATTCTTGAAGTAAGTTATTTAATGGAGAAGTAAAGTTGGCACCGTTTCTGGGTTCTGAACATCCTTAAAAACGTTGTCTGTTTCTCTGTCAAAGATTCAAGATTAAAACCATTTATTTCAATTAAACCATTTACAGGCAATTTTCAAGGGTGGTCTGTTAAAAACATGAAGCTATTTGTACCGTTTGTACGTTGCAAAGCGTAGATCTCTAAGGAGTATTACAAAAATCATGGTCACTTTATCTTTGATTGTTTTAATATGTGAGGTCAATGCACCAAATACAATTTACAATGCAATAAAAATTGCATAAACATGCAATTTTTTCTATTTATTTTGGTAGCTTATATGATGAAGAATATCTTATAGTATTAAAAAAGGATGGTAATAGCGGCGTCTTTTTCAGCAATTTTACGAATACTGTAAAAATTTATGAAAAGAATACAGATTCTTCTAAAAAAACAGGTTTATTTTCAATTGAGGGTAGTTTACACAGACTGTTTTAAAATTAGAAGAATGGCTAAAAATCATTTAGTTGAAAAGTTACACAGTTTTGTTTGCACTAGGGTCACAGTTGTAAGCAAACTTTAAAAATATAAGAAAAAAAAAATAGATTTTTAATACGTTTTCCGTCGGTAAAATTAGACATAATTTCCCTCATTTTCGTATATGCACATTATAAAGACTCACATCACACTGTATGTATTGACAAGGTACCGTCATGGTATTGATATCCTTAAACAGTTCCCTTAAGGAATCGCGCCGACGGAGATGGCTCTGATAGCTCTTTTCCACAGAATAAATTTAAAATCGATGTCTGCAGCACGTCCCCCTAAGAAGATACCTTAAGACATGATACCACGAAAGTAACTAAAATAGACCAGTCTCGCGGTAACTATATCAGTACTTCGACGAATTTTTTTGACAGCATAAGCTGCTGAACTCAGCCGTCCCGCAAGAGATGTTAAATGAGTACCCCATTGTAGCCTTGAGTCAGCCCCAGGAAAACTGCGTCACTGTATCGTGTGACTTATCAAATGAAAGGGCTTCCTATGAGAAAATATAAATATGTTTTTCATTATTAAAATAAAAATAGTTTTAAAGTTATCTCCAAAACTACTGAGCCAATTTTTTTTAAAAAGTGCGAAAATTATTTCTTAACACGATGAGACCCGTATGTGAGACAGTAAAAAAAAATACGCAATTTAGGGGAATACATTTATTTATTGTATACTGTAATTTTAAAATTGGATTTACAAAAAGTATAAACAAGAGTGTGTTTGTCCTCGCGACATGACATAATTTAAATTAACTCAAGTTAAGCGTTCCATCAAATTATTATGTCACCGCTCTTTAACATACTAAAATGTACTTAAAAAATAAATAATATTATTTGATTAATTTTTCAATCGGTGTTATGTCTGAAATTAAAAACATTTAAAGTATATTATTTTAATTTGAAATATTAATTTTGCAGACTGCAAACGGTCCGCTATAATGACTGACCAAAACCAGAGGCAAAATCAAACCGATGCCATGAAAAGAAAAAAAACAAAAATACTTAAAAAGATGTTTGTAACAATATACAATTATGAATATACGTTAGTACTTTTGTACTAGGATGTAAGTAATAATGTGTCTTATGATCTATGTTAGTACTTATATTTTAAGACAGACAGTAAGTTGTTTTGATGAAATGCTCCATTATGGTGCTCTCACCCTGTCTATCAGTTATCACCTTCAGGAGGCTGTTGCTACTACCACGCAATCTGTCGAGCAGCGGCGCATTATTAATACATTTAAAATTTGTATCTCTGGCACATTTTAAAATACCTTATTTTAAGCTAAAATTAGACGCATATCTAGGTACCTGGTAGCTTTTTATAAAAATAATACATTAATTCCATTAAAATTATTATTTATCTAAAATTAGTTACTAATATTCAATACTATCGTTTCTTATGGCTTGCCTTCTTGCAAGCGAGAACCCAATTTAATATTTTCCGTTCGCAATACTAAAATAATCGTCACACAAATTAAAATATATTTTTTTTTATAAATAAAAATTATAAAATTCAATGCAAAAGCCGAAATCTAAAAAAAAAATGCCCAATACGTGTAACTGGTCGAAATATTTTGAACAGCCGATTTTTTCCGCGATTTCTACTTGATCCATAGTAAAAAATATTTATCAGTCGTCAGGCATTAACGACATGTGTTTTTTAATGAAAATTTTGAAGCAACGATATTAAAAATAATAATATATAATTAAATCAAAAATATTAACTTAACTAATATCGTTTGTACAACACCTTGCCCTACAAACAAGGATTAAGATTTTATAAATCCACACTGAACCCGCATTTGTGTATTGGGTAAAGTTTCATTACCTTACAGAGAAGAAAACTATCTTTCAACGTCTGTGGTAACAAATAACAATAACTGTAGTGACAATTAGGCAGGTAAGGTGGGCGAGGTTAGAACTACCAACTCAGTCCCAAGCGTTTTCGTCACTTTTGTAAGCATTTACTGAACAATAAAACTTTTTGCAAAGTTGTTCCTTAACTTTACATTTAAAATCCTCAAAACTTTCTATTTCTTGAATATGGCTTGGAATTTTATTGAAAAAATAAATGCGTTGACTCTGATACCATTGTGTGAGTTTTGACAGCCTTATGTATGGTACGACAAGTTTGTCTTTATTTCTAGTATCGTAGTTATGTATGTCACTGTACTTTGGGAAGTTGGCCATATTTTCCTTAACAGAAATAATGCTGTCATAAATATATTGAGATGCAACTGTCAGTATTTTAAGTTCCTCAAATTTTATTTTAATGTCTTTTTGCACACCATCAAGGTTATAAATAGCCGAAATCGCTCTTTTCTGCAAATCAAAAATAGTTTGGAAAGCACCTACTGCTGAAGCTGCAGGGCGGTAGGTAGTTAATGTGTGGACATGCCCCCATAACAAAATGCCATAAGACATTAAATTATGAAAACGATTAAAATATATTGATTTGGCCGTTTCAATGTCATTTTTCTGCAGTGCTTTGTGGATCATAGCAACCACAGCGTTAAGCTTACTCGACAAATTGGTTAAATGCAGGGCCCACAGCAATCTACAATCTAAAGTTATTCCCAAAAATCTTACGGTGTTTACAGCATTGAATCTTGTATCATTTATACGTACACTGGATGAGAATTGAATATGTGATACAAATCGAATACATTTGGTATTTGTTATGTCTATATTAAAGTTATTAACATTAAACCAGTTTACTATATTGGAGAGGGTGTTAACCATATTATTATCATCAGTAATTTGCTTCTTCCTCTTTAGTTTAAATAAGAGTGAGATTTCATCCGCATGTAACAGAATCTGTTGGTCTTGGCCTATATTTTGATCATTTATGACAAAAGCTAAATCGTTAATATACAAACGATATAACAATGAGCCAATTATTGAATTGAATTTCTTACCATTTTCCTTATTCATATTTAAATAAGAAGTAAGTAGTTTCAAAGTTTTATCCCTAATGCCACAGTGCTGCAACTTTTTAACCAGTGTGACTTGGTCAACCCAGTCATCTACCTTTGAAAACTTACAAAAAATACCAAACACATCATGGTTGTCTTCCCAAGAATCAAATATATTTTTATATAATAGCACGAGTTTATCTTCAGCGGTCGATGTATCTACAAACAAACCATTTTTTTTTAAGTAAGAGTCTAGCTGGTCATGGATTATGATTTCGAATATAATGAGTAAAGGCCTGCTAAAATCAGAGGTCCTTTTTGATTCAAAAATTGGTTGCATCGTTTCCAATTTCTTTTGATCAGGAAATATATCACTGTCAATACATTTATTGTAAAGTGATGCTAAATTAGATGCTTTTGATTTAATATAAGTTTCAATGGTAGAACCAGTCCACAAAAAGTTCATTGCATCATTAAGATCATCAAAAGTTTTTACAACATCTTCAAACGTTACACTGAAATTTAATTGATTTTCACAAACATTGGTATGTTTCTTCAATAAATCTTCTGCAGGGCAAGCTGCAGGGCTAAGTACAGGGCTAGGCGACGGATGTTGAAGGAATGGGATGTCTCCAAAAAAATGTTCCAAAGCTGTGAATATATCTAAATTTAATTTACCATCAATTATTTTACTATCAAGAGAAAACCTGTGAATACTCTCTAAGAGTCGAGGATCTTGTCTTTGAGGTTCTGTCTCAGATTCAGTATCTTGAGACGAGCAAGAGATTTCGTTTGAAATAAGCTCAGAACCAAACATTTTACAAAATGATTGGTATAACTTGTTAGGGTCATTATCAGTACACACATAAGGGAATTTTTCTCTTAGACTGTCCATTTTCCAGTTATCTAGACAATTTTTGACATTGATAGTAATATCACTTTTATCTACATTTTTGTCTTCATAATCAAATTTTATTAACTGTCCAAAGTGATCGGTAGGAAGTTTTCGCCTTATTATTTCTTTACCATCGGGTAAAATGTTTGTATATATGTTATCTATGCAAGTGGCTGCAGCGGTCTTAGTTATTCTAGTAGGCTCCAAAAATAGGTAGTTAAGATCATAAGATTTGAACATATTTTTAATTTTAATAATGTTTTTGGTATTATCAAATAAATTAATATTAAAATCACCACATACTATTACGTTCTTATTTAAATTGCAAATCTTTCTAAGAACTTGATCCATAACAGTTTCGAAACGATCATAATGTTTGTGCGAGGGTAAATAAGCGCATAATACAACAAAATTCTCCGACTCTACACAAGCTAACTCAATTTTTTCTTCTACAGAGAGATCAACAATATCAGGAATTTCTTTAAAGCTTGCTTTCTCATTTTCTGTTTTAATTATGATTAAGGAGCCTCCATTTTTGGCTGTTTTTCTTCTGAACCAACTACCCAGTTGGTATTTATTGAATTTAAATTCTTTTTGATGTTCTTCTTTGCAGTGATGTTCTGTTACACAAAATATATCGATGTCATTGTCAATCAAAAATTTTTCGATTTTATCGATTTTCTTTGCAGTTAGGCCTTGAATATTTTGATGAACCAGTGTTATTACATTGGGGTTTTTCTTAGGTACTGTTGAAATGTTACCAATATCTGATAGATTTGAAATAAGACATATAGGTGTTAATTGATCCTCTATAAAATTAATAATTTGTCTATATATATCTGAACTATCTAGTTTTTGCCCAAACTCCAGTTTCAGTGTCGTATGCGGTGCAGGTACGTCGTTGAAATATTCACTCCGCTCAATAGCTCTCAGATTCACTTCAGAAATCTTTCTTGCAACATTATTCTCATTTATAAATTTCAATTCCATGAAAAGAAATGTTTCTATCTTCACATTCTTCATTTTTATTGCAAAATCTGTTTCGTTGAAGATGATTTCTAATACACATAGATAAAAGGACGAGACGAGAGGAACGAGACATTATCCAGTTAAATAGTATTTAAAATTACTTTTTGGGAATACATTCACTGTGCGTACAGCTAAGGAGTGGAATTCCCTGCCGGAGTCTGCGTTTTCTGATAGCTACAACCTAGGAGCCTTTAAGTAAAGAGTGAATAGGTTACTTCTAGGCAAGCTTGCTCCAATTTAGACCGCATCATCGCTAAACATCACGTGAGATAGTGGTCAAACGTCTGCTTCTCAATAGTAAAAAAAAAGAAGTTACTATTTTTTCATCACTAAACATGGTAGAACCTTAAAATGTACCCCGAATAGTTATAGTGAGTGAAATATGCAATTAATACTTCAGTTAATAGAGCTTGAAGATCGTTTGTTTGCCATATCTTCCAACTAAGTCTCAGAGCTAGGAAGCAACAGCAGTCCCACAGATGCCGCTATAAATATCTTGATTCTTAGTAGTAAAGCATAGTCCTCACGAAGCCTGAAAATAAAAAATGTAATTAATTATTTATAATCCATTTATTTATTTTATACTTTTTACCAAAGTAATAAAAAAAAACATTAAAAACATAAAAATAGTACAATTAAAATATAATTTATACTATCATTATTAGATTTTTTCTTGTTCGTTTTTGTACCAAAAAGACTGAAACTACTGCACGGATTTTAACCATTTTTCACCAATGTAAATCTTTATTTAAAAATTAATATAGGCTATAATTTATTTTTGAAAAAATAGAGATCCCTACGAAAATTGCAATACCGCCCATTGTGTCACCCTATGTAATGTTTTCTTCATCTATTTTTTCTGAAATATATGGTGTACATAATAAAGAGTATTCTATTCTATTCTACTCTAAACCCGCACGGACGAAGTCGCGGGAAAAGTGCTACTAATTTATATTATCCATACGTGAGCAGGAAACTTTGTAAGCATATTGCATCCACGGCAGATTGTGTAATTTTTATTTTATTTTTATTTTATTTATTAAGGGATAATAAACAACTGCAACATAATGGTATAATACACACAGGTTAACAATGTTTAGTGGTAATGTTGCATTATTAATTAATGTTGTTAATAGTCCACTGCATTATCCACAGATATATATTAAATATCAGTGGTTGCCAATAGACGAGCATTACCAGAAGTAACAATTATTTTGAAATAGATAAGTAATTTACTATAAAGCTAGCAAGCCACAAAACCAATAAAATAAAAATCGATTTCATTCACTTAAATTAAGCAATAAACAATTAATAATATGATTACAATTAAGATATTTTTTATAATATTAGATTTAAATTTTGCATAGTTAAAGTTGATAACATGGGTAAGGGGTGCAGTAAAAATTCTGTTATGTGCGCCCTTTTTGCGACCAATAAAATAAATCTATTTATGTTTATTTGACAGATTAAAGTGTCAACCAATCGATTACTCGCGGTAGGAACATCGGCCTCAGATACTGCATAGTGGCAATGCGATTTTCATCTTTACTACTATGCCTTAAAGGTCATTCATAAACAACGTATTTGAGCAATCGGCTGCTGCAATGCGTGTCGCGGTTTCGATTCCCGCACGGAACATATATTAAGAGCGTGTATTCCGTCCACTAGCGCCGCCAATCGTTTTTTATTATTTGTGGTAAATTTAAGACACGTAGATAAAAAACCGCTCTGTAGTGCACTGAAGAAATGTATTTATTATGTTTTGAGAGTTATGTTTTGTACTTTAGAACATAAATAGTTGCCAAAGTCGACATTTTTGCTAAAAGTGGCCACTATTAGCAATAATTGCCGTTTTGGCTATTTAGCCATGAGTATGTATTGAAAATAGCTGTCAAAAAATAATAGACACATTTCTTTAGTGCACTACAGAGCGGTTTTTTATCTACGTGTCTTAAATTTACCACAATTAATAAAAAACGATTGGCGGCGCTAGTGGACGGAATACACACTCTTAATGTATGGCCTACAGATAATTGTTCCGGGTCTGGGTATTTTTGCATGTGAGTTTGTATGTTTGTTTGTTTGTGAACGCACCCCCGATACAAAAGAAATTCCTAGTGTGGGGTAAAGTTTTATTCTAAAAAAAATAAGGGAAATCAAAAAACGAACGCTATAACCGTTATTGTTGCTCCTATTACAGGAGAAAAAGAAAATAACTCAGTTAATAGGAGTATTATATATATCCCGTTTTTACGCGGTCCCGTAGGGATTTCAGGAAATCCTCGTTTTATTCCCCACTCTCCAAGGAACCTAGATGATGTTTTCTGTCAGAAAATCTGTATGGGTTTTTTTTTACCTAGGTATTTTAATTTTATGTAAACTTGTCTTGCTCGGTAACTTTTCAAAATGTGGTCTTTTTTCACATGTTTTTTAACACTACAGACTTCTCATTGAATCTTTGGGTATAGACCTATTTATTACCTATTATTACCTATTATTCAACATTTTATTTCAAAATTTTTGGCTTAGTAGTTCCGGAGATAAGGGAATGGTCATTGTTCATCTAATTTCTTGAATAAATTCTAAACTCTTTGTTTTAAAATTATGAAAAAAATATAACTAAAACCCTCAAAGTAAGCCCTTTCATTTGATATTTCACACGAGTATGTTTAATAAACTTTATTTAATTTTCTAGTTAGACCCCCAATAGTGACCCCCATACAAAAAAAAATATTTATTTAATTATCAAGCCCGTGTTTGGGCCACAGAAGTCTATATGTATACCAAATTTCAACAGAATTGGTTTTGTAGATCCGCAGAAAACTGGCTGTGACAAACGGGCAGACAGACACCCGAGTGATCCTGTAAGGGTTCTGTTTTTACGGATTTTCGGAACCCTAAAAACGCATTAATACCCAAAAGTTGACTGGGAGAGAATGCTCGTTGCATTAAGTGCTCCTACGTACCACTATTATACACCACTAATTTTTAATTAGTACAAATACTTAAAGGGCTTATTAGAAAAGGTCTTGTTATTATATATATAAAGTCTCAATAAATAATATTCATAAACAGCAAAGTTATTAACGTTTGTTTATATCCCAAAATGTCACTCAATTTATGGTAAACGAAAAAATAAGCAATTCAAACTTTTCTTTCGCACTTTAATTGGGCTTAGGACCAACAAAATTATCAACTTTTTACAATTAAGTAATCTTTAGGAAATCATTTAAGATACTCAAGTAAAAATAAATCAAATTAAACAATTTTGGGATTTCGTTTTTTTTTACTTTTGACTGCAAAATTATGATCAGTAGTGGGTACGGGAACAGCCCCATTTTTTTTGTACTAATTTAAAAATAGTGTTGTATATGTACATGTAGTTTAAATAAATAAATATTTATCAAGCAAATAGTTTACCTTATTTTATCGCTTGCTGTGTTATCGACGGCTGTGACGCCAACAATTCACAATCGCTCGTAGCGTTTACTTTGTCCGTAGTAATTATTACAGATTTCTAATTACACTCAAGAGTCATTGTCACTTCGGACGAAGATATTTTAGTTCTGGATAAAGTTAGGATAATTACTGCCGTTTTGATGGAGTGACGCGTCCAACTGCTCTGATAAGGCGGCCGACGCTAGTGTGGACGGTGCGACCTCGACGCTCGAGGAACGAGATAGATATATTTTACTTTACCGCTTGTTGAGGCACAGACGCCAGCACATAAAGCTACAACAATCTGTCAATTCTTCAATAAATTTTGAACTTTATCTTTAACGACATAAGGTTCAAGGTTGATTGGGAAAATTTGACAGATTCGGGAAGCTTGATGTGCTGGCGAATGTACAACTATAATGTATTTGTTATTGTAGTCAATATGTTGTTTACGATACTGCAAAATAAAGCTTTATGACCAC
Source organism: Ceramica pisi (assembly GCA_963859965.1). Taxonomy (NCBI): domain Eukaryota; kingdom Metazoa; phylum Arthropoda; class Insecta; order Lepidoptera; family Noctuidae; genus Ceramica; species Ceramica pisi. The sequence continues at coordinate 1,709,864 of OY982530.1, read as the reverse complement.
TTTACACAAGGAACATTTTATATTTATAATTTTGCAATTTATTTGCCCGCCAACCGAACTTGCCATGAGTCATAATAATGATAATGGCTTACTAAACAGGAAAATGGTATGAATGGATTTACATATTAATAATTATGCTTAGTGCATGACTTACCCGGGTAGTGCTAAACAGGTGACACTAACCGCTTTCGTGGTCTCGTGGTTATACCGCCTGATTCAGACTCAGAGGACCCGGGTTCGATTCCCAGCGGGGGCAAATTTTTTTTTCGGTTTGTTTGGTGGTAGGAGTTGTTCTTAGTCCGCCTGGCAAGCTACCACCATCATGTTTAAGTCTGTCGCCATAACAACTATGTTAACAGCATTGTTGTGTTCCGACAGTTAGAATTATGATAGCCAGTTCCTCTGTGTAAGAGGATTCCGGGTGAAGCTCGCTTCCATCTTCGGCCTAATCATCACTTACCATCAGGTGAGATTTAGGCCAAGAGTTTCCCCGTTTTGTATTAAAAAAAAATTTTTTTAGCTGGCTATCGGACCGGCATGCTGCGGAATTCGTTTGAAAGAGTCACCGCGACCCTGGAATGCAAAGGGAATTTAGAGGTACACGAATGGGGTTTTAGTCAATAAGAGTCTGACACTTCTTTCTGCTCCGCTCAGAGTAGGAGGAGTCAGTTGTTGGTATTCTATACTTAAAAAAATTACACATAACAAAGTGGTTTGGTGCTTTACCTCTTTTCCTAGCTAGCTAGCTGGTGGATGCCAAGCTTCACAGCTTGGCTCATCGCCGCAATGTTGCCTGCTTGTCGGGCTTCTACAGATTGTACTTTGTAGAGCGTGCTCAAGAACTCCACAACCTCATCCCACCAGCCCCCTTCTACCATCGAACATCCAGACGCACTGCAACTTATTTAAAAATATTTATTTATATTTTTTGCGACAGAATATTTTTACTACCATCGGATTTTGCCGTTGAGTTAGTTCTCCCAAAAAGTACGCTCTGGTTTCAACCATACATATGTATGTACTTTCGACCTACTCCATTTATGAACGTGACCTTTGACTCGAACCTCCTGAAAAGCCCTTGACACTCAAGCACGAATACTAAAATTAAAGCTTTTCACTCACAAATCTGCGAGGACTCTACAGAAAGACGTCCACTTCTCCGGTACTTTGGAGCACTCACAAAGGACCGATTAATTGTTTAATTCATTTTGGGGACACGTTTTGACCTAGGAATACAGGAATGAAGGATAATAAAAGGCTTTATAATGGAACCAAGACTAAAGTCAAGAGCAAACCCATCTCAAAAAAAGAACAAGTGCACCTCACTTTGACCAACCGTTGACAGATCACCAGAAAATCCGGGTTCTTTTACCCTGAAAAAAAAAACCAGGCAAGTGCGAGAAAAAAAAGATCTCCAAATGACAGCCAGGACCAACAGCTTCACGTGCTTTCCGAGGCACGGAGGAAACTTGGTATGTTAAGATGGTCACCATCCACAGACCAACCTCGGCAAACGTTGCTTAACCTTGAAGATCGACCTGTGCGGCTGTTATTATTTAGCCACGAGCTCCTCTGTCAATAAAAGTACACACTATGAAAATTTCAACCAAGAGCTCGGGGTTAAATAATAATAACAGACGCACAGGTCGATCTTAAAGGTTCAACGCTTGCCAAACGGGGGTGTAGAAAACAAAATGGTATCTTGACCAATGTTTTTAAAGTTGTATTAAACTGACCACTCAACTTTCTTTCGCTCTGTATAGAAATATCTAATAAAGTTACTTCGATTATATTACAATACAAACGCGCGACTTCAGCACATCTGTATTGACGTGTCAGCGCGTTTGTATCGATACAAATGAGCGTTAAGAGCATCACTAAATGTGCCAAAACCACTAAAAATCCATAAAGTAAACCTTTGTGAACCTTTGAATTTAGTTTAAAGTCATCTGCACGTCGTCGGCGAGTTACAAAAACGCTGTGTTCATTGGCTCATATAGTTCTTGAAATACAGCACGCGGACCACAGAAATAATGTTTATGACGCGGACAGACAGATGGACGGACGGACGAATGAATGGATAGCGAAGGCTTCGTAATACGGTTCCGTTGGTACGGAACCCTAAATACAGGTACATCACTCATCTCAAAACTAGATAACCCTATAGCCTCCTAAAATACAGGTTACCCTAGTTTAGGAGGCAGGGTTTACCTATTTCCACGGCGTCTTTACCTTCCGCCTGACGCAGGTCCTAACCGGACACGGATGTTTCGGGAGGTACCTGCACTGAATCGGGCGGGAGGAAACGCCCGGGTGTCACCACTGCGAGGATCGACCGTAGGACAGTCCAAGCCATGGTCCGGAGCGAGACGGAATGGGACGCAGTCTCCTCCTTCTGCGAAGCAGTCATGCTAGCGAAGGAGGTGGTGGAGTGGGAGAGGGAGAGAACCTCTCGTCCCGGCTGCCGTGGTAGACGCCGCGAGCGTCGGAGTTCTCCTGGTGACCTCCGGCCACCGTAGGCGCGGGCTTGTGGACGGTGAGCTATGGGCAGCTCGCCGTCCGTCCGTCATCTGGCGACACGCCGTGTCGACGGCGCGTTCGTGTTCCACGCGCGCCTCAAAGAGAGTCAGCATATAGAGGGGCCCGAAAGGGCCGACGCCTGCCGGAGTCGCGGGACTATTCGAAAGAGATACCGTGGCTCCGGAACACAAAGGGCACTGAAGGAACATGGATGGGTTTTAGTCAGTAAGAGTCTGACACTCCCTCCTGCTCCACCCAGAGCGGGGGAAGTCATTTGATGATTTCCGATCCATACAAAAAAAAAGGGTTTACCTATTAATTTCTTGTATACATATTTCTTCAGCAATCTACTACGTATCTTTTGCAAATGTTCAATACCAGCTCAACTTATGTATAAAAATTATAATAGTTTAAGTTTGCTGAAATAAACTTTTTATTTATTTATTTATGGAGGTATAGTCAGCTATTCTTAGGCCCTATCTAAGAGCTACAGTCGTTAATATTTACTGTCTAAATACTACTCGTTGTTACAGCTAGTAGCTAGTCCCCAAAGCGCTCAGCCTAGAATATTAACTGGCTATTATAAGCACTAAAAGTACTGTTTACTTGGGGTTCGGTGTTTGCCAACAAAATAGGTTCCTCTGCTTGTGCAATAAGATTTGCTGTGGTTTACTGAAGTTTACTTTTGTTTTGAGTTGGAGCAGTTGATGTTGTTTCTTTGATATTTGTACCAATCTTATGATTATACAATCTTTTGCATAATCACAGTACAATCTTAACCGACTTCCCAAGAAGAGGTTCTCAATTCAGTTGTATTTTTATGTTAAACAAACAAGAGTTTTTCAAATCGGTTCCTAAATGATGGAGGTATGTAAACTCATACATTCCTCCGTCATTTAGGAACCAATTTGAAAAATTCTTGTTTTATGATATAGGTACTTCTCAATTGGAATGGGACCACCATTTCAATTTTATTAAAATTGGTTTTGAAGTTTGGATTTTAAATAAAAATACCTAGTTAAGATTAATTTACTTGGGTTATACTTTTTTGTCATCCAAGTAAACGAAATTGCGTATTTTGTTTTCCTGCGATTTTTCAGTGACTTTTTAAGGTATGGGGTACCATTAGAAAGGGACTGTCAAAATATTAGAAAGTAACAAAAACACCGACTCCCGAAATTAAATTTATTTTTAACCGACTTCCCAAAAAGGAGGAGGTTATCAATTCGGTTGTATGTTTTTTATGTTTGTTACCTCATAACTCCGACAATTAAGAACCGATTTGAAAAATGTTTGTTTTATCTGAAAGGATATACTTGCAAACCGATTTTGATATGATTTAAATGGGGCCACCCATTTAAATCATATCAAAATCGGTTACGAACTTTGGATTTTAAATCGAAATAGCTGGAATTTGGCTATTTAGATGATTCTTTGATAATCGAAATTGCGTATTTTGCTTTTCTGCGATTTTGCAGTGGTGTTGTTAGGTGTGGGGCACCACTAAAAAGTGAAAAATACAAAACTTTTTACAAAAAAATACAACCGACTTCCAAAAAAAAAACACTACAAAGTAAAAAATAACTTTAATTTCGGAAGTCGGTGTCAAAATACGAAGAAACTAACAAAAACACCGACTTCCGAAATTAAAGTTATTTTTTACTTTGTAGGGTTTTTTTTTTGGAAGTCGGTTGTATTTTTTTGTAAAAAGATTTTTTATACTTTGTAGTGTTTTCTTTTTTTTGGAAGACGGCTGTATTTTTTTTGTAAAAAGTTTTATTATTATATTAACAAGCCTGGACTGTCTAATTTTTGGACAAAGACCTCCCTCAGATCATTGAAATGACTTAATTCTTACCTTGCGTTATCTTGTATCGTCGTTTACGGAACAGAATTAGGGAGTCTACTCTCAAAGTCAAAGTCCGTTGTTGTTACGGGAGCCTAGAGAATAGACCCCCTGATTCTGAATCAAACAAAATATAAAGTCGTCTGCATTTTGTAAGAAAAATCTAGAACCTAGCAGGGTCACATACCCAAAAAAAGTCATCAAAATCGACTTAAACACATTTACTGAAGAATTATATATGAGTTTCTCAGATAAGTAGTTCGATATACTTTTAGAAGCTCGTGGTAAATAATAACAGCCACACGGGTCGATCTTTAAGGTTAAGCAATGCTTGCAAAGGTTAGTCTGTGGATGGGTGACCATCTTAATATACCGAGTTTCCTCCGTGCCTCGAAAAGCACGTTAAGTCGTTGGTCCCGGCTGTCATTTGTAGATCTTTGGCAGTCGTTACGGATTGTCAGAAGCCAGTAAATCGGACTCCAGTCTTGCCGAGAAGTACCGTGTTACCCAGTTACTGGGTTGTGGAGGTCAAAATTAGATATTCAGCTGAATCCAGTTTGTCTGGAAGCCGACACCAATATACATGGAAAAAGGCTAGGCAGAAGATAGTTCGATATACTTTGCCTATCATAGTATTATTTTGAGCTCCAATGGAACTATAATTTTATTTAAAACACGATATTCAAAAAGTCCTAAAAAGAGTGTCCGTGGAGTTTCTTGCACGTTATTCTCCATAGAGATCTACGTTTTGCAACGTGCAAATGGCTTCATCTTTTTGGACCGACCGACATTGACAATTCAAAAGTGCCTCTCAATGGTTTAATTGAAATAATTTCTTGAGTTTGGGTTTCCTACCAGCAAACGTGAACACAAATAAATAAAAAGGATTTTAAAACTATGAAAAAGTTTCGTTGAAACAGTTACACTATAAAATTCACATTTTAGATGAGTTTCAATGAGATTTTGATCCAATGGGATTTGCAGGTTTTAGCTGAGGTTAAAACTTTATTACCTGCTAGCAAGATTGGCTTTGAGTGGTCCAATAAGAAAAGCGCGTGCGATTTTTTAAATTGAAAAATGAAATATTTATTAGTTCTAGTAAACAATCACGAAATTATGTTTTGAATGAATAGAATAGAAAACATTTATTTGACACAGACACAACACAACAGCAAAAAACATGTTATAAAAAAAAAAACGAAAACGTTATTAAAGAAAAAAAATGGTACAGTTAAATTGTGCTGAGCGTGCTTATGCCAAAAGGGTTAGTTACCATCTCATCATAATATATGTAATATGCTAGGCGTCAGACACCCAGTGCTGGTTTTCATTTGGCACCCTGCATGACCGTGACACACGGACGAAGGTAAATAAAATAAATACATACTGTTAAATAAATATATTAGTACATTACATAATAATACATAAATATCTTCATCAACGATGAAGTTAAATAAAGCTTCAAAGACAATTAGAAAGAGAAGTCTGATATGAACTTTGACGTCAAAGTCCATGACGCCTAAACAGCTGCCATGGAAAACAGCGTTTTTGCGATTGGGACAGATACATTTGTTTAAAATAGTTTGCTTTTGAAGTAATTTTGATTCTATTTTCACTGTAAATATCGTATTTTTGTATATTTTTAGACAAATTATATTACGGCGCGTCCCCGAGCAAAACGCAGCGCTAGCCGTTTTTTGTGCAGTTTTTAGGAGCTATCTACTCTTTATCCAAAAGAAATATCAACTAATAAAAAATACATTAAATTTCTACATAATCTTGGCTTCAAAATGGTAGATTTAATTTTTTATTACTAAGTATAATGTTTAAGTAATCTCCTCACAACGAAACCACAGAAATGAGAAAAAATTGCTGAAAAAATGCATCTTCTCGAAAACTAACGAATATTTTGATTTTGTACTTACACTATTGGATAGGCAATTTAATTATGAACATTTTGGTAGAAGTATTTTTTTCAAACGACCAAAATTAGATTTTATAACGATTTTATTCAACATTCTGAGCGTATTCGCTATTGTATCTCTTGCGCTGTTATTTAGGGAAAAAATGCTCAAGGTTATTTGCTCAAGGTACGGCCTTAATTATAAGTATCATATTCCTTATTCAAAATCGAGACGAGGTGGTGGGCCAAATAATAATAATATGTCCTTGACAGCGTCAGTCTTTTAAACCCACGTCATGGTACCTATAATTAATATGTCCTTGACAGCGTCAGTCTTTTAAACCCACGTCATGTTAAATTTCAGCTTTCTACGACCAGTAACTTCATTTGACAGTCACTCATCAGTAGCAAATGAATTTTATTAATTTTTATAACATTTTATTACAGAACAGTGAGTTATCACTAGTCTGCTATAAGTTTATGCTTTGCACCCCGACTTACAAAGCCTCGAGGCAACAGGATATGCAGTCGTGGTATATCGTCTCTATTCAAATGATTGTGGCCGTTCTGTAATGTTAGCCAGCGCTTGGGGAATCTCGAACAGCTATGGCAACATCTTATTGACTAAGGGAATTGATAATCTTGAGGATTCTGTGTGATAGAAATTCTAATACAGTGTTCCCATAGTTGAATGGACCACGACCCACCTAAAAAACACTATCAAATTCGGGACTCACCTCTTGGTTGTCACGAAGAAAAAAGGCGAAACTTTTATGAATAAAAGACTTACTTAAAAAAGTTGCAACTTATTCGTTTACAAGGAGTGCTATTTTAATGAAAATTATGTACCTAGCTATATTATTTCTTAATTTTTGTTTAACATTTTCACTAATATTAGCATCAGCTTTTCATGGCCAGTGGGTCTCGATCCACAGTTTGGGAAACACTGCTCTAATACAGTGCAATGGAGGTGCATGCGTGATTGTTATTAACATCATCGTGTATAGTTATAGTGGATTAATATCCACAATAAATCGCGCTGTCAGACATACTTTTTAATTATTTATTGTACACCAAAACAACATTTTATGATACAGAGCTTAACTCAAAGTTGAGTTTTCTCCCAGCAAACCTTTGAGTGATAGAGAGAGTTCAATGTAAAGGGTTAGGTAATACGGAGTAGACAACCCCCGTCACTCAGGCCGAAACTACGGACTTCGGGCTTAGAGAGAACATCCCCAGTTTTTTACCGACTTCCAAAAAAGGATGGGAGGGAGGTTCTCGATTCGGTGGATATCATTTTTTTTTTCGGGGATCTGATCCGATTTCCATAATTTATTTTTAAGTTCGATGCGACTTGCCATTTGTTACCGTAAAATTTATTTCAGTTTGGCTCTGTAGTTTTGTAGCACTAACCTAACAATGTTTAAAAAGATAAACAAATTAATACTTCAACTGAGACAGACTGATCACCTCCGATCTGTCGCAGCTGCAGTTGAAAAAACAATCTGTGCATAAAACACATGTTCATATCATAACAAACACATTACAAAATAATGTTTGAATAGACTTTAAACACCAGTGTATGCGCATTATTTGATTTTCAAAATGCAACGTACGAGAGGAAATCAAGACATCTACCAATGCTCCCAGTGCAGTGTATCAATATGAAACACTGCAACGGTACAGCGTACTGTTGTTCTTTGAGCTGACAGATATGAAACCAATGAGGTAGATGTCATCGGTTGTAGTTCGTCTGGCTCGGCTTCTATCAGAGGACCAATTCTACTAATGTTTAAGCAACTTTCGCATTCGTTTTTCAGTCGAAATCGGTCAGGAAACCGCTGCTGAGCAGAAGGGCTTCATAACTCGAAGGTTTAGACAGCAAACGGCTACAAAATATATTTAAAAATTAAGTCGCCGCTTGATGTTTGCTGCAGTGGCATCACAGGTCCTGCCAGAATACCAGCGCTGCGTTTTCTTTTTTTTTATATCGCAGCTTATGGATAGAGACCTTTTTGACCTCGCACTTGCAATATATATTTTTTTTACTTAATTCAATATTAGCTTTTTAAATTATTGAGTATTACTGTTACTTTTGTGCCTCATGTGTACGTGTCTCAAATAGCTATCTAAAATAAATATTTTTCTTTAATTGTTTCTTCAAAAGTCGGAAACATCTTTGAAAAAGAGACGATGGAAACATAATGTTAACTGGTTTGCGAATTATGGTATCGTAGTGCTGGATAAATAAGCCATTACCCGTTTTGTTACGCATACCTAGAAATGATTTTTAGTATCGATAGCAAGGAAATCTTATAACACTCTCTCAATATTTGACTTTATATATTTTTGAGAATTCGTAATGACGTCATCATCTATTGCCACGTACTAAATTTATGAAACAAATACCATTTCGTAGAATGCACCGCGTGTATCATAATGTCATAAATATGAACAAAACAAGCTAACAGTTCGCAGTTACAATAGTAACGTATTTGCAAAATAAATCATAAGTCAAGCAGTGCATGAAAGCTGTACTAAGGGGCATAGAGTAAGCTAGCAAGAAGATGGTCCAAGTCTATTTACTGCTTTTAGCTTTAACTTATCATTATCTAATGAGATAACATGTATGGATATTAGTTTACATAACTACCCTATTTGGCACATGTTGTTTAGACATATAAAAAAATGCCTACGAACTATTTCTCAAACCTAACGAATTTACACAGAAAAATTCATAAAAATCCATCAAGCCGTTTTGGAGGAGGTCAATAACAACACCGTGACACGAGATGTTTATACATTCGATTTTTTTTTAGGCATACGTTTGACTGCTCTCACCTGATGGTAAGCGATGATGCGGTCTAAAATGGAGCACGTTTATCAAGAAGTAGAGACAAAACTCCCAGGTTGTAGCTATCAGGAAACACAGACTCCGGCAGGGAATTCTACTTCTTAGCCGTACGCACAATTAATGTGTTCCCAAAACGTTTTGTGCGTGTAGGTGGGATATCCACCATTGCCGCATCGCCGTACGTTTTGTGGTCCAATGATGGAACGGGCTTGGCGGAATTAAATTATGCAATTCCGTCGCACACTCCCCAAAATGCAACCGATAGAAAACCGACAGGACTCGGTGTTTATGCTCAAGACTTTGGAGCATCAACGCCGGGTTGCTTCGACGAGCTTATAATTGCCGATGATCCTTTTGGCTCGTTTCTTTTTTATTTATTTCTAATCAACACGTTGCATAGAAATAAGGAGCTAGGAGCTGGTGACCTAAAATACAATAGCCGCACGGGTCTATCTTTAAAGTTAAGTAACGCTTGACGAGGTCTATGGAGAAGTTACCATCTTAGTATACTGAGATTCTTCCATGCCTTTGAAAGCACATTGAAGCCGTTGGGCTTGGCCGTCATTTGGATATGTTTGGCAGTTGTTAGCTGGCTGAAATCTAGTAATGAAGCGACTGTCTATCAGTGGCAGTGGGCAGGGCACATTGCTCGCAGAACAGATGATCGATGGGGCCGAAAAGTTCTGCAGTGGTGACCGCATACTGGAAGACGCAACGTTGGAAGGCCTCCCACAAGGTGGACCGATGTCCTGATGTGTTTGACAGTTCAAAATTGCTTTTAAATGGTTTACTTAAAATAAGTTTTGACTTTGACATTGTCTTTGATTCTTCACGCTTTGTCGATAAACTTGGTTATCTTCATTCCTGATCTGTTTGCAAGGAAACTGCGCGCATGGCACTTTCAGTAGTCCTTTGGCCTTTTAATCTTCTTATGATTACTTGTTTATTTGCAGTAATCATATACTTGGCAAAATGTTTTACTCTGACTCTGCTTTCTTTGAGACCTCAAGGCAAAATCTCATTTAAATTTGAAACGACATGTTACCACGGCGTTATCGTGGTCAGCTGAGATACTAATGGATTTTTTTTTAATACGAAAAATTAGAGCTGTTTTTGAAGATTACTACTGTAATACAAATGCCCCTTAAGAATCTGGCAATTGGGTACTGTTCTGAAAAAATCTAATGTCTCTCAGATAGATTTCCCAAAAATTGACAACACATATTTTTTTCACGTAATCAAAAACTTAAGACGATACAGTACGTTGAAAACTCGCGTGACATCATATTTCACTAAAATATGACGTCACCAGTTTCCTCTCTTAACTTTGAAGGCCTTAATCTTTTTTAATTTTTGAAATATTAAAAAAATACTGGCCCAATATTTTCTACGGTTATATTATCTAAGAAAAAATGTGTAATTATTACTTTTCAACCCAATTACTCAATTTGATCTCAATTTCATTTTGTATCTTCTGCCTATTTTAATCTGTGGCCACTGCCGCCAAGCTGGGAATTGGGTCAAACGTTCCAGAAATTAACAATTTACTTACACCCCTACTGCGTAGCCAACATATGCCTTAGTTTAGTAAATGTGGCTGTGACAAACTAAGGATGAGAGGATATCGTCTTAAACGCCTTAGTTTTGAACTAGCCTTTGAGCGGTAAGTTGCTGGAATTTATTTTTAACGAGCCTTTGTCGCCACTTGCGTGCGTAAAGAATGTGCAACATCAAATCTCATATCTCATATTTTTTTGCAGCGGCATCAACTCCGCGACAAAAAAAATACCAACGGAGCAAATCTACATCGCAGCAAAAAAAAAAACCGCGAAGCCATCTATCAACTGTTGGTGCATTAAAAATCTTACATCGCGCAAGCAGAGTTTACCGTGCGATTTGAACATATACATTAGCCCAAATATGAACTATTGGGCAGTAGCCCCCCAGACGCAACAACCGCCTGGGTAGAGGATGCTCCCTTTTCAATGGAGGCTTGCGGGACTTTAATCTCTGTACCACATCTCTTTAAAAGGTTTTTTGCAATCCATAATGTACAAATACAGGTGGTAAAATGACTACATATTATAAAACAAAGTCCTTCACTCCGTCTGTTCGCGATAAACTCAAAAACACCGTTTTTTTTTGTTTTCGTTAAAGAGTGGTTCTCAAGGAAGGTTTTAGTATATAATGTTTCAAGCAGGCGGAGCCGCTGGCATCAGCTAATTCACTTGAATCAATTATGGAGCCATTCGGGCACAGCAAAACTTTAAATAATTAGGATAGAGGAAGAAACCCTTAAAAAAAATTTTTGTATGTTTGTGTTTTTTGGATAAAATGACATTTTTTTATGTTTTATTTACCAATGGAAATTTCAATCTCTCGGACTGAATCCTAACCAAGGCCGTGGTTTATCTGCGTGTCGAGTTTTATCCAACCCGCTTTGCCGTTGAGCGTGACTGCTTGAAAACATCAAAGCACTTATAGTCGGAAGAAGAAAGGATTTTCTAATTTTTTTTTCATACGGCTCATTGACGTTGAAGAAATACACACTATAATTTTAGTTTATTAAACATCCTAATATATAAAAATAGCTGTTGCCCGCGACTACGATCGCGTGAACGTCGGAAAGTAAAATGTTGTCGCTAGAATTGCTTGACTCCTCTTAGAATTAGGAACTTGGAAGAATGTTATGTAAGGCACTGGCTGTTTCACCTCTTTGGTTCAAAATGACAAACAACCATACAATTTTTCGTAATGAGAAACGTTTTGATGACTACATTTCTCCATGCATAATGTTATCCAAATATAACAGGCTACTTCTGGGGAACCTCGCTCCATCGTAGACTTTGTCTCTGTCATGTCTGACCTAGACTACAGTCAAGAGTAAAACCTCAAATAAAAATAAAAAAACTAAAGCACAGCCGAAAGTACTGGTTGCAGAAAGCTGTTATTTGACATCTAGGTCCCTTGGGGAGTACACTACCCTCTGAGATACAGGTTACCACCTAGTGCAGGGGATAGGGTCAAAACTTCTAGGCAACTGTCACAGCCACCAAATTATATTGTAAATTCTTAAAAAAAAATAGTTTTTGTATGTAAAATGTAAGTATTTCTAAATTAGTCTAAATAAAACTGTGAACTGTCTTTATTGGTCAGAAATAAAAATTTTTTTTTTTCTTGGGGAGTATTAATTACTGTAGGTTCCTTGGGGAGTACTATTATTTATTTTCCGGATATTCTGACATAATAATTATTATGTTTGAATATCCGGCAAGTGTACTCTCGGTCAGTAGAACCAAACATCATCAGTGGTGCCGAAACTAAAATTAGTACTGACAAGCACAAAAGTTTTACGCACTAAGCACCGCAAATACTTCTGGATAATTGTTTGGGGTCCAGTCACAAAGTAGGTTACTTAAAGAAAGCCAGCTACGTCCAATTACGAAGTGATATATGATGATGAGAAATACCAGCTGTTGTTACAAAAAACAGTCCATAATAACCAATGCGCTGTGCGCAATGTGCAATATATGGCTTCCGCCGGGGACGGTCTACTGGCGATCTTCTTGTGTATGTCACGCACTGCTGGAGCGAGGCCATCGAGAGACACGGCGAAGCACTTGCCGTGTCACTCGATATCTCGAAGGCTTTTGACAGGATCTGGCACGCAAGTCTACTCAGCAAGCTTCCTGCTTATGGTATCCCGGCTGGTTTTGGAGCTGGATATCAGACTTCCTCAGTGAACGGTTGATCAGAGTCGTTGTTGACGGTTGCTACACTGACTTCATGGCTATCGATGCCGGAGTTCCTCAGGGGTCTGTTCTCTCTGCAACTCTTTTCCTGCTGCGCATCAATGACCTACTTCAGCTTGGTCTTGTTAGGTACGCAGATGACGGCACGGTTTCAGAGAGATACATGTCTAGTACAACAACCAGCGGGGGTGAAGTTCGTTCATTGAGAGAGGCCATGGTAGAGCGGACAAATTTGACCTTGAGTATTGTCTCCCAGTGGGGTGACGACAATCTGATCACTTTTAACGCCACCAAAACTCAGGCGTGTCTTTTTACCGCTAAAAGGAGTCGTTTCGCCCAAACTCCTACTTTTCGGGGTGTATCTGTTCCTGTGACTAATCGGCTCGAGCTTCTAAGCATGGAGTTGACATCCAGTCTGAACTTCGGCGCCACCATTGAGTACAAAGCCAAAGCTGCAGCCAAAAAGCTAGGCATCTTGAATAGAGTGAAGTGATACTTCAGGCCTGGACAGCTTGTAACCCTTTACAAAGCACAAGTCCGATCCTGCATGGAGTATTGCAGCCAACTCTGGGATGGCTCGGCCAAGTACCAGCTTGCCGCGCTTGACTCGGTGGAACGCAGAGCTAAGAGGCTCATCGGTGATGAAAAACTGGTGGATGCCAAGCTTAACAGCTTGGCTCATCGCCGCAAGGTTGCCTGCCTGTCGGTCTTCTACAGATTGTACTTCGGCGAATGTGCCCAAGAACTCCACGACCTCATTCCACCAGCACCCTTCTACCATCGGACATCCAGACGCACTGCAGCTTACCATCCCTACCTTGTTGCTATTCCACGAATTCGCACTAAGCGATTCCAAACGTCTTTTATAATGCGGACAGCAAAAGAGTGGAATTCTCTGCCTGCGTCTGTGTTTCCGAACGCTTACAACCCTAATCACTTCAAAGTTAGAGTAAACAGGCTCCTTCTGGTTAAGCTTGCTCCATCATAGACTTTGTCTCCGTCATTTCTGACCAAGACTAAGGTCAAGAGCAAACCAATCACAAATAAAAAAAAAATGCATGATAGATAGGTGTGAATCGAGAATAGTCCCATATGCATGCCATTTTTTTAATTGCAAAATGAAATACTTAGTAGCCCTAAAAACAAGCTTACCATAATTTTTTAAATACCTTCATCAGCGATGAAGTTATAAAGTTTCAAAGATTGAAATTAGAAAGAGAAGTCCGATATGAACTTTACTTCAAAGTCCATGACGCCTATACAGCTGCGTTATACAGGGACAGATGTATTTGTTTAAAATCGTTATATCTCGTTTATTTTTCGAGCAATTTTGATTCTATTTTCACTGAGATTATTATAGTTTTGTATATTTTTAGATAGACTGTAGGTATAGATTATAAATATTTTTTTCATGCAATACATCATTCAATGCGTACTTGACTAATGTGACATCCCTAAATTGCCGAAAGCATGTGTTAGCGATTTAATGGATTGTAGAATTACTTCATGCTCTCAAATTGGTTAAGTTAACCGACATGACCTAGAATTAAAAATTCGAAGAAAGAAGACATCAAACAATCAGCTTGCCATATTGGTTTACTCGTATCGCTTTGAGTCCTGATTTCCTCTCACAGAGAGAAATGTATCTCAGCAGTTTAAACGTTGTAAGCTCTGCATGTGGTTATCTAGTCATCATTTACCCAGCCTTTTTCTGAACTATTTATATTGCAGTCAAACCGGATTCAGCTGAATACCAGTAATTTACGTAGAGCGGCTGCCTACCAGACCCCCACATTCCAATAACTGGGTAACATGTTATTTACTAGGTAAGACTGGTGTCAGATTTTCTGGCTTCTACAATCCGTTACGACTGACAAAGAACTCGTGAAGAGATCGTGCTTTTGGCACAGGCACAGAAGAATCTCGATATCTTAAGATGGTCACCTCGGTAAACGTTGCTCAACCTTGAAGATCGATCCGTGCGGCAGTTATTCTTTAGCCATAAACTCCTCTGGTTAGACGGTAGTCTATCCAAAAAACTAAACAGATAAATTGAGTAGTAACCTCCAGTTAAGTTCGCCCGTTACATGTAGACGCATGTGCTAAGGCTGTGATACAGGAGTATTCCCGATAGGGCACCAATTCTAAGAGCACCAATGTTTACCAATCAATGTTTTTGCTTGGTGCTCTATCGAGAAAAGTTTTGTTGCTTTAAAAATTGGTGCTCTAAAGAGGAGAAAAGTTTGTGATACCTATTCATAATCGGCACAAGCAAGTAGCTTGCACACCATAGTGATAAATCAGAATTAGTTTTAGTACAATGACATGAGAGAAAATTGCAAATTTGTGTCCAAATTACAGGCATGTCATCATAGAAAGAAAGAAAAAGAGTTTATTATCATTATTTCATCTTCAGCCAATTGCCGTCCACTGCTGTATGTAAACCTTCCCCAAAGAGCGCCAACCATCCAGATCTTCAGCAGTTCGCATCCATCCGCTGTCAGCCATTTTCTTTAAATCATCGATCCATCTACAAAAACTTGTTATACACACCTATTTTTTTTAGTCTTAAGTTTTTAATAACATTTTTATTCATCTTTAGGTACTCTACCCTTATTTGATTTATGTCCATTTCCAAATGTAGTAAATAGTAGTACGTAGTTATTTTAAATTATTCTTATCGTGCAGGGCGCTAGAGCGTCTGCCGGAGTTGCGTGTGGGACTATTCAAAAGAGATACCGCGGCTCCGTAACACAAAAAGCAATGAAGGAAAATGGATGGTCAGTAAAAGTCTGACACTCCTTTCCTCTCCGCCCAGAGCGGGAGAAGTCATTTGATGATTTCCCATCCTACAAAAAAAGGCGCTAGGGCATCCTACACTACAGCATGTGTAATTTGGCTACTGCGGCCATAAAGTGCGTGGGTTTCACTGGTTGTATGAACGTAGAGTAATTTTTATTTACGTATTCTCAGACAATATTTTATTTATTTACTTCATACATAACCACATAAATAGCATGTATTTATTTCACAGTATTTTTATATTCTACTAGAGGCCGCCCGCGACTTCGTCCGCGTATAAATTCTCGTTATTCCTGTGTTAATCCCGATCCCTCGTTCTGGGATAAAAAGTAGCCTATGTGTTATTCTGGGTCTTCAGCTACCTACACACCAAATTTCATCGTAATCTGTCCAGTAGTTTTTTTCGTGTAAGTACCCTTACATACACATACACATACAACCATCCTCACAAACTTTCACATTTATAATATTAGTAGGATTAGTAGGATTTACCCTCGTTCGTGTATCACTGCAGAGTGCCAACTGAAAACCAGCGCTGGGTGTCTGACGCCCAGCATATGCTGAGATGGTAACCCTTTCGGCATGGGCACGCTCAGCAAAATTTTACTGTACCATTCTTTTTCTTTATTTTGTGTTTCGGTTTCTCTTTTTTATCTATAGTCTATACTATGTAATATTATAAAGCAGAAGAGTTTGTTTGTTTGTTTGGTTGGTTGAACGCGCTAATCTCAGGAACCACTGGTCCGATTTGAAAAAATATTTCAATGTTAGATAGCCCATTTATCGAGGAAGGCTATAGGCTATATATCATCACGCTAAGACCAAAAGGAGCGGAGCAGTAATGAAAAATGTTACGCAGACGACGTTGCACGGGTCAGCTAGTAATAATATTATAAAGCAGAAGAGTTTGTTTGTTTGTTTGTTTGTTTGTTCGGTTGAACGCGCTAATCTCAGGAACCACTGGTCCGATTTGAAAAATTCTTTCAGTATTAGATAGCCCATTTATCGAGGAAGGCTATAGGCTATACATTATCACGCTAATACCAATAGGAGCGGAGCAGTAATGAAAAATGTTACGCAGACGACGTTGCACTGGTCAGCTAGTTTTTTTGTGTTTTTGCTTTTGTGTTGTCTGTGTCGAATAAATGTTTTCTATTATATTCTATAGAGTCAACCTTCTGTTCTGACCTTCTTTGTGGCACAGTCATGTACAGTCGTTAACATAATTGTTAACAATTTTGTGGAATGTTTTTAATTACTGACGGTTTAGTGATGTCTAATAGACGAGCGTTGGATAGTTTTAAGTGTTACCATTAACTTTGTTGGGTTTCTGAGGTCCGTTAACTGAAGGGCTGTAAAGTGGTTTATTTAATTAACAGTAGGTTTGTTTTTATAAATAGTCAGCGATACAGGTGTTCATTACATAATTTTATAGTTAATACTGTTCATTCTTCAATTATAAATTAAAACTATGAGTTATTATAGAATTATTCAATTCAATTGATAATAAATATAAAATATATTATTAAATACTACAATAGGACATTCATGACAGACACAAGACAATCAAACAAATACAAATACAATTAAATTAATACAATTATCGTCAACCGGACATGAACACAAACACAACACAAACATTTAAAAACTTCCAGTTGATGAAAATTCAGTAACAGAATCGTAACATTTTTCCACAAAAAATTGGAACAAATTTACTTTAAAAAACGTGAATATTGCAACATTATTTTATGTAATTAGGTATTTTACTGTGGATCTTTGTGGCCATAGCAAACACACTTTTCCCAAAGGGGGTTTTTCTATACTGCCTGGTGAGGTTATTATAAGGTGACTTCTATTCCGCGATTTAAGCTCCAATGTAAATAGTGATGGATGATGTCTAATAAACAAAGCCATTTCAAAAATTAAAACAAAAAAAAAAAAAAAAAAAAAAAAAAAAAAAAAAAAAAAAAAAATTAAAACATAAGGACGGCATGGTAAGTACTTTAAATTGTTTAAAATATTCCCTGCAGCTGTCAGTTCTTTTGAGACCACACATAGCTCGCACGCACCTTTCTGAGCATTTAAAGACTTTATCCCAGTTGGTAGTATTTCCCCAGAATATAATTGCTTAACTAAGTCTGGATGCAACATCACTATGATAGGCTACTAGTAATGTGTTAAGATTGACCTTTTTCGCTAGCATGAACAGACTATAAGATGACTGTGACACTTTTTTGCAAATAAATTCTATGTGGCTTTGCCATTTCAAATTGTGAGCAGACCCATTTAAAAAAAAGTAAGTAACATAACGTTCAAAGTAAGTAACCTAACGTTTTGTATACATACTACAAACGTTAGCCACAGCTCCTTTCCAATAACCCCTAAGATACTAAGCATCTGATAAAGTCTACATCCCACCACCCGAGCAGCATACAAATACTGTATAACTGCGCATAACATTTAATCGCCGATCCCCAATCCATATTTAACTTAAAGATAATAAGATTATCATAAATTCATCTTGGGCTTCCTCCCATGCCGGATCAGACCTTAAAAGGACGGTAACAATGGCATTAATTCTATTCGAGCTCGAAGCAAAGAAAGATAATTAATTTCTCATATCTCCATGTATAAAAAGGTTTTTGTGAGTCGTTTTATGAATAAAATATACTTACTTAAGTCCCTTCTATTTTAAGCGCTGTGAAGATTTTTATTAGAAAGATTTTGGAATTTCTTTTAGTTTGTTTTAGTCACGAAGAGAGTATTTATTATTAACTAGATTTCAGCCACGACTTCGTACGCGAATATCCTATTTTTTCCCGTTTCCTCCGATTGAATATCGAAACGTTGATGTGAACTGTCGCTGCAAGTATGTATCAAAATCCCGAAAGTTCTTAATACCTATGATTGAAATACCGTCGTCCAAAACACCGAAATTCAAAATACCGAAAGTTTTAAATGTCGATAGTTGTTATATCGAAACACAAAATACCGATGTTCAAATGCCCGAAAGGACGAAATCCCGAATGGACGAAATACCGATGGATGAAATCCCAAAAAGCGTAGACGTAGTTCACGCAATTACTCATGGCAGGTTATCGAGAACCGAACTAGTTAGACGGGGTTAATTGTTAAAAGAAAAATGGTTAGGTTGGATTATGTAACAACTGTGACCTCCTACGCACGTGCCGAGCGAGCGAAGCGAACGGTGCCGCGGTAGCGTCCGGCGAGTGCCAGAAATCACTAGATTATATACAAAAGCAATAATTTGGCAACTTCGGGATTTTAAACTTTCGGGCAAATGAACTTTCGGGATTTTAAACTTTCGACCAAACAACCATTCGGCGTTTCAGTTATCGGAATTTCGTCCTACGGTATTTTAAAATTCGGTCTTTTAAAATTCGGGATTTTGATACGTACCCATCGCTGCAGTTCTATGTACGAGTACATATTAAAGCAAATGAATATAATTTTTAACTCAAGACCAATTATATCACTACTTTAGTTTCTGAAAGATTTTACGGTCGTCTCCTTATCAGCCAATTGCCGTCTACTGCTGAACGTAAGCCTCCCCCAAAGAGCGCCAAGAATCCCGGTCCTGAGCGGTCCGCATCCATCCGCTGCCAGATCATCGGTCCATCGTGCCGCAGGGCGTCCCACACTGCGTTTGCCCATACGCGGTCTCCACTCTAACACACGTCTGCTCCATCCTCCGTCTGTCCATCTACAGACATGGCCGGCCCACTTACACTTCAGCATACTAATTCTACGCACAATGTTAGTGACTTTAGTTATCTGGCTTTGAACGGACGGTTGACGGTCATCTCTGTAAATATGCTGTAAAAAATGAACCTCGACTGGGGGCCTATGAGGCACACGCACATTTGGAAATGAGAGTAAACATTGAGAAGAGAAAAAATGAACAACCAATACGAGTTTTGATTTAGACAACAAAAATAACGTCCATGGTTCAAACAGGGTTGCGGAATTTGTTAGAAAGAGTCATTGCGGCCCTGAAACGCAAAGGGCATTAGGAACATGGATAGTTTTTAGTCAGTAAGAGTCTGACTCCTTTCCACTCCACCCAGAGTGAAAGGAGTCATCAGTTAATCAATCAATCAATTAATTTAATCATACAATTAGTCCATTGGTTAGTAACAAAAATATCTTACAAACTAAGTTAGTAGGCCCACATTACAAAAAGGGTGTCATTACAAAAAGGGGGAAATTAACTCTGACTGACATCACTCGAGTTCAGCCCAGACTGTATCGCTATCCGGCTAGATTCCGAAAAAAAGCCTTCATGACTGCCGAGTCATATTTCTCAGCAATTACTTGTAGGATACTGTTAGTGCTGTCCCGCACCCGTCCCCTGTTCGCTTGCGCATTATTGCCTGGAAGCCATCAACACGAGCCTTCACAAATATACCTGAAGCACTGCAAAACCGGGGCAGCCCTAGCAGCATCCTGTATCCATAATATTATTATACTGGACGCGCAAGGCATTGATCGACCTTTGAGTATAGCTGACCCACAGGCTACTCGTGTAAAAAGTTTGGCAGTAGGCTTTAAAAATTGTAACCTACACCTGTTTACTGCAGCGAGCGAACCTGCGTGCCAGCATATTACTTTTTTATCAACTTGGTCATCAAGATCATAGTGACATAGTGCCCTAGGTATTTGAACAGAAGGCCAATTCTACTAATTTTTAAACAACTTTCGCATTCGCATGTCAATCGCAAACTGTCAAAAAAGCCTTAATATTCATACATTTTTGACAGTTTGCGATTGAGATGTTAATGCAATGCGAATGTGAAAATTAGTAGAATTAGCACACAGATAAACCCGTTAAATTAATGACTCCTTTCCAATTCAGCCATCTCGTTACCATAACACAAGCATTAGGTTGCTTAGCTTGGGACTATATGGCGTTGTGTGAAATGTCCAAGGATATTATATTATATTATATTATATTATATTATATTATATTATATTATATTATATTATATTATATTATATTATATTATATTATATTAATTGAATTACCATCCTTAAAAAACTGGCCAATTGCGAGTCGAACACGAACAAAAGGTTCCGAACCAATTTTATTTAATATGATATTGTAACACTACAGACTTTTTACAGGTTTCCCTAAAGACTTTTTGTAATATTTAGGTATAGAGCTATTAGGTATTTGTTACGACTAAAATGCCCGAACTTTGATGAAGATGTGAAAACATTGTTGGACCTGCTGAAGATTGTAAGATTATCTTTGCATTGTATAGACTCATTAAATAATCTAACCATGATTTTGTAAAAAGGCAGTGTTTAAAAGAGTGTCCATGGAGTTTCTTGCACGTTCTTCTCCATAGGATCTACTCTTTGGAACGTGCAACTGCCGCGCTGGATATAGGGTCGGTGAGTTTGTTTTGTTGCAGAATAACTTGCTACTCTTGTCGCTAGCGCGGCAGAATTAGCTTCATCTATTTGACTGACATACCTTGACTATTCAAAAGTGCCTGTAAACTGGTCTATTTGAAATAAAGGATTTTGTATTTGTATTTGTATTTATTTAAAAATTTTAGGCTCTATAGTTTCGGAGATAAGGGGAGGGGGGAGTCTTCATTTTTGGTCTTATTTTTTGAATATCTTTCAAAACACTTATTTTTAATTTTTAATTCATAAAAAATATATGTTTAAAGATGTCAAAGTAAGTACTTTCATTTAATATCTCACACGGTACAGTTAGAAAAACTTTTATTTTTATTTTGTAGTAAGTGACCCCCGTACTCAAAATTTATTTATACACGTAATCGAACTAATCGAGTTTTTTGTTATAAAGTTGGGCCCTTGATTTATATTTTTTCTATGAAATTATAGCCTCTACCTTTTATCTCTAAGATAGTTATAGTCTTTTTCAACATTCTACTGAGTAAATCAACAATGACCCTCAACCGAAAAAGTACATCTCGTATTTCCATACAAACTTCTAAAAAGCGCGGACAAATACATTTTTTTCAGAGCACACACATGTTTATCCTTTTACTCAAAGAAAGATAGCCGGAAAAAATTCAGAAAAGGCTATCACGGTCCGATTCTTTGCTCACTCACAACTAGACTTCGGCGAACACAAGTGAAAATCAACCTTGAAAGAAACAACTTAGAGTCTAACTAAAATGTAAAAATAACGTGGTCTGACCATGTAACTGTGTGCTCATAAAAATAGCGTTCCGTTTACGAACGATGATAACCGAAGACGCCCGAGCTTGGCCGAGCGGCTATAGAGTCAACAGCCTCCGGTTTTCGCTGACTTTGGGTTCGAAGCGAAAACTTTTTCAGTGAGGCAATTTGGAGTGGAACCAAATTTACATATGTGATTAGATAGTAAAGGAAATTTGTCTTCAGTTCGGTCTGGGAACTTGGGATTTGGATAATACGGATTGAATCTTTGATCAGTGGCAGTAGTTTGTGAGGTGAATGTGCTGACTAGCTTTCAGCTGGACGTCTATTAGAAGATATTTTTTGCTTGTCACGATGATTGTTAATTATTTATTTATGTAGCATGTAACTAAGCAAAACAAATAATCGAAAGTTAAATAAGTTTCAGTAAAAAAAATGGTAGACACTGGTGGAAGGTAATTCATGCGCCCGCTTTCACGTTGGCAAAATTTATTCTTTGGATTCCGGCGCGTTTCAATTTACCTCAACGCAAATACGTTACGTCGTGTGTTCTCATAAAATTACACAACGCCATTATAAAGCAATACGTATTCACAATAAGCCAACATATCCATAAATCCGTAACACAATAACAGAATTAACTGCGATTTATCGCCGTACGACGTTACGGGGTACCGTTAACGAGGGCCGCGTCACGGCAGCTGAGAAATATTCGTCACAATTCGGCGTCCGCTCGCTAACAATCGGCACGCGCCATTTTCATCCCTTTTCAGACGAGGCTGCGCGGGCAGGCATGCGCAGTGCCCAGTCCCCGTCAAACGCCGTCAGTGAAGCGGCGCGCCTTGCCGCACCGCGTTTAACCGCGCCCCCGATACACCGATCTAAAAATTAACAATAATATTTTAAATTATAACACGTTCAACCATCCCGCGCGAGTGTACCGAAATCGATGTTAAAAATATTTTCCAATTTTTATTGAAACACTTTTGTTCGCGATCGACTCTTCGCGTAGTGTATACGATAATTCGAATTTGTAGTATAAGTGAGTTACTGTGTATGTAAAAGTGCAATGGAGTATGTCGCCGGTTCAGTGTGTGTGTTTAGACTTTTGACGATTGTGTTTGATTGTACTGGGATTATCTCAATGGTAAGTTTTGAATTCAATTTCGCTCAGTCGTTATTTAAGAAATATTAACAGCCTCATTAAAGGTAATTAGAACACACAGTTGTGTACATTTTGATAAGTAAGTTTTGTGTGTCTCGTGTTCCTTATTTTACGGATTTATGAATTTATGTTTGACATAGATATAAACTCGCTACTCGGTGATAAAGATTCTGCGAAGAATTTTTACGATCCATAAATTTCATCATACCTACTACGAGGTATTTCATAGATTTTTTCGATGAAATCGAGTATTTATGGAACATTTACGTCGCTTTTCGATGGAGATTTATCAATAAGTCAGTGTTACAAAATCAATGAAGCGTTTAACATAGACAGGATATGTTCTATTTTTTTTTGCAGCATATAAAAATTTCTGAAGCATTCTTTTTTTTGTTCCGTCATTTTAAGCCACCACTTATCAACCTACATTCTTACGATTAATCTAAGCCGTCCGACTTTCGCGACTTTTCCGGGTACAAAATCACCAATTTACACGACAGGTCCACATTTAAGTATGAAAAATTGTTTCCTAAAGCAATCAATCCTTTTAATGTAGTAGGCACAAACTTGTAAAGTAACTTATACCTCATACTTCATAAATAAACATTAATCACTCCTCTTTTGAAAGTTAATCAACCTATTTAAATTTTAAAAGTAATTAAAATGTCGATGGTACGGTGCGATTACGTTCTTTATTTAAAAGGGGTGATGCCTTATTCTCGTCACTCTGTTGGTACTATTTGTAGAATAGGGATGCATTTTTTTTTGTTTGACGCAATAGAATTCAGCCAGTTTGATATACACCATAAAGTATTATCTTCTTTTGAAAATTTCGTGTCTGAGATTGTTTCATTACCATTGTGCCTTTGGAAAGGCTATTGTTAAAAAAAAATATGGCTGTTTTCAGAGATATAGGACTCGTAGCAGTCGTTACGGATTATCAGACGCCAGTAAATCTAGCTGCAGTCTTGCCAAGAAGTACCGTGTTACCCTATTAATGGGTTTTGGAGGTCTGGTAGGTAGCCGCTCCACGTAAAAACACTGGTATTCAACTGAATCCGCTTTGACCGGAAGCCGACCCCAATATAGTTGAGATAAGGCTAGGCAGATGATGAGTGGACTATAGTTCTGAAAATAGCAATCATTGTTTGTATCACCATTGATAGGCAACAAGGTCCATGGCATCTATGTCAAGGATGGTGCTGCCAGATTCCAAGCACTTGAAGATTTTTTTGCCTTAGGTCCTGAATTCGGCCCCTACCTATCTTTAAAATGGTTTACGTTTCATATATTTTTCTTATTCTTGTTGGCGATGAGAGGTACAAATCTCATATTTTATTTTAGTCGAGTATTTTGGTTCGGAGCATTTGCATTCGCATCGCAATCGCAAAGTATCAAAAACACTTCTAATTTCTTTACATTTCGACAAGTATTTGACACTGATTGTCACTAAGATGATGTTTCGAATTAGAACGTTTTTTCGTGTTCTAAGAAAATGTCTATTAGATCAATATCCGCTAGTTGGCAATTTTGTATGACCGTTCTTTGTGTTTTAAGTTTAACTTTCGTGGATAGCTTGTACCTACAGGGTGAGCAGTGTCATTTTGAGTAGTGTGTGCTCACTCCGTGCAAGCGATTTTATTGCTTCTAGCGATTTTATTGCTTCTAGCGATTTTATTGGTTCTTAGTACACATTCCTCGCTTCATATCCTCGCACATCTCAAACAAAAGGCAGTTTTCTGTAAATCTCGTGAAACACAACCGAAGCTGTTATGCAGCTTGCTACCCAACCAAGAAGTTCCCAATACGATGTCGTTTCATTCATGTAGCACCAAATGCTGAGTTGATGAGTTCCGACACAATATAATAGATACTTGTTTGAAGTGTCGATAACTTGTTTGAGTATCTCGGCATAGTTTGAAAACGTTATTACAGTTCAATCTTTGGGGGAAGAGGGAGAAGCGGTTTGAAGAAGTTTCGAAGTGATCCTTGTAATTATGTAAGGTTCTAAATTGTAACGTGTTGTAAAGGGTAAACTTTGTCGCAGATCTAAGAATACGCATGTAATAGGGATATATGCTTGACGTATATAAAAGGTAACAGAATACGGTAGATTTCAGTCCGTTAGAAAAGAGTGTCCGTGGAGTTTCTTGCACGTTCTTCTCCATAGAGATCTACGCTTTGGAACGTGCAAATAGCTTCATCTGTTTGACCGGTTGACCTTGACAATTCAAAATGGTCTATTTTTGTGATGCGTTTGCTCTTGACTCTGGTCTTGGTCAGAGATGAATGAGACAAAGTCTACAATGGAGCGAGCTTACCCAGAAGAAGCTTGTTCACTCTAACTTTGAAGAGATTAAGGTTGTAAACGTTCGGAAACACAGACGAAGGCAGAGAGTTCCAGAGTGTAAAAACCATTACAGAGTTCAAACCAAAAAATATAAGACATGATTTTGTCAAGTGAACCAAAAATGAAGACGGTACAATGCGTTGTAACTTCGTTCAAGTACCCAAAGCAGGGGGATACTCTCTAAGCCCGAAGTCCGTTGTTTCGGCCTTAATGATTGGCGCTTTCTACTCTGTATCACCTTACAACTAAGAATGAATTACTACTCGATATGAAATCGTGTGGCCATTCATTCTTCATTCGGGATTAATAGTAAGTCCGTAGGTAGGGTGAAACTATGGACTTTGGGCTTAGACAGTAGACTCGCACTTGTTTTTGTTAATTTTGATTGATTGTTGTGTGGTTCTTATTATGATTCTGCTAAAGTGGCCTTCTTAGACCCCACCCAGTAACTGACAGACAATGCAGTATTTGGTTGTCCCCAGCAAATGCGGAGATGGTAACCCTTTCAGTAGAAATACGCTCAGCGTAATTCTGAACCTACCATTAATTCTTTACTTTGCCTTTATTGGCGTACGTTTGTGTCTGTGCCGAATACTTTTGCGGTGCCCTACAGGGTCTGTAATTGGTTCCTAGCTTTAATCCCATTATAAGATCTTCACACACTACATTATGGAATGCAAATAAAGATGATTATGAATGAAATGTTTACTTTTTATATAATGAATAGTTGCTAATTGTGTACAATTTGTAAGTGTCATATTTAATACAAAATAAGACGGTAATATGTATAAGACGCCTACAACGGTCGACCGCCGACTACCCAAGATACGAGCATGTCTCAGTTTGGGAGTCGTTGTCATGAAATATAATGCTTCTGTATACTAACAAAAATTGATGAAAATGTTTGTTTCTGAAAACGCTTGTGTACTTTTTTTTGAAGAATAAATTATTTATTATTTATTATTATTATTATTATTTATTATTGTAGTCTATTTTCTTTTCATCATCATCAGCCTATAACAGGCCACTGCTGGACATAGGCCTCTCCAAGTGCACGTCATTTGGCTCGATCACCGGCAACTCTCATCCAGCTGCTACCAGCCACCTTGCGGAGATCGTCGCTCCACCTAGCCTGAGGGCGTCCCACCTTACGTTTGCCGATTCGCGGTCTCCACTCAAGAACTCGTCTACCCCAACGGTCATCGATTCTATTTTCTTTTGCCACTAAACAATTCTGGGTAATATTTCAACCGGAACCCAAAACTGCTGAACAAGTACATTTTGGACACATTGTGTGACTGAGCAAGTTTTGTTCGATAATTCTGATAATATCTATGACGTTGCAATAAAGTCCGCTTTTGCTTGCTCACTCAATAAATAAACAGTGTAATGTATAGAAATACACAAGGGATGCTCACTAAAATGTCGAATTGGGCTCTAGTTAGACAGTTGGAAGGTAAATGTATGAATTATTTACACGACACAATGTTCGACGGCAAACAAATGGAGCTGGCAAAGTCAATTTGAAAAACAAGCCAAGTGTGAGTCGGAATCGCGTATGAAGGTTAAGCAATGCTTGCCAAGGTTGGTCTGTGGATGGGTGACTGTCTTAACATATCGAGTTTCCTCCGTACCTCGGAAATTGCGTTAAACCGTTGTTCCTGTCTGTCATTTGTAGAACTTTGGCAGTCGTTACGGATTGTCAGAAGCCAGTAAATCTGACTATAGTCTTGCCTTGAAGTACCTTGTTACCCCGTTTATGGGTTATGGAGGTCTGGTAGGCAGCCGCTTCACGTAAAACACTGGTATTCAGCTAAACCCGGTTTGACTGGAAGCCGACCCCAATATACTTGGGAAAAGGCTGGGACAGGTGATGAAGATTTAATACTTTGTACTTTTATTTTTTGTTATAGCCGCAACAGATACATGTGAAAATTTTTAAATCCCTGCTTTTTACGGTTTATGAGATACAGTTCGTTGCTAGACACAACAACAAAGGCCCAGCGGACGCTTAAAGACTATCTCCACGAGCAAGAGAATCGCTGCGATATGTCGTTTTTTCACTCACTGAATCGCCGCGATAATATCGCCGTGTGGAAAGACATGCGTGTGTGCATAGT
This sequence comes from Ceramica pisi, assembly GCA_963859965.1. Taxonomy (NCBI): domain Eukaryota; kingdom Metazoa; phylum Arthropoda; class Insecta; order Lepidoptera; family Noctuidae; genus Ceramica; species Ceramica pisi. The sequence goes on along the minus strand of OY982530.1, from coordinate 1,682,369 downwards.
TAATGATAATTTTAGTATTTATTGGAATTACACTGTATTGACTACATTAGTTTAAAACTGTGTTGCAGCCATTAACGTCCATACAAAAATGGTTTATGCGTCAGTGCTTCAGCGTAAATAAATTATTTAACTTGTAAAGAAAATTAGAAATGAAAATAATATTGAAACGAAAAGGTATGATAACCAAAAAATTCGAGTGTGTTGTGTTGTGTATGTGTTGTGAGTGTGTATTTAAGTGTATATTACGTTTTGAGTATGAAGCCATTTATCAACGGTGATTTTGTGAGTGGTGGTCACTCTCTCAGATTAAGTCAAAACATGATACATACCCACTATTTACTCGATTGTACAGAATCGAGCTTAGGTATCTGTATTGACGTCTGACTACTCCGGTGCTGACTGGCTCGATTAAACAGACTCTAATAGACCTTCGTCTATGCTTGATGAAGTCAGCATCGAAAGTCAGGTCAGAGTTCTTGCGTAGTACGGTGTTTTATGTAGTAAGTTAGTTATAGAAATACGTGGTATGACGATAATATCGCCGACATTGTCTCGCTGGGGGAGACGGCCTCTCAGTAATAGGGTCCCGTTGGTTTTTGGGTACGGAACCCAAAAAAACTAACCTTTCGATGAATTCCACGATGACGCGACGCATAAACTCTTGAATACATGTTATAGGTACGGATGAGCGGTGGATACGGATGCTCGTGGCTAAATAATAACAGCCACACAGGTCGATCTTCGAGGTTAAGCAACGCTTGCCGAGGTTGGTCTGTGGATGGGTGACCGTCTTAACATACCGAGTTTCCTCCGTGCCTCAGAAAGCACGTTAAGCTATAGGTCCCGGCTGTCATTTGGAGATCTTTGGCAGTTGTTACGGATTGTCAGAAGCCAGAAAATCTGACACCAGTCTTGCCAAGGAGTACCATGTTACCCAGTTAATGGGTTGTGGAGGTCTGGTAGGCAGCCGCTCCACGTAAAATGCTGGTGTTCGGCTGAATCCGGTTTGACTGGTAGCTGACCCCAATATAGTTGGGAAAAGGCTAGGCAGATGATGACATGTTATACAGATGAGCTTATTACCATTAATCGATCACAAACATATAAGACTTGACTTGTTACTGACAACATTGTGTGAGATGTGAATGCGAACATTGCTTAAAAACTAGTTTAGTAACATGACAAAGACATGTTGAATTTCGTTCCTTTTTCAAACGAAAAACTAGTAACATTAATTGTGGAAATCCTGTGTAGATACAGCAAATAATACGTGCCAAAGCGAGCGAGCACCCCTTATAACAAAATGTACAAAAACGTTACGCAAATATTGACTCGTATCTAGCGCGTTTACTAGTGTTAAAACTTACAAACATCGACGTTCACCACTGCTCCCGATCTCTAATAGTAGGAACCTTTAATTTAAAATTTCTTGCGTTTTATTGCAATTTAAAATCATCAAAATCATCAATACAACGCTTTAAGTTCATAAAGCTTTAGGAATGACTTTTTCCGTATTTTTTTTGTTCCTTAGCCTTTATGAACTTGGAGGGTTGTATTGGTGATTTTGATGAGTATAATTCTGTAACTACATAATAATATTATGTCTTACAGCCGCGAATAATATTTTAATTAACATACAACCTTTCACTGGCCTGCAAATTGCAAAAAACGTAAGAAAATTTGAATTTCTCGGGCTGGTTGGAGCATTCACCTTAAGAACATAAAGAAGGTCGGAAATTATAAATGTACTAGCAGTTATTCTGGCATCGCACGGGTAATATTTACTGACTGGCTTTTGCCCACGACTTCATCATCTGCCTAGCCTTTTCCCAACTGTATTGGAGTCAGCTTCCAGTCAAACCGGATTGAGCTGAATACCAGTATTTTACGTAGAGCGGCTGCCTTCCAGACCTCCACAACCCGTTAACTTACTAACATAGATCGTTACTAACACTTATGGATTCTGTCTGAATTAAATAGTTAATAATAATAACCCTTTTTTGGGTTTTAGCAGTCGAGTAAAAATTACCACAGCACCACTCAACTGCAGCCCGCCCATCTCACCTGTTAAACAAATCGGCGTCCGAATTCCTGCCAACAAAATTCGCGGTTGTAATCGATTCGAGGGCTTCAGCTATTTGTGTTAAAAGCGATACATCCGGCCCGACGGTCCATTAGCAGGGCGACGAGGCGATAAGTGTTCCTATTCTCTGCAAATACAGGTTCGAAGGGGTCCCAAATTTTTTCGTTTTTTTTTTTTTGGTGTTTGATTGGCAGGAGTGTACCTAAGTGATATTGATAGGAGACAAAGGGAGCTTAAATATAAATTGATTTATAGATTTTATACATCATTAAGCGTATTATCAGTAGTCTATACTAATATTATAAAGAGGTAACATTTGTTTGTAAGTTTGTATGTAGGTGGTAATCTCAGGAACTGCTAGTCCGATTTGAAAAAAATCTTTCTATGTTAGATAACCCATGTATCGAGGATGGATATAGGCTACATATTATTATCATCACGCTAAGACTAAAAGGAGCCGAGCATTCATGGAAAATGTGACGCAGACGAAGTTGCGTGGGTCAGCTAGTTTATAATATATCGATTTCAGCTGTTGCATTGTTTCTCCGGGACTCGTCGGGCTTCATTAGCTCGGCGTTTTTCTAGTGGTGATTCTGGCTTTCAGGAGTTGCAGTTGTTTGGAATGTGTGGCGGGCTTGTCCCAAAAACAAATCGACATCAGCTGTAAAAATGTTGTAAAGTGTTTAATTTTTTTTTTTTTGCAAAACGGGGAAAGGTACCCTACGACCTAATCTCAGACCTACAGAGTATCAAAAAAAAAAAAAAACATAAAAATCGGTCCAGCCGTTCCGGAGGAGTTCGATAACAAACACCGTAACACGAGATTAGTAATATTTTAAAGCTGAAGAGTTTGCTTGTTTGGTTAAACCGAAAGGTCAGTGCTTTCAGACCATCAAACGAATTAAATGACAATTCACCTACTCTAGTGCCACTAGCTTTGCTCATGTAAAACTGGTTTTGGCGTAAAAGCGTAACAAACTGGCAAGCTGACTTTTGCATTAATATCATTTTAAAATAAGAATAATTCTAAAGGAGCAGCGGTCTATGTTTCATTTAGCCTTTATCCAAGATCAAACAAAAAATTAAATTAAAAACAATAATTGCCAGTATCTATTTTCCACGAATAGAAAAAAATGTTTTCAAGAAAAAGAGAATTTTATAAGCCTTTCACTGAATATAGTATTGTAGTCGAAATAAAAGTAAGTGCGATTTAAAATTCTGAATTCTTTGCACATTTAGAGGCGTGCGTAATAGTCATTTACATTTTTACTAAGGTTTTGCATGCAACTGTCTGTGAACGTAATGCATGCAATGATTTATCTTTCGTAAAGAATGAAATAAATGCAAAGAAATCATTTGTAGAATTCTATAAATTCTTAGTTTATTAGATTTTTTTTATAAAACTAAGAACTATATAGAAATACTTTTACACTGAAAGGCGTCACGGTACTTAATTTAAATTAATGAAACAAAAACTTTCTTGATAATTAAAAACATTCTATGAAACAAAAAAACTTTTACGTAAAAATAAAAAAAAAAAACAAAACAACCGAGTTATAAAAACCACAGTAAAATTAATCAAAAACAAATAAGGATTTTGCCATTTATTAGTGTGTTTATTTTTTGTAGCGCCATCCGAAACTAAATTTATTTTTCGGGTTGAAAATCAACTTGCCGAATGCAACCTCCGCCTCTTTTTTAAATAGGCCAATGTTTGGTCAGTCATGAATCAAGAAATTCGTCTTCTACTTTGGACGTTTTGTAATTTTGATTATTTTTTTAACACGGATTAGAATTGCTTAATTTATCTATGTTCTTATTTATCTAAAAACCAAAATATGCTTCCAGTATTCTTGGCAACTTTGTCATTGACAGCGAAGTGGATTTATTTTTTTGATGCTCACTGATTTGTTTTGTTTTCCTACGCGTTTGTAAAAAACTTCGTATAATGATAAATGATATTTATTTTTTAAGTAGGTTGTTAATAACACATTTTACACGTCAATCTTTTTTTGGTCATTTTAAACTAGATGAGGCCGGCGTTTCCTAGCTGACAGCTCTGAGAAGAAACACCGAAACAAACTCAGAGGTCAAAGCCTCTTTTAAAGTCCATACAATCGTACTGGTCAAATCATATGAGAACCGTGTAGGTTATTAATTGTTTTGGTTCTTGATGGTAACAATTTCAATACTACAAAATTTTAAAAAATAACAGTAAGTTGAGTAGCTCTTTTACGCTTGAATAAATCCATCCTGTCTCGACAAAGGGTAGTATTCATAGACAAGATCACCCGACCAACGAAGATATAACTAAGTAACAGAATTATGTGCTTGCTTCACTTAGATGACTTGAACAAATGAGGGTTCAGCAAGCGACACGAGTTGACAAGAGGGATACTGCCGTTGAGATGCCAGGCGACCCGAAATAGTCCCAAGGCGATCATAGATTTTAGCAACCACAAACTGAAAATGAACAGGGTGTTTTACTGATAATCTGGATTCACTGTTTTATCTACATTGACAAAGTCAAGATCTAATAAAACAAAAAAAAAGCCAAGTTAAATAAAGATGATTGAGAGCTGTTTAGCATCTTTCATTAAAATAAGTGGTATCTGTGGCTGTAGCCGTAAGTTTTGAATTTTCGATGAATCAATGAGCAAGCATCACCATTGATGCTTACTCGTTGATTGATCGAAAATTCAAAACCTACGGCCAATGCGAGTGAACGAAATTATCCAGCAATTATGAAAAAAATTAAGAGACCTTTTTATTTGACATGAAATATAGTACAGGTTAAAATATTATTTATTGTCTTAATTTTCTAATGACCACACGATTATTTATTTATTTTATGCGATCATGTCTGGGTCAAAACTGTAGAAAATATATGCACCAAATTAACCAGCAATTAGCTGTCAACAATCAGTTTTCAATGATGTCAAGTTTGTCGGTTCAGATCGACAACCAGACACAAGTAAAGGTTCCATTTTTCATACAGAAAAATAAAACAGTTCAAAACCTTAAATAACCCTAATCTTACGAAAGTCTCTTCGAACCTACCTACATAATACATTTGAAGCCCATTCCTCTTCGTTCACTTTCAGATCACCGCACAAATCTACATATGTATTCTGAATTACATAAAAAAAAAACTCACAAAGCATTTTCACGTTTTAACTCGAGCGGTATTCCTACCTTTAAGCGGACTGTAATTGTTTTGAACGAGAAACATGCGTCCCTCGAGAGAAGCGAACACAAATAAAATTGTGTAAAAGCCTACAAAAAAATTCGCTGGGGAGTGTTTTAAAGACACCGACCGTGTCAATAGTCTGCTACACTTGGCTGACTTTCGTGCTGAATATCGTTGTGTTTCGTCCCTTATGGGTGAAGGGGTGAGTAGAATAATCACTTAGCTTTAATCTCAATTTAATGCAAGCTTTTTAACCACGCTAACATTCAGTGTAAATACAAAAAAACCATCCAAGTGCGAGTCGAACTCGCGCACGAAGATTTCGTACGTTATCTATAAAAACGAGCAAAAAAATCACGTTTGTTGTATGGGAGCGGAGCCACCTTCAATATACATATAATATTTTATTCTGTTTTTTAGTATTTGTTGTTATAGCGGCAGCAGAATTTCAACTGTCACGGTTGAGACAGTTCACATTTTGCCTTAAGGTGATTGCTCCAACCAGCCGCGAAATTCAAATTTACTTACGTTTTTTGCAATTTACAGGCCAGTGCTAGGTTCTAGGTTGATTATAATATTTTTAGTTACAGAATTATAATCATCAAAATTATCAATACAACGCTCTAAGTTCATAAAGCTTTAGGAATGACTTTTTCTGTTTTTTTTTGTTCCTACAGCTTTATGAACTTAGACGGTTGTATTGGTGATTTTGATGATTATAATTCTGTAACTACATATGTCTTACAGCTGCGAATAATATTTTAATCAACATACAACCTAGCACTGGCCTGCCAATTGCAAAAAAACGTAAGAAAATTTGAATTTCGTGGGCTGGTTGGAGCATTCACCTTAAGCTAAGCACTGTATGTTACTGAATATATTTAAGACTAGTTGTTGCCCGCGACAGTGGTTCATCCCCAACAGTGGGACAGCACAGGCTAGCTATAAAATACTATTAACCAAAAAAAAACACATTATTGGAATTAGATTACAACAACAATAAAGTTAATAAACTGGGACAAAGTAAAAGGACGGTGCTAAGTTGACATGGGTCAATAGTTGATCCATTCAATAACTTGTAGGGAACGCCAATGAAAACAGAAAGCTTTTACTTCAATTAGTTTTTGTTATGCCAGTTCTGAACTGTATGTAGCATATCCTAAACATCTTTTTTTACTTTTAGTGGGCATTACTTGTAAACTTTCAAGGTTATGTATGTATTATTAATTTTGTTTGTGCTTCGTGAATGGTATTGTCTTTGATAGGTTAGTAATTGAAAACAGCCAATGACTTGAAATCTTTGATTTTAATACGACAAATTTACATCAATTTTTCAATGTTGAGGGCATACTTCTGAGTAGGAGATAAGATTTACAAAACTTTGTTACACCTACGAGTTTCTAAGATTAAGTCTCTCAGAAATTCAAGAGACAGTTTATCTATTTTATCTATCTAAAAAATATTTTTTCTGAAATAATATGTTTCAATGTGTTAGCTTATTAGTACTACTGGCTTTTTTAGATTAACAGTGGCATTGGATTTATGTTTACAACCCCAAAATGAATTTTGAAAGTGTAAATAAATTTTGAAAAGAATCGTTTGCCCTGAATTCTGAGACACGCAAGTTGATATTTAATTAGTGACTGTAAAAGAAAACCATTATAACTACGCTTAAAAGGGACCACTTACACTCAAAATTATACTAATAGTTATAATAATTGTAAGAGTTGGTTCGTCAAATGTTTAACACTGTATTTTAATGTACTGTATTTACTTAGTAAATTTTTGCTTTTCTGTTGGAGAGAATTCTTGTAAAACACAACAATGATTTCAATTTATTGTGGATGGATCTTATTCTATTAAACATTTTTAATATTAAATCCAGTTCTATTCGGAAGTTTATGGTATGTTATAAACTCAAGAAACTATGCTAAAGCTATGTGAAGTATTAAAAATTCAAAATTCAAAAGTCATTTATTCAAATTAGGCTAAGAGCCAACACTTTTTGGCATAGAGAAAGACCTTAAAATTTTAGTCTAAACTTAAAATACTTCTCTGATTTCGGTAACATAGCTTGTAATTGATTCATCAGCATCTCAGTTTGGAGTGCTTGAGTGCCTGTGGCCCTCCCCAGAGGAACGTAACAATGACGTAGAATTAATGGTCCCTCACCCCTTGTAATTCGTTTCTTGCGAATAAAAATCGCAAAGTTGCGGTTTTGATAACTGTTGTTAAGACTTTATCTGCAGTGCTTGCATTGTTTTTTGTAGATATTTAAGTAGTAAGTATGATTAAATTCTGGTACTGTTTAAAATTCATTTTAAACCTGACATTATTGAAACGAAAACTAGTACATCATCCAAATAAACAAAAATCGAATCATATCTGTTAATGTATCGATAAAGCATCGTATCTTAATGTTATGCCATAAGTTTGATATTAATGTATTCCAATAATTCCCCTGCGGCTGTAATTTATACTAAACGTTTTAGCTTAAATTAACAAACAAAATGGTAATCGGAAATTGATGGTATCCGTCGGGCAATACTATGTGATATATAATTATGGTCACACAGCCGAACTGACGTCCGATGCGGGATTAATCTGTTATCAGTATAAACGCATGGCGTTCAACATTATTATTATACTATGGATTAAAATAGAATAGTCACTAAATAGGTTCGTGAGGTTACAGTTATGTAGTACATAGTTTAGTCTTTTCTCTTTGTAAATAAACAACTGAGATCAAAATGATTATTTTCTTCAAGTTGAAGCCGTTTTTGTCCAAGCCCACTTCCTTTTTTCTTTTTTATCCTGTTCTTCCTTTCTTTTTGGTTTCACTAATTTACAGTTCTTTGTACACTTGATTTTCCATTTTGTGGACAAAAATAATCAAATACATAAACAATCAAATCAGCTGAATGTATTTTAAAAATCTAACAAGCACTTAAAATAATTAGGCTACATGATTACATGAAATAACAGAATCTGAATATTAAATATTCAGATTCTGTTATTGTAGATTTTGTGGATCTGAATATTAAAGAGGAGGTTCTCAATTCGGTGGGTATTTTTTTTAATGTATTAGATCAAATTAATAATGTAAAGTACAAACCTGAAGCTTTATCCAAATCCTAAGACCCTTCGCAAAGATAAAGACCACTGCGTTACTATCCAGTAGCAATTGACAAATGTCTAACTATTTACCGTTATAATCTTCTATCTCCATATAATACACGGTCAAATAACAGCGAAATAATCTACACTATCCTCCTAAGAGAGAAAAGCGTGAGGAATTATTACCATTAATTTTATTATCTACCATCTAAGCAGCTTACTTACATCCTCTGCTGAGTACGTTAATACTACTGAAATATTTATCAGTCGTAAAATATTTCAGTATCTCCTAAAAGTAAGTAGGTTATTGTTGTGTTTATGCAAGATGGGCCAGCACCTTTATTTTTACACTAGCGTAGTTTTAGTTTGGTTCATTTTCTAGCTATTATACATGAATTTGCTTTTTGTTGGAGACTCAACTCCTACCTGTTTGCTAATAATATCTGAGATCTGTGTGTGATGGAGCGAATAATAGTTATGTTATTTCAAGTCGTTTTTTGCCATCGTAGATGTATAAGACAAGCAACAAATTGATTTTTCCACGTCGTTACGTCACCATGATACTAAGTCACTACGGCTTTAAAGATGTCCGACATTTTAAACAGTTGCTTATTTACAACATCCACCTTTTGATGCAGTATAATTATTCATATCGCTTGTATCTGACATCGACGCACAAACGATTTCCATGGGTCCAGGGCATGATTCTGGACACCCCAGAGTTGGAATTTTTTGTCGGTTCTTTTCTCATTTTTTTCAAGAGTACCACAAATAGGTATCAGCTCAGCTGAGCTGATATCTATTTATGTTCTACAGCGAATCTAGTTTTGTTCTACAGCGTACTACAGGACAGACATATTTTGATCTTCTGGAAGCCAGACGACCCGCACCAAAATCCATCGAGCCATGTCTCCGCAAGACAGTGCCAAGCACAAAGAGCTGTCTGACGGTCATAACATTGCAGTCTTCATATAATTGTTTGGTGCTATACCGGAAGTGCTTAAAAGTCATGACCTTCAGGACAGCTCGCTGCGCCCTTTCAAGCTGAATCATGTACGATTTCGGAGCGCCACCCCACACGGTTATTCCAAATGATAGTACCGACTGGCAGAGCGAGAAATAAACCATTCGAAGAGTATCTGTGTCAGCACTATGTCGTAAATTCTTGAAAATCGCAATCAGTTTTCTCACTCTGCCAGATGCACCCTCAACTTGCACCTTCCAAGACATCGTGTTATCTATAGTGATGCCTAGGTATCTAACTTGACTTGCCCTGACCAGGGGACAACAGAGGCATTGGTGTCCCTGGCCATTACAAGTATGGGCTCGGATGCAATACGACTCATCCGGCTGCAAAGTAGATTTAATAGAGAACGGGATGTATTTCGTTTTTTCTACATTTAGTGTGAGAATATTGCAACCTAACCAGGACATCACAATACCGAGTGCAGACTCCGCTCGCCCTCGGACCTGCTCCCAGTCGAGTCCATGCACGAGCAAAGCTGTATCATCCGCGTACGTATATATGCTACAGTGTGGGATGGACAGGTTACATAGTTCATTAACATATATTAAGAATAATGTAGGACCTAAAATTGAGCCTTGCGGAACTCCAAATGATAATGAGTGTTCGTCACTAATGTATGAGCCAATTTTGACGCGTTGTGTCCGCTCAGAGAGATAACTCTTAAAAATTGCAAGAGCGGCACCTCTTACACCTATCTTCTCTAACTTAGAAAGTAATATGGGGACAGAGACAGTATCAAATGCCTTAGATAAATCCAAGAAAACACCCAGACATTTAGATCTTTCATCTAGTATCCTAACAGCACCGTCAACAAAGGCAGCCACTGCATCCTCGCAAGATTTCTTTCTGCGAAAGCCATATTGGTTTTCTGATAGAATACAATGCGCTTCCATAAAATTGACCAACCGTGCATTTAACAATCTTTCCAAAACCTTGGACAGCGCTGGAAGGACAGATATAGGTCTGTAATTATTGACACTGTCTCTGTCTCCACCCTTGTGAATAGGATGAACTATCGCCTTCTTCAACGACCTTGGAAATATTCCCCTGGAAATGCACAGTTCACATATGTGTGTGATAGGGGGCACCAAGAACTCTCGGCTCAACTTTAGCATTTTGGTTGTTATTCCATCCCACCCTGCAGCAGAACCAGTACGAAGACTCATAATTGTTCTCTCTACCTCAGCAGAATCCGGCGTAAGCAGCACGAGAGAGTTGAGCCGTGAGTCATCCCGAGCATGCGGAATGTGCCTATCATCTTGCATATTTAAATGCCTGTCCGCTAGTTTTTTGCCAACATTAGCAAAGAAACTATTGACCCCGTTTATTGAGGATTCTTTACTAGAACCAGAGATCGTCAAAAGGTCTGTGGGGGGAGATTTAGAACTTTGTTTATTCAGGATATTATTTATTGTTTTCCAGGTCGCTTTAGGGTTATTTTTTGATTTGTTGAATTCATTTTTATGGTAAGTAGTTTTAAGTCGGTTTAATAATTTATTACAGAAATTACGATACCGGAGATAAGTGGTTTTCAAAGTGTAATTGTCTGGAGTTTTTTTATGTTTCCTATGCATGTTATCCCTATTACGTATGCATCTGAGTAACCCTTGTGTGATCCAGGGCTTCAAAATTTGTAACTTCGAAGGGAAATTAATGATTTTGGTGTTTTTTTGTAAAATTAAGGAAAGTGTATTTATAAGAAGATCAGTCGCTTCATTCGGATCAAAGTTTCTCATAATAGGACCAAAATCAGTATTTGCTATATCTGTGGCGATATTAGAGTAATCAATTTTTGTGACACATCTGTTTTCTTTCTGCAGACTCTGACTATTTTTTAAGCAAACTAGTATCGGCACATGGTCCGTAATGTGTGTGTCTAGTATAAAAGAGATAACTGAGCTTTTTAATTTGATCATAGTATGGTCTATACAATTGTGTTCCCTCGTGGCACAAGTATATGCGGGAAGCAGTCCATGTATTGCAGTCAAGTTCATATATTCACTGTAATGTGGATCTTTTTGAGTTGGGCTTATATTTATGTTTATATCTCCCACGAGAATTATGTTTTTGTACTTAGCAACTGTGGATAATATGTTATTCAGGCTATTTAGAAAGTTATGTATATGTCTAAAGGATGGCGGCCGGTACACTGCTATAACTACTGTTTCGAAATTGAGTTTACAAACAAGACAATTTGCTTCCATAAATTGTGGCTCAGTGACGTTATGTTGCATATCCGAGCGTATGTAAATCACTAAGCCGTCATTCTGATTAAAAGAATGCCTTGTTGAGTAAGAAGAATATCCCTGAAGTTGCGGAATAGACGCTGTTTTACTTAGCCAACACTCAGAGAAAATTATAATGTCGCACTTTATTTGCAACATAGATAACAGAACCTGGACATTGTTAAAGTTTTTGTTTATGCTGCGTATATTAAAATGCAATATCTTTAAAAATTCCTTGTGGTTACCTAATCGTTGGACGCATTTGTCGGGTGAGCAGTTATAGAACTGATTTGACCCATATGACTCCAAATTGTTGATTATTTCATGAAGATCGTTCATTTATATTAATATTTTTATGGAACCAATAACTATTCTTTGACAACTGGAAGACTGAATTATAAATATTGACCTTGTTATGTTTATGTATCAATGTATTGTGCGTCTGAGATAATGTCATGGAGCTTGGAATATTGTGTTTTTCTTGTGTATATTGTGATCTGTGATTAATGTGATTGTATCGTAGCAGGAGGGCGTATTCTAAACTATAAATTAACTTATAAATAACTGAAACTAACCTTATGAGATACAAAATTGACAAAATAAATGAAATTAAGAAGACATAAAAATGTGACATTTGCTTGAGATAAGGTACACTCTTACACATGCAGTAAATCAAGAAAACATTTTTCAGAGTGAATACGAAAAGATTTTTCACCTTCCTTTTTTCGCATAAATATCTTCCCATTTGCCGCCCAACAGTATTTAAACTCGTTAGACTTGGCAAATTTTCTAGCTTCGTAAAATAGTTGCCTAGATCTCGCTGGTAGGCGATCAGCAATAAAAATAGGCATGCGCTCACCAACCAAACCAATGTGCAGACTATTTAGTTTTTCCGTAGAATGTTTTCCCTTATTAAACGTGTGAACTGCATTAAGGATATTATTTTTCATTGGAACTGAGTGGAATTCTGCCACTACTTGCTTAGTCGGCCCTTTTGTACCCTGAACTCTGTAAATATCGCGTATTTGATTTGGCTCGAGTGTTACTTGCAGGGTTTTACAGACATCGGTTATCACTTTGATCAAATCATCGCCACTTTCTTTCTCCTTATGAGGAATGTTCCGCAGCTCTATAACGGCAGATCGTCGATTTTCCTGTATATCCTGTATTTGTTTTTCCAGATTTTCTATGTGTTTTCGTTGTTCAGACCTCTCGCATTCTAGTTTAGTCACTTTTGTTTTGATTTCCTCATACTTTTCATTCATCAGGCTTGCCGATTCCTCTATTTCCGATTTAATGTTTTGCAGTTTTTCATATTGCTGTTTTAATTCTGCTAATTCCCTTGTTATTTTAGCCGTAAATTTTTTCAAGTTAGCCTCATGGTCAACGTTCCACTTAGTGAGCATTGCTCGAATTTCCTCCTTAAAATCTCTAAGTTCGTTTGTAGGGCTAGACTCGGGTCGGGGTCGCTTTGATGATCCTCGGCCAGGTGTGACAAACTCGGTTTCTATTGCAGTGAAAGGAATATTTGGGTTCGACAATGATCGCTGCTCTTCTATTCTATTCGACGACGGCGGCGTTCGATTAATTTTAGGCATTATTAAATGGATCCAAAATGTGCACTAATGCTATTTAAATAATTGTATCTTAAATCATGCGCTGCGTAGCAGATAAAGCAAGCATTCATCAGAGTGCGTAGCAAACAGGCGGCTCGTAGCAGGTACCCCTTCTTAGCGTGCGGCTACGCTCGGTGACGTATGTGCAAATTCGTAGCAATGTCGTAGCAGCAGACTGGATATTTTGTTCGCGTTCGCCTACATTGATTTGGCGTAGCGGTCAACGCGGTGGGCCCCGGCGCACGGCGACCCAAGTTCAAATCCAAGCGCCAGCGGCGACTTTTCGAAAATATTCGCAGATTTTGAGTAAGTAATTTGCACTCACCGACGGCCAGTTCCTTCCACCGCAGCCACTCATTCAAGAGCGAGACTTCCGACACGAACAAATATGGCTGCTGGGTCTTATGGGCAAGTCGCCAAGCGAAAGCAGGAGGATCCGAGTTTCGTAAATTTGAAATAATTTAAACTTGAAATTAAAATATTAAAATCAAAAGTTACTCGCAGGTACAACCCAAAAACACGTCTACACTACACAGGCACCAGGGGGGAAGAGGTGATATTCAAGACTATTATTTTATTTATTTATTTTTAACTTAGAGCTATCATTACTTAGAGTTATCAATTAGGATTTTTAAACCTAATACTATAGTGTTACATCTATTTTACTTAATCTGTTTAAATTGAAGTATTACCTTAAACAAACAAGAGAGATAAGGAGATGGTCGAATGGTTGATTGGATAGTGGTTGGATGGTTTATATTTAAGAGATTAAGGGAAGATTAAATTTAGTATTTGTTTTTCAATGTCGTATTTATAAGCCCTTCGTAAATAATGCTGTAACTGAAATAAATTAATGTTTTTTTTTTTCGTAAAGTAAATGTTAGTTTGTTTTCAAAGATGACGATTATGGCAGTACATATTTATAGCCTACGACACCAAAATAAATTCAAAACTCCTATTAATAAGATCCTGTGAAAATGGACTCCCACGTCCTTCCGCCCAATTACAGCCAGCCAAGCAAATCTTCCTCAGTTGTTAATATTAAGACACACGTAATCTGGTTATTGTGCGAGCTATTACTGACGAATGTGTGGTCCATTTCAAGTATTACTCGAGTAATAGGATTACATGGCCGTAATTGAAATGTGGGCAACCATAATAAGCAACGGAGCTTAGCATCAAACGAATTTAATTGTGTTATTCGATATTTTGAAGGCGTTGTTTTAGTTAGATGAGTTCAGGTTTTTGAATAGTTCAGAATGACTAAAGGGTTTTGTATTCATTAATTTGAATTCAACATAAAGGTTTAGGTAACTAAATCTTATGTTTTTTGCTGTTATAGTTTCACGTGGTTTCTTCCAAATATAACATTAATTTGTTTTGTTTCCAAGAACTTTGTGACGAATCGAAAATAAATGATAACGTGTTTCTTTTTTCTTTTCATCACAGTGATGAACGGTTCTAACTTTGAACACAGAAAGATTATTTACGACATAAAAAATCTAGATGAATTTCAGCCGAAAATGAATTGCTATTTTACCATTTACTTTTCAGTGTAATAATCTTACATTCATCGAGGCTATGAATGAAAAAGTGCTTCTCTCAGGAGACATTTATATTATAGTAAACTCAACCGTATATACCTTTTTACGTTTGCCATCTGATATTGAAACTTTTGTAGCATACATAACATAACTTTTAATATTATCGACCTTATCTTTGCTGTAGAGACTGTCACATTCCATACCAAATGATAAATCGTTTGCGTTTCAGACAGTTTGCCGATTCATCCTACGCACTACTTGTACCTATGGGGCGCTTGGGCTATTCAAACATGGCCGCCGCCCGTCATCTACACCTACCTATAACTTTGGTTAACCATATTATCTGTCTCGAGAGCCACTTATACATTACTGTAATTAATAAGCCCGTGTATAATAGGGGTTTTAATTCAATCAGAGGTAATTGTGTATAGCTTTGTGAGACTTTATTTTGGGTCTATTTCGAGACTACAGTTTTAAAAACTTATGGAAGCTTGTGGATACTTTTAGTATTGTAACTTAACTTGATCTTGAGAAGGTCTAAGTATAAGATCGCCGTACACAAAAAAAGTGTATTTCGATTTTATTGAACATAAAAAAAACATATAATTGTTTGGTGTAGACATACCACAGTGTATTCTTTTAAATCAAAAGGTTAAATTGTAGGCAATGGCTTGTCTCATTAAATTTGCCAATGTACCACTATTGCACATAAACACAATATTCATTGATGTTAATATCCTCTTAAAGGCCATTGTTATATGCCTTCAAAGTAGGAAGATAATTACATCAATAATAAGAACACAAAACATCAAAGACATCAAATCCGGTTTTGAAAACGAATCTTTTTCAACTATTGTACTCTTCATCAGACGAAGTAATCAAGTTCCTGAATACTAGTCGAAATCGAATTTCAATTGACATTTTCAGTGTCCCTCATGTGAAATGAAACAGATCTCAATGGCCACTAAAGTTACACGGTTTTGCCACAAAACAGATTAGGTCAGAAGGTTCGCAAAATACAGAGACACTCACACATAGATACACTTACGTTCAAATGGTGATCTTCACGAATGTTAGACGCGAATGTACTTGCAGTCGTTGTGCGTGAAGCGTATCTATGTATGCGCGCGTTTTCACTCGTTGTATGAAGTCGACCTTCTCCATTACTCTGTATAGTGCCGGTGTGTCTGTGATTCGGTAATATTGTGCTAGAACAGACTTGTTTTGAGACTGAACAAGATGTTAATGAACGAATAACAGCGTTGTTGGGACTAATTTCGAGAACAATTATTTTGTTGATGACGTTGAGAAGCTGAAAGCTTCTCTTGATAATATTATCGTATGTCACGTGCACTTTAAAAATCTCTTAAGGGTTTAAAATCTAAAGCTATTTTTATAAATGAAATCTACACAATGTTGGAGTATACTTAAGTGCGTTAAAGCCAAACTTTTTTTTAGGCTTGACTATATATTTCGACAAGCAGGTTTATTGCTCAATAGTAATAAACATTTGGCCTAACTACAAAGACCAAGTTGAAAGCTAAAATAAAATAAATTCGATATATTTTTTGGTATTTTAACATTTAATAGGTTACCCCATTAAATTTAAAAATACCATTACGTACTTAGACATTTTATCTCCATTTTTCACTCTTTTTTACATGGTTGCATAATATTTATGCCATGCGGTATATTCAAACTTGTAACAGTGAATTATAGGTATATTTTATTTTGTCCGAACTAAAATTGTTTATGTGGAAAGAATGCTCTATCTAGTATATTGATGCATTCTCCTTACTTTTTTGGCCAACGAAAAAAAAAAATTTGAGTGACTCGTCAAAACATCTGAAATACATTTTGGCAAATGCATATTATTAATATTTTATCAAACTCTGTCGGACACCAACACATGGTTTATTAGAAGAAAAACCTGCGAAAAATGTCTTTCTTCGTTAATCTTTCTTGAAAATAAAACACAATAATAACGTAGCCATGGTAACTCTCGTTTTATTATAAAGGAAGCGAATGGGTGCTTTACAAAATTTATTGTGAGCAATATATTAAGTTTTGAGAAAGTACCCAGCAGTCGTTATGGTAGATTTCTTAATAAAGCCATGAATTCATTTCTAGAAAGTATATATGAAGAATGAAATATTATATTAAACTAGCTGACCCGCGCAACTTCGTTTGCGTCACATTTTCCGTTAATACTCCGCTCCTATTTGTCTTAGCGTGATGATATATAGCCTATAACCTTCCTCGATAAATGGGCTATCTAACACTGAAAGAATTTTTCAAATCGGACCAGTAGTTCCTGAGATTACCCCCTACATACAAACTTACAAACATACAAACTTACAAACTTACAAACAAATGTTACCTCTTTATAATATTAGTATAGATTACTAGCATTTTACCGTGATTTTGCTTCTGTAAATTCTTTTACAGAAACTGTTCGTATTTGACTTTTTTTTTTTTGATGGGTTTGCTCTTGACTCTAGTCTTAGTCAGAGATGACAGAGACAAAGTCTACGATGAAACAAGCTTACCCAGAAGGACCCTGATCACTCTAACTTTGAAGAGATAAGGGTTGTAAGTTGTTGCAGAGAGTTCCACTCCAATTCTGTGCGCATTATAAAAGACGTTTGGAAACATTTATGAAACTCGTAATGGTTTTAGCTTTTAGTTAGCGTGAACGTTATTAAATTAGCACATCTACCAGAGACTATTTTTGACAAACAAATGAAATATAATAATAATGATTTAACATTTAACACAACAATTTGGGGGCAGAGTCACCCGCGTCCGTAGGAGAATACCATTCAGCGAATCCCTACACGAGGTCCCTGGGTGGTGCTAAACAGGTGACACTAACCGCCTCCGTGGTCTAGTGGTTATACCGCCTGATTCAGACCCAGAGGGTCGGGTTCGATTCCCAGCGGGGGCAAATTTTTTGTTCGGTTTGGTTGGTGGTAGGAGTTGTTCTAAGTCCGCCTGGCAAGCTACCACCTCCATCATGTCTAAGTCTGTCGCCATAACAACAATGTTAACAGCATTGTTGTGTTCCGGCAGTTAGAGGTATGATAGCCAGTTTCTCTGTGTAAGAGGATTCCGGGTGAAACTCGCTTCCATCTTCGGTCTAATCATCACTTTCCATCAGGTGAAATTTGGGCCAAGAGTTTCCCCGTTTTGTATTAAAAAAAAAACAGTTTTCCCTCTCTTCAGGCAAAATGCGTATAGAAAAACGGAACTCTTGTTGGATCACTCGTGTATCTGGCTGGCTGGCTGTATGTCTGTCTGTCTGTCACAGCCAATGTGGTCTAAACCTACTAAACGGATTCAGTTGAAATTGGATACAAATTTATGTTCTTCTCTTAGCAATAATATGGATGCGATTTTTTTATTTGTGTAATGAAATACTTATTAGCTCAGCAAGTAATCATGAAATTATTTTTTTAATACCTTCACCAGCGATGAAGTTATATAGATTCAAAGAGTACAACTAGAAAGAGAAGTCCGATATGGACTATGACGTCAAAGTCAATTCAACTGTGCCTAAAAATCGCTTATCAGAAAAAGGGAAACCTCTAAACATAATTATGGTTAAAAAAAAAATGTAAATACGAAATGATTCGTTCGGAACATTTTGCTCACGAGTGTGATTTGCTCTTGGCGGGATTTTAATATAACTTTAGATAAAACTATCATAACGTGAAGATTAGTGACAGTAAACCACCAGGAATCTAATCTTCTGATATGGTTCTAGCAGTTTTATTTTATCGTTAATAATAGCGGACCGTAATTTTCTCCACATTTCATACTCGAGATTTAAGATCACATGATAATGTTTCAAATTGTGCAATCTGTCAAGTGTTATACTGGCCAAAAACAATTTTTGGCTTTAATACTTGCATCAGCTTCACAAATAAACTTTTTATTTTGACCCATTAAAGGGATAAATTTAGAATTCTCCTTGATTCCTTATAAACACCATTCAGGGAGCCGGTGAGCATAATCTGGGGGCACGGCAGTGCCCCAGCCAAGTCTCGAGCAAAGCGGGCACGGCCTCGGCCATCCTTTTCTCAAAAGCATTCGCGGCTATATCACCCCCCCCCTCTTTTTCTTCGATGTGGACATAGCTAAGGGTTTAGATATTTGATATCCAAAATAAATATTATAACAAGTTTAACCTCCAAATAACAGTCATGACATTTGAATAAATAATTTACGTGTTCCGGTCGATCAAAGTTACAACATTTTGTCACTCACTGACTGACCGATCATCAAAATTCTAAGGTACTTCTAGCAGACTTAGAGCGTTCAAATTTGTCACCAGAATAGGTTATTAGCCACATGTAAAGGGTATATTATATATTACGATGTAATATATTACAATGAGTCAAGACTTTTCTTTTTGCACGTGTCTTTTATCTTTTTATCGACTAATTTCGAACTAATTAAGCAGCTTAAAACTGAACTCCATCCGGCGAAACGCCATAACCTTAGCAAATATGCAGAACAGCACCGAGAATTTCAGTCGCTCTATTCATTATTTGGCTTCAGTTCAAAATTGAGACAGCGAGCTAAAAAAAATGAACCCTTGTAACGTTTGATGAAAAAAATAAAGTTGAGCTCGTTTTAAAAGTAATAACTAGCAATTAAAGTTAAAAGGTCAACAGTTTAAGACTTTAGTTTTTATAAAAATTAAAACTAAAAAAGGTCAAATAAATTACGTAATCATTTTATTTAGCTAATTTTTAAAGGTCATTTAAGAAACGTGACACAAGTTTAGTTACCTTGCCTATAAAAGTGATTTTAGAAAATCAATGCCTGTAAAATACACAATAATACTATAACTACTTCGTCACAGCATGATATTTCTGAGAAGGCATTTTTTGCTTAATATATATTTTTTTTCCTACAAAAAACGTTGCTCCACAATTGGAATTTCTCCTGTATCATGGATGCGTTTACAAACATAATGACAAAGTCACATAAACAAACAGCCAGACCCGGAACTTTGATTATTAATATATTAAATTAGGTATACCAGTGTCTGCTGTGCGCTTTCATAATGCGCAGGAGTAGAACTCGCTGCCTGCGTCTGTATTCCCGAACGCTTACAACCCTAACCTTTTCAGAGTAAGAGTGAACAGGCTACTTCTGGGTAAGCTCGCTCCATCGTAGACTTTGTCTCTGTCATCTCTGATCTAGGCTACAGTCAAGAGCAAAGCTATCTCAAAAAGAAAGAAAAAGCAAAAAAAAAGACTACATCCTTATTAAGGATCTGTAGAATTTAATTTATAAGTTGTGTGCTCCCCTACAATTCACAAGGAACTTACATACTCTTAGCTCTTAAAACTGTTTCACATGTTGATCGCGTTCAGTTTCATTGATAAAATCCACCCTAAGTCAGTAACAGAAGTTTTTTTGTTGTTAGGATAATTACATAGATAAAAAACACAAAAGTTTCAAAACGTGTCGTAACAATATTTATGGTCGATGGGCAATGAAATTAAACGCATATTGCTTACTGTTGCCAATTATTCTAATAACAAAACTACTTTTTAATATACGAGGGTGGTCCATTCGTGGTAGCTCACCGTCCGTCCGTCTTATGACGACAGGCCGTGTCGACGGCGCGTTCGTGTTCCACGTGCGCCTCAAAGAGAGTCAGCACACAGAGGGGCCCGAAAGGGCCGACACCTGCCGGAGTTGCGGGACTATTCGAAAGGGATACCGCGGCTCCGGAACAGGGTGATAAAACAGCGTGGTCCATACGTTACTCGTATACTTTCCTACACGATGATTAGAAGAAGGTGGCACCGTTGCCAGCCACCATGCCGCATTTATCCGTTTGAATGCGGACTACTCAAGTCCGGGATGGTAGGCGCTCTTTGGGGGACGGCAATTGGCTAATCTATGATTATAGTTTCGGTGTTTACACCGATTAATAAATAGTAGTTAGATTAATTTATTCAAACTGTATTTCGTTTAAGCATCCACTGACAAATCTGTCTATCAGTGAGATCAATATAACCTGACCTTAAAACGACCTCTCCAACTAAAACCGCTTCTACAAGAAATCGATTTAATTCAAACCTCTATCAATTAGCCGTAGTTCTAGCAGATTCAAATTACGTTGATATCTGTGCCGTCCTCTGGGCCAAGCAATAAGGCGTTCATTTCCTCAATATATATCAACTAACGAGATAGTTCCAGTTGACGCGGGACGGCACACAGCCATGAAATTACTTTCAAAGGATTTATGGCCTTAAATAGTTTGCGCTGGTTTCAGTTTTTGTTTATTGTTTTGGACTTAAGTTTAGAAACTTTGCCAATTGAAATTGAAGCTTAGTGTTTTAATTCTTAGTTTCGTTGAAGTGGTTTATTTGGGACTTGAAGGAGGATTTAATGGTCTGGCTGAAGTTTACTTGTATTTAAGTTTTGTTAAGTTATTCGATTTGGTTTTAGTGTTGGTGTAATTTATCTAATGATTCAACTTGTAACCGTGGTAATGTTTGACCCATCCATAAATTTTAGTCAAGTATTTTTGAAATATGTTTAAAGGGATTGCCTGAAATGGTATGGGCAATTGATGAAGTTAAATATTCTGGATTATTCCCGTACAGAAGACCTTATCTCTTAAATAATTTAGGTACGTTATAATCCTCTCATACACTGTTCCGCACCACATCACACCTCACCATACCACACCACACCACATCACATCACATCACATCACATCACACTACATTACACTACACTACACCACAACCCCATCCCACTCACACAGTCATCCCCCTTTTACACACAAACTCATAGATTTTATTCATAATTTATAGGTCATTATATTCATAGGTCATTATAGGTTTATAACACACACACACACACTCGCACGTATAATTAAAGGTTTCTTTTGTACACGAAGTTTCAGTAGAACACTGACTCCTAAGTCACAGGGTTCCCCTAGTTTAGGAGGCAGGGTTTTTCACTACTTGTGCAGCCTTTTCCCAGTATCCAATGTACCTATTTTGAAATGTATTGGTATTGTATCCAAAGGTATTTTGTGGCAATAAACTTATTTTTATTTAATGAATGTAACATTCTTCCATAACTGTCTGATTGAGTTACTGACAGACAATGCACAGCACCATCAAAATTGCTACGGAACCGAGAAAAACGGGGTATGCGCATTTAAAGTCGCGGGGAAAAGTTATTTATATATAAAAATAGTACTTAAACGCTTTTCCTTTTCACAAAGAGCCAAGAGCAAATCCATTTCAAGTAACATAAAAAAGATGACCAAGATACATCAAGTTTTGGAAGTGAACCATAAAGCCAATTTATTTCAGCATTATGTTATAATTCCTCAAGCATAACTTCCAACAAAATAATATATTATGTACCCACGACAGTTTTGCTTTAAGTAGGTAATCTGCTAACCCAAAACACATTCCCGAAAATACATTACGGTTTACAAAGACATACCGAGAATAACTGCCCCTTCGTTCTCCCACGCATTTATGTAAATATACATTTACATTACTATGTTCAAATTTATCTGCAGGTAAGATACCTTATAGAACTTAAAAGAAAAATTGTATAAAATTTTCAGGCAGCAGACCCCTTGCATGTCATTTCAATAATCAGTAGGCTTGTGTCCTGAAATAATCTAATTAGTCCGTCAGTTAGATAATCAAAAAATATTTGACCTGTGTTTTTTCTTTTGTTACGGGAACCAAAATTGACGAAGTTCCTACGCTTTTAAAATTCTCAATACGTCACACCTTCGCATAATTTTTAGTGAGTCGTGACGTCACGAGCCCCCACTCCTGAGTTTTAATGCGTTTTATCTTTGTCAATATTCACTGATTTACAAAAACAAAAAATACGTGTCCATTATTTTTCAATACTCTAACTGACGGGCTAATTTGTGGATGATGGAATCTAGCCTATTCGAGGTATTTTTCTATTTTATTTGCTATGTTTGTTTTAGTTTTATTTGTTTGTGCGTCTGTTTGGGACGAATAAGCTTATTTCCTCATTTTTTCTTTAAAGCATCATCGACATTGAATGGTCTACTAATGACTAATTTTATAAAGCTGAAGAGTTTGTTTGCTTGTATGAACGCGCTTATCTCAGGAACTGCTGGTCCGATTAGAAAAAATATTTCTGTATTTGATAGCCGATTTATCGAGGAAGGCTATTGCCTATATATCATCACGCTTAGGCAAATAGGAGCGGGGAATTAATTGAAAATGTGACGCACATGAAGTTGCGCGGGTCAGCTAGTATTATTAAATGACGAGCCCGTCACACATATTCCAACCCATTGTCATTCCTAAAAGTTAGAGTTAACAGTGACAACTACGAGAAGGACGCCATAGTCGTGAAGCTTAGTCCAGCTTCAAGACTATGGCGCCTTTCTTTTCTAGGAGAAACGATTCAAGTGTCTTGGATTTTGCAACTAAATTAATAGTCAAGTAAACAAATGCTTTCTTGTTCAACTTTTTTCAGCAGTCTAGGAAAAATATGAATTAGGTGTCATTCGATTTGGAAGAGCATGTAGATGATTTTCAAAAAGTACCGCTGGGACAAACTGCAAAAATTATATAAAATTTACTGTAAAAGAACAAGGCAATGGTTTTTTTTTATCAAATACTTTAAAATGCAATTAAGATTTTGAAATATTTGAAAAATACAAATGCCATTTTCTTCTTTCCTTTTTATCATATTATTTTTCCGAAACTTGTGCAAAAGTTTAGCTAAAAAGCACTTGATGACTAGACTATAAACTAATAACCAGCCAAGTGCGAGTCGGACTCTCACTCAGAGGGTTCACATACCATCCATTATTATGATTTATTTCTTGCATTGTTTTGTGCACCGCGCTTATACCTAAATCAAGCGCGTATATTATTGCGAAGAGTAATTTTTTATTTTTATTTATTCATGACGTTAACTCATCTACCCAGCCTTTTCCCAACTAAATTGGGGTCGGCTTCCAGTCAAACCGGATTCAGCTGAATTCCAGTATTTTACGTGGAGCCGCTGCCTACCAGACCTCCAGAACCCATTAACTGGGTAACACGGTTGTCCTTGGCAAGACCGGTGTCAGATTTTCTGGCTACTGTCTGTCCGTAACGACTGCCAAAGATCTTCAGATGACAGCGGGGCCAACAGCTTAACGAGCTATCCGAGGCACGGAGGAACCTCGGTATATTAATATGGTCACCCATCCACTGACCAACCTCGGCAAGCGTTGCTTAACCTTGAAGATCGACTTGTGTGGCATACTGTTTAAAAAATATGCTTTATTATAGTTTCTAAATACTTAGTAACACTTTACTGTATGTTAACGTCAACTTATTAACCTAAAATAAAAAATCCTTTCCACTAATTTTTTCCAGGAATTCTTTTTAAAGAACCAAATATGAGAGGGCAATGACTTTACCAAGTTTTGTGACGTTCCTAAAATAACAACAGAAAATTTGAGCGATCCTAGATTAGAAAGGGAACCGCATCTGTAGGAGGAAGATTACACAAAATTGTACGTTCAGTGCGCGAATTTGTTTGGAGAGAAAGCTAAGTTTGTATCCCCGTGGGTTTCTTGGTAGCCTGGTAGTTAGAAATTAATAAAATATGAAACGCTTGAAGTTTGCGCAAAACATTCTTTATTTCATTACACTATAGCATTCAGGCGCAGACGCCTTGGTAGCTGATTTTAAAATGAGAATCACGTTTAAACAGCTATGGTATTTTTTTGAAAAAAATAATATATATTATTATTAAATTATATTCGCCAGGGTGTGAAACGACTGCGCGTTTCGTTCCCGGTTTGCTCTTGACTCTAGTCTAGATCAGAAATGACAGCGACAAGGTCTACAATGGAGCGAGCTTAACCAAAAGTAACTAGTTCACTCTAACTTTGAAAAGATTAGGGTTGTAAGCGTTCGGAAACACAGACGCAGACAGAGTGTTCCACTCCTTTGCTATGCGTATTATGAAAGACGCTTGAAAACGTCTGTAAGTCGTCGTCTTAATCAGTGATTCGGCTGGTAGAAAAGCCTTGACGCATTAGTATCTTTATTTATTATAATCTATATTTTTGTGTCATGAAATATCACAATTAAAAAAATAAAAAGTATCCAAAAATAAAAAAGCACGTTTCTTGTATGGGAGCTCCTTTTAATTTTTAATTTAGTTTAATTTTTAGTATTTGCGTATAGCGGCAATGTAGTTCACGTAGACTCGGTGAAAATATCAAGTGTGTATCTATTACGGTTCTTTAGATACAGTCCGCTGACAGACAGATAAACGGACGGACGGACGGACGGACAGACAGTTGGACAAATGGGTGAACGGTCAACAGAGGCTTAGTAATCTAAAAATGGATTTCATAATTTTTTGTGTTATCTGTTTCACTTTTGATTTTCAGAAGTTCAGAATCTTTAGAATCATTTCGAAACGTCACATTATGTAAATTTTTCCCTGAGTATAAATATAGGTCAACATTATTTTTTTTTAAATGGTATCATAAGAAATCTACATCATCTTCATCCTTCTGTCGCAGGTCTGCTGGTAGAAATTTCTTTTGAAATAAGTAGTACCTTTGTGCTCTTTCTGTGTACTTTTTTTTAGTTTATTGTGTGTACATTAATAAATAGATACATTTGGGTTAACAAACAATACTTCTACTGAATAAAGAAGTGCTTTTGAAATCGGTCTGCAATACAATATCTTTGGTACACTGTGCTTAAAATTTCGCAAACACTTAATCTCGTCGTACAGTAGAGGCATGTGGAGTGACGTCAGCTTAAGATAGGTACGTCCGCTCGGCACACCCGAGCTTGTCGCTGACACACGCTTCACACTAGTTTATCTTTTCATCGTGGCATAAATAACTCGGAAGTGTTTTCTTGGTTTTCGTTATTATGGAATACAGAGATTTAGCTTGATGCGCTGATTACGCTTATGGTCGAGTGTTGAAAAGACCTCTAACAATATCTATCTTACCGAAGAATGGACTTTTTCATCAATAGTTTTTTTTCTGATCTAAGAATAGCCTAAAAGCTTGCCGTGAAGTACAATAAAATTAATCATGAAAAAAAAAAACAAGTCTACGTACACCTTGTTTTCAAAACCAGTACCTACCTACACACCTTTTTTTTTTTTTTTTTTTTTTTTAGGGATGGGAAATCATCCAATGACTCCTCCCGCTCTGGGTGTAGCGGGAGGGAGTGTCAGACTTCTACTGACTAAAACCCATCCATGTTCCTTCATTGCCCTTTGTGTTCCGGAGCCACGGTGTCTCTTGCGAATAATCCCGCGACTACCTACCTACACACCTTTTGGTAGTTAGGATATTAAGACTAATATTTCGATACCAGAACAGGGCGGCCTAAGTGATGCAAGTAATTTAAGGTTTTTACTTTTTTACATCCACTAGAAAAACATTATACCCACCTCTGGGAAAGTCAGGTGATAAAAAGGAGCTGACTGTACCACACGAAAACTAGTTTTAAAAAAAGGCGACAAATCGGGAATGAATGTATGAAGATCAAAATCGTGACCAAACGCCACTCGCGTTCAGTTGTTTTGAAAAGTTTTGACATAGTGACAAAAGGGGAATGTGACGAAATGGGAAGTAACCAAAAAATACGTCCAAAACGCTGTCAGCTGTTAATGTGCCCAAAAGACTAGCGGCATTGACACGTTTAATGGCAATTCTTAAATTATGCCCAAGGTTCTTAAAGCCAGCTCTTGGGTCAAGTGAATCAAGTGGAAAATTCTTAAAGAAAAAGAAAATATTAATAGTCTCCACTTCAGCAAATAAACGTAATGGCGTGAATGTAACTTTTAACCGACTGCTTCAAAAAGGAGGAGGTTCTATGTTCGGGTGTATGTATGGTTTTTTTATACTTATTGTATAAAATATCTTACATTCTGAAGTTGGAGTTAAAAAAAGAAAAAAAAATAACCATAAACACCGACTTTCGAAATCAAAGTTATTTTTGGAAGTCAGTTGTATTTTTGTTCAAAATTAAATTTACTCTCCAAAACTATAACCAGAAATCTCGCCAGAACCACTGGAATTACTACACAGGTCTCAAACACAAAGATAAATAAACAGTCAGCAAAAATTAACACACCACTTCATCACTGCTGACCCAGAAATGAAAGCTAAACGTCAGAGTGACAGGCCATTCGCAAAACAGCGAGGCCAAACTAAAAATATATCAGAAAAAGGGAAACCTTTCTATTTCTGGTTAAAAATAAGGGTTTCTTTATGAACAGACTGTGTTTTAGAGCTTTTGTTTGACGAAATTAATTTTGGTACATTTATTTTGAGTCTTATTTGGATTGATTGGTTTACTATTTTTGGTTAAACTTGAGCTAAATTAATATTTCTAAGGCGAAAATAAATTGCTGCCGTTATTGCTTTCTCTTCTCATTCTCTCTTTTTTAAAAAACGTTGCCTCATACTAAGAATTTCTCCTGTATCGTGGGTGCGTTAACAAACATACAAAGTCACATACACAAACAGCCAGACCCGGAACAACTATCTGTAGGCCATACAAATATTTGTTTCGTGCGGGAATCGAACCCACGACACGTGACGCAGCAGCCGATCACTCAACCACTGCGACAACCGCGCCGTCACTAACGTAATTCGTTTTATAAAAATACCAAATTGACTTTTGGTAATAATAATAATAATTTATTTAATCCAAAAAGAAGATATACAGAGCATGTTACATTATTATAATATACTATTTCTTTTAGGTGCTCGATTTATGAATAATGACCCCTATGCTAGGAAAATCTTGTGTTAAAGGAGCCATCCATTCGTCCATTAGGGTTGATGTATAGAGTTAGAGAAGGTCGAACGTGTAACAGCAGCAATAGGGTGTGAGTAAGCGCATGTGATGTAATGTAATGGATGAAGTGTGCTGCATGATGTAATGTAATGGGTGAAGTGTGATGTCATGTAATGTAATGAGAGACGTGCGATGTGTGATGTAATGTAATGGGTGAAGTGTGATGTAATGTAATGTAATGGAAGAAGTGTGATGTAAGGGTGTGGGTGTTGGGGCGGGGTGATGTGATATTTAATTATTTTTATTTTTTATAAGATTCCACTAATGATGACATTATTGCCATCGCAGGTGGAACCTGGATGAGGTTGGCAAATGAACGTGTGGATTGGCACAAGAAAAGGAAAGCCAATGCTCAACAGTGGGAAAAGTCGGGTTATGGATGATGATGACAAAGTTTCTACTTGTATTGTGAATGTCACCGGAAACTAGCAGATTCCGTAAGATTGTAATAAATCTTCATCAGATTATAATTTCTCGATATATTATGAAAAAATCGGTTTTTATACAATATTAGTTGATGCTCGCGGCTTCGCCCGCTTGACAAATTATATAGGTACTAAAACCTACCTCGAGGACCACACTATCCATGAAAACAGCATGAAAATCGGTGCAGTAGTTTTTGAGTTTATCGCAAACAGACAGACAGACGCGGCGGAGGACTTTGTTTTATAATATGTTTTTAAATCCCACCCAAATTCAATAGTTTCCAAAATTTTCGTGATTCATTCAGAAAACATAGTTTACAATTTTACGCGAAATTTTACAATCTTTTTTTTTTTTTTTAAATATTTATAGGCGTACGTTTGACCGCTATCTCACCTGATGTTAAGCGATTACGCGACTTGCGTTATCTTACGGCATTTGTCATTTTCTGGTGACATATAAATAATAATAACTATCAGTTGATTTCAAAGGGATAATTTATGTAGCCCGTGCACCTATCCGGTGTAATGTGATAAAAATCAATGAATACATATAAAAATCAATGCCACTTTTCGTTGTAATTTTATAACTCAAGAACGGCTAGGCCGATTTTGCTAATTCTTTTTTTGTTTAATTCGCCAGAATACAGGGAAGGTTTAATAGCAAGAAAACAATGGGTAGGTAGGGTAGCCAGTTGACAGGAGCGAAGCCGCGGGGGACATCTAGTCTTCTATAATTTCTATTGTTAGAAATAATTATTTCAAAGATAAACCGTGCCCGCAACTTTTGTCGTATTATCACATCGCACCTGTCCACCTCAGCCTTTGAAAACATAGCTCTCGACTAACCATTGATTGCAGCCAATGAGTTAGAAGAAATAAAGGTTTACTTATTTCCTTCCAAGTCAATAAAAGCGACTGTGTTGCACAGACAATGTCTTTGTTACTTATTGTCGAGGGGGATGAAATTATTTACTCTCGTCGAGGGTCGTCTGAGTGGGAGAATAAACTTGGACAATAACTATTCCTAGAAAGAAGAATCCATACTAATATATTATTAACTGAGAAAGCAACTGTTGTCTTGTCATACATAATTCCTAAACTGAACAAAGGGCCAATTCTACTCATTTTGAAACAAAAATTCGCATTTACTTGTCAATCGTAATCTGTCAAAAACCGTATGGGAATTGAAGCTTTTTTTTATAGATTGAGATTGAGTTACAAATAAAAATTACAAGAATTGGCACTCTGGTTTCTTTGCTTATTTTGAATATTTTAAAAATGTTTACGTATAGAAATGTTAGAATAGCTATTTTCACTATTTCGTCTAAAGTTTATTTTCAATTATTATTGATAGATTCACGTTTGACCACTATCCCACCAGAAGCTCTAGACAAAGTGCCTTTCATGAGTAGCATGGGATCGATCACGTAACATAACAATAGCGTTGTAAATTCCATACATTTTGTTGACATTTTGACATTGACATTTTGAGCATCGCTTTCGGCATGCTACCGCTGACGGAAGTGTCATTTGTTTAGAGCCACTGTTGGCAAACGATGCTGTGACGACGATGCAGCACGCTTGCCTAGAAGTAACTTATTCACGATTAACTTAAAGCCACCAGGATGTGGCTTTTAGGAAATAGACTCTGACAAGATATACCATACATTTTGTTGACATTTTGACATTGACGTTTCGACCATCGCTTTCGACACGGTACCGCTGACGGAGAGCCATTTGTCTAGAACTGTAGAGCCACTGATGGTTAACAATTTTGTGACGACAATGCAGCACACTTGCTTAGAAGTAACTTATTCATGATTGAAAGCAACAAAAATGTAGCTATTAGAAAATAGACTCTGATAAAAAAATCCATGCATTTTGTAGACATTTTGACATTGACGTTTTAAGCATCGATTTCGGCACGGTACCGCTGATGGAGTGCCATTTGTGTAGGGCCACTGATGGTTTACAATTATGTGACGACAATGCAACACACTTGCCTAGAAGTAATTCCCGATTGAAATCCACAAGGATGTAGCTATTAGAAAATAGACTCTGACAAGAAATTCCATAGATTTTGTTGACACTGACGTTTTAAGCATCGATTTCGGCACGGTACCGCTGATGGAGTGCCATTTGTCTAGAGCCACTGATGGCTAATGATGACGAGACAACGATGCAACACGCTTGCAGTTACTTATTCAGGCTTCACTTTAAGCCGCCAGGATGTAGCTATTAGGAAATAGACTCTGACACGAAATTCCACTCCTCAGCTTAACTCGCGCAAAACGTATTCGCTCCGTTTTATGTACTTAGCTCTTGCATTTTCTACAATCAAATCCCTATAGATTCTTCTATCAATACTGCTTCCATCTTCTGTAATGGTCAATACAACTCTACTCATACAAATAAAATACACTTCGATAAACGGCTTTCACAACTGCAGCTCAACTTGCTTTGAACATCTTTTGCTCAACCGGTTTCCATTTTTATTATTGTTGTTGATTCAAGACTGAATAGTGCCTTTAATATTAAATGGAGGACTAAGGCTCAATTCACACTGACGCAGAGTTGAAGCGTTGCGACGCGACATATTTCATCCCGTTGAAGTGCGGATGCGCGGTTCACACTGCACTCAGTTCGGCACTGTGTTTCGTCCGATGTCGGCGCCGGCTGACGCGCGATTGCGCCCGAATGCTTACGTCTGCGCGCGGTGACGTGCGACCCGAGCGACCTTTGCAGGCGAAGATGCGCGCATATGCGCGTCGCCGAGCATTTTCAAATTTTCGCAACACATATTCTTACCGTTAATAACAGAGAAGAAAGTTGTTCGACTTTATGGCCCTGACACATTGATCTTATTGATACGATAGAACTGGCATAAGCTGTGCGTTATAAAAGTCCCTAAAACTTAAAGAATAAAAAAATAACAGAAATAGTGAAGAATTTGGAACAGTTGAAAAACGTGACGCTTTGCGACGCCTCGACTCTGCGCCAGTGTAAATTGTGCTTGTTCTTAGCAACGGAGCGAGGCTGTAAAGCGGAACAACGGAGAAATTTTAACCAATGGAATTGCATAAAATCTCCGCACCACGTGAGTCATTGACATTTTGACTGACATGATTCGTTAAAATTTCTCCGTTTCTCCACTCCGCTGTAAGGGGCAGGCACCCTTAGGAGAGTTTACATGGATATCTAAAATAATACTATTCTTGGCTTTTGTGTCAATGTACGACGCTCTCCGAGCAATTTAAGGCCGTAACACAGATAGCTATTACTTGCAAAAAATTGTGCAAACATCTTGCGCGCCCTAGTGTCAAAGACGTCAATACCTTTATGAGCCTCTGACGTCAAAAGCCGTGATACTCATCCAACTGCCATCAAAAACGGGCGTTGTCGCGCGAGGGACAGATGTTTGAAATTGTTATCTTTCGTTTGTGTTTCGATCAATTTTGACTCGGTTTTGATTCTGTGTTGATTGTAATATTCTGTATTTTTATATTTATCGATACAATTTTACTTTTTAAAAATATGCAAACCAATAGTCTTGGATAGCAACTGTTGCTTGCTCCAACATAAAAGTCAAAGTCAAATGGCAAAGTCGAATGATTTATTTCAACTAGACAGTTAAAGGCCCTTTACTGTTGCTTGCTCCAACATAAAAGTCAAAGTCAAATGGCAAAGTCGAATGATTTATTTCAACTAGACAGTTAAAGGCCCTTTTGAACGCAAGTGAAAATAAAATACTATAGTGACTCTAGTCGATAGTAAAGACTTAGGGGAGGCCTTTGACCAGCATTGGCACATTACAGGCTAGAAGAAAAAAGTCGATAGTAATATTATACTAAATGAAACGGTATGCAGTAACTTAAATATGGGTAGAATAGTTTCAGGAAAGGAGATGGAAGTCTATTTCGTGGGAGATATCTACGTGATTTGTACATTCCCATTGATATCATCATCTGTCTAGCCTTTTCCCAACTCAATAATTGGGGTCGGCTTCCAGTCAAACCGGATTCAGCTAAATACCAGTATTTTATGTATAGCGGCTGCCTACCAGACCTCCACAAGCCATTAACTGGGTAACACGGTATTCCTTGGCAAGACCGGTGTCAGATTTTCTGACTTCTGACTATCCGTAACGACTGCCAAAGATCTCCAAATGACAGCCGGAACCAACGGCTTTCCGAAGCACGGAGGAAACTAGGTATGTTAAGATGGTCATCCATCCACAGACCAACCTTGGCAAGCGTTGCTTAACCTTTAAGATCAACCCTTGCGAGTTTAGATCAATAAATAGAAGACACATTTTCTGAGTGTCCATTTGAGCGAATGAAATTAAAAATGTAGCTACGTTATTGCTACTTGATCCAGAAACTTGTCATGGAACGAAATCAGTTTCAGTAAAGTTTATTGTTTTAATGGTATTAAGTTTTTATATTAGTTATATTCTTTTATTCGAGCAGCTAATGTCTCCAAGTACACTTAATTGAAAAATACTTTGATCACAGTTTTATTATGGAATAGATAACACACGGATAAAACATGCGATATATTTCACTTGAAAATACATCTGTTGCTTGGAACCGTTATCTGCCAGAGGAAATCTTTTCAAAAGTTGTTCATCATCATCTGCCTAGCCTTTTCCCAACTATATTGGGGTCGGTTTTCGGTCAAACCGGATTTAGCTGAGTACCAGCATTTTACGCGGAGCGGCTGCCTACCAGACCAAACCAAAAGTTGTTATGGTCTAATTCAATACCAGTTGCCGCCAACTTACAGCTCTGCCGTGGTTTCGCATTGTATCGCCTAATCTCTGAACGGAGAGACAATTCTACTTATATTTAACAGACTTCCAAAAAGGAGGAGGTTCTCAATTTAGTGGGTATTGTTTTTATGTATACCGCGTGTATCTGCCATCGACGCACAAACGATTTCCATGGGTCCAGGGCATGATTCTGGACACCCTAAACTTAGAATTTTTCGTCGGCTTTTTTCTCATTTTTTCAATTTTTTCATGGTATTTTTTACTCTGCTCATAATCGTTATTCTGACCGAACCCAATGAGATTTTTAATAAAAATTAATTAACTACTTTTTCTAAAAAGAGCAATCTAAATAAAACCACAAATAGATATCAGCTCAGCTGAGCTGATACCTCTATTTGTGGTACTCTTGAAAAAAATGAAAAAATGAGAAAAGAACCGACGAAAAATTCCATGAACCGTGCCCTGGACCCATGGAAATCTTTTGTGCGTCGATGTCAGATACACGCGGTATACACCGATTGCTTCGAGGTTTCTGGGGGGCTACTCTCTCAGCCCAAAGTCCGTTGTTTTGGGATTAGTTGCGGGCGTATTCTACTCCGTATCACCCATGGACTCACGATTAGTTACGAACCCGAATTAAGAAATAATAACAACACGATTTGACAGTAACTTGCTATCAAATCGTGTTGTCATTAATTCTCAGTGATTATGTGATATGGAGTAGAATACGCCCGCAACTAAGCCCGAATATGAGCATTTTTGTACTTTTAGTAGAATTGGCCCACAGGTTGCTTCAATTGTGATGGTACTGACATTAGCAGACAGCTGATGTTGCAAAAAGTAAGTGTACTCAGTTACCAAAGAAAGGAAAAGAAAGTATACTGTAACCAGTTAGGACCCTCAAAATTGGGAATATGCATACAAATCGAATCAAATAAACATGAAATTATTTTTAAATAACTTCATCAGTGATGAAGTTGTAAACCTTCAAAGATTACAATCGGAAAGAGAAGTCCGATATGTATTTGGACGTCAAGCCTCTGTACATGTGTGTGTTAAAGTATTAAATAAATAAATTAATTAATAAAGTCCATGACGCTCATAGGTACAGCTGCCATAGAAAGAAGCGCTTTCGCGAGAGACACAGACATATTTGTTTAAAATCATAATATCTCGATTGTTTTTCGAGCAATATTAATTCTATCTTAACTTTTAGTATTATATTTTTGTTTATTAAAAAAAAAACCGTTTGGATACTAAATAAATTTTTCATGCATATTATCTATTAAAAAATAACACTTGTGAGACGGCCGGGTCTAAACTTACGTCTGAGGGCAAATTCTACTATTTTTTAAACAAATTTCGCATCCGCATATCAATCGCAAACTGTCAAAACAGCCCTTATTTTCATACATTTTTGACAGATTGAGACAGAGATGCGAATGCGATGTAAATGTGAAAAATTCGTGGAATTGGTACTCTGTTTCTCTGGCTTCTGACATCTGTATCGATTGTCAAAGATCTACAAATGACAGCCGATACCAACAGCTTTAAGTATGCGTTTCGAGGCACGGAAGAATCTCATTATGTTCAAAACTCAAACTCAATCATTTATTTCAATTAGACCATTTACATTCACTTTTGAATTGTCAAGGTCGGTCGGTCCAAAAAAAATTTGATGAAGATGAATGATCTCTATGGAGAAGAACGTGCAAGAAACTCCACGGACACTCTTTTAAATCAATTGATGTACTTAATACAAAAATCAAAGTGAAAACGGTCACCCGCTGACAGATCGACCTCAGCAAACGTTGCTTAACCTTGAAGATCTCCCCTTGGGGCTGTTATTATTTAGCTTCGATTTCCTCGTTAAATCTCCAACTGAAGTCGATAACTTGCTTACCATAGCAAGATATTCCTCGTTACATATAGCTAACTAGCTGTTGCCAGCGACTTCGTTCGCGTGTATGTCGGAAAGTAAAATGTCGTTAGGTTAGATCTCTAAGATATACGAACTGTCAATATCTAGTATTGCTTGACTCCTCTTAGCATTAGGAACTTGGAAGGGGGTTATGCAAGGCACTGGCTGTTTCACCTTTTCTGTTCCACCAGCCCTAATAATTTTTCGTATAGCTAATGATGTCTACTGCCAGTTTGTGACTACCCAGCGCCCATAAATCATGCCACGCTGTTCATCCATCTATTGCATTTGTAGTAATTGATTGTCTAGTTACGGATAACAAATTGCTATAGAGATTCATTTTGTCTCATTCTTTCACTTTGGCTTTCCTTTAACTACTAAAATTAAATAAAGTGATAGAGCTCTCAGGTTTCTTTCCACTAAGAAAATTAAATAGAGTTAAACAAATTCAGAGTAGTCAGTAAGGAAACATCGGCCTCATCTAAATAAAAATGAACAAGAAAAAATAAGTAATTATTTTTTTAACCCTTTTCCCAAAAAAAAGGTATCATTTATAACTTTCTATGAATATTTTTTTTTTTTGTTTATTTGTATTCTCAAGTTGTTTTCACGGGTAAATAGCAGGCCTAAGTGCTATTACCTGTGAAAACAATTTGAAAAGGAAAGAGACTTTAAATTTTTATTCGTATATAGTAATTCTATACCTATATATAAAACAAAGATGGGTTTGTTACAACACTTATAACTCGAGATTTGCTGAACAAATTTTCGTGGTTATTGATTCGTTGGATTTGTCTCCGACCCGAATAGCAGAATACATCTTAAAAACAATGAAAACTCAATATGTGCAATGAATACTTAATTGACGGGAGCGAAGCCGCGGGGACAGCTAGTTAGGAATAAAACACATTCATTCAAAACATTGATTCTTTTCTGTTCCGATCCAGTTAGTGGCTTTGCGCTCGTGAGATTCGGATAGAATGCCATGGTAACATACTCCAAAAAAAATTAATTTTATGTCCTAGTGCAGGATAAGGTGTGCCAAGTTTTATCCAAATTCTTCAATGGCTAAGCCGTGAAAAGATAACAATTGTTATCTAAACTTAAAATAATAAAATAATAAAGTTAGTTAAAATACTAAAGTTACTCTGTAACTAACTGTAGTAACTTTAGTATTTATAATTTTTTTTTTTTTTACTTTCTCGGGTCCCTGGAGACCCGGTCTTTTGGTAGGCGTACGAGGGGCCGAAACCAACTCGCAGAGGCCCCGTTAGACATTTCAAATGTAATGGGGCACCAACCGGCGATTATCCCTGTATGCACTGAAAGTATTCCCAAGGACAATCCCCGGTTGGAGCAGTACTATTGCAGAATATGGAAACAAAAAATGAAATACTATGGGTTTGGGTGGCTTAGTGGACTGATAATCGTGTATTATAGAAGAACTATTGGCCCCTGCCTGACCACTAACAATATACACGGCTTTTAAATGGCAGGGGGTGACTTGCACACTCAATGAATGGGCCCCCGAAAACGGTCGCTAGCACAAAGTGACGTAGCGCCAAGGAGGCAACATAGCCTGAGGTGATAGAGGAGTGGAGAGGTATACCACTGCTATCAGGACAATTCCGGAAGTGCGGTCAAGATCCCTACCAGCATCTTAGTGGATTATACATCCTTCTCCCGAGCACGTATGCTCTAGCGAATCTCCACTCAGACCGGCCAATTAAGGCAAGATAGAGGTGGGAGCTCTGTTCCTCGTCAGTTTTCACACTGGCCAGCCAATAAAGGCAAGCCTTATGAGGAACAAGACTTCTCCCGGGAGATAAGGTTCGTGGGGTCGCTACTGCCCAACAGTTCGCCACAAAACTGCCTTGCGGATTGTATCTCTCTTTGTCTGGCCCCTCACGCGCAAGCCCCACCACGACGTCAACGTAGAGATACTGCGGTATTTATAATATTATTATCGATTTCAAAAATATAAAATAATAATTTTTCTACACTAACTTCTGCCAGCGGCTTGGCCTGCGCTAACGTTGGAAATAATACAAAAGGAAGAAAATCCCGTAATAAAAAATTGTCTACCTACATATTAGTCCAGACTATAGTCTATCTTTACGCCAAATTCTATCTTAATCCGTTCAGACGTTTTGATGCGATTGAGTAACAAACATACATCCATCAAATCTAAGTAAGATAACCGAAATTTCGCCGAACCAAACCAACTCGATAATCCGCTAACCATAGCAAAACGTTCAGGTAATGATGTGTACTCCCAGTCACTGCCAGTTGGTAACTATAACTCGTTGCTCATAAATCATGGCACGCCACGGATCGTTACTCTCCCGTTTCCTGGCAATCGATATTTACGAGCAATGAGTTATCCTCGCGGTGGATAATGTTTTATGCAATTTATGGATATGACTATGACCTAGTGAGCTTGTTAGTGTATGGTTTTGGGATCGTGGATGGTTTTACTGTGGTTATGAAATGTTTTGGGTACATCAGGGTATGGAGATGATGTACATCGCTAAGTCAAGTTGAGCTTCTTAAAGTTCTAAGTTTGAGCTACACGATAACTGGCAAATGCTTGCACTGTCTGGACAGGTCCACTCCAATCTGTGTTGGTAATTTTCTCAAAATACCACTTCAGATATTAACCTACATGGTTCTCATATGATTTGACCAGTACGATTGTATGGACTTTAACAGAATTTGACTTCTGAGTTTGTTTCGGTGTTTCTTCTCAAAGCAGTCAGCTAGGAAACACCGGCCTCATCTAGTTTAAAATGACCAAAAAAGATTGATGTGATTTACAACCTACTAGCAAAATAAATATCATTTATTATTAATCAAATAAATAAAACTGGCCAAGTACGACTCGAACTCGCACAACAAGGGTAGCGTACCAAAATCATCATATCAATTAAATTTTTATTATTTGTCGTGATAGCAGCAATAGAAATACTCACTTTGTGAAAAATTCAGCTGCCGACCTACTACGGTTCCTGAAATTACGACTTCTTCGTCTACGCAGAAATTGAAATAACCAAAATACTAATTATTATAGAAACTACTGATCCAAACTAAATCAAATTTTTAAGGGACCAAACTTTTAAAAAAATATAGGAATTACACAAATTGGATAAGAAACCTCGGAGAAATCGGTGTACATACATTTAAAAAATATCCACCGAATTGAGAACCTCCTTCTTTTTTGGAAGTCGGTTGAAAACTTGAGCTGAAATAGCCTTAGTCTGAAAACGCTATGCATAAAAGAAGAACATTTTATTTATTTTACATTTATGTAAGAGAAAATATCTACGCAGAAAATCAAAAATCTCTAGACTCACTACTTGGTCTCACTGCGACTTCTTTTTCCGTAAAAAAATGCCTTTTTCAGGCTGAAATATTAATTGAAAATTGAAATCAATGGCAGATAAAAGTTTTGTTTTCCGAATACCAATCGAATTAATCGTGACTAGCTCCAAGCGGTAACCTGTCGTTCCCCATACAATTTGCCCAGTGAGCCGACAAAACGCAACAGTACATTATAACATCATACTCATAACAATGACCCACCACACAATTGTGGTGTCGCAACTGAAATGGCGTATGTTTGTGGTCGTTTATACGACTAAATAGTTAGGAACAGAAGGTCGGCTTCATACAACTAGCTAAAATGCACGCACACATAGACAGGCTTCATGTACAGCGAGTTGAAGCACACTCGCGACCGGCATTTATTTGAGATCATCGCAAGCACTCATAGATACGTTTCATGCACATACAGCGAGTGCAAGCGCAATTACGACTGGTTTTTGCTTGAGATTGTTGCACGCACACATAAACATGCTTCACTTACAGTGATTGTTAGCGTACTCACGACCGGCATTTGTTTGAGATCGCCGCACACACACATAAAGAAACTTCAAGTACAGCGAGTACAAACGCACTCACGACCGGCATTTCTTTGAGATCACCGCACACACACATAAACACACTTCACGTACAGCGAGTACAAGCGTACTCACGACCGGAATTTGTTTGGAGATCCCCGTCCGTATGCGTCTATTTGTGTGTGCACTTGTATTCGCTTGTTGTATGGAGCTGACCTTCTGTATTCATGTGCTTTGTTGTGAACTTTGGCATTTGTAAGTGAGTGACACGCACTATTTACACGCCGTTTACGCTTGGTTAGATTTTGGTTTGCGGAGTGATATGGAAATTATGTTTGTTAGTATTTGAAGCCTTGTTTTGGATTTAGATGTCAACAATGATGCTCATGCTGTGCTAAGCAGCTGCCTCATTTACTTTTTGATGAAAATGGTGATTAAATATAGTATTTTGCAATTTAATTAAAGTTATTTATTTGTAACTTTACTTGGGAAATCCGTACAGTACAACAAAAACAGTGTAGCAACAAATACCTACAGTAAACTGTATTGATTAAATTTCTATTAATATTAATATTTCTTGCACGTTTCTTAATGAATCTGCCAAAAACTGAAAATATAATTATTATGACTATATGAGAGGTTTTTGCTTGCTTGTTTTGGCAACTTACACGGCACGAGCGCAGTGGTTGCGCGATCGGCTGCAATTTTTGTATGGCCTATAGATAGTTGTTCCGGGTCTGGTTGTTTGTGTATGTGACTTTGTATGTTTGTAAACGCACCCACGATACAGGAGAAATTCCTAGTGTGGGGCAACGTTCTTTAAAAAAAAACTACGATTTTCGCGTTTATAAAACTACGGTCAAAAAAGTAAACAAAGAGCATACAAAAGAATTTTCTATTCAATTGTTCGATTGTGTTATTCGAAACTACGACATCAAGAATTTTCTAAATACAAACAGAGCCTTCGAACCAAATCAGCAAATCAGTTACTTGAATTACCACATAATTTCTAGTACAAGTTTATGAGTCAGGAACAGGCTTGTTTTGGACTGTATGTGGAAAAGTTTTTCTTATTGTCATCATCTTCAT
This sequence comes from Ceramica pisi, assembly GCA_963859965.1. NCBI lineage: Eukaryota > Metazoa > Arthropoda > Insecta > Lepidoptera > Noctuidae > Ceramica > Ceramica pisi. The sequence continues at coordinate 1,642,578 of OY982530.1, read as the reverse complement.
CGAAACGGGCCACACCCAAGTCGCATCCATCGGCTACCCGTGACCCTCACCAGGTCTTCGGTCTACCTTTGTGGGAGGCTTTCCAACGTTGCGTCTTTCGGTACGCGGTCACCACTCCAGAACTTTTCGGCCCCATCGACCATCTGTTCTGCGAGCAATGTAACCTACCCATTTATATTATCAATTATATTATTATTATATTATTATATCATTCCTGATTCGGTCACACTTCTTATAACTTGTTTAAAAATCTCTTAAGACGCTTAGTTGACAATTCGTGTACTAAGCATTGCCATATAATGTGGCAATGCTGTCAGCCTTTTGGGCACATTACCCGTAGCTAGCGAAGCGACGAATTTTTCGACGCCATATATTATGTTAGATTTATTTTTAGTTTTAGTTAGTAAAGAGTTTTTTATTTTATTGAATAGTACTTATGTATGTAGTTTTAATAGGCTAGTTTCCATTATCCCCAAATTGCAAAACTATTTAGTCCGTCAGTTAGAGTATTGAAAAATAATAGATACGTATTTTTTGTTTTTGTAAATCGATGAATATTGACAAAAATAAAACGCATCAAAACCCCGCTCGTGACGTCACGACCCGATAAAAATTATGGCAGGGTGTGACTTATTGAGAATTTTAAAAGCGTCGTAACTTCGTCAATTTTGGTTACCGTTACAAAAGAAAAAATACGGGTCAAATATTTTTGGATAATCTAACTGACGGACTAATTCGATTTTTGAGGACACAAGCCTATTGTTGGCTAACTGAATACATACCTAGTATTTATCACAAGCAAACAACATGAATTGCCCTCTCCATCGCACTTTGAGTGACTTTTAGCCTTCTGATGAGGCTCATTGTGTTTACTATTGTGCCAAATAAATAGTTGCTGTCTAATACATAAATTACTTGTCAAATTTTAGTTGGATCGAATTATTACTCCAACAGAGGTATTATAATATTATATCATCTATCTAAGATATTCTAGTCGATCAGATTTTGTACAGAATAGATTAAACGATTTCGGATTACCGAAGGCTGTTAACGAAATACCATCGGCAATTATAAAGCTATTTAGAATGTAGATTGTGTTTTAATTGTTGTTAAATTCTATTGTTGGGGTAGCTAACTCGTAATTTGTTTGGAATAAATTGAAAGGCATAAACGAAGTTTCCGTAGTTACAAAAATATACGTCACCTTTTTAGTTTTATGTTTAGTGGTTTTTGGTGACAGGTTTTAATTTATTTACGAAAAAATTACAATATATTTTAGCTTTATAGATAGCAATCAAATAAATACAAAAAAATAATTAATATAAACTGAAGTAATAATGTTGTCGACAGACTATCAAGTTTATGCAATAGTTTAAAAATTTTGGTATGCGTGCACTTGTCTATTGCATTAGAGCAACCTAGCACTTTAAAACTGTTAAGATAGTTTTAAGTTGTTTATTAAATAAATACATGTTCTCAGACATGCTTGGAATTATGAGCATTATTTTGACAACCTTCTTCAAGATAAATCAAAATTGCTGTACAGGCCGAGCAGCGTTAGGCAAAAATTGTATGAAAATCCATATCTGTCGTATTTTGCGGACAAATAAATTACATAATAAACTCATATGTGACGTGTAATTTAAAAACGGGACGATCTTTTATTCTGAAACATGACAACCAAGGAGATAACTAAACTTATCAAAGGTTTTATTTAAATTTCGAACGGGTTTGCAAAAAGCTATTTATTGAAATAAAAAATTAACACTTACGCGGGAGTAATTACTGTTGTTGGTTGGTCGACATTGATTTTGAAAAATGAATGTATCTTAATTTCCGCGCATTGTTTAGGAAAAGTATTCTAAAAGCCTTGGCCACAACAAGGCATTGATGGACTTATGTATGTATGCATCGCGTCGGTTATGCCTCGGCCTACATTTACACGTTCGTCCAGTACTTATTTTGCTGGCCGCTGCAGTAATGTACTATATTATATAAAAAAAACAGGAAGTAAATTTAAATCTATTGCAATAATTTGTAATGTGCAAGAATATGTGAGCCAAAACTCAAAATAAATAAAATAGCACTTTTACATGCAACTGAAAATTTTCCTCCAAAAACTAAATACATCTAGTATTTCTTTTAGATTGCTCTGCTAACCGTCTGAGTATTGCAATATTCAGTCAGGTTCAATTTTAACACGTTTCCGAACAATTGTTCCACAAATTCTCAGTACATTTTGGTTGAACTAAATTTTAGCCTAGCCTACATTGCGGTCGGCGCGTGCTACATATCTGCTGCAAAGTGCTACGCCGTAGCTCGTAGATATCTGTTACGAGCTACGAGACACGTAGCATGTTGAGCGTAGCATTGTAGCGAATGTTATGATTTTATTTGACGGGGTTTGGTTCCATTCAACTTTGGTGTCGAGTTTGAATAATATACAGTACGTTATGTTGAGTTTAGTGCACATAAATAGTGCAGTCAATTTTTTCACGATTTTATTGTTGGTCCCATAGTTAAAGTTCATGTCGAATGGTGCCTTTTCAGATATTGCGTTCATTCTGTTTCACGTTTATAGTCCTTTTCCTTCCTTCCATTTTTACCTACCTCATGGTCTGTAGGCTCAATACATAATAACATTCTATCAGCAGTAAGTTTAGACAAAAAGGTGGGCGGTGGGTGGGTGGTGGGATTGACATCATTGACATGAGCTACCAAACTGTCGCCAGATAAATCTTTCAAAATTTGATTTTTTACAATCGCTATCTCTGTGTGCCAATTCGACTAATTTTCACATTCGCATGGCATTTGCATATCAATCGCAAACTGTCAAAAATTTATGAAAATTAATGCTTTTTTGACAGTTAGCGATTGACATGCGAATGCGAAAGTTGTTTAAAAATTAGTAGAATTAGCCCTCTTATAGAATGGCACTTTGTCCAGGCGAAAAGGACTGAATAATTATCTGGCAAAACTTCTTCGTAATGAGTATCAATATTCACTGGTCAGAATAGTAATAATTTTTGTAACCCGTCACACATAAAAGATCGAAAATAATGTTGATGTATTCCAAAATACAAATCCTTTTTTTTATTCTTGGGGCAAGCCCGCCACACATTTTCAACCACTGCAAGTGCTGAAAGCCAGAATCAACAGTGGCGACCATCAGAAAAACACCGAGCTAATGAAACCCGACGAGTCCCGGAAAAACGATTCAACTGTCTTGGATCCCGCAACGAAATTAATCAGAAGAGTACAGCGGAGGAGAAGGAAAAATAAATATATTTTTTACTTCCCTCCATATTAAGCAGGAGACAGATTAGAGCTAGGCCAACAGGCACCAAGGGCCATATACAACTGGGTTAACCCCAGTTGCCAAGCACCACAGAATATATATTAATACTGAAACTAATGGGTCCTAAATTGTGAGCTACTTTTGATTCCAGTACTAAGTATGGCAAAATCGCCTGAACGCACGGAAATTTGTTCTGGTTTCTACAAGGTCCGTATAGTAAACTACCCCAGATGTAACCTGAATATTATTTAACATACTATTACGTAAATCTTTTTTTATAATAACGTTGACTAAACCTCGGCTCGTCTAAAATGGCTTAATTACCGTCCCATCTGTTAATGAATTTAAACCTCAAGTTTGACCTTCCCACTTATAAACCAGCATCATTTTCCCTTTAATCCTGTAAAACCTTCATGTATGCAAAACCCACGTAATCTCCACTTATCTTATCGGTAAAACATTTCGCCTTAGCAAGGTACTGTCCGAAAAATAGGGTCAATCTAATTCCACCTTAAGACGTTTTCTAATTAAGGGACCCCATTGGGTTTCATAGGAGGGACCGTTTTACGAATTAATCTGTCCCGGTTGGGGCCGGACATAAAATATTCGTGGGTGAACCGAGGTCGGATATTTTGTTCGATGAATCAGGTCTTAGGCTGGGAACAGACCTACTGCTAAAGAGTTACTTCGGCCCTGGAAGGCAAAATGCATTTAGAGGAACACGGGTGGGTTTAAGTCAGTTAAGATCTTTTTTTTTTATACAAAAAAATAAAATACTCCACACCACACTACACCACACACCTTTCCGCATCCTTTTCGCTTTTTTTAGATCTGAGACTCCTTTCCGCTTTGCCAAGAGCGGGAGGGGTAATTTGATGACATACCACCACAAAAGAAATGGCTCGGAGACGTAGACGTCACTCTATATAAAAAATGACTATGATACATGGTAGACATCCCACCTATACGCACAAAACGTTTTGGGAACAAATTCATTGTGCGTACGGCTAAGGAGTAGAATTCCCTGCATGAGTCTGTGTTTCCTGATAGCTACAACCTGGGAGTCTTTAAGTCAAGAGTGAATAGGTTATTTCTAGGCAAGCGTGCTCCACCTTAGACCGCATCATCGCTTAACATCAGGTGAGATAGAGTCAAACGTACGACAATCAATATTTAAAAAATAAAATATGGCCAAGTGCGAGTCGGACTCGCGTGCAAAGGGTTCGAAACTATTAATGTTTGTTCCATGTTGTTTTAAAACTATAGAATTCTTATAGGTTTTCTTGTTATTTGTAAGTAAAAAAAAACTATTTTCTGCATTATTTCAGCATTTTGCATTTTTAGGAGATAAGGAGGGGTTTTCATCTTTGGTCTAATATCTTTAAAAACTTTGGTTTAAAATTATAGAAAAAATATCTTTAAAACCCTTATAGTAAACGTCTTCATTCTGGTATGTCACACAATATAGTTTGAAAATTTTTATTTTCTTATTTCACCCCCAAAAGTGACGTGTGTTCCCGTTCATCCCCTCGACTTCGTCCACCTGGTGGGACGAACGGGAAATTTCAAAAATAAAATAAAATTTGTTCCCGATCGTCCCACTGGGGATTTTAGGGGGACAAATGGAAATATTAACGATGATTAGTGCCATTTGTCCCACTAAATAATTTTGTGCGTAAAATGTCGAAAAATCGTTGTTGACCCCACACTCAACATTTATTTATTTACGTAACGCGTCCGTAATTGGGTCACAGAAGTCCATAATATGTGTACCAAACAACAGAATCGGCACAGTAGATCCGGATAATACTGGCTGCGACAGACGGACAGACAGACACCCTAGTAATCCTACAAGGGGTCCGTTTCTTACGGATGTTTGGAACCCTAAAATCCACAGGTGCGTTGATGGCACCCCGAAATTGCCTTTTTTTTGAGATGACACCTGTATATCTGAGTGCCTATTTTTCACATCTACTAGTACTCACATTCGCATCTTTATCACAATCTGTCTAAAATGTATGAAAATATAGGATTTTTTGACAGTTTGCGATTGACATGCGAATGCGAAAGTTGTTTAAAACTTGATAAAATTGGCCCTCTGATCTAATAATGAATTCATTTAAATAAATAAAATTGAAGTGACTCGCTTTACAGCTTTTAATTAACATAGACCAAAGAATATACGATACCGTTTCTTGTCTGCCATTTCTTTCAATTTATCTCCAAAATGGCTGCAGAGATTATGACGAAACTTTCATTGGTCGATAGCTGATGTCATAATAAACAACTAAGGATACTTTGACTGTGTGAGAAAACATAACAGCTACGCTTCTATTATTTACGTTCCCTCACACTGTTATTTTTACCTACATTACGGTGCGTTGAAAGTAAGAGGAACTCGTGGCTAAATAATAACAGCCCCATGGGTCGATCTTTACGGTTAAGCAACGCTTGCCAAGGTTCGTCTGTGGATGGGTGACCATTTTCACATACCGAGTTTCCTCCGTACTGGGAAAGCACGTTAAGCCGTTGGTCTCGGTTGTCATTTGTAGATCTTTGGCTGTCGTTACGGATTGTCAGAAGTCAGTAAATCTGACTCCATGCTTACCAAGAAGTAGTGTACCCAGTTAATGGGTTGTGTAGGTTTGGCAGCCGTTCCACGTAAAACATTATTCAGCTGAATCCGGTTTGACTGGAAGGCGACCCCAATATAGTTGGGAAGAGGCTAGGCAGTACTGTGCATCGAAACAGGTAAGCCATTCAAATATTGGGCCTGCTGGTTTAAGAATAATCTGTGAACCGCAAGAGCCACTGCACCATGAAGCCGTCAAATATTGATATTTAACCAAACAAGAAAACCGCACGAGCGATTTCGAAAATGTTATTCCAGCCTATGGTTGAACAGAAAAGCAGTTAAGAACAGAAATATTTGACCTTTTTACTGTAACTTTAACGTTTTTAACTGTTCTGTTGATATTGGTTGTGAGTATGACTGCTGAGCTTGTACTGAGTACGACTCCCAGACCAGAAAAAACGAGTTGTATATTTGATTTTTTCCCTCTGGGCATTTTCTGTGACAGTCCGGAGTTGTGACAGATTGCCCTCCCATCTGACTGTAAGAGTGATGGAAGAGGAAGTTCATCTAAGTTTGCACCATAATATAATATAATATAATAATAATAATAATATAATAATATCCTTGGACATTTCACACAACGCCATATAGTCCCAAGCTAAGCAACCTAATGCTTGTGTTATGGTAACGATATGGCTGATAAACTACTTATATACATTTTTTTTTGTAAATACATACATATTATAGATAGAAAAACACCCAGACTCAGAACAAATACATGTAGGTTTTACAAATATTTGTCCCGTGCGGGAATCGAACCCGCGACACGCAGCGCAGCAGTCGGTCGCTCAACCACTGCGCCAACCGTGTCGTCAAATAATATAATATCTCCCGCACCGATGTCTAGTCTCCATTAAGGCCAGGTATTCCCAACATTCCATCACTTTGAATTAATAATAAACAAATAGTTATTATTTAAAGCCAAAAATATCATTTCGAAGTTTACTTTATGTACTTTGACAATTTTTGGTTAACATAATATTGAAAAATCCCTCGGTCAAAGAAATCGTTCAGAAGGAATATACAAAGATGTTGATGTGTTGTTAGTCGCAAATGCGATTATTAAGATTGAGATACCTGTCACAAGACTCGATCCCTTTGTGCGGTTAGGTTTTGCATAGTTTGGTTATAAAAAAAAGTTTCTATGTCATCGTATAATACTTGAGATTGAATCATTGCCTTACGTTATACTTATCTAAAATCCAATGAACAATAAACGCAACTTTCTTTTTTTTGAAGACAGTTTCAATCATTTCTCTACTACTTACTTGGCTAGCTCCGAATTGGCGTGAAAGATTCTACTGAATTTCAGGAACTGCAGTTGTTAGACATAGAGTGGCCTGTTCTTTGTTTAATATAACCGATAGTGCGTAAATTTTGTCAAGAACTGACAAAAAGGACACAATTCCGCTATAAATATTTTTCAATAAAACAAAGAATGTATCAAATAAACGTACAAAATAATGAAATTGTCAGATTGTCACTTGTCATTTGTCACCAGTCAGTTATATTTGATAGGCCTCTGGACTAATGTTTATGGGTGCCTGTCCTTTACAGCGGAGTGAAGCAGCGGAGCAGAGAAACGGAGAAATTTTAACCACTAGAATTTCATAAAATCTCCGCACAACAAGAGTCACTGACATTTTGACTGACACAAAATAATTGATGTTGAAATGTGTACTGATCCACCACTACCTACCCTTGTGTTTAACCTACAAGAGTGATGACGCCATGTTATGTAAATGTTGTGAATAGAAGGCTGTGTGACGTAACTCGAGGGTCCTGAACTTAAAAGGGGACCTCCGGGCGGCCATTAAAAAGGTCCCGTAATTAAGCATTACAGTAATGGCAGCTTAAGCAACTAGAACAATTACTTAGCCACTAAAATAGATTTAATTAAATTGTAGTAGACCTGAATTTACTTGGGTACTGGGAATTAACGGCTTAATTGTTTCATGTGTTCTATTTTCTTTCTAAATCCATTTTTTTTCTAAACTGATGATTGACTCAACGACAACGCACGGCCTCTATGGTGTGTGCCTTGTAACATACCTGAGTGAAGTGTACTGAGAGCTAGGTGTTTGTGACTTTACCTGTATATATGTTAGTGTGAAACATTCGGAATACATTGAAATTAAATTCATGACACAACATCAACTCATTCAAGTCACCGTGATACTTGCATCAGGAGTTCAGTCTCATCATAGGTAAGTTGAACTTTTGGTAGAGGGTAGATGTTAATATTTTTATTCAATTTGTTGTATATGACGGGTCCAAGGAAGGGAATGAAGCGTTTGCTAAACTTGGTTTGAAAGAGCGTGTCTCTTTGGCAAACTAAGTCCTTCCTACGTCTTTGCAAGATTAGCGGATCATAAGTTTGCTTACTATGCTGTAGGAGTGTAATATTGAATAGAAATAGTTGTCTTACTGTTAAAACTCGACAAATCTGGTACAAAGTCGAAGTGGGAAAGTAAAAAGGTTTAAAGTGCATAACCTTCAAAATGGCGGTCATCAATTAGTCGAGGCCATTGAGGCTGTTTAAAAACTCTGATACTAGGGTGGGTGGGTTCGTTAGACCTTATTGCCCATACGATGAAAAGAAGAACGCATGGCTGAAAATACTGGTCGTAAAAGCTGAAATTCAGCATGTAGGTTTCTTGGGGAGCACTAAGAGAGGATTTTCCGAAATTCTTACGGGGTGTAAAAAAACTAGATATACGTACAGATATAGTACGAAGTCGCGGGCAAAAGTTAGTAATTAAATAAATGAGAAAATAATCAGCCATTGCTAATTGCTGCAAGTTATGGCTTAACATTTTTTCTATAATTTACATTCATTTTTTTTTTAATATTTATACTAAATATAGCCTATAATTTAATTTTAATCATTTAAATTATTAATTTTACCAATTTCGAACTTACTTTTTTAGTCTTTTAGCCTTCAGTTTTGACTTCGGTAGAGGGTTGTGGCAATAGTCAATTGATCGGTTTTGATTTCGACCAGAAGTTGACTTTCAAAAGGATACTAAAATAAGTCTGCCTTGTGATAAGTAACTCTATCTATTTAGAAGTAAAGTTGAAAGTCTAAAGAAATTTTACAGGCTGTTGTAGGTTGTTGTGCTGGTTGTACTATAACAGAAAGAAAGGAATATAAATTCTAAGATTGAATTTTTTTAAATGCATCGATTGCTTAAGAAACAGTAATATTCATAATAACCAATTTAATAGCAAAATTACATTGCAACAGTTGTCCTAAAATGCCCGAACCTTGTCAATACCATAAAATTTTACTGTACACATAAACACACCGCTATTGAACCAGTTCGCTGACACTATAATACACATTTTAATAGTACACAAACACTGTACAACAATGTTTTAATAGTGTTTACAGTAACTAAACACAGAATAAACAATTTGTTTATAACAGTTTGTTAGATAACCCATAGGGGATTGAAAATTTATTCATGGGATCTTTTTTAAATTTTCGGTTTGGCTTCTTAATGAGAATCTGATACGCTGGCTTATCCCATGGGTTCATTTTCATTTCAGTTACTCAAGTGCAAGTTAAAAGAAAATAAATATGCTATTTTTTTTATAATGAATAACATTAAATATAATATAAGAAGTATATTTAAGTATACTTAAGTTGGGCAAACCAAGTATTTGATGGGCTGTATGCTTTTTAAACATATTTGTCCTTAGAAGCTCGGGGCCGAACGTAGGGACGCCTATGCCTATGCTAGCAGTGGGATCATAGATATAATAATTATTTCTATGAGTGAGATAATACAGGATACAAAATAACTGGCGAAGTGCGAGTCGGACTCGCGCACGAAGGGTTACGTACCATCTTTCTTATATATAATTCTCGTGTCACAATGTTAGTTACCTTACTCTTACGCTTTACCGATTTTTACCAAATTTTATATGCATATTCAGTTGGTCTGAGAATCGGCTACTATTTTTCATACCCCTTAGTGATAAGGGTTGTCCAACCCTAACATTTTTTTTTTTTATTTTTGGACAAAATGTTTCATTTTTATCTTCCTATAATGTGGCATTAAAAAAATACATACAACCCTAAATTTTTACCCATCTATCACCAACCTTTATTTTTAATAGCGTTATTATTAATGAATAATGTGACGCAGACGAAGTTGCGCGGGTCAGCTAGTTATCTATAAAAACGGAAAAACAATCAAGTTTGTTATATGGGAGCCCTCTTAAATATTTATTTTATTCTGTTTTTTAGTATTTGCTGTTATAGTGGCAACAGAAAAACATCATCTGTGAAAATTTCAACTGTCTAGCTGTCGCGGTTCTTGAGATATAGCCTGGTGACAGACAGACAGATAGCGAAGTCTTAGTAACAGGGTCCCGTTTTCACCCTTTGGTTACGGAACCATAAAAAACCTGAACTCGTTCTTAGATAGACTTTAATTTTGAGGGTTCCTTACCCAAAAGGACATCAGTTGAGACACATCATCCACTCCAGATGCAACCCTGATGCTGACCACGATCCTCAGACATGAGGGACCGACTCCAGAGAGAGAGACCCAAAGGGTAATCAGCGGAACCCTATAACTAAGACTCCGCTGTCCGTCTGTTTGTCAGCGGGCTGTGTCTTAAGAACCGTAATGGGTAGACACTTGAACAACTAAAAACACACACACACACATCCCCACACACACCCACACACACACATGACACTTGAACTTGCCGCTATGACAACAAATAATAAAGAAAAATTAAATGGGGCTCCCGTGTTTTTTCGGTTTATGGTACGGAACCTCGTGTGAGAATCCGACTCGCACTTGGCCGGTTTTTGCTACTTACGTTGCCCGTATGAAGAACAGCTGTAGGAATTATTTAAATCAGCCTTACTTGAAAACTCGAAATTAGTTTTAAAGTTACGATTAGTTTAAAACTTCAACAAAACTCATTTATTTCATCTGAAAGTTAAAAACGACACACTTTTAGTCTATTTTAGTTATTGAATGGCAGAATCCGAAATTTCATTTGTTTTACTTTTTCTAAAACCATTATTTATTTATTTAATTAATTACTTATTTATGTACACACAATATACTAAAGAAAATTTTGTACAGAGAAAAGAGCACAAAGGTACTGCTCCTTTCAAAAGAAATTTCTATCAGCAGACCTGCGACAGAAGAATTTAATAAGAACCACTACACCACCAATTACTAAGTCTATTTTATTTTCTACTTCTGGGTAAGCTCGTTCCATCGTAGACATTGTCTCTGTTATCTCTGACCAAGACTAGAGCCAATAGCAAAATCATCACATAAAAAAATTTAAACCTAAAAAGTAAACAATAAAAATTCTCGTGTGAAACTATCTTTAGGTCCGCATAGTCATTTATATCAAATATTGATCTTGACGTCTTATCCTTGAGACCGTAATAAGAATGTATAAAGAAACCTCCTTTATTGTTGTTGTAAAGGGAACAAATAACATAAATGAGTATTTTTTACTAAGACACGGGGCGGTGAGCAGACTCCGCTGCGTAGGTAAATAGTTTCTCCGTAAACGCTCCTACAACGCCATATGTTCGAATTTAGTGCAAGCCAGCAGCGCGCTACGCCGTGTGCGTAAATCGCTTCATCGTAATCGCTCTCATACAACGCCATATGTTTGAATATAGTGCAAGCCCACAGCGCGCTACGCCGTGTGCGTAAATTGCTTCATCGTAATCGCTCTCAAACAACGCCATATGTTTGAATATAGTGCAAGCCCGCAGGGCGCTACGCCGTGTGCGTAAATCGCTTTATCGTAATCGCTCTCATACAACGCCATATGTTTGAATATAGTGTAAGCCCGCAACGCGCTACGCCGTGTGCGTAAATTGCTTCATCGTAATCGCTCTCAAACAACGCCATATGTTTGAATATAGTGCAAGCTCGCAGCGCGCACGCCGTGTGCGTAAATCGCTTCATCGTAATCGCTCCCATACAACGACATATGTTTGAATTTAGGTCAAGCCCGCAGCGCGCTACGCCGCATTCGTAAATCGCTTCATCGTAAACGCTCCCATACAACGAAATATGTTCAAAACTGAATAAATAATAGCTAAATAATAACAGCCACTCAGGTCGATCTTCAAGGTTAAGCAACGCTTGCCGAGGTTCATTGGATGGGTGACCATCTTAACATTCCGAGTTTACCCATGCCTCGGAAAACACGTTAAGCTGTTGTTGGTCCCGGATGTCATTTGTAGATCTTTGGTAGTCTTTACGGATAGTCAGAAGCCAGTTAATCTGACTCCAGTCTTGCCATTAAGTACCGTGAACACCCAGTTAATGGGTTGTGGAGGTCTGGTAGGCATCCGCTCCACGTAAAATACTGGTATTCAGCTGAATCCGGTTTGACTGGAAACCGACCCCAATATAGTTGGGAAAAGGTTAGGCAGATGATGAAATACTAGTGGTAGATAGTTAATACTGTAACGTTTCCGTGACAGCAGTATTGGAAAATAATATTCCTCCTCAAGAAATTTAAGTAATACACAGTTAATAGTGTAACGTCTCGATAGGCGTGGTAATTACTAGCATCAGTCGAGGTAGGGGATTATTATTTAAATATTATGTAGTTAATAATTAATATCCTTGCTTCAATGCTAGAGTAGGTTTATTAATTAGTTAGGTATATCAATTTCAACATGGGATCTCGTTTGTGGAAGGTTTTTTTGATTTAACTACTCGTATTATTTTTTTTGTAATGAATAAAATACCCAACGAATAGAGAACTTCTTCCTTTTTTTGGAAGTCGGTTAATAACGGACAATTGCAAGTTTAACTCAATACTTATCTAGATACACACACAGTTCGTTCATTATGGTCCAGTCTCAAATTTTACCCGACTTCGGTAAACCCAAAAGGAAGGGTTATGATTTTAGCTGCCTTTACCAAGTAGGTACACACATATAGTAGCTTCTGTCAGTGGCTTCGCCTGTGTGGTAGTCGAAAACAATTTGTTTGTTTGTTTTCTTGAATCCTTCAAATGGGTGTTGTTTCCCTCTACGTCAAATTCAAATCCAAAAACTGCAAACTAAAGATTATATCCTAAAAAATCGTCGTTTTATTTTGCGGTACGAACATGGCTGCTGTTGTTCCACATTACAAAAATAAGCAAAAACCAATTAGATTTTCATCGTTCCTACTTGACAACAAAGAAAATTAAGCCTACACCCGAAATGTAAAGGAAAATGTTAGGAGCAAACATAGAAACGCCCTACAATAAAACAAGAATTTTCATACGAACGACAATCTGATTACTGGAGTGACACACGATACTGGCACGTGTTTTATTTGACACGGGATATTTTTTTTTAGGAAATAAAATAAAAATAAAAGAGAAAGCACATCCTCTTATGTTCGCTCTCAGAGATGTCAATATTAATGAGTGAACTTCAGCTGTGTAGCAAGTGGCTAAAGATTTTTTTTTTCTTTTGATAGGCATACGTTTGACCACTATCTCACCTGATGGTAAGCAATGATGTGGTCGAAAATAGAGCACGCGTGCCTAGAAGTAACCTATTCACTCTTGACTTGAAGACTCCCAACAAGCCTCACGGGGTCTCGTGATAATATATAATCAAGGTTAAGCGACCTTTGCTGAGGCCAGTCCGAGGATAGGTGACCATCTTAATCTACTGAAGGTCCTCTGTGTCAATCCTTGACAGTCGTTACGAGTAGTCAGAAATCAAGAAAAGAAATCTGACACAAGTCTTGCCAAAGGGCAAAGGGGGGTGGGGCGTGTTAGAATACAGGTTGTGTATCTGCCTGCTTTATCTAGTTAGAGTGGGAACTGACCTCAATATACATAGTTGGAAAAATCCTAGGCAGATTGATATCGTTGCTAGAACTTAACTCTGGGGCTCCTGCAAAGGTCGCGGGCCTATGGATGGTGAGCAATGGGTGGCTCGCCGTCCGTCGCCGCCGTCTTATGACGACAGGCCGTGTCGACGGCGCGTTCGTGTTCCACGCGCGCCTCAAAGAGAGTCAGCACACAGAGGGGCGAGGGACTATTCGAAAGAAATACCGCGGCTCCGGAACACAATGGGCACTGAAGGAACTTGAATGGGTTTTAGTAGGTAGAAGTCTGACACTCCCTCCCACTCCGCCCAGAGCGGGAGAAGTCATTGGATGGTTTCCCATCCTGAAAAAAAAAGGCTCTTGCAAACGTAGAAATTTCCGAATAGCCCTGCTGCTTCCTAGACAGCTGACGTCTTAAAACTTTTTACAAAAAATATAACCGACAACATTTCGGAAGTCGATGTTTTTGGTTTTGTATCATCGTTTTTAACTTCCGAAATTAAGGCTATTTTATACTTTGTGGTTTTTTTTTGAAGTCGGTTACATTTTTTTGTAAAAAAGCTTTTTATTTCTCACTTTTAAGTGGTGACACTTGGACGAAGTCTTCGTCTACGCAGAAATTGAAATAAGCAAAGATGCTCATAAAATAAAAACTACTGAGCCAAATAAAAAAAAAAAAATTACGGGACTAAATGGCCAGTATCATAAATAAATGGCATCAAACTAAAAAAAAAACACAAATCGGATCAGATACCTCGGACTAATCGGTGTCCATACAAAAAAAAACCCGCTGAATTGAGAACCTCCTCCTTTTTTGGAAGTCGGTTAAAACAATCATGATCACGGTGCAATATACAGCATGTTCCAAGCTGTCAGTGTCATTATTTTCAATGGAATATTGAACGCAGTTTAGATGTACTGGTCGCGATCAGTTTTATTGGTAAAATCCGCTCTAAATGACGATCGATCCGTCATTTAAAAACAAAAACGGTATATCTTCCTTGTAACAGTCAAGTGGGGCTATTATAAATCGTTCCCTAAGCAATTTAGTCGCCCAATTTAAAACCAACCATCAATTTGGTATTCGGAACAATTTACTTGAAAATCAAAAAGGACGTATTACACTTTGTCGTATTCGTTTTGATAATAAATTAATACTCACATTTTAAATTAATTAATAACTGAAACGAAACCCAAATAAATTATGTATGTACCTCTCTCGAAGCGAATAGGCTTGACAATATTAATACAAAAAAAAAATCCTTTGCAAACCTATTTCGAACGAACATTTTAGCTTAACTCTTCAAAAAAGCTTCATTCATCCTATTTGAAGGCCAACAAAGGCCGGACGGCTTTATAAATTCAATTAATAATAACCGGATCGCCGTCCGTGTATGAGAGATCAAACCCGGGCGAATTAAAATCAATACCCGGGTGAGATTGTGTCACCCGTATAAACTTGGGACGTTTGTAGGCGAACTAATTCGGAAAGCCATTTCTGGTGTGGTTATTGTTAGATCTATTGAGTATTTTTATTGTTATGTTGTAAATTGTTGTAAAGGATCAGTTTTTTTTCAAGTGAAAACTTTTTTAGCGGCGTTGAGCAATTTTCTCGGGAGGATATAAAATGTTAAACTCGCGTCAGGACACGTGACCTGATCGAAAATTCGTAAGACGGATGACGCGTCAGGACACGTGACCTGATCAAAAATTCGTAAGACGGATGATACAAAAATGCACAACGTTAATGTTCAAGTTTTCACTTCTGCCGGCACTCCTGCCTCCACTTCTGAGCTCAACCCGTTTTTCTTTGTGTGGTTTGATTTTATGAGAGTTGAAATGAGAAAACCTAGATTAGGCTGGCAGAGAAACGTGGCGATTGGCACAAGAAAAGAGAGACCAATGAACTGTGGGCGAAGTCAGGCTGTGGATGATGATGATGACTGAAATGTAAATGATAACAACGGATTAGTAAATTTTTTTTAAACCTTAATTAAACCTTTGCAAGGCTAGTATTTCAATAACATAGGTTGTCGCATTGTCGTCGTTTAATTTTGAGCCAGCCTGTGGGGAGCCTAAATCTATTTTCATTTACGAAGTTTTGTCTATTAGATAAATTAGTATGGAAATAAAACAAATGAGAATCAGAATTTAACATAAAATAAATTTCAAATTAATCAAGATTCCAAATAGACCGAACAACGAAAAAAGAACTGCAAACAAAAGCTTCTAGGTACTGACGTAGACAAAACTCTTCGTTTTTGAAAATAGAACACAGGCAGGCGTTTCTAAAAGAAAATTATTATCAATGCCCGCCGAGGTTGTATTGTACTCATAAACTTAGACAAGGGAGGTTTCCAGCTGAATTAATTCAATATCAGTTTATTTCCGTTCAAGCGTGTAGGATTAATTTAGGCTATAGGTTATGCGTAGACCTAGACAAAGCCGACTATATTTTGAAATCCGAATTTGATATGTATTTAGAATATGTAACAATAATATTTATGTTTCGTCAAACAGAGTTTTAGTTTTATAGCAACTCAAACTTTTTTGAAGACCTTTTTAAGGTTTTGAACGTAAGGGCATATTATGGCAAAATGCAGCAAAGAGCAAGCATTTTTCATAGTTACGCTAATGTCGTCATTGAAATAAAATGTAAAATCAATTAAGGCGGGGTTGCAGTACTTTTAAGATTTTTGAACGTCTGAAAATCTAATTAATTATGAGTTTTTTAATAAATAAAAATCATTACATAAAAATTGAACATACCTTCAAGTAAATCGTAAAGATAGAAACGCGATTTAGAACGATTGGCTCGATACTTTTTTTTATCAAACATGACACTTAATTACAATTTTAAACGTGTACTGCTAAGAGATTTTATCACGAATTTATTTAAAAGTTACATCAATAGACAGAGCTTTTTATTTTGAAGTAAATGTTGAAACCAGATTGTATTATTTCTTTATCAGTTTTCGCCAAGAAGAAAAAGCAATCAAAATTTGGGCATTATTTCGCTCGCCGGACAGTCACTGTTGTTCGTCAAAACACACAGTACTGCTACCTCGCCTTAACACAACAAATAAGTCCTTAAATGCATCAAAGCTACTACAAGCGAAAAGTGCGACTGCGCGAGCATGCACGCTGCTCTGCGCGCATTCTCATCCATTCGTACACGTTCGGACTCTGGAACAATTGCACAGCGAATGACGACGGTGTGTCAAGAATGCGCAGTCTAGAACATACTCGCGCATCCGCGAGTATTCCCGGGTGGAAATTCGCCTAATGTGTCACGCGTTTAGAAAATTTCTCGAGCGTGCTCTGCGCTACGTTCATGTCCTTGGATATTATTTGCTCCGGCCATATGGAAAAACCGAAGTCTTAGGGTGACTGACTGTGAAAACTTAGAAATTTTAAACAATCATGTCAGTCAAAATATCAGTGACTACGGAGATCTTATGTAATTCCATCATCTGCCTAGCCTTTTCCCAACTATATTGGGTTCGGCTTCCAGTCAAACCGGATTCAGCTGAAAACCAGTATTTTACGTGGAGCGGCTGCCTACCAGACCTCCACAACCCCTTAACTGGGTAACACAGTACTCGCCGTGGCAAGACTGTGGTGTCAGATTTTCTGGCTTCTGACAATCCGTAACGGCTGCCAAAGATCTCCAAATGACAGCCGAGACCAACAACTTAACATGCTTTCGGTGGCACGGAGGAAACTCGGTATGTTAAGATGGTCACCCATCCACAAACCAACCTCGGCAAGCGTTGCTTAACCTTGAAGATCGACCTGTGCGGCTGTTATTATTTAGCCTCGAGCTTCTCCGATCTTATGTAATTCCATTCGTTAACATTTCTCAGTTTCTCCGCTCCGCTGTAATGGACTGGCACTTTTATGGGATTACTGTGTATCTGGCAGTCTGTTTGGCTTTTCATTTGCCCGGCCGTCACAGCCAATTTTAACCGAATTTAATGGGCTGATTTAGTTAAAATTTGTTATGTGTAGTATGTTCTATGACTTAAACATGGCCGCGTTACGTAAATAAATACATTTTGAATTTGAGGTCACGTTTTGGGGACAAATGAAAAAAGTACAGTCTGTAAAAATCGATTAATTTTTTTAAAGGATAGGTAATACAGTTTTTTCACGGGAAAGGTTATATTATATGCAGTGGTACGTCATTACATTCTGTAAGTGAGACATAGTGGATTTTTTTGTTTATGGTGCAATAGGACGTTCAATTATGTACTATGAAAATCATAAATGATACTTTTCGATAGAATAAGTCAGTACGATCGATAAAAAATAAAATAAAATTGGTGGAAAAACAAAGAAGTTTATTTATTTTTTTATTTATTTATGGAAGAAAGAAGAAGAAGAAGAAAGGAAGACGAAGGAGGAAGGAGAAATTATTTAGGATTTCAAAGTTTTTCTTCTATCTTTGTCACACAAAATGTCGTTTACTGGATGGCTTCAATTCAATATGGCGGGACTTGTAAGGGACGACACACGAAATGAATGCTTTCTTAATGAATTTTATTCACAGTTATTTTTATTATTATTTTTTTTCTACTTCCATTACTGAGTTACTACATAGACACTGCACAGCCAAAACTACTGGTCGTTGAAATCTGAAACTTTGCACGTAAGTTCCTTGAGGAGTGTAGGGGAGCGCTAAGGAAGAATTTCCTGAAATTCCCACGGGAACGGAAAAACAGGGTATGCGCGTACGAAGTCGCAAGCAAATGCTAGTAGATTTTAAAACGCTAACAACTTCGGCATTTTCTGAGACTGTTAAGCAATATTTTTAACTGAGTCTTGTCAGCTCTTTAGGTTTTGGGAAATTTTATAAAAAAAGTCCAGTAAATCACGCTATTGTATAGTTTCAACTTTAAAATCGGCTGCTTTTACTGGGAAACGTTACCAAACTTTTCATAAAGCCTATTGACAGATTGCAAAATGGCTTTGTTTCTACTCATTAAAATTTCTAGTGAGAGACAATTTTGATGCTGGCTAGCTGTTTAGTGAAGTTATTGATGGATTTATCAAATATTCAGGCAACCAAGCGGTAAATAACTAATCACAAATTAATTAGTTTGTTACTTGGTTAATTAACCCATAGATTGTTAATTAATCTATAGATTTCCTCAACGCGTTGATTGATTTGCAGATTAACGCAGTGATTGATCCAACAAAATGCTTGATTTATTATTCGTATTTTGATTACAAGGTTTATCTCAGTGTGTTTCCATACTTAATGTTGGTAACATTTCTGTAGGATTTTTAATTTAGAACGCATCAAAATTTTAAACGAGTGATTGTTGTAGAACGCATCGAATGAGTGAATAAGAGAGTATGTGTGTGAAAGGGAAGAGAGATCATTAGGACGACGAAAAGGGACGGCATTGTAAATTACTTGTTGTAATGTATCATATAAGTTTTAAGAATAAACGAGGATTTCAAGAAGTGAAACGCTTTTATTTGGGTCTATCACATGGGCTACAGTATCTACATTTCTATCGTAATAATATTTTTGCGCTTATTTCAAATTATTTGGAGGCAGGCAGGCAAATTATTTGGGCATGTTATGCCCACTTCTTTCATAGTTCCCTAAAATAATTGTCACATATGTTTATTTTTCATCTGGCACATAGTCTATCTACCGGTTCTAGTTGGTCTCTCTCTCCCCCATTCCGGATGCATCCTCAGCTAGTTTCTTTCGGAGCCTAGAGTCCGCTTTCCGGCTTTTTGTTCTCCACTACGCACGGTCTTCGGCAAGGCCGGTTCGGCAGTACCGGTTGTAGTTGCTCTCCTTCTTAAAGTCACAATTCCATCATCATTATCATCGTGATCATCATCAACAGCTCAGTTTATCATCATCATGCTCAGCTGTGGGCGAAGTTGGGCTTTGCCCACAGCTGAACATTGGTCTCTCTTTGCTTGTGCAACTTCAGCAAGCGTTGTAAGCAACGCTCAGATGATCTTCAAGGTTAAGACCTTGAAGATCAACCTGTGCGGCTGTTAATATTAAGCCACGAGCTCCCCCATTTCAGTTCCGTAGAGGTACAGTTCCGATTTAGGCGACCGCGACGCGCGACCGCGACCGTTGACAATGACGTGCGACCGCATCCCACTGGTTTGTATGAATAACTATAGAACACTTACACATATTATACTCGGTGCACACGACCAACAAGACCCGTATGCTATAAACACGTCATTGTCGCCGGTCGCGGTCTAATTCGTTTTCCGAGAGGAAAAACTTTATTACGTCTTCGGGTGTTAACGTTTGGAACTCAATTTATTAGCTGTATGCCAAGGATGGAACGCTCCATGGCTCCATCATCGGTATTCAAATATTGACCAAGAATAATACTGCATAACCCCCGTCGAATTCTACGAAAACCCAGAGAAAGATGTTGACTTACAACTTCTTAATATTTGCGTAACGCAAGATCTACGAGCGATAACATCTGTATTTGTCAAGTTATAAAAAATACGACCGCAACCCCGCCACTTTTATAGGTATATCGTAAATTCGCTTCGAGTCTTATTACTTTAGTTAACAAAGTAAAAGTAACTTTGAAACAAAGAGATAAAGTCCATTTTCCTTTTATGTTACCGACTTTTTACATGTTCACGTTTGGAACTGGACTATGGTATGACGTCAGTGACCTGGATCTGTCGTGCACTAACAATACATGCTGGTATTCGCCTTAATCGTTTTTAATCAACCTGTACGCTGACGTGTCAGCCCGTATGTCAGGGTGCAATTATTTTCGACTTACGATCAAGTGCTGATTATGAATGTGAAATTTTTGTTTCGGTGACGGAAAATTCACATGAATGTGGGCAAGGCTCGCCTTTGTTATGTTTTGTTGAATGTATGGATTAAAAAACCTGTTTGTTTAATTAAATGAAACAGCCATTATTGAATACTTCGAAGTTTTAAAACGAACAATCTGTAGTATGTAGTTGAGAATGTTGAATAAATAACATGATAATGGCAAAATGTAATTTGCAGTATGCAACATCCTTATTTAGAGACCTAAAGATATTTCTCGTAAAACTGTCTATGTTTAACTGTGGATTTAAATAAGTCGAAACTTAATTGATTGAGTTGTTTCGTGATTGATTCAAAATCAATCTATTCAATTGTATTTGAAACCTCTAGAGTTTTTTTCTCACATCATAATTATTTACTCTGGCTACAGTCACAACTACAAAGTGGCTTTCATTAGTCATTAAAGTATTAAACACCAAACTGAAATTGAGTGCCAGTCGGCACTCTATAACATCTTAGTCACAGAACTCACTTTACCTTGGGAATTAATTTTAAAGTTCTAACTTTAATATGAGCTCGCGCTTAATGTTTGCACAAAACTTAACTCTGAAAGCAATATGTTTCACACAACTTTCGAATTTGTATATTCACAAAGGACGAGAAATGTTAAAGCTAATCTCAGAATCTGGGTTTAAAACAACTATAACTCATGTCGAAAGCTTAGGCATCTAATTGGGGCACATCCAGCATACTGACTAAAACATGTACCATGTTGGATTCTCAAAAATGTTTTTAAAACGTTTGAAATAGCAACACAAACCTGAAATTTAGCTTTCAACTCTGCTAAAAGCGTCTCAAACACATTTTATCTGACCGTGCCGAGAGCACGACTGTATCCCCATGATATTTTGCCGAATTTCTGCACTTCATTATATATGTATGTGCTGAATGAAACCCTGACATTTCAGGATTTCCGCGTTGGCTTGAAAATTTAATATCTACCTCCCAAGTTTTTTATTCGCTTCGGATTTATTGAGGACTCCTGTTATTTGCTTTTAATAACATTTTTTTTTGTACGTGAAAATCGAGAGGATTAAATTCAGAGCGTGATTTTGGTTTAAAATGTCACTTTTGTGAACTGTATTCACTGTGACTGTTTTTTTTTAATTCTATCACTAGGTACTAGCCCTACCGCGTACTAGTTGTCTTTGTACAACTAGGTTTTGACAGCGATGGCACCCACATGGAAGGTAAAAATTATTACTAAAGCAATATAGTACCGAGATTAACAGCATACTAGGATTAGGTTTGTCCATGTCACCGGAAAATGGCAGACTCCGTAAGATTGTAAAAATCTTGATTAGATTATAATTTCTCGATTTATTACAAAAAAACTCGTTTTGTTGAAATTATAAACTTTTTTTTTCTAAATGAAGACACGTATATAATATAGTTTTCAACAGGTATATAATCCGTGTCTTAAAAAAAAACGCGATATTTTAAATCTTACGGACTTTGCTATTTTCCGGTGACATCCATTAAAGATACGCACTAATCAGATGGGGCTACGTCAGCGACCACTTCTGCATGTGCCTCGCGTAAACAGTAATTACAGGCGCAATGTATATTTTCAGAAAGCCAGTCGCAGCTTTAACAAAATTACTTGTGAACAAGGCATTGACCTATTCTGCGCCAATGCAAGCATGCTAAGAAAGCTATTGGCAAAACCATTTTTTGTACAATAGGTACCTGCATACATTTGAACCAATTGCTTTAAAACAAACTTACATAAAATTTTACGAAACTTTGAGGGAATTTCTAAGTTACATAGAAAATATAAGATTTAACTTGGTCTATGAAGGAATTATCTAGTTTGTATTTATCTGTGGATACTTCTTATTAGCAATTTAGATATTATTTTGTCATTATAATAATATTAGTCTGTAAGACTTCCGAAAAAAAAAAATCTGTAACTGGGTAACCCGGTACTTTTTGTCAAGACTGCGGTCAGATTTTATGGTTTCTGACAATCCGTATCGACGGCCACAAATGACAGCCGGGACCAACAGCTTACCGTGCTTTCTGAGACATGGATGAGCCTCGGTATGTTAAGACAAACCCATCCACAGACCAACCTCGACAAGAGTTTAGTCTTTACTGAGTTATTAATAAACAAATTCTCCATTTGATATTGTTACCAAATCAAAGACATTGCGTTACAGATCTGACCTAAAATATTTTTTTTAAACATTGATTTAGATTTTAGATTTTATTTATTTAGTTTATTTCTCTCATAAAGGTCAGTAGGTAATTTATACATAAAGTTAATTTATTGCCTTACGCTAGAACCTTTGTGAGAGCTGGAGTCTGAACTAGGTTCAGGACCTGTATGACTCTCGAGATCTCCTGTATGAGATCTCCAGGCTCACACCCTTTTTAGCATTATCTTATTATACGGCATCATTTAGATTGTACATAAAACTAGAAGCAAACAGTTTTGATAGAGAGTTATTAGGTTTTTCTTTTTAATATCATAATATTGGTTTTGTAAGAAAGCAACTTTGTTTTATTTATACAAATTCTATCAAATTGGCGATCGTAAATGCTTTTAAAATATTAACTTGAATAAAAATGGAAAAACAATTGTTTTTAATTAACATAGGTACAATCAAGACATAATCATCGGAATCACGATTCTCGTTATAATAACTCGTTCTGTTACATATAAATGTAAGAATTAATCCGATTAAAAATTCGTCGAGTTTGTTCTTTATAATTGAGTCAGACGTTAATAAGTTTTAATAACAGTATTGGATCCAATTATTTTGTAGCGTGCGCGGACATGTTGGAAAAACGTTTTCAGGAAATATTATGATAAAAAATGCTGATCGGATTTGAAAAATGTTAGGGGTCAATTTTACTAAACTCTGCTGCACAATATTCTTCACTAGTTTTACCTGCGACTTTGTACGCTCATGTTCCTTTTTTTTCTTTTAGCTTCATCATCTGCCTAGCATTTTTCCCAACTACCTATATTGGGGTCGGCTTCCAGTCAAACCGGATTTAGCAGAGTACCAGTATTTTATGCGGAGCAGCTGCCTATTACCAGACCTCCACAACCAATTAACTGGGTAACACGGTACTTCATGGCAAGACTGGAGTCAGATTAACTGGCTTCTGACTATCTGTAACGACTGCCAAAGATGTACAAATGACAGCCGGGACCAACAGCTTAACGTGCTTTCCGAGATTTAATTTTACATTGTTAATGAATTTATTAATTTTATGTTGTATTAATTTTATACTTTTTGCTGTGCCCTACAGGGTCCGTAATCGTTTCCTAGCTTTAAGCCCATTATAAGATCTTCATTCATTACATTATGGAATGCAAATAAAGAATATGAATATGACATGGAGGAAACTCGGTATGTTAAGATGATCACCCATCCACAGCCCAACCTTGGCAAGCGTTGCTTAACCTAGAAGATCGACCCGTGCGGCTGGTATTATTTAGCCACAAGCTCCTTTTTTTTTGTTTTTTTTTTTGTTTATGCTATTCATTATCTCTTACTAAAAAATATATACTGCTTGCCTATACCCTAAAGAACTTACATGCCAAATTTCAGCCACCATTATATAAATGCCACTGAAAAATTGCAATCTCCGTAAGATTTTAATAGGTCTATTTTAGATTATAACTAGCTAATGCCCGCGGTTTTGCCCGCTTGACGAATTATATACTAAAACCTTCCTCGAGAACCACTCTATCCATTACCTAGTGAAAAAGCATGCTTCGGTGCAGTAGTTTTTGAGTTTATCGCGAATAGACAGACAGACGCGGTACAGGCCTTTGTTTTATAATATGTAGTGATTACTCAATATTTTAACAAATCAGTTTGGTTTTAACAAATCATATTCATTTGGTGTAGGTACAATAAAGTATAAATAAGTAAATAAATCATTTTGCATACTATACACACAACTATCAAAATTCAACAGTTTCCAATATATTCGTGTTTGCGTTATGGAGAAAATTGATTTGGCTATTTTACGCGGTATTTTATAATCTTACGGCGTCTACAATTATCTGGTGAAATATTTTTTTTAATTTTTTGATGATTTATAGACTAACCTCTATTTATTTCTGAATCATCCAAAAGTTACCTGGTAAGAAATGTACAATAATTAAAAAATTCAGTTCGCCTCTATAATTTTGAGATAAATCAATAAACAAATACGAAACAAATGAAATATTTTTTTTAATTTTTTGATGATTTATAGACTAACCTCTATTTATTTCTGAATCATCCAAAAGTTACCTGGTAAGAAATGTACAATAATTAAAAAATTCAGTTCGCCTCTATAATTTTGAGATAAATCAATAAACAAATACGAAACATTTAGTAAAATAATTTTGTCTAATTGGTACCAATTAGTTGTGTTGTACATTTTCTTTATAATAACTTTTACCACTTTTTATAACTTTAATTTTTACAATTTTTACAATCTGTGTACTCAAGTACATTTTTGAATATTATTCAATAAACAAATGACAGTACAATAAATTGTTTCCATTGAGACAACAACTTAATAGCAGCTTTGAATATAATCAGACTTATTTGCGAAGCGTGGGTGTTTCCATTAACCCCTGCCTACGCTTTTGCAAAAAATAAAACTAGCATCAAGCATAGATTTTATTATAATAAAAACACGTCTTTACTATATCTTTCTTTATTGAGATGGTCATAGGTCAAACGAAATTTGGTCAAAAAGAATTAAATGTAATTGCCATGTTATTTTGTACAAATAATTAAATAAAATATTATGAAATCCTTTCGCTGCGTCCAAGTTTTTGTTTGTCTGTATGCGATAAACACAAAAATTACTTTAGGGATTGTCATACGGTTTTCACAAATTGTTTTTTTTTTTTTTATTTGAATTGGGTTTGCTCTTGTTTTTGTCTAGATCAGAGATGAAAGAGACAAAATCTACGATGGAGCAAGCTTACCCAGAAGTAGCCTGGGAAACACAGACGCAGGCAGAGCGTTCCACTCATTAGCTGTGCGCATTTTGAAAGACGCTTGGAAACGCTTAGTGCGAATCGGTGGAATAGCAACAAGGTATGATGGCTTAAATATGACGATGTTTGCAGAAGATGTCGCAAAAATCATGTCGCCTAAGACTTTTACTGACTTTTAGGTTGTAAGTATTTTCTGTGATTCATCTGCCTAGCCTTTTCCCAAATATATTGGGGTCGGCTTCCAGTCAAACCGGATTCAGCTGAATACCAGTATTTTACGTGGAGCGGCTGCCTACTAGACCTCCACAACCCATTAACACGGTACTCCTTGGCAAGACTTGTGTCAGACTTCTGACTATCCGTAACGACTGCCAAAGATCTCCAAAAGACAGCCGGGACCAACAGCTTAACGTGCTTTCCGAGGCACGGAGGAAACTCGGTATGTTAAGATGATCACCCATCCACAGACCAACCTTGGCAAGCGTTGCTTAACCTTGAAGATCGACCTGTGTGGCTGTTATTATTTAGCCACGAGCTTTTATATGTATTATCTAAAAACATCCGCTTCACAGACAATGCCATTGTCTTGTAGTTGTAGCAGCTAGCTTATTTCATGTATTGGTGCATTGCCAATCCTGGGACTATTTACTACCGACTGTGCAACCGTCTTAGCTATTCAATTCGATGTAAACTATATTTTGCATGAATTTGAAATCTAGAGCGCATCTATAGATTTTAAAAAGATATAAAGAAAGTCTTTGTACGGGACAACTATAAATGATAAGATGTGATTGAGTTTATAATGGTAGATTTATTGATATAGTGCTACAGCTAATTGATATACAGATCACTTATGATAGAATGATTTTAGAATATCAAACTGCTACGACATTATGATAGTGAGTACACGCGGCGAAGACTGAATGCGAATTAAAGTAATTGCGCACGGGTTAAAAAAAATATAAACGACATCCGAATAAAAAAAGAAACACTACAAAGTAAAAATAACTTTAATTTCGGAAGTCGGTGTCAAAACATGAAGAAACTAACAAAAACACCTACTTTTTTATTTGGAAGTCGGTTGTATTTTTTTGCAAAAAGTTTTTTTTTTCACATTGTTGTGGTATCCCACACCTAACACCACTGCAAAATGGCAGAAAAGCAAAATACGCTATTTCGATTACTTGGATGACAAAAACCATCATCCAAGTAGACGAATTCCAGCTATTTCGATTAAAAATCCAAACATCGTAACTGATTATGGTAATATTTAAATGGGACCAATCTGCAAGTATATCCTTCCA
This sequence comes from Ceramica pisi, assembly GCA_963859965.1. Taxonomy (NCBI): domain Eukaryota; kingdom Metazoa; phylum Arthropoda; class Insecta; order Lepidoptera; family Noctuidae; genus Ceramica; species Ceramica pisi. The sequence continues at coordinate 1,615,693 of OY982530.1, read as the reverse complement.
GATAAAACAGAATTTTTCAAATCGGTTCATAATTGACGGAGTTATGAGGTAACAAACATAAGAAAAAAAATAACATACTACCGAATTGAGAACCTCCTCCTTTTTGGGAAGTCGGTTCAAAATATATGAATTGTACAGGTCGACCGTACAGTCTTGTCTAAGAGATGAAGTTACTCGTAACTAGCCTTTTTCCAGCTATTTTGGGGTCAACTTCCAGCCTAACCGCATAAGGCTAAATACCAGTATTTTGACAACGAGTGACTGTCTATCTGAGGGGCAATTACACTATTTAAAGGGTTACGAACATCCGTGAAAAATAGAACACTTGTAGCATCACTCTGGTGTCTGTCTATCTATCACAGCCAGTTTTCTCCGAATCAACTAGACCGATTTTGTAGAAATTCGCCATCCATGTAGAACACTGGTACCTGTTGGTTGACGCGCAGTTAAATACCTACGAACGGGGTGAATGGGAATGCTGCACGGGTAAATAGAAACAAAATTTTGAGGGATTTTTAAGGTATTTATATCTTGTTTGTAGCATGATCCCCAATTTAAAAGAATAAAGAAAAAGTTGATTTCTTAGAAAAACCAATGTTATAGTATTTAAGTGAAAAACCTTATCAACGTTTTGTTTCTATTGACCCCGTTTGCAGGTATTTTTATAGCCAGATGAGTTGGAAAAAAATTCCACGTGCTTAAATACGAATTCCTATTTTTATTTTTTATTCAAGGCACTTACTGAAACCTTGCTTCCTAAGTAACAATTCCAAAAAACTCCAATCCACAAAAGATTTTTACTAAAACCAAGACAAATATAAACGCCTAAGTTCTCTGTGATTGTTCGAGAAATACTAAATGAGGTCAATTTAATTACACAAGTAAATGGTCCTTAATTATTTAACGGGCTGTCTTTTCGGGCGAACTGTACGGGTAGTTGCTAGGCAACGGTCAGGGTATCTGTTAATAGACTTAGCTTCAGCCGAATAGCGACATTATGTAAGCTGGGTTATTCTCGGTCTAAAAGGTCGCAGAATACCCTTAATCCCGCATTAGAGTTAGGATGTTTAGACATCTAAAACCCTTATATGGATGACAATTGTGCCGGATTCTACAATCCTAGTATTATTTCTCTATTATATTCTAGTTACATGATAAATGTGAAGGTTTGTGAAGATAGGATAGGAAGAGGGGCTCGTGGCTAGATAATAATAGCCGTCTGGGTCGAACTTCCAGGTAAAGGTGGATGGGTGACCATCTTAACATATCAAGTTTCCTCCGTGCTTCGGAAAGCACGTTGAGCCGTCGGTACCAGCTGTCATATGTAGATCTTTGGCAGTCGTTACGGATAGTCAGAGGCCAGTTAATCTGACGCCAGTCTTGCTTTGAAGTACCGTGTTACCCAGTTACTGGGTTGTGGAGGTCTGGTAGGCAGCCACTCCACATTACAGTACTCAGGTAAATCCGGTTTGATTGGAAGCCGACCCGATTATAATTGGGAAAAGGCTAGGCAGATGAGATGATTGTGAAGAAAGATGAATGAATGGTTGTTTGCTCTTTCGCATAAAACGGCACAACGAAAAAAAAAAATATATAGCATAATAATTATTTTAAAAGAGTGGCATGCGATGCCGCGGAGAGCTAGTGTAACGGGTGATCTCTTTAGTTAGTTAGTAGGGATATGACTCGGCAGTCATGAAGGCTTTCGTTCGGATTCTGGTCGGATAGCGATACAATCTAGGCTGAACTCGAGCAAAAGATTTCATGACTAAACTACCTACCAAATGTTGTGTACCCACCCTTTTGTAATGTGTACCTACTAACACAGTTTTTTATTAAAAAAATTACCATCATATGCACTATTTGTCTGAATAAATAAATTGATTAATATTGATTTAGTTGTAACTTGGAACTTTAGAAAAATAATTGCAAAACGTTTTGTGCGTGTGGGTGGAATGTCCACCATATACCGGTGTCGTAACCCTGACACTATAATGTGTGGGATCGATAGAGCTTCCTTCCTACATAATAAAACGAAGCCCGGTGACGTTTATTCAAAAGTCATCTATTCAGACTAGGCTGAGAGCCAGCACTTTTTGAACGTCAAGTTCTAAAAAAGACAGTCCTCCAAAACACCCGCCCGTCACCTCTTCCTAGTGTGTTAGCTGTATAGATGAAGTGGCCAAAAAACTCCCCAGCAACATCTGTCTGTTACGTTTTGGGAACTGAAATTAAACAATGAATAGAATGCAGAGTAATTAAATACACGACACAAAAAAAAAATTAAAAGCTAGCACTCTATCTATACTTATATTATAAAGCAGAAGAGTTGAAAAATTCTTTCAGTGTTAGATAGCCCATTTATCGAGGAAGGCTATAGGCTATATATCATCACGCTAAGACCAATAGAAGCGGAGCAGTAATGAAAACTGTGACGCAGACGAAGTTGCGTGGGTCAGCTAGTGATACTATAAAACAAAATACACACTCAAACAAGTGTTGGACGTTTGTAGAAAGATTGACCTACATAGTCAGATAAATAAATAATAAAAAAGACAAAAAAGAAATAAAAACAATATTATATGAACAGAAGAGTAAGTAAATAAAATAGAAGATGATCACTCGACATCAGCATCTCTACAACCGCTACGCCACAACCCTATCCGAACATAAACCAATACTAAGCTACTACAATAATAGATGGCTGGATCTCAGTGGAGTCGAAAGTCCATTACTCAGTTTCGAGTAGTATCGAGTCATTAATCGAGCGGCTGACGATTAACGTGGCAATCGTTAATCAAAATGTATTTGGATTCAACCAACTCGCTGCAGTGGCTTTTCGATGTTTTCGATAACATTGTGCTGCGTATCATAATGTATTTGCGATTTTGGTTGATGGGAAGCCTCCTTTATTTATTAGTGAATATTGACACAAAGACATTATAACAGTATAAACGTAATAGCTGAAAATGGGCTATTGTAGTCTTCATTGAGAAAAATATTTACTATGGGAGCAAGACTGAAATTGTGAAAAAAATCGAATGGACATTTCTATTATATTTAGGGTTTTGAACATCCGTAAAAAATGGAACCTGGATGTTAGTCTGTGTGTCTGTCATAGCCAGATTTCTTCGGATCTACTGAACCGATTTTTTTAAAATTTGGTATATGGACTTGTGACCCAAAAAAATATTTATTGAATCAAGCGGCTGACGATTAACGTTGCAGTTGTTATTCAAAATGTATTTGGATGCAACCAACTCGTTGCAGTGGTTTTTTGATGTATTCGATAACAATGTGCTGAGTATCATTTACGATTTTATTGATGGGAAGCCTTGTTTATTTGTTACTTACGATGTTCGCGTGAATATTGAAACACATACAACGTATCAGTATTTCTACCTGGTTTTCTACCGGTTGTATTTTGGGGAATGTATGACGGAATTTCATAATTTAATTCCGCCAAGTCCGTTCCATCATCGGACCACAAGACGAACGACGATGCTCCACCACTACAAGGTGGACATCCCACCCACACGCACAAAACGTTTTGGGAACTCATTCATAGCGTATACAGCAAAGCAGTGGAATTCCCTGCTGGAGTCTGTGTTTCCTGATAGCTACAACCTGGGAGTCTTTAAGTCAAGAGTGAATACGTTACTTCTAGGCAAGCGTGCTCCATCTTAGACCGCATCATCGCTTACCATCAGGTAAGATAGTGGTCAAACGCATACGTATCAAAAGAAAAAAAAAGGGATTTACAATGGGACCAAGACTGAAATTAGGAAAAAAATCAAAGGGCCAATTCTACTTTATTTAGGTTTCCGAATATCCGTAAAAAAACGTATCCCGTATAGGATCACTCGGGTGTCTGTCTGTCTGTCCATCTGTCATAGCCAGTTTCCGTCTCCGGATCTATTGAACCGATTCTGTTAAAATTTGGTATACATATGGACTTCTCTGACCTAAAAATGTATTTATTTACGTAACGTTTCCGTGCAAGATACGGAAATAAATATTTTTTTTTTGTAATGCGGGAGTATTTTTATTTTATTCAAAACGGGGAAACTCTTGGCCTAAATCTCACCTGATGGAAAGTGATGATTAGGCCGAAGATGGAAGCGAGTTTCACCCGGAATCCTCTTACACAGAGGAACTGGCTATCATACCTCTAATTGCCGGAACACAACAATGCTGTTAACATTGTTGTTATGGCGACAGACTTAGACATGATGGTGGTAGCTTGCCAGGCGGACTTAAAAGTCCTACCACCAACCAAACCGAGCAAAAAATTTGCCCCCGCTGGGAATCGAACCCGGGACCTCTGGGTCTGAATCGGGTGGTATAACCACTAGACCACGGAGGCGGTTAGTGTCACCTGTTTAGCACCACCCGGGGACCACGTGTAGGGATTCGCTGAAGGGTATACTCCTACGGACGCGGGTGACTCGGTCCCCAAAGTTAGGAGTTACGGAAATAAAGATTTTTTTCAAAATAGAATTAAAAAAAAGGTTTATTTTAAACTGTATCGTGTTAAATATCAAATTAAAGAATTCGCTGTGAAGATTTTAATTTCATTTTTTTTTATAATTAAAAAGAAATAATTTTAAGTTATTCAAGAAATTATACCAAAAATTTACCAACCACACCCGCTCATTTCCGCAATTACTAAGCCTAAAATTAAAAAAAAAGTCTTTACCTAAAGCCCTTTGCAGACGAGTCTACTCGCACTTGGTCAGTTTTAAAGCAAAGTTCGCATTAGCATCGAAAAATAAAATAACAATAAAAGAATCAAAAACGGGGTCAAAAAGGTTTTATTGACAGATTGCGTCGGACACGCGACTATGAAGCACAAACATATCAATCTGTCTTTCATAACTGACCTCAAAAACACAATAGCACAACACGTTTTGGCATTACTGGAGTCAGATTATTTAATATTTTGTTTACTTTCTCGGGTCCCTGGAGACCCGGTCCTTTGGTAGGCATACGAGGGGCCGAAACCAACTCGCAGAGGCCCCGTTAGAAATTTCAAATGTAATGGGGCACCAACCGGCGATTATCCCTATATGCACTGAAAGTATTCCCAAGGACAATCCCCGGTTGGAGCAGTAGGTACTATTGCAGAATATGGAAACAAAAAATGAAACGCTATGGGTTTGGGTGGTTTAGTGGACTGATAATCGCTTATTATAGAAGAACTATTGGCCCCTGCCTGACCACTAACAATATACACGGCTTTTAAATGGCAGGGGGTGACTTGCACACTCAATGAATGGGCCCCCGAAAACGATCGCTAGCACAAAGTGACGTAGCGCCAAGGAGGCAACATAGCCTGAGGTGCTAGAGGAGTGGAGAGGTATACCACGGCTATCAGGACAATCCCGGAAGTGCGGTCAAGATCCCTACCAGCATCTTACTGGATTATACATCCTGCTCCTGAGCACGTGTGCTCTAGCGAATCTCCACTCAGACCGGCCAATTAAGGCAAGAAAGAGGTGGGAGCTCTGTTCCTCGCCAGTTTTCACACTGGCCAGCCAATAAAGGCAAGCCGTAGATGAAGAACAAGACTTCTCCCGGAAGATAAGGTTCGTGGGGTCGCTACTGCCCAACAGTTCGCCACAAAACTGCCTTGCGGATTGTACCTCTCTTTGTCTGGCCCCTCACCTTAGGTATGACCTAGGGTCCATCGGGACGCGCAAGCCCTACCACGACGTCAACGTAGAGATACTGCGGTAGGGTTATTTACTATTATTATTATTTTCTATGGGTTTTTTTTAATATTGATAGGCTTAAGTTTGACCGCTATCTCACCTGATGTAAAGCTATGATGCGGTCTAAGGTGGAGCACGCTTAAATAGTTACAACCTTCTAAGGTAGTTACAACCTTCTAATTTTTTTTTTTTGTCGTTGTGTACTCACATATTTATGTGAAAAAAAAAAGTTGCTTCACGTACTTTGGGGAGGCACGGAGGAATCCAAGTTGATTTAGATGGTCACTCATACACAGACCGACTCGACTTCAGTAAGCGTTGATAAAATACACTTATTTTGACACGAGCTCCTCCATAAAAACCGACCAAGCACAAGTCGGATTCTCACACGACAGGTTCCATAATATAAACTGAAAAAAAAACTTGTTTTTGGATGCCCGTATCATTTTTAATTTTTATTATAGCAGCAATAGAAATACACTCTGAAAAATTACAACTGTCTACCTATAATGGTTCTTGAGAAACAACCCGCTGACAGACAGACTGATGATCAGCGGAGGCTTGGTAATAGGGTTCCGTTGGTCACCCTTCGTGTACAGAACCATAACAAACTTGTAAAAGAGAAAAACTAACTTTAAAATAAGCACTGCTAAACTTAGTTTCCTCATAATCCAAAAATAGCATTTTTAATAGAACAAAAAGCCGTGACTTATTTCATATGACGTCATAATTTAAAATGAAAAATGTAAAAGGTTATTATTTAAAACTTTCCCGGCTTGAATGTGGGGCGGGCACGACATTATAATATTGTAAGATTACGTGAACATTATACGGTTGGCGAAGTTAAAAGAGCTATGCGCTACGCAAAATTGCGTTGCAAAAATTAATTTCGTAACAGGAAAAATTGTTTGCGTCTGTCAATGTTTATAATCTAAATATAATTTTATTACGTAATTATAATAGCGTTTTGACGTTGTTTATTTTAGACATAATACTCAGGAAAAAAAAAAGAGGAGCTAGTAGCTAAATAATAACAGCCGCAAAGGTCAATCTTCAAGGTTAAGCAACGCTTGCCGAGGTTGGTCTGTGGATGGGTGACCATCTTAACATACCGAGTTTCCTCCGTGGAAAACACCTTAAGCTGTTGGTCCCGTTTGTCATTTGGAGATCTTTGGCAGTCTTTACGGATAGAAGCTAGAAAATCTGACACCAATGTTACCCAGTTAATGGGTTGTGGAGGTGTGGTAGGCAGCTGCTCCACGTAAAATACTGGTATTCAGCTGAATCCGGTTTGACTAGAAGCCGACCCCAATATAGTTGGGAAAAGGCTAGGCAGAATATGAGAAGACTCAGGAAAAAAAATACAAAACATCATAATGATTTTGTGCTTTTACTAAAGTATAAGATGACCTACTTGTTTCAGAATGCTTAAGGGATTAAATCAGATGAATGGTTCATCTTATTCACAGTGAACGGGTTCCTGGTTTTGCACAGACCTATTAGTGTCTTAGCAAAGAAGAATAAACTCGATCTGTATGCCTGTTATAAGATTATATCTTCTAGAATAGTTAATTTAATTATAGATTCGTAAGGATTCAGCACTGTGGCCGATATTCCGAGTCATGTTCTCAAACTCTGCTTCACCTGAAATCATCGGATTGGAATTTATAGTTTTTAATTTATTGAATTTAATTGAGGGTTTCATTTTGAATAGGGCGAATGGGGCATTCTTCACCCATTTTCAAATACAGTGCCAGAGCGAGGCTCTTTCACAAGATATGCGTCACCTCCTAGATTGCCCGTCGTCGTCAGATTTAAACGAATACAGTTATAAATGAGAATAAGAAACCGAATAAAGAACTTAAAATGCGTTAAGAGTGGTCTCTTAGGAAAATATCGAACTATTTACACTTCACTATATTTCCTTCTGTCCTAGTTTTCGTAATAGATAAATATTCCCTAAATATTCTACACGGCCACTGAAAACAAGCTTCATGTTCTCGAGGGAATCCATAATCACTAACCACAGAAAATGAATTAATGATCGAAGTATGTTATTATTACCCCAAAAGCGAATACTCCTGGGTCAGAATCCACATAGGAAAATCGACCTTGCGTTATCAGAAATAGGGTTTAAATTGCAGTGGAGAAAATCCGTCACGCCTATCTGAAACGTGGGGCAATTACATCGCGTGACTATCATTCTCCACCGTGACGTTAAGCCAACATTTTTAATTATTCCATTCAAAATATAACTCAGTAATGAAGTTATCATTTAATGTTTTAACACCATCCACCCAGGGAGTGATTACTTTTCAAGCTACAGTAAAATACTCGTAAAAGTCATACTACGACTTTGCTAATTAATTTGTTCGAAGTGACTTTGTCGTGACTTCGTCCGATGTTAAATATTTTATGTTTATTGCGCAGTTTTGATATAATTTGTGAATAAGTGGTCATTGTTGCGCTGTGACTGGGATTTAATGAAATATTGATTGTGCCTTTGTTTTAGAAACTTTGTGTTTTCTATAACGACGATTGACGGTAGAAGTGGCTACAAATACGTTATTGAATTCAATGGAATATTTGAATGAAGTTGATAAAAAGCTTTCAACTAAACGACCATCCACTAATTTACCTGGAAATGCCGCACAATGTGCGATGAATATTTGTAAACAAATATGACTTAAAAATCTAACATTCGGGTTTGTGAAAAAATTTGAGTAGTACTTTAAAAAAAAACTTAATTAAATAAAAAATAAAATAATCTGTCTGTGTTTATAATTTACACTAAAAAAATATTTATTTTAATGATTGCAACATGTGCAAGTAGAATAAAAGGCTTTTTTAACTTTCGAAAAAGCTTATCTTAGTTAGTTAGTTGGGCTATTTTCTCATACCTTAACTAGTTGACAGAAATGTGAACCTGGTGGTGCTTAGATATTAAATAGTTTAATACATGGAAACAACCGTGCAAAAGCGCAAACATAAAATAAGAAAAAATCACTACACCAAAAAAAAAAAAGAAATCTTCACAAGTAGTTTACACCAATAAAAACTAACATATTTTTTGGTGAAACATCTTTTAAATAAAAACAAAGAACTAAGCCTCGATAAATTAAACAAAGCAGACAACAGTGCCGCGATTGTAAAGCTAAGTTTACACTCCCTGCGTATCGCTAGCACTAAGTAGTCGACGATAACAACTACATTCACTTTGACACACTACACGATTTTGTTTCAAGATTTTTTTCGCACAAATAAATACTGTTGTTTTTCCGTTGTTACACAACTGTTTGTAGTATCAACCGATACGTTTGTCAACAGACAGAAACATGAAACGCTACAAAGGCGGTAAAGAAACAGTATTTGATTTTGTTATTTGCTTTATTTTGGTTTTATCATTGTAAATAATACTGCTGTGTTCTTGGGTTTTGTTTAAGTTACTTTTAACACTATCTGTTTTCTAATAAAATGAGTATCTTGTAAGAGTCTTTGTAATATCACAGAGTAAAACGTTGAGTAGTGTTTAGATATAATATAAGATTTTGGAAATAAACTCAATTTGACAAGTTTCATATAAAACCTATAATAGTTAAGAGCGTGTATTCCGTCCACTAGCGCCGCCAATCGTTTTTTATTATTTGTGGTAAATTTAAGACACGTAGATAAAAAACCGCTCTGTAGTGCACTGAAGAAATGTATTTATTATGTTTTGAGAGTTATGTTTTGTACTTTAGAACATAAATAGTTGCCAAAGTCGATATTTTTTCTAAAAGTGGCCACTTTTAGCAATAATTGCCGTGTTGGCTATTTAGCCATGAGTTATGTATTAAAAATAGCTGTCAAAAAATAATAGATACATTTCTTTAGTGCACTACAGAGCGGTTTTTTATATACGTGTCTTAAATTTACCACAATTATTAAAAAACGATTGGCGGTGCTAGTGGACGGAATACACACTCTTAATAAACAACTATTACAATAGACACACTTCAAAAAATTGTCATTGGTACAAAGCTATAAAACTTGAAGAAATCCATATTGTGCTGTACGAGCGAGTATTCCAGCTGTTCATTGCGAAACATTTCGGGAGGGAGGCTCAAGCATCGCAAGCGTGCGTAAACTTCACACTAGTGTGGTGTGAATTCCTAGTATGGGCAAGGTTTTTTTAAATTATGAAATGAAACGTGTGCGAGGATGAAAGAAGAGAAAATTAAACTAGAAAAACCGTGTATTTCGCCAGACACACAAACATTTTGAAAACTAAAAAAAATAACTTATTAACAAGCTAAAAACTAAATAAAACCCTGTTTTATTACCAAGTATGGGCTGAACATTAGCTACCAAGACTTTCAGGGCACGCCATAGACAAAACAGAACACAGGATGCAAGTGTGTGTATGTGATTTGCATACTTCCTAAAAGGTCAAATTAAAAACCTAAGTAGTCAAACGTTTTGGATTTTTATTCTATTGGCGTGAGGAAGCTAAACAAAGAGAAAAAAGGAAGGTAAAGGCATCCCTAGCGGTGCCGGGAGTTGGACAATATAAGTGGTTGTGGTTTAATTGAAATAAATATTTTAAGTTTGAGTTATAAATGCCGTAATGAAGAAAACTTTGAAACTTTTAATTTAATTAAGTTCTACTCTTAATTACCAAACGACAAACAGTTGAAGTTACGTGATGTTAAAGTTTTGTTATTTATTTATTTTTAACAAGTGAAATTACTGTACAACGGCAGAATTAATGCCTTAGACATTTTCTACCAGTCGACCTTAAGGTGGTGCAGAGACAATATGGTAGGTGCAACATAATGAAAAGACAATTCGAGAGAAAAACAATTTTTTTTTCTTTATTTTTTAACCATCGACAAAAAAAGTTGTTTTAGGCGTGTATCTATCTGTATCAGTGTAGCTCTTAAATGGATGAACCGATTTGATTTAGTTTTATTTTTCTGTTTCCAATGCTGTTTATTTTTATTTTTTATTTTTTTTTATGTCGAGTGTTATTATTATTATATGTTGTTGTATTATAAGATTTCAAAATTATTCTCTGAATTTTGCTAACCAATTTATTTTTCATCAAAGAATATATTATTTGTTAACTAGCTGTCCCCCGCAGCTTCGCTCCCATCAATTAAGTATTCATTGCACATATCGAGTTTTCATTGTTTTTAAGATGTATTCTGCTATTCGGGTCGGAGACAAATCCAACGAATCAATAACCATGAAAATTGGTTCGGCAGATCTCGAGTTATAAGTGTTGTAACAAACCCGTCTTTGTTTTATATACGAGAGTACTAGCTGACCCGCGCATCTTCGTTTGCGTTACATTTTCCATTACTGCTCCGCTCCTATTTGTCTGTGATGATATATGTATAGCCTATAACCTTCCTCGTTAAATGGGCTATCTAACACTGAAATAATTTTTCAAATCGGACCAGTAGTTCCTGAGATTACCCCCTACATACAAACTTACAAACAAATGTTACCTCTTTATAATATTAGTATAGATATAGATATTGAACATGGCGAGGGCAATATGAGTATGATGAAAAAGAAATAGTACCCTTACTTCAATTAGTTTCTATTAAAAGCTGAAGGCCAATTATTACATAGCTTTCAGTTTTATTACGTAATAGAAATCCAATATATTAAGCCCGGCTTATAACAGATAGGTACTCAATTAAGTGCCTCCGATGTTCTCAAGGGACGCAGAGTTATGAAACTTTTCTAATTTCGATTAGTCAATCAATATCTCTGCTTTTTCTCAATGTTTTTGTAACTTTATTTCATGCTTAATTGAATAAATATTATAAGGATCATCTATAGAAAATTAGATAAAGATTTAGATTAAGCTTAATTTCTTTTCATCTCAAAATCTAAAAATGTGTTTATTCTTTTATTCTGATAGTATTGTACAAGTCTTGAAAAAAATATTCGGTGGAATTTCTCAACATCTCGTTATATTTTTTTTATTAGCCTCTGTTGTTCCACTGCTGGGCAAAGGCTTCACCCGTATGTTTCCAGCTACATCAGCTCCTTTACAGCTACTTTATCCGTAATCTTCCGCCATGAATCGCCTTCTGCCTATCTGTCAAGAATGAGTCACACCAGCCAACATTTTAACAAATAGAATGATTTCTAGAGTGTCATCTTAGTGGACAAAACACACGTGAAAAGTTCAGCGAAAATTAAAATAGCCTGTAGTAAATGGCCTTTCATAAACAACACTATAGCCAGAGGAATGTAGGATTATCACAAAAATACACCAAAATAATCTCAGTAAAATTTAATTCATTCATTTCATTTATATTATTTCACACTAATGATGTCCATATTTGTTAGTAACAGAAGTTTTAAAACTATGTTATTAAAAATCAAAAATAGAAATATTTAAAAAAACTAATCAATCATAAAAAAAAACAAATTCAAAAGCTATATTAGTCAATATTAAAAATCAAATAGAAACAAAAAAAAACATAAAAATTAAATTCAAAAATTTAATTCCGCCATTCAGTACACAAATTCATAACTACTCTTTTCGTTTAATATCACAGACCGTCGAAGTTTGAGTCATATTTTCATTTCACTTTAGCTGTTACAATTTAGCTAACACCAAACTCCTCATCGCTAAGACAAACAATTAATCTTACCCCCATTACAAAATTAAACAACGTGTCACTTTACGTAACATACTAAGCACTTTAAACTGTATTAAATTCAGCATTATCAATTCGGAGCAGGTACAGGTGTGTCAACCTCAGAACGCACATAGCGATTACGCGATACATCGACCGTGCATACTAAGCTTAACTGTCAGAGTGGGGTCGCAACGCGGGCGCCGCAATTTCCTGTAACAGAACCAGCCCGACGCGACCGCTTCCTGTTGGAACGGACAATACGTTGCGGTTTTAAATTAAAAGCAGTTTTTAGGAACGTCACTTACCCCGCAATGGTGAGGCTACATTGCGAACTTTGTTGCTCGTTGTAATTTTCCTCGGAGGTATTATGGTAATGCAGTTTCTCGTTTTTGCTGTAGTAAAAAGAGTTATGAATGAGATCTTTTATATGGGTTTTAAGTAGTTCGTGTTTTTTTGGTGCTGTGCACACAATTTATTTTGTTGTTACGTGTGTTTTTCATGTTCTGTGTTATGTGACTTTCTGGCGAATGTATTTTATGCTTCAGTTATATAACGTGAAGATAGTCTTTATTCTGCGCTTTTTACACTTACATAATAACAATAACTTATTCATTTCTAAATGTTTTCTTAATAATGTTCTTTAGACGCACTCGCATAATTAGTTTGTTTAGGTAATCTTATAAAGACAATGTATTCAAAATAAATGCTAATTTATTCTAAGTAGACTAAACACAGTATTCCTTAAAAGCTTTACAAAAGACTGTACGAAAAACGAATATTTACCAAGTATTCCCAATTTTAGAGACGTACCTAACTACAGGTAGAACATCATTAATATTTTATATATATTATAATATTTATAATGTACTTACCAGCTGATGCCCGCGGCTTCCCACACTTGACAGATAATATACTAAAACCTTCCTCAAGAACCACTCTATCCATCCAAAAAATAGCATGGAAATTGGTGCAGTAGTTTCTGGGTTTATTGCGAACAGACAGACAGACGCAGCGGAAGACTTTGTTTTATAATATTTAGTGATTAGTGATAGTGATATTTAGTATTATTTAGAACGTTTGTATACTGACAGCCCTAAATCTGTCTCATTTTGTCTGGTCTATCTAAAGGATGTCTGTAGGAGATTGCCTTGTGTGATAAGACCGCCCATTGTACTCTTGTTTTTATATTAAACACTTTTTATAAAAAAATAAAATTATTTGGAAGTCGGTTGTTGTTTTTTTGTAACAAGTTTTTTATTTTTCACTTTTTAGTGGTACCCCACACTTAACAACACCGCTGCAAAATCGCAGTATAGCAAAATACGCAATTTCGATTAATTGGATGACAAAAAACCATCATTCAAGTAAACGAATTCCAGCTATTTCGATTTAAAATCCAAACTTCTTACCGATTTTGATAAAATTTAAATGGGACCAATCATCCTCAAGTATATTATTATTTCAGATAAAACAAGAATTTTTCAAATCGGTCCATAATTGACGAAGTTATGAGGTAACAAACACCAAAAGAAAAAAAAATACATCCGAATTGAGAACCTCCTCCTTTTTGGGAAGTCGGTTAAAAATGATTATCCTGTTTTAAATACCTATGAGGTTTACAATAAAGTATATATGTGTCATTTTCCAACTTCAGACTATTGAAACCAACTCGCAATATCCACTCAAAAATACAACTGGACTTTTTTCACTTATAATGCTATTGAAGCAAGTCATTTGTCAGACACCATAGCCCTGTAGCGACGACTATAGAGATGAATAGGCACGTCTGGCGGGAAATTGCAGTCTCATGGTCCGTGTAGGCGCATTGAATCGTGGACTGGTGACGTCAGAACTCAGAAGTGAAATGACGAGCGCTGAATTAGAATCTAGCGCTTTGTGCTGAGTGGGAAAAATTGAATTTGGAGATACTTGTATTTTTTTCGAAGACTTTAGTTGCTTTTTAAGTTATCGAGTGCAAAATTAAAAACGTTGTTTCTTTTTTTTGTTCATTTTCGAAAAAGATTAGGAGGTGTCCTATTAATTTGAAACTACCTGTCCCGGCAAACTTTTTATTTCCTTAGAATCAATTTAATTAATAAAAAAAATGCACAATGGGTTCCATACCATTAACTATACGGCAAAAAATCAAGTTTTTTGTATGCGAGCCCCCTTAAATATTTATTTTATTCTGTTTTTTTAGTACCTATTTGTTTTTATAGTGGGAACAGAAATACATCTGTAGAACTTCATGAAAGCTGGCAGCGAACGGGTGGACTATTGGGAATCTTCAATGAGACTCTAAATGATACTTGACTTAGGTTTATTGAGGTTTTACAATGGATGGTGCTCTTATTAAAAAATGACCGGTGTTGATGGCGGATTGGTTCGGTCGTTGCTCGGTCGGTCGTCGGTAGAACGGTGGGGCGCACCGCGCACCCCGCACCACGCAGGCGCCGCTGCTCCCACTGTCCCACTGCGCGTCGCCTCTCGCGCCGTGCCGTATGCGTGTGTGTAGTTATGCACGCACACATGCTAGGCGTCAACAACATCATCTGTGAATTTCAACTGTCTAGCTATCGCGGTTCTTAAGATACAGCCTGGTGACAGACAGCGAAGGTGTTCGTCTACACAGAAATTGAAATAAGCAAAAATGCTCATAAAAACAAAATTACTGAGCCAAACTGAATTATTATTTTACGGGACCAAATGGCAAGTATGCGCCGCATCGAACTAAAAAAGAATCACGCAAATCGGAATAATCGGTAAATACACATAAAACAATAAAAAAATAACTACCGAATTTCGGTTTAAAAAAAAGGAAAGCCGTGCCATAGAAAATGTTTAACAGAATTAATTTTATCCGTAGTTTTAATTTGAGTTTTACGACCCTTAAATATATTGACGGAAAGAAACAAAGAAAAGTTCTTTCGCACCAAGCATTATCATTGTTGTCAGACCTAAAAATAATAAAAAGTTTTATTAACCAACCTGTTAAATTACTGGCAACAAAGCACAAACCCGCTATTCCCTTGAAAGTAGTTCTGAAGATATGGATACAACTGCATTCAAGTGAATCCCAGTTCTGTAACTTCTGTAAACGTATCAGTTGCTCATTGTTCTGCAACTTGCGTTTAATTGGAGAACAGATCCCTGAGGTGCGCTGCTATTGGTTGGTAAACTGACTCTGTTTGTATTGCTGCAGTTTCCACGTAATATTGAGACTCGAGTGAGTAGCAATGTGCTTTTAATAGGAGTGGTTGTTTTGTTTTGAGTTTGTTGATCTTAGGTTTGCATTTATGAGTGTGTGAAATGATTAATACATTTTTAAATATCATTGCGAACACAGGTCGATTTTTAAGGTTAAGCAATGCTTGCCGGGGTCAGTCTGAGGATGGGTGGCCATCTTAATATACCGAGACTCCTCCGTGCCTTAGAAAGCACGTTAAGCCCGGCTGTCAGTTGTAGATCTGTTCGGTATTTCTGGGCAAGACTTGTTTCAGATTTTTCTAGCTTCTGACCTTCCAATGATTAGAGATTACGGTTGTGACCTCCGCAACCCAGTAACTGTGTTACCCAGTTTTTCAACTTTAAATCCTTATATTCTCTAATCCTCATATATTCCTTTAAGCTTGTGGCCTCACCTTTATATCATTTTTCTACAGCTGATCTACAATACGAACAATCCTCACATCACATCTTATGAGAGTGTATTCTTTGGAACACTGAACGTAATATTATGTTAGATAGTATTCAAGTTATATCTGGAGTATGTATACGATACGGACCTTGTAGAAACCAGAACAAATTTTCGTGCGTTCAGACGATTTTGCCATAGGTACCTATTACTGGAATTAAAAGTAGCTCACAATTTAGGACCCATTAGTTTTAGTGTTATATATAATCCGTGGTGCTAGGCAACTGGGCTTAACCCAGTTGTATATGTCCTTTGGTGCCAGTGGCTTGTCTCCTGCTCGGTAAGGAGAGAAGTGGAAATTATATTTAGTTTTCCTACTCCTCCGCTGTTCTTTTCTGATTAATTTCGTTGCGGGATGAAGCCGAGTCCCGTAGAAGCGATTCAAGTAATCACTTCTACGGGACTCGGCTTCATGAGCTTGGCATTTTTCTGGTGATTACCACTGTTAATTCTGGCTTTCAGGAGTTACAGTGGTTGTGAATGTGTGGCTGGCTTGTCAAAAAAAAAAAACGTAGTTATTGGGTTGTGGAGGTTTGGTAGGCAGCCGTTTCATATAAAATATTGGTTAGCTTTTTTCAGCTGAATTCAGTTTGACTGGAAGCCGAGCCCAATATAGTTGGGTAAAGGCTGGCAAATAATGAGTACACAGACAATACAGTAACTAGGGAGGAGCTCGGGTTACTCTTTGAGGTTAAGCGATGCTAGCCGAGGTCGGTCCAAAGATGGGTGACCAGTGACCACCCATGACCCATGCCTCGGAATGTACGTTAAAGCGTATTTATTATTTTATATTGTGTTGCGGGTCTAAAATGTTCACTTTAGCAGAATCAGAAAGCAATGTACCGTCACTGTCAAATTTTCCCAATCAACCTTGAACCTTAATGCGTTAGCGAATAAAACTGAACATGCAAATAATAGATTTTTGTGTGATTAATATTAAGATTCTACTAAAGTAGCCTTTTTAGAACCGCTGATCTATATTGACATGACGTGCATTACGAGTTACTCTTTTGTGTTTAATTATAGACATAAAATTAAACTGGTGAACATGTTACGTCAAGTCGCTTTGTCCTTTTACATAAAATACATTTATGTCTTAGAAGACAAATAATATAATACTTCACATTTCAAGTTATCCATTCTATAAACTTATTAAAATTCCCCTATTTTATTCAACGAAATCTTTTGAAATTCAAATTTTAGTAACGTAAAAAGGGCACAAAAAACCTAATCTTCGTCGCATCTTAATATTTTATAACAGAAATAGTGCTTGAGACATTGCAGAGGTCAACGGCCATTCAGCAGCGTTTTATTGCAGATCGTCCTACTTGACCTCACGAATAACTGTGGACTATTTTTAGGGTTTTGTTACCAAAGGATAAGCAACGGAACCCTATTACTAAGCCTCCGCTGTCTGTCCGTACGTCTATCTGTCAGTGGGCTGTATCTCAAAAACCGTAAAAGGTAGACAGCGGAAATTTTCAGAATGTTTTTTAACCGACTTCCCAAAAAGGAGGAGGTTATCAATTCGGTTGTATGTTTTTTTTTTTTTATGTTTGTTACCTCATAACTCCGGCAATTATGAACCGATTTGAAAAATTTTTGTTTTATCTGAAAGGATATACTTGCAGATTGGTCCCATTTAAATCATATCAAAATCGGTTACGAACTTTGGATTTTAAATCGAAATAGCTGGAATTTGACTATTTTGATGATTCTTTGATAATCGAAATTGCGTATTTTGCTTTTCTGCGATTTTGTAGTGAAGTTGTTAGGTGTGAGGCATCACTAAAAAGTGAATAAACTTTAATTTCGGAAGTCGGTGTCAAAATAAGAAGAAACTAACAAAAACACCGACTTTCGAAATTAAAGTTATTTTTTACTTTGTAGTGTTTTGTTTTTAGAAGTCGGTTGTATTTTTTGTAAAAAGTTTTTTCTATTGCCGCTCTAAGAACAAATCGACGAAAGTGACTTTGTTTTACACTGTGTAGAGATACTACATTATACTATAACAATAAGACGAAAAATAGTTTGTTGTATTGAAATTAAAAAAAAAAACTAAAAAGGTATGTTTTTTTTTGAGACGTGTTTGCTCTTGACTGTAGTCTTGGTCAGAGATGACAGAGACAAAGTCTACGATGAAGCGAGCTTACCCAGAAGGAGCCTGTTTATGTTCACTCTAACTTTGAAGAGATTAGGGTTGTAAGCGTTCGGAAACACAGACGCAGGCAGAGAATTCCACTCCTATGCTGTCCGCATTATAAAAGACGTTTGGAATCGCTTAGTGCGAATTCGTGGAATAGCAACAAGGTAGGGATGGTAAGTTGCAGTGCGTCTGGATGTCCGATGGTGGTCCGATGGTAGAAGGGGGCTGGTGGAATGAGGTCATCGTATGTCGACCTGTTTAGTTTTTTTTTTTTTCAAGACACTTGTTTATTTTTTTACAGTATGGTACTTGTACCCTTCGTGTTAGAGTCCAACGAGCACTTGGCCGGTTTTTATGTAGCGGTTTTATGGGTTTCAAACATGCTACAAGGACATAATAAAACGTCGATACTATCTCAGAAAATTGTAGAAAGAATACATTTTTTCGTAGTCAGTCTGATGTAAATTGTGCTACCAAAAATAGAAAGATAGTTTTAAAAAGATTTGGAGACACATAAATACGATTTTTTGACGCTATAAAGGAAAAGAATAATTTTAAAATTATTCACACTTTTGTTTTTGTTTGGTGTTTGATTTTGTGGGGAATAGTATGAGATGTCGAAGACGCGATACGTTACTTTATTGTAAACTATAATTATGTATACTACCCAAAGTTTTATTTCTATTTACTTTTGCTTTTCTATTCCAATGACGTATTATATATAGACACGTCATAAACCAACATCGCGGCGCTTAAAAACGGCGAAAATACTAGATAGCTACTAAAACGCATGAAGAAAGGGAAAGAAAATGTCACCGTACGGCGGGATGCCTGTTGCTAGAGGGAGATAAATATACATCTTCAGTTACGTCACAGGATAAGTAATAGTCAAATTGACATCAAAACAAACGTAGAGTCGCGCGACAGGTTGGTGCGTAACTAAGCGCGATGTGGCCAATTGGCTTCATTTAATGTGGTCATTTTAGAGTGCGGACAACGTATCTATAGTTTTATATATCATTGTTATATTCACCCTGTTTACCGTGCACCTAAGGTAAAAGATCAAAATATAATTCGGATTGGCTTGACTTGCCAAACAACACCTTAAATATTTCAGCCACTAGAGTAGATAAACCACGTAGTGGCTAAACTTGCTCACCCATCTTCATGGCTCATTAACTCCTAAACACTTAGTAAATATCATTTTCTCGTGCCATTTGTCACCTTATCCTAAAGAACGTAACTCTAGAAGAACATGACTTAAGACATTCTTTGATATATTTTTAGAAAAATCTTTTTCTAATATTCTTTGCTTCTGCTTATTGATCTAAAATAATGAATAGAAACAAATCTAAAGGGTATTTTCAATTTATTTAAATACTGCTTTTAAGGATTCCAATTTTTAAATCAATTTAATTTGAAAAAAAAAAAACAATTAAATTATAGTCACGTGAAAATAATATCCAAAGTTTTGTTTTTATTCACCTATGCGTTTCTAATCACCCTGTTTACCGATGTACTACAAACATAAGGTTAAAGATCAAAACGGGGTTAGCGTTTGCTAGACTTGCAAAATATTTCAGCCACTAGAGTAGATAAACCACGTAGTGGCTGAACTTGCTCACCCATCTTCATGGCTCATTAACTCCTAAACACTTAGTAAATATCATTTTCTCGTGCCATTTGTCACTTTATTCTAGAGAACGTAACTCTAGAAGGACATAACTTAAGATATTCTGTGATATATTTTTAGAAAAATCTTTTTCTAATATTCTTTGCTTCTGCTTATTGATCTAAAATAATGAATAGAAACAAATCTAAAGGGTATTTTCAATTTATTTATATACTACTTTTAAGGACTCCAATTTTTAAATCAATTAAAAAAAAACAAAACAATAAAATTATAGTCACGTGAAAATAATATCCAAAGTTTTGTTTTTATTCACCTATGCGTTTCTAATCACCCTGTTTACCGATGTACTACAAACATAAGGTTAAAGATCAAAACGGGGTTAGCGTTTGCTAGACTTGCAAAATATTTCAGCCACTAGAGTAGATAAACCACGTAGTGGCTGAACTTGCTCACCCATCTTCATGGCTCATTAACTCCTATACACTTAGTAAATATCATTTTCTCGTGCCATTTGTCTCCTTATCCTAAAGAACGTAACTCTAGAAGAACATGACTTAAAACCTTTGATATATTTTTAGTAAAATCTTTTTCCAATATTCTTTGGCTCTGCTTATTGATGTAAAAGATAAGTGATGTCAACAAGCTTAGTATCGGTTGATCTTCTCAGAGTATCTATGAAGAACAATGATGTGAAAATATTTTTGTTAAATAGGGTTCAAAGAGATTGTGAGTTTTTCTTTGTATTAGGCTGGAGTTTGGGACTCAGCCTACTATATTATATTAAATGGCATCAGATTTATCCTTATTATTTATGTTTTTAATGATATATTATTTACTATATTAAGGTAAGTAAGGTAAGGGTATTACTGGCTCGTTACATTGCAAAAGGCCTGGGGACCTTTTCACAAAAGGAATGAAAATCGATTAAACAGTTGAGGTTTCGTGTGTTCTTTCATGATTTTGGTGATTGTAGACACATACAATTAAATGTAATGTAAATTGTTAGTGGTGTAATTTGTGAAATCATTTATGTACTCACCTGTATTGGGTTATTTATTTGTGTTTATGCACACGGGGGGACGCCTTAACGTCACTCAAACGGTTATTGCTGAAAACCAGCGCTGTTGATTGTTGGACTTGTCCAAAGTCGTGGCATATGCTGAGCAATTACCGATTCTCGCTGTTTTGTCTGTGGTGTGACCAGAGATGTTATGCCTGGTACTGACATGGTGTCAATGTGTCAATCGACTTTGTTTGCCACATAAGAATATAGAATAGAAAAGGTTTTTTTTTAGTTTGTAATTTGATTTTATTTTGTTTTTGTGCGTCATTTCTGGCGAAATAAACGTATTTTCTTTCTTTCTTTCATTTATAGCCATGACTTTTCTGAATTTCAGTTTTGTTTTATTGTTTATTGTGTTATTTGTTTGTTTGTTGTTTTTAGTGTATGTATTGCTGTTGTGTGTGTTTAAACAAACAGAAAATAATATGCCCGCCTCCAAAGTTCCATCAATCTCGTCTACTATTCATCTAAATCGTTTCAGCAGGTAAGTTAAAAAATATTAGCAAACGAACAAAGTCACTTTCGTATTTTAAATGCTTTTTTCACGACTCAAAAAAACAATTGACTTAAGCAAGATCAGTTGGACTGCTTTCATACAAAGCAGTTAATAAAAAGTTTCGTAGCTCAGTGACAGCTTGAATGGCCTACTCTCACAATAAAAACAGCATTTTCCTCAATTTACTGCGAACTTAATCACTGTCCAACAGGGTTGGTCATCATTTTAATGTTAGTAAACAGGTTACGTCTGATACCTTTGCAAAAAAGAGATGAAACTGTACAGGCCGTATAGCACCATCCCGTTTTTGCTTTGAATACAACAAACTATTTTCAGGCTTTCATTTATTTGTTAAAGTATGCAAAGTACAAGTTACAAATTTCAAATATATTTATTTGTGAAGTATAATGATAATAATAATAATCGACTGTCAACCGAAGTGACAGGAAAATTTTTCTCTCCGATTTTCAAACTAAAATAAAATATGAAAATAAGCAGAATAAAACGAAAATCTATAACAAACACCAATCACCAATAAAATTCATACGACATGGATACATAAAATACAATAGAAATTATGATCACCCAATCGTTCGCAATCGGAAGGAAGATATGCTGACAAGAGCCGCAGCTCGACGAGCACGCCCACCACCTCCAGCCTCGCCGCTCAGCTCCGCCTCGCCGCCGTCGGAACCCAGCCCCACCGAGAGTGCTGTGACACCGGCCGTGGCAGTCGCGTCGAGCTCGAGCGACGAGTACTTCTCGCCGCCCACGACGCCACCACCTGCTCGCCGGCGAAGAGGACGCCGGCCGCCGGACGGCTTAGGACCTCGAGGCCCACCGGCCTCTGACAAGGAAGTGTGCAGCGCATGCGATGGACACAAGCCATCAACGAAAACGTCATGCGCTCATACTATGGGGCTACAGAGGGGGGAACTAACCTGAACGCGTACCGTGGTCGGATGCTCTCTCTGTTTCAGGTACTTGAACCAGCTGTCAACGTTTCGGCCCAACGACTGTCGGATCAGGTGCGCGTCATCCAACGTAACCGTATGTTGGATGATAGTGTGCTTGATCGCCTCCGAACTGAAATGTGTAACCATGTCATTGCTCCTCGCAGACTGTGGCACCACCACAGTCCACCCAAATTACCAGTCACGCTGACGAGGAGAGTAGTGACAGGGTTACAAACGTAAGTACCCAGTGCAATGACGAATTGAGGAGTGCTTTAGAGTGTGCTATTCGGGAATATCGCTACATGCCGCCTGAGCTTAGACCACGCTTACCTCGTTTGCCCATGCATAACAAGAACCGGGCGCTGGTAGCTACTCTGGATTCGCAGTTGTCAAATTATTTAGATGACTGCGAAGACCTCACTGATGCACACTCGATAATGTACTGCGCGGCTGTAGCGGCATGTCGTGTAGCTCATGTTAAAATAACCAATGACAGAGTTACACGACCAAAACCAGCCGTACCAGCTTGGCAGTGCAGGATCGAGCGTCGTATCGGTGAGGCCAGAGCACTAATTGGCAAACTTATCTGCTTCAGGGAGGGAAACACTCGCCCTAGAGTGATGCGCTTTGTGAGACGGGCATTTTCGGGAACTGACGTCAGTCCTCGAGATTATATATCCCGTGTCACAGAACGCATCGACTTCCTGAAGCAGAAGGTGTATGCATGGGCAAATCGTATTCGTAGGTATAGGCGGCGAGTGGAGCGATATACCCAGAATCGCACATTCCGAAGTAATGAAAGGTGGGTATATAGGGATTGGGAGCGACCGGATCAAGGTGTGACTGATATGCGCCTGCCGGATGATGACGCCATGTGTTCATTCTGGCGCAGCATCTGGTCGGTGCCTGTCAGTCATACCGAGGGCGATTGGACTCGGGAGGTCGAGCACGCGTGCAATCCAATACTAGAAATGGGGGCAATTACCATCAGCCCCCAAGATGTATCTTGTGCAGTCCGCCCGTTGCCTAACTGGAAATCTCCAGGGCCGGACGGGCTGCACAATTTCTGGATTAAATGGTTGACAAGATCGCACGCTTGCTTGGCGTCTCAATTCCAATCTGCCTTAAAGTCTGGGTCGCTACCCCAGTTCTTAACTACAGGAATAACCCACCTGCTCCATAAATCAGGTAGTACTGCGGAACCTAAAAATTATAGACCGATCACGTGTTTACCGACGGTCTATAAAGTTCTTACATCCATTTTGAGGGCAAAGATTAACAGCCATGTTAACAACAACAACATCATGTCTGCCTCTCAAAATGGATGTAAGAATGGGTCCCGCGGTACTAAGGAGCTACTCCTCATTGATATGGCCATTAGCCAACAGGTTCGTCGTTTCCGAAAGGATCTGTCAACATGCTGGATAGACTATAAGAAGGCCTATGACTCGGTGCCTCATACATGGCTCATGAGGGTGCTAGAATTGTACAAAATTGATGCAACGCTACGTACCTTCCTGATGTCGTGTATGGGGCAATGGAGGACAGTCCTTTGCTATCCAGGATGTCGAAATATCGAACCGGTAAGGATTGAGCGGGGTATATTTCAGGGCGATGGACGAAAGCGTGGAGAGATTATGGAATCCGTGGGAACTCAACTCTCGGATTCCATAAACCTGAGATCCCTCTCTTCAACTGAAACTTACAAGTATTTGGGTATGTCGGAAGCGTTAGGCATCAACGTTACTGACATGAAGCAATCGTTGAAGGAGCGCTTCTTTGGTCGCCTGAAGAAGGTATTCAATAGCCTTCTATCAGGCGGAAACAAGGTGCGCGCCTTCAACGGTTGGGTCATGCCGGTATTGATGTACTCTTTTGGCGTGCTCAAATGGACTCAAACTGAACTTGACGCCCTGGATAGGCGAGTCCGCACACTGCTTACTTCATATCGAATGCATCACCCACGGTCGTCGGTAATGAGACTGTATATCCCGCGAAAGTGTGAAGGTCGAGGCTTTTTAAATGCTAAGACTCTCCACAATCGCGAGATATGCAGTCTCAGGGAATATTTCCTAGCTGTCGACGTGGGTATGCATCGAGATGTAGTAGCGGTGGACAAGGGACTCACCCCGCTCTCCTTGGCAAATGAGAACTGGCGCAAACCTACGGTGCTTGACACTAACGATCGCAGGGCGGTATGGCAGAGTAAGGAGCTTCACGGACGCTTTTTCCGGGCCCTTCATGGGCCCGACGTAGATCAACTAGCGTCCGTAGCCTGGCTGCGTTTCGGTGATCTTTTCGGAGAAACCGAAGGTTTTGTCTGTGCAATTATGGACGAAGTTATCATGACGAATAACTACCGGAGATTTATTGTGAAGGACATATGTCGGGCATGTCACCGTCCGGGAGAATCAATTCGCCACATTAGCTTTGGTTGTTCTCGTCTAGCCAACGGAGAATACTTGCATAGGCACAACCTTGTAGCCAGGATTATCCATCAGCAACTTGCTCTGAAATACTCTCTTGTGCAGTCGGAGGTGCCGTACTACAGATATGCGCCCGACTCAGTTCTCGATAATGGCGATATCACATTGTACTGGGATCGGTCCATCATCACTGACAGGACTATTGTTGATAATAAGCCTGATATAGTGGTGGTGGACCGAATAGTGAGGCGTGCAATGATTGTCGACATAACCGTCCCGCATGACGAGAATCTCGTGAAAGCCGAGAAAGATAAACAAATCAAGTATATTGACTTGGCTCGCGAGGTTGTCGACATGTGGGAGGTGGACTCTGCAATCATTGTACCGATAGTTGTGACAGTCAACGGCTTAATAGCCAAGAGCCTCGACCAACACCTCAGGAGGCTCTCGTTGGGCAGCTGGGTCAAGGGCTTGATTCAGAAAGTGGTACTTCTTGACACGGCTCGCATTGTTAGGAGGTTCCTCTCTCTGGAGCCCTGACCGCCGGTAGCTTGGACCCTGTTCCCGATACCGGTGGGCTACTGTTTTTTATATTTTTAAATGTATTTTGTAATGATTTTTTAAGATATATTTAAAAATTTAATTAACAAGTATTTTAAAATGAATAAACGGAATAATAATAATAATAAAATAGCTTTATTTGATTCCACAATAATTCTGTACAATACAATTAATTAATTTCACATTTCAATAATAATCATTTTACTAATATTTTAAATACCCCTAAAAAAACTAAAAAACTCAACTAATCATGCCATTTAGTCTCATTTAAATGTGGACCCCCTCAGGGTAAAAGCCTCCTCCAAAGAATTCCATTTATCCCTATCTTTAGCAGTGGTCATCCAGTCTCTTCCTGCTTTGGCTACAATCTCGTCCTGCCACCGGGCGCCCGGGCGACCTCTACTTCTCACGCCATGCGGTCCTTTCCATTGTGTGGTGTTAATTGTCCATCGATTGTCACTGTATCTCCCAACATGGCCAGCCCATCTCCATTTGAGACTTTGAGAAAAGTGTAAAGCATCCTTTATCTTCGTTATTTCTCGAATTTTTACGTTTCTTACTCTATCTCTCAGCCTTATATTTAGACAGCTCCTTTCCATTGCCCTCTGAGTTGTCTGTATTTTGTGCCTTGCCTTGTGATTTATAGTATTTGTGAAGTATAGTAAAAGATAAATAAATATTTATCACCGGAAAACGGCAAAATCCGTAAGATTGTATTTTTTTTTAACACATAATTAAAATTATAAATTTGTGGGAAAATCAATGTTCTGTCAAGGGTACAAAAACCATTTCAGGAACACATCAATATTTCTTTTATTTTTTTAAAACCACACAAGCAATTAGTCTTGTATCGTGGGTGCGTTTACAAACATACAAACTCACGCATACAAACATCCAGACCCGGAATAACTATCTGTAGGCTATACAAGTATTTGTTTCGTGCGGAAATCGAAACAGAGGCCTTAGTGTGAGTTTTTTCGACTCACGTTCGAACGCGTTCGATTGCGAGCGCGTTAGAATTTAGTATGGGAAATTAGGTTCTACGAGTGACCACCAGGTGGCACTATAACTAAATTCCCATACTAAATTCTAACGCGCTCGCAATCGAACGCGTTCGAACGCGAGTCGAAAAACTCACACTAAGGCCTCAGATACACGCAGCGCAGCCGATCGCTCAAGCATTGCGCCGACCGTGTCGTCAAAGGAAAAAAAAAAAAAACTAATATTAATGTTACCAATGCAAAACCGGTGCGTCGTTAGTAAATACTTAGCAAGAGTGAACTGGCTATCGCAATAATTCTACTCTATTTAGAAAACCTAGTCTATTTAACGTGGGCTTTCGAAAATCTAAATTCTACATCAATTCTGTCAACAAAACCCATACGAAAATAGCTCATAATTATTCTGGAGTAACTGCGATTCTCGAGGGACGCTACTTCACCTGTGTCAGTATTAGCTAAATGGAAATAGCTGGTGTTGTGGTGAATATATTAGCCAGTTAGACGTGTTGATAGCGGGCTGACACACTTAGTATGCTGGAAGTATATTGTGACTTGAGTTTAGGTCTGAACCTGCAGAACTGTGACCAAATTAATGTTGTATCTTCATTTCTTTTCATCATCAGCCTATAACAGTCCACTGTACGCCATTTGGCTCGATCACCGGCAACTCTCATCCAGCTGCTGCATCTTTTACATTTCATTTATATTTAAAGCCCAAGACTTGGGTCGTGCATATCCTGTTTTCCCGTTCCCGTAGAAATTTCAGGACAAATACGTATAAACCTTTCTCTTGGATCACTTTATCTATTGCTGAAAACTGCATTAAAATCCGTTGAGGAGTTAAAAAGATCTCAGGGAACCGACAGCGAAAGTTACTTTATTTTATACCATGTACAGATGTGTATGTTAAGATGGTCACCCATCCACAGACCAACCTTGTCAGGCGTTGCTTAACCTTGAAGATCGACCCGTGCGGCTTTTATTACTTAGCCACGAGCTAAATAATAAATCGAATTTAAATTATCAAATAAAATAGCCAAATTATTTATCTACCAACTTTTGTATTTTGTAAGAGGATGTTTTAATTGCCATACGCTAGCGAACGCATTTCACACCGATAACCGAATCTCAATAGCATTGTACCAAACAAGTGAATGTTTGGCAAAGTATTTGCAAACACATACACATTCAACCAAAACGCTAGTTTACCCCAAACGGTCCAATAACATTCAATAAAGCCGTATTTCCAATACTAATCGTTTTGCGGAACTTGATTGCAAATAACGAAATACAAGCGAATTCCGTTGTTTAGAAGTAAGCTGCTCTGTAGAGAATTGGCTTATATGGAGCCATTGCAGCTATGCTAATGTGGACCTACCGTTTCTTAGCTGTATGTGGACCTACTGTTTCTTGGATTAGGAAGCGTTTAAAAGCTGGATTCACGTATGTTTTGTATCTTACTTTTTTGAGACTTTAGAAGTTCATGAAATTGAAAATTGAGGGAGTCTTATTTATATTTCTAACTAACTGACCCCCGCAACTTCGTCTGCGTCACATTTTCGTTAATGCTCCGCTCTTATTCGTCTTAGCGTTTTCAAATCGGACCAGTAGTTCCTGAGATTAACGCGTTCAAGCAAACAAACAAACAAGCTCTTCAGCGTTATAATATTAGTATAGATTCTAGGTAATGCCTGATTTTTTCTTACTGAGACGAAAAATAATGCAAAATTGAAAATAACAGCCAGGCATTATTTGCAATGATTTGTTGAATGCATTTTCAACAGCCAATTTCGGCATTTGACTTTTTTTGTAAAAATAGGCGGACTGTCTGTCAGACTCAACCCATCCGTATTTCCTCCTAATGCCCTTTGCGTTCCAGGGCCGCGGTGACTCTTTCAAACAAACTCCGCCACCCTGGCAGGCGTCACTTGGCTTGCATTTCATTTGTGATGCGTGAATAATTTCTTTCTGAAACTGTGTTAAGCTTAGCTGTAAACTGACATCAACTAATCATCATCAAAAAATTAAATTAAAAATCATACTAACCATAGTCTACGGACAGGAAGCCAGTTTGCGGGTCTCTTCTAACACACTTTAATAGATAACCTAGAACCCCAGAATAGGCTTGTGTCCTGAAAAAATCGAAGTAGTCCGTCAGTTAGATTATCAAAAAATGTTTGACATGTGTTTTTTCTTTTGTTATGGGAACCAAAATTGACGAAGTTACGAAGCTTTTAAAATTCTCAATACGTCACACCTTCGCATAATTTTTACTGAGTCGTGACGTCACGAGTCCCCAGTCCAGAGTTTTGATGCGTTTTTTCTTTTTCAATATTCATTGATTTACAAAAACAAAAAATACGTATCCCAATGACGTATAATATATAGACACGTCATAAACCAACATCGTGGCGCTTAAAAACGGCGAAAATACTAGATAGCTACTAATACTCATGAAGAAAGGGAAAGAAAATATGTCACCGTACGGCGGGATGCCTGTTGCTAGAGGGAGATAAATATACATCTTCAGTTACGGCACAGGATAAGTAATAGTCTAATTGAAATCAAAACAAACGTAGTGTCGCGCGACAGGTTGGTGCGTAACTAAGCGCGATGTGGCCAATTGGCTTCATTTCATGTCGTCATTTTAGAGTGCGGACAACATATCTATAGTTTTATAATTATATCATTGACGTGTCCATTATTTTTCAATACTCTAACTGACGCTCTAAATCATTTTGCAATTTGTGGATGATGGAAACTAGCCTATTCTTGTCAGTCAGCTCGCGTACAAATGGTTGTAGAAACTGGCTCGCTGATCTTCAACTGGAAAATTCTATAACTTTTTTTTTTATTTTTTTTATCCAAAACGGGGAAACTCTTGGCCCAAATCTCACCTGATGGAAAGTGATGATTAGGCCGAAGATGGAAGCGAGTTCATCTCAACATCATTTCAGCTCAGCCGTCCACCGCTGGACAAAGGCTTCCTCCAAAAGTCGCTACATCAACCGGTCCTGTACATTTCACATCCAGAGGATTCCCGTGGCCTTCATCAGGTCATCGGTCTACCTTGTTGAAGAAAACCTGGTGGCAAAATTATGTATCTCATTCTCATACAAACACAGTTCAAAGTCAACCAATAATCGCCAATTCTACCGATTCTTATTTACTTATAAAAATCCGGGATAAAGTGTATGTGAGTCCTCCTTAAAGCGTCTGTATCGGGTTGCCAGCCATTGTGTACCAGGACTTATCTGCCGGTGTAACCGGGCACATTGTCCGATCGAGCACAATGGCCTCTGATATGCTTCAGCTGTAAGGTCGTGTTTACAATGCATTGTTGGTGGTGTGCAAGGAACTTCTTAATCACGCTTCGCTAAAAGTGTTCGTGATTTTTATTTATCTTGGAGAATTTATATGGCTTACTCTACGGCAAAGATGTTTTTAGGTTTCCTTAGCCAAATGCAAAAACAGAACCATTACAGACTCGTCATGTCTGTCTGTCTGTCCGTCCGTATGTCACAGCCACTTTTCTCCGAAACTATAAGAACTATGCTGTTGATTTCATCGAACCCATACGGGTGGGTATCTATAGATAGGTCTTCAAAATTGATATAGAGGTTTCAAAAATCATTTTATTCTAAACTGAATAGTTTGCGCGAGAGACACCTCCAAAGTGGTAAAGTGTGCCCCCCCCCTTAACTTCTAAAATAAGAGAATGATAAAACAAAAAAAAATTACATGATGTACATTACCATGTAATCCAGCGAAAATTGTTTTGGCCGAGATCCTGTAAGTAGTTTTTTTTTAATACGTCATAAATCGTAAATCGAAACTTCTGCTTTTAATATAATACCTACTAGTTTGTACAGAACCCTCGGTGCGCGAGTCCGACTCGCACTTGGCCGGTTTTTTATTTAATGTTTAGTTGGGTAATTCAAGCTATTCACAAGACGACTTACCTAGCCGGTCTATTCTGTAAACATTTTAGTGTCAATTCCACTATTTTTGAAGGGGGCAAAATTATTTGATCCTATAAAAACTAATTGATCTATTTAACATGAGCACTTTTAAAAATAAATACTTTGTTTCTTTTATGGTTAGTCTTTAAATTAATTATTGCATGTATATCAGTTGATCTACGAATAAATTAATAAATAAGCTTCATTTAAGGTAACATAATAATGTAACATACTCTTTTAATACTTGGTATACAAAAATAGTATTTGATCCTCTTTTTTAGTCAATGGTCTTTAATTTTGTCAATTTGATGATTTTCATGTCAAGTTTGCCTTTTAATATTGGTCAGGTTAGGTTAGGGTTTTTTTTTGCTCATTTCTCTTAGTTTCGACGACAAAAAAGTAACGATCAGACGTAATTTCTACATCTCAATTCTTTTTTTGCGTAGTTATAAAGAGATTAAAAAATCGACTGATTTTATGTCACGTAGAAAGAGGATCAATCATTAAAATAGATGACCATTTAGATTTTTTTCTTTGCTATTTTTGCAAAATTAAAACGATCATATATATTCATGCCTTTTTAAGGCAACGTTTGCGATTGCAATTTGTCAAAAAAACTTCAATTACCGTTCTTAATTATTATCGTGATGATGATAAATAATATGCACTCTTATCGTTGAACGGTTGAACTATCATTCCTCAGCAGTGCGATTCTGTAAACATGTCGAAGTGAATACTTATGCGAAGTGAACGACAAGTGAGCTGTCCAACCATACAAACAAGATGGCATGACAGCTCACTTATCGTTCACTCCACCTTAGTGATCACGGTGAGATGTCTACAGAATCGACCGGCTGATGCTAAAATTATTTCTGCAGTATTTCTCTTGTGTAAAAATTTCACCGTGATGACTTAAGATAGTGAACTTGCAGTGAAATGTCATTCCTAAGCATTGATTGGAATGACTGCTCAATTCACATAATTTTTCACATTGACTGTTTCCCCAGAATCGACTGACTGTTTCATAATTTTGAAGGTTTGGTCACCACCAGTCGAGTCAGTGCATAACGATGGGAAATCATCAAATAACTCCTCCCGCTCTGAGTTAAACGGAAGGGAGTGTCAGACTCCTACTGACTAAAACCCATCCGTGTTCCTCTTAATGTCCTTTTGCGTTCCTGGGCTGCGGTTATTCTTTCGAACACCCTACGTACCTACGTACTCCATACCAACATACCTTCGTACTTATATTTTTTGGTTTCATGGAAAGTACTTCAGGAGTAGAGCAGCTGTGGTGGGCAAGTGATAAAGACCCTGACTACATATATACCTGAATGGATGGCACTTTGTGGATTCAATCCCAGTCCATTAAGATTTACATATTATCATATTTCATCAACACTCATCAAATCGTGAATTGAAACTGCTTAAAGACAGGCATCTCTGAAAACCAACAATTGAGCGACTTGGCATGTCTTTGTTTTGTTTTATAGTATCATAGTGTGCTAGCCAACAAAGTGATACATCATATTTTATTAACCGACTTCCCAAAAAGGAGGAGGTTATCAATTCGGTTGTATGTTTTTTTTTTTTTTTTTATGTTTGTTACCTCATATCTCCGACAATTATGAACCGATTTGAAAAACTTTTGTTTTATCTGAAAGGATATACTTGCAGATTGGTCCCATTTAAATTATATCAAAATCGGTTACGAACTTTGGATTTTAAATCGAAATAGCTGGAATTTGACTATTTAGATGATTCTTTGATGATCGAAATTGCGTATTTTGCTTTTCTGCGATTTTGGAGTGGTGTTGTTAGGTGTAGGGCACCACTAAAAAGTGAAAAATAAAAAACTTTTTACAAAAAAATACAACCGACTTCCAAAAAAAAAACACTACAAAGTAAAAAATAACTTTAATTTCGGAAGTCGGTGTCAAAATACGAAGAAACTAACAAAAACACCGACTTCCGAAATTAAAGTTATTTTTTACTTAGTAGTGTTTTTTTTTTGGAAGTCGGTTGTATTTTTTTGTAAAAAGTTTTTTTTTATTTATTGTGTACATATTAATTACTTTGCATACTACGTACTACATAAATTCAAGTTCTAAAAACATAACAGACAGATGTGTTGCTGAGGAGTTTGTTGTCCACTTCCTCTCCACAGCTAAAACACTATAAAGTGGTGACGGGCGGATGATTACAGGCTGACAATGGAAATAAGGACCAAGCTGCTATTATTGCAAATTACACAAATGTCTTTCGTTACTCTGCAAGCACATGCTAACCCAAAAATAAATCATTCAACACCGAATTTTATTACGAACCCCAAACTATTCGTCTGCTTGTCCACTCGCTATAAATATTCAAAGAATACATATCACGTGTTTTATGTTCGGTAAGGAAGCGATTCCTTTGGGAGAGGACACTTTATGACTGCTGTTTACATGCTTAGCTCTCGGTTTGTTTATCTGCAACGTATTTATTGTGCCAATAACTCAGGGTACGTGCCATCTGATCAGCATGGATAGGGTTAACAAATACGTTTGGTGAGGAGATTAATAGGGGATCGAGAGTAGGTTGGCGGAGTAGTGACTTTGTGGTGGGAGGAGCTGGATAGTGCTTCAGTTTATGGAGAATAGATACGAATATTATTCCTTTATTTTAAGCAAGAAAGCTGTCGGACCTGGCTGTAATTTGTAGATCTGCCGTTACGGATTGTCAAAAGCCAGAATCAGATTCCAATCTTGACCAAAACAAACCCATGTGTTTCCCATGTAATGTCTTTTGGATGTGTGGTAAGTAGCCGCGTCACGAAAAATACTGATTTTTTGGTTACTGGAAGCCGACCTCAATTTAGTTGGGAAAAGGCTAGGCAGATGATGATGATTGTTTATTTTATTGGAAGAAAAAGGAATTTCAACGCGTTTCGACAACACGTATTCTGGCAACCCACAACTACCACTTAATATCGATTTTTAAATAATTTGAAGCAACCTTGCAAACAAAGCAACTTAGATTCAAGTCAAAATGCAACAGGTCTATACGAGTGATTAAACTTGATGTATCTCCCATCTTTCAGGCAACCTCATTTTTACCGGACTGCCTTGTATTGATATTTTTTTCGAGAATATAATTATTATATACATGTGTTTTACGTAGATTTTTTTCTAAGCTTGTGTGTCTGTAGCTTAAACGGCTGAATAGATTTTAAGAAAATATTTTTTGTGGTCCTTCCATTGATTCAATTTAAAAATGAATGAACGAGTGATGATGAATGGTCCAAAACATATTTTTAATCAATGGTCCTTTTGCGAAGTAATAACCTTCAAAGTAAAATTTTTTTTGAGTCTTGTGTTCCCACTTCTACTAAATTAACCGTTGCTATTTGTTTCATGAAAAGTATGCAAGATAGTATCTTTGGCATTTATACCGCGTGTATCTGACATCGACGCACAAACGATTTCTATGGGTCCAGGGCATGATTCTGGACATCCTAGTGTTGGAATTTTTCGTCAGTACTTTTCTCATTTTTTTATTTTTTTCAAGAGTACCACAAATAGGTATCAGCTCAGCGAGGCTGATATCTGTTTGTGGTCTTATTCAGATTGCTCTTTTTAGTGAAAGTAGTTAATTAGTTAATTTTTTTTTATTAAAAATCTCATTGGGTTAGGTCAGAATAACGATTATGAGCAGTCTAAAGTAAAAAAAACCCTTGAAAAAAATGAGAAAAAAGCCGACGAAAAATTCTAAGTTTAGGGTGTCCAGAATCATGCCCTGGACCCATGGAAATCGTTCGTTTATACACGCGGTATAAAACTAAATTAAAGAGAAACTATTACAGCTAAGCAAGCTTTATCTACAAGTTAACGTGTGCGACCAACTTATAAAATTAATATGAAAAAAAAAATTAATGACACAAAATGAAAAGTACACACAAAATGAAAACTCAAGATCTATCTTGAATGCAATTTTCATGCGGTTCGCAGTAACGAAAATGATGTCGAAATAATTTCCAAGTTGGCATTACTAATAATGCTCTCTTCTTTACCCGTACCATCTATACTAATATTATCAAGAGGTAACGTTAAATGTTACCTCTTTATAATATTGTAAAAATTTTGTTTGTAAGTTTGTATGTAGGGGGTAATCTCAGGAACTACTGGTCCGATTTTAATTTGTCACGACATCGCGTTCCCGCTGGAAATTCGGGAAATCCTCTCTGTATCCGAGTAATACCGAGTGTAAAAAACCTACACGCCAAATTTTTGACGACACGGTTGGCGCAGTGGTTGAGCGATTGACTGCTGCGTAGCATGTCGCGGGTTCGATTCCCGCAAGGAACAAATATTTGTACGACCTACAAGTATTTGTTCCGAGTCTGGGTGTTTTTCTATCTATAATATGTATGTATTTACAAAAAAAAAAATGTATATAAGTAGTTTATCAGCCATCTCGTTACCATAACACAAGCATTAGGTTGCTTAGCTTGGGACTATATGGCGTTGTGTGAAATGTCCAAGGATATTATATTATGTCCAAGGATATTATTTCAACTTTCTACGAGCAGTAGTTTCGGCTGTGCGTTGTCTGTTAGACACTCGGTAACGCAAGCATTTTACATAATCAGGATATTTTTTTGAAAAAACGAATCTCTCCGATGAATTGTGCCTGAACTGGATACCCCATAATTATGTTTGTATTAATAATAATATAATTAATTAGTGGTTATTTAATACATTAATTGTGGATGTGCTGCCCGTTTGTAATTATGTCTGTTAATAGGCGTATTGTTAATAGTTTAATTAATGCCATTATAATATTGGTTTTGGGCCGCTTTACGTTATTATTTTTAGTGATGGTCTTTAGTAAGGTACAAAAACTCATTTTATTTTGGTGCATGTCATGACCAAATATACAATTAATAGACTTAATTTACGCACAAGACGTGCACTGCATGAGAGATCTATCCAAAACTGTTTGGCGCTTTCTCAGAAATGATCTTCTGAGAATTTCACTTGTAATTTGGCACTCAAATTTATTTCCTGTGCACTGTAAAAATTGAAGTGACAAATTACAAGTTGTGTGAGAGAGACAGAGTCATACAGAGCGACTGGCAATTTTTTTTTTTCACACCGAACTCAGTCAATGGGGCTGCACATCGTCATCAAACCAAAATAATGCTCTTCTGTGTGTCACCGAAAAGGATTTATACTAAGTGAGGAAGTAAGGATTTTACAGACATAAGAGGTCTAAAAAGGCCACTTTAGCAGAATCAGAAAGCATATCTCGCTACCCACTGTCAAATTTTCCCAATCAACTTTGAACCTAATGCGTTAGCGATAAAGATGAAAATGAAATTTGACAGATTATTGTGTGATTTGTTTTATGATACTAATATAATTCTGCTAAAGTGGCCTTTTTCGACCCGCAGCAATCATTCAACTTATTTGCAAAATCGGAGTTTTTATAGAATAGTTTTTGTGCACTATGCTCTACGGTGTGTGTTAAAATCTGAGGGCCAAAAGAAGGCGGTTCTCAATTCGGTTGTATTTTTTTTTTTTTGTTACCTCTATCGAAATAGCTGGAATTTGTTTACTTGGATGATGGTTTTTTGTCATCCAAGTTATCGAAATTGCGTATTTTGCTTTTCTGCGATTTTGCAGTGGTGTTGTTGTTAGGTGTGCGGTACCACTAAAAAAAGAAAAATAAAAAACTTTTTACAAAAAAATACAACCGACTCGACTTCCAAATAAAAATAAACACTAAAAAGTAAAAAATAACTTTCATTTCGGAATTCGGTGTCAATATACGAAGAAACTAACAAAAACTATTTTTTTTTTACTTTGTAGTATTTTTTTTATACAACCCGCATTCGCATGTCAATCGCAAAATGTCAAGAAAGCCTTAATTTTCATACAAATTTGACATTTTGCGACTGAGATACGAATGCGATGCAAATGTGAAAATTAGTAGAATGGCACTCATGTGTCAAAATGTCTATTTTTAGTTAGTTTTTTAAAAAACAAAAAAATCTCGTGTAAGCAATTTTGATTGCACGAGACAGACCAGTATACATTTTCGTCTATTATTCAGAATGGAACTTCCCTAAGCTTTGTCAGAACACGTCACAAGAGTGGTTAAAATGGCACTATAAATCCAAATATTTGCCACAAACGCCAACTAACTACGCCATTTCTATTTTCAAACGAACTCATTACAAAACGGAATGACTTTTGAACTAAGTAGTATTTTGTATAATAAAGCCAAATTCTAAGGAGAATATTATTAAAGACGTGCGTCAGTTTTGATTGAACATGTTCTAATAATGAGAGCCGCGAGCGACAAGAACGTGACGTAGCGACTTGTACCTATAAAGCATGAGATGCAGAAGGTTAGTGCCACAGATATAGATATAACTAGATAACGCAAGTATCACGATCTGTATGAAAACCAAGCGTGCCATTTTTTGGCTACCTACTATAAGACGTCACAAGCACTATTTAGTGATAGGAAAATCAAATCGATTCAAAGACCACCGACCACCTCGTCCCACCCACGCCGACATCCGACTAGCGCTATACACCGATGCAGACTGAGCGCGAAAGTGGCCACTTACGATTTTTGTACGTAGCTTACGTACAAAAATCGGCACGCGAAGTAGTTGTTCTTGCGTTATCTAGGTCTATCTATATCTGTGGTTAGTGCTAATGCTAGAAAAAAGTGTATGGAGTACTGCTCTCATCTTTGGGACGGATCTACCAGATACCAGATTAATGCCCTTGAGCCAATTGAAAAACGAGCCAAGAGAATCATTGGCAATGACAAGCGTCGAATCGAAACTCAAAAGCCTTGAGCATCGACGCCGAGTTGCTGGCCTGTCGGTTTTCTACCGGTTGCAGTTTGGGGAGTGTCCGACGGAATAGGCTTGTGTCCTGGAAAAATCTAATTAGTCCGTAAGTTAGATTTTCAAAAAATATTTGACCCATATTTTTTCTTTTGTAACGTGAACCAAAATTGACGAAGTAACGACGCTTTTAATTTCCCCGAGTTTTGATGCGTTTAACTTTGTCAATATTCATTGATTTATACAACACTATTTTTTAATTAGTACAACAAAAAATGGGGCTGTTCCCGTACCCATTACTGATCATAATTTTGCAGTCAAAAGTAAAAAAAAAACGAAATCCCAAAATTGTTTAATTTGATTTATTTTTACTTGAGTATCTTAAATGATTTCTTAAAAATTACTTAATTGTAAAAAGTTGATAATTTTGTTGGTCCTAAGCCCAATTAAAGTGCGAAAGAAAAGTTTGGATTGCTTATTTTTTCGTTTAGCATAAATTGAGTGACATTTTGGGATATAACAAACGTTAATAACTTTGCTGTTTATGAATATTATTTATTGAGACTTTACATATATAATAACAAGACCTTTTCTAATAAGCACTTTAAGTATTTGTACTAATTAAAAGTTAGTGGTGTATAAACAAAAAATACGTGTTCATTATTTTTCAATAGTCAAACTGACGGACTAAATAGTTTTGCAATTTGTGGATGATAGAAACTAGCCTATTGCATAATTTAATTCCGCCAAACCCGTTCCATCATCGGATCACAAGACGCACGGCGACGCGCCACCGTTACATGGTGGAAATCCCACCTATACGCATAAAACGATTCGGGAATACATTCAGTGTGCGTACAGCTAACGAGTGGAATTCCTTGTCCGAGTCTGTGTTTCCTGATTGCTAC
This sequence comes from Ceramica pisi, assembly GCA_963859965.1. NCBI lineage: Eukaryota > Metazoa > Arthropoda > Insecta > Lepidoptera > Noctuidae > Ceramica > Ceramica pisi. The sequence goes on along the minus strand of OY982530.1, from coordinate 1,577,642 downwards.
AACCCGGGACTCTTTAAGTCAAGAGTGAATAGGTTACTTCTAGGCAAGCGTGCTCCATCTTAGACCGCATCATCGCTAACATCAGGTGAGATAGTGGTCAAGCGTGTGCCTATCAATATTAAAAACCATGAACGTAACTACAAGTAGACGTGAAAACAATAGACACAGGTGACGCAGAACCATGTAGGGCAGGGCAGAGTAGATCTTAAAACGCATGAACGCATTAAGAGCTGCGTACGCTGCGGTGCAGGCACGTGCGACGCAGACATCTATGTACATCTGAGACCTGACACCTGTACTGTGCTGAGCTGTTTCATCGACATTTTGAGCTCTGTTTTCCCAGGCCTAGGCGAAGGAAAATACTGTCTGGCAGCTACTGGGTCCGCGAAAACAAAGTTGAGCCAGTACTGACCGGTCAGTTGATATCGATCACCTACTACAAAATGTTTTGTTTCTACTCTCCACTGACCTTCCCCCACTCGAACAAGAACAGCCACTGGGTCGTTACTCGCTCCATACGAACGCAACTTTAGCATAATAATGCTTAGCCTGATCGTTTGAAGTGGGTCTTTGATATCTGCCTGTCTAGTAACTCTTGTACCTCTGTTCTCATTGAAATTGATTATAATGAAATGTACTATCATGTGGGTGTTTTGTTTGTTAGTAAGCCGTGTTTTGTTTATGTTATGAAAACAGCACATAATACGAAGATTCTGTTTATTTATCTGTACCTACGCATATAGGGCGAGTTCTTTGATCCGTAGTTAACCAATGGTTAAAAAAATGTCGGCACCTGAATTTTGTTTGTGTGTGTTATTTCATTAATATACAACCACCAACCAACTAAACAACTTTCAAATAAACAATGGAAAATAAAAATATAACTAATTATTCCTTTTGCTTCATTTATACCCTATCTTCAAAAAATAACAGATCTTTATCCACTGACCAGTTCCTTCTTTTGTTACAGATAAACCAGTAAATGATCTACAGACCAGTACCAAAACTACAAAATGGTCGACTTATAGCAGTCAGCGGCCGGGGACATTTGCTCGGACGGTGGCGGTGGAAGCGAAAACATGTTAATTCTGATGATCATACACTTCATTACGCTACCAGTACTAACATCCAGACTCGTTAGGGGCGAGTCCGCAATGGACGAGAAACAGCCGCAACCGCTCATCAGTTCCCGGGTAGTGAGGACTAAATACGGTGACCTCAGAGGGTTCATAGTCACTCCAGAATCTAGATTCCTAGAACCAGTTGAGGTCTTTAGAGGCGTGCCTTATGCATCGCCCCCCGTAGGGTCCCTGAGATTCATGCCTCCGGTTTCCGGCGCGCAATGGTCTGGTGTCAAAATTGCTGAAGATTTCAGCCCAGTATGTCCCCAAGTGCTTCCTGATATAAGAAATGAAACTGCTGTGTTGAAGAGGATATCAAAAGGACGGTTGGAGTATCTGAAAAGAATACTCCCATTCCTCACGAACCAGTCTGAAGATTGCTTGTATTTAAACATCTACGCTCCCGCTCAAGGTAAGTTCAGTTAATGTCTTCTGCGCCTTATTTTCATCCGAGACAAGATAGAATAAAAAGAGTGCTTACAAATCCGATTAGCGTCTCAGAACTTATTAACATTCAAATGGATAAGCAGGCTAAGAGACGCCTTGCATTGTAATGGTTCCTTTATAAGAAAATTAACATGTAAATAAATACAAAGTCAGCTCTCCTTGATTACTGCTTCGGGTATATAACTAGCGAGAAGTGCTACAGTATGAAAAATGTGACCCATTTTTGAAGGAATGCCATCAAAATGTCGTCACCAACGCGACCTCCACTTTCTCATTCCTGATAAATTTATTCCCTTACTTTGTAACGAGAAAGTGGCAACAGGGATGTATAAAATAAACAAGGCATTTTAATCCGAATTTCGTCAGGCAAGCAATAGACTCGTAAATTGAGGGTGGGAACAAAAACTTTGATTTATAATTTCAGTTAAAAACCTCCCCAAGCTCCAGTGAGCTAATTTTCAAAAAGACTTTTGTCCATCTCTGTGGAAGTACACATTCATTTTAGCAGTTGGCCGGACAGGGATATTTTTTGAATGGCTGCGGCTCGGTATTAAAAATAAATGAAATGTCTTTTATTACGGAACCCACTTATGTGACTAATTGGAAGCTGAATGGCGGTAATGATGTTGCGTTTCTGCGTTGGTTTTTGGTTCATGTTGGAGAGGTGCAATAAAAGAAACAGGATAAAAACTCGGTTTTAATATTCCCTTTCAAATATCCCTACGTAATTTAAAATGTAAGGATTTTTTTAGGGTCCCGTACCTAACGGAACCCTAAAATATTAAGCCTCCGCTTTTCGTCCGTCCGTCCGCCTGTCTGTCAGTGTGATCCATCTCAAGAACCGTAATACGTAGACAGTTCAAATTATCACAAATTGTATATTTCAATTGCCGCTATAACAAAAAATAATAAAAAAGTATTTATACACATAATTATTTATAATTAACGTAAATATAAGGTACGGAACCCTTCGTGTGCGAGTCCGACCCGCACTTTTGGTTTAGTTAAAGGAATAAAAAAGAAAATAAACGATTAAATCAAGCGGTAAATTCGTTGTTAAGTTACATAATCAATGGCCAAAATCCCTATACATTCCCAGATCTATTCCGCCCAGTCCTCATTCAAACAACAAAACAAACCTTTAGAAAACGAAATCTCATTAGTCAGTTTATTAACCCAAAACTTTACCAACCCCAAACAAAACTAGCAACTAATCACGAGACTGCACATTAATCTGGACCACTCCAAGAACCCTGTCAAACGAAAGCCGTATTAAAGGCACAAACAGTTATTTCCAAAAAACGCGGGGAGACTTGTTCTTATTTACGATGCAGGCGTACATTCCCTCCGTCTGTCCATAGGTACTTCGTCACTGGCTTTTGTCACAAATGTGGTGGTTCGCTTCTGCGCATACGGCTACTTTTTCCACCTAGGTATGTCTTTTTGGCAGGATTCGAGTGTGGACCGGAGAGCGATTAGCGAGAATTTCCTGAATTTGTTTTGTGTTCTTTTTGTCTTTTGTTTTGTGGGAGGTAATGTGAGTTGGATTTAGGGATATTTTAGTAAATACCTCTTCAGTGTAAGGTATGTTTCTGTTGTTCCTGGAAGCACGTTAGTAAATTTATGTAAGTACGATGTAACATTATAATATTATGATTAAGATAGTCAAAATTAATATGTTATAGGAATTATCAGCTTCGGGGTCTTGTTAAACAACAAACATTGAAGTTATGAATATTTAACTAAGCCTTATATATTATTATATAACGTTCATAATAAATCTACTGATAACGTGTAGCAAGGAAATATCCCAATTAATCTCACTAGTACAGGAAACAAAAATATTTTTCACGTTATCGATATTACATTACATAACAAATTTCATGTCGCATCTACAATTCTAACAACATAACTAATGTTTAATACACCGTGAAATTTTCGATCTACATTGAAATTCAAATGATTTTCCTCGTCCCCAAAAATGTTATTCGCCAGAAAATTTTACGCCAAACTCCGAACACGTTCGTGCGCGGTTTCGGGACCTCACTCCGAAATACTGGTACTCTTCTGGCTTTTTAATAACCGTAAATGGCGCTCTGTGCCGCTCCCTAAAATTCTCCACTAACTGTGTATGTGTGGCGATATGAAGAGAAATTTTCATGAGGATGGCAGGTTATTTGAAGGTATTTTATGTGATTTTATGGCAGATTACAGTTTTGAAGTGGGTTAAGAAAAATGCATTTATAAATACGACTTGACAGAAGAAAGAAAAATATTAAGGGCCAGTTGCACCGGTTACGGATAAAGTGTCGGTTAGTTATCTGATGGATAACTAACCGACACTCATAATACTATAATACTTTATAAAACTCAAATACTTAATAAATCTGCCAGATATCGCTATCCGACACCTGTGAAACCAAAAGTTTTAGTTCATCTGCCAGATAAGTTCCTAATAGGCTAACCGACACTTTATCCGTAACCGGTGAAACTGGCCCTTAGTGTTCAAAACTCACATGCATACAAAATAATAATCCCTGAGGATAGTTACAGTATATCGTAGTATACTAGCTACCCGCGGCTTTGCCCGCTTGACAAATAATTTACTAAAACCTTCCCGAACCACTCTTTCCATTGTTGAAAACAGCATGAAAATCGGTGCAGTAGTTTATGAGTTTTCTCGAACAGACAGATAGACGCGGCGAAGGACTTTGTTTTAGTGATACTTAATATAATTAAAGACAAATATTAAAGTTAAAATAATAACAGAGAGCCAATTCTACTAATTTTCACAATAGCATCGCTTTCGCTTTTTATCGTAAACATTGTAGTAAAATAGCTTTATTAAAAAATAGTAGTTTTTAATAATTTTTAAACAACTTTTGCATTTGCATGTCAATCGCAAACTGTCAAAAAAGCCTTAATTTTTCATAGATTTTTGACAGTTTGCGATTGAGATGCTAATTTGAAAATTTGTAAGATTGGCACATAGGTTACAATAGAAAGGAAAATATCTTTTATCTCAACGTTTTGCAGGCTGTTAATAATTTTTTGTTCAATGTTTAATCAACGTTTTGTTTATGAAGGTATTGAAGACGTTAAACTTGTTTATTTATTTAAACTTTATGCACAATAGTGGTACATGGGAAGAATTAATGCAACAAGGCATTCTCTACCAGTCATTGGGTTAAAAACACTACACTGTGGTAGGTGTAACATACAAAAAATAAAAATAAAACATTAAAATTGAATTTTTTGTACTTGTACCAAGCAAGCAGATACACTATAAAATATTAAAGAATAGCTTAAATCATGAAACAAAATATTAAACCAGAAATTCATAACACAAAATTCAGTGACAAACTACTAAGGAACTTGTTAAAATACCGAAAATGAAATACCTAAAAGGCAACGATCATTTTAAGCATTTACATACTTCCCTTAGCGTCGTGCGTTCCGGAAAACTTCCGAATTACGGTACGTCGGATTCCGGTATTTGAGTCTAAACGGTATAACGGTATTCGTACCCGAAGCGTTCATAATTCCGGTACAGAATTTACGCGGACCAAAACGTGGTCATGCAATTTGAATGTGCTGAATAAATTCTAACTCGCGTGAATTTGGCTCTGTCTTCCATGTTTGTGTTTTGATGAAAGTCCATCCACTGATATACGTACTGGTCCAAACACAGTTAGGCAATCATTGACTATAATCACTTTAATTTAATCTGTTAGTGGTGATGTTATCAGTAGCAAAACATTTCTAAAGAAGCCTTAATTTCTCAGCGTGAAATCAGCTTCAGTCTACCTGGAACGAACTAAACTATGTCTCCTATTTTGCGAAGTATTTTGATGTTTATTGTACTGATTTTGATGACAAGATTTGTATTACAAAATAAATTGAGTTACTGAGAGATTTTGGACGGACTGGCAATAGCAGAAACATCTCAATCTGATCTAGATAGCTTAATTTTCTCACTTGATTTTGCACCTAAATTGTAACCTAGCTATCTACGACAATTCTTGAAGATTTGTGGTAAAAATCAAATAATAAATACGGCGATAAAGGGTATGCCTTTATCGCCGTATTTATTATTTGATTTTTACCACAAATCTTCGTTCGTCTCAAAAATATCTATTACAAAAACATTAGACAAAAGTCCCGAAAAATAACACTACCTTTTAACATAGAACCACTTACCACCGCGACATTTACGAAAAAAAAAAGTCCTCTATTTTTTTTTTGCAAAAACAACCATTTTAGGGAAATCTAGTCTCAAAATAGCAAAAAAATAACCTAAATACAAAGTTATAGCAAATAAATATTTAACATGTTGAACACACTACTGCTCAGTATTTTGTACTGCAGTATTTTGTTTAAAATGTGTTATATCTGAATCAAAAAACCGGCCAAGTGCGAGTTGAGCTCGCACACGAAGGGTTCCGTAACAAAAACCTAAAATCTTATTTTTTTTATAGCGCAAATATAAACACACAATCTGTGAAAAATTTCAACTTATATATTACGGATCTTGAGATTCAGCCCGATGACAAACAGACAGTCGGACAGCGTAAGCTTAGTCATAGGGTTCCATTGGTAACCCTTCGGCTACGGAACCCTCAAAATAAAAATTAAGGCACACGATCGTCTCAAGACGATCTTTCAAGATCACATTAGACACAAGCCTCCAAAAATAACCTCAAAATAACACCACCTACTAACATAGAACCACTTACCACCGCGACATTTACGACAAAATTCTCCTCTATTTTCTCGCAAAAACAACCACTTTAGGAGAATCTAATCTCAAAATAGAATAACAAGATAATCTAACCACGAGGTTATAGCAAAAAATTGATTTGACACCCGTGTGAAGCTATGGATTTATACAGCGAAAGTTGATTTATGCTCCCGTTGCGATCCATCACAGGATAACCGATAGTGTTGGCGGTTTATGAAGCACGGGATCTACTTACAATGATGTATAGTGTTGTTACGTTTTTCTGGTCCGTGGGAATTTGGCGTAGGCGTAAAGTAATTTGGGTTGAAAGTTTCTTTTTACACCTCACACGTAATTTCTAAGAACAAGGGCCAGAAACATGATCGATTTTCTCATCATTGTTTACAACCTATCTAAAAGCGGGTCTTACATCATCTGGCTCTTATCTGCATCGTAAAAGATTTCATTGACTACGCCTCACGTCTTTTGATTTGATTTCTTCTGTAATAAATTAATAATGCGTAGCTGAGAGCAGTCTTCCTTTGTCTTATTTTTATATCCAGTATCAACAAACAAGCAGGAAAAGAAATACTTGGTGTATTTTTTCCTTTAATACTACTTCTTGTTGTAAATGTTCATACTGCTAAGTCAAAGTCCTTTGGGTGACAGCTATTACAAATATATATGCCTAAATTGTGCTCAGTTTCTATATAAAATCTGGCGAAAAAACTATAATTACTGTTGTGATTTTATAAGTACTCTCCATTTTTATGCTGTACCTAATCTGGTACAGCATGTGCCAATAATCTTCCACGAACTTGACTAGAGTCAAGAGCAAACCCATCTCAAATAAAAACAAACAAATGGAAGAAAGAATCCTAATCGTGGTCACTCATCCACATACTGACCTCAGCAAGTGTTTCTTAATCTCTAAGTCCGATCCATGTGGCTGTTATTATGGCAAATGGGAAGAAAAATATGACGTCAGACTTTCGTCTGATAGTATTATATCAAAAACACAGGGGTCACATCCACCTTCCAAGAGGAAAGAGTTTCTTACGGCAAAATCAACGACCACAAGCAAATCTACCAGTATTTTTATGTATAACATCACAAAGTACCCAACAAAGTGAAGTACAAATCCAGTTTTTCGTTTGAGTCTCGTTCGCTTCATGACTACATATATCTCGATTTATATTGAATGCTACTTTGATATGAGATTTTCCTTATATTTCTTTATAAATGTTATATCATATTAAGCTTCGATTCGAATGAATTGCTCAACATTTAAAGCCAATGGCGGGGAAGTGATTGAAGAACGTTAACTCTATTTGAACGTAATAGGGATACGTTAGATTTAATATTGGAAGCGTAACATGCTTTTGTTGAGTTAAAAGGTTATTTTCTAAATATATTATATGTCTGACATTTCCAGTAAACTTTAACATTAATATTGTTACTAAAATCACAGTGAAAGTTGTTCGTTCTCAGAAGTTGGAAACTGATTCTATTTGTAGTATATTATATTGAGACGAAATTAAACACTGTATTTACTTGAATTTGATGCCTGCGTGTATCTTCTTTGTTATTTATTCCTTACAATACTTTATTGTAAACCTCGTATTAATTATAAAAAGCACTTTTATAGGTAAAAAGAAATTTACAAAGTCTTATCTTAGGGAAAACTCTTTCAGACAACTTTTGGATATACTGAACGAAAGGAGACAGATTTTGGGCTGTCAGTGTGAAAACATCGTAAAGAAGATTAGTTTCACAAAATAATGTAAAATTAAAACAAACAACATCAAATATAAAATGAATAATCAGATTTCAGCATACACAGTTTAACATCGAACAATCATCTGCCTAGGATTTTTCCAATTATATTGGGGTCGGCTACTAGTCAAACTCGATTCAGCTGAATACCAGTGTTTCACCTGGAACGACTGCCTGTCTTATCTCCACAACTCAGTGACTGCGTAACACGGTACTTAAATCCGAAACAACTGCCAAAGAGCTACAGATGACAGCCGGAACCAACCGCTTAGCATACTCTCGGAGGCACGGGGGAACAAACATAATAAATATTTACAGCAAAAAACTCGGTGAAAAAAAAAAACCAATAGTTCAACATTCAAGACAACCACACACTCCTATAAATTCCACTAAAATACTACATTAATAAAGAACCTTTCACATAAAAGAAACATGAATGACGAAGAGCCAACGCGCGCCATCTGAAAACAACTGCCACGTAAACATTAACACACTTTATCCTCAACGTGAGACCTAGATTCACTCGCTTTAACCGAAAAAAATCCCCACCGGACCAAACCGGCGCAGCGATCACTTTTGTGGATAAATATTTCTTTATTCATGTCTGTATCTGGGCTAAACTTTTCTATACTTCTCCCTAGAGAACCTTGCTTGATCGAGACTAGAAAGTTTATCTAGATTTTTGGAGCTCTTAACAAAAAAAGCTTCAAAGGATTTTTGTAAAAATGTATCTTCGTCTATTTTGAAATGAATGGTCCTTGAAGGCAGAAAAAAGTGGACTTTCATTCGTTAATTCTCAAGAATTTTGTAAAAGCGAGAAAGTCATCTAGATAAAATTCTGTTACATCGGAGCTTGTTTTGACAATTATAAATAATTGGAATAAGGTTACTATAAACAATGAAGTAACTAAAAATAAATACTAGTATTCAGCTAAATCTGGTTTGACTGGAAGCTGACCCCAATAAAGTTGAGAAAAGGCTAGGCAGATGATGGAATAACTAAGTTACTACTTTTTCTCTTCAAATACGCAAACTTAAAAACTACAATAGTTGAAGATTATTTATTTTTAACCTTTAATAAAACGTGTGCATTTGGCGATAACACAGTAACATATCTTGATTAAGCATTGTTTCTTATATATAGCTCCAAAGATCACTCATCTGGAATTTCCGCATCACCCACTCCTTGAAACTTAACTCAACCCTTTTATAAAGAGCCCGAACAAAAAAAAAGTCAACAATATTAAATACCGACGTCAAACTCCGTATCTCTGCTCTACGGTTTTTTATTAGAAACGCTTCTTATATCATCAACTGAATAAAACACGATGGGCACAAGTAAATGGTGACCCAAATACGGATTTATTGCTTCGGAACTCCGGATTTGATTTATATCCAGGAGTGGATTGACTTACAACACATCGATTTTGTGAATTGCATTACAATCGATGAGGAGGATATGATGTATGGGGGCCTATGTTTCAATTTGGCTGTCGTGTAACTTTGAGGGATGAATTATAATAAAGATGATACTGTTGAGTTTCAACAAAGTTTTGTTTAAGTTTTAAAGCAAATTAAATGTAAATGCCGTAACATAATATACGTTACAATCAAACCACGTGATCTTAGTAAACAGACAATGAAATAATGCTAATGAATCTATTCACCATCGATAAATTAATATTGAATTCCCATAATCTTAAAGACTCTTGTCAAAGGTCACGTGATGACGTGACCTTTGACAAGAGTCTTTCCAATTTCTCCCATCCTCTCAAAACCATAAGCCATTTTTTTCAACATCGTCGTTAACGCTACCTATTATGCGGCAGGATCATACAAACGTATATCCATCCTTTTCTACCCTCATTACTGTGCAGATTTGCAAGATAGCCTCGATGCTCCCGACCAGTGTTTATGAATGTCCCTACTGTAATGGTCTAAGTAATAAACTGGTCATATACAGAATGATGTGCTAATTGTTACATGTTCGTGTTGTTTTAAATGGACGTTGTGAGATTTAAACATGGTTTGTGGGGCTCGTGCCAATTTTGGTGTCAACGTGAATCTGCATTTTTTAACAGTGCGCAAGGGTAGATTCACGAACGAATGATATATTTTCATTATATTTCCAAAACAAAGAAACATTTCGAAAATAGTTATAAGAATATAAATTATTTTTATTATATAAACCATACAAAAATAACAGCAAGAGCAAAAAATTAGAATAGTGTAATAAGTCGCAAACTTATATTATATAACTTACTAGCTTCTGCCCGCGACTGCGTCCACGTAGCGTGATAATTATATATATATAGCCTTCTTTAATAAATGGGCTATCTAACACTAAAATAATTTTTCAAGTCGGACCAGTAGTTCCTGGATTAGCGCGTTCAACCAAACAAACAAACTCTTCTGCTTTATAATATTAGTAAAGATATATATTTTGACCAAAATATTCAATGACTTCGAAATAATTTGACGTTCTGGTTTTATATTTTTATATTCAATTTTAAATTCACAAGTAGTATCTGTACTGTTTAATTTTATCTTTGCTAGACTACTCAGTTATAAGTTCCATTTTGCAGTTTAACAGTCTACAAAAACTAGCAAAGCGATTCACTCCCGTCTTGCGCCACACATCTAACTTCCTACAAAAACTTGATTTATCCTTTTCTTCCCGATCCATCATGGCTGAGATAAGACGAAGTGGGGGCGGAGGGTGGACGGGCGAGATATCTGGAACCTTCACTGGAAATTTTCGTCGAATCCGATAGACAGCTATCCTTTTTTTGTTTCCATCCGACAATCTGAATGGAAAGATGCGAGATAGTGAGTGTTCGGTATTGTTCAAATTGTTTGAATTTTTATGTGGTAAAATTTTTTTTCGTCCTTTTGTTGGACAGACAATGCTTCTTGGATTGGTACTGTTTCAGCGATTCTCCGTCCGTGAAAGGAAAAGATGACTTCCCGTGATTTCATGGAATGAGTTTTTTTACAAAGATTTTAGTAAAAGGTTTTGTGAGGAACCGTGTCAAAAGGTTCCATTTTATTAGGAAAATTACTTAAACTAAGAAACAAATTGCTTGATCTTTTTGAATCTCCTTCAATATACTAATCTAATAAATCTGCATTAAACCGTAAAACTGCCTTTATTTAAAAAGTACCTATTACTCATTTGCAAGTTCCCTACCACGCCCCACATTCGTCGCCTCCGATTAAATGTGTCAACTCATTTCACATCAAACTAGCCCCTATTACGAACACCTAAAGTCGATAATCGTCTCCATCTCCCCCGATTCAAAACTGACAAAAGAACTTTGCAACGAAAATAAAGAAAAAATCGAATAGGGTCATTCGGGGAAAAATAGGCTAACTAGGTTAGAAATTCTTTCACTACGCCCTTGTGTAGTGGCTGTTAAATCTTCCATACCTACTTATGCCTTTAGCACCACCGTTCGTACATTATCGACCTTTAAAACTGAAGTAGGTACGTTTCCTCGCATTTTTATCTTTGCGGAGTGAGCTGAACGCCAAATTTTAACACTAAGTGCGTTGGCATTATTCCAAGCTTCAGGCGAGCAGTAAGTAATATGTTGGGTTAAAAGGTCACAACTTTGCATAAGTAGTGACAGGTTTGGTACATTATCGCTCTCAAGAATTTATTATAATGATCCATTTTCGTCTGCTTCTCGGTTTTCATATTCTCTATTTCCTCTTCAACGATCAAGTTCGCTATAAGGAGTTCAATAGGTTTTATATTCACATCGTCGTCTAGATAGAATTTTGTTGAATCGCAAGGTGTTGTTGCGTGAACTTCAATATTAAAAAGTCCATGAATATTAAAAATGTGATACACGAGGGATATTACACTTTCGTTCTTTATCAAAGAGCTACCTACTTGAATATCTACGTACTCGTAAGTAGACTTAAGTAAAATAGCGACACCATCCGTTACCGGCGCTTGAAAGCTATCATCACTACATTTATTGGTTTCGACGCTCATAAAAATAACGTATAGGTATAACATATCTTGTCTGTCCTTCTGGTGGGGCGACGTATTAGTTTGGCGATGACTCGGGCTATATTGCTCTTTTGGATAAGTTTGGTCATTATCTGTTATGGTTCTTTCTATATTGTTGATTAAGTACTATTTGTTTCGTGGGGGGCCTCTTGTGGAATGTTATATTAATATTTATCAGAGGATAATCTTTGTTTGCGTTGGTTAGATCAGCCACTTTAACGAACTGAAATGGTTTTTAACGGTATTTTTATACAAAATAGTGAGAAAATAAAATTGATTTTAAGTTAGTTGACAGCTGAACAATTTGCGGAGTAAATCATTTGTTTTACAAACCAAAAAGAAGAGATTTTCTTTTCTTTCTTTCTTTCTTTATCAAAAAATATACAAACCGTCAATTCTCACTGTATGATTCTTTCAGTGTTTGTTTCAAATATTTCTGATAGACTCACGTTGACAATTTTGCTGTATTTTCTACATCCCTAACTTATTTAATTCTTCTAGCAGGTGTAAGAGATGCAGTGGCCCGCTACCCAGTTCTGGTGTTCGTGCATGGAGAGAGCTACGAATGGAGTTCTGGCAACCCTTACGACGGCACTGTGCTGGCAAGTCATGCTGGCCTGGTAGTTGTCACTATCAACTACAGACTCGGGATCTTAGGTAAGTCTGATAAAAATATTTTTAACTGTGAACTAACACCCGGTTTGACGACCAAAAATCAACGAGTTGTTAAAAGGAAACTCTTATATGGCTGTTGATAAATCATTCAACCAATCACAGGTGCCGTTGACATGTTTTTCAAAATTAGCTAGCTTTTTTTGGTATATAGGATTTGAAAATTTATTATTAACTTTATATTCTGGAAGTATGTTCCCTTGCGATAGTTTCCAACACTCACGCGGGTAAAGCTGGTGGAAGAACCACCGGAGAGGCAGAATTTGTTGTAGGCTTTCCTAAGTAATGTGCTATTGATACTTTTTACTAGAAATATGTCTTGAAACAAAAGGTCTTGATTTAATTTAGAACGTTTCTTTCAATTCTTTATTATAAGCACCGTGCACGGCGTAGATTTTACCATTTTGCGTTACAAATTCGAAACTTTTGCGATAATAAAAATACTTGAAATTCAATATCAATTTTTTCTCTTTTTTTAAACAGAAACGTTGCCCCACACTATGAATTTCTCCTGTATAGTGGGTGCGTTTATAAACATATAAATACACATACACAAACAACCAGACCAGTAACAATTACCTGTAGGCCATACAAATATTTGTTCCGTGCGGGAATCGAACCCACGACTCGCAGCGCAGCAGTCAATCGCTCAACCAGTGCGCCAACCGTGTCGCCGTAATATTCTGCGATGCCACCTATAGTACGTGTATTGATATATATTTATAGCCCGTCCGTACGACTTTTCCATGAAAAATAGAGTGATGTGTTGAATTAACTTCATCAACATCCATAACTCGACTTTACCCACTACTGCAAGGTAACAAGGTACTCCCCCTTGCCAGAGCGAGTCGGACTTGCGCACCAAGGTTTAAATTTTTCACAACTTTATGACACTGTAGACCTGAGTTTATAGTTTTAATTTCCACTCGATACTTCCCCACGTTCCCAAACTAAAGGGTCTTGACAGACAGACGGACGGACAGAAAAATGGACGACAAAGGGGTACCGTTTTTTCCTTTTGAAACACGAATCCCTAAAAATGTTAGGAAATCAAGGCGTCTTTGACAGATTACGACTGAGATGCGAATGCGAACGTTGCTTAAAAAATGTAGATTATCTCTCTGTGTGTCAACTGAATAAACAAACTCTTTACAGAAGCTCATACCTACTTCACTCCTTAGTTATGGCAGACGTGGCCCTCTAGGTTGACACTATTAAGTACAGGTTGTGTGTAAGTGAAATGTTTGAATAATAAGTAGGGTGGAGGGCCTCTCTATGGTAAAGTTGAGGGTAGGGTCTGGGTAGTAGGACACTTGTGCCCTCTTATGTTGACCATCGATTAAATCTGAAGTATGTGTCTCTGCAAAGTTTTCTTTGTGTAAGACGTAAGCAGAAATGGTTGTATAAGTAAATGCTAATTTACTTAGATTTGACTTATGTAGGTAAAGTCATTTCATCGATTACATTTCCTAGTGTACGTAGATCTATAAAATTAAATACCTAGACAAATTCGAGATAAATATAAGTTAATCCTTTATCGGAAATCCACAAAATTAAACATCGCACCATAAAAATCTAGATTCAAAACAAAATGAATTCTTGAAACGGCTAAAATTACTATCATTCCGTTACTCTGTGAAGACGTATATATGTATATGATACGGACGCGCAGCTCCGTTAATTTGGGTCTTGAATAAGATTGCTACATCAAAGCTAGCCTCCTCCTTAATCCCGAACACTCCCGAGCGAAAACGAAGCTGAAATGCTAATTGCATTCCAATTTAACCCAAAGAGAGATCTCTTAAAAGAACTTCCTCAGTATCAAAACTATCTGATTGTTAAACCATCTTACTTAAAATGTATTAATTCAGAACAAGATCGGGCAAGTTGCAATTCACTAATTTAAATTGAAAATGACCAAAACTTAAATTATTTCAAAGTGAAACTTGAATTTCAGTTGTTGAATTAATAATTAATTGTTCTTCAACAAATTGCATTTAAATTGAGTGGAGTATTGTATTAAAATCTCCAAAAAGTTTTGTTTAAACAATCTATAGTTATGATACTTGAATAATGGAATCAGGATTATTTAGTCATCAATACTGCGAAGTATACTTTAAACTATTGCAACTTAAAGGACATGGTACAATTCGCAGTTTCACTTCAAACAAAACACGTTTGCAATTCCACACTTACCATGCACAAACAACCCGAGATTTTCAAACAAAACAAACGTAGCAAAAGCGCTGACATGAAGAAATGTAAAGCCAACCTGCCCCTTACCTCTGCACCCAAAAACATTCCCCCACATTCAAACGAGCGTTTATTTAACCCTAAAAATACATACTTACGCAAACTCCACATTTACATTACGTACTTAAGAAAACAAGAGCTCTTGAATGGCCATTCTATTCACAAAATCATTGTCTCAGAAGGATAATATTCCACTTAGCAAGACAATCCCACTTTATTTCGGCATTACTCTGAGTTTATTCTCTGTGTGGGCTATGATAGCCGCGGTTGATAAGACCCTGTTGTTAAAAGGATATCGCTGATAAATATAGACTATAACCATGCTGGATGCTTTGATTGTACTTAAGTATCTGAGTCAATAGCGGGAGGTAGTTGAGCCAATAAAGAGATAAAGGTTGTATAGGATGATTCTATTTGCTAGTGCCGATGTTGACTGAAACTATTTCTGGACAGTCTCCTTTCTGTTTGTTGTTGTCCTTTCCGGACTGTTCTGAACTTGATATTGTGCCAAAGCAATATAAAAAAACCGTGAAGCTTTATTTTTGTTTTTAAAATCAAAACCTTTTATTTGGTTTGATTTATAGACTATTTTCATTTTTAGGGTTCCATATCCAAAGGGTATAACGGGATCTTATTACCAAGACTCCGTTGACCGTATGTCTGTCTGTCCGTCTGTGACCAGGCTGTATCTCATGATCATTTTCACAGATGATATTGTATTTCTGTTGCCTCTATAATAACAAATACTAAAACACAATAATTAAATATTGATGATTTTTTTGACGTTTTATAGAGAATGGTACGGAACCCTTAGTGTGCGTGTCCGATTCGCACTTTTTGTAATTATGAACATCATTTACATAAGTGCAAATTAGATTACACGTGAACAGTAATTCATATATTTCTAAAATGAACTATTTAGTCCGTCAGTTGCATCAACAAAAATATATTTATCAATTTATTTTTCTTTTGTCTCTTACATAAAAAATGAATAGGTACGAGACAAGACGTTGAAAATTCATGTTCGTCGCGACCATATAAAAAGTTTACCATTTTTCCCTATGTTTATTTTTGCTTTCTCAAACAAACATCTCAATTCCATCGAACAAAGATATTATATTGTGTTCTTTGTCTAGTAGGTAGTACTATAGATTTAGCTCACTGTCTAGCCTATTCCTGTTTACATATTTATAGCTCGTGGCTAAACATTAGCAGTCGCACAGTTCGATCTTTCAGGTTATGCTAGATGGGTGACCATCTTAATATACCGAATTTCCTCAGTGCCTCGGGAAGCACGTTATGCCGTTTGTCCCGGCTGTTATTTTTAGATCTTTGGCAGTCGTTACGGATAGTCAGAAATCAGTAAATCTGACTGCAGTTTTGCCAAGAAGTACCGTGTTACCCGGTTAGTGGGTTGTGGTGGTCTGGTAGACAGCCCGTCTACGTAAAATAATGGTATTCAGCTGAATCTGGTTTGACTGGAAACCGACCCCAATACAGTTGGGAAAAGGTTAGGCAGATGATGATGTTCTTCGGTATGCATATGAACACTGTTGATTTACCTGGAACGAATTTCTCTAACCCTCTGTGTGACTGAGTTTCTGACAGACAACGCATAGCTGAAAGTACTCAAAATTACAAATTCTAAAGTCATTTATTCAAATAAGGCTGAGAGCCAGCACTTTTTGAACGTCAATTAAGTTTTTACAAAAGACAGTCCCCCCGCCCGTCCGTTACTTACTCCTACTGGTCGTAGAAAGCTGACATTTGGTATGTGGGTAGGTTCCTTTCTATCGTAGGTGAGTACCAAGGTAGAATTTATTATCGAAATTCTTTTGGGAACGCGTAAAAAAGGGGAGGGATGTTTTTTTTTTTTAAAAGCGTTGTCTCACACTAGGAATTTCTCCTGTATCGTGGGTTCGTTTACAAACATACAAAGTCACATACACAAACAGCCAGACCCGGAACAATTATCTGTAGGCCATACAAATATTTGTTCCGTGCGGGAATCGAACCCACGATACGCTGTGCAGCAGTCGATCGCTCAACCACTGCGCCAACCGTGCCGTCAGATATGCGTGAACGAAGTCGCCAGTCAAAGCTAGTTCGTCACAAAACTTTCGTGTAAACTCCAATTGGAACATACTGCACAATAACACGCAAGGAGGTGCTTGTAGACATTAAGTAATTAAAACTTTCGGTTTGATACTCAATTTTTATAGCCATTTTGTTGAATGGCTGACGTATATTGTACACGCCATGTTGTTTTCAAGTGGGGGCGTGAAAGAAAATCACTTTCACTAAATATTATAAAACAAAGTCCTCCGCCGCGTCGATCTGTCTGTCTGTTCGCGATAACGTCAAAAACAATGCACCGATTTTCATGCTGCTTTCACCAATGGATAGTGTAGTTCTCGAGGAAGTTTTTAGTAACGCGAAGCCGCGGGCATCAGTTTGTGATTTATTTATTTATTTATTGGTTCACCAACAATTGTTCACACTGCTTTTATATTAAAAATAAAATGCAATAAACGAGTATACATTAGTCAACAATCACTTATAGGTGAACACCGCATGCATAATTATGAAGTTGTACAAAGAAAAATTACATAATATGTTTAACTAATCTAGTTTCTTAAATAGATAAAAACAAGAGATCTAAGATAAAGATGGCTTATGGCTAAATCTTAATCTATAATCTATGTATAAACATTTCCTTCAGAATTAAAATATAAATAAAGATAAATAATATAACTATCTGACGTGTATATTTCTTCATTTGGGTGATATAAATATAGGTATACAATGTAGAGAGAATAATATGTCAAAAGTTAGGAGTATTGAAATAAAAGTTTCTGTACTAACCGAAAACATTTAGGTGAAGTGAACTGTCGATCCATTGTACAAGCAATAGTAATAGTAGTAGCGCTTAATATAAAATTTGAAACAGCATCTGTATATGACAGAAGTTACTATACAATAGTTATTTTTACTATAGTTTACGCCAGATAAACGTGGAATAAAGTACATTGACCCACATACATTTATTGACTTTCTTAAGATCAAAATCAGAAATAATGACATAAAGCTGTCCTGAATCGACTTCTATCGTGATTTACGTTCTCTAGTAATGAAAAACAGTTCTTAATTTATTGTTCTAGTATCTACGAAGAGATATTAGGGAAAGGTCAATGTACTTTATTCCACGTTTACCTGGCGTAAACTATAGTTTGACAGTAGGTTCTATTCAATCTATACTAATATATTAGTATATAGAGTTTGTTTGTTTGGTTGAACGCGCTAGTCCCCGGAACTACTGATCCGATTTGAAAAATTATTTCAGTGTTAAATAGCCCATTTATCGAGGAAGTTTATAGGCTATATATGATCACGCTAAGATAAATAGGAGCGGAGCAATAATGGAAAATGTGACGCAGACGAAGTTGCGCGGGTCAGCTAGTAATTCATAAAAATAACGCTGCTTCGAATCAACTATGAATTTATTTAAATACATAGTTTAATTTTCACAATAAAAACATTGCGAATAATTTACCCGAAACATTCATGATATTATTTTTTGGCGTCTGTTTTAATTTAATTAACACTTCGTTAGTAAATTTAGTGTAGTAAATTTAGTGTATTTATAATAAGATTGTGGTACAAAATTAAGTCTAGTCTTAAAATTACGTTCTTTAATTTAGTGGTACTACACTTTCTCATAATGATAAACGAGAAAAGCCTACCAAGAATTGTATTTTCTGTTGTAAATTATAATAGAAAAACAAAAGTGTCTGTCAGACTAATAATAGTAAGAAAGATATAAAATACAAAATCATTTTTTATTTTATATAAAACATCATGTTTATTAATAAATTAATATTAATTAATTCCCTCCCCTGTAATTTCCAAAACTACTGAGGTTATTTGAAAAAAAAAAACGCAGATAGCTCTTTACGTAAAGGTTATAGTGTGGAGAAACGCTTTTTTTTTAATATGTTACAAAACTCTCGCACTTGGCCAGATTGGCAATTTTTAAGCTTCATAATTGAAATTTGGAAGTTTTGGAACCATAATAAACTCCAAAAATAGCCCGCTTTATTTCAGCACAAACTTTAAATGTCAGAAAAAAATAAAATATTTAAGAAAACTATACCTACTACTTATATTAAATATTCTTAGCCTTAAGCAAAGTCTCACAAAGGAATAATCAACCCTCAATTAATTTCAAACTCATCAATATTCAATATTATTTGAACTAAGCAAATTTTAACCCCAACATCACACACAATGTATCGTCCCGTGGCCAAAATCTATTTTAACTGGATAAACGCTAACGTAATTGTTTGCGTTTAACTCACAACGTTATGGTTATCGTTGCTACGTAGATTTTATGGGGCAAACGTAATAAACAAGACGCAAGTTCAGTTTAGTGTTGCAGACTAGAAAGTTTTCGGTTTCGGTTCAATAAAGTTGAAATGTTTATTGGGAATATTTTGGATTTATGAGTTGTAAATAAAGTTTTTCTTATTGGCCTAGCGCTTTTTCTTAATAAGTTTTATATATGTTCAAACTTTTTGTTGACGTTAACCCTTGCATTAACATAGGCCAAATTTCAGCATTTTGAAGTAAACTGTCAATTTATAGTATAAGTTGAATCAGTTGGGACCAGAAGACTGGCAACATTGCCACATTCAAAAGCAAAGCTAATTCCTTGGACAAAGAACGAGCCAGTCGTTTGCTCAAGTGTCATTCAATAGGCGATATCTTTGAACAGAAACCACGCACTCGGACACCATGACTCAAGCATGGAATTGAAATGCTAAACGAGTCCAGATTTATTTTATATGCTAAATGTTCCCCTAATACTGGTATTTACCTGTACGGTGTCACGGTTTTGATACTCAGAATAACATATTATATTATGTACAGTACTGAGGAGCTCATGGCTAAATAATAACAGCCGCACAGGTCGAGCTCCAAGGTTAAGCAACGCTAGCCGAGGTTGGTCTGTGGATGGGTGACCACCTTAACATACCGAGTTTCCTCCGTGCCTCGGAAAGCACGGTAAGCTGTTGGTCCCGGCTGTCATTTGGAGAACTTTTATTTTTATGTATATTCGTGATAAAATCTCTTAGCAGTACACGTTTAAAATTGTAATTTAGTGTCATGTTTGATAAAAAAAATATCGAGCCAATCATTCTAAATCGCGTTTCTATCTTTACGATTTACTTGAGGGTATGTTCAATTTTTATGTAATGATTTTTATTTATTAAAAAACTCATAATTAATTAGATTTTCAGACGTTCAAAAATCTTAAAAAGTACTGCAACCCCGCCTTAACGTAGATACTTGAAGAGGGACCCCTCTTCAAGTATCTACGTTAAGGCGGGGTTGCAGTCTCATCATTATGAACAACTTTTGTTTTGGGGAATATGCGACATGATTGCATAATTTAATTTCACCTAGCCCGTTCCATCATTGCATATGGTGGAATCCCACCCACACGCATTAAAATTTTTGGGAACACATTCATAGTGCATACAGCTAAGAAGTCTAATTCCCTGCCGGAGTCTGTGTTTCAATAGTAATAAATATTAATAAATAAATGGGACTAACACTATGTAGACCGCGACAAAAATCGAATGCCTCATATATTTATGTGCGCGTAAATCGGTAAAATGTACTGAAAAGCTTATTTTTTTCGCATTTCTAGGATTTGGTCTCATATACTTGAAACTGAATTTTACACTAGTCCAGTAGTTAGATTATAAAGTTCACAGTTCAAAAACAAGAGTGGATTAAACAAACAAAAAATCTGGACAAGTGCGAGTCGGACTTGCGCACGAATAGTTCCGTACCATCTATACTAATATTATTAAGCAGAAGAGTTTGTTTGTTTGTTTGATTGTTTGTTTGTTTGGTTGAACGCGCTAATCTCGGAAACTACTGGTCCGATTTGAAAAATTCTTTCAGTGTTAGATAGCCCATTTATCCAGGAAGGTTATAGGCTATATATCATCACGCTAAGACAAAAAAGAGCGGAGCAGTAATGGAAAATGTGACGCAGACGAAGTTGCGCGGGTCAGCTAGTTATCTATAAAAACGGAGAAAAAAAAACAAGTTTGGTGTATAGGAGCCCCCATAAATATTTATTTTATTCTCTTTTTTAGTATGTGTCATTACAGCGGCAACAGAAATACATCATCTGTGAAAATTTCAACCGTCTAGTTATCGCGGTTCTTGAGATACAGCCTGGTGACAGACAGGCAGATAGACAGCGAAGTCTTAGTAATACGGTCCCGTTTTTACCCTTTGGGTACGGAACCCTACATATATTTTTTATATTTCTTATTTATTAGATCATAAATTGGCACGAAGTTCTCATAATAAATAAATACGTGTTGTGTACCGTTTCACGTTCAATATTTAAATAATATTTTAACAGAGTAAACGTTCATGTTTCCTGTATGAATCTTATTTTTTGGCGGAAAAATAACGCAAATCAATTCATACGTTTTCGATTTGATCAAATTTGTTATGATATCGTGATCAGAATCCGCCTATTTTGCAACATTACTATTCGGATACGGTATTTTACTGAAAAAATTAATAAATCCTTTGGTTTGTCACGTTTTTCTTTCAAGTGATTAAAAATTTAGACGAAACTGACGTGATGTCAATAGGATAGTCCTTTTTATACTAGAGGTGTGTCATTACGAGCCCCCTCTCTTCAAATTGATGTACCTTATTGATATCATTATAATATATATGAAATAATAAAAAATATGTGGCCAATATTTTTTGAATATCCAACGGATGGACAATTTTTTTTTTTCTAGTTAAATACTAAATAAGGATTTTATTGGGATCTTTTAAGAATGTTCTGATTCAAGAATAACGTGCATTTCCAGAAATATAATATCACTGAGGGGCTAACCCCTCAGTGATATTATATTTCCATTTATCAGAAAATTAATTTAAGTATTAGCATCGGTACTTTCAAACAAAAACTTATTATATTAATCTAGATACCTAAACTATAAACAGCATTTCAATACTATTTGACCTTTTCCTGGTCCAAAACTATAACAATTAAACAAGTCTTTATCCGGCTCCATCAAATGTACTAAAAGTATAATCTAATCGTTCACAAAATTCTATAAATAGCCCTCTAAATTTAGTTCAAACGGACCACTTCGATACACTGAGAATGAACTTATTTATTAAAAAAATTACTTCAGCACCTCTAAACTTTTGTTACTGAAGTGCTTAAACATGACTTTCAGTGAATGCCTTATTAACTTACAAACAAAAACTTATGATATTAATCGAGACAACTTAACTAAAATAGCTTTTGAATAATGCCTATTTGACAAGTCCAAAACTATAACAATTAAAACCTAGGCTTGTAGTATTTGGCCCAACCTCTTCAAAGTCTACTGATACTACAATCATTTGCACTCACAAAATACTATAAATAGGCCTCAAAATCTCGCTCAAAATCTAAGTAATACGCGCAGAAATGTGCGGAATAACGGAAACGGACAACTTGACAAGTCAAACGGATCGATACACTGGGTATGAACTCATTTATTTCAATAAATACTTCAGCATCTCCAAATGTTTGTAACTGAAGTTTTTAAACGTCATTCCTTTCAGTGAATACCAGTCTATTTGCGCGGAGCGAGACAGCGGTGCAGAGAAACGGAGCAATATTAACAAATAATGTCAGTGACTCACATGGTGCGGAGATTTTGTGCAATTTCATTAGTTACAATTTCTGCATTTCTCCGTTCTGCTATCTCACTCCGCTGTAATGGACAGGCACCCTTACTTATAAACAAAAACCTATCATATTAATTTCGACACCTAAACTTTAAACAGCATTTGAATACTATTTGACCTTTTCGTAACTCAAAACTATAATAATTAAAACCAAGTCTTGTACCATCTGACCTAGCCTCATCAAGTGTACTAAAACTAGGACCTATTCACTCACAAAATTCTATAAAAAGCCCTCTAAATCTAGCTCAAAATCTAAGTAATACCCACAGCAATGTGCGGAATAACGCAAACGGACAACTTGACAAGTCAGACGGATCGATACACTGGGAATGAACTCATTTATTTCAATAAATACTTCAGCATCTCCAAACGTTTGTTACTAAAGTGTTCAAACAAAGACTAATTTCTGGAGGCGAGTAATTACTTGCTAGTTTTGTACCGTCCCGACCATCTAGTACTTGTAGTTGTTACAGCGTCTGCTTATTCCTTTTGTCCTAAAGTTGAATTGGACATAACTTAAATGTTTAGTATCTCTGGAGGAATGAGATGAGATGAAGTACACAGAGTTTGTTAGTGACGTTCTTGTAGTACTACAATCGCTTTCGAAATTAACATTGAATTAAAAATAATGTTTTGCTTTACATCGCGAAAATGCTGTGTAAACTAGATATTAGGGGAGCGGACTAAAATATCTAATTAGTCCGTCAGATAGATTTCCAAAAAACACGTAAACAAAAAATTAAGACGATACAGTTTATTGAAAACTCGTGTGACGTCACATGTGCGTAATAAATGTCATTTGATTTCAGTACACTCTTTACGTTGACGGCTTTTCGCCTATTTTTTTTGTATTTTTTTATTTGAGATGGGTTTGCTCTTGACTTTCGTCTTGGTCAGAGATGCCAGAGACAAAGTCTACGCTGGAGTGAGCTTACCCAGAAGGAGCCGGTTTATTCTAACTTTGAAGAGATTAGGGTTTTAGGCGTTCGGAAACAGACGCAGGCATATGATCATGATGATGAATGAATAATTACCCATCCACAGACCAGCCTCAGCAAGCGTCGCTCAACCTTGAGGATCGATCCGTGCGCCTGTTATTTTTTAGCCACGAGCTTCTCGTTTGTAAATCACTCCCATACATAATTCTTTTTTTTGAGGTCCTCTGTCATTATTATTTTCACTTTGTATGTAATATAAATGTTTAAGTAAACAACAATTTCTTCAAAAGCAAGAAGAAAAATAATATTCAACAATTAAGTCTAACTAAGTTATGATATAAAAGTTTAACAAAAGCCTCTTGTATGTTTCCTTGTCGCGACAAGATTTCTGCCCTCTTAAAACGCCAAAACAAAGTAATGACTACGCATATTTTAATTAAAACAAACGAAATCTTTTGAGTAATTAATTGTTAATTCTTATTTCTTGTGAGCAAGCTTTTTTTCTTTACTTACTGAGAAAGAATATTAACAACAAAATAATATTTTTGTAATTGGTGGGCAGAGTAGAAAAACTCATAGCTATATAGTGAACAGCCGCACTGGGTGATCTTCAATGTTAAGCAACGCTTCCTGTAGTCAGTCTTTGGATGGGTGGTTATTCATTCATCATCCTCATCACCACATCAGCTGAAAGACGTCCACTGCTGGACATAGGCGTCCCCCAAGCGTCGCCACAACGACCGGTCCTGTGCGTCTCGCATACATAGGAAGGAAGCAATTGTTTTAAAAATAAATAAATAAATAATAATAAATACATCGGCTACCTGCAACCTTCACCAGGTCATCGGTCTACCTTCTAACGATGCGTCTCCCGGTACGCGGTCGCCACTCCAGAACTTTTCGGCCCCATCGACCATCTGTTCTGCGAGCAATGTGCCCTGCCCATTGCCACTTTAGTTTGGCGATCCTACGGTCGGTAACCTTGGTCCTCTCTCGGATATCATCATTTCTGATTTGATCACGCAAGGAAACTCCAAGCAATGCCTTTTTATATCTTATATTTTATTTCAATTACTCTCTGCACTCACAGTAAAGACCAACACGTGCAGAGAGTCAATAAAATCAATGAGATAATAAAAAAATAATAAAAATGGTGCAATAATTAAGATAATTAAAAATAATCAAAAAACAATCAAAAGTAATAAAAAAAAATCACAATATTAAAAAAGAGTCACTAAAAAATAATCAAAATCATAAAAAAATAATTAAACAATAATAAAAAAATCAAAATAATAAAAAAAAATACTGAATAAAAACAATCAATAAAAAACTTAAATTCAATAAAAAAAGTTAAAATTTAAATTCGGAAGTCAGTGTTTTTATTAGTTTCTTCATATTTTGACACCGACTTCGAATTTAAAGTTATTTTTTACTTTGTAGTGTTTTTTTTAGAAGTCGGTTGTATTTTTTTGTAAAAAGTTATTTATTTTTCACTTTTTAGTGGTGCCCCACACCTAACAACACCACTACAAAATCGCAGAAAAGCAAAATACGCAATTTCGATTATCGAAGAATCATCTAAATAGTCAAATTCCAGCGATTTCGATTTAAAATCCAAAGTTCGTAATCGATTTTGATATGATTTAAATGGGACCACTCTGCAAGTATATCCTTTCAGATAAAACAAAAAAAATTCAAATCGGTTCATAATTGCGGTAACAAACAAAAAAAAAATAAAAAAAAAACATACAACCGAATTGATAACCGCCTCCTTTTTGGGAAGTCGGTTAAAAATAATAAAAAATTGTCAAAATAATTTAAGTACTGAAACAATCCTTACAAATTTCCAAGAATGACGCACGTTGGAGTGGAATACATCTACATCCGGATTCTGAGCAGTCAGTGTGTTGAACATTTTGAGTGACTTTAAGCCTTCTGATGACTATTCATTACAAACCGAGATTCCTCCGTACCTACGACCTGGGAGTCTTTAAGTCAAGAGTGAATAGGTTACTTCTAGGCAAGCGTGCTTCACCTTAGACCGCATCATCGCTTAACATCAGGTGAGATAGCGGTCAAACGTATGCCTATCAATATTAAAAAAAAAAACTCTCGGAAAGCTTGATAAGACGTTGGTCTCAGCAGTCATTTGTAGATTTTAGGCGGTCGTTACTGGTTTATGAAGCCAGAAAATCTGACACCAGGCATGCCATGGGGGGGAAGGCTACAAGCAGATGTGAGGCAATCTATCTATTTATTGGTTGGTCGGTATTAGATAGGAAATGACATGCTCATAAAATATCCACAAGAAACATATTTTTGCGTTCCTATGGTAAATTCAGGTTATTAAAAGTTAATAACATAAACCACTTAAAAACCAACCTAAGCAAAAATATAGTTAAATAGTGAAATATAAAAGGTAGTAACGCTTTGGTAAAATATTCGCGTAAAATATATTTTCAAGCCTATTTTTTTTTAATTTGATAGACAAAATTTAATCAATTTTATGTGAGGACAGCATTGCGTGGTGTAAAAGATTTATACAAAAAATGTTAGCGCAAAATCTAACTAAATAATACATTTAGCCAAAATGATTTTACGCCATACTTTTTATAAAAGTATGAGTAACCCTGACATTTTTTTTGCATTCAACTTTCATTTTGACATTCTAATTTATTACAATTCGATTTAGATTTTGACATGGCAATTTTAAGGTAACTTTATTCCTGAGATTATAATTTCAACTTTATTTTGACATTGTAATACTTTTTATGTTTTATTCAACTGATTTTGTTCGCCATATATGGCAAAACATGTGGCAACCTCATCATTAATTTATTATAAGACCTATTTGCTATATTCATGTTTTACAAAATAAATATAATATCCATCCATCTATCTTGTTCAAAATACCTTACAAATTCGATATGACACCAACTTTAATGAAATAGACACACTTTCCAGCTTACTTTATTTAATCTTGGATAGGTATTATATTACAAGGTCAGGACAGGAAATCTTGACAGACTAAAATTCAGACATTTACTAAACATTTAATCTTGTAAGTTGAGCTGATAATTGCTCAACGAATTCTGAACTAACCAAGTCAAAATTATACGAGAAGATGATTGTTTAATAAATAAATAGGTTTTTTATACAAAAACGAAAACGACTGAGAAAAATGGAGGCAATTTGAGGAGACCTATACCCGAAAGAAGCCAGGACAAGATATTTTTTTATAATTTTGATATTTTAATTTGTGCAAACTATATTTGTCTTGGGTGTAAGAAAGGCTTAAATAAAATAGAAAAAACAAAAACAAAATATAACACTAAGACACACATGAAACACATTGATACATGAAAATAAAAAATATTTTGCTAGAAACAAATTTGGTGACACATGTCTGCATTAAAAAGGTTCAATTCAGCGATAATTCAGACAATCTGATGCTGTCTGACGCTGGTTTTCTAATGAACTTCAACTCCGTTATGTCACTAGTAATCTTTACGTGCAATAATACGGTTTTTGTTGTGGTGACTAGTGTTGTTGCGTGCACACGAGTGGATTTTAGTCAGTAAGAGTGTGACACTCCCTTTTGCTACACCCAGAGCGTCAATTTGAAGACATCTGATCAAAAAAAAAAAATAAAGAAAAAGGACCTAATGCAAACTGTTCCATCGGTAATTCATTCAAAAATTGAAGGTCATACATTATTTCTTAATCGTATTCAAATCCTTTTAGTCCTATTTTAAAAATGTGATAGATGTCGGTTGCTCTTTCAAATAAAAAGTACTAAACTTATTCCATCAACACTGTTCTCTTTTTCAAAACAATGATGGAGAATATCATGAGTAAACAAAACATGATAGAAACAGAAAACTTAAAGACTTGTGACATCCACCTTAGCATAGCATCATTTACTCGTCATGTCTCATACAAGTCATCCATTTCTTCTAAAGTCTTCCTCTTCCTCTAAGGTTTCATGATACTTTTATGTTAAACTTTCATGTAGTTTCTGAGCCAAGCCGTACTGGTTTCTGAACCAGCCCGTAGTATCTAGCTGGACCTCCATTCTTTCCTTCCATTTGAATCTATCTTGGGCAATCGATGTCACATCCCTTGAAAACTTGACTTCCATAAATTGACTTAAGGTTCTATGACCTTAGGCAGATGGCGTCCACAATAGTTCTCCATTGCAAGCCGTCTTTAGTTTCAAGCTTCACTTCACTCCACGTCATTCCAATGCTCGTCGCTTCTCCTCGCCTTCTGTCGCCAGGTTTGACGGGGATGGCCACGCTTCCTTTTTTCTTGAGGATTCCAGCCCCTGAACTGTTCGTGACTGTGATTGGTATCCCTTCACTTACGACGCTTGATCATGACAGCTTGTTACCAATTTTTTAACCAAATGTTTTCTTTCCAGGTTTCCTTAACCCGCGGTCAGACGAGTACCCTCGTTCCCCTGCTAACTACGGCCTCATGGACCAGATAGCAGCCCTGCATTGGATCAAGGAAAATGTCGCAGTCTTCGGAGGTGACCCCACTAACGTCACCCTCATGGGCCATGGCACTGGAGCAGCTTGCGTGCATTTCTTGCTGACTTCCTTGGCTGTGCCAGAAGGTAAGTCTTAGATTTTACGTACGCTTTAATACAGAGAATGTGTACTACGTGTGCTGTGTACATAAATATTTAAAAAACAACAAACACTTAGGAATCGAAGTATTCCTCCACTTCGCGGTCATTCGGAAACGTACCGAGAAGACGGGCCGCATTTCCACGTGGAATGGCAATGCTAAAGGTAAGGACAAACTGAGCCCACGTACGCAACGTATGCAATGCAACGTAGGAGAGATGGTGTGCACACTTGTCCCACGTATACGACGTATATTGACATCAGATGTCGTTGTTCTTCAGGTGTAAAATGTTTTCACGTATATGTTCGCGTAGGTATGACTTGCGTTCCTACCGTTTTGTATAAAGATACAATACTGAGACTAATAGAGTATAATACAAATTACAAATGCATACCTACACACAAAAATCCCAATCGGTGTCTGACGCGCTGCAAACGTAAGATCTAGAAACACACTGGTCCTACGCATGGGATAGCGTATGACATGCCCTCCACGTTCCCACGCCGATCTGGCGCGAGGTCGGACGTTGCATAGGACGCGTGTGACAGCGTTGCGTATGACAAGTGTGTTTTTTCATACAAATTTCGTAGTTTAGATGTCATAATGCGTTGCATACGTTGCGTACGTGGGCTCAGTTTGTCCCTAGCTTAATTCTTTGGGTAAAAGACGAGCCAGCCCTCTAGTCACGGGAAGTATCGGTAGTACGATTTAGATTTTTATTTAAATAAACTTTTTGTACAGTAGTGATACTTGCAGTCAATCTTTCAGTTAAAACGACTACACTGTTGTGGGTGTAAATCAAATAAAAAAGTCAAGCTGTCGCATTTTGCTAAGGCAGTTGACCACCTATAATTTATTATTGACATTCCACATTTAAAAGAGACCAGGTTGATCATTCTCAGTTGATTGCAAGACATAACGTGGCCAGTACTGGTACTTGATATTTAACTTACAACATTTTCACTCTTGATGTTAAAACTTTCAGCTGTGAAAGATCTACGAAAGGTCTGTTTTATCTCATATGACCTATGCAGTAAGATAAGATGATGATGGTATATTTTTTATCTCAGAAGGTACAACACCTAAGATTCTTTTGTTTCACATAAGTATCTAAATGTGTCTTCATAAATCCAATCAACTCAAGCCATTCTTAAAAATAAAACAAAAGCAATACGAAATTTCAATTCCATAAAGCCATTGTGATAGCAATTTCCAAACACTTCCCACGGCGGAACAGAATGCAAAAATAAATAAAACCTATTCTGAAAACGGCGGCGACTCCACAGCATTCGAGGAGAATACTGGTTCTAATTACAAAAGCAAACTAACAGTACAATAAACCATGAAATGATGTTGTTCCAAGCCGGCCAGTTTGCTACGTGAGAAGTATAAAATCAAGGAATGATGAAGACATTGTTTCTGTATTGAATTTTTCTGAAAGAAATTACGTTTTATTGTTTTCGTCGGTTTTGAACGGCTACCCTCCATACCAAGCGGGATATCTTCAGAGTTAAAGGGTTGTAGAATTTGAATTTAGTTATATAGTAAAACTACAGCGATATTTATTTTTGGGTGGATTTGTCTTCAAATTTATGTGAACTGGATCAAAAGTATAAGGATCAATAAGAAAATAAGTAAGTCTGTTTTCAGTATCTACCCTGTAAAGAAGGTGAACCAAAATTCCGGTAGATTGGTTAAGCTGACTATATATTCAGATGAGTATTAATGCTACACATCTATACCTACTAATATTATGAAGCTGAAGAGTTTGTTTGTTTGCTTGAACGTGCTAATCTCAGGAACTGCTGGTCCGATTTCAACAATTCTTGCAGTGTTAGATATCATCACGCTACTAATAATACGAGCGGAGCACTAATGAAAAATGTGACGCAGACGACGTTGCACGGGTCAGCTAGTACGATAAAATACTATTCTCTAGATTTCTCCTACTCGTTTCTGCCAGGCGGCTTAGCCCGCGCAAATGGCGTATTTTACACCAGTTGCATCTAAATCCATTCAGTTGTTAAAAGTGAACGGCTTGAATCAAATTATATGAAACTTGGTACACTAATAAAGCATCATCTGCCTTGCCTTTTTCCCAACTATATTGGGGTTGGCTTCCAGTCAAACCAGATTCAGCCTTATACCAGTATTTTACGTGGAGAGGCTGCCTACCAGACCTCCACAACTCATCGACTGGGTAAGACTGGAGTCAGATTTTACTGGTTTCTGACTATCCATAACGACTGCCAAAGATCTACAAATAACAGCTGGGACCAACGGTTTAACGTGCTATCCGAGGCAAGGAGGAAACTCGATATGTAAAGATGGTCACCCATCCACAGACCAACCTTGGCAAGCGTTGCTTAACCTTAAAGATCGACCCGTGCGGCTGTTTTTATTTAGCCTTGAGCTCTCCCAGTACACTTGTAAAGCATATCCTGGATTATGTTTTATGAGAAACTTTTTATACCGGAAGTATTGTCCTTTTGGATAATACATTTGGTGGTGGCACCGATGGTAGAAAATAGTAGAAAAATATGAAGAAAAACGGCTACGCTGACTGTAATTCAATTGAGAAAAGTTAAATAAACGATGAACAAACTTACTCAAGGTACCACCAATGTCTACAGTATGATTTAAGATTATTTTATCCTATAAAATAAACTTTTGCCTTTTGCACATAAAAATCAAGAAGACCCACAATGACAATTTAAACATGCTTTAAAATATTCTTAAACTTAAACCAAAATTTAACAAAATATACAGAAATATTTCAAAACCTCACAAAATATCAGTATGACACGTAATATATAGCTACCTAGCAAATCTCCAAGTCGGAATTGAATAAGGGTGCAATGCTGATAGGAAATATTTCCGAGGTATAATAAAACGGAGCGTGTCTTCGTTCAATCCTCGCGAATGAATGGGACTTGTGTGTTTAACTTTATAGGCCAGCTGAGGTTCTATATCGCTTGTGCTGACTTTCTGAGCTATATTTTAAAGTCTAGCTGTAAGTGATTCATTTTTGCAAGATGTTTGGGCTAAATGCACTATACGACATAGTCCACAGTGTTCAGTAATTCAGTCGAAAGTCATCCACTGATAGATATGGACTGGTACTATGTAATTAGCCTCTAGTGCAGTTTTAAAGACCGCACCAGATAACCAAAGTGCCATTCCATCAGTGATGGCGATTGTCGAAATCGTAATGTCAAAATCACAAAATGGAGCGTTTGTTAATCCAATACATTTTTGACATTTTGCCAAATCGCCTTTGCCACCGCTGAAAAGTCTGTCGAAATGCCACGTGATCATTCCCTTATATTTTGGCATTTTGACATTTGCAACCGCTGATAGAATATATATTTGTCTAGAGCTTGTGGTCACCACTTCAGAGCAATCCAGCCTCATTGGCTCTACATCATGGGGACATTTACCAATTATTCTATATCGATTACCGTGGTTTTCGTCAGAGATGATCATCAATACTTTTTCAAAACACGCTTTTGAGGTTATTATTTTTTTTTTTTTTAATGCAAAACGGGGAAACTCTTGGCCCAAATCTCACCTGATGGAAAGTGATGATTAGGCCGAAGATGGAAGCGAGTTTCACCCGGAATCCTCTAACATAGAGGAACTGGCTATCATATCTCTAATTGCCGGAACACAACAATGCTGTTAACATTGTTGTTATGGCGACAGACTTAGACATGATGGTGGTAGCTTGCCAGGCGGACTAAGAAGTCCTACCACCAACCAAACCGAGCAAAAAAATTGCCCCCACTGGGAATTGAACCCGGGACCTCTGGGTCTGAATCGAGTGGTATAACCACTAGACCACGGAGGCGGTTAGTGTCACCTGTTTAGCACCACCCGGGGACCACGTGTAGGGATTCGCTGAAGGGTATTCTCCTACGGACGCGGACTCGTTTTTATCCAATGAAAAATCGTAGTGGACTTGTCTGAATATCTATAGACAGTGCATTTACTCAAAATACGAATGCATAAATAAATGTCAAAATTTTTATAAAATAGTTTTCGATCCCGATAGAAGCCTCCCCATCACCTTATTCATACGGGCATGTTTTAACAAAGAGTTGCATGAATATCAGAATAAGCAAATGAATTCAGTTCACGCTCCATTCCTATATGAAATTCAATGAAAAGTAAATATTGCTTTTGAAATAAACCTTTTCAACCCTTAACTGATAGGTATGAAAGCAATTGTGAGAATTAAACGATAAAAAGTATTTCAATTACTTTTTGTGTTTTTTTGTTTTACAATGAGGAAATATGTTTTACGTGAGATATATTTTACTGAGGTTTACAAACGAAAAATGTGAACGTCGTCCGTAACGATTTAGTCTGATAAAGGGGTATTAGGTTTATCCATTAGCCATTTCACAGTATAAACTGGGAGTTACCACTTTGAAATGCCACTCTTTAAATTCGGGCACAGTATAGACAAATAATTATAGACCAGTATACGTGTTGCCAGTGTTAAACAAGGTATTTGAAAGTAAAGTTTAATCAAGCGCTTGATCATTTTAATATGAATAACATCTTGCACGATAAACAGTAAGGTTTCACCAAAACATCTTCTGCGGCCTGTCTAAAGCGTTTGATTGCGTTAATCATGGAACCTGGGAGGCTTTAAGTCAAGAGTAAATAGGTTACTTTTAGGCGAGCGTGCTCCATCTTAGACCGCATAATTGCTTTCCATCAGGGTGAGATAGTGTTCAAACGCGTGCCTATCAAAAGTAAAAAAAAAAAAAAACAATACTGCTCGACCATTACGGACTAGGCAAAACAAAACAGCTTTTAACTTAGTCAAATCTTATTGGAATGATAGATTAAGAAATGAGGGTTCCCCAGGGCTCTATTTTGGGTCCTTTTTTATTTTTGGGTTATATAAATGATTTACCGGCGATACTTCTTGGAATTTTAAAATAAATAGACATCGTGAGAGTTGCGACCACGTAAATAACACCTTTCTGCAGGTCCAAAATTGATTTGGTATATTTTGTTTTAAATAGGAATAGATTAAAGAGCAAAATTTTTTTTTGTTTGAGATTTATCTAGAAATTTGGTTTTAGTTATATGATATTTCACAAAATACCATTTGCTCTTCTTATCTTCGAAAGTCATCATCATCAAACTATAAAAAAAAGTCGTAAAAGATTTATTTACTTATAGATTATAGAAAACCTATAAGACGTCAATGTTCTTCAAGTGACATGGTATAAAAATGAAATAAAAAGAAAAATTGTGTTTTTCTTGTTAAAATGGCCACCTGGTTGGAAATGATTATTATTTATAGCTACTTTGAGTCAATTTCAGACTGGTAAATAGAAAACTAATTCTGAAATGAATAAGTATTAATTCGGCTTCTTTTGATTAGAAATTCAATCGTGTGGAAAAAGGTCTGCTTTATCATTCATCCGGCGAACTAAATTCAGCCTTTTGAAGTGTAAAAATAAACATTCTTCAAAGAGTGGTAATATTGGAATGTTATATTACGGGACCTATTTCTCAGTATCCGGGTTGTTGTATCGGTACATGAAGTTTGCCGTTTTGAGAGGAATTCTTTTCTTAGCAAGTTTTATATTTTGATTGGGTCCAGTACTTGAAAAAAATCATGATAACATGTACATAAAACACTTACTCTTTCGTTACTGACTGCGTAGCTGAGAGACAACGCACAGCCGGAACTACAGAATTATCCTCTACTAGCTGACTCGCGCAACTTCATCTGCGTCACATTTTCTATTACTGCTCCGCTCCTATTTGTCTTATCGTGATGATATATAACCTTCCTCGATAAATGGGCTATCTAACACTGAATGATTTTTCAAATCGGACCAGTAGTTCCTGAGATTACCCCCTACATACAAACTTACAAACAAATTTTACCTCTTTATAATATTAGTAAGTATAAGTATTATATTAAATTATATATATTAATATAATTATAATATATATATATATATATTATATTATATATATTATAGTATATATATATATATATTAGTATATATAACCTGAAATAATAAAGAAGTCTAAACTACTACTCAAATTGCAGGTCATAAATTAAAAAAAAACTTAATTTTAACTGGATTTATTGCTCGGCAACATCCCCATGAAATCACCATTAACAATTTTACTTAATCCAACCGTACATTAAATTTTCACCTTTACTTAATGCCCAAACATCATTAGTATCCCACATTCAAGCAAGCTTCGTAATAAGCAAACAAACTGAAACAAAATAACTAAAAAGTCCATTCAAAACTAGTCTTTATTCCCACCACATAAGTTACCCGTGAGTTTATTTTAGTTTTGCTGATAAACATAGTAGAACGAAATTAGCGGATGTTTATTCAAAAGCAGTCTGTATTTCGTTGGGGTAAGGTGCTGTGGATTTTATTTTAGTTTTCCAAAGTTTGAGCCCCCAAATTGTTTTGCTCCCTTCATCAGGTATGCTGAGGGGCGTTTGGAGCGAACTGAACGCAAAATTACTTCCTTACAAGCTGTGGCCACGAGATTGGCGGTTAGCTGGGATTTATTGGCGTTAAAGTTCAGCTAGAATGTAAAAAAAAAAATCTAATTTCAACTTCTTGTTGGACCTATATGAAAGCAAGTCAAACCCTAGTTTAACCGAGAACGTCAGTTTTTTTTTTTTTACTTTTGGTAGGTACGTACTCACGCGTTTGACCACTAACTTACCTGATGATAAGCGATGATGCGGTCTAAGATGGAGCACTTTTGCCTAGAAGTAACCTATTCATACTTGACTTAAAGACTCTCGGGTTGTACCTATCAGGAAACACAAACTCCGGCAGGGAATTCCACTCCTTTGCTGTACGCACTATGAATGTGTTCCCAAAACGTTTTGTCCGTGTGGGTGGGATGTCCACCATGTACCGGTGGCAGCGCATCGCCGTTCGTCTTGTGGTCCGATGATGGAACGGGTTAGGCGGAATTAAATTATGCAATTCCGTCGCACATTCCCCGGAATGCAACCGGTAGAAAACCGACAGGCTAGCAACTCACTGTCGATGCAGTAAATTGGTTAGCACTCTTCAATATCAGGTTGAGGGTCGTGGGTAGCCACCTGCTACTCTCAACCTGACAGTCCAGTGCGTCTCGCATTGATCGGCTAATGGATACTAGATGCACAGGACTTCTTTTGGCTGATATGCTCCGATGATGATGATGTTCAATATCAAAAGTGAAGATCTATATAAAGGGATCTTCACTCGTACATCAAGTAATCTCTACAAATGGCTGCCTGGATTAACATCTTCACGTGCACAAAATGATCACCCATCCACAGTCCGACCACGGCAATTGCTAAACCTTAAAAATCGACCCGTGCGGCTATCCTTATTTAGCCATGAGCTGCTCACACTTTTTACTTCTACTACCACGCGATAAAACTGTACAGACTAGCTAAACCATCCACAATATCGTCGTCACTTCGTCACAGATCGTTAACTAAACGATCCCTTGTTCAATTATCTTGCAGCATCTGTTCCCGTATCAAATACACTGTTTGATTGTGAACTATGTAGACAGACGAATAAATTATTGTGCGATGTACGACTGTGTGTGGTTGTAAGTCTATCTCTTGAAATACAAACATCACGCTTGCCATGAATTTCTAAATCATACAAAGTAGTTTAGAAACGCTTTTCATTAATTTTTAATTTAGTGGATGTTTTTTTTTTTTTTTTTAATACAAAACGGGGAAACTCTTGGCCCAAATCTCACCTGATGGAAAGTGATGATAAGGCCGAAGATGAAAGCGAGTTTCACCCGGAATCCTCTTACACAGAGGAACTGGCTATCATACCTCTAACTGCCAGAACACAACAATGCTGTTAACATAGTTGTATGGCGACAGACTTAGACATGATGTAACAGTAGTCTTTGAACAATTTACGGCAGCTTAAGGGTATCTGTCCATTACAGTGGAGTGAGGCAGAAACGGAGAAATTATAAACAAATTTAATTGACTGATTGAAGTGGGATTTGGCGGGTCACGTTAGCCGCATGCACGTTGACCGTTGGGCAAAAATCTCCACACAATGGGTGCCCGAAGATGGGCGGCACCGCCGAGGCCAACCCAGAAAGAGGCGGCGAGACGAGCTGGACGCATACCGTGAGGGCTGGCACAAGGTGGGTACTTGAAAAGACTTGGAGGAGGCCTTTGCCCAGCAGTGGAACAGTACAGGCTAAAAAAAAATGAATGCAATCTCCGGACCACGTGAGTCACATACACATTTTCATTGACATGATTGGTTAATATTTTTCACAAATAGACAGGCACCCTGAAAAACGTTCGCATTCGCATCTGAGTCTCTATCTGTCAAAAATGATTTTCAAACAGATTTTTTTGAAAGTATTTCTTAAGTCTGCCCAACGAAGGAAAAAAAGGGGAAATAATTAAACAATTTTTGGTTTTCGTTTAGTGGACTATTCTAATCGAATTTATTTACTCGTGTTTATTCGTGTACCAGTTTTAGTAAATTCTATGTCAGTAAGCTAAAATACGCTTGTCGCATTCTACACTCTCATCTATGCAAGCTAGAATGTTTAGAGATTGCTTGGACGTAAAATGAGGTTCTGATTATAATTTTTGTAACTACCACCGATCTTGCGGTCAACGTTCACCCTGGGAGTTTACCCGGGTCATCGGTTAATCTTGAGGGAGGCTTTCCAACTTTGCAGGCAATGCGTGATCGAATCAGAAATGATGATAACCGCAAGAGAACCAAGGTTACCACCATACGGGCCTGTGGACGGCGAGCTATGGGTGGCTCGCCGTCCGTCCGTCTAGTGACGACAGGCCGTGTCGACGGCGACGGCGCGTTAGTGTTCCACGCGCGCCTCAAAGAGAGTCAGCACACAGAGGGGCCTGAAAGGGCCGACGCCTGCCGGAGTCGCGGGATTATTCGCAAGAGACACCGTGGCTCCGGAACACAAAGGGCAATAAAGGAACATGGATGGGTTTTAGTCAGTGGACGTCTGACACTCCCTCCTCCCGCTACACCCAGAGCGGGAGGAGTCATTGGATGATTTCCCATCCCTAAAAAAAAAAATGTTACCACCATAGCCCGAAGGATCGCCAGCTGCATACCGTCTGATGGAAAGCTGGTTATAGTTGGGAAAATCGTAGGCAGATTGATATCGTTGTCTCTGGGGCTCTTGTAGAACAGATTTTCCACGACGCTACTTCTAAAGCCCCAAGGGCACGTTCCACCATACGCGATAATATACAGCAGCGATTTACTGGCGATACGCCGCGCGTTATCCATGACATCGTGACATGTAATCCGAAGGTAACGCATTTATGAGACGGAGGGGAATTTTAACTTCGCCAGAATTTTGTTTAGCACTGAAATATGCTAAAATTTATTGGAAAATACATAATGTCTACACCTCTTGGAGTAACTTAATTAGTTTCATATTTTTTCCAGGTTTGCTTGGGTTTAATCTTTTTATTTAAGGCTCTCTCGAAAAAAGTTTTAAAAAAAATGCGTGCATATGAAGCAGCTCTTCATCGGTACTTACGGAGAAATTACATATAAAAATATAGTTAGTAATCTACATACGTAATTTGGTTTTGCCATAATTTTTCTATCTATATTACATAATAAGAAGAAATCACAAATCACCTCCAAATCGTTGAAATGAAACCATTTTATTCCTTATTTTGTATCA
The DNA here is from genome assembly GCA_963859965.1 of Ceramica pisi. Lineage (NCBI taxonomy): Eukaryota > Metazoa > Arthropoda > Insecta > Lepidoptera > Noctuidae > Ceramica > Ceramica pisi. The sequence goes on along the minus strand of OY982530.1, from coordinate 1,539,545 downwards.
AAAGACTAAAAAAAAAATATCTATAGCTTTGCAATAAAAACGAAAATGGTTTGGTTCTATAACTTTTCAAAAATATGTATCTATTATATTTATTATAATAAACTAAAACGCGACCGTTAAAAGTCCGCGTCTATATCAGTCCCGCACTCGTCAATACGCACAAGGTCGTTGGCATTAATACAAGCTATAATGCTAGCTACTGCTACCGGCTTCACCCACGTGAAACAATATGTACCTGTTATGTACATTGTACAGTCCACATCAGACTATCCGAAAATGTAAAATTTTCCCAATCAAATTTGAACCCTAAGTAAAAAGTTGTATAGTGAGTTGAAAGTTGTATTGCGGGTGCAATACCCGCACGGAACAAATATCCGGGTCTGGCTGTTTCTTGTGACTTTGTATATTTGTGAACGCATCCACTTGACCGGAGAAATTCTCAGTTAACGTTTTGTAGGCAACGTTTCTTAAAAATACATATATATGTTCCTTGTACTACTGTTGTACCTACACTGTGTGTATCCATGTGTACGACATAAACGAATCTGCCGTCAGGAAATACAAACTCTAGCAGGGAATTCCACTCAAATACTCCAATGAAAAAGGTTCCACAACCTTTCATGGAACAAGGAGGCAAATTTTAACCAGGTACTAGGTTATGGGGAAATGCTATGGTTTATGGGGGGCCGTTCTGTTTCAGTAATAGCGTGAAGAGGGTTCGTTCGTGTTGCTGTAACTTTATGACGTCTGCTCACCATAAAGTCATGTATTTTGTGTGTTTATACTCATCTTACTTTACAAGGTGAAGGATAAAAGTGGAATGTGTGAGTTTACTGGCTTGTATTATGGTGATAAGAGATAATTATTTCGTGTTAAAATATCCTACTAATCCTACTAATATTATAAATGCGAAAGTTTGTGAGTATGTATGGATGTTTGTTACTCTTTCACGCAAATACTACTGAACCGATTACAATGAAATTTGGTATGTAGGTAGCTGAAGACCTAGAATAACACATAGGCTTTTTATCCCGGAGTTCCCGAGGGATCGGGATTTCCACGGGAATAACGAGAATTTATACACGGACGAAGTCGCGGGCGGCCTCTAGTTATGAAATAAATACCGGCCAAGTGAAAGTCAGACTTTCACACGAAGGGTTAACCATAAAAAACACGTTTCTTGTATAGGAGCCCTCTTTCGATTTATTTTATTTTTATTACGAGTATTGTTGTTATTGCGGCAATAGAAATACATAGTCTGCGAAATTTTCAACTAAATAAATAATAAATTTTAAACAAATAAATTTTTATTCAATTGAAACATTTACAAAAAGTGTACATTTAGTTAACAATAATAAGTTGAACATACAATTATAGTGCCTTCAAATAAACTTAAACGCAAGTGCAAGCGATGGTTTTTCGGAATTGCAATGTTCGCGGGACTATTCGAAAAAGTCGCGGGACTATTCGAAACAGATCCCGTGGCTCCGTGAAACAAAGGGCACATGAAGGAACATGGATGGGTTTTAGTCAGTAGAAGTTTAACACTCCCTCCCGCTCCGCCCAGAGCGGGGGAAGTCAGTTGATGGTTAAACATCCCAAAAAAAAAAGGTAGCAACCAGCCCGATCTAGGTTATTTCAAACCTGTGTTTCAGGACATCACTTTCAACTGTCTACCTTTTAAGGTTCTTGAGATACAACCCACTGACAGACACACTGACAGTCGGACGGATGGTCAGACGGACGGAATAGGGTTCTGTTGTTACTATTTGAGTACAGAATCCTAAAAAACACTCGTACTTTGTGCTTCTGGTGGTCAGAAGCGCTAGTCATGTATGAGATCCTAGGTTTTATTTCTAAGTCTATATATGATTGACGATATATTTATTAGAAAAAAAAATACCTACCTTGTCTTTGTGTAATTTGCAAGATCTCAATGAAAACATTTTCTTTCTTTCATTCATAACTAGAACAAGCCAAAGAAACTTCAAAATAAACTCTAGTTCCTAGTGGTAGCATTGCAGGCTCAAGTATAAAGTCAAGTGTACAACTTAAAACCCTCAAGTTAGTGGTCACTGTTAAGAGAGAAAGTTACCGATGAGGCCGTTAAGTTGGCACACGTCGATAACTTAATTATAACTTGAATAAAAGTTTGGTTCCCGTGCCAATGTTCTTGTTTTTCTATAGTTGGTTCTTTGATTGCTATATCTTTGTGTGATAACTACTGTTCAGTGGTACAATTTACATATATGTATGTATGTATTTGTGTATCTACTTACATTGTATTGAATGCTTTAGGTATGAAAAAAATTTGATAACTTTGTATTTGCACCAAGTGCAACAATATTTAAATTCAACGCTCTTTCTACGAATCTTTCTTATGCTTTGCAAGAAAAAGAAAAAGAATGAGCTTTCTTATAAGAGCGTTCTATTTAAATATTTTTCAAACACCAAAAAAAAGCAACCCGTTTTTTTTTGGGTGAGAATACATTACAATCTGACTCTTGTCGCTCTGTGCGCAACGGAAGGCTGTATCAGACTCTTACTGACTAAAACTCAATTTATTTCTTTATTGCGTTCTTTAATTAATGTATACAATTGGTAGAAAAGTAACTATATTAGTCACAATTATGGACCCGTCGGGAACAGCATGTCATCTAGTAGGAGAGAGGAGAAAGAGCAAAAAGCCAACACGTGGTGACTCTTTGAAAAAAAATTGCAAAGGTTTTGCTTGTATTGCGAGAAGAAGGCGTGAGATTTATGTTTGTATGGTTATCGCTATGTTGCTCAGATAAGCATGTGTGTAGTGTGCATACAGTCTGTCGGGTCACGGGTGCTGCCAAACATCTTACACGACACATACATGAGAGCAGCTAGCAGTGCTGAAGCTTTTATGTGCCTTGTGCAACGATAAAATGTGGCGAGTCATCCCTAAAACGCAGGTTGCATGAAAAGGTTAAAATGCAGAATCTATAAACCTAATACCTATGAATAAGTTAAGTGTATTTATTGTAATATCAGAATAACAGCTTCTTACTAAATGCAAATTCAAAACAAAACTGTCCGTTTCTTCGGAGTTTAGAACTTTCTGGTCTAATCTCAGACGCCAATCGGTCCAGCCGTTTTGGACTTTAGTTGGTCGTTTGTTCTTTAGATAGCTGATGTATAAAATCATCATATCATTTTACCGTACTTTAGGCTAGCTTTATTTTAGAGAAAATATTAGTTTTCCCTGTAAAAAAATAATACCCTATACCACACCTAACAACACCACTGCAAAATCGCAGAAAAGCAACATACGCAACTTCGATTACTTGGATGACATAAAACTATCATCCTAGTAGACGTATTCCACGTATTTCGATTTAAAATCCAAAGTTCGTAACCGATTTTGATAAAATTTAAATGGGACCAATCTGCAAGTATATCCTTTCAGATATTTTTTTTTTCAAATCGGTTAATAATTGTCGGACTTATGAGGTAACAAACTTAGAAAAAACACAATCGAATTGATAACCTCCTCCTTTTTAGGAAGTAGGTTAAAAACTAGTAAGGTAATGCAAATTATTTTTATGAATACAGAGAAATCGTTATCTTCTACTGAAGCTAAGTACGTTTTTGACAGATGAACATATGCACTAATTCAAAAATTAGGGCACACATTACATCATTACTGGTGTGTTATCCTAAAGGTAAAAGAAAATTGTTGCTATGTCAACTCATACCTACCTACTTGAATTTGATAAATCTATATCTATACTTATAATATTATAAAGAGGTAACATTTGTTTGTAAGTTTGTATATTTGTAAGTTTGTATGTAGGGGGTAATCTCAGGAACTAAGGGTCCGATCTGAAAAATTCTTTCAGTGATAGATAGTCCATTTATCGAGGAAGGTTATAGGCTATATATCATCACGCTAAGACAAATAGGAGCGGAGTTTTAATGGAAAATGTTACGCAAACGAAGTTGCGCGGGTCAGCTAGTGTTCAGTGAAGCTGGTATTGAATTGTTTTATAAGTTGTTTTCATTAAGTTTGTGATTGTATACATTTTTTTTTTTTATTTTTTAAAGTGTAAATTATTTAATTTTTAGTCTCACTGAGTTTTCATTTTTTTTTTTTTTATGAAATTGTTTTAAGTGAATTTGTAATTGTATTTTTAATTTTATTTTGATTAATATTATTTAAATTCTTTTATTTTATTTTTAATTTAAATTGTATTTTTTTTTTGTTGTAGTACCATTGCATTGGCGTTATAGTTGTTGAGGTTTTATTTACTGTTTATTAAATAATAATTAATAATTTAATAAATATATGATGCAAACGCATATTATACATAATCTAAAAAAAAAAACGTACTTGTGAGAGTCTAGCTCACACACCGAGGGTTCCGTACACACTTTTATGTAAATTGAGCTACTTACCCTTTCGTCACATTCCCGTTTCGCCACTACATCAATAGTTTTCGTCCATTATGGGCACCGAAACTCGATTTTTTCCCGAAAAAATCTCTCATATGCGTAAATAGACCATGCAAAATAAGTATGAATTCCAAACAACAAAATACCAATTAACTTTTTCTTTAAATATTTATGTGACCAATTTCAAAACCGTAAAATTACCTAGTAAATAAATAACGATAATACCATGGTGACCCTAATGAATCGAATTATTATAAAAAATGTTAATTGATCACATGTCATGTTTTTACTCGGTTAGCGTTGCGTAATTGATTTTACACAATCATAATTAACACATTCAAATTATGCATTTTACTGTAAAAAATAAATAAAAGAAATTTTGTACTATTTGCTAGTTAATTATTCGATATGATACGCAACGAACGCATTCAATGTATCTTGAACATTAAATAAAAAGTGAAGACTTGGAAAAACAATGCTCAAATATCTAGTACTGACCATTTTTCTATTTAAATACACTTGTTAATCAAGATATTTGTCTCAATGACTGTGTAGATACAAACATCAATAGATACCTTTTTAGACAGAAGCGTTTTATACCCATCACAAGAGGGTTAGAGAGAAAGCGATATATGAAATTGCCACCAGAAGGCTGCCCCATGGACTTTTCAGAACACGTCATGTGCACAGCTCAAGATATAGATAGACCTTGGGAAAGGAAGCATTTAGGAGATTTTTTGTTGAATTTGTTGAGAACGAACGCAAATCTATTTTCATGTCCTCCTGGTACAGTGTATTCACGGCTGTTGCGTTGCGGGGAGTATGTTACCCCAGTTGCAAGACAACAGCAGATACTTATGAAAAAGCCACCCAGCGGTTGTCCCAGAAACTATGCAGAAGAAACCTTGTGTGTATTTACCAGGAAGAAAAATAAGCTAAAAGAAGCTTTGTATTACAATCCGCCAACAAATCCGTGTCATCGTGATAATTTTGTGGCGGATAACAAGTGTGTGCGCAAGAAAAGACGAGATAGAATTTTTGATTTTGCTTTGCTTTAATTCCTGAAAAATTTAAGTTTACTTCATTATTAGCGGGATTTTAATGTTGCTGAAATAGTGCCAGTAAAACAGATTTTGTATAATAAATTATGGAATAAACACAATTTCATTTTTAAATTGTAGATAGAAGTGTACCGCCGAAAGACCAAAAACACCCTTTACTCGAAAAAAAACGGCTCATAACGCGTTGTATCCGAAATTCCACATCACAAATTTCGCATCGTGGCACATAAGAAAATGGCTATTACGCGTTGTGGAAATAAAGAAATGCTATGACGCGTTCATGCTGTCATCACGAAATAAGTATGTTTTCTATTCAAGATTCTGATAATATCAGTCACCTGACATCTCACACCTAACTACGCCGACGGCCTGCCTGCAGGGTTTCTAGCTTCACTTGCTTACCCCGCTTGCTCCCGTCATCCCATTTAAACCGAACCTTTCCGTGTCGGGGTGCCGTCAAATAAAGAAATGCCATGACGCGTTCATGCTGTCATCACGAAGTATGTTTTCTATTCAAGATTCTGATAATATCAGTCACCTGACATCTCAAACCTAACTACGCCGACGGCCTGCCTGCAGGGTTTCTAGCTTCACTTGCTTACCCCGCTTGCTCCCGTCATCCCATTTAAACCGAACCTTTCCGTGTCGGGGTGCCGTCAAAAATAGCTTGTTTCGCGAAGTGATTGCATCAATTAGGGATCAAAACGCGACATGGCATTTCTTGTTTAAGGTTCCGTAGCCAAATGTCAAAAACGATTATATATAGATTCGTCACGTCTGTCTGTCTGTGTGTCCGTCCGTATGTCACAGCCACTTTTCTCCGAAACTATAAGAACTATGCTGTTGAAACTTTGTAAGTAGATGTATTCCGTGAACCGCATAAAGATTTTCACACAAAAATAGAAATTTTTTTTTAATAAATTTCGGGGTCCCCATACTGAGCACTGAAACTCAAAAAAATTTTTAACCAAACCTATACGTGTGGGGTATCTATGAACAGGTCTTCGATTATACATTTTTTTCTAAACTGAACGGTTAGCGAGAGAGAAAATTTTAATGCGGTTCACAGAATACATCTACTTACCAAGTTTCAACAGCATAGTTCTTATAGTTTCGGAGAAAAGTGGCTGTGACATACGGACGGACGGACAGATAGATAGACAGACAGACATAACGAATCTATAAGGGTTCCGTTTTTGCCATTTGGCTACGGAACCCTAAAAACTAATAATAAGCATGTTAGCCGTGGTATAACTATCTACTCCTCTAGCACCTCAGGCTATGTTGCCACCTTGGCGCTACGACACTTTGTGCTAGCGACCGTTTTCTGGGTCCATTCATTGAGTGTGCCTGCCATTTAAAAGCCGTGTATATTGTTAGTGGTCAGGCAGGGGCCAATAGTTCTTTTATAATAAACGATTATTAGTCCACTAAACCACCCAAACCCATAGCTTTTCATCTTTTGTTTCCATATTCTGCAATAGTACTGCTCCAACCGGGGATTGTCCTTGGGAATACTTTCACAGTGCCTACAGGGATAATCGAGGGTTGGTGCCCCATTACATTTAAAATTTCTAACGGGGCCTCTGCGAGTTGGTTTCGGCCCCTCGTACGCCTACCAAAGGACCGGGTCTCCAAGGACACGAGGAAGTTAAAATAAAGAAAAAACATGTTATAATAGAACCTGTTTCATGATTTAGAGCGTGTATTCCGTCCACTAGCGCCGCCAATCGTTTTTTATTAATTGTGGTAAATTTAAGACACGTAGATAAAAAACCGCTCTGTAGTGTACTGAAGAAATGTATCTATTATTTTTTGACAGCTATATTTTTAATACATAACTCATGGCTAAATAGCCAAAACGGCAATTAAAAGTGGCCACTTTTAGCAAAAATATCGACTTTGGCAATTATTTATGTTCTAAAGTACAAAACATAACTCTCAAAACATAATAAATACAGTTCTTCAGTACACTACAGAGCGGTTGTTTATCTACGTGTCTTAAATTAACCACAAATAATAAAAAACGATTGGCGGCGCTAGTGGACGGAATACACGCTCTTAACAGAAACCTCATTCATCTATACATAACTTCTTCTTTCGAATAAATTCCAAACCGAACCTCCACCGTATTAGATAAAAAATATAAAATCATAAGGAAAATGTTGCAAAGATACGTTATGAACGGGTGAGGAATAAATTTCAGAAAAGAACAATGTAAAAAGTAGCCGGACATAAATTATGGCGCAAAAATGAATAATGGCCTCTTCTGGATGTATTGAAAGTAAACTAGAAAGAGAAATAATGGAAATGTGAAATAAAACAGGAATCGGTTATATAGATGATTATTGTATAGATGATGAAGGCAGCGATACGGTGCATTTACTGAGGGAGCCAAAGTAAATGTACTCACTAATTTTACGGGGTGATTTTATTTTTTCTTTACTGTTTCAAAATTTTATGTAGTAAGTAGGTAGTTTAAGTTTTGTTTTAGTAGTAAGGTTTTAAGTTTAAGTATTTAAATGTGCTAATGCCTGAAATAAACGATTAATAATACCTAAATAAAAAATGTATGTACTTCGACTTTACTGCTTTGATACTTCTGAAGTTATTGTACGTAATTGTTTGTTCAAAGTACTCCAACTATTTAACCGACATCGATAAAAGGAGTTTCTCAATTCGGCTTTATGTATATTAACAAAAAAGCTGATTTTGTAGCTGTAACTAGTTCTAAAATAGTTATGTTTTATATAGCTGTTATTATCCAAGATCTATGTACTGATTACTATAGTCCTCATCTTTAATTTTAATATTGACCAACAAATGTTTTGAGTTTTTTTTTTTTTTTTTTTTAATTATTTTAGTTTGGTTTACAAAGACTAATTCTACGATGGAACAAACTAACCCAGAAGTAGGGGAGAGGTGTGTCAATAGTAACAGGGAGGCAATTGTAACATATGTTGTTTCACGACACCTATTGACGAATAGCGGTAGCTCTTGGTGGCAATCGAAGCTTTATTTGGTGCTGTTTTACCGACCAAACTTACCGCTAAAACAGTTCGCGCATGTGCTCTCAATACATGACAGTTTGAGATACAGCAAATTTAGTAAAAATTTTGTCCAGCACAGTTTCTGTTATTAAAATTAAATAAACCAGTTTTACAATATTGCAGTGGTGATTTTCGGACAAGTTAACATCTAATCTAGATACGAGCAGGTGTGGGTTGTTCAAATTTATCATAGATTTTTGTTAAATAAGTCTTCTTTGCAAAATGGCGGTAGTGGTGCAAAAGTAACAAAACAAGGAGAGGCAATTGTAACATGTTACTTTTGACTTGGTGTTGGTTGGTGGCAAAGACAGTTAATGAGAAAAAGATGTCAAAATTAAGAAATTTAGAATCTAAGCCAACAGGGAAGAAATTGATTAGAAAATGGGCACACTCCAGTTATGCAAAGAATGATCCATATTTTGTGTGTTTAAACTGTTTGTCGGAATGACTGTTATTGACTTTATTATTGTTTTATAAGAATTTTAGGTTTTTTAAGTGTTTAGAGTGTACTGCTGACAAGATTTTGTTAGATTTATGCTTTTATAGTTGACAATTTCTGTATGTTACAATTGACTCTCTCAATGCAGCAATTGTAACACTTTTCGCTGATCTCATTAAGTGCCATTTCTTAGAGTTGTATCGTATTTTTTGTTATTTTCTATATTTTATTTTATAAATAGATAACTCAACTATATTGTGACCAAAAATGATTGCGCTGTGATTTTTTATTAAAATAATAAGAAGGATTGATTTTTTTTTGTTACTATTGACACACCTCTCCCCTACCCTGTTCCCTTTAACTTTGAAAATGATCATCATAATATAAATAATTAAAAAACTCATTACATTCAAAACCTACGCAACTGTATAATAATAAGACCAAGCCAGATACAAAACATCCCCAGCAATACATTACATAAAAAAAGAAAGAAAAATACATTTCATTCGGTATACTCCCTGCGAAAATAAGCAACTGCTTCAATTCAACGTATGCAACGCTCAAGTCCATGCAATTTCCACTGAATAGGGTTACCATTCATCTTATTTTGCGGACATCGACCTACATCGGAGCTTGAGAAATGTGGCTATTTTGAACTAGCCAGGAACCTTTGTTCGCTAGGGATCGAATTCAGAAGCTTGAAAGATGACTATCATTTTTGTCTTGAAGTGTAATGCTAGTAGTAAGACTATATTAATATGAGATGAAATAAAAGATTGGGATAATATTCTCAGCATCTCGTTAATTAACACTACAGTAAAAAAAAAAGCTTATTGGCACAAAATACCTTTGTATACATCATCTGCCCAGCCTTTCCCTAACTATACTGGGGTCGGCTTTCAGTCAAACTGGAATCAGCTGAATACCAGTGTTTTACGTGGAGCGGCTGCCTACCAGACCTCCACAATCCATTAACTCGGTAACACGGTACTTCTTGGTAAGACTAGAGTCAGGATTTACTAGCTTCTGACTATCCGTAACGACTGCCAAAGATCTACAAATGAGAGCCTGGAACAACGGCTTATCGTGCTTTCCGAGGCACGGAGGAGTCTTGGTATGATAAGATGGTCGAGTCACCCGCGTCCGTAGGAGAATACCCTTCAGCGAATCCCTACACGTGGTCCCCAGGTGGTGCTAAACAGGTGACACTAACCGCCTCCGTGGTCTAGTGGTTATACCACTCGATTCAGACCCAGAGGTCCCGGGTTCAATTCCCAGTGGGGATTGAACCCGGGACCGGGGGACAATTTTTTTGCTCGGTTTGGTTGGTGGTAGGACTTCTAAGTCCGCCTGGCAAGCTACCACCATCATGTCTAAGTCTGTCGCCATAACAACAATGTTAACAGCATTGTTGTGTTCCGGCAATTAGAGATAATGATAGCCAGTTCCTCTATGTTAGAGGATTCCGGGTGAAACTCGCTTCCATCTTCGGCCTAATCATCACTTTCCATCAGGTGAGATTGGGGCCAAGAGATTCCCCGTTTTGAATAATAAAAAAAAAATAAGAAATGGTCACCCATCCACAGGCCAACCTTTGCAAGCGTTGCTTAAGTTTAAAGATTGACCCGTACGGCTGTTAATATTTAGCCACGAGATCCTCTGCTCTCCAAAATACCTTTGTAAACAATACCAATATAATATGTTGCCGTTTTGCGTCTATGCATCGGAAGACATAGCGTTGGAAGGTCTCTCATAAGCTGGACCTGGTGAGCGTCGCGAGTAGCCGATGAATGCGAGACGCACAGGACCAGTGGTTATTGTGAAACTTGGGCGAGGCTTGTAAAATAAATAAATTCATTTATTCAGGCAATTAGTTAAAACCCAATTTATACAAAAATTATAATACCAATTAATTCAATATGAAATAGAAAAAATCAAAATAACAAAAATAAAACTAACAATAAATTGAATTTTAAAATGTCAATAAATTAAAATTGATAATGTCGATAAATTAAAATTTTAAGTGTCAGTAAATTTAATTTTAGAATGTCAAAAAATGTGTCTTAAATGTGTTTTAATTTGTCTTCGTTATGTCCAGCAGTCGACTTCTGTCAGCTGTTATGATGATTTTGAATATTGCTGTTCAACATCTTTTTTTTTAACATTCAAGTAGGTAGTACCAGTACCATTGTAAATGGTCTGATTAAATTATCTTATAGTGTTTGAGCCATTAACTGGACGAATGAAGTAGAACAAATTTTGTCTAGAGGTGAAAATCCCGAGGCTATGTTTCTGTCTATAGACTTAGCTTCTTTTCGACTTTGTCGGTAAACTTGATACTATGTTTACACTGATCTACTGCCTTAAATGCCTCCGCAGTCAAGGTTGAGGCGTTTGCCTTTGTGACCCAGTGGTCGTGGGTCCAATTCCCACGGGAAGCATACTTTGTAATGTGCTTTCCAGTTTGGCTAGGACATTGCAGGCTTGAATCACCTGATTTACTGATAAAAAGATGATTCCGTGCTTCGGAAGGCACGTATAAGCTGGTGGTCCCGGCCGCCAAATGGCGGTCGTTACACCAAATCAGAGGCCCTTCAGGCGGTTTTGAAACTCTGACACTAGGGTGTGTGGGTCGTTAGACCTTATTGCCCATACGTTAGACTGATCTGCTTATATTTCTGTCCACCTTAATTTACCAAAAGTGGAGCTAAATACACGGCCTAAGGCTGAAATAAAATCTACGATTACGAGAAGGTGTTAATCCCAGTCGCATAACGTTACTGATGACTGACAGACAGACAACGCAAAGCCGAAACAATAGTTGTAAAATGCTGAAACATGGCACATAAATTCCTTGGGAAATGTATGTAGGCGAGCATTTTTCATGCATATTCCCGAAAAAAGTATTTATGATCTGAACAGTTTATCTAAAAGTACTCGAAAATATAATACTAACTGTGAAATTAGAATCTAAATTGCTCGAAAAACGAACGAGATACAATTATTTTAAACAAATATATCTGTACCTCTCGCGAAAACGCTGTTTTCCATGGCAGCTGTATAGTCATCGTGTAATTTGACGTCACATTACGTATCGGAATTCTCTTTCTAACTGTAGTCTTTGAAGCTTTATAACTTTATAAATGATGAAGGTATTTAAAAAATAATTTCATGATTGTTTACTATAGCTAATAAGTGTTTTATTTTGCAAATAAAAAAAATGCATGCATATTCCCTATTCCAAAAGGAAAAAAACAAGTGACTATCTACAGACTTTGTGCTATAAAATTGATCACTGGCTTTTTTTTTCAATATGATTTAAATTAGAACAAATATAAGATCAGGAATACCAGTTTCGCACAGTAATACAAAAACTACATTCCACCATTTCTCTGCACTTTTACATCTTCAAAACCCACTTTTTAATCAAATCTTAATACTCGTAAAGGAATATTATATCTTGAGAGCGAGGCAGCTCAGAGATATTCAGATCTGTTCTTATTTTGCCTCGTTGCCTCGAAGCAGAGATGGTAATATGCGCTTATTTTTAAGTCTATTACAAAAGCTGTGCTTGAAAATCTGCCTTAAGTTCCGCGGAGTATAAGAGTGGCGGTTACATTATTATTAGGATCTTTTATAGCTGAAGTTGGAGCTGGTATGCTCGGGACTATTTAAAGGAGTTTGGGCCGTTTTGAACCGACTTCCAAAAAATAGGAGGCTCTTAATTCAGTGGGTATTTTTTATATGTATACACTGATTGCTCCGAGGTTGTGTGATTATTTTGTAGTTCGATGCGGTATACTTGCCATTTGGTTTCGTAGAAAATAATTCAGTTTCGCTCAGTAGTTTTGATTATATGAGCATTTTTACTTATTTCAATTTCTATGTAGACCAAGTATCTCCACTGAAAAGTGAAAACTTGGATGCTAAATTTCAACTTTCTACGCCCAGTTGTTTCGCCTGTGCGTTGTTTGTCAGTCACTCAGTCACGGAAGATTTTTATATACATTGACTAGCTGACCCGCGCAACTTCGTCTGCGTCACATTTTCCATTACTGCTCCGCTCCTTTTTGTCTTAGCGTGATGATATATAGCATATAACCTTCCTCGGTAAATGGACTATCTAAAACTGAAAGAATTTTTCAAATCGGACCAGTAGTTCCTGAGATTATCGCGTTCAACCAAACAAACGAACAAACTCTTCTGCTTTATAATATTAGTATAGATTACTTAGAAACAAATAATTTAAAATACTGTTTAGATTTATTAAAAACTAGCTGTCCCCCGCGGCTTCGCTTCTGTCAATAAAGTATTCATTGCACATAATTATCGAGTTTTCATTGTTTTTAAGATGTATTCTGCTATTCGGGTCGGAGACAAATCCAACGAATCAATAACCATGAAAATTGGTTCAGCAGGTCTCGAGTTATAAGTGTTGTAACAAAACCGTCTTTGTTTTATATATATAGATATCCAAGCAAAGAAAAAGCAATCTATTCAAAATACTTGAGAAATCGTGGTCTGTATTAAAATGAACTGCGTCTCGATATCGAAAGCAGTGCCTCTTTTATTTTCTTCGTTTGTTCCGGTACAACACAAAGCCTAATGAAGAGATATTAATAAGGTCCTCTCTTTGAGAAAACAACTTGAAAAACAAAGGAATGAAGAAAAATCACAAATGAAGAGACCAATGGATATCATCGTGGTTCTTGTTTATATGTATCACTTGTTCAGAATGCAAAAGGCAGCATTCATTTGTGGCAGTTAAGGTGGAAGCTCCAGGGTAGCCCGCGAAATTCAAATATTTTTATGTTTTTTGCAATTTGCCGGTCAGTGTGAAGCTGTATGTTGAACAAAATACGGTTCGCGATTGTAAAAATCATTTATCTAAAGGATTATAACCATTTGAATCATCAATATAACCTTCTAAGTTCATAGAACTCGATTGAATGTTATTTCGTGAAAAAGTCATTCAATCGAATTGTATGAACTTAGAGGGTTATATTGATAATTAAAATGTGTATTATTCTTTAGGTAAATATGCGTTACGGCCGCGAATTGTATTTTGTTTAACATACAGCTTCACACTGATCGGCAAATTGCAAAAAACATAAAAATATTTGAATTTCGCGGGCTACCCTGGCGCTTCCACCTTAACGACGGGTCTAAAATGTCCACTTTAGCAGAATCAGAAAGCACATCACGCTATCCATCACTTTCCCAATTAACATTGAACCGTTAGCGATAAAGACGATTTTTTTTTTTCACTTGATTTGGGTTTGCTCTTGACTCTAGTCTTGGTTAATGATGACAGAGACAAAGTCTACGATGAAGCGAGCTTACCCAAAAGTAGCCTGTTCACTCTTACTTTGAAAAGATTAGGGTTGTAAGCATTCGGAAACACAGACGCAGGCAAAGAGTTCCACTCCTTTGCACTGGGCATTAAGAAAGACGCTTGGAAGCGCTTATTGCGAGTTGGTGGAATTGAAACAAGGTAAGGATGGATTTTAGAAATTATTATTTTATACCAATAATTTGTTTCCGTTTGCTTTGCCTTTTCCCAACTATATTGGGGTCGGCTTCCAGTCAAAGCAGATCAAGCTGAATACCAGTATTTTAACGTGATTTTATCAAACAAAACTAAAAAAAAAAACGAAAAAGATATACCTATCTGTGCGTAATTACACAACAAATAAACAAAAAAAAACGAATGAGCCCCACAATCTAAACTCGACATTCCACAAAAAAGAAAAACATGACATCCCAACGCATTTACCCGAAGCGAAAATAAACGTACAGATCTCTGTAAGTGACATATTTACGTCCATACATTTAACTTTCATTTCTCATTGTGTGGAGAAGCTTCGAGCAGAAGCAGCATAGAAATGGAATCCTGCTAAACAAGATGCGAGCGTAATTTAGTTTTTGAAAGCGCCTTTTGCAGTAGAAGCCTCGAGATTCGTTAATTTTATAGTTATTTTGTCGTGTTTGAGATTAAAAATATTCTGAAGACGGTCCTCTATTTTGGATTACGGTTTCATCTAATTAAGGTGGATGCATTTCGTTGGGTAGGTAAGAGCTTGTTAAGGCAAAGCGATAGCCTTTTAGGTGGAATTGCAAATGAAATTCTCCTTTTTTTCTATGCTGGCGTGTCCTTGTTTTCCACTGAACATACTACGCGGAATTGGAAAATTTAGGGACATTTTCAGCAATCTGATTTTCACGGAAATTACTATTCAGGTCTGCGTTTGTAATACTGTAGATTATTTAGTAATTCTTGTTCATTTTACTGATTCTCATTATTACAGTTTACTAAAAGGAGATGTAGGTAATCTCCTTCCCTAAAACTTTGAGGATTTTAGTTTATCCTTGTCAAAATTATTCTGATTGGCTTCTGCCAGTGGCTTCTCCCACATGAATATCGGAAATTATCACTGGGGAACATACTCCAGGAATCAATATCCTCATTTCAGCCATTCATCCATCATCTCATCATCATCAGTTTCCATCATCCACAAACTGCAAAACTATTTAGTCCGTCAGTTAGAGTATTGAAAAATAATGGACACGTATTTTTTGTTTTTGTTAATCAATGAATATTGACAAAGATAAAAAGCATCAAAAATCGGGAGTGGGGGCTCGTGACGTCACGATCCGCTAAAAATTATGCCAGGGCGTGACATATTGAGAATTTTAAATGCGTCGTCAATTTTGGTTCCCGTATCAAAAGAAAAAATACGAGTCAAATATTTTTTGATAATCTAACTGACGGACTAATTAGATTTTTTCAGGATACAAGCCTATTGCCGTCCACTGCTGAACGTTAGCTTCCCTTAAAGAGCGCCAACCATCCCGGTCTTTTGCAGTTCAAATCCATCCGCTGCCAGCTACCTTTTTTAAATCATCAATCCATCGTGGTGCAGGGCGTCTAACATTATGTTTGCCCATATGTATGATAGCCAGTTCCTCTATGTTAGAGGATTCCGGGTGAAACTCGCTTCCATCTTCGGCCTAATCATCACTTTCCATCAGGTGAGATTTGGGCCAAGAGTTTCCCCGTTTCGAATAAAAAAATAAAAAAAAAAAAATATGTAGCCTTATCGAAACCCGGCCTGCTCCGGCGGTTGGAAGTCATTGAACTTTTGTGCGAGACGATTCGATATAACCCTCGAAAAAAAAAAACTTAACTTCTGGGCAAGCTCGCTCCATCGCGTAGACTTTGCCTCTGTCATCTCTGACCTAGACCAGAGTCAACAGCAAATCCCGTCTCAAGAAAAAAAAAACAACAAATCAGGAGAAATAATTCCAAAGATAAAAGTAGTCAATGTGCAATTTCAAAGATAAAAGTAGTCAATGTGCAATTTCGAACTATAATTTGTCTCTGTAGCTCATCTAGATCCACTCACCAGTTTTGGCGTAATTGAGTAACAAACATCCATCGCATTTATAGCAGTATTAAAAACTAAGATAGTAGAAATTTGTTGCCAATATACTCGTACTTATAGATATTGAAGGCTTTACTCGGTAATATTCAGCATTTACGGTAAAACGGATCATTTTTCAGTTTTTCCTCACTATGTGCTTCAGTCACGAAATAATACTGAAAGAATCTTAAAACATTAAGCTTCTGGAAATGTCCTGTCTGCACTGAAGATGTCTGAGAAAAGCAATTTGTGTGTAATGTTAGGAACGAGAAAGCCAAAACAAAACTTGTAAACTCTTTGTTGGCTCACAAATTTTTATTTTTATGTCTCGTTGACCTTCCAGTTAGCACACAAAAAGCTTTCTTTACTTACCTTGTTTTTGGTCTATTTTTTTTTTATCAAACGTTTTATTTTAATTAATGACTAATGACTAGCTTTTGCCAGCGACTTTGTACGCGTCTATCCCGTTTTTCCCCGCTCCCGTTTTTTTTTAGTGATGGGAAATCATCAAATGACTTGTCCCGCTTTGGGCGGAGCGGGAGGGAGTGTCAGACTTTTACTGACTTAAAACCCATCCATGTTCCTTCATTGCCCTTTGTGTTCCAGAGCCGCGTTATCTCTTTCAAATAGTCCCGCAACTCCGGCAGACTCCCCAAGAAGCCTACACTCAAGATTTCAGCTGTATGACTAGACGTTTTTGTTTCTTATTATTTTTTAACCGACTTCCCAAAAAGGAGGAGGTTCTCAATTCGGGTGTACCTATGTTCTTTTTTTTAATGTTTGTTACCTCATAACTCCGTCAATTATGAACCGATTTGAAAAATTCTTGTTTTATCTGAAAGGATATACCTACTTGCAGAAATTTAAATGGGACCACCCATTTTAATTTAATCAAAATCGGTTACGAATTTTGGATTTTAAATCGAAATAGCTGGAATTCGTTAACGTGGATGATGGTTTTATGTTATCCAAGTACTCGAAATTGCGTATTTTGCTTTTCTGCAATTTTGCAGTGGTGTTGTTAGGTGTGGGGACAGCTAAAAAGTGAAAAATAAAAGCTTTTTACAAAAAAAATACAACCGACTTCCAAATAAAAAAAACACTCCAAAGTAAAAAATAACTCTAATTTCGGAAGTCTGTGTCAAAATACGAAGCAACTAACAAAAACACCGACTTCCGAAATTAGAGTTATTTTTCACTAAGTAGTGTTTTTTTTATTTGGAAGTCGGTTGTATTTTTCTTTGTAAAAAGTTTTTCTAGAAACTGATACATGTACGGTATTTTAGTATCGGTAAGAAGTTTTATATGACTTCGCATTTTAAAGTTAACCTAGTTTGTAACATAAAGTACTTAGGCAGCAGATAGCAGCTAGCAAAAAGGGAATTAACCTACCCAATCACCGCGGCCCTGGAACACGGCGGGCATTAAGAGGCACACGGTTGAGTTTTAGTCAGTAAGCGTCAGACACTCCCTTCTGCTTCACCCAGGCACGAGGAGTCATTTGATGATTTCCCATCCTTAACAAAAAAAAGCCTACCCAATATGTATTATAATATAAATTTAAGTAAGGCGACCACTTTAACAATCTCTTTGATAATATCTGTTAAAAACTGGAATATTTCCCCAAAATCCCCTGTCGGAATGGAAATAAAATGTAAAGCCAGAACGTAGCATAAAGTCTGGCAGCTCAGTCCCTGCGATAGTTTCAATTGTGTGAAAACAGGCGATTAGGGATGTCTCCAGCGAGACGTTGTGGATAGAGTGGTAATTCTTAATAATGGACTTTTGAGAACGTCTTCATGCTAGCGGGACACTAGTGGGAAAGATATGAGGCGAATGTAACAGCTTAAGTGGTTTTGGGTGGTCTGATGCAGAATTGTCGTGGAGCAAAATTGCATTTTTGTTTGCCAAATTGTGAACGTAGGTCTTATTTCGGGGTCGCGATAATAATATGTAATTTTTCATTTTCTCTAACCAGCACATTTTACAAGCTTGTTTTCCTGACAGAGTGGTAAACCGAAATGTGTTCTCCACAGAAAAAGGCTACTTCGTCACATTATTTTTTAAAAAACCAAAATTAAAAAAGAACTAATGTTAGCCGGAAAGGAAACTTTAATTATTACTAATGAAAACACGGATGCAATTTTTTTAAATCTCACACAGAAACGATTACGATTACGACGACGACGACGGACGGACGGGGACGACGGTTTGACGATTATTTTGCGATTATAATTGAGTAAATTTTGATTATTTTTTATTTTTTTGCCGACATAGTATATTTATTTTGTATGACTTATTTAAATTGATTTAATTTTGACATTTTGTAATATTGCTGACATTTTATTATCTTATTGACGGTTCATTTCATTTTTTTTTTCTTTGACAATTTTCATTAGCTGACATTTTAATCTTGATTGTATAAATTGACATTTGCAGTAATATTTTGTATGCCCTTCGGCGGATCATAGGTTGGACGAAACACTTTATAAAAGATCATTGTATGTACCCTGTGTTCACAAAATTAATAAATGAATTTGAATTTGAATTTGACTATTATGGATAGTTCAAAAACCATAAAAACAGAAAAACGTCGTTTCAGTGTCGGTAGAAAAGTAGAACGCCTCACATTATACCTCTTATAACTACCCATTTGAGGAATTTAGTTACAATATTGTGCAAAAAGAAACTGTTTATAAAAAAACCAGCTGGCCCGCGCAACTTCGTCTGCGTCACATTATTCATTAATGAAATGACTATTAAAAAATAAGGGTTGGTGATAGAAGGGTAAAAATTAAGGGCTGTATACTATGTATTTTTTAATGACACATTATAAAAAAAATAAAAACCAAAAATTAAATAAAAAAAATTTGGGGTGGACAACCCATATCACTTAGGGGTATGAAAAATAGATAGTAGCCGATTTTCAGACCTACTGAATATGCATATAAAATTTGGTAAAAATCGGTAGAGCCGTTTCGGAGGAGTAAGGTAACTAACATTGTGACACGAGAATTTTATATAAAAAAACTAGCTGACCCGCGCAACTTCGTCTGCGTCACATTATTCATGAATAATATTGCCAAAAAATTAAAAAAAAATTTAGGGGTGGACTACCCCTAACATTTAGGGGGATGAAAAATAGATATTGGCCGATTCTCATAGATACCGGATAAGCACAAAAAAATTCATCAAAATCGGTCAAGCCGTTTCGGAGGAGTATGGCAACGAAAACTGTGACACGAGAATTTTATATATAAAACAATATAACCGACTTCCAAACAAAACACTACCTAAAAATAAAATAACCTTAATTCGGCATTAAAAAACAAAGATAAAAAAAACGTCGTCGTCTAAGCAGAAATTGAAATAAGCTAAAATGCTCACAAAATAAAAACTACAGATACAAACTGAACTGAATTTTTCCGGAACCAAATGGCAAGTATCAAACTAAAAAGAATCACACAAATCGGTTCAGAAACCTCGGAGTAATTGGTGTACATAAATAAAAAAAATACCCGCTGAATTGAGAACCTCCTCCTTTTTTGTAAGTCGGTTAAAAAAGGAAAAGTAGATAGATATCATGAAAAGTATTTCCAAATCCACAATAGAACAGCCCATTCCGACACCTGCCTTCAAAACAAAGTCTATATCGCTCAAACTTCTCCTATAAAAACAGGCAAACACGTGTTCAAACTATTTCAACCGGTGAAATTTGAAGCGTGTCTACACGGAGGGAGATTTCCCTTGCGAGTACTTCACTTTAAAACGTTGACGATGCTCCGCTGTTTGACGTTCGAGATTCTGATGGACAAACAAGGTTAAGTGCTCCAACAAATTAGGAACGTGAAAACGTTCGTCTATTCTTGTACTTTGTAGCCGATGATGAAGATTGAAAGCGTTTTAAGAGCTGTTCATGCTGCGGAATAACAAGCGCTTAGTTTGCTCTACAAAATAGAAGAGTTTTGGTACGTTGAGTGAGTGACAAAGTGGTTAACATGCAAGCGGATGAACGTAAATGGCTATCTTCAATATCATATGCGTTGTCATTCATTTAGCCTTTAGCCAGAGATAAAACTGGCATATATCAAGTGCCGGTAAAGGTTGATGTATTTGGACAATCCGAAAAGCGACGCGAAAATCCTTTAACATCAAACACACACACCGATTTTATATGAACTATTGCACACTTTACGCAGCGAGTACCGCATTTTTATATTTAAATGTTATGCATTGCTGTTCTTCGGCCACGAGCTTTTAATGGCAAAAAAAAACAGCAAGTTTTCATCCACTTCAGTCTAAAGAATAACAGACGCACGTGTCGATCTTCAAGGTTCAGCAACGCTTGCCAAGGGGAGACTGTGGATGAATGAATAATTCAGAATACAGTAAATCTGACTCCAGGCTTCCCAATAACTACCGTGTTATCCAGTTAATGGGTTGTGGAGGTCTGGTAGGCAGCCGCTCTACGTTAAAATTGACACTGGTATTCAGCTGAATCCAGTTTGACTGAATGCCTACCCCAGTTGCTTTACCCTGGTTGAGAAAAGGCTAGGCAGATGATAATGCACTGCTGTAACGTGCGCTTGTCTTAACACAACTGTCTGGATGTATAAATGAATATGCAGTTATTAATTCATGATGATACTTCCTCGGACCAACTCTTTTGCCCTACATTTTATGATACAACTCACAATATTTTGTTCATTTGTTACAGGTCTCCTGTTCCACAGAGCAGTGCTCATGTCAGGGTCTGGTCTGAGCCCGTGGTCGCTCGTCGCAGACCCCAGCAAATACGCGGCGATAGTCGCCACACACGCAAACTGTTCTCCTGGTAAGAGTTAGAGGTTTGCTAATTAGACGTAAGATCATAATCATGTCATAATTTCCCTTGGGACATAGGCGTCTTCCAAGAGTTGCCACAACGACTGGTCCTGTGCGTCTAGTATTCAGCGTCATAAAATAATAACACATTTTTGTTATTTTTTTATTTGGGAAAGAATTTTAACTCAAGGAATATTGTACATTTACTTTGTCTGTAAGAACTCAGTGAGGTGTGAATATAAGTCAACTCGAAAAAAAAAAACTTAAACACAGTATTAATTTCATACAGTTAAAGGCGACAGTGACTACTTTCGAAAACCTAAAAAACCATTAACGGCCCTAACAAAATAATCTCATTAAATATATGTATTATTTTTGTAATACTGAACAATGCTATAGGGAGACTTTTTCTCAGCAGTGATACATAAAAGAACTGCTGAACTAATAATTATTTACTGTTTAACTCAGCTAAATTTTTAAGCATATTCAGCACAATGATAACATAAGCATCAGCTCTTATCTCCACATTAAGCTAGAACGCAGCTACTCGTACATACGCAATGGACAACCCGTAAGTTCTTGCTAAGTGAACTGCCACAGTATTGGAGCATCAGGCTTGGCAAGCCTCCAACATGACGCACGTTGAGCCTCGAATAGGCGACATACTTCGTGTTACTGGGCTTTACAAAGTGCTACTGATACCTACCCAAAGTGCAAAAAAAAACTCTGGTACTGTTTTTGTCAGGAAATAAATCGAAAAACACAAATTGGATAACCAATTTATAAGTAGCACTAAAATTGAACTTGGCCTATTATGGCCATTGTTCTTTTAAATAAAAGCCAATGCTCGATTGACCTAGTCCGTGTAATATCATCGTAACCTCTTTAAAAACCTGACCAAGATATAAATCAAGAGGAGAGAAGGGGAAAGGAAGCAAACAAACTAGTTTGACATAACACAAGATCGTAAAATATGAAGACAAATATAAAAAATATGAAAACTGTTACTTGAAAAGATTCCAGCCTCAGTTTTGCAACATTGCAATGTTGCCAGTATTCTCATTGGGGTACAATAGTGAAGGAACAAAAGGAATGGAACAAGTTGAGCATTCCAAAGTGAATAATCAGGTCCCTGAAATTGTGAGACTGATGTCTTGAAACAAAGTAATCATTCCTTCAAAACGGGGAAAATATTTTTGAGAAATACTCAGAAATATCTTACTTTAAATGAATTAAACCTTGAAAATAACAATGCCTTCGCAGAAATTCAAAAGCTACAAACTCAAATAGTATTTTTATAGAATAAACATTCTATCATTCTGAATGAAAACGACGGTTCGACAGTACACCTGTTTGGTTGGTAAGCGATGCCCTTTATCAATGCTTTTTTTCGATTTAGACACAGTATAGTATATCTATACACGAACTTCCAAAATGATAAATACTTGGAAACGAGTGACAATGACATAACAGCTACCCAGAATCCACAAGCCAAAACAGTCTCTATAGCACATTGAAAGCCAGAATTTCCGAAACGAAAATGCTAGGCCATCCAATTGTGCCACACAATCGTGCTACGGCCTCGTCAGTAGTGGTATTAAGTGCGATGTGTACCAGCGCTCTGTTTAGTTTCGACTGTGACATGAATACTGTGACAATGAAGTGACACCTGGCACCTGGAGTTTAGTGTTCAGCAGATGTCCGTTTGCAGCTGTTTCGGAATAGACAATGCAGTGTGCATTTGAGGGGTTACTTTGTAAACAGAATTTTGGGTGCTGTTGTAAGATCGATTTAGAGGTAGTAATTGGTTGGCACATAATGCCCTTTGTGCATAAGATGTAATTTAATACATTTTTTAGAAGAAAATTCACAATTTGGTGATACTCGGAATAATGCTACGGTTACCAATTTTCTTATGGAATATAAAGATCAATTTAAAACTCAGTTAACCAAAATGTTAGAAGAAGACTACGATGAAAATTAGTAGAAGAGAAGTGAGATTATAAAAATATTTCTAGAAATCTCACTTCTCTCTGTTTCTATTAATGACGGGCTTATCTTTGACCACTATCTCACCCGATGGTAAATAGTCTCTGTTGGCTGAACGCACAATTTATTTATTTACACTAGGAATTTCTCATGTATCGTGGGTGCGTTAACAAACATACAAAGTCACATACACAAACAGCCAGACCCGGAACAACTATCAGTGGTATCAATGGTAGGCACTCGATTATGAAGTAACGATAATTTTCTAGATAAGAATAGAATAGAAAACATTTATTCGACACAGACACAACACAACAGCAAAAACACGTTATAAAAAGTAAAATTGTGCTGATTGTGATAAATAGTTAGATAGCAGGAATGACTTGACTATATTTTCTCAACTTCCATAATAATATACACTTAAGAGTCCTATTACCTTATTTACGGAAATTCATGATTTTTGACGCTGTAGTTTTCAGCAGCAGTAAGATATTTTAATTATTTGATCCTGAATAACGATAGTGCCAGTCTCTTTCTTGTAAGTTAGAGTTACACATTTTCATTTTTCTTTTCGTGTAATTTACTATAAATATTTTACGAACTCAGTTTGCAAGAAAAAATGTCGGCGATGGATCTTTGACGGTCAAATTCACATTGTTACAATCAATTTTTTTAAAAGCTGAAATTACTAAAAGGTAAGTTGAATGTTTTACTTGTTTATTGGAGTTCTAGAATTTCTTTAAATTCCTTGAGTTTTCACGGAAAAAAACGTAAAGAAAGCCTAATTTAAGCCAGAAAAGTCTTGATTCAGCGTCCATTATAGGTACTCCAAATAAAAACAATTTTATCAAATAAATTAATATTATATAAAATTTCAATCTACAATGAATACGTTTCATTAGTTTTCGTTTGTGTATATAGTAAAACAAAATTACAATAAATTAAATTAAAGTACTATATATTCTGCGTCAATTCAGCGCGAGCGCTCCTCAGTCTCGCGCGAGCGCCCAAATAGACTATAATCCTATTCAGACTAGTAAGTATCAAAATTGTTTCGCGGACTATAGATGTACTCCCAACGCAGACCAACGTAACTTCGTCTATTGCAAACGAGCATTGACGATTCGTAATAGGACTCTTTAGACTCAAAAAAAAGCGTTTCACATCTTGAAATCATCGTTTATTGTTAAAACTTCTTGAACTTTATCGTATTACAATGTCGTCCGTGCATCGTCTCCCATGTTCTCCCCTTCCTTTTCATACACATACTCTCTCATTCACTCATCGCTGCGTTCATACATCTATAACTCGTAATTTAAATGCGTTCTAAATTAAAAATCCTACCGTATAAGTCTGGATTAAATCTTCATTACATCATGCATGCATATTTATTTATTTATTTATTTTATTTCAATTACTCTCTGCACTCACAGTAAAAACCAACACGTGCAGAGAGTCAACAAAATCAATGGGATAATCAAAAATAATAATAAAAATGGTACAATAATTAAAATAATTAAAAATAATCAATAAAAATAATCAAAAAACAATCAAAATTAATCAAAAGTAATAAAAAATAATCAAAATAATAAAAAATATGCGTAATGTAATGTAGATTTCAACTACACTGCGAATAACAAAACAACATTGTCCACAGAATTAACACCACCGGCGTTGCTGCGGTGTTTACGCGAGCGACCGCTAGAGGCGCTATTGTCTGCACCAGTGCAAGCCCCCGACTTTGCCTATGCCTTCGGGCCTAGCGTCGACGGTGTTGTTATAGGTAGAGTATCATGTAAATACAATTCTGTTTTATTAGTAGATGGTAGACTAATTTTGTTTGTAATACAGTACTTGATAAGTCGTGTCGAAAGATTAGTCGTGGTATATATTTGTCTTCATTCGCATCCATATTCTATGTCATTTCCTCCACTCCAGACAGCCTTATTAAATTTAATGTTTTAGCTTGTTGGTTATTGACATTAAATTTTTCGCTATCACAGCGGCTGAGAAAAAAAATATTCTAGTTGATTGTGACCACTTTTTTAAATCAACAGTGAGGATCTGTGAACATCTCAAAGTAAAAGTTTAGGTGAAGGGAACGTGAACTGAGCTGTAAATCTATAAAAACAAGATACTCCATCATCATCACGCTTACTCCATCCAAGTTTACACGATGTTACACGATATTAACAAATTAAATAGCCGCTCTAATTTGTTATATATATAGTGGCGGCTATAGTTTTTTGTATTGTTTTTGAGTATTAAGGTTTCTTAATCTGTACGTTGCTTCTGCTCGATTTAGTTGTAATATAGTAGTTGTTAACGTCCCTTATACAGCCTGCAGATGAGACATCGTCTGGGCGACAAAAAAGAACGTTTATTTTCGGTCAATGACTCCTTTTATTCATCTCCAACCAACTTCACAAAAAGGATTTGTGTCAAGCCAAATAAACGTTCGCCACTATTGACAAGTATTTCAAAAGAAAATCTCATTTCTAAATACATTTCCCGATAAATATACAAAGACGTCTACAGCGAAATCGCCATTTTTATTACATCAATCGCAAGGCCTCAATAAAGTTGTAACAGCACTATTATTGTATAAGCAAGGAAAAGTATTATCTGTTGAAGTACCGAAAAAGAAAATAAAGGAAAAAATAAATAATGTGAATTTAGAGATAGGAAAGAAGTGAAGCCAAGTAAAATGAAACCATTCATATACGATGAGACTAGTACTAAGTTAATCTATACTTAGCCTAGTCCTAATGTTAATCTATATTAATTTTAAGAACACAGACTAATGCCAGGTCCTGCTAATGCAGCTAAAACTCATTCCTACTCAGGCAAAGGAAAGTAAATTATTTCTCAGAAATCTTGACATCTCTCTAAATTAATGTTATCACAGAACATGAGGGATAATAATGACACTGTGGTTGAACCAAACGAACGCGAACGTAATTGGATAAATAATTTAATTGGATTGGATAAATTTAACGTAACAACAGAAACCATTTTGCCACGGAACCTCGAAGTAAAATCTTTCTAGGTCACTTGAAGAGTTACTTCCCGGTTACGACTCAATTTGATTGGCCAGCGTCCAAATAGTTCATCAATACATTTCGATCCAATGGGAAAACACGAGAAAACTAATTAGGAGAAGAATCTTTAATTATCTCTTTGAGTTTTTTGGTTTGCTGATGAATATTTTGGGTCTCCCAAAGTAACAGGAGTTTTTATCACGCTATCGACTATAGTTATAATCTTATCTTCTTAGATGTTTTCATTTACTTTCTCTTATATAAATCCATTCATCTTTTCCCGTATCTCCGTAGTCGTTGCTAGTTTAATCATTTTGTTTTTCCTTTTCTTAATTATCACTGTTCTATTGTTCGTCTCGGGTAACAATTGCCGGAGCTTTGCGGCAAAGACTGATCTGTGGGTGGTACTTTTATAAATCTTCAAAGAAACCAACAGCTGTTAAGAGAGCGGAGATTTGTTGCAATTCATTTGGATGACCCCAGCGCTTCTGTAAATGCGCATTGCGAATTTCAGATTTGATGCTGTTTAAGACGGGTGAATTTAAGATGGAAGGATTTTAAGTTAGGAATAGTTAATAATATCTTTGTGTCTGATTTTACAGAAATGAAGTACTTAAATATGCTGCTTCATTCGTTGTAACTTAAGATAATTGATTAAAGGCTGGCATTTAGAAGTTAGAAAAATTTTACTAGAAGAATAAATATCTTGGAAAGAAACATACAAATACAACTATAACTAGAATTTCTTACCAAAAATATTCGTAGTACTTACTCGAACTTTGTCACCTAAAATAGATATTAACGTTAACAGCTTTAGTATAGTTTATATTATGTACAAGCCAATCCCTTCAAACGGCCATTAAATAATATTCTTCATTTAAAAATGATCTAACTCTTGATAAATAGATCTAAGTAAAATAAATCCTCCTTAATCAGTTTGAGAATTCAAATTGCCAATCTGACTCAGCTTTGATCACGATCCATCTGTTTAGTTTTCGACGTCTTTAATCTAGTCTATTTGTTATTTATTGAGAGCTAGAAATAAAAACCTATTTAAAATTTCCAAAATCAGTATTAGGTGAAGCGAAAATATTCATATCGGTTTTATGGTTTCTCAGAAAAAACGATTTCGCGCGATAGTTATTTACTTTTAGTTGTTTTTGCTATTTGAGTATTAGATGGATGGATTTTCTGTGAACCAATATTATTATACATTTATATACAAAATATTATTTTGATTATTCAAACGTACTTGCAAAGTTTTTATCATTTAAGAATTAAAATATTTGATTTGTATAAAATCATGGGTCCAGTTGCAATCCTACATGTTTTGTCATCTATTTGCAAACAAAGATCCAAACAATATGTTTTAATAGGAAATAATAAAAGTTGAATTTGTCAATACAATATTAACAAACACAATATCATGAACATAAGTTTTCTCCGAAAACAATATTGTAAAGACAAAAGAAATCCTCGAACAACGTCCTCAAGAATCCTCTCTCTAGAATTGTGAATTTTATCTTCCGTTTATTTTTATTTTCCCCTGCTATGTTCATTATTCTTTTCACCCTTCAATTTCGTCATACCAGCAGAGACAAGGATTTCATGAAGTGCAGCTAACATAACCCAAACACGAGACATAAATTCACAAAAGTTTCCGTGTTTTCGCATCGGCATTCCGGCATCTCGTCCACCCGGTGTTATTAAATTGTCTCAGAGAACTTTTCTCATCTCAAGCTCTGGAGCGACAACGTCCTCTGTTGGCTCAGTTTGTTGAACAACGCTTTTTTTTCTTAGCTTGATCTCCGTTCTTTGTGATGTCGGACAATTAATGGCCGTTTCTGTTTCGCTCTTGTTTTTTGTTGTCATTGCTTTCATAATTTTAAGTTTGTTTGGTTTACGATACTTTTTTTTTGTGGTGTTTTTAAGTTTTTTGATGAAGTAGTTTTGCACTATTGAAGATAGGATTTAAATGTACAAATGAGTGTTATTAATTTTTTTTGATATTATATCTTGCAGATTTTTTGGGAAATTGTTCACAATTCAATCCCGCTAGTATTATAGACATTAATTTCATTGTTTAAGGAAGTAGTCACGTGATTTATATATATATTAAAAACGATATCGGTGCGGATAGTCATGCCCTGCGTACCTTTGGGATTTCACTTCAATGGAAACAGTGGCCTTAGTGCAAGTTGTATAACTTTCTTGATCGCGTTAGCATTAACGTTAACGTAAGTTTGTATTGAAACTGAATAAGTGCCGTCTGGAAAACTTTGACATAAGCGAATGTTTACGTTAGCGTGATCGAGTATGTTAAAAAACTCGTACTGAGCCCTCAGAGCTCATAAGTAACAACCGACTTCCAAAAAAAAAAAACACTACAAAGTAAAAAAATAACTTTAACTTCGGAACTCGGTGTTTTTGTTAGTTTGTTCGTATTTTGACACCGACTTCCGAAGTTAAAGTTATTTTTTTACTTTGTAGTGTTTTTTTTTTTGGAAGTCGGTTGTATTTTTTTGTAAAAAGTTTTTTATTTTTGACTTTTTAGTGGTACCCCACATCTAACAAAACCACTGCAAAATCGATACCATACGATTTTCGAAAGTTCCCCTCGACTTCTCTGGGATGCCATCATCAGATCCTGGTTTCCTTATCATGGGACCATTTGGGAAGTATACCCTTTCCAACAAAACAATCATTTTTAAAATCGGTTGGCAAGTGACGGAGTTATGCCCGAACAAACATAAAAAAAAAAAAAAAAAAAAAACATCCGAATTGAGAACCTCCTCCTTTTTGGAAAGTCGGTTAAAAATATTATAAATCATATTAAGTTTTTTCTTGCTGTAGCAAAAACCTTTCGTAGCGATCCATTCAAAAAAAATTAAACACAGGAAGATCAAGATGTTCATCTTGGTCTTCCTGTGTATAATACAACCCTGTCTCTCTCTGACAGACACCGGCGACCTGCTAGTGAACCCTGAGAATGGCTACGAGTGGGGGGGACAGGCGGTAGCGCAGGGGAAGCAGGCGCAGAACGCCATCAACATCATCAATGCAGTGCTGATGAGGAAGAGTGCTGTGGCGCAGCTTACTAAGTATGGCTTGTTATATCTTTCATGTGATACTTAGTGCAGGGGAAGCAGGCGCAGAACGCCATCAACATCATCAATGCAGTGCTGATGAGGAAGAGTGCTGTGGCGCAGCTTACTAAGTATGGCTTGTTATATCTTTCATGTGATACTTAGTGCAGGGGAAGCAGGCGCAGAACGCCATCAACATCATCAATGCAGTGCTGATGAGGAAGAGTGCTGTGGCGCAGCTTACCAAGTATGGCTTGTTATATCTTTCATGTGATACTTAGTGCAGGGGAAGCAGGCGCAGAACGCCATCAACATCATCAATGCAGTGCTGATGAGGAAGAGTGCTGTGGCGCAGCTTACCAAGTATGGCTTGTTATATCTTTCATGTGATACTTAGTGCAGGGGAAGCAGGCGCAGAACGCCATCAACATCATCAATGCAGTGCTGATGAGGAAGAGTGCTGTGGCGCAGCTTACCAAGTATGGCTTGTTATATCTTTCATGTGATACTTAGTGCAGGGGAAGCAGGCGCAGAACGCCATCAACATCATCAATGCAGTGCTGATGAGGAAGAGTGCTGTGGCGCAGCTTACTAAGTATGGCTTGTTATATCTTTCATGTGATACTTAGTGCAGGGGAAGCAGGCGCAGAAAGCCATCAACATCATCAATGCAGTGCTGATGAGGAAGAGTGCTGTGGCGCAGCTTACTAAGTATGGCTTGTTATATCTTTCATGTGATACTTAGTGCAGGGGAAGCAGGCGCAGAACGCCATCAACATCATCAATGCAGTGCTGATGAGGAAGAGTGCTGTGGCGCAGCTTACTAAGTATGGCTTGTTATATCTTTCATGTGATACTTAGTGCAGGGGAAGCAGGCGCAGAACGCCATCAACATCATCAATGCAGTGCTGATGAGGAAGAGTGCTGTGGCGCAGCTTACTAAGTATGGCTTGTTATATCTTTCATGTGATACTTAGTGCAGGGGAAGCAGGCGCAGAACGCCATCAACATCATCAATGCAGTGCTGATGAGGAAGAGTACTGTGGCGCAGCTTACTAAGTATGGCTTGTTATATCTTTCATGTGATACTTAGTGCAGGGGAAGCAGGCGCAGAACGCCATCAACATCATCAATGCAGTGCTGATGAGGAAGAGTGCTGTGGCACAGCTTACTAAGTATGGCTTGTTATATCTTTCATGTGATACTTAGTGCAGGGGAAGCAGGCGCAGAACGCCATCAACATCATCAATGCAGTGCTGATGAGGAAGAGTGCTGTGGCGCAGCTTACCAAGTATGGCTTGTTATATCTTTCATGTGATACTTAGTGCAGGGGAAGCAGGCGCAGAACGCCATCAACATCATCAATGCAGTGCTGATGAGGAAGAGTGCTGTGGCGCAGCTTACCAAGTATGGCTTGTTATATCTTTCATGTGATACTTAGTGCAGGGGAAGCAGGCGCAGAACGCCATCAACATCATCAATGCAGTGCTGATGAGGAAGAGTGCTGTGGCACAGCTTATTAAGTATGGCTTGTTATATCTTTCATGTGATACTTAGTGCAGGGGAAGCAGGCGCAGAACGCCATCA
Organism: Ceramica pisi; assembly: GCA_963859965.1. Classification (NCBI taxonomy): domain Eukaryota; kingdom Metazoa; phylum Arthropoda; class Insecta; order Lepidoptera; family Noctuidae; genus Ceramica; species Ceramica pisi. The sequence goes on along the minus strand of OY982530.1, from coordinate 1,508,622 downwards.
ACATCATCAATGCAGTGCTGATGAGGAAGAGTGCTGTGGCGCAGCTTACTAAGTATGGCTTGTTATATCTTTCATGTGATATTTAGTGCAGGGGAAGCAGGCGCAGAACGCCATCAACATCATCAATGCAGTGCTGATGAGGAAGAGTGCTGTGGCGCAGCTTACTAAGTATGGCTTGTTATATCTTTCATGTGATATTTAGTGCAGGGGAAGCAGGCGCAGAACGCCATCAACATCATCAATGCAGTGCTGATGAGGAAGAGTGCTGTGGCGCAGCTTACTAAGTATGGCTTGTTATATCTTTCATGTGATACTTAGTGCAGGGGAAGCAGGCGCAGAACGCCATCAACATCATCAATGCAGTGCTGATGAGGAAGAGTGCTGTGGCACAGCTTACTAAGTATGGCTTGTTATATCTTTCATGTGATACTTAGTGCAGGGGAAGCAGGCGCAGAACGCCATCAACATCATCAATGCAGTGCTGATGAGGAAGAGTGCTGTGGCGCAGCTTACTAAGTATGGCTTGTTATATCTTTCATGTGATATTTAGTGCAGGGGAAGCAGGCGCAGAACGCCATCAACATCATCAATGCAGTGCTGATGAGGAAGAGTGCTGTGGCGCAGCTTACTAAGTATGGCTTGTTATATCTTTCATGTGATATTTAGTGCAGGGGAAGCAGGCGCAGAACGCCATCAACATCATCAATGCAGTGCTGATGAGGAAGAGTGCTGTGGCGCAGCTTACTAAGTATGGCTTGTTATATCTTTCATGTGATACTTAGTGCAGGGGAAGCAGGCGCAGAACGCCATCAACATCATCAATGCAGTGCTGATGAGGAAGAGTGCTGTGGCGCAGCTTACTAAGTATGGCTTGTTATATCTTTCATGTGATACTTAGTGCAGGGGAAGCAGGCGCAGAACGCCATCAACATCATCAATGCAGTGCTGATGAGGAAGAGTGCTGTGGCGCAGCTTACTAAGTATGGCTTGTTATATCTTTCATGTGATACTTAGTGCAGGGGAAGCAGGCGCAGAACGCCATCAACATCATCAATGCAGTGCTGATGAGGAAGAGTGCTGTGGCGCAGCTTACTAAGTATGGCTTGTTATATCTTTCATGTGATACTTAGTTTTATTCTCCATTTGTGAGCTTCTAGTTCTCAGAATGTTACTTTTATTTTTCAAGAGATTATCTTACTTTTAGTAATAAGAGATACAAAAAATTGATGATGCCATTTTTTCATCAGTCAATTTTTCACTAAGATGTCTTGAACTAAGAAAATCACTCTGACTGTTATGCCATTTGGGTAAAGAGGTGCGTGGAGTATTTCAGTTTGATTCTTTTTTTTTTCTTCAATTTTTACCCTACTTTGGGTCTGTCCAATCAAATCCTGACCAAACATGTTAGTCAAAATGTCAGTGACTTACGTGGTGCAGAGATTTTATTCAATTCTATTGGTTAAAATTTCTCCGTTTCTTCGCGCTGCTGTTATTAATGGACAGGCACCGGTATGCTCGTACGTGGTACTCTGCTTTTATAAAAAATGTACTAAACACTGCGTCTTGACCAAATTGATAACATCTCATATTCTTTCACAGGTACGACTTAATGTTAGGAGTAACAAAAGCAGAAGCCTATTTTGCGTTCAGTGGAGATGACGTACAATACGGCATTGAAGCCGACAGAAGATCAAAGATCCTCAAGTCTTTTGTCAGGAACACTTACAGCTACCATCTGTCGGAGATCCTGGCCACTATCATTAATGAGTACACTGATTGGGAGCGGCCTGTGCAGCATCCAATTAATATTAGGTGAGTAATTAATTAATATTAATCTTCGTAGGCCAAGAGGCTCTAGACAAGTGTCATTATGTAAGCGGTAGCGTGGTAAAAGCGATTGTCGAAACTTCAAAAACGTATAGGATTGTCAAAAGCTATCAAAATGTCACGTGATCAATCCTCTCCATTTTTTATTTTGACAGTCGCATTCACTTAAAGAATAAATAGAAATCATCAACGTGTTAATAAGCCTCCCTACGTAGTAGCGGTTGAAACGCCGCAACCGCTAGTGATTCTCTCTCAACTGAGCGTGTTCCCGGTTGCATCCTCAGCTGGTTTGCTTTTCGGCTTTTTCTTCTCTACTTTGCACCGTCTTCGACATCCTTGGTTGAGAGTCTATTGGCACGCATATCATCCTTCATCCGGGTTCCAAATTATGAAGTAAGCGTTACGAATGACAGAGGTAAATGGAAGAAAAAAACGTGTACTTTTTGCTCTAGGTAAAATGAGAAAGTGCAGAAAGATTATAAAGTACCATCAAAATGAAAACTGAACTGAAAACTCTTGATAAATCACTACTGCATAATTAAGATCGCAAGTTTTTGTATCTTATTTCATTCTTGTACAGAAGCTCAATTGTTTCGAACAAAAATACTGCAAATAACAACGACTAAATACAAACTTGCAGCTTTGTATCTTTTACTAGCAGACGAAGATTCCGCTTTCTTCCTAGACAGAACCAGATTGTGTTTCAAAATTGCAGACTAAGATAATATCTGCAGAGTGCAGAGTGTTGAACTGGGCTAAGTTTCAGTCTGTATTTAGAAACTGTTTAAAACTTTACTTAAGCTAGGGTGTTAGGAAGCGGGGCTTAGAAGAAACTTAATAGTGTAAACTCAACATGTTCGCGAAGGAAATGAAGACGATTTACTTAGAACTTATGCGTTTCATCGCGGCATACAAAACTTAACTAGATTAGCTTACAAAGATATCAATCTTAGGATAACAGTATTTTTTACACGCTCTAGTGTTATGCGCAAGATAGAACATTTGACCATTATGAAAAATATCATGAACTAGCTGACCCGCACAACTTCGTCTGCGTCACATTTTCCATTAATGCTGCGCTCCTATTTGTGTTAGCGAAATTATAAGCCTTTCTCGATACATGGGTTATCTAACACTGAAATAATTTTTCAAATCGAACCTTTAGTTCCTGAGATTATCGCGTTCGAGCAAACAAACAAACTCTTCAGCTTTTTAATACTAGCATATATTACTAGAACATACTAATTTCATAGATGATATTAATACAGTACAATAGGTTAAAATGAAAACAAATTTCGTAGAAAAACAGAGAAGTTGTACGCTTTTGAAGTTATACTTATATCTTTGTCACACATAACGTCGTTTGTACTAGATGGCTTCAACTCGATACGACGGGACTTGTGAGTGACGTTATATGCCATTAGTGCTGTCTCTGTTACTCTGATTTGAAATTGCTGACAGTACCGACATTTTTAGGCACTATTTTCAACTGCGTCTGGTCTGCTGTCTGTGTCTAGGTTATTTTTATGTTATAAAAAATCCAGTCAAGTGCACTAATTAAAAATTGAATTGTTTTTTTTTTTTTAAGTACGTTATAAGCCAAGTTATGATCGGGTGTAGATAAAAGAGGTTCTCAGACCACTGATATAATATTCAGCCTTGACATCAAATACAATGGATACATCAAAGATTTTATTCCTAACGTAAAAAAAATAATTATTATAACGAACTCATCAAATATAAAACCGAAGAAAGAAAAAGGATTTTTACCGTCAAGGCCTGGCTAGAATTAACTATTATAACAATTAGTGCGTGCACCAATTCTATTGAGAATAATTAATGAGACATTGGCCTGTAATTACAATGAATTGTTTAGTATCCATATTACTATTGAGTCAGTGATTTGATTGTTACATCAGATTCAATTAGAGAAGTATGAGACCTAATCTCATAATGACGTAAGTGACAGGTTTAGATGACGTGTTTGGTCATATTGGGATGGATCCTCCAAATCTTACTACTGTTATAAATACAGAAGTTTGAATAGATGGAGGTTTGTTAATCAATCAGGCAAGAACGGCTGAACAGATCTTGATGAAAAGCACAGAGATAGATTATATATACGCCGTGGTAGCTAATTATGCCTTATGCTCATTTATAATGTTCTCGTAGGCCAGGTAGTCGCTGGCAGATGTTTGTAGACTTTAATTAATAAAAAAATGTTTAACTTAATCTATAATAATATAATTTTCCTAGATCAATTCATGGATATCATCAATTAGTTGATAGTGTTCAATTTGGGTCTGGTGGATATGACCTCTTTGGGGTCTTGGGGTTTTAACCGACTTGATTTAGGAATATTTCAAATCATCCTGTCCCAATAATAAGGTGATGATGGGAAATAGCAGTGTATTTATTGTATGAAGGGACTCTCATACGATTAGCGAGTGTAAAAGTCGAAGGAGTAGAATTCCTTGTTTCGCCTGTAAGTCAAGAGTGAATAGGTTACTTATAAGCATGCGTGCTCAATTGTCAACCATATTATCGCCTATCATGAGGTGAGATATTGGTCAAACGCGAACCGAACGACGATGTGTTTATAGAAAATCAATTATAAAAAATTAAAAATGTGCAGCTCTGGATGTATTTCAGCTGAAATGATGACGAGATCAAGATCTTTCTCAGTCTACAGCATTGATTGATCTTCAAAGTTAAACAATGCTTGAATGCTTTGGATGGGTGACTATCTTAACCTAACGAGATTTCTCCATGTCTTGGAAAGATAAGTCCCGGCCGTCACTTAAAGATCTTTTGCTGTCGTTACGGATTGTCAGAAGACAGAAAATCTAACTACAGTCTTGCCAATATGTACAATGTTACCCAGTTAATGGGTTGTGGAGGTCTGGTAGGCTGCCGCTCTACGTAAAATACTGGTATGGTCTTCAGTAGAATTCGGTTTGACTGGAAGCCGACCCGATATTTGGTTAAGTTGAGAAAAAGCTATGCATATGATGGTTAAGATCTTCGTCAAGCATAAAAAACCACATTCATTGTAACCATGATTTTGTAAACACTCAGAACTTGTTTAATTAAAATAGTGGCCATGGACTTTCTTGCACGTTCTTCTAGATAGTATCTACTCTTTCGAACGTGCAGCTGCCGCGCTGGAGATAGGGTCGGTGAGTGTATTTTGTTGCAGAACAACTTACTGCTCTTGTCGCTAGCGCGGAATTAGCTACATCTATTAGACTGATAGACCTTGACAATTCAAAAGTGCCTGTAAACTGGTATATTTGAAATAAAGTAATTTGTATTCATTCTCAAACCATTGTTACCAGGGACGAGACACTAGAAGCACTAAGTGACGCCCAGGTTGTGGCACCGATGGTCCTGACAGCCGACACACATTCAGCTCTGCGGAGGAACTCCTATCTTTACGTCTTCGACTACCAGACCAAGTATGGAGACTATCCTCAGGTGAGTACACCAGTTGGTAAAAAGTTTTGGCATGTTTTCGCCAGTTCCTCTGTGTAAGAGGGTTCCGGGTGAAACTCGCTTCCATCTTCGGCCTAATTATCACTTTCCATCAGGTGAGATTTGAGCCAAGAGTTTCCCCGTTTTGTATTAAAAAAAAAGTCGAAAATCGCATTTTGTACGATTTTTATCACAATAATTTAAAACTATTGATTTTCTACTATTTAAGAGCGCTTTCACATTTTTTCTTGAATTTTAGCGTTTTATCCGAATTTTGATGTCTGATTTTGCTTTAGATATAGCCTTATAAAAAATAAAAATATGCCTAAGACAGTTTTGTCAAAGCGCTCTTACAAAATCGAATTGCTCAGGTTGACTAAAGATGAATACCGCGCGTCACAAGATTATATTGATTTTCGACAATTATTTAAAAATATTTACTTTACTTTTAATTAGACCAATTTTTTTTTCAAGCAATTAACCACCTTAATTATTAAATATTTTTATTTGAATTTTGATTGTAATTTAGATAAAAATTATAGTTTCGTACGGAAAATTGTCAATAACTCTCAGTTTTATAGAATTATTTTTGGTGTATTACTGTATGAATCGTAATAAATTGATTTGAACATTCCAAAGTAAAAGATACAGTTGTACCGTGGACATTTTTATAAATGATAAAATTATAATATCTTCGGTGTACCAAGGTATCAAAAGATACCCTAAAGCAACGTTTTGTGAAACATCCTTTGCGGAGTCAAGGATTTTACTGATGTACGTGAACAAATTGAAATATTTATTTGGAACACTCCCAAGATAAATGATCAAACTATCTTAGGCATATTTTTGTTTTTTTTTTTTAAGGCTATATCTAAAGCAAAATCACACATCAAAATTCGAATAAAACGCTAAAATTCAAGAAAAAATGTGAAAGTCCTCTTAAAAACGAGACGAGGGGATAACAGCACCGCGACCGCAGTCCCGGACGCGTATTGCCATTGTGTATATCAGTACAGTACCCTTAGTATGAGTTTTTCGACTCGCGTTCGAACGCGTTCGATTGCGAGCGCGTTAGAATTTAGTATGGGAATTTAGTTATAGTGCCACCTGGTGGTCACTCGTAGAACCTAATTTCCCATACTAAATTCTAACGCGCTCGCAATCGAACGCGTTCGAACGTGAGTCGAAAAACTCATACTAAGGGTACAGACACCCATAGTCTGTACTCGATCACTTTGTGCTCGTAAAAATAACAAATACTCTAAAGCAAACTACGTATGACTACAGCGAGACCAGTCTGTATAAGTATACAGTTTGCTTGCATATTTTTAAAGCAAACTACGTATGACTACAGACCTCATCTAACCCAAATTATTCACCAACAATAGAAGGGATCTGGTGCTCGGCGGCCGCTGACGCGGCACGCTCGCTTCGCTCGCTCGCCTTCGCACGCTAATGGTCATGGTTCTAACCTAACCTAACCCACATGATTAACCAACCATAGAGGGGATCTGAACCAGACGATCATTAAATGCCAAAAACAAAAACTCAAATAGCAACTCGTACGTATTTTGCTCTAGTATCTAAAGCAAAATGATAAAAAAAAAAAAAAAAATATTGACTGAATAGGTATACAGTTTGCTCTTCAACTACAAACGCAAACTGCGATCGCACTCAGAGCAACCCCGGTCTGGGTCAGTATACAGTTTGGCAATACGCGTCCCGGACTACCAACATTATATTATTTTTGAGTGATACTTTGGGAACACAAATAAATTAAATGAAGTTATTTCTTAGGAAAGCACGGTCAACCAAAAAATTTTGTAGTTACAAAATATTGAATCTTTAAACTGAGCCGATATGCAAATTATTAACGGTTTATTTTACTTTTTTTAAATAAGTCTTAAAAGAAATTTGAAAAAAATAAATATATATTTTTTTTTTTATGCAAAACTGGGAAACTCTTGGCCCAAATCTCACCTGATGGAAAGTGATGATTACGCCGAAGATGGAAGCGAGTTTCACCCGGAATCCTCTTACACAGAGGAACTGGCTATCATACCTCTAACTGTCGGAACACAACAATGCTGTTAACATTGTTGTTATGGCGACAGACTTAGACATGATGGTGGGAGCTTGCCAGGCGGACTTAGAAAAAGTCCTACCACCAACCAAACCGAGCAAAACAATTTGCCCCCGCTGGGAATCGAACCCGGGACCTCTGGGTCTGAATCAGGTGGTTTAACCACTAGACCACGGAGGTGGTTAGTGTCACCTGTTTAGCACCACCCGGGGACCACGTGTAGGGATTCGCTGAAGGGTATTCTCCCACGGACGCGGGTAACTCGGCCCCCAATAATTTACAACTATGACGTCACAATATGGCGCTAAGACGATCCTATTATTATTTGAAACGCATTGTAACTAAAAACTCGTTATAAAAAATAAAATTCTGTGTACAATTCTTTGATACTGATTGTACAATGAAATTCACCCTTTTATCCGATTTGGTAACTGTTTCAAAAGAAGTCATACAATTTAAAACTCGCCCTTTTGAAAAGGAATAAACGTTAAAACATTCGGAATTTCGCAAATACGAATCTTTAAATAAATTTTCGTACATAACTGTTTCGTCGAAACTTATTTCATAGGAGTTCATGGAACAATTAAGCTGGCCTTGAACGTCTCACATTTTGCGCTAACGAGCTGAAACTGGCACAAATTGGATTTATGAAATTATTCCATTAACTGAAAGTTTTGCATAACTTAGCTTCGAGTTTGTTTAGTTTTTGGAGTTGAGAATCGATTAAGTTTTGATGCTAAATTGTTTGGAAAATTGATTCTTAAACTCTTCATTAGCCTAATTCATATTAGCTTCGTACATATTCGTGTATGTATGTGCCACATGTCCAACATTTGGAATTGGAACAATCATTTGAGTAGGCCATGCAATTATCAGCCGGTCAATTCTGTAAACATGTCGAAGTGAACACTTAGGCGAAGTGACAAGTGAGCTGTCAAGCCATACAAACAAGATGGCATGATAGCTCACGTGTCGCTCACTCCACCTAAGTGATCACGGTGAGTTGTCGACAGAATCGACCGGCAGTACCAATGAACTCGTGGCCCTGAACACAAAAGGTGTACACGTGCCGGGGAAGCATTTAGGTCATCTATCTTTAAAAAATTGCAGCAAAGCTTACCTTGGCTGCAACAAAAATTGTTTTGAGTTTTAGTATTAAAATTGCGGATAAAATTGTTTCAACATTATGGTTGGGTAATAAAATATGCATTATATTGTCAAATGAGATTACTCGTGATTTTCTCCTATCAATTCGGATAGGAGAAATAAATTGTATTTAATCCTACAAAAAATTAATTGAACTGTGTCGAAATGGCATGGTGAAAATCCAAAATTAACCGTTTTACCGCACAATTTGGGCATCAATTCGTGATAGCACATAAGGGTATTGTGCTGTACTAATAAGTCAACACTAACCTACACATTAACACCGATACATCACACAACCAACATCAACCGCTTCCCGACAAACTGCTAACTACCTACATTTTGAGGAGCAATTACTAACCGACCAGCTTTTGTAGACTCTCTTCTCCATACAATTTGCGTTAAATTTATAAGTCTATCTTAACTGGACGGGTTATGGAAGTGTAGAGTTACCTTGTTTTCCATAGATGAACTAACGAGGGCAATAAGCCAGCTTAAGGAACAATTTTGTATATTGGAAACAGCGTTATGAAGGTCCCTTGGAATAAAGGGGTGGTTTGCTAATGATAGTCAATTTGCTAGAGGGGTGAATCCTGTTCATTTGTTGGCTTATGATATCTGACAATAAAGCTACGATTATTTCAGATGATCTGGCTTTGGCCTTGCGTGGTTTAATCTGCTTTGCTACATATAATTGTAGGTATTTATGTGTTATTTTGGTATTCGTCATACTGGCCGAAAATAAACTCTTTTCGTTTCTTTTCTTGCTTTCTTTATAGTAATGGTCACCTGGTTTCCAATTCATTTCATAGATATTGGAGCTACGCTGTTTTTTTATTCTTGTCTTGACCTACTTCCTTTTCAACAAACTAATCTATCAGAACTCCAAAATAAATCATTCATATCTCCACAGCGTCAAGGTTGCATCCACGGTGAAGAGCTACCGTACGTGTTTGGGGCCCCGCTGGTGGGCGGTCTGGCCCACTTCGCAAGGAACTACACCAAAGCTGAGGTGGCTCTGTCAGAATCTGTCATGCTGTACTGGGGAAACTTCGCCAAGACTGGGTAAGTGTATTCTACACTTTGTGGTTTCTTGATGACAAGAGATTTTGATCTATATAATCATGGGGACTGCTTCTAGGGTTGAAAATGACATGAAAAATACATGTCAAACTTCTTCTTATATATAAAAAGGAATCCATATTTCCCTTGGTCACGGCATCACGCATGAACGGCTGAAACAATTTCGCTAATTCTTTTTTGTTGTGATTTTTACTGTCAGAAGAAGGTTCTTATGAAAGAAAAAAATATTACGGGAGCGAAGCCGCGGGGACAGCTACATAGTCTTAGTCTCTTCAGATGTATTTTTCGCATGTTTAAATCTTATCAGTTATTATACGCATTAACATAATATTATACACTGAGATATTGATTTGGATACATAAATTAAATTTGTAGCATTCTTCTGCCTTTGATTGTTATATATTATAATATGAAAAATACACAGTAAAGTAAGTATCATACGCGTATGATTGTATTTTACTGACGAACCAAAATGTTATTATCAAAAGTACCTCATGTAGATTTTAGGAAAGATACAAAGTTTCGAAAAAGAAACAAAATTTATCGTTCGCAATTTTCGCTAATTCCTTCTTTTCTGACTGTCTTGTACCATATTGCTTAGCGACAGTCGTTTCAACACATTTTTCCGTCAATCCTCTAATGTCATCCATGACTATGTCATATTATTTTACTCCACTGCTACTCATTATAGTAGAATATGTCATCCGTTTAGAACACTTGAAATAAGACTGTATCGTCCTCAATTTTATTGCTTAGTCACTTGAACAAAGTTTAAGTAAAAGGTCTTTGAAGAGACATTGACCCCGTTTGCGTCTTCACAAAAAACTATTTCAATTACATTTTTTTGTCAAAGAACCCTAGACTAAGAGTATAACTTAAATTGACGAGATGAAACAATATTTGAGATGAAACAACTTTGCAATTTATTAACGCCTCCATTTGGGCCCTTTTTCTAAACCTATTTTACTATCTCTGGTAATTTAGAAATCTAGTTTATTTTCATATTACAGCTGCTAACAGCAATTTTAGAATCGTCTACAGATTTTATAGCGTCGAATTTATCACGGACGATTTAATTAAAACGTTGAAAAATAAAGCGAAATCCTCCTTGAATCTCTACAAAACGAATAGAGAGATAAAACTTCAAGACTTCGCACTATGAACAATGAAAAGTTAATTGGTACAATAACCGGTGGCTATAAACATGGGTTATTGGCTGAGCGACTTGCGGTGGTAAACATTTAGCATTTTGACTGGCACTCCTATAGTGGGCTAATTACTGCAGAAATTGCCTTTTGGCGTAAATGGAAACCGTAACTATTTCTTCTACATATGGTACACAAGTTACTGCTGTAGTATGAATAGTAATACAGTATTTGGAGCAGCTGTTCGCTGAATAGTAATCTTCTTATCTTTTTTAATATATATATAAATTACGCGTCACGTTGTTTGTCCGCGATAGACTCCTAAATTACTTAACCGATTTTAATCAAATTTGCACACCGTGTGCAGTTTGATCCAACTTGAAAGATGGGTAGCTTACATTTCAATTTATAGTCGCAATATTATTTTATTGCAAATTACAACGTAATATAACAAAAACCTTAGCTTAGTAATAATACAAGATAAAAAATATAGAGATCTCTATACCTTTAATAAAATAAAAAGGAAGTTTGTGAGTTTGTGAGGTTATAGGGGGTAGTCTCTGGATTAGAAAACTGTTTTACCAATAGAAAGCCACGGTATTTATGAGGTGTGATGAGTGTCATAGGCAGTAAGTGGGCAGGGTCAGCAAGTGTTCCATATATGTTGAAGAAATCCACATGCGTCAAATTTTATCTTACAATTTCAAACCATGATACTTCAGTGACGATAAAATTCTTTCTTATTTGTCTAGGAACCCGAACGAAGCTCAAGAAAGTGACCCAATAAGGGCGGGTAGGCAAGAGCGAGTGAGGATGAAGAACATCGAATGGACGGCGTATGAAGCAGTGCACAAGAAGTACTTAAACATCGACACCAAAGCTAAATTGAAGAACCACTATAGAGCTCACAGGTACGTCTTATACAAAAGAAGAATTTCCAACAAACATAATATTTCAAAGAACTTTCCTGCAGTATTTCTTGCGACTCGTATTTTGATTTCTTTGAGAAAACGATATTATTAAAATTTGTGTTTCAGTTTTTTTCCTTTTATTATACGAATCGCTTAAACGTGAATGTGTAATTTACAGACTATTCTTGTTTTAATCATTCTCAGTTTCTTTCAAAAGGTTTATACAAATAGACTGTTGTAAAAAATATTTGTTTTGTTAACAGACTATCGTTCTGGTTGAACTTAGTGCCAGATCTTCACCGTCCTGGAGGCGAGGACGTACCTCCTTCACATCATCAACTTGAGCACGAAGACTCGGCTCTCCAGCCGACCCTCAAAACGTTCAGCCCACCATTCAAAAAGACTACCGATATGGTCATCACCGATACTGGCTTAGCAACCAAGATTCCAGTCTTAGGTATCCTAAATATTACTTCACCTTTGAACTTCAATATTATTGGCATCAATCCTCCGACACAAAGTACTGCTGGTACTGAAGTACACAAAACTGACGCAACTACTGCCACTCCACCTGAAGATGGATTCGCAGCATATTCCACAGCTCTTAGTGTGACCATCGCTATTGGATGCTCACTTCTCATACTGAATGTTCTTATATTTGCTGGAGTATACTACCAACGAGACAAGACGAGAATGAACGGCCAAGACGGCCACACGAATGGAGCTCATTTAAAAAAAAGAGTGGAGAATGGCCAGATGCCGAACAACATCTGTGGTGACTTAGAAGGAGCTTTGACTTACCAAACTAGTCTGAAAAATGATCCCGCTACTATTTTAAGTCATCATCACCATTCTCATCATCAATTACCACCACCAGAATTCGCCGATCTTCCAAGCAATAACGTAGCCAGTATGGCGACATTACCTAGAGCGCCCCCGCCCCCAAAACTTGGTAAAAGTAATATAAATACTTTAGCAAGTGGACAGCTCCAGGAGAATCAGCCGTTGTTATCAGCACATCAGATGCAGATGATAAACACGAGCACTTTGACGAAGAAGAACACGCAACTGAACGCGAAATCGAACGTGACGATGGAGGAGCTGCGTGTGTGACGTCAGCGGGCATGACTGCAGCGCGCCGGCAGTTGCAGCGACGTGGTCCACCACGACGAGATCGTGTGACTTGAGCCGGACCTTCTCAAGTGTGTCACAGACTACATATAAACTTTACTGTGCTACTTGAACTTTGAAGGTTATTAATATTAAAGACTTCTCTTCCAAAGACAATGTGAACTGAATCAGTGATTTTCGTCAAACTCAAAGTGAGAAATTTGAATAAGTGACGTTTGTGATTATCATATCTAAGACGTTGGAGTGTATAATAGCGTGTTATTGGACGATTTATCGATGTATTATAATGGTTGTAAATAGCGAAGTAATTGTATATAGTTCAGCAGCTCAGCCGCATATCCATCCTAATTACAATTATGATAATCTCAAAAATAGTGAAATTTAAATAAAATATTAAATAATAATCGTCGTTGTTCTCGTTTGGCTGTTAAAATTCTATGAATGTAGAATAATAAGTTTCGTTGTTTCAGCGCGATAAAAGAAATTACTTTGTTACTTTAGCGTTATTTTCGAGAGATTTATGTTCTGGAATATCTGACGGTGTAGTAAGCTTATATTCCACCCGTTTGAGATGAGGTTTTATTGTTTTTAAGTGCAGCTATTTGCCTTAATATTAGCCATTAAGATGATAAAATCCGATACTAAGGTCCTGTATAGAGCTGTACGATTGAAAAATGAATTTCGATTCTCTCATAACGTCGGCTCTAAATGCGAATCAGTGTATTTTATTAATAGTTCAAGCGGACAAATTTAAGAGAGAACAGAGGACCCTTTAAGAGCCCTCTTGATTTCAAATATAATTTTCCTTTGAACATTTCGAGTAATGAAATTTTGGCCATTTTCTTTTATAAAATTCTAACAGCCGATCGAACTTGGATTTAATATTGAATTTAAAAACTAGATATTTGAAGAATAAAAGACACCAATGTAATCTTCGCCGAACGTTTTATCGAAGTAAGAAGCAATAACGGTTCTTCGAAAAAGTCAGTTTTTATGCGATTTTAGTTTTTAATAGAAAAAAAAAAGTTTTTCTGGAGAAACACGGTGATTGACAAGTACATTCTTTGTTTTAAACTTTGTACACGAAAAAAAAAACATTTTGTGAAGTTTTTAAGCTCGGAGACACGCACATCGCTGAATTTTTTATTATTTATTTTTCTTGTATTTTTTATATATTACATTATTTCAGTCATCTGTTTCTTCAGTAAACGCGTCAATTTAATTTTTCAACATAGATGGACCAATAGTGTTTGTAAATATGTAAATAAACTTAGGAAACGGTATAACAGGTTGTAAAACATCCTTTTTTATTTAGATTTCCAACCACGACTGATCCCGTTCATTTTTATTGTTTATTAAAATAAATTGTAGTGAAATTGTAAAAGCTTGAATAATAATTTCACAAAACTCATGCGTCAGACAAAGAATGAGTTTTGTCAGATTTAAACTTTGAGAATTGTCAAAATGGCAAAAGATTTTTTTTTGTACTATTCTGTTTGTTTTGTCAATATTGTAATTAAAATTTTTAACGTGTTTACGGTTATTTTAACTACCTAATTATGTAAAGTCGTTCCTTCTCCGTACGCACTAATTTTGTTGTTATAAAAACGTAAGTGTATCTATAGATATCAATAAAGTCTGTACAAAGACTTCATTATAAAGTACTCACCGGAATACAGACTAAAAATTTTAATAAAATAAAATCAAAAAATTAATGTGTTTGTTTTATTTTCTCGTCTTTGTTATTAATTCATTCGGCTCCTGAAAGCAAATACATCAAATATTTCTCATTAAATCATCTTGATGGCTGCTGTTGTCAACCAGATCTGCAAAAGTGAAAAACAAATGCACCTATTTTATTTTGTTAGTGGTAACACTGATAATTTTTTATTTGCACCCCCTATGATTCGTTAACAGATTAACGCTGCTGCCTTTTTCCCTTTAGGTATGAATTATTTTTAACATTCAGGGCAAATTAGCTTAAACCGAAATGAATAAATCTGCTATTCAAGCAAATAAAATGTTCATTACACTAATTTATAGGAATTTAGTGTTATGAACTCATTTAGACCTTAGTATTAATATTAATTAGGTAACTGAAATCTTATAACAATACCAAAACTCAGGCACCAATTAAATCATGGTATATTATCTTTGTTTGTGTCTAAATTAGTCTCAATTTCCAATATAATATCATCTCTTTGATTCTGTGAGATCAATAACAAATATTTAGTTATTATAAACAGTAGCTTGATTTCAACAAACAATTAATTGTTCTGTTGAGTTAATCTGTTCTTAAGAATAGTGGTAGTGATTATCTTGTTTTCTGCTTAATAATATATTCTCAGAAATATTATCTACCAATATTTCATTTCATTTATTTCATTAACAATTTTTACATTGTGTCGAAATTTCACATTAATATAACGGGTGTAAGGGACAGCCCTCCTCAAACTGATAGGGTGATTTCAGTATATCGTACTAAGTTGACCGGTACATGAAATTATTTCAGGAACTTTATGGGAATCCAATAAAACTGATTTGTTTAATTACCTTACTCGCAATGTATCGCTACCTCTGCAAAACGCACGCAGCGAACGGCAGCGCAGCGAGCTTTCGAAAGGATAGCTGCGCCCGCGCTACGTTTTAACAGCTGATTTCATGCGTCGTTCATGAGATTTTTTTTATTTTATTTTTTATTTTTTCATTTTAGCTGTGTTATTTACATTAATGGAGTTCTGCATACCGATAATGTAACTTTACATTGAAATAAAGCAAAAAAAATTAAAAATCGAAAAAAAAAAATCCTGAGGAAATTTCCACTGGAATATGATTCAAAATAAGGAGCTGATTGCACCCTGTTAATTTGTGGAAGGCTGTCCCTTACACCCGGTATTTATCTTTTTTATTTTTCACATTTGAATTAAAAGAGTTACACTATAGATTATACGATGATCTATAGAGAATACGATGTTCTTGCCCTTAACATAATCATAAGTTATTTAATTTTGATAAATTACTAGGTATTTTATCCAGATAGGTAAATAACCAATTGATTAAAACATAACAACAACTCCAGCCCATCTCATTCTTCTTCTTAGTTATAATGGTTCCACATGATGTAGAATTTTGTTTGCGCAGACTCAAAAGTTTAAAAAGTTTATTTGGAACAACTAAAATGTACACATTCGAAGGAAAAACGAAGCTAACTGCAAAAGTAAAATACTGTGGCGTAGTTATCAACGCCCAATTCAAAATAACATAAATTCAGACATTGTTCAAGTTTAACCGAATAGAAGTTAAGTTATTAAATAAATTAGGAATGACAAAACGAAAAAAAAACAAAAACAATGAACTCTGAATAAAAATTACGGTCAATTTGTCACTCCTGACAGAGTTATAACGATTGTTATGAGGTAGGTACTTCAACGGTAACAATCTGCTTGGTTTAGCGTCGACATTCTACTGTAACTGCTGTTTTCTTTGTACCTAACATTTGCAACTTTTAATTCATGAGCTCATTTCAATAGAAATCTGTCGAAACATACAAAGCTTTTGACAATGAGACTATTATGAAAGCGATTGTCAAAAAGTCAGAATGAAATTGACCACAAGACGTAACACTAGCTCAGAGACTGTGAGCATGTGTCATTCTGTTAGCGTAGCGAAAGTAATTATGAAAATGCACGCGTGACATTCTGACACCGTTTGTCAAGACGCTGTCAGAATGTCACGCGAACATTTCCTTATTATTTTGACATTTCTACAATCGACATTCGCTGATAGAATTATACTTTGTGAAGAGCATTTTGTCTTTTTAAATAATCTTTATCAGTGATATCACCGATGTTATTGTTTAGTACCTCTTATACCTACTCTCCTGTCGTAGGTCTGCTGGAAGAAATTTCATTTGAAATAAGCAGTACCTTTGTACTCTTTTTCTGTATACATTTTTAGTTTTTTAATTTCTTGTGTGTAATAAATAAATAAATAAAAAAAATACCTATCTCATTAACGCTTTTAATAAAAAAAGAAAATCATAATCATCATGTGTCCTTTTCCCAACTAAATTGGGGTCGGCTGCCAGTCAAACCGGATTTAGCTGGATCTCAGTATTTTACGTGGAGCGGCTGCCTACCAGACCTCCTCAACCCATTAACTGGGTAACACGGTACTTCTTAGCAAGACTGGAGTCAGATTAACTGGCTTCTGACAATCCGTAACGACTGCCAGAGATATACAAATGACAGCCGGGACCAACGGCTCAACGTGCCTTCCGAGCCATGGAGGAAACTCAATAGGTTCAAATGGTCACCCATCCACAGACCAACCTTGGCAAGCGTTGCTTAACCTTGAAGAATGAAGATAAACAAAAAAAAGTTAAATAGAAAAAACTCAACGAAATGTGCGTTTATTTTTTCAGTGTTAGGGCTTAAACGTGCACGATGTTACGGACACTTGAAACTGCTTCCAGCAAAATCCTCTTTATAACAAAGCTCTTGAATATAACAGGGAAATATTTAGTGCCGCAGCGTCTAACGCTAAAAAGGAAGAAAAAAACGTTAAGGTAAAGCGTGATGAGAGTAAAAATTTAATTGAATTGAAACCACTTTTACGGATGAAATCTCGCGGTGTTTTGTTTTATGATTTGGAACATCTCAGCACTTTGCATTAGGGGCTGGGATTAATAACGTAGAAGTTGAAATAATGGGTAAATATTTATGAGGATTTTTATGAGGAAGAGCTGAGGATTTACTTAATTTTTATTATTACCGTCTAGAAAAAAGGTCTGCTTTCTGACTAAGGTTCTTGCTGTGATTATTCTGTACTTACATTTTACGCATAAACATTTTTTTTACTTTTGATAGGCACGCGTTTGACCACTATCTCAACTGATGGTAAGCGTTGATGCGATCTAAGATCTATTTTGTTTCATGTGTGGCTTTTCTGGTAAAAAATGGCCACAGGCTCACCAATCCACTTTTGAAGTCCAGAAAATGAGCCCTTTATTTACTAAGTATATACTAGCATGAATGTCCTACTATAATCTACCTCTGTGCCAAATTTCATGAAGATCCTTTCAGGAACTTTTGCATTTATAATATTACTACGAATAAATTGTACACCACAAAGTATTACAATTCCTTATTGGACTCCACGATCTTTTTACAACTCTTTGTTATTTTCTTGGATCTTTTATCTGATCTAGACACTTTTATTATCATAGAAGACTGTCTGTAGACATAATCACTCACCATAAAACATTGTCAATTCTGACAGCTATGTCGATGAACGTACCTGATCATTTCCCTTCAAATCAGCCCATTGATTTATACGCCGACGCGCACCAATAACCGATTCCTCTCACAAGGACCACAATTCCCTAAGATCCACCCACCGGTATAAATCTATCTTCGCTCTTAAATCCTATATCTCCCAAGCTAATGAAGCTTACAAAGTCGGTAGAGCTAGTTACTGAATAATTAATCCCGGCTATCGGTAGCAGACTAAATATATTATTTAATACTTGACTGTTCGCCTGTTAGCATCATCCGTAGTTATCCGGACGGGCCGCGGTTTTGGAAGATGTTTTACGTTAATTTTACTTTGTTAATTTTCGACTTGAGGCTATAGAGTCGTGGTTTTATATGGGTTTTATGAATCTGAAACTAGATAAGGATAGTGATAATTTTAATTTGGATCTCGTGAGTTTTTTATAACGAAAGGCAATATTGCAGTACTAACTACGGTCATCCAAATGCACAATACCAGAAGAATCGCATGCTGAAAAACTATAATCGAGGAGTATTTCATTGTATCAGTATGTTTGTTTGTTTACTTTTCATTTTGGAAGTAATAAAGTAGTAGACGTAATTTCGTATAGGTTGTTTTTGAAACAGATGTGAATGGTTTGTAAAAAGCCTCAGTTCTTATGGTACGAGAAGACAAAAAGAAGTCTATTACTGAAAGATTCCTATTAAAAAAAAATTTTTTTTTATGCTTGAACTGAGAATCGAATTGAGGAACCCACATTTAGCAGTCCCTCTTGCAACTGGGGCAGTAAAATTGAGAAACCCACATTTAGCAGTCCCACTTGCAACTGGGGAAGTTAAATTGAGGAACCCACATTTAGCAATCCCACTTGCAGCTGGGGCAGTTGAATTGAGGAACCCACATTTAGCAGTCCCACTTGCAACTGGGGCAGTTAAATTAAGGAACCCATATTTAGCAGTCCCACTTGCAACTGGGGTAGTTAAATTGAGAAACCCACATTTAGCAGGCCCACTTGCAACTGGGGCAGATAAATTAAGGAACCCATATTTAGCAGTCCCACTTGCAACTGGGGCAGTTAAATTGAGGAACCCACATTTAGCAGTCCCACTTGCAACTGGGGAAGTTAAATTGAAGAACCTAAATTTAGCAGATCCACTTGCAACTGGGGCAGTTAAATTGAGGAAACCACATTTAGCAGACCCACTTGCAACTGAGGCAGTTAAGTTGAGGAGCCCACATTTAGCAGACCCACTTACAACTGAGGCAGTTAAGTTGAGGAGCCCACATTTAGCAGACCCACTTGCAACTGGGGCAGTTAGATTCCATTAGAGAGACAATAAGAGTGAAGACACGAGCAATTTTTATTTTATTAGACGGGACTGCTCTTTTCTGTTCACTCTAATTTTGAAGAGATCACGGCTGAAAGCATTCGGAAACACAGAAACAGGTAGAGAGCTCCGCTTCTTTGCTGTGCGCCTTTTAATAGGATTCTGGAAACGCTCAGTGTGTTTCTAGCGTAATCCATCCAATCATCGGGTCGTAGAAAGCTAGAATTTGCCATGTAATTTTCTTGAAGATTATGGGAAAGAATTTCCCAAAATTCCTACGGGAATGGAAAGAAACGGGATATTCGCGCATGAAGTCGCGGGCAAAAGCTAATCTAGCAGTAAAACTTCAAAAGCTCGACTTTACATCTTACACTTACACCCAAGAGGCTCGCTTACACAATTACATCGTTAGTGTTAACGCTTCTACATTTGTTTCGAGCACACGACCTCGTAAACTTGCATTAATTTCGATAATAGTTTGCCAGCAGACTTTATGGCGGACCCTTGAACCTTAAGGGTGAGAACAAAGAAACTTAAGGGAAAAGGTAAGTATGTATTAGGTAAAGCTATTGTTACACAAGATGATCTGGGGAAATATATCTTACCCATTATGGTGGAGGGAGGATTGTACTTAAACGTTTTGTCAACAAAATTAAGATACGGGTCAAGTTCAGGAGTAATTTTATTTATCTAAGGAACAGAAAACGCAAAAGTGGCAAAGTTTTGCACAGACTTTTTATCCCTGTAACTTTTTAACCGACTTCCCAAAAAGGAAGAGGTTCTCAATTCGGTTGTATTTTTTTATGTTTGTTACCTCATAACTCCGACAATTATGAACCGATTTGATAAATTCTTATTTATTCTGAAAGGATATACTTGCAGATTGGTTCCATTAAAATTTTATCAAAATCGGTTACGAACTTTATATTTTAAATCGAATAACTGGAATTCGTTTACTTGGATGATGGTTTTATGTCATCCATGTAATCGAAATTGCGTACTTTGCTTTCTGCAATTTTGCAGTGGTGTTAATAGGTGTGGGGGTACCACTAAAAAGTGAAAAATAAAAATCTTTTTGCAAAAAAATACAACCGACTTCAAAAAAAAAACACTACAAAGTAAAAAATAACTTTAATTTCGGAAGTCGGTGTTTTTGTTAGTTTCTTCGTATTTTGACACCGACTTCCGAAATTAAAGTTATTTTTTATTATTTTTTTTTATGGCGGTAATAGAAATACACACTGAAAATTTCACTTGTCTCTTAATACGGCTCTTGAGATAGGCAAAGCCTGCTAACACACAGACAGACGGACGAGCAACGTAGGCTAGTAATATGGTATTTTTGTTACCCTTCGGATACGGAACCCATTAACTGTCTAATCATATCCGGGTCTACGTAGATGAAACATTTACGAAAAAGAATTTAGAGGGAGAAAGAGAGCGATTTAACGTTTCTATAGAAAGTGAAAAATCGCTCTATCTTTTCACTTGAACTCTTTTTCGATAATGTTCTCAACTTAGTATTTAGACTTGGATATCTGCGTGTGCGTACCAAGTTTCATTAAAATTTAGGACATTGCTCGCCGAATGATCGATACTTTGTGTGACCAGATAGCTGGCTCCTTCTTTGCTCAAAGAACTAGCATTGCTGCCAGTCTTCTGGGCACGTTCGGGGATGACAGCAATGCATAGGAATTTTTCGACACCTAAGTGTATCTTGTTTTTGTATATTCTTTTTTTTTAACGAATTTCTCCTTTATCGTGGGTGCATTTACAAACATGCAAAGTCACATACACAAACAGCCAGACCCGGAACAACTATCTGTAGGCCATACAGACCGAACCGGGTTTCCGGGTGGAAATCGAACCCACGAAACGCGGCGCAGCAGCCGATCGCTCAACCCTGCGCCAACCGTGCCATCAAATGTATAAGGTGGTAAAGTTTAGTAGTTTTTATAAAGGATTTTTATTAAAATCATTCATTTCCAAGAAAAATGACTTGAAAGTTTGTTTGAAACACCGTGAGGAGTAAACGATCTAAAGTATCGTAATTTAAGATAAATATCAGAATTGCTTGCCATCAGCGTCGAACAGTAAAGTTGATGTTTTCTGTTTACTTTTAATTAAGATTAAACAGTGGGTAGAGATTTACTTTGTTTAGCTTTCAAGCTTTAATCGATGGTTAGCGTTGGCGATTGAAACAAAGTATAGTTGCAAAGTACAGTTTGTTTAAATGGCGAGTAATTGAAGGTTTAGTTTGCAAATCTGTTGGTAGATTAAAACTTTCATGGAAACATTTTGTACACAAACTAGTCGTGTAATAATTTGTAACTGCATCGCTTATTTGTTTTAAGATTTTGGTTCTTTGAAAACATTTAACCTGTTCGCGACGGCCGCAAATAGCCGTAGTTTTGAACTGTTTCAACCGTTAATACCCTATGGCACACCCACTAAAACAGAAATTAAAAATATTATACCAACATTACAAAGAATAAAAAAACACAACAAAAAAGTTTCTACGTAACGGTGACGTCGCGTAGGGTGTTAACGGATGAAACAGTTCATGGCACGCGGGCGTGCCATCGGGTGCTGAGCGGTGGGTAAGGGTGCCTGTCCATTGCGAACAAGTAGCAGAGCAGAGAAACGGAATAATTTTAACCAATGAAATTGCATTAAATCTCCGTACCAGGTGAGTAACTGGCATTTTGACTGACATGATTGGTTAATATTTCTCCGTTTCTCCACTCCAATCGCAATGGACAGGCACCCTTATAGGGTACTATAGTCTACACCAGATTCATTGACCCCTTGTAATGAAAAACGGTTCATTATTTATTCTTCTGGTATCTACGAAGGAATTTAAGAGCAAGGTCAATGTATTTAGTATGAAGTTCATCTGGCGCCTACCATAGACATATCGTTTTTTAACGAGATTTTATCCAGCAAATGATTTCCAAATTAATTTTAAAAATAATCATCATTTCAAATGAAATCACTTCTAATTTTCCCGTTATACAGTTTGTCCAGTCAATACAATTTCCGCAATCAGATTTAAAAGGCATACTTTTAGAAGCTATTATCCACCCTGATTAAAATGATAATCGTGACACCCATTTTATTCGAACATTTATATGTAAAACAGTATTTTTAGCCGCACACCAGACAGTGGATCGAGGCTAAATTGTGCCGCGTGTCCCCTCTTCACCCGGATATTAAGTTCGCCCAATCTCCCCGGATTTGGCACGGTAGGGGAAAATTTTAATTTCCAGCGTTTGCCTATATATGCGTGACTTTTTAACATACGGTTATCCGGGTCAAGTATAGTTATTGTGCTGACGTTGCGGAGTAATTTGCCAATAGTTAGGTCTCGGGTAACGTTTTTGTTCTAGTTTTGGAGTGGGAGAATGAGTCAGCTGTTTTGCACGTAGCTACCCGTAAGCGTATATTTGTAAATATGAACCAACAAACATCCGTAATGGACTTCTTCAACATGAACGGGATTTGTATTTTGATAAATACGTTCGAAAAGTGAATATTAGACTTGATGTAAAAAGTTGAACGAAAATAAATCTATGAAATAATATAATATATTAATATTTATATATCTTACTATAATTAATATTATAAAGCTGAAGAGTTTGTTTGCTAGAACGCGCTAATCGGAACTCATCATCAGCCTAGACTTTTCCCAAGTATATTGGAGTCGGCTTCCAGTCAAACCTGATTCAGCTGAATACCAGTGTTTTATGTGGATCGGCTGCTTACCAGACCTCCACAACTCGTTAACTGGACTGGAGTCAGATTTACTGGCTTCTGACGATCCGTAACAACTGCCAAAGATCTACAAATGACAGCCGGAACCAACGGCTTAACGTGCTTTGCGAGGCACGGAGGAAACTTGGAATGTTAAGATGGTCACCCATCCATAGACCAACCTTGGCAAGCGTTACTTAACCATAAAGATCGACCCGTGCGGCTGTTATAATTAAGCCACGAGCTCCTTTAAAAGTTGAACGAAAATAAATCTTCAAAAAAAGGAAGAAAACACTAACCATCTTTCTTGTTTTGATATCATTATACTGTACAAAGTATCAATCAAAACCAAAATCAGCGTTCAACCGAGAAAAAATCACAAGTAACGACAAAAATAATCATCAGAATTAAAACCCAAAAATTACCGCCAGGACACGTGACTTCCCGCCCATAATTTCACGTAACATTTCGCAAAACGTGCTCTCGGTATAAAGGACCTTACTTGGGCTTTAATACCTCACCTGTCATCAGTAATGTCTTATTACAAAACCCTGCACCACTCCAAGGAATCTCAAGACCCTCCTCATATCTTTATCATACCCCATCTCATCGCGCTGTCAAACCTCGTAGGGATCATCCCATATCCACACAACCATCTATCTCTGTCTCCCTCGCACAATACGAAAGAGAAGACAATAAAGATCCTTTCAAATCCTTCACCTCGAAAGCAAACATTCAAAACATTTCACTTGAAAACAATGGAAGCCATCAGAGGGCGATGTGGGCATCATTTATTCAGCCTAACACCCTCGCACGAGATGTTTCTTTGTCAGCACAACGGATCCGCTGAAAACATGCAAATATTCGAAGCGAAAAGCTTTCGACTTCACCCCTTTAATGGTTAAGCAAATACAAGTACGTTGACTTTAAGACTCGCTCCAAAAATAAAAAGTGTTTTGAAGTCCCGACAAAGAAGGCGGAAGCCTCTCGAAGTCGTTTCTTAATGGAAAACTCTGGTGTATTTGAATAGCAAGTCTAATTGGTCGAAAAGTTCGCGATGTTGGTTAGCAAAAAAAAGTGTATAACATTAAAAGTTTTTCTTTGTGACGAAATTAAGTGAGAATGTTGTAAGCATCGCGTTCCTGATTCTTTTGTGTTAAAGCTAAAAAGCATTCTAGGAAACGCTGTAGGTTGCTTGTTAAAAAAAAAAATTCTCCAATATTACAAATTTTATGAATAGTTTTCACAATCTGTAAGGTTGAGGGATACAAGGCAACATTCAAGAATTCATTGGAAGTGTAATAATACCCAAGTTATATCTAAGAGGAGTAATGGTAATGATAGGCTCGTCGAGTCGAAGCTCCAAAGTCTTGAGCATCGACGCCGAGTTGCTAGCCTGTCGGTTTTGCTACCAGCAGTGCTATTCTGTAACAACATTTTCGTGTCTCGACAGCGGAATCCGAGGTGAGTTTCAAATTCGTATAAATATAAGACCTTATGATGTGTGAAATAAAGTTCACTTTGTAAGCTTAGTCACTCAGGTGAAGTGAATATCGAAATGGTTATTTACAGAATAGACTAGCTGTTCCATAAGGGAAATGTGCGACGGAATTGCATAATTTAATTACAACAAGCCCGTTCCATTATCGGACCACAAGAAGAACGGTGATGTGCCACCGGTACATGGTGGACATCCCACCCACACGCTCAAAACTTGGGAACACATTCATAGTGCGTACAG
The DNA here is from genome assembly GCA_963859965.1 of Ceramica pisi. Lineage (NCBI taxonomy): Eukaryota > Metazoa > Arthropoda > Insecta > Lepidoptera > Noctuidae > Ceramica > Ceramica pisi. The sequence goes on along the minus strand of OY982530.1, from coordinate 1,483,726 downwards.
CAAAGGAGTGGAATTCCCTGCCGGAATCTGTGTTTCCTGATAACTGGGAGTTTTTTTTTAAGTCAACAGTGAATAAATTACTTCTAGGCAAGCGTGCTCCATCTTAGACCGCATCATCGCTTACCATCAGGTGAGATAGTGGTCAAACGCGTGCCTATCTAAGTAAAAAAATAATAATATCAATCTTATATTATTTGTGTATATATATATATATATATAAGTATTTGTGTCTATTCAAATTACCGTTTTATACAGTAAAGTCACTTTTTGGTACCGTTGTACTTCTTAATTATGCAAGTTTTTTTTATTGTCTCTAGTATTACAGCTAGTTTTGATGACAAATTAAGGCATTAATATTGAAAAGAGTATGTATATATTATATTAAATTCATATTATAAGATTTTTCACTACTCGTACTCGGAAAGTAGGCCTGAAGTTGCCTGAGGAGCGGGTTGAAAGTATTACTTTGTAGCCCTAGAGAGAATCGTTTTCAACTGACAGCCGTCAAATTATAAAAAAATATAACAAAGATGAAAACATTATGGCTGAATAGCTGGCCGGTCACAAAATACAAAAATAGACGGAAAAGCGGCAGTCAGTTATTCATTTGTTTTTTCAAGTTGTAGAGATTTCTTTATACTTTCGAGATGCATAAGATCGGTCGATGTGGCAAAGCAAATACATAGGAGGCCGAATTACAGTAGTGGTTGTCTTTCAGCTAAATAAAAACATAAAGCTTTCTTACGGGGACGGGAAAAAACGGGGTATGCTCGTACCAAGTGAAAGCTAGTTTAGAATATGCATCAGATAAAAAACACCATTGATTTGAACAGTTCTAAGAAACACCTGTTTAGAGAAATAAGACAAGGGTATTTAAAAACATTTTTTTACCTTAAAAAGTTTTTTATTTTTCTCTTTTAAGTGATTATACTTGAACAACGTCTTCGTCTACGCAGAAATTTAAATAAGCAAAAATGCTCATAAAATAAAAACTACTGATCCAAACTCAATAAATTTTTACAGGACCAAATAGCAAGTATACTAAAAATAATAAAGAAAGAAAGAAAAAAGAAAGAAAGAATATATCACACCAAAAAAAAACACAAAAACACAAAAAAAAACACACACAAAACACAAAAAAACAATCAAACAAAAACACAAAAACAAAACAAAAACAAAAACACAATAAATCACACACAAACAACACAATCACACAAATCGGATCAGAAAACTCGGAGTAATCGGTGAACATACATAACTTTAAAAAATACCCACTGAATTGAGAACCTCCTCATTTTTCGGGAGTCGGTTGAAACGGTTAGTTTACTTATAAAGCATTTCCTAGATTTTTCAAAGCAATTTATAGTACATCCAATTCCGACGACACATGAGACAAAAACAACCCGAGCCGAGGTCATCGTATGAACAGCTTGATTATCCGTCTGTCCTCAACCTGGCGTGATGTTACATGCATAAAAATACGTCTTTATTAACAAAAACACGAATGTCTTTCTCTGAATCTTTTACCGTTGTAAGTATTTCTTTTTTGTGCACGGCAAATCGTCTGTAGTCACGAAATGAATGTGTTGTGTAATTTTCTTTTATTGCCCATACACAAGTAGTATCGATGCTTTTAGTTGATGACGAAATTGGCTTTGTTCGAACATAAATAAACTGGGGCCGTTTCATTAGAAGTAAACCTATTTGGAAAGGAATTCGACGTGTAGAAAATTTTGTAGGTACGTTGTATGTAGGTCGTTTGACAAATGAGGATGTTTCGTGGCGTATTATGAATGGTTTAAAGCGTCGTTTGTGAGGTGTTTGTTTTGTAGCTTCTTTATTTTCTATCAATGATGTTTTAATGTTTTTATATGTGTGGGTTAACAATCGTGTCGGGAAATAAAGGATACCTGAATGGTTACTCATTCGAACTGATTGGATACTCTGCGGGTCCAAAAGGCCACTTTAACAGTTGTTTTTTTTGTTTTGTTTGACTCTAGTCTTGGTCAGAGTTGGCAGAGACAAAGTATACGAAGAGAGTAGGGTTGTAAGCGTTCGGAAACACAGTCGCAGGCAGAGAGTTCCACTCCTTTGCTGTGTGCATTATAAAAGATGTTTAGAAACGCTTAGTGCGAATTGGTGGATTAGCAACATGGTAGGGATGGTAAGTTGCAGTTGTCTTATCAAAATACTAGCTGACCCACGCAACTTCGCCTGCGTCACATTTTACATTAAAAATCGGCTCCTTTTAGTCTTAGCGTGATGATATGTAGTAGATATGTAGCCTATAATATCCTTCCTCGATACATGGGCTATCTAATACTGAAAGAATTTTTCAAATCGGACCCGGTCGGTCGGATTCGGTTCCTGAGATTAAGGTAACATTTGCTTGTAAGTTTGTATGTAGGGGGCTACATACAAACTTACAAGCAAATGCCTCCACCTCACCTCTACCTACCTATTACCTCTTTATAATATTAGTATAGACTAGCTGTTGCCCGCGACTTCGTTCGCGTGTATGTTGTAAAGTAAAATGTTGTCGTTAGGTTAGATCTCTAAGACATACGAACAGTCAATATCTAGCATTGCTTGACTCCTCTTAGCATTAAGAACTTGGAAGGGGGTTATGCAAGGCACTGGCTGTTTCACCTCTTCTGTTCCACCAGCCCAAATATGTTTTCATAATGAGAAACGTGGGTTGGCCATGGGAAGACACCAACCGGAATAGCAATCTACCCCTGCAACAGAAACTACACTGCCACTACAATACAGACTCCGGTATCCGCACCATGTTAGACTCCTATTGTGTCCGTTGTGTGCAGGTGTCCTGGCCAAGTTAACCAGCCTTTTTTATGGATTGGAATTCATCAAATGACGTCTTCCGCTTTGGGCGAAGCATAACGGAGTGTCAGATTCTGACTGACTAAAACCCATCCGTGTTCCTCTTAGTGCCCTTTGCGTTCCAGATCTGTGGTGACTATTCGAACAAATTCCGCAACTTTGGCAGGCACTGGCCCTAGTGGGCTCCGTTTACAATACTGGCATCTCTTAGAGGCGCACGTTGAACACAACGCGCCGTTAACCCGAGCCTGGTTTTGATCGGACAGCGTGCCACCAAACACTCGCCGTCCGCAGAACCGCGCCTACGGTGGCAGGGAATCGCCCGGTGACTCTCGTCGCTCAGGGCGTCTTCTTGTGTTGCGGCGGCTGGGGCGTGAGATTTCTCTCTCTCTCACGCTTTCGGCCTCCTCCTTTGCTAGCATTACTGCTTCGCAAAATGAGGTGACCGCTTCCCATGCATCCTCGCACCGGACCATAGATTAAATCAGGGCCGGCCGCGACAGGTCGCCGCCGCCTATCGCCTCGATGAGGACCCGGCGGTGCTGCCGTTCCACCGTGTCATCCAGGTGATCCTAAAAGAATTGACACCCGGTCGTGTCCTCCCGCTGAATCCGAAACAGTTATCTCCCGAAACAATCGTGACCGGTGAATACCTGCGTCAGGTGGAAGGTGAGGACGCTGTGACGCCGCTTTTGCCACTCCTCAAAAAGGGGACTTACCACCGCAATTGTGGCATGCCCAAAGGTGGTAGAGCTGGACCTGTATTTTCAGTTACGTACGTGAATTCGGATATAGATTGCAGCAGGCAGTAAAAATTGCTATGTCAAGCTGTGCGCTGTATTCCACGCGTGCCTCAAGGAGTTTTCATCAAAACAGATAGGGGCTAGCGGGCCCTATCTGCCGGGCCAGTGCCAGGGTTTCGGATTTTTTCGATAGAGTCACCGCGACCCTGGAACGCAAAGGGCATTAGGAGGAACACGGATGGGTTTTAGTCAATAGGAGTCTGACACTTCCTCCTATTGTACCTAGAGCGAGAAGAGTCATTTGACGATATACCATCCTTAAAAAAAAAAATCCACCTCAAAACCTTTCTTCGCGAGTTCGTCTGAGTCGTCAATGAACGACACGATTGGCGCAGTGGTTGAGCGATTGGCTGCTGCGTCGCGTGTCGTTGATTCGATTCCCGCACGGAAAAAATATTCATATGACCTACAGATAGTTTTTCCGGGTCTGGCTGTTTGTGAATGTGACTTTGTATGTTTGTAAACGCACCCACGATACATGAAAAATTCCTAGTGTGAGGCAACGTTTAAAAAAAAAATGCCTAGGGATCTACAGTTCCCCTTGATCCACTGGAGAGTGAAGCCCGCAATGGATAATTTCTGGCCCTGGGCTGGTCATGATGTTTCGAAGGCTCACTGGGAATTGAAAAGTTTTAAAAATAAACAGTTTGTTGAATATATGTGAATTTCAGCCGAGTGCCTATGCAAAGTTTTGAAATATCTAAATAGAAATCATAAAACTTAATCTGAAAACATTTCTTAATATTCTGCGTATTGATGGCTGTTGCTTCCTCGCACACAGAAGAAATGGGTCCAGGCTGTGAAGCAATCGGTCAGCACATGCTATCATCTAAAATAACCTAACCATACTCTTGTAACCCACACCAACCTTGATGAATCAAGTTGAATTTTTTATTTATTTCGATCCAGGAACGCAAATCGAAACAATTTTATATTTTTAAAACCTAGAAACCCAATTTATACGGAGCTAATGCAATTCTTTCGACTCCTCTATACCATGGGACTTCCATCTAATCGTGGTTGTTATGACGTGACCCCTTTTATGAAAGGATGGGAAATCATCAAATGACTTCTCCCGGTCTGGGCAAAGCAGGAGGGTGTGTCAGACTCTTACTGAATAAAACAAATAAAATCAAATCAAATCAAACGCCCTTTGTGTTCCTAATCCTAATAAAAAAGTGAGATCAAATGTATAACGCCATCTATGGAATATGATGTAGAACTGTCAAATTTTAAGTGCGGAGTTTTTTTTTAGGGTTCTGTACTTAAAAAGGAAAAAAAGGAACTCTTATGGGATCACTTTGTTGGCCGTCCGTCCGTCTGTCTATCAAGACTCTGTATCTCGGGAACGGTAGGAGGTATTGAGTTGAAATAATATACTCAGAACTACAGTCCCTTGAAGCTGTGAAAAAAACTAACTTCTAAGTCAATGTAATATAAAGATACGGCCGTTTATGCTTCATAAAATGTACATTTCGACACTCTCAAGGTAATCAAAATTTATAGAGTACTTTCCGTTGACGTAGAACTTAAAAATTTGAAAACTACACATTTAATGCAATATAAATACTTTTAAATATAGCCTATATTTCAAATAATACCTTGTACCTATCTACAAATGTGTAGGGCACCCTCGGTGGGCGAGTCCGACTCGCACTTTTCCGGTTTTTTTTATATTAAAATAGAAGTTCATTCTAAAGAAATCCTTTAAGTACATTTTTAATACCTTAAAAATATGATGGTGTTTTATTCCTTGGAAAGTACTTACCAAAAAAACTTTTTACAAAAAAATACAACCGACTTCCAAAAAAAAACACAACAAAGTAAAAAATAACTTTAATTTCGGAAGTCGGTGTTTTTGTTAGTTTCTTCGTATTTTGACACCGACTTCCGAAATTAAAGTTATTTTTTACTTTGTAGTGTTTTTTTTTTTGGAAGTCGGTTGTATTTTTTTGTAAAAAGTTTTTTATTTTCACTTTTTAGTGGTGCCCTACACCTAACAACACCACTCCAAAATCGCAGAAAAGCAAAATACGCAATTTCGATCATCAAAGAATCATCTAAATAGTCAAATTCCAGCTATTTCGATTTAAAATCCAAAGTTCGTAACCGATTTTGATATGATTTAAATGGGACCAACCTGCAAGTATATCCTTTCAGATAAAACAAAAATTTTTCAAATCGGTTCATAATTGTCGGAGATATGAGGTAACAAACATAAAAAAAAAAAATAAAAAAAAACATACAACCGAATTGATAACCTCCTCCTTTTTGGGAAGTCGGTTAAAAATATGTTTTGGTGTTATTCTCACCTTGTTGGTAATAGGTACTATTTCGGTCAATAGATGGCATTACGGGTATCGGCGTTACGTAGTAGATAAGTTTAATTCTTCTAAAACATCGCTATAATTCCTATCAGGTTTATGTGTTTAAGTGATATATATGCGGTTTTGTACTTTTTCTACGTGATGTGAAAAGGAGTACCTTCAGATAAACAGAAAATAGGTTCTGTTAATTATACTTTAAAACGCTGGTGTTTATATTTTGGCATACTACGTATCACCCAAATTGGTACTGGGATGTGAAGTTCAGATAGGAATTCACTCCATGTACAAAACTGGTATTCAGCTGCATCCAGTAACGCTGGCAGCCGACCTCAATTTTGTTGGAAAACCGCTACCCAGACATATTAATATTCATTCACTCTGGGTAGTCCTTTTCAAGTCAATATTTTTCATTTTACTCTTATTTGTACGGATATAACAACATTTTTGGTTAGTAACAAAATTCTTTGTGCTTACTATACAAAAAAAATATAAATTAAAAATGAACAAAAACAAAATCCATATGGCAAGCTTCGAACCTTCGTCGCGTCCAAACACAAGACATGACGTACAACCGCCCCGCTACGTGCTGATAAGATTTTACTGTGAAATAGCCGTCCTAATACGCTTCATGATTTTCTAATATGTTGTGGTTTTTTTTATTCTTCGCTAAACTGTTTGGAAAAACGTCGAATAAAAATTTAAATGTTATTTTAAGTACGTAGACCCCCATTTTATTATTATTTTGGCATAAAAATACAGTTCAAAGATAAAATAAATACAAAAATAAAATTTGTTTGCGGGGTTCGAACCATGTGCACTTTCTCGTTCAAAACACACATTTTTGATTATTGCTCGTCCTCCATAGTATATAGCGTGATAATATATAGCCTATGTGTTGCCTATACCTATAAGGATCATTTGTGCAAAATTTGAACAAAATCTGTTCAGTAGTTTTCGCGCCAATCGTAATCACACATATCAAAATTTACTATTTTATTATATGTATAGATTAATCACTTAACAATCTGTCAAATTTCATTTTCATCGTTATCGCTTACGCATAAGGTTCAAGGTTGATTGGGAAAATTTGACAATGACAGGTAGCGTGATGTATTTTCTGATTCTGCTAAAATGCCCTTTCTAGACCCCCTTGACTAGGTTTGTTACCGACGAATACTGCTAAACTTTTTTAGTTTACTCCGACTCAAGCTGGGAAATATTGTGTATATTAAATGTAATGAATTTAAGCACATAATTAAATCATTTGTAATAAATTAGCCATTACTGTCACGTGGTAACTTTTCCTCGAAATGACGGCAACGTGACACTTGAGGACACCATGTTGCAAACATTTTTTGTTTGTTAAATACAAATACAAAATTATTTATTTCAAATATACCAGTTTACAGGCACTTTTGAATAGTCAAGGTATGTCAATCAAATAGATGAAGCTAATTCTGCCGCCCTAGCGACAAGAGTAGCAAGTTATTCTGCAACTAAACAAACTCACCGACCCTATCTCCAGCGCGGCAGTGGCACGTTCCAAAGAGTAGATCCTATGGAGAAGAACGTGCAAGAAACTCCATGGACACTCTTTTAAACACTGCCTTTTTACAAAATCATGGTTACATTATTTAATGAGTCTATACAATGTAAAGTGTCTTCTACCCATATATGTATGTCAGATTGTGCGTCGCAACTTTGAACAACCAACCAAAATCTTTTTTAAATTGTATTAATTTTTTGTACACCTACCGCAGCATTTTAGTCTTTTTAACCCTAAGGTTGTATGGTACAGAATGCCTTGTTGCAAGAAGTCCACCCCTATACCACTTTTGTACACAAAGTTCAGTATTACTCTTACACATAACGTTTAAAATAAATAAATAAATAATGAAGGAAAACCTCCTCTCTAGACTTTGTCTCTGTCATCTCTGCCCACGACTAAAGTCAAGAGCAAATCCATCATAAAAAAATAAACACCTGCACCAAAAAATACCGGCCACGTGCGAGTTGGACTTGTGTGCAATGGGTTCCAAACCATTTAATTTCTTTAACATGATATCGTTACACTTTTTCCTGTCATCTTTAGGTATAAAACTATATTATCTGCATTTATTAAACATTTTAGGCTCAGTAGTTTTGGAGATTCGGTCATTTTTGGTCTATTTGAATAACTTCCAAACCAAATAATTTTAAAATTATGAAACAAAATATGTTATAACCCTTATAGTAAGCCCTTTAATTTGATGTGTCACACGATACAGTTTGAAAAACTATTTTTAGGGTTCCGTAGCCAAATGGCAAAAAACGGAACCTGCCTGTCTGTCCGTCCGTATGTCACAGCCACTTTTTTCCAAAACTATAAGAACTGTATTGTTGAAACTTGGTAAATAGATGTATTCTGTGAACCGCATTAAGATTTTCACACAAAAATGAAAAAAAAAACAATACATTTTGGGGGTCCCCATAATTAGAACTGAAACAGATTTTTTTTTGCATCAATCCCTTACGTTTGGTATCTATGGATAGGCCTTCAAAAATGATATTGAGGTTTCAAATATATTTTTTTTCTAAACTTAACAGTTTGCGCAAGAGACACTTCCAAAGTAGTAAAATGTGACCCTCCCCACTTCTAAATTAAGAGAATGATTGACCCCCAAAATTCGCCCATACGCGTCCGTGTTTGGATCACAAAAGTCCAAATGTGTACAGAGTGTTCTAAAAGGGTTCAGGTTTTAACGAATGTGCGGAACCCTAAAAAAGAATCCCATTCACCATCCGAAACTGCACTTGTCTATAATTTACAGCAAGATTACACGCAATTAAACTAAATTCGTCCATCTCTACCGTCCAATTTCGATTTGTATGCTAAGCCGTGATTGGCGTATGTAAATGAGGCGTCGCTTCAAAACCGTTCATGTGAATGGTTTTGCCGACTCCTATTGTTTAGATGGCGAATTTGCGGTATTTCGGGACGGAAAACTCGTTTTATTTTGTGAAAGTAATTATATTAGTTTGGTTATGGGTTTTGGTGGGTACGAAGGAATCTGTTTAAGGTAAGGAGTGGCAATTTACACTCGTATTACAGAAGGGTAAGGTTCAAATTCAGGGTTGCTGAATTGTTTGAAAGAGTTACCGCGGCCCTGAAACGCACAGGGCATTTTGAAGGATCACGGGTGTGTTTTTTTAGGCATTAAGAGTCTTTAACTCCCTTTCACTCCGCCCAAAGCAGGAGAAGCCACTTGATGCTTTCCCATCCAGAAAAAACTTTAAATAAAATAAATTAAAAACACATTTCTTATAAGTTTGGGAAGCCCCTTTTTTAATTATTTGTTGCTAATCAGCAATAGAAATTCACACTCTGAAATTCTGAGGTTCTTGAGATACAAGCCGCTGACAGACGGATGGACGGATTGACGGGCAGCGGCGGCTTAGTAATAGAGTTCCGTTGATAATCCTTTCGTTACGAAACCCTAAAAAAAGGGTAAGCTGGTATAGCTTCTGGGTTGTACAGTTCATAATAAATTATGATGTAGAGAGTCACTCTATGTTAAATACTGAGAAGTCTTCATCATATTAGCTCCTTTTTGATAGAAGTCGGTACTAAATGTGATTTGTTTGACAGATTATAACTGAGATGAAATGCAAGTTGCTTAAAAAAACTAGTAGAATTTATTGGCCCTCTGGTCCACTTAAACAATTTTCATGTCTAAGTCCCTTCACACCGCTCAGCCCCTCAACACAGGTAAACCTATAAATAGACTTTGGCATACCCACGGCCGTCCATCCAAATATAATACAGGCTGCTTAATATTCCGTCAATGAAACTGATGATATCGACTCGTTATGATCCGAGACTGAATAGCTGGGTTACCGGCCAGTACGATGAAATGTACGCGGAATATTGCTGCGCCTGAAATTTGAGCTGCAGATGAAATTGGGCCTCTCAAAGGCCGAGTAATCGAGTTCGGGCCATTTTTGGCCTGTTATTCAAGGTACGCGATCGTTTTGATTGGCGGTTCGGATGTGACGAAAGCTTTATAAATTAACGATGCTGATGAAAATTGTAATGGTAACAGTAATTATTCTTTCATAATTAGTAAATCCAGAACAAATTTCCGTGCGTTCAGTGTAATTTTTCAATACTTATGGAATCAAAATAAGCTCACTATTTAGGACCCATTAGTATTATTACCCAGTTGTATATGTTCCTAGTTGTATCTTTTGTTTTATTTGTTGTACATTACGGCCCGATTGGCGCAGTGGTTGAGCGATCGGCTGCTGCGTCGCGTGTCATGGGTTCGATTCCCGCACGGAACAAATATTTTTATGACCTACAGATAGCTGTTCCGGGTCTGACTGTTTGTGTATGTGACTTTGTATGTTTGTAAACGCACCCACGATATAGGAGAAATTCCTAGTGTGGGGCAACGTTGTTTTTTTTTTTAATAATTAATACGCTATATTTTATTTATGTTGGTTTTAGACAAAATATTCATACTTTTACAATTTGTGTGTTTATGTTTTCGAGCTAATGACATGACAGTTGTGGGCTGCAGCCTAATAATCAGCGTCAGGTGGTATACCTTGTGTTGCCAGCTGGAATTATGCTGAGCTGAGGCAATTTTGGCATTAACAGTTTTAGTTATCTATTTTGTTTAATCTTAAGGTGTTTTTATTTGTATTATGCCAATAAACGCAGTTTTTTTCCTTTGTGCCTATTGGCTAACTGCCTCCGTGGCCAAGTGGCACTAAACTTGCCTTGTGACCCGGTGGTCGTGGGTTCGATTTCCTCGAGACGCATACTCTGTAAAGTGGATTCCAGTTTGGCTAGGACATTGCAGGCTTGAATCACCTGATTGTCTGATAGAAAGGATGATCCCATGCTTCGGAGTGAGGCCCTTGAGGTGGTTTAGAACATCTGATACTAGGGTGTGTCGGGCCGTTAGACCTTACTGCCCACACAATAAAGAGAAAACGTGTCTATTGGCCTAGCTCTTGTCTCCTGCTTGCTAAATTGGAAATAATATTTTTTCCTACGTCGCCATTATTAAGCTGAAGAAATGAAGATTTTTGACCTTTCCACTGTTTATACCAGAACGCACAAACACTAAGGCTGGATTTTTCCAACGCCAGATAGCTTTATCGGAGGAATCATTTTGAATTTTTGACAGTTTTTCCGTACAAAAACTGTCAAACGTTAAAGAAATTAAATATACGGAATCCTTCTTCGTATTTCTTTTTAATAAAAAGAAACACATTCCACGAATAAGAGTTATCTGGCGTTGGACAAATCAGCCCTAAGAGTAAAACAAAAATAATTCTTGGGTTATTTTCATTTTCAGAAATTGGACATCGATGAGACTCTCAGTACAATAGCAGGACGCTTCACTTCTCGACCGAGCCGCTAATGCTCAGTCAGCATGAAAATACGCTAGAATTAATTTTACTAGAAAATGAATAAATAATACCTAAGACGAGCATAAATCGTCTTCGTCCGTTTTGTCTGTGTCAAACAAATAGACGGAAAGCCAAAGACACTCGAAAGGCCCTATATGAGCCTTTACACATACTGTTTTTTAAACTCGCCGACGACGCGTACTTATGCGATTTAAACGACGCAGACAAGTGAGCTGTCAAGACATCTTGGTTGTATGGTTTGACAGCTCGCTTGTTGTTCAGTTCGCCTAAGACTTCACTTCGATTTGTTAACACTATTATGACGTACCAATGCGATCATGATTAAGCTTAGAAAAAGGGATAGTGTTATACGTATTGTACAAAGACTATTAAACCACGTATTGTATAACTCTCTCTCCCTCCCACAGCTTATACTTGATCGTTTTAAGACGTCATAGTAGGCCGCAAAGCCTACTATGAAGACCCACAGCTCAACGTAATACTAGCTGTTGTCCGCGACTTCGCACGCGCAACTTCCCGTTTCCATAAGAATTTCGGATTTCGGAGAATACTCTTAGTGCTACTGTAATGTACACTAGGACTCAGAGGTTGATATTAGGAAAGGACAAGTAACACCAAATTAAACTGATATCGGCTCGCAGCAAACGTCCACGTCTTCTCACCACGGCGGTCGGTGGGTCAGTGCCCCCCGCCCCGCGACCCCGCGTGTGCAATTCTCGAGACGACAGAGTTATACACAACTATAAATGTCTATACACTACAGCTACCCTAAATTCCCCTTAAAAACATACATACAATCAAAATTTTGGCTTTCTACGACCAATAGATTCGGCTGTGCGTTGTCTATCAGTCAGCAGTAACGGAAAATTTGATTTTTTTGAGGAACTCGTGGATAAGTAATAACAGCGCACAGGTTGATCTTAAGGTTAAGTAACGCTTGCCGAGGTTGGTCTGTGTATGGGTAACTATCTTAACATACCATCCTCCTTGCCTCGGAAAGCACGTTAAGCTGTTGGGCCCGGCTGTCATGTCTGATCTTTGGCAGTCGTTACGGATAGTCAGAAGCCAGAAAATCTGACACCAGTCTTGCCAAGGAGTACCGTGTTACCCAGGTAACGGGTTCTGGAGGTCTGGTAGGCAGCCGCTCCACGTAAAATACTAGTATTCAGCTGAATCCGGTTTGACTGGATCGATGGGTTTGTTACAATTTTTTTTTTAAAGTTGTCCCACATTACGACTTTTTCCTGTATCGCGGGTGCGTTTAAAAACATACACAAATAGCCAGACTCAGAACAACTATCTGTAGGCCATACAAATATATTTTGTTCCGTGCGGGAATCGAACCCACGACACGCAGCGCAGCAGTCAATCGCTCAACCACTGCGCCAACCGTGTCGTCAAATTTTATCATTATTCCTACCACAAAACAGTCGTCACTTTCCCACCTGACACTAATTTATACCCCTCATGTAGGCTATTACGCGGATAATCATATTTATACTATTATGTTAATTTTGCGGCGTACGCATATATCAACCTCTTGACGGGTGCCGTGTCTCTACATTGTTACGAACAGTTTATAAACAAGCTGTAGGTACATGGCACCTGATATTAACTGCTTCAAGGCGGTTGTTGTCCACACCAAGGATTATTACGTAAAGGTTATATATTAGTACCGAAACGAGGCGATTTTTAGGGTTCAGTACCAAATTGATAAAACGGGACCCTATTACTAAGACTCCGCCAGTCTGTCTGTGCGTCAGTCACCAGGCTGTTTCTCATGAACCATGGTAGTTGGAAAGTTGAAACTTTTTTTGCATACGTGACCGCTATCTCACTTGATGTTAAGTGGATGCGGTCTAAGATTGAGCACGCCTAGAAGTAACCTATTCAATCTTGACTTAGAGACTCCCAGGTTGTAACAGCTATCAGGAAACACAGACTCTGGCAGGGAATTTCACTCCTTAGCTGTACGCACAATGAATGTTATCCCAAACCTTTTTGTGCGTATAGGTGGGATGTCATCGCCGTACGTCTTGTGGTCCGATGGTGGAACAGGCTTGGTTGAATTAAATTATGCAATTCCGTCGCACACTTCCCATAAAACTTTCACAGAAGATGTCTGTTGCCGCTATTACAACAAATACTAAAACACAGAATCAAACAAATATTTAAGGGGGCTTCCATACAACAGACATTATTTTATTGCCTTTGGAATATTACGCTCCCTCTGAATATCAGATGCTCTAGGCAAAGGATTAATCAATTGAAATTTCGGCAGTGTTCTCAATCCCACACATTTTTTGACGTTTTAACAATGGCTTTCTACAGTCCACGCTACAGTTAAAATAATGTCACTTGTCTAGAGCCTCAGGACGGCAACCAGTCAATTTTCTTTTAAATTGAAGGTACGTGAACATTCGCAAGAAGATGGTCAGTGTGTTGGTTTATTGATATTTTTTTAGGGTCCCGTACTCATAGGGCAACCAACGGAACTCTATTACTAAACTTCCCGTGTCCGCGGGCTGTATCTCAAGAATTTTAATAGGTATAGACCGTTGAAATTTTCAAAGTGTGTATTTATTGCCGCTATAACAACAAATAAATTCAATCTATATACTTAATACTAGCTGTTGCCCGCGACTTCGTCCGCGTTTCCGTCGTTTTTCGTAAAAAAAGTAGCCTATGTCCTTCCTCACGGTTCAGTGGTTTTGATGTAACAGAAAGATTAACTTTCGTATTTACAAAACAGACGGACAAAAATTTTACTGATTGCATTTTTGGCATCAGTATCGATCCCTAATCACCCCCTGATAGTTATTTTGGAAATACATTTCATGTACCTACAGAATTGACCTCTCTACAGATTTATTATAAGTATAGATATAGATAGATTATAAAGATGAAGAGTTTGCTTGAACGCGCTAATCTCAGGAAGTCCTTGTACGATTTGAAAAAAACTTTCAGTGTTAGATAGCCCATTTATCAAGGAAGGTAATATTCTATATATCATCACGCTAAGACAAATAGGAGCGGAGCATTCATGTCAAATGTCACGCCGACGAAGTTGCGCAAGTCAGCTGGCTCTCATACCAGAAATGTGTTTTTGTGTTTTTCGGTTTTCGGTACGGAACCCTTCGTGTGCGAGTTTATACTTAGCCGGTAGATTTAGCGTTGTTTCTGTTTCAAGTTTAAGATTTTAGTAATTGAATAACTAGCCAAAGATAAAGCCTATAGAACATTAAATCTAGCTCAAATATCACAGGTTAAGTTTCCAGTTTAAGGCTAGTTATCTAGAACTTGAGTGTCCCAAACTCTCGATCATTTGACCGCAATACTTCGATAAACTTAATAGATTAGCAAGAATAACAGAAGCTGCATAAACAGAGATTTTACTGACCTTTATATAACCTTTATAAGTTTTGTCTTCTTGGTTTATACTAAGTTGTATCTGTCTTGGGAAAAGTGATCAGTTTACACTCCCACATAATGCCTTAAGTGAAAATGTCACGTCGTAAATGGCAATAGGGAATATGCATGAAAAAAAGTATTTATGATCTGAACAGTTTATATAAAAGTATTGGAAAATATGAAATTAGAATTTAGATTGCTCGAAAAACGAACGATTTATTTTAAACAAATATATCTGTCCCTCTCGCGAAAACGCTGTTTTCTATAGCAGCTGTATAGTCGTCGTGTAATTTGATGTCACAGTACGTAACGGACTTCTCTTTCTAACTGTAGTCTTTGAAGCTTTATAACTTAATAAATGATGAAGGTATTTAAAAAATAATTTCATGATTGTTTACTAGAGCTAATAAGTATTTTATTTTGCAACTAGCTGACCCGTGCAACGTCGTCTGCGTAACATTTTTCATTACTGCTCCGCTCCTATTGGTCTTAGCGTGATGATATATAGCCTATAACCTTCCTCGATAAATGGGCTATCTAACACTGAAAGAATTTTTCAAATCGGACCAGTAGTTCCTGAGATTAGCGCGTTCAACCAAACAAACAAACAAACAAACTCTTCTGCTTTATAATATTAGTATAGATTAAAAAAATCGCATACATATTCCCTATTTGTTAGGTACTGTGATGCCCCAACTATAATCGCTAAGGCATCACCTATAAACTACTAGAAATCAAAGAACGATTCCGATTTTAAGTATAATTATTGAGGGATCATGCCCAGTTGAAAGGTAATAAGTACAAGACTGTCCTATCCAAACAATCAACAGCTACTTTTCCTTCTAATTTTAAACCCATTCTAAACTTTTTCATTCACCGTTACAAAGATTTATTGCCTGGCCAATACGAACCCAGAACGAAGCACCCAAGAAAGAAGTCCCGTCCAGTACTAGGTACATGCAGGGTAATATATACCTAAGTACCTAGATTATTCATACCTATTCTATTCCCTCAAACTCAAGTCAAATTCAAACTCAAGCATTTAATTCAATAAAACCATACACAGGCACTTTTGAATTGTCATGATCGGTTGGTCCAAAAAGATGAAGCTATTTCAGCTAAGAAAGCGTACATCTCTATGGAGAAGAACGTGCAAGAAACTCCACGAACACTCTTCTAATAATAATAAATTGTTACAAAGTTTTGTTTGTACATCGTGTTGAAATCATACGTTCATATGAGCTCGATGTAAAAGACGAGCATGATAAAAGCGTCCGGAATAAAAAAGGAACAATTCAAAGATATAATTAAAACCATGGCAGCTGAGAAATGACCAGTCCCAACCGACGGCGCCCGTTCACGAACATGACGCATGCGCCAGGCCCATTCGTCTCAACAATTTTGAATGGAGCCAAATGATGCTAATATTGATTTATATAATTAACAACAATGGATCAGTGTGTGAGTTAAATTTAATATACATAAATATATATATATATATATATTATATATATATAGTTTTCCCTGTTTTCTTTCACTTGACGTCTTGATTAGCTGACGATTCGGACAGGATATATTCAGACACTTTCCAAATTGACACATTTTTAATTTCAATAAATTAAACTGTGTCAATTCGCACACTGTGTCTGAATATTGTGTCCGGATCGTTAGCAAGTCGACATCTTATAATTTGTTGTTAAAATTTAGTACTAGAGCTATGTAACAGATTAGTTAGATAAGCCCGGAATAAGCAAGTACTTGAAGGAAATGGGTCTGGCAAAAGAGGCGACAACTACTTTTCAATTAAAAATAAAAACAAACATATTTCACATTTTGAATTAATTCAGTAGGTAAAATTTCACAGAAAGAGAACAAATTATAAATTCATGGTACACGAAATCCATCAGAATAATGGTGAAGTACATAAATTTATAATATATTAAAGCCGACGTGCGAAAGGCTTAATTTTAATAACGTTGCTATTTTGATTTATGGCTTAAAATATTTTGAGAGACACCCCTTATTTTTACGAGAATAATGAGTATGCAATTTTCGAGCACCTGGCTTCTGAAAAGAATGGATTACGGCTGAAAATTGCTTGACATACTTTGGGATTAGAAACGTTTCATTTTCTTTTTATATCATGACAGTCTTTTACCAACCACCCACGGATGCTCCTCAAGTTGAAAGGGAAAATCTACGAGTCCGTGATAAGACCTATCGTAATTTTTCATGGATCAGAATGTTGGGCTGTGAAAAAGACGGATGAAAATAGATTGCATGTGGCGGAGATGAGAAAGTTGAGATGGATGTGTGGAGTAACAAGAATGACTAAAGTGAGAAATTACTACATTAGAGGTAGTTAAAAGTGGCGCCAGTGACGGAAAAGTTAAAAAGAATCGCTTGTCTTGGTATAATCATATGAAGAGGAGGGAGAAAACGCATTGAACTAAAAGAGTAATGAACCTACATATGGATGGAGAGGGAGAGGAAGGCCAAAGAAATATGGATGGATTGTGTGAGCAGCGATATGAAAGAAAAGGGAGTTAGTGAAAGTTTGACGGCTGATAGGGCAGAGTGAAAGAAAAAAAAAAGGGGTTGCGCCGACCCCAAGTAATATGGGATAAGGGCAGGAAGATGATGATGATGAACAGTCTTTTTTTTAGGTTGCGTCATCCGGTACGCGGTCGCCACTACAGAACGTTTACAGGCTTTGCAATATGAAAATTGTTAAACATTGAATTACAAGAGAAAAATCTAAATATTTAAAATATTATAAACGACGACTTAGTTCTTAGAATGTGTCTATGCCTAACAGTATCTGAGAGAGTCTAATATAATTTCTATACCTACACATAATTTTTATAAAACTTCAGTACTAGCAGTGAATCATTCCTTAGTACATAAAACAAAATATGATATTTTGTAAAGGCAAATATAATGGATATTTAAACTACATATTTGTCAAGACACTTTCGATAAACCTCTTTTTATATTGTGGACCTGCTAACTTAGTTTGTAAGATATTTTTGTTACTAACAAATGATTAAATAAATTGATTGATTGATTGATTGATAAGTACTAAGTAGTTTTAATTTACCAATTCTTCTGGTTTATTCGGAATATGTTTTTTTTTGTAACAAATGACCGATTAATAGATGAAGATATAATATACTAGCTTGTAAAGTGCAACCATGTGATTATGGCTTTCCTCCATGTTTTCACAACCTCAACAAAAGGCCCGCTATAACTCAACTCATGGAACAAATAACAAAAAGTGACTGACTGGTCATCAACAATTTTTAGCCAAAGAAAAAAATAAAAACGCAAACGAAACGATAAACACAAAACTCACAACAACACCATTCGAATCACTCGCTAGTTCTGTCAAAAAAGAGCCACAGCGTAAAAAAGTTCCTCTGACACAAATAGGCCAGCATGCAGTATACAAATCCCGGCCTTCGCTCGTCCCCGATCTATTTTTATCGAATCGCGTGAACACTCGATTAATTTATCGATTATCGGACGCGCTAGCCCCGCATTTGCTTGCTCTGACGTAACATTGGTGTCATCTTCCTGATTCGTAGCAGTTTTAGTATGGATAAAATCTATTGCGTCTACTGATGGAAGACAGTGAGCTATCATTAGTTTTGCTATGCTGTCAAAAACTAAAATCAAGGAGGTTTACTTCTTAATAGAATTGAATGTTTTCTGCCCGGATTCTTAGGCATCGATTTGTGTATTTTTAAGGCGGGGTTGCAGTACTTTTTAAGATTTTTGAACGTCTGAAAATCTAAATTATGAGTTTTTTAATAAATAAAAATCATTACATAAAAATTGAACATACCCTCAAGTAAATCGTAAACGCGATTTAGAATGATTGGCTCGATACTTTTTTTTATCAAACATGACACTAAATTACAATTCTAAACGTGTACTGCTAAGAGATTTCATCACGTATATAAAAGATATATCAATAGATAGAGCTTTTTATTTTGAAGTAAATGTTGAAACCATATTGTATAATTTCTTTATCAGTTTTCGCCAAGAAGAAAAAACAATCAAAATTTAGGCATTATTTCGCTCGCCGGACAGTGGCTGTTGTTCGTCAAAACACACAGTACTGCAACCTCGCCTTAAACATGTGTTTTCTCGTACGTACCTGTCGTATTTTTCATAGCTTTAATTTAACGCATCAGAGGGCCAATTTTACTCATTTTTAGAATTCCGTTCCCAAAGGGTAACTAACGGAACCCTATTGCTAAGCCTCCACTGTTCGTCCATCCATCTGTCTGTCAGCGGGCTGAATCTCAAGAACCGTAATAGGTAGATAGTTGAAATTTACACAGATTGTGTATTTCTCTAAACAAAAAATAATAAAAATTAAGGTTTATGATACGGAACCCTTTGCGTGCGAGTCCGACTTTCACTAGGCCGGTTTTTTAAGCAACGTCCGCTTTCATGTGAAAGCGGACGTTGCTTTGCTCAGTAACAATTATTTCAAAAAGCCTAAAGCGTAATATTATATAGTATAGTACAGTGTGAACGTGTCCATAAAAATGTATGGTGCGCGATATTGCTTGCTATGAGCTCTATACTATACATTATGTCGTAGTCTGAAAGCAGTTTTAATTTTCAAACATTTTGACGGATGCGACTGTCAAAATGAGTAGAATTGGCCATAAATAAAGGCCATGACCCGAAAAAAATAATAAGAACCTAGCTTTTGCTCACGACTTCGTACACGCATATCCCGTTTTTTTTCGTTCTCACAAGAATAGGGAATATGCATGAAAAAAGTATTTATGATCAGATCAGTTTATCAAAAGTATTCGAAAATGTAATACTAAAAGTGAAATTAGGATCTAAATTGCTCAAAAAACGAACGAGATACAATTATTTTAAACAAATATATCTATCCCTCTCGCGAAAACGCTGTTTTCTATGGCAGCTGTATAGTCGTCGTGTAATTTGACGTCACAGTTCGTATCGGACTTCTCTTTAACTGTAGTCTTTGAAGCTTTATAACTTCATAAATGATCAAGATATTTAAAAAAATAATTTTATGATTGTTTACTAGACATTAATAAGTATTTATTTTGCAAATAAAAAAATCGCATGCATAATCCCTATTAAGGGAAATCCTCTCTTCAAGGAACCTACATGGCGAATGTCAGTTCTCTACGACCAACAATTTTGGCTGTTCCTTATCTGTCTTTCACTCAGTCAGTACAAACAGTCATTATTAGGTAACAGAAGAATTTTATACATTAGGATTTCAGTCTAGACACTCTTATTATATCAGCAAGATTCGAGAAAATTCTTTATTCTCGTATGCATCTGAAATAAGAACTAATCAGTTTTTATGCGCAATAAAGCAGAGAGATATAGTACTGTAATTTGTATGACACAAACGTAACTTTGTGTTTATTTGTGATTTGAAATACTGGAATCGGTTTTTTGAAAAATTTTATATTTTGTTCAATGTTTTCGATATAGAAGTTTTGTTTTATTTTGTTTTGTGTAGGAGTGTGTCCTCTTCATAAAAAAACTACGTTTCGGAATGTCCATTTGCAAAGGTACAAAATAAATGTAATTAATATTTACAATAGAGTTATAAAATTAAAATGACTCTAAATGGACAACTAGATTAATTTAATTTTTTTTAAGCAAGTAAATGTTAAATTTCAAGGTCTCTTTCAATGGACTTATAGAAATAAATGAATTGACTTTGATTTCAAGTATGTGAGATGAGTGATTTTATACAATTTTGTATAAACAAATATCAATGCCATTTTTCGTTGTAATTTTATAACTCAAGAACGGCTGGGCCGATTTCGGTAATTCTTTTTTTGTTTAGTTCGTCTGAATACAAGGAAGGCTTAAAAGCAAATAAAATTGGGTAGGTAGGGTAGCCAGTAGACGGGAGCGAGACCGCGGGGGACAGCTAGTTTTGTATAAATATAAGGTCGCAAATATAAAACATATTATGCCTGTTTACCCAAAAAGGTAACCGGAGATGAATTATTAATAAATTAATAACGGTGGAAAGTCACAATTTTTTACGGGACCAAATGGCCACGAACTAAAAAAGAATCTCAAAAATCGGATCAGACACCTCGGAGTAATTGGTGTACATACTCGTACATAAAAAAAAACCGGCCAAGTGCGAGTCAGACTCGCGCACCGAGGGTTCCGTACAAACCTGTAGGTATATAAGTAAAAGTTATGGTATTTTTATTGCTAAATGAAATCCATAACATAACAATGTGGAAAGCTGACGGTACCTTGTCAATACATATATGAAAACATTATGTATGTTCGGAAAAATCTTCATCTCTTTAAGAAGAGAAGTGATAGACATAATTCTCGTGTCGCGGTGTTTGTTTCCAAACTCCTCCGAAATGGCTGAACCAATTTGCATGAAATTTTGTGTGCATATCGGGTAGGTCTGAGAATCGGCCAAAATCTATTTTTTTTTTTTTTTGTTAATCGCATAACAACGTTTGCTGGGTCAGCAAGTCTAATATATAAAATTCTCGTGTTGCGGTGTTTGTTTCCAAACTCCTCCGAAACGGCTGAACCGATTTGCATGAAATTTTGTGTGCATATCGGGTAGGTCTGAGAATCGGCCAACATCTGTTTTTTTTTTTTAATCGCTGAACAACGTTTGCTGGGTCAGCTAGTAAGTTTATGATTATTAAAAAAAATATACTATGTGATGTAACTAAAAATTTAAGATTTTCGGAATTTTTCCTATATGTGTACTTTATAACGTTGCTTCATGCCAAATTTCAAGATTCCAGGTCGTCTGGAAGTATCCTTTAGGTTTTGATTCCCTTGCGAGTAGTTGCGAGTTTCAAAATATGCGGCTTTAATTGCTGTATCTTTTGTTTGCGTTGACGTAGAAGTTTGATTTTGTTACAGCTTAAAGATATTATAGACTTGAGTATTTGTTAAGAATTTCAATATAATACCACTACGCGTTCATGAGTAAAGGGGTAATAAGTTTAAAATTATTAAAAATATTTTTATTATATGATGTAACTAAAAATTTATGCTTTTCGCAATTTTTCCTTTATCTGTGTTATAAGACGTTGCTTCGTACCAAATTTCAAGATTCTGAGTTCACGGGAAGTACCCTGTAGGTTTTGATTCCCTTGCGAGTGTCGAAAATTTGCGGCATAAACGGGAGTATCTTTTGATCGCGTTGACTTAGAAGTTTGATTTTTTCACAGCTCCAAGAGACCATAGACTTGAGTATTTGATATGAATTTCAGCTTGATACCTCCACGCGTTCCTGAGAAAAAAGGTCTTGACAGACAGACAGACAGACAGACGGACAACAAAGTGATCCTATAAGGGTTCCGTTTTTACCTTTTGAGGTACGGAACCCTAAAAATACCAGCCGAATTGAGAACCTCTTCCTTTTTGGAAATCGGTTAAAAAATACATATTCTTTCTCTCCTTTAGATAACGAAAAAACTACGACAAGTCTCAATTCTGTCGGACTCAGTCAGAAATTATCATTCTTTTTTATTAAAATACATCTTCTTTCTCTACTTTAGATAACGAAAAAACTGCGACAAGTCTCAATTCTGTCGGACTCAGTCAGAAATTACCATTCTTTTTTTATTTATTACTGCATGAGACTGCTATGTTCAAAAAAAACTATTTTAAGATCTCGTGTATTCTTAGAATGAATTAGAATTCTAGGTAATCCAAACATACGTTTTTAATAAAAAGCTCTGGCAATAGTCTACTCTATATAATTAAATTTTCTCATATTAAATCTGGATCTGCACATTGCATATGAAAATATTTTATTATTCAAGACTTTTCATGTTTTTAATATTAAGAATAACTTAAAGTTATAATGTGTTTACTTAAATTAAATGAAAAGGAGATGAATCGACGAAGAGTCGTCGACCGTATGATTGCCGTGAAATGTTGCAGTTCTGGCCGTGAATTCTGCTTTTTTAAACTTTTGATAGGCCGTTTGACCACTATCTCACCTGATGGTAAGCGATGATGCGGTCTAAGATGGAGCACGTTTGTCTAGAAGTAACCTATTCACTCTTGACTTAAACAATCCCAGGTTGTAGCCTCTGCCGCGCTGGAGACAGGGTCGTGAGTGTGTTTTATTGCAGATAAACCTGCTGCTCTGGTCGCTAGCGAGGCAGAATTAGCTTCATCTCTTTGACTGACAGACCTTGACTATTCAAAAGTACCTGTAACTGGTCTATTTGAAATAAAGGATTTTGTATTTAGCTATCAGGAAACACATTATTTACACTCAGAAAGACATGGCAGTCCAGTTCTATGAGGTTGTCTTTGCTAAGAGGTGGTTACATCCCTACCTACTTCAGTTTGCATGCTAAAAATAGTTTGTGTGTAAAAATAGCACGGTATACAATGATAGATTGTTGCCCCTCGGCAGTTTGTGACCTAATTCCAACGGAATTGGGTCAGATAACACAAAAACTGGCCAAGTGTGAGTCGGAGTCTCACACGAAGAGTTCCCGACCCTAAACCAGGAATATAACACGTTTCGTGTGTGAAAGTCCCCTTTAATTTTTATTATTTGTTGTTACTGCGGCAATAGACTTACAGCCTCTGTGAATATTTCAATTGTTTACCTGTTACGGTACGATTATGTCCCTTGGTGCCTATTGGCCTAGCTCTCATCTGTCTCCTACTTGATAAGGAGGGAAGTGGAAAATATATTTATTTTTTCTTACTCCTCCGCTGTACACTTCAGGTTAATTTCGCTGCGGGATCCAAGACAGTTGAATCGTTTCTCCGGGACTCGTCGGGTTTCATTAGCTCTTAGTTTTTTTGGTGGTCGCCACTGTTTATTCTGGCTTTCAGGAGTTGCAGTAGTTGGGAATGTGTGGCGGGCTTGTCTAAAAAAAAAAGGTTTTTGACATAAAACCCGCAGATAAATACGGAACCCTAAAAATGTATCAACGGCTCGTCTAGCGCGCTTTCGTGTAAGTGACTGGCTATTTGTTTGATTCGAAAATCGACACCGTAATGCTTACGTAGATGTTAATGTTTCTGTGTTTCCGGGAAGTCTTCTCTGTCTGATTGCTTGCTCGGCGATTTGAAAAACAAAAGCAGTGTGATTCTATGAATATGTCGAAGTGAAGGTTTGGGTGAAGTGATCACAAAGTGAGATGTCAATCCGTGTTATTAAGATGCAATGACAGCTCACGTGTCGAAGTGATCACTTCACCCTTAAGGTGTGTGTTAAGTGATCACTTCGACATGTTCAAAGAATTGACCAGCTGAATATTAAACGAATAGAATTTGTATCCATTTGGGTGGGTCTTTGAATTGAGGTAGGTATTTTGTGTTAAAAACGTAACAAACCACATGCTTATTATCAAATTTTGACAGGCAAAGAAGCTAAAGAAGAAGTGGTCACAATTTGAAAAACTCTTTTTTATCTTGATAACTTGTTTCGTACATACAAACATACAATAATTATGTACTTAACCTGTCAGATTTTGAAGAGTAATCTTTAATATTGAACGTCTAATTCCTAATTCTGAGTGAAAAATTCACTAATTTTACAATTTCGTTCGCATTCGCATATTAGCCGCAATCTGTCAAAAATTTATGGAAATTAAGAATTTCTTGACAGATAACAAATGAGATGCGAATGCAAAAGTTGATTGCAAAAAAAATCATATTGTTAGTAGAACGACTTAAAAACTATGTTATATTTAAATTCTGTTTAAAGTTAGTAGAACTAGCATTATAGAATTATATAATAGTTTCACACCTTCTATTTTATTTACCGTTGTTAGATAATACTACTTAGTAAATAACTTGAAGAGGTTTTAATCTTAAAAATACGAGTAGGGACTTGTGGTGATTACAACTCTCAATTTTATTTAAACACTCAAATTAACTCTTGTAGCAATTATCTATATTTATACTAATACTAATACGAATACTAATACGAATACTAATACGAATACTAATACGAATACTAATACGAATACTAATACGAATACTAATACGAATACTAATACGAATACTAATACTAATATTTAACTAACTAATATAATATTATAAAGAGGTAAAATTTGTTTGTAAATTTGTATGTAGGGGGTAATCTCAGGAACTACTAGTCCGATTTGAAAAATTTTTTCAGTATTAGATAGCCCATGTATCGAGGAAGGATATAGGCTACATATCATCACGCTAAGACTAAAAGAAGCCGAGCATTAATGGAAAATGTGACGCAGACGAAGTTGCGTGGGTCAGCTAGTGAAAAATAAAGATGAGAGGAAAGAGGAGCTCGTGGCTTAATAATAACAGCCGCACAGGTTGATCTTTAAGATTAAGCAACGCTTGCTGAGGTTGGTCTGTGGATGGGTGACCATTTAAACATACCGAGTTTCCGCCCTGTCTCGAAAACACGATAAGCTGTTGGTCCCGGCTTTCATTTGGAAATCTTTGGCAGTCGTTACGGATAGTCAGAAGCCAGAAAATCTAACACCAGTCTTGCCAAGGAGTACCGTATTACCCAGTTAATGGGTTGTAAAGGTCTAGTAGGCCGCTTCATGTAAAACACTGGTATTCAGCTGATAGATATTCGGTTTGACTGGAAGCCGACCCCAATATAGTTGGGAAAAGGCTAGGCAGATAATATTAAATTTTGAGAGATAAAAAGACATCGTTTTTTAAATCTAAAAACTCAAAACAGGTTTAGGTATCCATAACCGTTGCCGTTGGTAAGTGCGGATAGGAATCATCCTCCACTTGAAGTGACAATATGTCTGCACGGTGGCCCGCGCCAGAGTTCCAATACATCACAATCACAAGAATTCTATTTACACACACCCCCACTAATTAAAAAAATAGAGGAAAAATTGCAATGGAATTTTAACAAGGCTGATTTTTTCTCACTATATTCACGGATAGGCGCCATTGACTGGACCCCCATTTATGATTTAGATTTAGATGCAAGCTTAATTTTTTTTTATGATTGTGTTAACGGGATTATAGATGACTGCGTTCCAAAGAAAAAGCGAAGTTGTGTAACCTCGAAGTACAATTACCCCGAGTGGTACACATTGGAGATTATTCGCGACATTAAATTGAAATCTGCTCTTCATAAAAGGTATAAAGTAAGCAGGGCAAGTAGTGATTACGTAGCATTTGCTAAGTGTAGGGCGAAGGTTAAAAAACACATAGGGATTGCTCATAAACAGTACAAAGAACGGCTTCAAAGTCAGTTCCTCGAAAACCCCATGTCGTTTTGGAACTTTATCAAAGCAAGTAAAACTTGTCGTGCACCAAAGAAAATACAAAAAATGGGGAGATACTTTCGGACGACGAATGTGCTAGGGAGTTTGCTGAATACTTTCATTCGGTGTACAGCACACAACGAGCGGAGCTTAATGTGGATAAAGCAGTAGGCGAATCGGGGGGGGTAAATGGAGGCGCACGGATCCATCTGGAGCAACTACATCTGGAGGAGGTAAAACATGCCCTTCTAAAACTTAAGCCCACGAAATCCACGGGTCCAGACGGCATACCACCTTACGTCTTCAAGGATTGTCGTTCTGTACTGGCCTGCCCGTTGTTGCATATTTTCAACCTTTGTTTGGGGAGGGAAATATTTCCTGAGCAATGGAAGATAACTCGAGTGGTACCTGTTCCAAAAGGAGGTTCCGGACAAACGGTGGAAGGATACAGACCGGTAGCAGTGCTGTCTACGCCGGCGAAATTATTCGAGTCTGCCATTCAGAAAGCAATATTTTCGCAGGTAAGCGCGCAGCTATCGGAAGCGCAGCATGGTTTCCGGCCGGGTAAGAGTACCACCAGTAATCTCCTTACATACGTAGCTGACATCTTGCCTGTAGTGGATGGGGGGGGACAGGTGGACGTTGCGTACTTCGATTTTAGAAAAGCTTTTGACCTTGTAAATAATGACGCTTCAGTCCGCACTTATTGAGATTTTTTACGAGTTACATGAGAGACAGGCGGCAATATGTAGAATATGCCAATCACACCTCTGAACCCTACTTAACGCTATCAGGAGTAAGTCAAGGCAGCAACCTTGGACCTCTCGAATTCATAATTATTGATGATTAATGATCTGCCGAAAGTAGTACAACACGCCAAATGCTTACTATTTTCTGACGACCTTAAGCTTTATCTCCCAGTAAGTAATTTAGACGATTGCATGAAGTTGCAAAGTGACATAAATAGGGTTGTGAAATGGAGTCAGGACAATCTTTTGGAATTTAATAACTCAAAGTGTGTGGTTATCAGTGTATCCCGAGCTCGAACTCCGCTGCAATACGGGTACAGCATTAACAGCAACCCCTTGGATCGTGTAACGGAAGTTAAAGACCTAGGACTGACGGTTAATGCCGAATTGACATTTAAGGACCATATTGTTAAAATATGTAAAAAAGCATACCGAAATTTAGGATTTGTGCTACGCAGGGTCAAAGATTTCTCCAACATTAAGGCAATCATTGCGCTTTATAATGCCCTAGTAAGAAGCCAGTTGGAATGGAACGCGGTCATCTGGTCTCCGCATGAAACTAAATACCTATAGTATTATGTTGGAGTGAGTACAGAAAAAATTCATTAGATATCTTTATATGAAACTTTATGGTGTATACCCTTTCTTTCCTCTAATGTATCCCACCTTGTTTATTTTAGGCATGGTGGGATATAATGAACTTAAGGTTAGAAGGGAACTTGCTCTTGTGCTGTACTTTTTTAAAGTACTGCGAGGGAAGCTCTATAATGCAACTTTGTTGGAGTTCTTGAGGCTATGTGTCCCAAACAGATACGTTTGGCGCCGACTTCGGCCTCCACTGTTGAAGGTGCCGAGGGCGAGAACTAACCTGCTTAAGGAGTTGCCTCTGACGCGCGCACTTCGCACTCTAAATAAAATACACGACAAGTCAGACCTATTCATTTGCACTTTGAGTGAATTTAACAAGGTGGCACGAGCGGTAATTTGCTATGATGATGTAAAGTAGATAATCTGCAAAATAATTTATTTGAATAGGTATTTATACTGAAAAATTTATGTATACAATATTCTTGTTATTAGCTGTACTGTCGCATTGGGTTGTTTATCCTGTTAAGATAGTATAAGTTTGATAAAAATAAATAAATAAATAAATAAACTAAAAATACTATTTAAACTAACAGGTAAAAAAACAATACTAAAAAAGCACAAATTCCAATTAACGAAAGTGCTCTAAAAGCAAAAGAGTCTAAGACTCTTAAGCAGTTAGTGCCAAGCACAGTAAATAAGTAGAGTATAAATTTTATTAGAGGCAGGCGAGAGATTGCAGTGAGAGTGAAGTTCTACGTTTATTGGGTTTTGGGAATTAGCAATAAAGCTCGCGTGGTTACTGCACCGCCGTCTATGTTATAAGATTCTTTTAACGGTGCTTTTTAGGAGAAAAAACTCCATATTTAATGTAATATTAAACTAGCTTTTATATTTTATATGACAACGATGCTGGGGTAATTTATGTATGTAAATTGGGCTGGTTTGGTCAACTCCACGACTAGGCGCGTATTTTGCGTGGAGGTGGGACAAATGTGTCATTCGATCCACCCCAGATTAGATTAGAGAGAGTTAGAGTTGTAAGCGTTCGGAAACACAGTTTTATCCAAATTCCTGCAGCCGTTATGACGTGAAAGGTAACTAACAAACACAGAGAGTACTCCGCGACCCACCGCAACGCACGCTGTGCACGGGCAAGTGGCGCATTTTAGCCGAGTGGATTCATTTGTTTGACTTGGTGGGTCTACGTTCTAATGCAGTTCATACTATATACGTTTACGTTCCACAACATATCTAAGAACTGTGCTGCAATACAGTTGTACATAGTCGTGGGTTAATATTCGTGTATAGCGTGTACCGTATGCACAGCTCAAATGGCGTTAACAGCGTTGAACTATATGAGCGCCATGTTTGAGCAAGCCACGCGTGTACCTACTATTGACGTCAATTGATGCTTAGCGAGTCCATAGGTTGCAGTGGACACAATCACATACATTTTCTTGCATAGCGAAGCTTAGCATACGTGCGTAGCCTTTCCGTGCACCGCTGTGGGTCTGCCTTTAGAGAACAAAAACGAGGTGGTCAATCGTCGCAAATAGAAATCGTTTCAGTTTTTTTTACATCTCATAAAATAATTATCTAAGGATCGTATTTATTCCCCCACAAGCTTCAAAATGTCGTGAACGTGCTTTTAGTTCGTTCCACTTGGCTTGCTGCTTACTCCATCAGGAAAAACTAGCGAGAGTACTAAATTACCGTTACAGTTAGGAAACTGCAATTTAATTATACGGTGCGTTGGTAGAACTTTTAACTCAACATGCTGCCTTTTAACTGTTAGTGGTGGTTCAAATACTTATCGGGAGGTACTTAAATATTTTATGGATTTTGAAATTAATTTCTGTTTAATAACACAGTTCAGACCAGCGGGTCTAAAAACGACACTTTATTAGAATCAGACAACACATCAAGATACTCGAAACTGTCAAAATTTTCCCAATGAACTTTGAACATAATGATTTAGTGATAAAGATGAAAATGATAGGCAAATTTTTGTATGAATATCATTATGATCCTAATATAATAAAATTCTACTAAAGTGGCCTTTTTAGCACCGTTGGTCCACTTAGTCACGACAAATCTCTGAAATAAATAGTTTTGCGTGAAACTTTAATGGTTAGTCTATCCAAATAATTTTTGCAGTAAAATAATAATGTCATTATACCGGAAAAAACTTGCGGTAACGGTCAACATACTCGTAGTAACGTTTCCTTTAAAAGAAAAACAAGTTACAAAAAAACAACAGTCAGTAAAATAAAATAATGTTTTTTTTTTCAGTATTTTATTTTCTTAAATTCTGTTGGCTGTTAATTTCCTTGTCCGTAATTGTCAAAATAAAACGTAAAACAGTTTTCATAAACAAAGCCTAATTGTTGTTATTAACGTGAAACTGTTTCCCTGTCATTCTGACTTTCCTTGTGTTTCTTGTATATTAAAAAATTCCCACTGAAAATCAACTCTATTAAACTATTTCCCGGTCGCTCATATTTAAAAATAAATAATTAGTGGGAAAGACATTCATGATTTTCATATTCTTTTCTCTCTTCAATAAAGATGTTCAATATGCACATGCCACTTTCAATGTTTTTGATCCGAAGGTGTCGTTCGAACACTATACAAAAATGTCATCTATATTTATAAAGAGACTAAGTTTTAGTTTTACAAAATCTAATTTTGTTGATAACAATTCAGTTTTTTTTTTGCTTCTACCCGCACTATTGTAACATAATGAATACTAAGATAATATTGTTCGCATTTAAGTGATGTTTACAAAAATTATTATAATTATTTAAATTAAAAAAAATAATATTTTATTAGTTTCTTAATACAGAGTATAATAATATAAAAAACCTGACTCATTGACTTATATATCAAAACACAGCCGAAACTACTGGTCGTAGAAACATTAAATTTGGCATGTAGCTTCCTTACACTCCGTAAGGGAGCACTTTCCCGAAATTCCTACGTGAACGAAAAAAAAAAACGGAATATCCGCGCACGAAGTCGCGGGAGAAACTTAGTGAGAAATAAAGTTCTTTAGAATAGTTCATATCGGGATTGCTACCATGTACCTTTTTATTTGCGAGTTTCCGATATTTCGTCACTGTTGCAAGCGCCATGATCACGGAGTAACGGAAAACACAAAAAAAAAATCGCAAATAAATTAATAAGGTACATGGTAGCAATTCCGATATGAACTATTCTAATGTTAGTGACCATGAAAGTTTAAAACAATATTTAAAGTTCTTTAAACCAATGTTTTTCTAAATTTCACAATCTGTCTCATATCTCGTTCTCCCATAACTTGGGCCACACATCCACCCAGTAACACGTTCACCGAAGCGGAAAGGTGCTCAGCGTGGTTTCAATTAGTTGCTCGGCCATCCCTTACAGTCAGCCAATAGAGAGCCACTTTAAAATATATCCGAGTCTAGACCTGATGTCTCTCAGCGTCGTCAAGAGAAACTAGAATTGGACGGCTTGGAAACTTTATGCATTGAAGTCTTTGGAACGTTAAGGTGATGTGGGGTCTAACAAGAGGAATAGTGTTAGGTCTAAAGTGTAATAAGAGAAGATTAAAAGGTCGTATGTGACATTCAATTAATCTTTAAAATCTTATAATATCTGTATATATATTTTATTACATGTTTGTTGGCATCTCATCTTTCTCTGTCTCATTTAAAGTAAAGCCTACATGAACGAACCAGAATATTTGAGTTATCTTGGGATGTGTAATATTATAGTGTCAGTACTTCCAGTTGATTTTTTCCTAATTTGTTTGTTTGCACAATACGTGAAAACTTGTAATTGGCCCTCATTATTTTAGAATAAGTAACCATGCTTTATTTTTATAGTTAGCTGTAAGTTTTCCAAATATAATAAAAATCTACACCACGTTTGTGTATATTAACAGTGGAATTTGTTCGAAAGAGTTCGTTTTGAAGGGCATTTGGAGGAACACGGATGGAGTTTTCTTAAGCAAAATTCTGACTTTCCCTTATGCACAGGCCGGAGCGGAAGGACTCATTTGATGATTTTCATCCTTTACAAAAGACCTACCTATAGCAGTCCACGACTGGAATTAGGCATCTCCAACCGCAAGACATTTTATTGTATCCTAAATTATTCTAATCTACCAGTACCAGCTACCTTTTTTTTAAGAACGGGAAATCATCAAGTGACTCCTCGCTGTCTGGGCAAAGAAGGAAGGAGTGTCAGACTCCTACTGAATAAAACCCATCCGTGTTCCTCCTAATGCCCTTTGCGTTCAAGGGCCGCGGTGATTTTCGAACAAATTCTGCAACAGTACCAGCTTCCCAGCAATTTTATCATTGATCGTAGCGTTTGTCAAAGCGTGCAAGGAATTCATGGCTTTGAAATGTTATTGCATAGTTGTTTGTTTGTTGTTAGGGTATTTGGGTTGTTGTTTTTTTTTTTGTAGAGGTTTTTAGCTCCGGATAGTGAAACAAGGTCTTGAAGGTAGTCGTCATTGCTTGTTGTGACACGTTTAGGGGTGTCTGAGCTTGGTCCATATTGGCTCACCTAAAGTTCTTTACCCGAAATTGTTCTTCCTAATGATTTGTAATCCGAATGATCACTCTTCCTAAAATTTTTCATCCTAAGGTTTTCATTCATACTGTGTGTAGTTTGATTTTCATAACACTCATGTTTCCGAAAATTGTAATTAATAATATCATTAATGTAAATATATTTAAATTCCTACTGTTTTTTATCATAACGCTTTTATCCCTAAACATAATTACCATAATATAGAAAAATTTCACGACCAATTTGGAGGTAGCGTAGTTGGTCACAGTTCTAACCTAACCTAACCTATGGATATCTTTGAAAGTACAAACCGCTATAAATAAAATAAAAAGAAATCTAAAAACAAAAAAAGATATGACGTTGAATAATAGTGTAAAAGATGGTTATGTTGAGAAAAAATAGGAAAACAAATAAAAGTATAATAGATGTAGGTATGTTTATTGTTACTGACATTATGAAGTTGAATGCTTCGGAATTATGGACATTAGAGACAGAGTAGTTAGGAATTGTGATTGTTAGGAAGCACATTTTCGGATTTCCAATTATCGAAGTTGAAAATTTAGGTGAACTTTGGCGCACCCGTCTGAGCTATGTAGGAAAAGGGTAATAGTGTATAGTGCGATAGAAAGTGATTAATGTTTTTTTTATTTTTTTTACAGGACATCATTATCATCATTTCAGCTGAAAGATAATCATCTTAAGATGATATCATCATAGGAATTTTATTCTAATGCTGCGTCTTCCGTTATGGTCGCCACTCCAGAACATTTCTACTCCATCAATTCATATAGGTATTCTGTGAGAAATAGCCCTGCCTACTGCTACTTGAGTTGAACGATTCTTTGAGCTTCGTCGGTAACTGAAATGTGAAAGTTGTGTGCAAAAACAAATATAAACAGTCAACCCAAAAATATATCCATCGGTAATAATTCTCCAGTCAATAATAGAAAATGTTATAGAAACTGAGTTGGTAAACATTGACTTTCTATTTCTCGATTTTGCCAAAAATCTTGGTGAATTTTGTTTACAGGCTATTTGTGTAAGCAAAACCAAACTTTTGGGCAAAAAGGGCAAAGCTTACTCAACACATACGGAAAAGTTTTCATGAAGAACTCTATTCATTGGCAATCATTGAAAAGGTCATGCAAAGTTTGGTAACATTGCCATCAATGTTTTTGAGTAGTTTGCAGAGATTTGGTACTTGTTTATTCTTTATCTTGTTTTATTTTTTTTATTTTATATTGCACTAGCTGTTCCTTGCGGCTTCACTCCCATCAATTGCAACTTTTTTATTTTTTTCTATCCTAAGAACTTTCTCCTGACAGTAACAAACATAAGAAAAAAAACCTGTAGGTATATATATACCTATAAGCAAAAGTTGCGATTTACGAGTTATGACGTATTAAAAAAAAACTACTTACTAGATCATGTTCAAACCAATTTTCGCTGGTAGTTTATAATTATGGTATATATAATATACATAATATATTTTTTTGAGATTTATCATTCTCTTATTTTAGAAGTTACGGGGGGGGGGGGGGGGGGCGACACATTTTACCACTTTGGAAGTATCTCTCTCGCAAACTGTTCAGTTCAGAAAAAAATCATATTAGAAACCTCAATATCATTTTTGAAGACCTGTCCATAAATACCCCACACGTATGAGTTCGACGAAAAAAAATTTTTTGAGTTTCAGTTCTAAGTATGGGGACCCCCAAAATTTATTGTTTTTTTTTCTATTTTTGTGTAAAAATCTTAATGCGGTTCACAGAATACATCTACTTACCAAGATTCAACAGCATAGCTCTTATAGTTTCGGAGAAAAGTGGCTGTGACATACGGACGGACGGACAGACAGACAGACATGACGAATCTATAAGGGTTTCGTTTTTGCCATTTGGCTACGGAACCCTGGAAAAGAATCAGCGAAATCTTCCAGCCGTTTACGCGTGATGCGATGACCAAAGGAATTATGGATTCATTTTTATTTAATATAGATTACGCCTGTATTTTACGAAGGGTATGAAATCCTTACTTTGGGCTGCTACTGAAAAATACCAAAGTGCCAAGTCTACTCATTTTTAAGCAACACAAACTACAAAAAAATTAATAGATTTGGCACTCAGATATAAAAGTATTACTCAGGTAAAATCATTCACAGTAGGTACTCCATATTTAATAGTAACTTTTACGACTACTAGACTTAATTTTTATTTTATGTACACAAAAGATAAATTAAATACTTGTAAGTAATTAATTTATCTTTTGTGTTTAAAACTCACCCACTTTCACATGAAGAGTCTTGAGAGAAGAAGATGGGTTGGTGATTTAGGTATACTGCATAAAATTGTCAATGGATCCTTTGACATTCAATTACTTGGCCAGATAAACTTCAAGATACCAACTCGATCTGTGCGCACTCCACAATTATTCAGCGTTCGCGCTAGAAACAACAATGTTTCTGAAAACAATCCGTTGTCCAGAATGTGCAGTGAATATTATGCAATATGTTCTAAGGTAGACTTGTTTTTTGAAGGTTTTAACGAATTTAGAAATTCTCTGTATAAATTGAAATTGTAGGTAATTACAACAGAAAATTTGGTAACATTTCTTGACTGTCACTATTGTCACTAATGATGAAGCATGATTATAATTGAACGCTGTGTACAGTAATAATTGGGCTTCAGATTTATGTACTGTGTATTGTCATAGTTGTGCTGACTTGTCGTAGTCTGTAGTCTGCCACTGTACTTAATAAAATAAATAAATAAAATAAATAAAAGGAACACATAGATTGGTACTGTTTGCTTCAAAATAATTTTTTTCAGCAGACCAGAGACAAAAGAGTAGGATGAGAAACCACATAATGATTTTCTCAGAAAATTAACCCATGTCACGTGACTAACGTCTAACCGTCAAAAATGGAAGCAAATCGCTGAGAGAGCAGTTTTCGGGAAAGTTAACGACTCACTGAATATCTTTCTATGTATAGTTCATCTACGCAACCACGAAAATTGTGAATGTCCGACTAAGAATAGAAAGAAGACTATACTTATGTACTTTGCTGGACAACCAATCCTTATTTTAATATTATATTAGCGATAGGTAGTTTGTTTGTTTTTGTTTTAAGGATGTGGAATCATCAAGTGACTCCTCCCGCTCTGGGTAATGTAGAAGGGAAGTGTCAGACTCTTACTGACTAAAACCCATCCGCGTTCCTCCTAATGCCCTTTGCGTTCCAGGGCCGCGGTGACAGTTCCGAACAAATTCCGCAACCCTGAGAGTTTGGGCGGGTTTAAAAAGCTACTTTAGTGGATTCAGAAAACATATCACGCTACTTGTCACTGTCAAATTTTCCCAATCAACCTTGAACCTAATGCGTTAGCGATAAAGATGAAAATTAAATAAGACATATTGTTGTGTGATTCTTCTAAAATGGCCTTTTTAGGTTCGATGTTAACCTGGAGATGGTTCCTTTAGGCTGCTTATTTTCGAATATAATATTCTTCGGATCGCTCCGATCGCTCGCGTCGCCGCCACGGACAAAAACTATACGTTGACTTTTTTATCGAGACCCTCAGCTATAAGAGTTTGTTTGTTTGATCGCGCTTATCTCAAGAACTACTCGTTCGAATTGGTTTTTTTTTAGTGTTAGGTAGCCCTTATCTTAGAAGGCTATATAAAATCTGCATGACGAAAAGGAGCGGAGCATTCATTAAAAATGTGACGCAGAAATTTAATGAAGGTCAGCTAGTGAGATTAGATTAGAATGGTTTTAACCATTGCCTATGTGAAACACAAAAAAATACATCCAAAAAAAATTGCACAAAAAAAACGAATAAAAATTCTTCTTTGAACACCGTTCTAAACAACAAAACAAATCCGCAATTAAATTCGAAACATAGAATACATATTCAATTTCAGGCTTGAAATGATCTGTCCCAATTGAGTTTGTATGTATACGTTAATAATTTCAGTCCAGCACATATTGGATATTGGATTATTGACTATTGGGCAACGTGCGTCGTTTAATTAACTCGGCAGATTTTAATTTCCACCTTTGACAGATCAGCAATGAACCTTTTAATGAGAGAAGACATGCGCTGGACAGTCCTCGTTGAAATGATAAGCTGTTGAACTTTTCGATGGGAGATCATCGAATGAATTCTTCCGCTTTGGGTGGAGTAAAAAACTTTTTACAAAAAAATACAACCGACCTAAAGTTTTTTTTTTTTGGAAGTCGGTTGTACTTTTTTATGAAAAGTTTTTAATTTTTCACTTTTTAGCGGTATCCTACACCTAACAACACCACTGCAAAATCGCAGAAAAGCTAAATACGCAATGTCGATTACTTGGATGACATAAAACATCGTCGTAGTAGACGAATTCCAACTATTTCGATTTAAAATCCAAAGTTCGTAACCGCTTTTCATAAAATTTAAATTTGACCAACCTGCAAGTATATACTTTCAGATAAAACAAGAATTTTTCAAATCAGTTCATAATTGTCGGAGTTATGAGGTAACAAACATAAAAAAAAATACCTCCTCCTTTTTGGGAAGTCGGTTAAAAAGGGAGTGTCGCACTATTATTGTTTTAAACCCATCCGTGTTCCTTAAAATGCCTTTTGCGTTCGAGTTGTATATAGATTCGGTTTTGAGTTAACTGGTTGATGATGTGACCAAAGAAAATCTTACTCATCCTGTTCTACTGATATTATCGACTAGCTGACCTGCTCAACTTTGTCTGGGTCATATTTTTCATAAATTTTCCGCTCCTATTGGTAGTGGTGCGATTTTATATAGCCTATAGCCTTCCTCGATAAATGGACTATCGAACACATAAAGAATATTTATTAGATAAAAAAAAGAATAAAAAAATAAAAAAACCCAAAAGAAAAAAAATACAGATAATTTGTATTTAATTTTAACTTAAGAGTCCTATTACATTTTTTACGGAAATTCATGATTTTTGACGCTGTAATTTTCAGCATCAGTAAGATATTTTAATTATTTGATCCTGAAAAACGACTATCGTTATTCAGGATCAAATAATTAAAATATCTCCGCCAGTCTCTTTATTGTAAGTTGGAGTTATACATTTTCATTTTTCTTGTCGTGTAATTTACTATAAATATTTTACGAACTCAGTTTGCAAGAAAAAATGTCGGCGATGGAACTTTGACGGTCTAATTCACATTGTTACAATCAATTCTTTTAAAAGCTGAAATTACTAAAAGGTAAGTTGAATGTTTTACTTGTTTATTGGAGTTCTAGAATTTCTTTAAATTCCTTGAGTTTTCACGGAAAAAAACCGTAAAGAAATCCTAATTTAAGCCAGAAATGTCTTGATTCAGCGTCCATTATATTCCAAATAAAAACAATTTTATCAATTAAATTAATATGGTATAAAATTTCAATCTACAATGAATACGTTTCTAAGTTTTCGTTTGTCAAAATAATAAAACAAAATTACAATAAATAAAATTAAAGTACTATTATATTCTGCGTCAATTCAGCGCGCGCACTCCTCAGTCTCGCGCGAGCGCCCAAATAAACTATAATCCTATTCAGACTAGTAAGTATCAAAATTGTTTCGCGGACTAAAGATGTACTCCCAACGCAGACCAACGTAACTGCGTCTATTGCAAACGAGCATTTACGATTCGTAATAGGACTCTTAATTTTTTTTACTTATTTTAGAGTTGAGATACATCATTATGTAATTCGTAGTTTGAATTAGGATAGTGAACATTTTATGTCGTTAAATGCGATTCCGTGGGCAAGCTTGATATAATTCAGAAAATGCAATGCAAAATATAATATATAAAATATTATACTACTAGCTTATGCCCGCGGCTTCTCCCACTTGACAATTTATATACCTTGCTCAAGAACCACTCTAGCCATTGGTGAAAACAGCATGGAAATCGGTGCAGTAGTTTTTGAGTTTATCGCGAACAGACAGACAGACGCGGTAGAGGACTTTGTTTTATAATATGTAGTGGAACAGTTTATCCAAAAATAAACAAGACTATTATACTTACAGTGAAAATAGAATCTTTCTTTGGGGAATCTTTCTTTTTTTGGGGGCCGAGTCACCCGCGTCCGTAGGAGAATACCCTTCAGCGAATCCCTACACGTGGTCCCTGGGTGGTGCTAAACAGGTGACACTAACCGCCTCCGTGGTCTCGTGGTTATACCACCTGATTCAGACCCAGAGGTCCCGGGTTCGATTCCCAGCGGGGGCAAATTTTTTGCTCGGTTTGGTTGGTGGTAGGACTTGTTCTAAGTCCGCCTGGCAAGCTACCACCATCATGTCTAAGTCTGTCGCCATAACAGCAATGTTAACAGCATTGTTGTGTTCCGGCAGTTAGAGGTATGATAGCCAGTTCCTCTGTGTACGAGGATTCCGGGTGAAACTCGCTTCCATCTTCGGCCTAATCATCACTTTCCATCAGGTGAGATTTAGGCCAAGAGTTTCCCCGTTTTGTATAAAAAAAAAAAAAAAAAAAAAGAATCAAAACTATTTGAAAAACAAAACTACATAATATTATGTTATCTCTGTCGCGAAAACGCTGTTTTCTATGGCAACTGCATAGAAGTCATGGACTTTGACGTCAAAGTCCATGACGTATAGTAAGACCGCAGTACGACCATATTTTTTCTAATTATCATATTCATTATAAATATAAACGCTAGCATGTTCCCTATTATCATCATTCAAATAGGCCAAGTCGATGGCGAAAATAATTTTGTGTATTTTGTCAGGAAAGGTTCTAAAAATAAAGCGTTATTTGCTAACTTACTTTCACTTTTAGATTAGTTATTTATAGTCAAAACCCAAAATAACTTTTCAAATTCAACCTAAAATCCATTCCCTGTTCCTTTGGAAAGGTCAAATCAATGTTATCGTTACGTTTCTAAATAAATTAAGCTTCTGCATCAGTCAACATAACTTTCATCAAAACGACGCAAAAACATTACCATGGCAATAGATTTGCCACAATACTATGAAAAACCGGCCAAGTCTGAGTCGGACTCGTGAGCTAAAGGTTCCGAGCAAATCATATTCTTTCATAATTTATCTACAAGATGAAACAGAATAAGAAGAGTTTGTTTGTTTGTTTGGTTGAACGCGCTAATCTCAGGAACTAGGTACTGGTCCGATTTGAAAAATTCAATTTTGCATGTTGTTTCCTTGGGCAGTCAGTGTAGGGATGCACAAGAGAGGATTTCCCGAAATTCCTTCGGGCACGAAAAAAACACGAGATTTGCGCGTACAAAGTCGCGGGCTAGTAATCTATACTAATATTATAAAGAGGTAAAATTTGTTTGTAAGTTTGTATGTAGGGGGTAATCTCAGGAACTACTGGTCCGATTTGAATAATTCTTTCAGTGTTATTTAGCCCATTTATCGAGAAAGGCTACAGGCTATATATAATCACGCTAAGATAAATTGGAGCGGAGCAGTAATGGAAAATGTGACGCAGACGAAGTTGCGCAGGTCAGCTAGTATTTTATACTTGGCAAAGCCACTGGCAGAAGAAAGTTTCCTCAATAATAAACTTACGTACACAGAGTCGCAAATAAGCAATAGGTGAACACAAACAAAGGCATAAAATAAAGAAAACAAAACTCGCTTATGTCAATAAATTATTTACATTAAAAAATCTTCATACTCCAATTCAAAACTTTTACAATCAGTCTCGCGAGTACAGGTCCATCGCTAGCAATAAGTCAGCAGTTCGTCTATGGTGCACTGTTTGTAGCAGCACTCGTCTACGAGGCCTCGCTTGCCACGCACGCCACCCAACGCTCGCACCGAGCCCTCCGGCATCCACCAGCCAGCATCACGCTTCGCTACCTCTTCTGAACCCCAGCATAGAGAGGCCATGACGTCTGAGAGATGTCGCCCACAGTAAAACCTATGAATATAAGAGAAAAGGAAATTAAACAGATTCGTGAATAGAATAGAGAATAGGAAAGTGAAGAGAATACGCAAAGAAGGACCAAACAAAATAGAGATATAGCATACATTAATAGAATGCATTGTGGTTACAGATAATATACTAACGTAATGGAATTTTTCAAAACGGTTACTGCCGTCTAGGAATGAAAAAAGTATTTTAAAGGACACGGTGGGTTTTAATCAGTAAGATACTGATACAATAAATAAAAGAAAAAAAACATAAACGCGAGTAGAATAGAGCAGAGCAGACAACGACAGAATGTATTGTGGTACAGGAAGTAAGCAAACAAAGTTGATCAATACCAAAAAATTAATTCAT
Source organism: Ceramica pisi (assembly GCA_963859965.1). Lineage (NCBI taxonomy): Eukaryota > Metazoa > Arthropoda > Insecta > Lepidoptera > Noctuidae > Ceramica > Ceramica pisi. The sequence goes on along the minus strand of OY982530.1, from coordinate 1,443,466 downwards.
ATATTTTGCTACCAGTGTTTACCATGAAGCTCCCTCATGGTACGCCCTAGACACAAGGTTGTACAAATAAAACAAATAGTATTCTCAAACATAGATGAAATGAAAAATAAACTATGGAAGAAGAGCTATGCTAACCTCGCACCAACTTGTGCCTCAGTGCACCAAAAACATGCCACCACGAGAATAAGCACCAAAGTCAGTTTCATGTTGAGTGATGATGTCTCTTCAAATGGCGTAAAAAATGTACACAAATAATTTTGTGATGTAAGAGTATGTTAGGAGACAAAGGATGTGTTTGGAATGTGCTGATACTCAGTAATTCCCACCTTTTATACCTCGATTCAGCTCATTGATATTCAGACTAATTTTATTAATACACCTTACATGAAGTGTAAGTGCGTAGGTGATGAAAGATTTACCTTATATGTTCCCTTGATTTTCCATGCGGATGGGCATCTTATAGAATGTGGGTGAAATTGAAACTAGCACATGGAAGCTGTCGACTTGAGGTTTTTTCCAAAGACTTAGCAAAATGACATTCAAGAACCAAAATATTTAGGGTTAATAAGTGCGGAGAAAGTGGAAGGAAGGAAGGGTCCTTTTCCTGCAATGGAACAGTATAATATGCTCATAATAATAAGTGCTTACCAATTTCAAGTGGTCAATAGGAGAGACCACGAGGACTGCGTGACTTTTCGATACACACGACATTCTACCAACGATTACGATTTGTTTGCAGAATGTCATTGTGCCTGAACCTAAGAAGCGATGGGCGGCTCTTGACGAAATTAGTTTCTCAAATGCGTTTTTAATTTATTTTTTTTGGGTTCTGAACGTCCTTATGAAAAACGGTCCTAGAAAGCAGTGATCCCATGTCACTGCTTTCTTTTTTAAAATGGGAAGTCATCAAATGGCTCCTTCTGCTCTGGTCGAAGTGAAGGGGAGTTATTAAAAGCCATACTTGTTCCGCCAATTGTCTTTTGCACTCCAGGGCCGCGGTGACTCTTTCAAACATATTCCCCAACCCTGGATGTCGTCACTGCTGGGAAGGAAAATAGAAAATAAAAAAAGTCTTTGGAATATGAGTGTTTTAAATTACTAGATTAAAATTGACCATACCTGGAGCCCCCTTGATCTTCAAAACTGCCAAGCAATTTTGAACAAATATACAACGTGGAGCAGAATTTTAGCAATACCTGTAAAGAGTCCTCCATCGTACTCATCATAATGAACAACTTTTACTGTGGGACCGACATGGGCGTTGGGAGCTAAAAAATATGATACAAGCAAAATGTAGTAAAAGAGTACCTAGCAAATACGTGTTGAGGAAGGTACTTCGACCTCATGACGCAGAAGGAGGCTGCGGCATCGACCGCTCTCCCAGTCCGCAGCAAACGCACCGGGCGTCAGAGAAGGGCATAAGCTGCCCTCTCCCGGCCGGGAGCGAGGCACCCCTTACGTGATCCAAGGGTGGCAGACTTGGGGATGTCCATCGCCCCCCATTCTTTCGGACCCAAAGTGGCGGCGTGTGGTGTTCCCGTGCGCCCCTCTTTGACGTTGCAGCGGGGGGAGTCAAACACCTCACTCCCCCTGAGGTGACCCGAGGTGGTTTTAGGCAGTAAGAGTCTGACAGACCCATCCGCCCGCCTCACAGCAGACGACATCCATGAGGATTTCCCCCGTAAAAAAAAGATATTTCGACCTCCCTTCATTGAGTCTTGCACTCGTCTTCATAAGTTCTATGTCTATAAGAATGTGCAATTGAAAACTAATAACATTTTGGACTTTGAATGTAATTTTGCTTATAAGCTGTATTTGCAAATAACTTTAAGGCCGTCATCTTCTTTATGTATTGTTTCAATTTCACCCACATTGTATAAGATCCTCATCCGCAAAAACCAATCTTCCATAAACTACGCACTTACGAAATTAGTATGAATATTAATGAGCTGAATCCAGGTATAAAAGGTAGGAATTACTGAGTATCAGCACATTCAAACCTTATCTTTTGTATCCTTACATACTCTTACTAGTTACTTAGTTATTTTTACCGTCATTTTTGAAGCTATAAAAAATCATCAATCGACATGAAATTGACTTTGGTGCTTATTCTCGTCGTGGCGTGTCTTTGGTGCACTGAGGCACAAGTTGGTGCGAGGTTAGCCGTTCCTCATTCATAGTTTGTTTTTGAGTTCGTTTACGTGTATATATACTATTTATTTTAATTGTACAGCCTGTACGAGATACCGGATTGTAAAAATAAAATGTTTCATGTGGTATACTTCATGGTACATCTTAAAAAGTTTTGTGATGATAGTTAACTTACAAAGGTTGCTTACTTTTTTATGTTTACTATCATCACAAAACTTCTTTTGCTCTGGACGGAGCGGGAGGGCGTATCAGTCTCTTACTGATAAAGCCATCATGTCCCTCCAAATACTTTTTTCATACTTTGCTTGTGAACAATTTTGAAACTTTAGTATACTAGCTTTACTACTACCATAATGCATTCTATCAATGTCTGCTTTTTTCTTTTATTTGGTTGCGTTCTTTTCTTTGCGTTTTCTCTTATCTATTCTATTTTCTTTTAGCATCTTTATTCTATTCTCTTATATTCAAAGGTTTTACTGTGGGCGACATCTCTCAGACGTCATGGCGTCTCTTTGCTGGGGTTCAGAAGAAGTGGCGAAGCGTGATGCTGGCTGGTGGCTACCGGAAGGCTCGGTGCGAGCGTTGGGTGGCGTGCGTGGCAAGCGAGGCCTCGTTGACGAGTGCTGCTACAAACAGTGCACCATAGACGAACTGCTGACGTACTGCTAGCGGTGGACCTGTACTGGCGTGACTGATTGTGGAATTATGAATTGTTTCTAGTTTGAAGATTTGGTGATGTAAATAAATTTTTGAGGTTAATTTTTTTTATTATTGATAGGCATACATACATTTGACCGCTATCTCAGCCGATGGTAGGTGACGGTGTGGTCTAAGATGGAGCAGGCTTGCCTAGAAGTAACCTATTCACTCTTGAAGATTCCCAGGTTGCAGGAAAAACAGGCTCAGGCAGGGAATTCCACTCCACGTACAATGAATGTGTGGTGTGAGTTTCGTTTGATTTTATCGATCAATTTGTTTGTATCTAACTATTTTCAACATTATTATTTAGTAAAAAAGCTTCGTCTAGCGCCTTCACCCGCGTTCATGTTGGATGTTATCCGAGTGATCATACTCCTGGCTTGAAAACGTAGCATTTCATACCGCGTGTATCTGACATCGAAGCACAAACGATTTCCATGGGTCCAGGGCATGATTTTGGACACCCTATACTTAGAATTTTTCGTCGGCTTTTTTCTCATTTTTTTAGGGTTTTTTTTTTACTTTAGACTGCTCATAATCGTTATTCTGACCTAACCCAATGAGATTTTTAATAAAAAAATAATTAATTAACTATTTTCACTAAAAAGAGCAATCTGAATAAAACCACAACTAGATATCAGCTCAGCTGAGCTGATACCTATTTGTGGTACTCTTGAAAAAATTGAAAAAATGAGAAAAGAACCGACGGAAAATTCCAACACTGGGGTGTCCAGAATCATGCCCTGGACCCATGGAAATCGTTTGTGCGTCGATGTCAGATACACGCGGTATATCCTTAATTTTCATACATTTTTGACAGATTGCAATTGAGATGCGCATGCGATGCGAATGTGAAAATTAGTAGAATTGGCACTAAGATCGTGTCGTAATTTATTAAATCGTTCCTAACATTTGCATTTATAATATTAATTAGATAGCTTCTATTTTTATTCAAATTTTCACCTATCAACTCTTTGCGATAATGTGTTCAACTTTACTATGTAGTTTATATTTATTCCAAATAATAATTGAAAGAGTGTTTTCATCATCTATTCTGGTTACATAATTAATCGAACACACTTTTTAATTCAGTCCAAAGATATTTGAAGTGTCATTTAAATCATAATATACCTTAATAATATTACACCTCAAATCTATACCAATGACTTTGCTCCGAAAGAAATTAAAACCAAACACAAACTATCAGGTATCCAAACAGGCTGTACTAAGAAATTCAATCTACAATGAACCAGAGGAGCAAAGAGCTTGTTCCAAAGAACAGGTGTTGTCTCGTTCTATTATAATAAGTCAAAAGAGAATAGAGCATGTTTCATTTGAAACTGTTTGACATAGCTGTTCCAGGTCGTATCGTTTTGTGTGTCGCGTTACGGCTACTAGTGCTACTACGGTATTTTGAGGAACAGGCGAAATAGGTTATATCGGTAGGAGCTGTTATATCGGTTCTGAGATACCTGTTTCATGTTTTTACTTTGAAATACCTGTTTTTTTTAACTGTTTCGATAAATACGCCTCACTTCTAGTGTACAATAAAGTGTAAAAATAAATAACCTACTTTTTATTGCGGGAATATGTTCCCTAGGGATCACGCAGGTGAAGTCGCTGACAGAAACTAGTAATATTATAAAGCTGAAGAGTTAGATTGGTTGAACGCGTTAATCTGAGGAACTGCGGGTTCAAATTGAAAAAAAAATTTGAAAGTTGGTTAGCCCATTTATCGCGGAAGATCTTAATGACAACTGTTACGCAGAAGAAGTAGCGCGAATCTGTAAACATGTCGAAATGATAACTTAGGCGAAGTGAACGTCCATGGTCCGGAGCGAGACGGAATGGGACGCCGTTGCCTCCTTCTGCGAAGCAGTCATGCTAGCGAAGGAGGTGGCGGAGAGGGAGAGGAGACCCTCTCGTCCCAGCCGCCGTGCTAGACGCCGCGGGCGTCGGGGGCCACCACCTGGTGACCTCCGGCCACCGTAGGCGCGGGCCTGTGGACGGCGAGCTATGGGTGGCTCGCCGTCCGTCCGTCTAGTGACGACAGGCCGTGTCTACGGCGCGTTAGTGTTCCACGCGCGCCTCAAAAAGCGTCAGCACACAGAGGGGCCCGAAAGTGCCGACGACTGCCGAAGTCGCGGGATGACCTGTAATACTACAATAATAGTCACATATTCCGACTTTCCAGGTTAAGCAACGCTGGCTGAGATAAATCCTTGAGTGTGACCATCTAGTGATTTTTGCAAGCCTCGAAAATCACGTTAAGCTGTTAGTCTCTTTGGTCTAGTAGTATCTTTGGCTAGTATCTTTGGCAATCGTTATGGTTCACTAATTCACTACATATTGTAAAACACAGTCTGTCTGTTCGCGATAAATTTAAAAAACTACTACACCCACTTCCATGTTGTTTTCACCAATGGATAGTATATTATTTGTCAAGCGGGCGAAGCCGCTGGCATCTTTATTAAAAATCAGACCAAAAATCTGATACCAGTATTACCGTGGTTTGTCGTATCACCTAGTTATTGGTTGGTGGAGGTTTGGTAGACAGCACTATAAATAAATAAAAATAAATAAATAAATATCCTTGGACATTTCACACAACGCCATATAGTCCCAAGCTAAGCAACCTAATGCTTGTGTTATGGTAACGATATGGCTGATAAACTACTTATATACATTTTTTTTTGTAAATACATACATATTATAGATAGAAAAACACCCAGACTCAGAACAAATACATGTAGGTCGTACAAATATTTGTTCCGTGCGGGAATCGAACCCGCGACATGCTGCGCAGCAGTCAATCGCTCAACCACTGCGCCAACCGTGTCGTCAAATGTTACAAACACTATGGCTGAGTTGTACCATAGAAGAAGTTATAGTTAAAGTTTTCGTCAAATTTAACACTAACAGTAGCGCTGACTTTAACGGTTATAGTGAAATGTGTTGCACCAGCGAATTCCTTAGCTTTGTTAAAGTTAAAGGGAAGAGTCAAGTCAAGAGATTATATTCAACGCGTTTGATAGTTGACGGATAATTTAACACAAACAATAACACTAACCAGCGGAAAGTGAGCGGTTACAGTTACGGTTAAAGTTATGACGTCATTTAACTATTTGTCAAATGGTGCAACTAATTTTTGGCCTAATCGATACTTTAACTGAAGTTTCGATGTTTGTTATTGTTAAAGTAAGATGGTGCAACCCAGCCTATGTTGTCAAACACTATGTTAAATACTAGTATTTAGCTGCATCCACATTGACTGGAAACTAACTCTGAGATAGTTGGAAGTAGGCTAGACGCATTGATTGACACCAATTGAAAAAGAATGAAAAAGTGTTACCACCAAAATTTTTTAATTTATGTCTAGTTTAATGTCAATGTGCAAAAGTTGGGTTCACCTGTAAGACATACATACTGTAAAACTGTCATATTTACACATAAAAGAGCAATGTATTTTTTTTTGTTGTTGTACATAATGCCATTGGTGTTCTTAAATAAATAATTAAAAAATACATTTTATTCTGGATTTAATTTATGTAAACTTTTTATATACATAAACTAAAGATAAATCCATAGTATTACATTATGTACAAACGCTTATAAAAACAAGATAAATCATTGGGCATCAAAAAATGGTCCACATCGCTGTCAATAACAAAAGTGCCCAGAACATTGGCAGCATTGCCGCGTCGAATGGCAATGCTGATTCTTTGGCCGAAGAGAAGCCCAGCCCTCTGGCCACGTGAACCGTCGACAAGTTATTTGCTGATGTTTCGAAAGACTCTATGTGCACTCGGGCCCCATGGGCCTAGGGTTTTAACGCCAAAAGGCTCAAATATATAACTCCCAATTAGGTTATTATACTTGCGCCTTTTGATGTTTTCTGCACCTGCAGCAGCCGCCCCAGCACAGCCCGCCGTGCTAAGAAGATGAGATGGTGCAAGGGTGTCAACACATGTTGCATCCCACAGCAAAGGCCTACCCACCTTCCAAGGTATTATGGTCATCCCGACTGGCCTCTTCCCATCGTCACGTGCCAAGACGTTGGGTTCTAAAAGTGCTGGCACAAATAGATAAATAAATAAATTAATTAAACGTGATACAATAGGCTATTGAAAAAAAAAATCAATCAAACGAATCAGCAATCGCGCGTTTTAGTTTGTAACAAAAATACATTTCGCTTTTGAAAATGGTTCTTAAAGACATTCATAAAAAAACAAATCGTTATGCCTACTATAAATACATCTCGTCGTACTGTCAACATTCTTATCTCAAGTTAAAAATAATCTGATCTCTGGACCCCCGGGAATCGCACGAGGAAAAGTCAAAGCTTTGTCAAAACTTTAAAGAAGAAATTACGTCGATTTTTTTTTAAATATTGATAGGCATACGTTTGGCCGCTATCTCACCTGATGTTAAGCGATGATGCGGTCTAACGTGGAGCACGCTTGCCTAGAAGTAACCTATTCACTCTTTACTTAAAGACTCCCAGGTACTAAATAATACTTAACTTTGTTTGAAGCCTTTCTCCAACTGGATAGGTCTGAAAAAAAAATTACTTTGATAGACGCATAAACTAACAGATAGACGCGCGAGTAATCTTGTCAAGCCGGGGGGGGGGGGGATTCAGCTGAATACCAGTATTAAACGTGGAGCGTCTGCCTACTAGACCTCCATAACCCATTAACTGGGTAACACGGACCTCATTGGCAAGAATAGTGTCAGATTTTCTGGCTTCTGACTATCTGTAACGAATACCTAAGATGTACAAATGACAGCCGGGCACAAAATAAATATCATTTATCCACTATCAATCCACCTTATGAAAAAAAATTGTACCGATAACCTAAAAAGTTCCTTCACACCACTAAGCTCTTGTTAAACAAGCCCAAAATTCATAGCCCCCTCATAACTGCAAACAATTCATAAAGTGTAATTCATTAAGTTACGCAGAAGAAGTAGCGCGAATCTGTAAACATGTCGAAATGATAACTTAGGCGAAGTGAACGTCCATGGTCCGGAGCGAGACGGAATGGGACGCCGTTGCCTCCTTCTGCGAAGCAGTCATGCTAGCGAAGGAGGTGGCGGAGAAGGAGAAGAAACCCTCTCGTCCCAGCCGCCGTGTTAGACGCCGCGGGCGTCGGGGGCCACCACCTGGTGACCTCCGGCCACCGTAGGCGCGGGCCTGTGGACGGCGAGCTATGGGTGGCTCGCCGTCCGTCCGTCTAGTGACGACAGGCCGTGTCTACGGCGCGTTAGTGTTCCACGCGCGCCTCAAAAAGCGTCAGCACACAGAGGGGCCCGAAAGTGCCGACGCCTGCCGAAGTCACGGGATTATTTGCAAGAGACACCGTGGCTCCGGAACACAAAGGGCAATGAAGGAACATGGATGGGTTTTAGTCAGTAGAAGTCTGACACTCCCTCCCGCTACACCCAGAGCGGGAGGAGTCATTGGATGATTTCCCATCCCAAAAAATAAAAAAGGCAATGTGAACGTCAAACTATACAAACAAGATAGAATGACAGCTCACTTATCGTTCACTCCACTTAATTGTCCACGGTGAAATGTTGACATTGTCGACAGAATTGACCAGCTGAAAGTTTTGTTTTATGATGGATAGCATTATCTGAAAATGTGTGTTTCTTATGACTAGTTTCCTAATTTAACTTTTACAAGACAAATTCTTGGAACTGTCATCATATGCCTAGCCTTTACCAAACTATATTGGGGTTGGCTTCAAGTCAAATCGGATTTAGCTGTAAACCAGTATTTTACGTAGAGCGGCTGCCTTCCAGACCTCCACAACCCATTAACTGGGTAACACGGTTCTCCTTGGCAAGGCTGGTGTCAGATTTTCTAGGCTACTGACTGTCCGTTACGAATGCCAAAGATCTCCAAATGAACGCTCTAAGAACGTCAAAAACTTTTCATAATTTTTCTTTGTTACCCCAAACTTATTTATCCGTCGATAACCCTTCATTGCCCTCTATAAATGTCAGGGACATCTTCATATTAGTTGGTAAAAGTCATAAGTCGGTACATGGGGCCTAACAATGTCATTTGCGACACATGGCGAGATAACATTCCTTGACTTCGTAGTTAGTTTCTCAGTCAGTTTATACGACACTTTCTTTATTGTTTCGAGTTTCATATCCTTTTTCATGTCATACATAAAGTGACTTAACAATCAAACTCGGTTTCTGGAATTAATAATTTCTAATTATATAGATATTATAATTTTTTAAATAATAATTTCTAAGTCCGCCTGGCAAGCTACCACCATCATGTCTAAGTCTGTCGCCATAACAACAATGTTAACAGCATTGTTGTGTTCCGGCAGTTAGAGGTATGATAGCCAGTTCCTCTGTGTAAGAGGATTCCTAGTGAAACTCGCTTCCATCTTCGGCCTAATCATCACTTTCCATCAGGTGAGATTTGGGACAAGAGTTTCCCCGTTTAGTATAAAAAAAAAATAACCTACGTGTTATCTCCTACCTACGCGGAGCGGCTGCCTGCCAGACCTCCACAACCCATTGACTACGTAACACGGCACTTTTTGGCAAGACTGGAGTCAGATTCTGAAAGTCCGTAACGACTGTCAAAGATCTACAAATAACATCAGGACCAACGGCTTAACGTGCTTTCCGAGGCACGGAGGAAACACTTTAAAGTAGTCACCCATCTATAGACCAACCTTGACAAGCGTTGCTTAACCTTGATAATCGACCTGTGTGTTATTTTGCCACGAGCTTCCGCAGTCCTTTTTCATATTAACCTACGTGTCACATATTTAAAAATACCGGCCAAGTGCGAATCGGACTGGCGCACTGAGGGTTCCGTACAAACATTATAAGCATAAGTTACGGTTTACGATTTATGACGTATTAAAAAAAACGACTTACTAGATTTCGTTTAAAACAATTTTCGCTGGAAGTTTAAATGGTACATTGTGTATTTTTTTTTGGTTTTATCATTCTCTAATTTTAGAAGTTACAGTTTTTAAGACCTATCCATAGATACCCTACACGTATGGGTTTGATGAAAAAAATAATTTGAGTTTCAGTTCTAAGTATGGGGAACCCCCAAAATTTATTGTATTTATTCTATTTTTGTATGAAAATCTTTATGTGGTTTACAGAATACATCTACTTACCAAGTTTCAACGGCATAATTCTTATAGTTTCGAAAAAAAGTGGCTGTGACATACAGACGGACAGATAGACAGACAGACATGACTATAAGGGTTCCGTATTTTGCCATTTGACTACGGAACCCTAAAAAACTAATTTGCTCAACAAAGCCGCTAATTTGCCGGTACAACTGGATTAGACTCGTTGAAGTGAGCTTCAGTCCAGTGCTTAATCAAAGCACGGTCTCAAAGTGCTCTTTGAAAATTTCTTTTAAAATTCAGCTGCAAAAAGTGGCTGTGACATACAGACGGACAGATAACAGACAGACATGAGTCTATAAGGGTTCCGTTTTTTGCAATTTGGCTACGGAACCCTATAAAAACTAATTTGCTCAACAAAGCCGCTAATTTGCCGGTACAACTGGATTAGACTCGTTGAAGTGAGCTTCAGTACAGTGCTTAACAAAAGCACGGTCCCAAAGTGCTCTTTGAAAATTTATTTTAAAATTCAGCTGCAAAAAGTGGCTGTGACATACAGACGGACAGATAGACAGACAGACATGAGTCTATAAGGGTTCCGTTTTTTGCAATTTGGCTACGGAACCCTAAAAAAACTAATTCTGTTCAACAGAGCCGCTAATTTGCCGGTACAACTGGATTAGACTCGTTGAAGTGAGCTTCAGTCCAGTGCTTAACCAAGCACGGTCCCAAAGAGCTCTTTGAAAATTTCTTTTAAAATTCAGCTGCAAAAAGTGGCTGTGACATACAGACGGACAGATAGACAGACAGACATGAGTCTATAAGGGTTCCGTTTTTTGCAATTTGGCTACGGAACCCTAAAAAAACTAATTCTGTTCAACAGAGCCGCTAATTTGCCGGTACAACTGGATTAGACTCGTTGAAGTGAGCTTCAGTCCAGTGCTTAACCAAGCACGGTCCCAAAGAGCTCTTTGAAAATTTCTTTTAAAATTCAGCTCGTAGTTTAAGATTTTCCAGTTTTACTGTAATTGTGTTCTCTGTAGTTTCTCCCTTGTTTGAGATAGTTTTATTAATTCTTGTAAAATGGCAATGACTGTGGTTGTAGTTTACCGAGTCGTAGATTGTGGTGCTCGTCGATTTATAATTCTGTCGTTTGCCGCGTGTTTTGTCTGCTTCTAGTTTATTCAGCTTGTTTTGCTAGATTCGTATTTGGTGGCGAGTTGTTTCTAAAACAAAAATAAAAGCGTACTTGGGTGATTCTTCGAGCAAGACATTCTTTGGGGATTTGCGTGGCAATTTTTCAATTTAATATTTTTTTAAATATACGTAAAAGTAATATTTTTTATAGAAGAGGCACCTCAGAGAGCGATATACTTACAGAGATAATCGAGTTTAAAATATTGGATGCCACGCAAATCACAAAACACCCCCCGAAAATATTTTTTTTAAATTAAACTTTCTCAAATAAGTGATTAATTTATCAGGAAAAAGAATAGGTAAGTAACTAAAACAGAAATCGTTTTTATTAAGCTTTTATTTATAACTAGCTTCTGCCAGCGGCTTCGCCCGCGTGATCCCTAGGGAACATATTCCCGGGATGAAAAGTAGCTTATGTGCTATTCCAGACTATAATCTATCTTTGTTCTAAATTTCACTAAGATCCGTTAAGCTGTTCTGACGTGATTGAGTAACAAACAACCAAACTTTCACATTTTTAATATTACTCGTTTGGTGTAAAGCGAAATTATAACCATCTTCCCCTCGACATTATAATTATTAAAAGATATTGCAAACTGTCGTAAGCCGCTTTCCGAAGCTACTCGCTAGCCTCTAGGCGCCAAGCTAGCCGCCTGCCTGTGCGTTCGCGACCACAAAAATAATCCTTATAGCATGATTCAGTATTCACGCGCGATGGCTTATTAAAAGCGTTTTTCATGTATAACTTTGGTGTTTCTATACCGATTTCTATGATTCTTTTTTTATGGAATAGTTAATAATGTTAACTTTTATTAATGTTAATTAGGGACGACTGAGAGTTTTATAAACGTAAGAGTAGACAAATTCAATCAGAAAGCTTCGAACTGCTAAGCTATCGGGAGTTAAACGTGTTATTGTTCGTCAATCATAAAAGAAAGACATAGGTATGCTGTCGTTTGATATTTTTTATATAATTTTAAGGAGAACATTTCCGTCACACATGATTTCTGTGTAGCTTTCACCATTAAGGTTGAACACGCGACGGAAGCTTAAAAAATGGAGTAACTTCTCCCGTTTTCCCAACATTTCCCTTCACTGCTCTGCTCCTATCGATTGTAGCGTGATGAAAAGTATACTATAACCTGCTCAGGAGTATGAATAATAACTGTACCAAGTTTCATTAAAATCCGTCGAGTAGTTTTTGTTTCTATAACGGTTATACAGACAGACAGACAGACAGACAGACCGACAGACAGACAGACAAAAATTGTACTGATTGCATTTTTGGCATCAGTATCGATCCCTAATCACCCCCTGATAGTAATTTTGGAAATATATTTCATGTACAGAATTGACCTCTCTACAGATTTATTATAAGTACTAGCTTCTGCCAGCGGCTTCGCCCGCGTGATCCCTAGGGAACATATTCCCGGGATGAAAAGTAGCTTATGTGCTATTCCAGACTATAATCTATCTTTGTTCTAAATTTCATTAAGATCCGGGCGTGATTGAGTAACAAACAACCAAACTTTCACATTTATAATATTACTCGTTTGGTGTAAAGCGAAATTATAACCATCTTCCCCTCGACATTATAATTATTAAAGGATATTGCAAACTGTCGTAAGCCGTTTTCCGAAGCTACTCGCTAGCCTCTAGGCGCCAAGCTAGCCGCCTGCCTGTGCGTTCGCGACCTTATACAAAAATAATCCTTATAGCATGATTCAGTCACGCGCGATGGCTTATTATTAGCGTATTTCATAACAATAACTTTGGTGTTCCTATACCGATTTCTATGATTCTTTTTTTATGGAATAGATAATAATGTTAACTTTTATTAATGTTAATTAGGGACGACTGTGAGTTTTATAAACGTAAGAGTAGACAAATACAATCAGAAAGCTTCGAACTGCTAAGCTATCGGGAGTTACACGTGTTATTGTTCGTCAACCATAAAAGATACATATGCTGTCGTTGGATATTTTTTACATAATTTAAGGAGAACATTTCCGTCATACATGATTTCTGTGTAGCTTTCACCATTAAGGTTGCACACGCGACGGAAGCTTAAAAAATGGAGTAAGGTCTCCCGTTATCCCAACATTTCCCTTCACTGCTCTGCTCCTATTGATTGTAGCGTGATGAAAAGTATACTATAACCTGCTCAGGAGTATGAATAATAATTGTACCAAGTTTCATTAAAATCCGTCGAGTAGTTTTTGTTTCTATAACGGTTATACAGACAGACAGACAGACAGACAGACAGACAGACAGACAAAAATTGTACTGATTGCATTTTTGGCATCAGTATCGATCCCTAATCACCCCCTGATAGTTATTTTGGAAATATATTTCATGTACAGAATTGACCTCTCTACAGATTTATTATAAGTATAGATATAGATAGATAGATATAGATAAAATCAGTCAATATTATTTATTCTTTGATAAAGACATTAAAACATCTTTGATTATAAAATCAGTCATTTGTTAGGAACATAATCAGGAGGTTTTTTAACTATCACAATAATTTTATTGATAAAAATTCTTCAAAAACTAAAAAAGTTATTTCACTTATGCAAGTGAAATAACTTTTTAAGAGCGTGTATTCCGTCCACTAGCGCCGCCCATCGTTTTTTATTAATTGAGGTAAATTTAAGACACGTAGATAAAAAACCGCTCTGTAGAGCACTAAAGAAATGTATCTATTATTTTTTGACAGCTATTTTTAATACATAACTCATGGCTAAATAGCCAAAACGGCAGTTATTGCTAAAAGTGGCCACTTTTAGCAAAACTATCGACTTTGGCAACTATTTATGTTCTAAAGTACAAAACATAACTCTCAAAACATTATAAATACATTTCTTCAGTGCACTACAGAGCGGTTTTTTATCTACGTGTCTTAAATTTACCACAAATAATAAAAAACGATTGGCGGCGCTAGTGGACGGAATACACGCTCTTAAGTATAATTTTTCTGGATGAAAGATTACGAGTATTTGTTTTGAAGTATATGTGTGTATACATACTTTCGTATGTCTGCGATAGACGTAACTTTTCAAATTAACTTCTAATATGATACAACACCAAATTTTAGGATATTCGTCAATTAAATTGTTTTCAATAAGTAGATATGATATTCAGTAAAAAAACCGTAATTAACACACATTACCATAATTTTTATTATTTCTACGTACGTATAGCGGCAATAGAAATGCACAATCTGTGAAAATTTTCAACTTTCTACCTGTAACGGTCCTCGAGATACAGCCCGCTGACAGACAGACAGACGAACTGACGGATAACGGAGCTTAGTAATAGGGTTCCGTTGGTTACCCTTTTGTACGGAACCCTAAAAATTATACAGACGAGAGGTGAGTTTTCTATCAATAGAAAAAGGTTTATATAAAACTAGCTGACCCAACAAGTTCGTCTGCGTCACATTTTCCATTAAAGCTCGGCTCCTTTTAGTCTTAGCGTGATGATATGTAGCCTATAGCCTTCCTCGATAAATGGGCTATCTAATACTGAAAGAATTTTTGAAATCGGACTATAGTAGTTCCTGAGATTCCTCTTTATAATATTAGTATAGATTATAATTATAATATTATAATTATAATATATAAAATTAGTAACTTTTATGGTCCCTTTTTCATTACTTTGCCATTAATTGCATTCCTACCTAAATAATAAAAATGGCTACAATAAAACGCAAACCCCAATATCACAGTTTACCATTACATTTGAACAAAAGTTATTAATAACAGTTCACCAGCGGAATGCTATTATGCGCAGGCAATTTTCTGCATTCAGAAACTGTTAAATGAATTTTATTAAGTGGGAAAAATTGTTTTTCAGGTGGTAAAAACGCTGGATCCCAAATTGCGATTTACAAAATGGCGTATTTTAAAGTAAAGGTGTTGTTGACTTTATTTTACGCTTGTATGAAGAAAATTTTATTAATTAATTTCTTGTCAGGAAGCAATTTTCTGAAGATTAATTAAAAACCCGTCAAGCGCGAGTCGAACTCACGTGCAAAAAAGGTTGCAAACAAGTCAAATGTCAGTGTTGAAAACATCACTCATTTCTCTCATACTTAAGGTTTAATATTGTCCATCATCATCATCCCAGCCCGATTTTGCCCACTGCTGAGCATAGGTCTCTGTTTTCTAGTGCCAATTATATGTTCACTTGTCTTGTATTTTAATACACTCCACTATTTATTGTTACCGGAGATTCCCTGCTATCTGTCCCAGTACCACCATTTTTTATTATTTTTATTTGTGATGGGTTTGCTCTTTGACTCTAGTCTAGTTCAGAGATGACGGAGACAAAGTCGACGATGAAGCGAGCTTACCCAGAAGTTATAGCCTGTTCACTCTAACATTGAAAAGATTAGGGTTGTAAGCGTTCGGAAACACAGACGCCGACAGAGAGTTCCATTCCTTTGCTGTGCGCATTATGAAAGACGCTTAGAAACGCTTAATGCGAATCGGTAGAATAGCAACAAGATAGGGATGGTAAGTTGCAGTGCGTCTGGATGTCCGATGGTAGAAGGGGGCTGGTAGGATGAGATCGTGGAGTTCTTGGGCACACTCTCCGTAGTACAATCTGTAGAAGACCGACAAGCAGGCAACCTTGCGGCGAAGAGCCAAGCTGGTGTAGCTTGGCATCCACCAGTTTTACGTCGCGAATGAGCCTCTTAGCTCTGCGTTCCACCGTATCAAGCGCGGATATAAGATAACACCTTTAAGATATCCACTCCTTTCTACACAGAAATTATGATGGCTTTGGCACGACATAGTAGGGACTTGTCATTATGGTATGGATAAATGTGCAATAATGTTTATTGACCCACAAAAAATTATTAACTTTCTTAATATCAAAAATAGAAATAAAAGCATAAAATTGTCTCGGAATTACTTCAATAACGACACTTTACGTTCTCTACAGCGAAAAACTGTTCATAATCTATCTAAGAAGCGATTTTAGGGAAAGTTCAATGTACTTTATTGCTAGTTTATCTCGAGTCTACCATAGTCTTTAAGAAGTAGAATAAGGTAGGTACCATATATAAATCATTTGTAACAAGATTAGAATCATAATAATACGGAATGTCTTTTTAATTTATTTATTTGTGAACATAGGGTATGGTAAAAGATGTTATAAAACTGGAAGTATAAAGTTCCAACAATTTTCCGCCAAAAGGCATACAAATATTAACAAAATTATTGATATAATTTGTAAGTTGATTATTAATAGATTGCAAAATGGTAATTAAAATACAAAAATCATTCAAATAAATTCAAGATCAAAATGTCAATAACAGGGCACATTTTAATTAACAACTAATTGAATGTCAAGTTTTAATTATAAATAGTCAAGAGAATAATGTCAAAATACAAAGAGATATAAGTAAAACCAAATACATTTTTAAATTTTGTCATTCAAAAATGAATTAAAGAAAAGAAAGAAAGAAAGAAATGTTTTTATTTGGGACTCGCACAATACACATAAAGTACAGTAAGTACAAAAACTATCTATAAAAAAATATATATAATAATAATAATAATGTGGCGAACTGTTGGGCAGTAGCGACCCCACGAACCTTATCTCCCGGGAGAAGTCTTGTTCCTCATCTACGGCTCGCCTTTATTGGCTGGCCAGTGTGAAAACTGACGAGGAACAGAGCTCCCACCTCTTTCTTGCCTTAATTGGCCGGTCTGAGTGGAGATTCGCTAGAGCACACGTGCTCGGGAGAAGGATGTATAATCCAGTAAGGTGCTGGTAGGGATCTTGACCGCACTTCCGGGATTGTCCTGATAGCCGTGGTATACCTCTCCACTCCTCTAGCACCTCAGGCTGTGTTGCCTCCTTGGCGCTACGTCACTTTGTGCTAGCGACCGTTTTCGGGGGTCCATTCATTGAGTGTGCAAGTCACCCCCTGCCATTTTAAAGCCGTGTATATTGTTAGTGGTCAGGCAGGGGCCAATAGTTCTTCTATAATAAGCGATTATCAGTCCACTAAACCGCCCAAACCCATAGCGTTTCATTTTTTGTTTCCATAATCTGCAATAGTACTGCTCCAACCGGGGATTGCCCTTGGGAATACTTTCAGTGCATACAGGGATAATCGCCGGTTGGTGCCCCATTACATTTGAAATTTCAAACGGGGCCTCTGCGAGTTGGTTTCGGCCCCTCGTATGCCTACCAAAAGACCGGGTCTCCAGGGACCCGAGAAAGTAAAAAAATAATAAAAATAATAATAATATAATATAATTCTTTATTGACATAATGTATACAATTTAGTTTATAGGATACCCTAGCACCTGCGCTAGTAAAAACTGTGTTGCAGGTGTTAGTGTCTTATATATGGTGGTGGTGTCTTATGTGTGGTGTGTGTGTTATATATGTTGACAGATAGAAAAATCCTAAACGCTAACACTAATTAATCTGTGCGAGGCCAAAAAGGTCCCTGTCTCAGCGTATGCTGCGATATTATCACTGACGTATTCAGTGAAATAAATATATATCACAGCGCTGGTATTATGACAGGGCCTGAAACTGATGTCACGGATACACATACGGAACACATGACTATGATATAAATATAACAAATGGGAGATAGAATAAGATATAAATAATAATTAGATGTAACTACAAAATAAAATAATGATTACATATTAAAGTAAAATCACAGAGTAAAATTAAGCTCAATGGCCCAGTGCTCCAGTTACATTTGTCTCTGTCATAGACAAATGACGGAACGCGCGGGCGCACTGTGGGAGGCTATGGTGTAACGTTACATTTTACAGGGGGAGCCTGTGAAATGTGAGGTCACATATAGCACTCACCTACCTAGGAGAGGAATGCGTGCTAAAAGGGAAAAGGACAGATAAATAGTATTAGGTTTTAATGATTACACAACTTATAGAAAAGAATAGCTGATTAATGAAAAGGATGAGTGGACGTGAGATGGGAATGAAGTCTTCGTTGAAGAACCGGAGGACTGGAGGGTCCGTTGAAGAACCGGAGGACTGGAGGGTCGTCACTCTTTAGAGGGCTGGAGAGGATGGGCCGAGAAATGTCTTCATCCCAGGCTCGTTCAGCCCAGGCATCAAGGTGTCCTTTGAATGCGGCAAGGAAAGAGGCCGACTTATAAGGTTCCGAGGAGGTAAACTTAGAAACGTCCTCTAAGTCTACTCTTATTATAGGAGAGAGGGCGACTTCTCTGGTTCCCAGGAGGTAAACTGTCCTCTCAGTCACTCTTAAGGAACTTTTTCGACTTGTTGCTGATCTCAGCTCCAAACGTAGACTGACCATTTTTTTACAACGGCTCCCAGATGAAGGCTCGCTTTTATTTTGAATTTGATATGAGTTTCTAGAATTTGATGGAAAAGAAAAATGGACTTTAAGAAGGTCTGATAACAATTTCATATGCGACCTAAAACTCCTAGCTAACTTCAGAATAGAATTAAAAAGAAAACTAGGCTTGTCCAATTGACATAATGACATAATACAAGAAATGTAAACAAAGCATTGAAGATAGCTAATTTGCAGAAAAACTTAGAAAATACAAGTTAAAAAGAATCTAGAAATCAAGTTATGGCTATGCAGCTATGTATTGATTTATCTAGGAAGTTTATAGAGAGCGTAAGTACAAAACAATAAGACACACACTACAATGGTCGGTTGTCAAAGATCATAGATGCCAGATAATAACAAAATAATTGAATAACAAAAAAGAGTTCTACTTCTCGAGTTTAGCTTCCAAAAAGTATAAATAAAATAAATTTTGTGTGTGGTGTTGTCAGTAGAGCTTTGTCCCGCTAGGTTATTGTTTGTTTTCTGTGGCTTTGTCGCAAGAAAGCGTTTTACTGAAGACACGGACAAATTCATCAATGCTATCTGGGTAAGTTGCTTATATGTTTATTTAGTCCATTATGTAATTACGGAATAAATACACCTTGTCATTCAATAATTTAAAAATATTTCTTTTAAACTCTGTTTTTTTTACTATTGATAGGCATACGTTTGACTGCTATCTCACCTGATGTTAAGCAATCATGCGGTCTAAGGTGGAGCACGCTTGCCTAGAAGTAACCTATTCACTCTTGACTTTAAGACTCACAGGTTGTAGCTATCAGGAAACACAGACTCAGGCATAGGATTCCACTCCTTAGCTGTACGCACAATGAATGTATTCCCAAAACGTTTTGTGCGTATAGGTGGGATGTCCACCATGTACCGGTGACACATCGCCGTACGTCTTGTGGTCCGATGGTGGAACGGGCTTCGTGGAATTAAATTATGCAATTCCGTCGCACAAAATGTAATCGATAGAATCGACAGGCCAGCAACTCGGCGTCGATGCTCTAGACTTTGGAGCTTCGATTAGACGAGCTTATCATTGCCGATGATCCTTTTGGCTAGTTTTTCAATTGACTCGAGGGCATCAAGCTGGTGTCTGGCAGATCCGTCCCATTTATATTCAACTCAATTATTTTTCTTGCTACTTATCACTTGCTCAGGTAACTTATTATATAATTTTGGAACCATGTCACCGGTTACCTAAGTTTATCATACTAGTGCCAAAAGCCTAGAGGAAGCCTCAACAGCCTTCCATTATAATAACACCTGACGGGTGTAATGCCCTAAAAATGGGATCCGTTATGACATCTGTCATGTAACGCGTGAAACGTGACACATACGCATGCAAACGTGTGAATACAAAATACTATGGGCGCCTCTAAATTAGGAAAACTGCTAGGTTCAAGCATCATAGTGCTGTAAATTTAGTTTCACGATGGACTATGACGAAGAAACACTGCTGTTAGTGTAAGGTACTATTTAAACGAAAAACCGGCCAAGTGCGAGTCGGACTCGCGCACCGAGGGTTCCGTACAAACCTGTAGGTATTATATTATTAGCAAAAGTTGCAATTGACGACTTATGACGTATTAAAAAAAAACTGATAACTAGATCTCGTTCAAACCAATTTTCTGTGGAAGTTTACATGGTAATGTACATCATAATATGTTATATTTTTTTAGTTTTATCGTTCCCTTATTTTAGAAGTTACAGGGGGGAGGACACACATTTTACTACTTTGGAAGTGTCTCTTGCGTAAACTATTCAGTTTAGAAAAAAAATATATTAGAAACCTCAATAATTGTCATTTTTGAAGACCTGTCCATAGATACCCCCCTGCCGGGGTTGCGGAATTTGTTCGAAAGAGTCACCGCGGCCCTGGAACGCAAAGGGCATTAGGAGGAACACGGATGGGTTTTAGTCAGTAGGAGTCTGACACTCCCTTCTGCTTTACCCAGAGCGGGAGGAGTCATTTGATGATTTCTCATCCTAAAAAAAAAAAAAAACATAGCTTACCCCACACGTATAAGTTTGACGAAAAAAAAAGTTGAGTTTCAGTTCTAAGTATCGGGACACCCAAAATGTTTTTTTTTTTTTTCGATTATGTATGAAAATCTTAATGCGGTTCACAGAATACATCTACCCGCTTGAGGACCGAAAGAGACTATAGTATTCAAAAAAAATTTTGGAGTAAAAATACCAAAGGGACTGTAGTATTCTTTGACGTTTGATCGCGACCCGTCACAAATTATGTCCATTTCTGTCTAACACACGGTATTTTAATCCTTTTGCTCTTTTCCACTCGATTTATTGACATTTCATACATGCTAAAAATACGAAACACGCCACAGGCGAGTCCATTTTTAGAAAGAAATTAAATGTTTTATTCAGTCTGTGGTATGACGCGAGTTGCGCGATGACGTAGTGTCGAATAAACTTGTTTATTATGTTGTTTGTGAGTGAATTAGTGTTAAGTAATGTTTTATGGGTGCATTGTGATGAGATTAATGTGTGTGCAAGTGAAAATAAACATGTTGGTAAGTATTAGCATGTTTTTTTATGATTTTCCTATCCCTTGTTACACAAGGCGTCCATGTTGTCAGAACGCTATCGTAATTGATTAATTATTAAGTCTAGCTACTTGTTCAGACTAAAAAGTAATTATTATCGCATTTTATGTTTACTGGGCAATAGATTTCAGCCAAAACATAAACAAAACAAACGAAATTTACGTTATGATTAGAATTTTTGTTCCGTGGGTCGGAAGGTAAATAATGCAAAATGGCGGGAAATGGCTAATGTTTGGTGGTAGTTTTTTTTTTTTTATATATGTTTTTGTACGGTGGAGTATGTTGTTTGTTATTTATCGTTTTTAGATATAACCCAGCTACCCATACAAGTCATAAAATATATATGTTATCGATTTACTTTTTAAATTATTCCTGTTCAAAGTTCACGTAATGTGTTTTTTTCACCAATATTCAATGTTTACAAATTAGTTAAAAAATATAGAAACTAACCGTTATCATACACTTAACGTAACTATAAGGAGCCGTTTCTCAGCTATACAAATAACAATACACTTGAGTGGTAGCTCTAATAGGAGGCCACTAAAAAAAGGTTAACGTAAACATAAACATCTGGCTTGCAGCTGCGCGCGCTTTGATATTTGGCGCCTGTGCACTCGACGTTATCACGTGACTCATGCTCGCCGGTGGCCAAGCGGCTACTTACCAAGTTTCAGCAGCATAGTTTGACTCTCTGCAACTGCCTGCAGTTGCAAGTGGAATCTGTATTTTTGTGTGCTGCACCACGCAAGACCTGTGAGGCTACTATTATCGTGTAGACAGCTAAAGCGAGCCGACCTACTGGCATATGAGTAGGCAATCCGAGTATCTATCTACTCTCTACTAAGCAACTCGCACAGCATAAATCCCAAGACTTCTGCCGAGCTCAACAGTGTCAGCCCTGGTTGATACTGTTGAGAAAATACAACACAAAAATACAGATTCAACTGCAAACAGTTGCAAGTGGAATCTGTATTTTTGTGTGCTGCACCACGCAAGACCTGTGAGGCTACTATTATCGTGTAGACAGCTAAAGCGAGCCGACCTACTGGCATATGAGTAGGCAATCCGAGTATCTATCTACTCTCTTCTAAGCAACTCGCACAGCATAAATCCCAAGACTTCTGCCGAGCTCAACAGTGTCAGCCCTGGCTGATACTGTTGAGAAAATACAGCACAAAAATACAGATTCAACTGCCTACAGCAAGTGGAATCTGTATTTTTGTGTGCTGCACCACGCAAGACATGTGTGGCTACTGTAATCGTGTAGACAGCTATGGCGAGCCGAGCTACTGGCATATAAGAATAAGAATAATTTATTCGTCCATTTTATTGGTCCATTGCTACAATAATTTTAAAGCAAGTGGTTTTATTTACAAAATATTTATTTATTTATTTATTTTCATCTTACGTTTATCATTACAGCCTAGACCAATGCGATAAATCGCTTATCCTAACTTATTCTAACATCTATAACTAATTACAAATAATGAATTCCTTGTGAACTCACCCAGAGTACAACAAAATAGGTCCATCTCACTAGCAATCAGGTTGAGCGTGCGGATGCGCGCGCCAGCGGCGCCTCCCTTAGAAGGTTGGTCCGACTGCGTGGCTCCACCAGCAGGCGCGGTCGCCGTCGTCGCCACACGTACCTATCAGGGACACATAAGTTCACCCGCCCTAAAATAGTTGCATTGTGCAAGTTTCCTCTCAAAATTTTGAAGATATGTGAGGACAGTGCTAAATCCCTCCTAACCCTTAACTCGTTGTATCCCACCATACCTAAAATAAATAAGGTGGGATACATAATCGGATAAAATGAACAGACACCATAATACCTCATATATAAATATCGTATAAATTTATTTTGTACTCTCTCCAGCATGAGACTATAATTTAGTTTCATGCGGAGACCAGACGACTGCGTTACATTCTAGCTGGCTCCTAACCAGTGCGTTATACAGGGAAATTGAAAAAATACCCGAAACCTCTTAGGCAGTGAAAGTACACATGATTATAAGCAACTTTTGTTTTGGTAAAACTCCGAAATCTCGAAAAAAATATCAGCTGTTTCATACATTTTCATTGGCTAAATACTGCATTTTGTATGAAACAGCTGATATTTTTTTCGAGATTTCGGAGTTTTACCAAAACAAAAGTTGCTTATAATCATGTGTACTTTCACTGCCTAAGAGGTTTCGGGTATTTTTTCAATTTCCCTGTATAATGCAATTATAGCTTTCACGTTCGTGAACCCTCTTACCGTACGAAGTATAAAATCTAAATTTCTGAAAGCCTTTCTGCAGCAACGCATGACGTGATCACGAAAAGTCAAGCTGGTGTTAAAATTGACCCCCAAGTCCTTGACTTTTGTGACCCGCACCATAGGCAACCCGTCAATATGGTAGCTACCCACGATGGGATTGTGTGCACGAGAAAATGTGATTGAATGTGCTTACAGTAACAGTTAAATTAGCGTGGTCAATTAAGCAATGGTCCCCAAACTAGGCAACGCCTGTATCTTAGGGGTCTGGTTGCAGTAACTACATTTTTCAAAACGGTACTACTATTTACTACATTCGAAAATTGACATAAATCAATTAAGGGTACCTAAAAAATATTAAAAAAGTCAATCCGAGTATTTATCTAGTCTCTATTAAGCAACTCGCACAGCATTAATCCCAAGACTTCTGCCGACACTAAACAGTATCATTGATCACAAATATCTCTTCAAAGACAACACTATCACTATCAACTAGGTACCACCCACGATTACCCAGAAGCTCACCGCTACACTGCACCACCAGTCAACCGGACAGAATTACCCCTACAAATTAGTGCCATCACTGATGTTAACAACACTTTGATGAGGTAATTACAGGCCAATTACTCAGCAGACGCTAATTAAGGCACCGCAGCTAGCTGAGATGTTATCAATATTATTATGGCGTCTTCAAGATAAGTTTTGCTAACGAGCTGTGTCGTGTGGTTTCCGCTAAGGTAAATATTGGCTGTGGTTGTAGCTTGTACTGAAATTTTAGGATACAATTTCGGGAGAGCTACCGACAGCATAATGTTAGTGTTATTTCTAAGTGACGTTGTGTTTGGCTTGTACCTCCTTTTCAAGAATATATGCAGGCGGTCGATTCTGCAGTGCGATTCTGTAAAAAATTCGAATTGAACACTTAGGGCTGATTTTTCCAATACCAGATAACTTTATCGGAGGAATAATTTTGAATTTTTGACAGTTCTTCCATACAAAAACTGTCAAACGTTAAATTTATTCCACGAATAAAAGTTATCTGGCGTTGGAAAAATTAGCCCTTAGGCGAAGTGAATGACAAGACCATACAAACAAGATGGCATGACAGCTCACTAGTCGTTCACTTCATCTAAGTGATCACGAAGTGAGCTCTCATTCCATCGTGATGACTTGGATTGACAGCCCACTTGGAGATCACTAAATCAAACAACCCCACGTAATCTAAATGACAGACGCTGGTATGTCATTTGGATGACATGACACGATACAAAGGGCGGATTTCATCAATTAAACTGAACGCGATCAGCATATTATGAACAACATTTACGAGCTGTCAGTGTTATTATTTTCTATGGAATATTGACACTTACAGCTTTTGAACGCAGTTTAGATAATTATGCTGATCGCGTTCAGTTTCATTGGTGAAATCCCCTGTAAGAATTATATTATTAGGTTCTAAATCGCCCCTAATGAGGATTTTATGTTGTTATATAAGTCTGCTTGTTTATAAGACAACCCAAATAAAATATAGCCCGGCAAAAATATCATCATCAGAATTAGTTACACGATACAAAGGGCGGATGTCATGAGTGAA